>OX031064.1:57571860-58821860 GCA_943736015.1 Tridacna crocea | reverse complement strand
TTCTCAGGGTCCTTAAAAAATTGGGATTGTGTGCTAAAGGGTTAAAAATAAAAAGTAGATCTGTTGCTATGATATGGTTAAACTTGTGTTGAAAGTGATGTAAAACACTAAAACATTTATTCTTCAGGAGAATATTAATATTATTGATGGAACATGTAGCAATTGTAATGATTGATTAGCTGGCAAAAAAATTATACAAAACACTCAAGAATGATGGCGAAGACATGTACACATAGGGACAAATTAATTATATTCATATCAAAAGGCAAACGGTCAAACTTTAATAACAAATCTGGAGTATGTCAGGTATGTGACAAGATTGATAAGGGTAGAGTATGATTATCTCCCTTTCAAAAAATTCATGTCTATTTAACTTTTTAACTCTTTACAAAACATTTTAGCCTTTTTGAAATTGAAAGCATTTGCAGACAACAAAATGCATGTCATATGTTTAGGAAAGGTAGAAAACCTTGTGGGATAATGAAACAAGAGCACTGAATCCAGGAATCCAGGTGCCAACGTTCTGCTGCAGTGGCTTGATTTTAACCCATAACCACACAATCCTTACTTTTGATGACCCTGAGAAAGACGCCTTTTGTGGAAAAAGTAGAATATACAGGTAACCAGCATTTTCTCCTTTTCCCACATTTTCTATCCTTCCCAAAACAATTTCAATCTTTCAGTAGCATTTATTTTGTTGTCTGCAGCTGCATTCAAATTGGATTAGTGGAAAACTATGTTGTCTGGTTAAGGGTTAAGTGAAAATTCAGTCAAAAATGAAATGTAACTGTGTAAAAAAAATACTAATGGTTCTCTGCCCATGCTGTACAGGTTTCCCTTTTAAAAAGTGAAGAATTTGTCCAAATTTGAGAGAAAAATATTAGTAACGATAGAGATAAAAGTCAAGGTTTTTGAAAACAGTCAAGCTAAAAATGCTGGTTACCAACATTTTTTTTTCCTTTTTTCCACAGTGTTTTCTAAAGCTTTCTTTCAAAAGCTGTTTAGAGTCAGGATTGTTTGCACTATAAGGGATAATGGCAATAGTATCCACACAATTCCTCTGTGTGCATCCCCAACTTTTAACGACCTAGAAAGAGGCCTTTTGAAAACACTGTGAGAAAAGGAGAAAATGCTGGTATCCAGCATTTTCTCCTTTTCCCACAATGTTTTCTTCCCTTCCCAAAAGAAATTTCGTATTTTCGGTCACTTTTATTTTGTCGTCTGCAAATGCTTTCAATTTGGACCAGTCTAAAATTTTGTCATTTGGTGGAATTGAAGTCTGTTTCGGCTCATATTCTTATGAAATCAAGTTTCAACAGTGCTAGGCTAGGACCCTTAGGTATCATACCAAAGGTTATTCCCGAGACAAACCCAGCACACTCACAAGCAGAGATCGAGCCTGGGACCTCATGGCTATAAATCCTACATTTTCACCACTGAGCCAACCAGGACCTTATCTCTTATCTCAAGGGCTAAAATTGTAACTAGGTTCAAGTTAAATAAAAAGTTTTACCCATAATTAATCCTTTACCACACACTGACGACTTTTGACGACCATGAGGTAGAAGGCTTTTGAAAACATTATGGGAAAAGGAGAAAATGCTGGTAACCAGCATTTTCTCCTTTTCCCACAATGTTTTCTACCCTTCCCATAGTAAATTATAACTTTTCAGTCACATTTATTTTGTCGCCTGCAAATGCTTTCGATTTGGACCAGTCTATAAATTTGTTGTTTGGTAAAGAGTAAAGTAATTGAATAATTTAAATATAGACAGTAGATGAACAGTGGTATATCTATGTGGCCTTTACCAAACAATCCCGACTTAAATGACCCTGATGGAAGAAATTCTAACCCTTTGACTGCTTATCGCGACTTCCAGACGTTTTGCGGACAACATAGATCAAGATCAGACTGCACAGAATGTGCAGTCTGATCTTGGATCTATGATGTCTGATCTGGGCATGCTACTCCCCAAAACATAGCTTTAACCCTTTCCCAAATGACAAATCTTAGACTGGTCTAAACTCAAAGTGTTTGCAGATGACAATTTTGAATTTGATGAGAATGGCAGAATGTTTTCCAATAGGCTAGAAAACACTGTGGGAAAAGGAGAAATTGCTCATTACAAGCAATTTCTCCTTTTCCCACAGTAATTTCTAAAGTGTTGTACTGCAGACAGGTAAAAACCAGGGCTTGTTTGGGAAAGAGTTAAAATAACAATTTATGGATTTTTACTATCGAATTGAAAATTTAATTTTAGTTATTTACCAGGATAAGGGTTAGAAAACGTGGCAGATAAAGGACAAAATGTTGGTAAAAGCCTTTTCCTCCTTTCCCAATATGTTTCCTTCCCTTTCAAAAGCATGTTTCATCTTTTGAGTCACATTTAATTGTTGAAATGCTTTCAATTTGGACAAGTCTAATTTTCTCTGTGTGGTAAACAGTTAAATTTTTTTTCTACACTTTAAATTTTTGAACTTGTCCAAATGAAAGGAATTTACCAATGATAAATTCAGTGCTACTTTGAAAATGAAAGGGTAGCAAACATGGTTGAAAATGGAGAAAATGCAGTTAACTAGCATAATTTCTGACTTTTTCCAAAAATGTTTTCAAAAGCCCTTGGTTTTGAGGTCCTTAAAAGTCGGGATTGTGTGGTAAAGAGTTCAAATGTCATACTTCACTATCAAGTGGCAGATCAGGTGTTATCATCTTTCATAAATAGTGACCTAAGTCCAAAGGGTCAAGTTTTACCCATTCACCTACCACAACAAAATTTTACACATTTCCATCAAAACATTACTATTTTCAGGAAACGTAATAAATGTTGCTTGAATGATAGGTGTAATCTTTGAAAGTCAGGAAACTTTATGGAGAAAGGCTGAAATGCCCGTAATCAGCATTTTCTCCTTTTTTCGGGATGTTTTTGACAGTTTTTTTTTCCTTAGAGCAAATAAAACTGCCATTCTTTGGTGAAGGATTACAGGTGATACGTAAATAAGGTAAATAAGCAACCTGTATCGTAAATGAGCAACCTCAATCGAGAAAGACATGTACGTCATGCTCTTTCAAATGGGGTCTAAGAGCTCCAGATAAGAGGGACTAATGGTATTCTAAATCCAGTATTTCTTTTCCAAACCCTATGTTGTGGGTACTCATTAGAATCATCTCCATGAGATGATTCTAATGAGTACCCATAACATTGATTTTAGTGAGGAATAATTAATATTTTCAATTTTGAAATTGAAATCCATCCCTATATCTGGGGCTCTTTGAAATAGAGTCTAATGCATCTATTGCATCTTCAAAAACTATCGATCCAGGTCAAGCCTGCACAGGCCATGCAGGCTGATCTGTATCCAAACTTTTTGCTAATGGTGAACTTTTGGCGAGTCATCACATGTCAAAGGACAGGTCTACCTCATGATTCAGTCAGGTTTTAAATAACATGATTTTATGGGTCCATGATTATGAAATATGACCCAGCAGTATGTTGGTAGCTACTACTTTAACCCTTTACCAAACAATCCCTGGTTTTTACGACTGAGATAGAGCCCTTTTGAAAACATTGTGGGAAAAGGAGAAAATGCTGGTAACCAGCATTTTCTCCTTTTCACACAATGTCTTCTACCCTACTGGAAACAAGTTTAAATTTTTGAGTTATGTTTATTTGGTCATCTCCAAGTGCTTTCAGTTTGGACCAGTCTAAAATTTTGTCATTTGGGAAAGGGTTAAATAAACTGACAAGCCCTGTTTAACTCATTACCAAACGACAAAATTTTAGGTTTGTCCAAATCGAAAGCATTTGCAGACGACAAAATAAAAGTGACCGAAAATTTGGAATTTGTTTTGCGAAAGGCAGAAAACATTGTGGGGAAAGGAGAAAAATGCTGGTGATGGAAAATAATCATTACATGTTTGTTATGCAATGGAATATAAGTGTTATTAGTCACATATTACTCAATTGACATTCTCACAATGTTTTTTTCATTTTTTGGCGCGAAATCTAGAAATACCTTAAACCTTTCCCAAATGACAAATTTTGGAGTCTTCCAAACTGAAAGAGTTTGCAGACAACAATTTTAGATTTTGAGAAAATGGCAGAAAGTTCTCAAAAAGGGTAGAAAACACTGTAGGAAAAGGAGAAATTGCTCATTACGAGCAATTTCTCCTTTTCCCACAGTGTATTCAAAAGACTTTCACTGCAGACACGTAAAAACCAGGGCTTGTCTAGGAAAGGGTTAAGAGGCTACGTAACCTTAACCCATTACTACACAATCCCTACTTTTGACACCCCTGAGAAAGAAGCCTTAAGAAAACATAATAGGAACAGGAGAAAATGTTGGTAACCAGCTTTTTCTCCTTTTCCCACAATGTTTTGTACCCTTCACAAAACAAATTTCAAATTTTCAGTCACTTTTATTTTGCCGTCTGCAAATGCTTTCGATTTGGACAAACCTAAAATTTTGTCGTTTGGTAATGAGTTCAGGGAATACCGTCAATATTTGATTGTTGTAATCTTATGAGTCTCAATTATTGATGATTTGTATTGTTTTTTCATATACGTTTCAAAGATATATATATTTTTTAAATACCCACCTTTAAAAGGCCACATAGCCTCTTAAGCTATTTTTAGATTTTGTGCCAAAATTTAAAAAAAAAACAGAATTGTGGAAATGTTTTCGACAAGTGGGGTTAAAATTAAAAGGCTTAGGGAGTATAACGATGATTTTTTTTTTGTAAAATTTTTGTTCCAAAATCTGAAGGGCCACCTTTAACTTTACAGTCAGTAAAAGCAAGAGATCAAACTATATCTATATCAATCGTGTTTATGCTAGAATGGATCTCTAATTTTTGGACAATTTACATCAAAGATCAGACTGCATGGCTGTTTGAAGTCTGTTTATGGATCTAGCTCCACAGCTGTGCATTGTATCCTCCAGTTACACAATCAATAGAACAGAAAGATATACTACTCAAAATTTGCTGGGGATCACCAATTTAGATTCAGTCTAGATCTATATGTGGCATGGATCATGTATAGTTTTAAATTATGTTACATTACCACACTGATTTATAAAATAATCAGTGGAAATGGATCATCAGTCCTTTACCTCACAATGCCGACTCTTAAAGACACAGAGATAGAAGCCTCTGGAAAACATTGTTTGAAAAGGAGAAAATGCTGGATACCACCATTTTCTCCTTTTCCAACGATGTTTTCTACCCTATGACAGATAGCAAATTGTATGTTGCATTTGTTTTTTGGTCAGCAAATGCTTTCAACTTGGACAGTTCTAGAATTTTATAGTGTGATAAAGAGTTTATAACATATATACCCATGCTGAAATATGTAACTGATCCCTAACAAAGTGTGAGTAGTATATAAAAGGAAGATGGATAGGCTTCTTCTGTGTAATCTTTCTCCCACAGCAGCTATAGAAGTGAAAATGTAACTTTCAAGCCAAAATACCCAAATTTTGCTGTTTCAAAAGCAATTTTTGGGCAAAGATAGCTACTTATCAAATACTTTAGATCCAAAAATGCAATACACATTACATGCGGTCTGATCTTGATCTAGATCTTTAATGTTTTCAAAAGGTCTTGGAGTCAGATTTAGCAGACCAAGGGTTATCCCGTTACCACACAATCCCTACTTTTGACGCCTCTGAGCAAGAAGCCTTTAGAAAACATTGTGGGAAAAGGAGAAAATGCTGGTAACCAGCATTTTCTCCTTTTCCCACAATGTTTTCTACCCTTCACAAAACAAATTGCAAATATTCAGTCACTTTTATTTTGTCGTCTGCAAATGCTTTCGATTTGGACAAACCTAAAATTTTGTCGTTTGGTAATGAGTTAAATCATTACAAGACGACGACAGCTGAAATGACCAGATCTGGCCTTGACAGAATAGAAAATTTGTAGGAAAAGGGAGAAAATGCTAATTACCAGCATCTTCTCCTTCTTTCCACAGTGTCTTTAAATTCTGTAGTTGTAAAGGGGGATGAAAACACAGAGTTATGTGGTGAAGGGTTAGCTCTGGGAGTAATTAATAATAAAATTGACATCTCATTCAGTTTTAATTGGTGTATGATGGCAATAACAAGGCATGACCAGCCTGTATAGGTCAGTTGGTAGAGTGCAGGATTCATGATCATTAGGGTGAGGGTTTGATCCCCACGGCTGGCCATGTAAAGTAACTAATAGTCTTTCGGATGAGACGTTAACTCAAAGTCCCATGTGACAGTGCTATACATCAAGCATGTTAACCCTTTACTCCATAGATACTCATTTCTACGCATGTCTTGTAGGAGCTTTTGGAAAACATTGTGGCAAAAGGTGAAATTGCTCATAACGAGCAATTTCACCTTTTGTCACAATGTTTTCTATGCTGTCAAAAGGTGTCATATACACATAAGAAACGGTTTCATCCTTGCTGTTATTAAGGATCATTTAGAGATACCATAGAAATGCCTTATGGGGTAAAGGGTTAAAAAACCAGGCAAAACTTAAGATGGGTTTTGTCCTGTATCTGCACTATCCCCCGTAACAATACCAACAGCCTTCAGGGGCATTGCCCATATTGGAAACCTGTGGCAACAATTAATAAATGCAAATCAATCAATCAATCAATATCAAGGCTGTTTATGTCCACGTATCTAACAATTGAGTGGACAGAACACATCCAAGATCAGACTTTACAATATTCAGTCTGATCTTGGTCTACACTGCCCCAATAAGCAATTCACTCAATGTTCAGTGCTACATGGATTACCTCTTTATCAAACAATCTGGTAAATTTTCAAATTAGGAAGAACCTTTTTCAAAACATTTTTGAAATAAAGAAAATTTAAAGAAAAATCTGGTACCTAGCCTTTTTCTTTTCTAAAAAGTTTCACAATATTTGCGAGATTTTCCATGACAAACAGCATCAGTTTAGTTCTATTCTATAAGTCATGTGCAGCATCTCTGCTTTCAATATGGACTGGTCTAAATTTTTCTCAATATGAAACGCGTCAATTAGCCGGATAATAAATTGAGGACCACTTCCTAGTAATGTTTTCTTATTGGCTTTTATATAACTTCACCCTTACAAGATAATTATATGATTTAAAATGTTTGCTTTTATGGGCAATGTAAATCAGGATCAGTCAGCTCAGAATTTGCAGTCTGATCTAAGATTTACACTATTGACTTTATTTTGGTCCATTTGATTAACAGAAACAATCAGATTAAAATATTCGTTTGAAACTTCAAGGTTAACCCTGTCCCAAACAACCCTGTGTTGAACTCTTTACCACACAATCCCAACTTTTAACGACCCTGAGAAAGAAGCCTTTGAAAAATACTGTAGGAATAGGAGAAAATGCTGCTAACCAGTCTTCTACCCTTCACAAACCAAATTTCAAATTCTCAGTCACTTTTATTTTGTTGACTGCAAAATCATT
Source organism: Tridacna crocea (assembly GCA_943736015.1). Taxonomy (NCBI): domain Eukaryota; kingdom Metazoa; phylum Mollusca; class Bivalvia; order Cardiida; family Cardiidae; genus Tridacna; species Tridacna crocea. Next base: position 58,814,414 of record OX031064.1, on the reverse strand, counting down.
GCTTTCAGTTTGGACCAGTCCAAAATATTGTTGTTTGGTAATAAGTTAAAAGACCCAGAGAGAGGTAGCTTCTGAAAACACTGTGGAACTAGGAGACAATATTTGTCACCAGCATTCCTTCTTTTCAATGCCAATGAAATATCGTTTTACGAACCATTAATACAATTATTCAACATGGCGCGATAAGCAGACATCCACATGGGTTTCCATGTCTACCTTCTATTCGAAAGGTCAAGGCCTTATTCTTTTTTATTAAAGATGAAATGCTAGGAGCAATTTCATTCGTTGCAGTTAGAGCTGGCTGCAGAGAGTAACTTCAACTTGCAATCTTAAACTTTTACCTCACAATCCTTAACTTCAACTTGCAATCTTAAACTTTTACCTCACAATCCTAAGTTTAAATGAACTTGAGGCAGAGGACTTTTAAAAACACTGTGGGAAAAGAAGAAATTGCTGAAAACCAGTATTTTCTCCTTTACTCCAAATGTCTTTTACCGTTCACAAATCAAAATTCACTTTTTCACATTCACATTTATTCTGTTGGCTGCAAATGCTTTAAATTTGAAGAAGTGAACACTTTTGCCAATGGGTAAAGAGTTAAATCATGTGATCAGGCAAAGCATTTATACAATAAGTATATTGTCATTTAACGTTATGTACATGTATACATAGGGTAACCATACTTAACCCATTACCACACAATCCCATCTTTTGACGCCCCTGAGAAAGAAGCCTTTTGAAAACACTGTAGGAAAAGGAGAAAATGCTTGTAACCAGCACTTTCTCTTTTTCCCACAATGTTTTTTACCCTTCCCAGAACAAATTTCAATTTTTCAGTCACCTATATTTTGTCATCTGCAAATGCTTTCAATTTGAACCAGTGTAAAATTTTGTCGTGTGGTAAAGAGTTAATATTATACCAGGGTTTCAAAAACGGTGTGGTGCATTTAGGCATGCAATCAAAATACACCTTGAAACTTGAAACGCTTTACCAGTGGCAAAATTTCAGACTTGTCCGCATAACGAAATCATTATTTTGCAGACAGAAAATTATTTGTGACATGGATGAAGGATTTCGCCTTTTCTTTTTTCAGTCTTTTCTTTCAGTCTTTCAAAACATTTTTATCATCTGCAGTATCATCCATTTGGCTATCATCCACACAAAAAAAGGTTAGGCACTGTCTCACAATGATAACAAAAAGCCTGTAAAGCCTGATTTCTAGTTGATGGTCTTATTTATGGGTATAAAAAATCTGTTTGGGTTTATTTGGCACTATGGTTAATATCCGTGTCTTCTGGGATATCTGTCATATATATAGGGCTTCCCAAGACAAAATTATTGTGCCCAGTGGCACTTCTACCCATCTTGGTCGAGACCTCCTAAACCCTTTACCAAATGACAAAATTTTGGACTTGTCCAAATTGAAACCTCTTGCAGGCGACAAAATTAATGTTACTGAAAAAGCATAATATTGTTTCTAGTAGGGAATAAAACACTGTGGGAAAAGGAGAAAATGCTGGTTACCAGCATTTTCTCCTTTTCCCACAATGTTTTCAAAAGGCTTCTCTCTTAGGGGCCGTAAAAAACGGGGATTGTTTGGTAAAGGGTTAAACATGATCAAGGCAGCAACTACTGGTGCATTTTCTTTAACCTATTACCAAACAATCCCTACTTTTGACGACCCTGAGAAAGAAGCTTTTGGAAAACATAGTGGGAAAAGGAGAAAATGCAGGTAACCAGCATTTTCTCCTTTTCCCACAATGTTTTCTATCCTTCAAAAAACAAATTACAAATTTTCAGTCACTTTTATTTGGTCTCCTGCAAATGCTATCGATTTGGACAGAACTAAAATTTTGTCGAGTGGTAATGAGTTAAAACAGCCTTAATGCTAAAATATCCAAGCAACAAGTTCAATTTTCTTCCTTTGCTGTGATTTCCTTGAATAGGACCTGTCATGGGGACTAGTCTCAATAATGAGACACCCCGGTGAGCTTTTTCATATTTGGATATTTACTGTACACCATACCATCTCAAGTCCATCGTAAATTTTCCGGTAGCAAATATAGAGCGCTATACCTACTTTCGGTTTCGTCGGTTTTATCTGTAATGCAGTGAAATGCAATTAAATTTTAGTACTAATCATGACCAAAAACAAATTTTTAAACAATTCATGACATAAAAAGCTTGCAGAAGTCGTTTACAACATGTTTATCTCGGAAAAATCACCGACGAAATTTATCGTGTGTGGCGGTCATTTTTGATGTTTTCGGGTACGTAAACAGCTCGAGTCACTGATGAAATGCATGGTATTTTCTCACGATCGGCTTTTGAATTGGAAATATTTGTATTTCAAATGAAAGAATATTGAATACGCAAGCCACAGGTATGTCTAAATCCTAGTTTTGTGCTCTGTTTAGGTAATTATAAGAGTTCAAACTTGCGCACTAAATCTGTGCGGAACTTTCAGTTGATTTTGTCCGGATTGTCTCTGTACCCAGAAGCGACCAGTCAAAAAGTAACATTGCCTTTGGGGACAGTTATCTGTACTATCATGGGGACATGCTTCCTGTTATTCACATGAGTGAGTAGACTGTAACCAGGATATGAAAAATAAAATTTAAACTAACATAATGCACCATTCAATCATCCAGTTAATTTCCTTCCTCCATTTTATTTCTGATGCATTAATATTTTACATACATGTACAAATAGTAACAATGCACTGTGACTATTGTGTTATGAATGTACTGTAAAACCTGCATGAATTCAGAGACCACTGAGAGAAAGAAAGACAAGTTGTCTGTTACAGCAGGAGGTCTTTCAACACAAGCTTTACTCAGTTGTTTTCAACAAGGACAGAGAATTAAAGCAATGATCTATTAACCCTTTCCCAAACAACAAACTTTTTGACTAGACCAAATTGAAAGCATTTGCAGACGACAATTGAACTCTTGCTGAACAGATGATTTCTGACTATAATAGAGTAGAAAACATTGTGGGAAAAGGAGAAAATGCTGGTAACCAGCATTTTCTCCTTTTCCCTCAATGTTTTCAAAAGGCTACTATTCCAGACCCATAAAAACCAGGGATTGTTTGGGAAAGGGTTAAGCAATGAGTTGCTGAATATGAATGGTGTTTATGCCACTTTCAACATTATTTCAGTCATATCACCGCCACAGCTCCCATATTCATGTATTTCCTGGGTTTCAAAAGACTAAGCTATGACTCTGATGTGTCTTGCCCAAGGACTAAACTTCAGACTATTCCAAATTGAAAAAATTTGCAGTCTGCAGATTAACCCTTTACTCCATAGATACTCATTTCTACACATTACTTGTAGGAGCCTTTAGAAAAGATTGTGGCAAAAGGTGAAATTGCTCGTGACGAGCAATTTTACCTTTTGTCACAATTTTTTCTATGCTATCAAAAGATGTCATATACACATCCTTGCTGTTATTTAGGGTCAATTAGAGATACCATAGAAATGCCTTATGGGGTAAATGGATAAACAGATATTGCAAATATAGTAAAGTAAAAAATTTACTCCAGGAAGAGCAGAAAACAATGTGGAAAAAGTTTTTCTCACAATGTTGTTGAAAATTTTCTTATCTCCGGTTCATTAAAACTCTGCATTGTGTGGTAAAGGTAAGACTGGTTTTACTATAGATACAAATTGATATACAGTTAGGGTCACTCTGTGACTAACAAGGTCAAATATTTCACAGGAAAATACTGAAAATTTAGGTCATCCATCATTATTTCTGACATGCACTTGACATCCATTTTATATCAATATCATAATCAAAAGGCAACCAACATCAGTCTATATACATGTACATCTATATTCAGTTGTTATGAAGATTCTTGTTCAAACTTGTCAAACAAAATATGGTTTGGAGTGGCTTTTACTCTTTACAAAACAACAAATTTACAGAATGGTCCAACTTCAAAGCATTTGCAGTCAACAAAAATGTGAATGAAAAATCGAAATTTGATTTGGAAACAACCAGCATTTTCTCCTTTTCCCACAATGTTTTCAAAAGGCTTCTATCTCAAGGTTATAAAACCAGATATTGTTTGGTTAAGGGTTAAACCATTACCACTCAATCCCTACTTTTGACGCCCTTGAAAAAGAAGCCTTTTGAAAACACTGTGAGAAAAGGAGAAAATGCTGGTAACCAGCATTTTCTCCTTTTCCCACAGTGTTTTCTACCCTTTCTAGAACAAATTTCAATTTTTCAGTTGCCTTTATTTTGTCGTCTGCAAATGCTTTCAATTTGGACCAGTCCAAAATTGTCTCGTGTGGTAATGAGTTAATCCTTTTTTACTAAAACAATCCTGTATTTAACCCTTTACCAACCAATCCTTGGTTTTAATTAACCTGAGGAAGAAGCTTTCTGAAAGCATTAAGGGAAAAGGAGAAAATGCTGCTGACCAGCATTTTCTCCTTTCCCACAATGTTTCCTTCTCCTTCAAAGCCAAATTCCAATTTTCAGCCACTTTCATTTTGTCATCTGCAAATACTTTCAATTTGGACAAGTCAGGGTTAGATGAAACAACCCCATTGAAAAATGATTTTACAAAATTAATATTATCATGAAAAATCAAGGAAAAAGTGTTAAAAATAAAATTCTCCATTTCCCGCAATGTTTTTTTTTTTACTTTTCATAGACATATCTCATCAAATGAGGTCCATTTATACACCTCGTCAGCTCACTTCTTTTAATCTGGTTAAGCCTAAAGTATGTTTATGGTAAAGAGTTTAACCCTTTCCCAAACGACTGAAAATTTGAAACTTGTTTTCTAAACGGTAGAAAATATTGTGGGAAAAGGAGAAAATGCTGGTAACCAGCATTTTCGCCTTTTCTCACAATGTTTTCTAAAGGCTTTTCTCTCAGTGGCGTCAAAAGTAGGGATTGAGTAGTAATGGGTTAAACTAAGAGTTTGCAGATAACAATTTCAAATTTGATGACAATGGTAGAAAGTTCTCCTAAAGGGTAGAAAACACTGTGGGAAATGGAGAAATTGCTCGTTACGAGCAATTTCTTCTTTTCCCATAGTGTTTTCAAAAGTGTTTTCAAAAGACTTGTACAGCAGACACATAATAACCAGGGCTTGTTTGGGAAAGGGTTTACAGCACTCTATCAAGTCAAGTAATACAGTAAGAGATAGACACCAGGATGCAGGCACTGATGGCCTTACAGTCTTTAACAATCGAAAAAACTTCATACTGGATTTTCTCCTTCTCCCACAATGTTTTCTCTGCTTCCCAATACAAATTTCAAATTTTCAGTCACTTTTATGTTGTCTGTAAATGCTTTCAATTTGGACCAGTCCAAAAGTTTGTCTTTGGTAAAGGATTACATCATTGTGATTTTTGAGTCTAACCTCTCATTGTTATCGTCCTGATCTATGGGGGATGACGTAAGCATACCTCCGGCCTTGAACTGCTTCCTGTCCCAAGTTCTGGTTTACGAGATACAACATAGTTTTCTTATTATTCGGTGAACAACCTAGTTTTTTTCTGTTGTAAATAATTTACAATTGTGCCCTTTTGATAATGAATATGTCTTTAAAGACTGAGCTGTTTAACGGTTCAAACCCTTGAAACAATCATTTCGTCTGCAAGGGTACACATTAGCCTGATGTCTGTGTAAGACATCATCTCTAAAAATAGCGTATTACGTATATGTAAAAATAGCTGCCGTGAACTAAACAATTCTGCGGACACGCTGAGAAATTTTCAACTACAAGCATCTTTTCTGCTTCTATTTGTGGACAATTCTCAGTGAAAATTGTTTGATAATTACCTATTAGAAGTACACTCTAACTCTTAAAATCTTACAATCCTAACTGCAAGCCTTATTTCAATTCAACGCTCAACCTATGATTGGACACAGAAAGGCAATGCCGAGTTAACATGGAAGCTTTCAATTGCTTTTTTTCTCAACAGTAGGCAAATTTTTTTTAACAAATTTATAATGACTTGGAATGGTTGCATTGCCTTCTTAGACATTCTTACATGTTGCTTCTTCCCAGCTTTTTAATCTAGACTTTAGATACTTTGCACACCCATATTCTAGGTGCACGAGAGATCGTACATAGCGTATGCAAAGCACACGGTTCTAGGCTGTACCAACTCATCGCTTTGCAGGTGTTTTCTGGAATGTAGCTTTGTGACAAATATAGATCTTGTAATCATGTGACGTATAAACGTCATTTGCACCACGGAAATCTATGAATTTACATATTTATGAATCAGTCGCTGAACCGGCCTATGTAGAAAGAGTGCTTTGAAGTTTACTATATTTAATTGGTTTTCGTTCATAAAGACGGCCAAATTTGTTAAAGCCTGCTGTTTTTTTTTTCAATGAGCGATTAACCTAGATCTAATATTTATTAAACAACAGTTTATTAGTGCGGGTGTTGGAACGCAATGTGCTTTTGTAACTGCCAAAATCTGAATTTACACTACGCAGTTCTAACAACGTTACCAGCAATCTGAGAAATTGACTTTTTACTCCGCTATAATTCAAATATAATAGAACAGATCAGTGTTTACCCGCTCGAACAACAAGTTCTTTATTAGAGTGTTTGTAATCTTGTGAAGGGTTTTTTAAAGGGTAATAAAGCGAATCGCAAACATTTAATTTTCACCAAAGCAATATACATGTAGACAATTTTCGATTGGTGTGGAAGCACTACAAAACGCAGACAAATATTAAAGGCTGATGATCATGCTGTTGGGTTATAGATTTTATTGAGTTGTAGCAGCCACATTCATAGAGTCCATTGCTGGTCAAAACCTCAACCTGGACAACAAAAACAAATTATTTCCAAAGGACAGGTAGATCACTGAGTCAAATACATTTGTTTGTGCTCCAAAGGCTACAGTTCAGTCCAATGATCATGAAATTGCCCAGCTGTTTGTCTCAGTAGTATTTTTGACAAGACTGAATAAAAGAAAAAGCCATAGGGCCTAAAGGTTGTCATTAGGTCAAATCTGGCGAAACTGTATTAGAGTTGTAGAATCCATTTATGTTCAGTCTAATACTTATGAAACTTTGTCAGACTGCTAAGATTAGATATGAGCGAGTTGCAAAAGGCATTTTTGGTCTAAAAGTATGTCACTAGATCCTATGCAAGAAGATAATCTGGTCTTTATTTGTAAAGGGTTGTTGTCTGTGAGTAAAAAACGTTGAACTTATTAAAGCTGGTCCTGGTGCCTAAATTTTAATTTCCACCACATTTTTTTACATGTAAATCTTAATCGGATATTTTGGATTTTAGGATGACAACTCAGAAATATGCTTGCACATAATACTGTCTTGTGGTTAACTTATTTTGTATCTTGAATGCTTTTAATAGATTTGAACAAAAAGGGGTGAAAACTTCTAACCCATTACCCTACAGGCGACTCTCAGGACTATCAGTCCTTTGATTGTATTTGAAGGGGTAGAAAATGTTGGTTTTACATTCTCCTTTTCCCACAATTTTTTCAAAAGCCTTATCTGTCATGGTTGCTCAAGATCGGCTTGTGTGGTAAAGAATTAAACCCTATGCAAAACAAGTTTTTCAGACCCTTAAAGGTGGCCCTTCAGATTTTGGGACGAAAATTTTACAAAAATGCAAAAAAATCATCCTTACACTCCCAAAGTCTTTTAATTTGCGTTCATAAAACCCCAGTAGTCGAAATCCATCCAATAACACGAGAACTTAGGGATTTATTACGGACCTGCTTGACACCAACAGGAGACACATTCTATTTTTAGATTATCAATTCTCTCATTTAAATACAGGAAAACAATGAGAAAGTTTCAAACATCCGTCTGAAGAAGACACAATGGGAAATAATTATTACATGTTTGTTATGTAATGGAATTTAAGCCTTATTAGTCATGTGCCAGTCACTTGACATTCCCACAATGCTTTTTTTATTTTTGGCGCGAAATCTAAAAATAGCTTAAGAGGCTACGTAGCCTTTTAAGGGAATACCATCAAAAAATTTCTTTTTTGTAATTTTATGATTCTTAATTATTGATGATTTGTATTGCTTTTCATGTAGATTTCAATGATATATATATATATATTTTTAATTTGGTGTGATGTGAAAATTCTAAATACCCACCTTTAACCCTTTCCCAAGCAACAAATTTTGAACTCTTCCAAACTGAAAGAGTTTGCAGACGACAATTTTTGATTTTTACAAAATGGCAGAAAGTTCTCAAAACAGGTAAAAAAGAACTTTGGGAAAAGGAGAAAATGCTCGTTACGAGCAATTTCTCCCTTTTCCTACAGTGTTTTTTTTAAAGAGTTTTACTGCAAACACGTAAAAACCAGGGCTTGTTTGGGAAAGGGTTAAGCAAAACACCTATCAAAACATGATTGTAAAAGGATGGTATTTGTGGTTCATGTTCCACAATGTTTTTCATCCTTCCAGAAGTAAATCCATGTAATGGAAGACCATTGCCTTCACAGTCATGCTTTCAATATAGCCAAGTCAGCAAAATCATTATCTAAATATGTAGCAGATTTAATTCACACATCCCAAACAGTGCAACTTTCTAGTTCATCCAAAACAAAACAAAACCAAACTCAAACCTGTTGCATATGACAAATTCACTCTTTACCAAACAACAAAATTTTGAACTTGTCAAAATTGAAAGCATTTGCAGACGACAAAAGTAAGTGACTGAAAATTTGAAATTTGTTTTGTGAAGGGTAGAAAAAATTGTGGGAAAAGGAGAAAATACTGGTCACCAGCATTTTCTCCTTTTCCCACAATGTTTTCTAAAGGCTTCTTTCTCAGGGGCGTCAAAAGTAGGGATTGTGTGGTAATGGGTTAAATGGTGAGATTTCCCTCTAATATGGGAGAAAACATTGTGGGAAAAGGACAAAATGCTGCTTATCAGCATTTTCTGCTTTTCCCACTTTGTTTTTAAAAGCCTTTTCCACAGGGTCACTAAATATCAATGTTTTGTAGTTAAGTGTTAATTAATACATAGATGAACTTTCAATGCCAGGTATGTATTTGTAGCAGTACAAAACAGAGGCAGTATTTTCAGACTCAAAGAGCAGTATCTCTTGAGTTCTTCACTATTTCTGTAAAACATGTTGTGGGTACTCATTATAATTATCCCTTGGGTCATTAATAGTCAGCATTGTGTTGTTTAGTATTAATATGTACAATGCCAGGTATGTATTTGTAGAAGCAGAGACAAAGGAATTATTTACAGACTCAAAGAGCAGTATCTTTGACTATTAGTCTCAATAATGAGACGCCCCTGTGATCTTTTTCATATTTGGATATTTACTGTACACCGTACCAGAGGCGACCAGTCGAAAAGTAACATCGCCTTTGGGGACAGTTATCTGTACTACTTTGACTATTAGAGTCCTTTGCTACTTCTCTAAAACATGTTCTGGGTACTCATTATAATTATGTTATCTCTTTACCAAACAACAGCAGTTCAGATGGGTCCAAATTGAAAGCACTTGCAGACATCAAAATATACGTAACTCAAAAATTAGAACTTGTTTCCAGCTGGGTATGAAAAATTTTTGGAAAAAGAAAATGCTGGTTACCAGCATTTTCTCCTTATCCCACAAGGTTTTCAATAGTTTTCAATCTCAGGGTCGTCGAAAGTTGGGTTTGTGCTGTAAAGAGTTCACAAGATATTCCAAATTCCTACACACTGTAGGTTTTAAAATAGAAATAAAGAAAAAAATTTTAGAATCAGGAGACTCCCCACCCACTTGTCTTGACCTCTCACTTGGCTAATAAATCTTAACAAAACCTTGACATAGGTGTGGCCTTGCACAGAAATTCTTTCACCCTTTCCCCACCAATTCTGTCTCATTTCCATGTAAACACATTGTCACAATACTACCATGACTTTTTTACTTATTAAATATCAGGAACAAAGGCATTTCAGAACAAACTCCTCCATTTACCATCAAACTTGCATGAAAATGGTATACATTGCTCACTGACAGCACAAATTCATTACTCATAGTTCATTTTTGCACAGTAATTTCAACCCTGCGCTATATATTATACTGTTTTACATTTCCGCAAAGAGTGTCAGTTAAGGAAAAATAGTGGGAAAAAGAGACTGATTATTACAAGCAGTAACTCCTTTTCCTTCCACTGCCTTTAATAATGTTCTATTGCCAGTGAGAAACTTGAACCTGTGTACCTTGGGCTGCTGTTAAATTATGACTCAATGCTCTCTTAGTAGACAATGTAGATCAAGATCAGACTGCACAAGATGTGCAGTCTGATCTTGGATCTATCCTGTCAGACATCATGAGATTTTCCAGCAAACAAAGACTTGAAAATCATGCTGTTTTAGTATGTACTATTGGCTGGAAAAGCTTTAGGAAATTTATTTAGCTGTTTAACTCTTTACCACACAAGGTAATTTTAGACCTGCCCAAGTTCAAAGCATTTGTAGACAACAACATAAACATAGCTAAAATGATATTTTTTGTCTTTGATAGGGAAAAAAACATTGTGGAAAAAGGAGAAAATGCTGGTTACCAGCATTTTCTCCTTTTCCCACAATGTTTTCAAAAGGCCTCTCTCTCTGGATCGTTAAAAGTAGGGATTGTGTGGTAAAGAGTTAAGGGTAAACCTATGGTGTATACAAAATTGATTATGTGGGTGTCTGAGCAAACACTAAACCTGGGCCAGGTCATAGCTTTTTAACCTATTGCTTCATTATTTTTTCTGTGCTGACTCGGAGGAGCATGTCAAATGAGAACGATTCTCAACAAAGCAGTAAGCTCATAATACTAAACCAATGATGAGGGTACAATAGGATAACAACATGAAAACACTGTCACAAAAGGAGAAATTGCTCATTTTGGGCATTTTCTCTTTTTGTCACAAAGTTTTCAAAAGACTTAACAGCATCCCCAGGGTAAAAGGTATGAGCAAGAGTTACGGGATGTAAAACTTTTTAACAGTGAACAAAATTTCATTTTTACTCCTGAAGGCATTTGACTATAAAAAATCTGCAATGATTCAAACTCTGGAATCTGTCATTGAAAGGGTAAAAACAGTAAGGTAAAAAGGGGGGAAATGCTGATTACTGACATTTTCAATAACCCTTTTTCCCAGGTTCAAACAAACACTGTGATAGTTTCATAAAGGATCCCTGGCTCGATATTCTGTCTTTTCTGTCCGGCATTTTATTTGTATTGGAATTTGCACACTGGAATGTGTAAATGTATAGTGCAGAGTTATACTAGTTTAAGCCTTTTAATTACAAAGTTTATATTTAGACAGCATAATGAGTTTTAAATTTCAGTGCTGAATAGCAGGTGTTTGAAAAGAGACATAGACAGCTGAATACCAATGGTATTTTGTGGTCCGATTCAATAAAATGTTACACTCTCCCTACAATATTTAGATCTCCATCACATGACACATGAACAGATACCAGAAATCTAACTTTTTTAAGGTTTCTATAGACCTATCCTAGTTTGAATGATAAATGCATTATGTTGTTTTTTTTTTCAATTCTGGCAAAATAAGTATTTCAATCAAGACACCTACACTAACCCTTTTCTGCACAATACCTTTTTTTAACAACTCTTTTCTTAACTCCATCACAAAATGCCCAGTTTTAACAACCCAACATGGAATGCCTTTGAAAACATGGGAAAGGAATAAAATTCTGGTTACCAGCATTTTCTCCTTTTCCCACACAATCCCTGGTTTTTATGATCCTGAGATAGAAGCCTTTTGAAAACATTGTGGGGAAAGGAGAAAATCTTGATAACCAGCATTTTCTCCTTTTACCACAATGTTTTATACCCTGCTGGAAAATACTTTAAATTTTTTAATTACATTTCTTTTTTTGTCTGCAAGAGCTTCCAATTTGGACCAGTCTAAAATTTTGTAATTCATTCACATTAGGATAGGTCTATAGAAACCTAAAAAAAATTAGATTTCTGGGATTGTTAATTAATTCAATTAATCCTAAAAAACAAACAACCATGTGTTTTCATAACCCCAAGGAAAATGCTATTAAAAACACCAAGAGGAGGAATGCTGTTTAACTGGTTTTTTTCATCTCCCACAAGGATTTATATACTTGGAAACAAGCCCCATCGTTTGAGCGTAATGGAAAGTTCTACCACATTTGAAAATGCCTTGAATTTGATGAAGTCCAAAAAACTTGTCGTCTGGTGACCGTTTGTCTGTCTCAACTGTGTATTACCAAGCAGCCAGACTTGAGATGTAACTCTATCTGGGCATCGAAAAATACGAAAGTATTGAAGGAAAACCCGGGGATTTTGTGTGTTTTTGGTGGGTGATGTAAAAAGAAAACTATGCGAAACTTTTACTTACTTCATTCCACTTTGGATTCAAATCGGATTTTTTAACCGAGGTTTTTTTCGTCTGGCCTGGAAAACAAGAGGAAATAAGACCTTGTGAATGCTAAGAACTGATCGAAATGAATCGATTTCTAATGAAATACGACCACATACACAAGATGCGACGGGCAATTCAGTAAATCAAATCAAGTGTAAAAACATCTATGTCTTGCTTACCTTGATAGGTAACCGATGCTTGCGGGTCGCTTTCTCCAAAAGTTTCCAAGTTTGGAACATTTGACGCCTCAATGACGTCAACCTTAAGCGACATGATGTTCCACCTATTTATCTACAGAAGAAAATAGAATTAAAACATTTTAATTCCTACACAAAAATCCTTTTTATACACACGCAACCTCCGCACAGGCACACCCCAAATATCGTCTGCGAAATTACATACACACACTCGGAGTGAATTATGGGTAATGTTACAGGTGTGTCAAGAACGGCAACTTTTTTTAAGCCGGCGAATAAAAACTTTACGATTGCTCTCCCTTAGACCCAGCGATTTCTAGTTGCTAAACAGTATATGGGTGCGTTTGCTTCGAAATCTGACAAATTCGTGTTTTCTATCCAGCTCTGTATATTTGACTAAATTCTACAGTCATTTACATTGAAAGCATTCATAGACTAGTTGATTTCGTCTTGGATGGGCAAGAAAAATTGTTGAAAAGAGAAAAGGCCGGATACACATATTTTTTCCCTGTTCTCAGAATGGCATCAAAATGCTATGCTCCTCATATTCCTTAAAGCATTGGGTTTTTTTTGTTTTCTGTTTATAAGTAAAAACAAAATTTCCACTTATCTTCATATTCTTTGCGGTATAACTCATACGTTTACACTTAAAGTGCTCAACCTTTTACACCACACCATCCCAAGTTTTAACAAACCTGAGGGAGAAACCTTGTGAAAACATTGTAAGAAAAGGAGAAAATGCAGGTGTATTTCCTCCTTTTTCCACAACATTTTCAACCAATTTTTGTAATCTAGTGAAGAGTTGTCCAGCCATGGTAGTGCAGTTGGTAGCGTACAGGATTGAACCCTTTACTCCTAAGATAATCGTTTCTATGCATTGCTTGTAGGAGCCTTTGGAAAACATTATGGCAAAAGGTGAAATTGCTCATCACAAACAATTTCACCTTTTGTCACAAGGTTTTCTGTGGTATCAAAAGGTCTCATATACCATTAAAAACGGCTTCATCCTTGCTGTTATTTAGGGCCAATTAGAGATACCATAGAAATGCCCTATGGGGTAAAGGGTTAAGAACAGGATTCACTGGTTTGATCCCCAGCTTGGCCAATTTCTTTCCCAGGATTGATGATCAGTCATTGTGACAAGATTCCTCTCTCAGCCCTGATAACTGTTTTAACTCTTTACCACACAAGAAAATTTTAGACTGGTCCAAATTGAAAGCATTTGCAGACTCCAAAATAAAGGTAACTGAAAAATTGAAATTTGTTCAGGGAAGGGTAGAAAACACTGTGGGAAAAGGAGAAAATGCTGGTTACCAGCATTTTCTCCTTTTCCCTCAGTGTTTTCAAAAGGCTTCTTTCTCAGAGGCCTCAAAAGTAGGGATTGTGTGGTAATGGGTTAGAGGTGGTTATGTGGGAAATCAGCCAATTAGGCTTGCAAAGAATATTGAGTAGAGTATTGGCAAAAAAAAAAAAACTCTGGAAGCGCATGAATAGATGCACTGGCTGCAGCAATAAAACTGAAATGATTTTGAAAATCATCAGTAATCATCTTAAAATCAAGCCATGGTGAAGATTCTAAAACAGGAAATAGACTGTTTCAGACAGAATGCAGATACACAGTATTACAATTTCAAGGCTTTTTTTTTTTTGTCAGATCATTTGGAAAAACAAATTGACAGTGTAGATCAAGATCAGACTACATGTTCTGTGCCGTCTGGACTAATGCACACTGTTTGGATCAGCAACATACTCAAGGATAAGGGCTACAAAGGTTTGGAAAAGTTTTTATTCTAATGGGTTTCGAATAAATAATAGCAAATTGGTTCAGAGAATCCTTTAATGGTGTTGTCACGTCAGTTCCAAATTATAACAACAGTGTCCTCTCACAAATAGACAATACAAACAGAAACTTGATTGATTGCAATACAAAACTGTATGGCTAGCAACAGGCGAAAAGGGGCATTTAGACATTTACATAAAGTGTTGTTTTGGATCTGCCTGCGCAATCCACGCAGGCTAATCTGAAACGACACTTTCCGTTTTTATGCAATTTTCTGTTTTGTGCGAGTGTACTGTAGCACAAAATCTATTGCAATTGTAAAGTGCCGTCTTGGATTAGACTGCCCAGGCTGATCCGGGATGACACTTTACGCAAATGTCTGAATGAACCTTTTCACGTTTTGCAAGCCATGTGTGATCCAGTGGAGTTAAATTGCATTCGAAATTGGATGTACTTTAGTCTTTACCAAACAAAAAAAATTTGGACAAGTCAAAATTTAAAGCATAATACAGAATGACAACAGAAACAGGGTTCAAAAATTGAAATCTGTTTTGGGAAGAGTAGAAAACACTGTGGGTAAGGAAGAAAATGCTGGTTACCAGCATTTTCTCCTTTTCCCACAATGTTTTCAAAAGCCTAGAAGGGTTGTTCAAAGTCTGGATTATGTGGTAAAGAGTGAAATCGTCACCAAAAGTATAAACTTAAACCAACTGAAATTGGAAATATTTACAAATATGTCTCAAATAGTGGAAGTTTTCTGTAAAAACTCGAAAAACATTCATTTCCTCTAAAACCTAAAAAAAAACTTGTGGTAAAAAGCAGGAATTTCAAGTTACTAGCATTTTATCCTGCTACCTAGAACGTTTTTCTCCCCTTTAAAATTGAGCAAATAATAAAATAACAATAACTTATTATGCATAATTAAATAAAAACAAAAAATAAAGAAAATACATCTTTTCTCCAGACAGTACTAGTATTCAGTAAACTGATCTACTATGAGCATATCAAAGAATTTTATATTTGGTACATAAGAGCAGGCACTGTTTGTAGTAAGCAATAAGTTTAGCTAAAGTGAAGAGATTTTAGTGGGCCGGGTATCCATGTAAAACTATTTTGCTTATCTACTCAATAATCTTGATTCCTTTTAGGATTTTGCATTATTCAGCAAGGCAATATTCTAGATGCAATCATATTTGAACATTCTTTGTATCCCACATTAATTGTACAGTGGTGACTAAAAGCATAGAATGCCAGTTATAAAATGCACTGAAATACCATTCATATCATGCCATTTAAAAGAGCGGAAATGATTGTAAGGGTGACAACTTGTTACTGCAGGGTGTCAAAGCATTAGTTGCTTGCAGAATAAAGTTCCAAGTCAATTAGAGTTCCAGTGTTTTTTTTTTTCCATACTACTGTGAAATACTAAAATTTAATCTATCCATTTTGTTAAATGGCTAATAGGAGAATTATATCTTTTCTTCCTACCATTTGGCACTTATTGTATATTTTCAATTTTCAAAATATCTGACACAAATGCACTATGTGTAATACATCAGAGCTTTGTTATCTTTTCTAATTCTATATCTGGAATAGCACTTTTTCAGTAATACCGATAGTATAAACTTAAAACTGCCTATAGGCAAACAAAAATAATGGGCAACATCAACATTTAACCCTTTACCAGACAACAAAATTTAAACCGTGTCCAAACTGAAAGCATTTGCAGATGACAATTTCAGTGTGGCACAAACAGTGCAATCATTTTTTGATGGAGCAGAAAAAATTTTGGGAAAAGGAGAAAATGCTGGTTACCAGCATTTTCTCCTTTTCCCAAAATGTTTTCAAAAGGCTTCTTTCCAAGGTTCGTTAAAAGTCGTCATAGTGTGGTAAAGGATCAGGATAAAAAACACACACAAAAAACAAAGCCACATAACAAATGATCACTAGCCTATGTTTTAACCCTTTACCACACAATCCGAGTTTTAATGACAAAGAAGAGACTTTTGATAACACTGTAGGAAAAGGAGGAAATTCTGGCAACAAGCATTTTCTTCTTTTCCCATATTTTCTACGTTCTCATAGGAAAATGTCATAATTTTAGCAACATCTGTTTTGTTGTCTGCAAATCCTTTCAACTTTGATGAGTCTAAATTTTTTCGCACAGTACAGAGTTGACCCTTGTCTGTGTTTTAAGAAACTGAAGGAAATAGACTTTCCTAAGAAAAAACAATGTGGGAAAGAGGAAAACACAAGTAAACTGTATTTCCTCCGTTTTCCTTTTTTTTTTTTTCTACCCTGTAACACGAAGTTATTTAACATTCTTCTTTCAAAACCTACATGATTCATTTAACCCTTTACCCCATAAGGCATTTCTATGGTATCTCTAATTGACCCTAAATAACAGCAAGGATGAAGCAGTTTCTTATGTGTATATGACACCTTTTGATAGCATAGAAAACATTGTGACAAAAGGCGAAATTGCTCGTCACGACCAATTTCACCTTTTGCCACAATGTTTTCCAAAGGCTCCTACAAGCAATGCATAGAAATGAGTATCTATGGAGTAAAGGGTTAACATGAGACAAAGAGCTAAAAGGCACAAAACAAGATTGGGTAATACCTTATTTGTTTCAGACTGCTTTCAAGATTATTTTGGCTATACAGGGCAACAGCTCACTTTTTCATGTACTTTTGGTGTCACTGGTACCAAGCTGGGGCTCCAATGTGTATGATAGAGCTCTGAAGCCTTTTGACCAAGGAGACATTCTTGAAAGCACACATATTTGAAGGAAGGGCGATTGCAATTTCTCCATGTCACTTTTTTCCATACTGTTTCTATTATTATTATGTTTATATTGGGCATCTTCAGAGCTATCAGCTTTTAACTCAATGTTGGACAAAACAAATTCAGGACTTTTCCAGATGAAAAGCATTTGCAAGAAGAAAACAATTTGTAGAAAACAATGTAGGAAAAAGAGAAACTGCTACTTTTTTTTTCAGGCAAATAGTAACATTGGCAGTGGCTCTGACATTTCCCAGAAAAATCCACAAAAATGGATGACCAACATGACCTTTGGATTTATACATACATGTAGTTAATGGTACAAACATATGACAAAAGGAGAAAATACAGAATACTGCCCTAACCCTTTATTAAGCAATCCTTTCAATGGAGCAATGATGAGGAGAAAAAAATTACAGAACAATGTTGTAAAAGGAGAAAATGCTGATAATGCTTTTTTATCCTTTAATTCTTTACCAAATGACAAAATTTTTCACTAGTTGAAATTAAAAGCATTTGCAGACAACAAATCAAATGTTGTTACAATGGTTCATTCTTTTTTCGACGGGAAGAAAACGTTGTGGGAAAAGGAGAAAATGCGAGTCTTCAAAGTCGGGATTGTGTGGCAAAGGGTTCAAAGGCATATTCAAATAATTGAGTAACAACTACATGAACTGGCAATTTGTCATCTGCAATATTCGTAATTTGGACAAGTATAAAATTTTGTCAGCTGGTACAGTGTTCCAAGAGTTTGTTCCTTTGCTCCAAATCATTCAAGGAAGCCTTTTTCATTTCTTGTATTATCTCCCTTTTTTTCACTTTCACTTACTAGTTTTACATGTATCTCTTATACCAGAAAACAAAATTTCAGACTTGTCCAAATTGGAGGCATTTGCAGATAACAATTTGAAAGCTGATAAAATGATTAAATTTCTCATCACTAGGATAGAAAACATTGTGGGAAAAGGAGAAAATGCTGGTTACCAGCATTTTCTCCTTTTCCCACAATGTTTTCAAAAGCCTCCTTCCTCAAAAAGTCATTTGGGATAGTCTGTTGTGCTTTACATCACCTCTAGAGTTATGAATTATTTCAATAGACAATTTATATATTTAAATGTATCACAGGGCATAAAAATGAAGAAACAAAGATAATGGATAAAAAACAGGATAAAATATCAACCCAGTTAAAAATACTTAATGGTAATTAATCATATAAAATATATATATTATAGCAATGGCAAATTTGAATTTAATCAAAACATGATCAAAACATAACAATATCTGAATCACAAAAATTTGTTAGTTCTTTGGTATTATATATGAAAAGCAGTGTTCCATAACTAGGATGATGGAAACAACACGGAAAAGAGAACATAGATGGGCTTCTGTAAACTAGCCAGTTGAAGAACCTGCAATAAGAAAAAACAATGGTGATTTGCCTAAAACAGCATGCTTTTATATGTCTGCAGTACAAAGTTAAAACAATTAGGGAAATGGGACTTTTTTTGGCTAAAATCAATTGTAATTTTTCACTGTTTTATACTAATATAGACAGGTTCATTTAATTCTATTGAACACTCCACTAACCTTAATGTAGAAATTGCTTTTTTTTTGTTGATTGCAACAGTCCAGTTCTTTAAGCTGGCAAAGAAAACTATATATTATAGAGGATATGCGTGTTTTAAAGTAAAAGATCAAAATTTATTTCATCAAGTGAATAGCATCGGTAATATTTTCATGAGTGGAAATATTACTGATGATGCTCAACAGAACTAGAGCTATCACTAAACGTGATCATACCCCCCAACAGCTCCATGTCACAAAACAGATTAATGTCACAGGAATGTAAAATAAGTGACTGGAGAGTCAATTATACCAGAGCTATCACTGAAGGGGATGAATATCCTGCAATGGCTTCTTGCTAAAGAATTACTCTTTGTTACAGACTGAAGACTTGGAGAGAATAAAACTTACTTGATACATTTTTTTTTACCAGTTGGACAAATTGAAACTGGTTTAAATGAAAAGGTTTTGCAGACAACAAATGTCTTTTCATGCAATGTTTTTGACCAGACTCTACATCTTACTTATACAGTATGAAAACTAACGAAAGCAACCTCCGAACCGAATCGGAACCATAATGGTAACTGAACTGAACCGAAACCACAAAATTTAAAAGCATTTGTCCAGAATCATGAAAGGGCCATAACTTCATGAAACCTAAATAAACCATAACCAAAATAGGATATGCACATCTCTGCTTGATACTGAGTCTGTTTGTGTAGTTTGAACCAAATCTGTCCGATAGTTGATGAGAAAAAGAGTGGACAATAAATTCAATGAAAGGGCCATAACTCATTGAAAAATCAATGAACCATAACCAACATTTCATATGCACATCTCTGCTTGATACTGAGTTTACCTGTGAAGTTTGAATAAAATTTGTCCAGTAGTTTATGAGAAATAGAGCGGACAAAAAGCTACAGACCGACCGACAGACGGACGGACAGACCGACCAACAAGCTGACTCCTATATAACCCCCCAACAGAGTTTTGAGGGGTATAATAATTTTCAATTGTTCACAGAAATAAATGTTTGATCTTTCATCGCAAAAGAAAAAGAAACAAACATTCTATTATTGTTATTTTTAATAGGTGTTTTCTGGCAAAGCGACAAATGCTGCTGTCATTTAGCTCACATGAAGGTAATCTTTAGAAATGAAAAAGTAAAATGTTAATTTGAAAGTCTATATTTCATTATAAAAATCCATCTCTTTTAGGTAATCTAAAATGTTTTTCTGTTTTATTTGTAAAAATAAATTTTGCAAGCTATCAACACTAGAATGTTTTAACCGTAAACAGTCAAAATTTTTACAGTATAATAAAATATGTTTTATAATTAAAGATTCATCACAGTTTATGTATTGTGGTGCTCTCTCATTATTTAGAAGATGCAAACCTTGAGTGTCCCACAGGACATTTTCTTAAAATTACTTGACTATTCTGGTTACAATAAAGTTCCTATTTATGATTAAAATTTGGCTTGACTGCTAAAAGCTTGTAGTTTAAACACTGTTGCCATTTGATTTTACATTCAGACTTTATAAATTCAGTTACTTGTTGTTTTCTGTCAGTATAAGGAATTTTTATGTTGGCTATGTTTATATTTACGGCATAACAAACATTTTATTTATTTCATGCTTTTAAACCTTTTTTTTTTTTTTTTTGGGGGGGGGGGGGGGGGGGGGGGAGGGAGGGAGGGAAACATGCATCAAAATCCAGCATGGTTCTTTTCAGTTATTTGCCGTGGCAAGTATCACCTCCACATAGCAAAGCATTACAATACTATGTCAAGTGCAAGAAATACAGGATAAATTATGTCAAATTTCCATCTGGTTGAGATGTATATTCATTTAACCTAGGCAACTAGAGTGCGTGAACAATTGTTTCTACCTTCAGTTGTAGGGTTAATGAATAAAGATCTTTATTTTTTACTGGTCATAACAATGAAATATCGAAAAATATTTCAATTTTACTTCTCAATAACTGCCTGGAAAGCATGAAATAAGCTGAAGTATTTATGCAAGTCTCACATAAAAATATTATTTACAGCAAAAATCTAAACGTGCCCCTTGTATCCCTAAAACTGCAACACAGAAATGCGATAAAAGCAATACCTGTGATTTACTAGTCTTCTCCCCAAGTCCAAACTTTTGACTTGTGATGCCGGTCGACAGAATTTGATTATCTCCCTTCTCAACATACTGGACAGTTATGCAGTATCGGACCTCTCTGTCAGCCCGCATAGAGAAGGTGTGTCTTTCACATTGGCGGAAACTCAATATTGGATCACCAGGCTTCAATCTCTGTAAAGATTTATTACCAAAAGTGTTTTCTAATTTACATGAAGTCTTTGTTGGATGACAAAAGTTTTAGACTCATTCATATTGGGTGACACATTCAATGTGGTTCAAATGATTGGATTTGCTTATTAGCATACTTTATTATGATTAAGTCTTTACCAAACAACAAAATTTTAGACTGGTCCAAATTGAAAGCAATTGCAGATGACAAAATAATCGTAGCTCAAAAATTGAAATTTGTTTCTTGCAGAGTAAAAAACATTGTGGGGAAAGGAGAAAATGCTGGTTACCAGCATTTTCTCCTTTTCCCACAATGTTTTCAGAAGGCTTCTATCACAGGGTTGTAAAAACCAAGGATTGTTTGGTAAAGAGTTAAACATGCGCAAAAAACATCACAGTGGAAATACATGTAACTTTTGAAGATGAACTTTGTTATCTCCCTTTAGTGATAAAAGCTACTTACTTTTAAGAAAAATAAGTGTGTGATCCATGATTATGCAATACGTATTAACGATAATAACCAGATAACAACATACAGACATTTTGAAACTAAAAGCATTTGCAGACAAACAATGAAACAAAGCTTAAATTATACAATTTGTTTACAAATGGGGAGAAAAACTGTAGAAAAAATGAGAAAACACTAATTATAAACTATTGCCCTTTCTCCTCCAAAGGGTTTTGAAAAACCTTTTCCTTATGATCTTTACAATTTAACTTAATGTTATCCATATTTAACCCATTACCACACCCCTACTTTTGACGACCCTGAGAAAGAAGCCTTTAGAAAACATTGTGGGAAAAGGAGAAAATGCTGGTAACCAGCATTTTCTCCTTTTCCCACAATGTTTTATACCCTTCACAAAACAAATTTCAAATTTTCAGTCACTTTAATTTTGTCATCTGCAAATGCTTTCAATTTGGACAAACCTAAAATGTTGTCGTTTGGTAATGAGTTAAAAGGCCAATGCTATAACCACTAAGCTAAAGAGATATCTTCCTGACGCAGTTGTCAGGTATTGTATCTAAATCAGGACCAAGCCATGCATGAAGGAGTGGTTTCCTGTCACAGCCGTTTTGTGAGGAGCTAAGATCCTTTCTTACTTTCACATACAATTTTGATTCAAACAGGATGAAGATACCTGACATTATTTTAAAAGGCCCCAAAAACTAAAAACAATATAAGTTAAAACTATGGAAGAATTCTTATTACCTGCATATAGAAAGAATAAACCCCATCCTTTGTTCCAACTGCCTTCAGTTCAAAATGGAACCCATGTAATGACAGAACCTCGGAATGGTAAAGTGGATCCTGCAATAGTAAAACAATAACTTTTAACCCTTACAGATCTACAGCCTTCTCCTGTAGACAGTGAGACCAAGGTCAGGGCCCGCATTTTCCAACTACCGGTATTCTTAACTCATTACCACAAGACAAAATTTTAGCTTTGTCCAAATCGAAATCATTTGCAGACGACTAAATAAAAGTGACTGAAAATTTGAATTTTTTTTTTTTGTGAAGGGTAGAAATCATTGTGGGAAAAGGAGAAAATGCTGGTTACCAGCATTTTCTCCTTTTTCCACAATGTTTTCTAAAGGCTTCTTTCTCAGTGTCATCAAAAGCAGGGATTGTAAGGTAATGGGTTGTGAACGTTCTTTGTCTTATTCCCCAGAATTTTCTATGTTTGACAGTAACACAACGTCTGATTGGCTGAATAATTTGGTTTTACCAAACAGAAGTTATGTTACTTAAAAATCTAGAATCTTGGAGCTTAGGACTAAGAATATTCTCAAGAATAGTTGGTGAATACATGCTCAGACTGCAGAGATTGTGATCTTAGATCTATTCTGTATGCTACTGTGTTATGGTTTCTTGCAAAAATCGACCTTGAAAAAACACCAGGTTGGCCTTTTCACCCGTGCATTTATCTCCTTTTGCAGCTACACTATTGATATAAAAACTTCACAAAGATTGTGGAATGCAGAAAATAAAGTAATAACATAAAATCAGTTCATTTGCTGGGCCTTCAGAAAAATAAACTGAGACAACAACAGTGTTCAAAACAAACACTAGCCTGTGTCTCTGGCAATATTTCTCAACAATACTGAATTCAGATCTGCTTGTAAATTTTCAGACTGATTATTTGATTGGTTTTGACATAAAGTCCCACAATCTTGTCTTCTCTTTTTCTGGTATAAATCCAAGCATTTATACCACATTTGATGTGATGTCTTGAAATGCTTTCAATTCAGACCAGTCTAAAATTTTGTTATTTGGAAAAAAAGTTGACCCTTTACCACACAACAAAATTTTGGACTGGACCCAAATGAAAGCATTTGAAATCAACAATTTATTCGTTGTATTGGTTGGTTGTACTGGGGTTTAATGCCATTTTAACAGCCAAGGTCATATGGCTGTCGGTGGCACACATGTGTTTCCCTGCTTTCCCATACCAGTACTAACACAACTTTCTTTCCAAAGCCACCGAGTACTTTTCTCACATGCTTCAGCAGAGGTGAGAGGCGGAAATAGGCCCAAAAGAAAGTTCAACTCAACCGTGTATCAAACTCACATCCACCAGGTCATGAGTCCGACACCCTCAACACTGAGCCACCAAGGCTGGCCGAACAATTTACATGTAGCTAAAATGATTGATTTATGTCTTTGATAGCGTAGCATTTTCTCCTTTTCCCAAAATGTTTTCAAAAGCCTCCATTCCCAGGGATTGTTTGGTAAAAAGTTAAGACAAGTGGCTGTTTAAAGCTAATAGTTTTTTATTCAAACCATGATTTGGAAATTAAAAGTGGCAGCTGCTTTATTTAGTTGGAAGCAGCTTAAATGTTGGTTTGAATGTATCATAAAAACTGTATAAACAACTTACATCATCAATGATGAAACCTTGACGTGTGGCCCCATTGTTAAAATTCTTCATTAGGGACATGTCTCCTCCACCCTGAAGCTGTAAAAATGTATATTGAAAAGTACATAGTCATTCATGATAAAACTTTTTGTAGATTACAAATATAATGTGTTCAAAATTATTAGATTTGCTTTTTTTGAAAGGACATCCTGAATTACTGATTATGATACCTCCTGCAAGAGGTCAGGGCCCGTATTCATCAACCATTAATGAGAATATTCATAGTCTTATTCTTCAAGGTTTTCAAAATTTGAAAGTTACACAACTTCTGATTGGCTAAATCAAATGGTTTAGCCAATCAGAAGTTGTGTTACTTACAAAAGTAGAAAATTCTGGAGAATAAGACGAAGAACATTCTTAAGAATGGTTGGTGAATACTGGCCCTGGACTACATGAACTTGTAGTTAAACATGGTAAACTGAAAGTAGAAGTCAGTAAATCTCCTGTCATGTTTACTTCATGCAGATTATACATGTTTCACAAAAGTGTCTATAAAATTTTCTGCTTTAAGTTTGTCTCGGGAAGTAGTGACTTGAGTTCTCTTGAAAACTGTAAATGAAAATTAACAATATACGATCAAAGACTGCTCCCAAACTCTTCAACATGCAATCTCAAATTCTAAATTTACCACACAATGCTGACTTTCGACAACCCTTAGAAACAGGGCTTCTGAGAAAATTGTGGGAAAAAGAGAAAATGCTGGTAACCAGCATTTTCTCCTTTTCCCATAATGTTTTCTGCTGTTTTTCTACATCTTCCACAATTTTAGCAATATTGAATTTTGTGTCTGCATGTGCTCTGGATTTGAACTAGTCTAAAACTTTGTGGTGTGGTAAAGGGTTAACTCTTTACCAAACAACAAAACTTTAGACATGTCCAAATTGAAAGCATTTGTAAATCAAAGATCAGGCTACATGTTATGTGCAATCTTATCTTCATCTATACTAGCCTGAAAAGCAACAAAGTGGTCTTGAGATTTTGAAATTTCTGCCTTTTGTTTACTATTTTCAAAAGCACTTTACAGTTGAAAAACAGAAATATCAAATTTATGTGGAACAACAATCAAACCTTTGCTATACAATGACGACTTTTGACAAAACTTTGAAACAAGGCTTTTGAAAACATTGTGGGAAAAGGAGAAAATGCTGGTAACCAGCATTTTCTCCTATTCCCAGAATGTTTTCTACCGTTCACAAAACAAATTCAAATTTTCAGTCACTCTTATTTTGCTGTCTGAAAATGCTTTCAATTTGGAAAGACCTAAAATTTTCTTGAGTTAACCCTTTCCCAAATAAGCCCTGGTTTTTACGTGTCTGCAGTAAGTCTTTTGAAAACACTGTGGGAAAAGGAGAAATTGCTCATTACGAGCAATTTCTCCTTTTTCCCAGTGTTTTCTACCCTTTTTGAGAATTTTCTGCCATTTTCTCCAAATATAAAATTGTCGTCTGCAAACTCTTTTGGTTTGGAAGGGTCCTAAATTTGTCGTTTGGGAAAGGTTTAATAGGCTACTTACAGCATGATAATGTTGTGATAGCAAGTCAATCAGTTTATCTCTGGGCATTACGTTCATTAACTGCATGTCCTGTATGTTGCCAGCTGTAAAATAGTTACAGTACAAACATTGTACAATTTATGTTAGCTTTACTTAGAGTAACATAGCTTTTGAACCAGAAACTAGCATTTGAACCGGCAGGTACCCAGGAAAACACCCTCTGTACCCCACATTCCCCTAGAAGATACCCAATACTAAGCAAAACCCTGACCTTGAAAAATGCCAGCAGATGAATCCTACCCCCCCTGGAAATCTGCCCCTTAGGTACATGTTATCAATAGTTTTATTCACCAGTTTCTTTAAGATTTAAGTATTTCATTTGATAAATATTTAATCACATGAATTATTGAAAAAAAAAGTTCTCTAGCTAATGACTGTTGAACAATTATGTTTAGTTCATGACCAAACGACAATATTTTAGGTTTGCCAAAATCGAAAGATTAGCAGACAACAAAATAAAAGTGACTGAAAATTTAGAATTTTTTTTGTAAAGGTTAGAAAACATTGTGGGAAAAGGAGAAAATGCTGGTTACCAGCATTTTCTCCTTTTCCCACATTGTTTTCTAAAGGCTTCTTTCTCAGGATCGTCAAAAGTAGGGATCATGTGGTTTGAATGTGCACCTATTTTCTTTTTGTTCTGAAACTCTTTCTTTCAATCATTTGTCAAGTACCTTTCATTTACCTCTACTTTTCAAAACCAACTGTAAAAAGCATATGCAACACAAATAAATTTTAGGGAATGTGGGAAAACTAGAAAATGTTATTATCTGGCACTTTATCCTTTACTTAACCGTTTACTCCATAGATACTCATTTTGACGCATCAACAACAGACAGCTTTTGAAAACACTGTGGGAAAAGGAGAAATTGCTCGTAACGAACAATTTCTCCTTTTTCAACAATGTTTTTCACTCAATCATATAATTGTTTCCCCATTTGTCCATGTTTTTGACAGCATATGTTTATTTTGCTGCTGAATCAGAAGAGCCTAAAATTGGTATATTAGGTAAAGAGTTAAAATGTTTTCAAAGTCTTCTACTCAGCGGCATTGCAAAAAAAAAAATCATAAAATCATTTGGTGAAAGGTTCAACTAAAATTAATACTTGTGAAAAGAAATAGAAAGACAAACACCACTTACTGTCTGTGATACCATGAAGTCTGACAGCTGAAAACAAAGGCGCATAAATCTGGCCATCATCCCTCTCTATGAAGGAGGTAGTTTTGGGTAAACTGAAAGTAAAGCAATCAAGGAGAAATGCAATATTTGGACTCTAAAAAACTCAAAAATGCAATACAAAAGGTAAAAAAAAAAGTACAGACACTGATACTTAAATATTTTGAAAATGTTTGTATCACTTGTTTTGTAAACTTTTTCATCTCTCTGATAATTACATAAGTCTTTGCCAGATTACAAAATTTCGGATTGAACCTAATTGAAAGCCTGTCTGGACAACATATCAAATGTATCTCCATTGATAATTCCTGTCTTTGATTGAGTAGAAAACATCGTGGGACATCCTTTTTCCATGATGTTTTCAAAATCTTTACTTCTTAGGCTTTAACAGCTGATTATATGGTAAATGGATAAGCCAATAAGTTACAGACCACAAGACAAGTTTACCTGTTGAAGTATGACAACACTGAAGAATGTGAGGGCATCAGCTGTAGATGAGGGTTGAGCTGCATAAACAGCCAATAGGACAAAGTTCTATACACACAGTACTCATTAAACACAAACAGACGATTAGACTTCAAGATTTTCTGTAAAAGTTCCTGTGGGATCTCCCGTAACTGGATTTGATTGGATAACTGAAGTGAAACAAAAATAATAGTTGTTACAACAGTCATTACTCTTACCTTGCTTTAACTCTTCACCAAACAAAAAAAATTAGATTCATTCAGGTTGAAAGAAGCAATTTCTCCTTTTCCCATAATGTTTTCAAAAGCTGTCATACTCAGGGTTGTTTTTAACTTGAGACTGTTTTGAACCTACAACCAACAATCCCATGCTTTGACAACCTCAGGGAAGAGTTGTGGAATATTGCTGGTATCTATGACTTCTCTATTTCCCACAATGTTTTCTGCCGTATCCAAGACAAAACTAAAACTTGTTAGTACATTCATATATTGTCTGCAAATGCTTTGATCCTGGGTGAGCCTAAAAAAAAAATTCTCTTTTCAAGTCTTTACCACAAAATGCCCACTTTTAACAACCTTAAGAAAGAAGACTTTTGAAAAAATACACAGAGAAAATGTTGGTAAGAAGCAGTAATATTTGACATCTGCAAAACCTCTCAATTTAGACTAGTTGTAGAATTTTATCATTTGGTGAGGAACCCATGTTACCATGTGTAAGATGGATAAAAGATTAATGCTTTCAGAGTGTTTAATGGAACCATTGGTGATTTGTAGGTTTTTGTAGTCGATGATTCAGTTTACATACCATTTCCAAAACTTTATTTGATTTTACTAGGATCAGACCTGAATGAAAACAAGGCAAGAGGGGCAATTCATTTTTGACATAAAAATCACAATTGTCTCTATAAGTATAGATCATGTGTGAACCAGTTGTTCTTTGGTGTATATTACAGCCGATATTAACATTTATCGTGCATGCCTTAGTCTCTCATCAACATTCAGGGCACTTGTACAGGCCATATCACATTATTTTCAAACAGGCTTGCTTCTAAAGCAAAGCATTTGTTGCAAATAATAAAGTTCTGCACAAACACCCCAACAATACCGTTCTAAGTTTCTTTGGTCAAAGCCATTTCACGGACATTCATGCATTACAACATTTCATTTCAGGTAGAATTTCTCCTACCCATACCACCATTACATTATACAGTTGGTGATTTTTTTTGTATGTGTATGGAACTACATTTTCAAGTGCAAAACAAATGTTAAAAAGCATTAATGAGTAACTTTATAAACGATGCCAATTAAGCTTCTTTTCTAACATTTCAGATATTGTAACAATGAACTAAGCTTACATCACTGATAAGATTTAGTTCCAGCCATCGCTCACAAGCCAGCACTACATGCTCCTGTTGATGCTGTAACAGAGAAAAACAACAACAGAATTACTATATATTAAGAAAACAAAATAAACCTTCCAAAGTCTAAGAAAGGGAGTAGAATATTTGAATTTACTTTACAATTCGAAGTTTTACCGGCGCTGAGGAAAACAGCCTTTGAAAACCTAAAGGAAAAGAGAAAAATGCTGTTAACCAGCAGTCCCTTAATTTTCTACTATTTCCAAGACAAATTCCATTTATCATGCCACACACAATTTGTTGTCTGCAAGAACCATTACCATAGGTTTGTTGGCAAAGTTGTTTTCATCTATGTTGAAAACAGCAGTGAGTAAATGATGCCGATCAAAATGGTAATGACTGCACTAAAGAAGTTACCAAACAACAATACTTTACACATGTTCAAATTGAAAGCAATTGCAGATGACAAAGTAAAAGTGACTGAAAATTTGAAAGTCATTTTGTGAAGATTAGAAAACATTGTGGGAAAAGGAGAAAAATGCTGGTTACAGCATTTTCTTCTTTTCACACAATGTTTTCTATAGGCTTCTTTCTCTGGGTCTTCAAAAGTAGGGATTATGTTGTAATGGGTAAACTCTTTACCACTATCCCCGCTTTTAATGACCCGGAGAAAGAAGCCTCTTAATCCTTTACCACACAATGACAACTTTTAATGACCCTGAGGAAGAAGCCTTTTAAAAACATTGTGGGAAAAGGAGAAAATGCTGGTTACCAGCATTTTCTCCTTTTTCCACAAAGTTTTCTACCCTATCAAAGAAAACCTGCATCATTTGAGCCACTTTGAAATAGTCGTCTGCAAATTCTTTCAATTTGGATTGGTCTAAATTTTTGCAGTGTGGTAAAGGGTTAAAAATGTATTTTACCTTGCTCTAAACAAATTTCATTTTTTTAGTTACATTTAAATTGTTGTCTGCAAGTGCTTTTAAGTTGGACCAGTCAAAACTTTGTTGTTTGGTAAAGAGTTAACACAATGCAATATTTAACCCATTACCCTACTTTTGACGCTCCTGAGAAATAAACCTTTAGAAAACATTGTGGGAAAAGGAGAAAATGCTGGTAACCAGCTTTTTCTCCTTTTCCCACAGTGCTTTCTACCCTTCACAAAACAAATTTCAAATTTTCAGTCACTTTTATTTTGTCGTCTGCAAATGCTTTCAATTTGGACCAGTCTAAAATATTGCCGTTTGGTAATGAGTTAAAATGTTTAAGATACCACATACCCTTGTGGCTACATCATGGTACTTGCACACTGTCTGACTGGTAATGTTCTTAAGCATCAGCTTCACACACCTGTAAGTATAGATATTTCACCCTTGGTTGTCTTTATCGTTCCTTTATCAGTTTTGTTAGAAGGCGAGATTTTCATTCTCGCCTTCATATATCAAAGCTTGGCAGCTTGCTGAAAATGCCTCTGAACAGCATTATCAAAACCCCTTTCAAATAGTTCGATACTTCTCCAGTACATTAGAACAAAATAATGTCGAGACCATTGTAAAATTTAATCCGAAAAGCAAGAAGAAACTGCAAGTTTCTAGAAGGAATGAAATCGAATTCGTAAAAAGCATCGTTTTGAAAAATGCAAAATACTTTGGATCAGTTCATTGATACAATCATGTTGCTACAGCAACAAATAAACCGTAGCTATATTATAAGCCAATCGAAAGCTACTAACATATCGTCATTCGGAACTACTTCCACTTCACAACGCATAATTTACTTGAGTGTCCACTGTTAAAACCAGGAAGTGGTAACAAGGAGCAAATGATACTACCCAAATAGGGCAAAAATACCTAACTTGGCAATTTAACCCTTTAACCCATTACCACACAATCCCTACTTTTGACGCCCCTGGAGAAGAAGCCTTTAATGAACATTGTGGGAAAACAAGAAAATGCTGGTAACCAGCATTTTCTCCTTCTCCCACAAAGTTTCTAACCTTCCCAACCCAAATTTTCAGTCACTTACGTTTTGTCGTCTGCAAATGCTTTCGATTTTGACAAGCTTAAAATTTTGTCGTTTGGTAATGACTTAATACACAGTAAAATTTTAGACCTATCCAAATTGAAAGCATTTGTAGATGACAATTTCATAGTGGCTCAAATGACGCAATTTTTCTTTGATAGGGTAGGAAACTTTGTGGGAAAAGAAGAAAATGCTGGTTACCAGCATTTTCTCCTTTTCCCACAATGTTTTCAAAAGGCCTCTTCCTTACGGTCGTTAAAATATATCATTGTATGCTACAGGGTTAATGTCATCCCCACAATAACTTTTACTCTTTACCACACCAGAAAATTTTAGACCGGTCCAATTTGAAAGCATTTGCAGACGACAAAATAAAGGTGACCAAAAAATAGAAATTTGTTCTGGGAAGGGTAGAAAACAGTGTGGGAAAAGGAGAAAATGCTGGTTACCAGCATTTTCTCCTTTTCCCACAATGTTTTCATGGGCATTCTTTCTCAGGGTCGTTAAAAGTCGGGACTGAGTGGTAAAGAGTTAAAGAGCAATGATTTAACCCTTACAAAACCATCCCCCGTTTTTCACGACCCTGAGATGGAAGCCTTTGGAAAACATTGTTGGAAAAGGAGAAAAATGCTGGTTACCAGCATTTTTCTCCTTTTCCCACAATGTTTTCTACTCTGCTGGAAACAAATTTCAATTTTTGAGTTAAGAATTTTTTGTTGCCTGCAAATGCTTTAAATTTGAACACGTCAAAAATTTTGTCGTTTGGTAAAGAGTTAAAATGAATACATTTATTAGCTGCTTTAGTTACCATTGGCTGCTACTGGGTTTTAACCCTTTAGCCCATAAGGCATTTCTTTGGTATTTCTAATTGACCCTAGATAACAGCAAGGATGAAGCTGTTTCTTATGTGTATATAACACCTTTTGATAGCATAGAAATCATTGTGGCAAAAGGTGAAATTGCTCGCGACAAGCAACTTCACCTTTTGCCACAATGTTTTCTAAAGGCTCCAACAATCAATGCGTAGAAATGAGTATCTATGGAGTAAAGGGTTAAGTTTATTCATTAGACTACTAAGTTTTATTCTAGATCAGCCTGCACAGAACAAGGTCTTATCCTGTATCTACATAGTACAATAGTTTCTGAATAACTATAGAGCAAAAATAGCCAGAAAATTGCAGTGAAAATGTTCTCTTCGTGTATAAACTCTTTACCAGACAACAAAATTTTGCACTTGTCTATTTTAAAAGCTCTTGCTTTAACCCTTAACCACATGATGCTGACCTTTAACTTCCCTGGGAAAGAAGCCTTTTGAAAACATTGTGGGAGAAGGAGAAAATGCTGGTAACCAATAAGACAAATTACACCATTTAAGCAACCCTGAAGTTGTTGTATGCCAATGGTTTTAATTCAGACAAGGTGCAATTTTTGTCATTTGTTACAGAGTTCAGAGGGTCAAACATGTGTGAAAAGGAGAAATCCTATCTTTTTTTTTTCCACAATGTTCTCAAACATCAACTTTCTTCCTCACAAATAGAAATTTTCATTACACTATGACAAGTACATACGCTTTGATGAGAGCATTGTACTGTAGTATACAGGCTGCTGCCAGAACTCCTGCTGCATGGTCCTTGTCTATTTCTATGTCGTCATGGTACATGTTTCCCAGGGCAACTGCCATTGCTGAAATTTGAAGCGATATTCAGAAATGTACATAAAGCTGTATAGAGGGAACTGATATCTATAATTTGTTATAATCATATCACATGTTTCATACGGCAACTACCATGGCTGAAATAAACTCTTACTTAACAATCCCGACTTTTAACAACCCTGAGAAAGAAGGCTTTTGAAAACATTGTGAGAAATGGAGAAAATATTGGTAACCAGCAATGTTTTCTACCCTGCTGGAAACAAATTTCAGTTTTTGAGTTACATTAAGGGGCACTGCTATATGTGTCTTCATAGTACATGTTTTCTTTCATTGGTAACATGTAAAGAAATATATTTTTCCAAATTGTAAACCATAATGACTGTTCTGAATGACATATACATGTACATCCATATGAAAAATATTAACTTTCTTTTACATCTCAGATAAAACGCTATATACCCAAGTGACAAAATTTTAGACCTGTCCAAATTAAAAGCATTTGCAGACAAGAAAATAAAAGTAACACATTCCCCTTCTAAAGGTAGACAAGATTCTAGGAATAGGAGAAAATGCTGGTTACCATCATTTTCTCCTTTTCAAACAGTGTTTTCAAAACCCTTTTTTGCTTTTCCCACAATGTTTTCTTTCCTCTTTGATACAAATTTCAAATTTTCAGTCACTTTTATTTTGTCCTCTGCGAATTCTTTCAATTTGGACCAGTCTAAAAGAGTTAACCCATTACCACATAATCCCTACTTTTGACACCCCTGAGAAAGAAGCCTTTAGAAAACATTGTGGGAAAAGGAGAAAATGCTGGTTACCAACATTTTCTCCTTTTCCCACAATGTTTTCTACCCTTCACAAAATAAATTTCAAATGTTCAGTCACTTTTATTTTGTCATCTGCAAATGCTTTCAATTTGGACCAGTCTAAAATTTTAGTAAAGAGTTAAACCAAGAAGACAGAAAGGAACAGAAATCCTACAAGTTTTAGAGATGGCTGGGTCATGTATCTCCATCTGTATGACAGTAACATTGTTCACTCTCTCCTGGGACGTGTGGGCGGGATGATCCAGCTTCTTCGTCTCTGGTGTCTCCGCCTCCGGCAATGCTGTACCTTCCACGGTGCTCAAACGATTGGAGATCTCTCTGTACTCATTACTGCAAAAAAGATGATTTGTTTACATTTGTATTTCATGCCATTTCAACCCTTTACAACACAATCCTGACTTTTAGCAACCCTGAAAGAAAAGCCTTTTGAAAACATTGAGGGGAAAGGAGAAAATGCTGGTAACCAGCATTTTCTTTTTCCACAATGCTTTCTACCCTTCTTAACCCATTACCACACAATCCCTACTTTTGACGCCCCTGAGAAAGAAGCATTTAGAAAACATTGTGGGAAAAGGAGAAAATGCTGATAACCAGCATTTTCTCCTTTTCCCACAATGTTTTCTACCCTTCACAAAACAAATTTCAAATTTTCAGTCACTTTTATTTTGTCATCTGGAAATGCTTTCAATTTGGACCAGTCTAAAATATTGTTGTCTGGTAATGGGTTAAGACAAATTTCATTTTTTCATTAACACTGACTTTGTTCTCTGCAAATGCTTTCAATTTGGACCATTCTTAAATTTTGTCATTTGGTACAGTTCACTTGTTTTTTTTCTTCAAATGCCCCCAATGTGGACAGGCCTAACATTGTTTCTTAATGGTATAGATGCCAATTATTTGATCTTTTGGGGGTGTTTTTGTAGACCTAAAACACCCTGTAAATTAATTTGTTTATTGATTTATGCAGAGGAAGGCGGGAGAATTAACCCATTACCCAACGACAAAATTTTAGACCCATCCAAATAAAAAGCATTTGCAGACAATAAAATAAAAGTGATTGAAAATTCGAAATTTGTTTTATGAAGGGTAGAAAACATTGTGGGAAAAGGAAAAAATGCTGGTCACCAGCATTTTCTCCCTTACCCACAATGTTTTCAAGAGGCTTTTTCCTCAGGGTCGTCAAAAGTAGGGATTGTGTGATAATGGGTTAAACAAATAAACCAACCTGTAGAAGTTACTTTTCTTAATGTAGTTGTCCAAGGTTTCAGAGGCAGCACTTTTATAGTACAGCTGAGGGGTAGGGTCATCAGCTCCTTTTAAAAGGGCAGTCAGGGTCTCAGATTTCTGCAGGAAAGGTCTATGGAGCTCCCAGTCCATCCCCAAACAGTGAAGCAGCACATCTGTAACAATAACAAGGTAAAATTTATCACGATTTGAACCATATTTCACGTGTTGTAAATGCTTTTAGTTTGGTAGAGTCTAGAATTCTGTAAATTGGGAAATAGATTACTCTTCACTAAATGACAAGTTTTTGGTTTTTGGTCCTGTCACAATTGAAAACATTTTTCAATAAAAATACCCCTTTATTTTAACTCAGTTAATGTATTGGATATACATGAAATGGTGGCAGATAAATAAAATTCTAGTTTAAATATTTTAATCTGAAGAACAATTACTGATGAAAAGTGACTGTGGCTGATGACAAATTAATTTTGGTCCAAATTTGACTTTATTTTTCCCTTTTTCCATATTATCGAAGATTTTTTTTTCAGATGAATACACTTTTATCTTGGCATGCTGTTGCAAACATCACAGCTCCTTTATAGACAAAGAATTTCAAGATCAGATTTCACCAAACATGTAATATGGTCTTTGATCAACACAAATAAATATAACTATCAAATGTTATTATGTTAAACAGAATATGAACTTATTGATCAGTGAATGGCCTGACTCTGCCCTCAAACCTTTGCCAACAACTCTTTTTACAACCATGAGAAAAGATCCCTTTCCCAAAAGACAAATTTTGGACCCTTCCAAACCAAAAGAATTTGCAGACAAGAATTTTAGATTTGGAGAAAATGGCAGAAAGTTCCCCAAAAGGGTAGAAAACACTGTGGGAAAAGGAGAAATTGCTCGTTAAGAGCAATTTCTCCTTTTCCCCACAGTGTTTTCCAAAGACTTAGATTTGGAGAAAATGGCAGAAAGTTCTCAAAAAGGATAGAAAACACTGTGGGAAAAGGAGAACTTGCTCGTTACGAAAGACATGTACTGCAGACACGTAAAAACCAGGGCTTGTTTGGGAAAGGGTTAAACTATTGTGGAAAAACTGGAAAAGCTGGTTACTGACATTATCTCCTTTTCAAACAAAAGTTTTCTACCCACAGAGGCATTTCCCATCATATGACTGTTGTCTCAAAATACTTTTCAAATGAAAAGATCTAAAGCTTTGTTGTTTGGCAAAGAGAAAATGGCAAATCATCAAAGTGATAAGCTAAAATATAAGCTAAAATATAAGCTAAAATATGTCTTATCAAAAAATAAAATTAAGCTAAGATAACGAAAGTTAGTAAGGCATAGCTCTCAAAGTTCTATTCAGGGTAAAAACTGCTCAAGCAGCTTTGCTTAGTCATTAATTCAAAACATAAGATTTAGAACAAAAACAGCAAAATTTTAGTTAATAAATCATTATTTCTTTTAAAACCTATCTGAAATGAAAACAGTTGCAGATAACAAGCTAAAAATGCTTTGACGATGAAATTTATGTGTGAAAGGCTAGAAAATAATGTGGAAGAAAGACAGAATGGTAGTTATCAGCATTTTTCCTTCTACCACAATATTTCCGAAGATGTTCTCTGTCATGGTTGTGAAAATTCCAGATTGTGCGGCATTGAGTTAAGAAATAAAACAACCCATTTAGAGTAAAAATAGCACAAGTTGAATTGACAAATTGTTATTGAGTACATAAACCATTAATTCAAAACATAACATTCAGAGCAAAATAGCAAAGAGTTGATTTCATGTTATATCATTAATTTCAAACTTAAATTTAGAGCAGGTTAGAAAGCAACCAAATCTGATCATAAGTAGCATACAGTCCTAGCTTATTAGAAGATGGTTAAAATAAAAATGCAGATCTTTTTTAAAATTCGGTAAACCATTACCAAACAATCCTATCTTTTAAAAACCCTGAGAAGGACAAAGACTTTAAAATATTTTGGGAAAACCAGATGGTTTTAACATGCATTGCCTTATTTTCTCCCACTGATTTCTTCCCTTTCAAAGTAATACTGTATCATTCAGGGCGCATTGCTATCTGCAAATGGACAATTCAGTCCCAGCCAAAAATTTTGTTGTCTGGTAAAGGGTTAATTGAGGGTAAATGAAGAAAACAGTATGAAAAAAAAATTCTTGTTTAGCAATGAATGTCTTATTTGGCATTAACCCATTACCACACAATCCCTACTTTTGATGCCCCTGAGAAAGAAGCCTTTAGAAAACATCGTGGGAAAAGGAGAAAATGCTGGTTACCAGCATTTTCTCCTTTTCCCACAATGTTTTCTACCCTTCACAAAAAACAAATTTCAAATTTTCAGTCACTTTTATTTTGTCGTCTGCAAATGCTTTCAATTTGGACTAGTCTTACATTTTGTCATTTGGTAATGGGTTACGAGAATTCAGATGGGAAATAATGGAAAGTGAAAAATAATGGAAAGTGAAAATTCATGATCAGACTGCATGATCAAGATGAAAACATGACTGACTTCCTATAGCTTATTTTGATTGCTTCTACAATTACCAAACTCTCCAAAGTTTTAATGCTGAGAGAATGGCTTTTGTAAATGTTGTGAGAAAAGGAGAAAATTTTCTACACTGTCAGGGATATGTCGACTGCAAATGCTGTCTATTCCAGTAAGTGAAAGGTTTGAGCTTTTTTTAGCAATACTTTTACCCTTTCAAAGAAATATCAATTTGGCTATGTCAAAAATCTCTTGTTTCCCCAACATCTGAACCCTGCCATTTTACAAAACTATGTTATGACAATCGCATACAAAAAATGCCAGCCTTCATTCCAGTAACTATAGCAACAAATGAACACTACGACTACAGACCATATTTATGTAGTACAGTTACTGGCCCTTTAGTCCTATATGAAAAATCTGAAATAGGATTTATCATTATTAAATACAATTAACCCATTTCCACACAATTCCTACTTTTGGCGACCCTGAGATAGAAGCCTTTGTAAAACATTGTGGGAAAAGGAGAAAATGCTGGTAACCAGCATTTTCTCCTTTTCCCACAATGTTTTCTACCCTTCAAAAAACAAATTTCAGATTTTCAATCACTTTTATTTTGTTGTCTGCAAACGCTTTCGATTTAGACAAACCTAAAATGTTGTCGTTTGGTAAAGAGTTAAACCTGTATTCCGACACCACTACAAACATGTGGTCTCTTTCAGAAGGAGGTGTATAATCGAAGGTGGCCTGTTAACTTTACCTGATGACAAAATTTTAGCTTTGTCTTCATTGAAAGCATTTTGCAGACAACAAAATAAAGGTGTCTCAGAAGTTGAGTTTTGTTTTGGGGAGGTTAGAAAACATTTCGCGAAAAGGAGAAAAAGCTGGTTTCTTCTTTTCCCACAATGCTTTCAACAGGCTTCTTTCTCAGGGTCATTAAAAGTTGGAATTCTGTAATAAAGGATTTAAGCAGTAGATCTGTTAACATAGGTGATCTTTACGACAGGTTTTACAGTGTGTGATAATGAACTATGAAATGATAAAGGTTGGTCTATGTTAAAAACAAGATGAAACATCAACAAAGTCTAATTATGAATAATTTCTTCTTGGTGTCAATGTTTTCATTAGTGGTCCAAAGCATGTAAAAAGTTGAAATACTGGTCCTCAGTGGTCTTGGTAAAGGGTTAAAGTCCCCATTGCCAAATGTATCAGACAATTTCATATTAAGACCTTAATACGGCATTTTTCATGCTTATTTTGCCAAACTGGGCCATAAATTTCCAGACAGAGTAGATTCAATATCATACATGATTGTTCTGTGCAGTCTGATCTTGATCCACAATATCACCCAAAGTTTATGCTACTTAACTCTTTACCACACGACAAAATTTTGGACTAATCCAAATTGAAAGCTTTTGCAGATGGCAAAATAAATGTGAATCAAAAACTGATTTTTGATTTTGGAGCTGTAGAGAACATTGTGGAAAAAAGAGAAAATGCTGGTTACCAGCATTTTCTCCTTTTCCCACAATGTTTTCAAAAGGCTTCCATCTGAGGGTCGTTAAAAGTCGGGATTGTGTGGTAAAGAGTTAAAAAAAATTAATTAATTATGGAACTTAAAGTAGTGTCTTCTGCAAATACTTTCATTTTTGGATGATCCTTGATTTTGTTGTCTGATAAAAGATCAACAAAGTTTCACAGCTACTGTTGCCTTTACTACCGGTGTTGATCAAAATCAATGAAAACAACTTTAAACTTTCCTTGATGCTTTAACCCTTTACTCCATAGATACTCATATCTACATATTGCTTGTATGAGCCTTTGGAAAACATTGTGGCAAAAGGTGAAATTGCTCGAGACGAGCAATTTCACCTT
This sequence comes from Tridacna crocea, assembly GCA_943736015.1. Lineage (NCBI taxonomy): Eukaryota > Metazoa > Mollusca > Bivalvia > Cardiida > Cardiidae > Tridacna > Tridacna crocea. The sequence continues at coordinate 58,775,813 of OX031064.1, read as the reverse complement.
TTGCCACAAGGTTTTCTATGCTATCAAAAGATGTAATATACACATAAGAAACGGCTTCATCCTTGCTGTTATTTACTGTCCATTAGAGATACCGTAGAAATACCTTATGGGGTAAAGGGTTAACTCTTAACCGAACACCAAAATTTAAGACTTGTCCAAATTAAAAGCATTTGCAGACAAAATAAATTGACTCAAACAGTGAAACTTTACTTCAGAAGAGTAGAAAACATTGTGGGAAAAGGAGAACATTCTGGTTACCAGCATTTTCTCTTTTTCCCACAGGGTTTTCAGAGGGCGTCGGCCTCTGGGTTGTAAAAACCAGGGATTGTTTGGTAAAGGGTTAACTCTTTACCACACAATCCTAACTTTTAACAAACCTGAGAAAGAGGCCTTCCGAAAAAATTGAGGGAAAAAGAGAAAATGCTGGTAACCAGCATTTTCTCCTTTTCCCACAATGTTTTCTTTCCTAAATCCCAAACCAAATTTCAAATTTTCAGTCACTTTTATTTTGTCATCTGCAAATGTTTTCAATATGGACCAGTGTAATGTTTTGTTGTTTGGTAGAGAATTAAAGTTTAAGATATTTTCAAGGAGAATTTAAAATACAGAAATTAAAGTAATGGAGTAAAATAATTTGATAAACATGAATTAATCAGGATTAAAAGATTATCTCTTTGCAAAACACTTAAGTGTTTATAACTGTTTATGGGACTGCAAAATTTTACATTTATCGAACTGAAAGGGTTTGCAGACTACTTAAAAGTGACTCAAATATTTTTTTTTTTCTTTCAGAGATAAGAAAATAGAGAAAAGGAAGAGATAATGTTTGCTATTAATTTTACCTTTTCCTAAGATGTTTTTAAAAAGCTTTTTTGCATTTATTAACCCCTCCCAAACAATCCCTGGTTTTTACACCCTGAGATAGAAGCCTTGTAGATCAAAGTTACAAGACGAGTACAAGACATTAAGTCCAATCTTTGATCCACATCGTCCTCTTTGCTAAAACTCCAAGATTTAAAGCCACTATGACGCTGCAACTATTACGGATTCAACTATAAACTTAAAATGTCTAACAGGTTTCTTTGGCTCTCCTAGGGATATGGGATATTTCATATTACAATAGTCTATTATTTTTCAAAATCATTCTGAAAAAGTAATCATTGAATACTGACAATGGCGTCTACAACATCCAGTAGTACATACAGCGGCTCTTTAACTTATTACCACACATTCCCAAGTTTTAAGAGCTCTCAGAAAGAAATCTTTTTGAAAACACAGTGGGAAAAGGAGAAAATGATGGTAACTTGCATTTTCTCCATTCCAACAACGCGTTTCTTCTCTTCCATGAAAATTAAAACTTGACAGAGGAGCTACATAAGTTTGTCAATATTTTCAGGGTTACCTGTCCTTTCTGTATGGTTTAACTTTTCCCTTAACCCTTTCCCAAACAATAAATTTTAGACTCTTCAAGACTCCACAAGTGTGCAGACGACAATTTCAAATTTGATAAAAATGGCAGAAAGTTATCTAAATGGGTAGAAAACACTGTGGGAAAAGGAGAAGTTGCCTGTTACGAGCAATTTCTCTTTTTCCCACAGTGTTTTCAAAAGACTTGTACTGCTGACACGTAAAAGCATAAATGGTCATAAATGAAACTTACCCCTTGAAACATTTTGAAAAAGTGGAGAAACAGGTCACCACAACTATTTTTTTTTTCTTAATCAAACAATTTGATATTTTATTGATTTGAGAAACAAGGATTCTGAAGTGTCATGGAAGAAAGAAAAAATGTTGGTAACCAGTATTTTCCCCTCTTTCAATAATGCCATCTTTCTTTTTTATTTGTCATCTCCAAGCACTTTCACTTTGGACTGGTCTAAAATTTTGTAGTCTGGTTAAGAGTTAATTTATTCATCAGATTATCTTGTGGCAATCTCTGCATTCTTTCAGTTTCACATTTTACTATTCAGATGCTCTGGGTAAAAAAAGAAATGTCTTGGCATAAAACTGAAATAGTCTTCACGTAAAGCAAAAGACAACTCTGTGGGAGAAGGACCCACTCTGTATCATTAGAAATATGATAATGTTCCTAGTCACAAGTTAGATGTGTGAATGTAGAGTTAACCCTTTCCAAAACAAGCCCTTATTTTTAGGTGTCTGCAGTACAAGTCTTTATAAAACACAGTGGGAAAAAGGAGAAATTGCTCGTAACGAGTAATTTCTCCTTTTCCCACAGTGTTTTCTGCCCCTTCGGATAATTTTCTGCCATTGTTACGAAAGTTAACATTGTCGTCTGCAAACACTTTCCGTTTGGAAGAGTCTAAAAATTGTTGTTTGGGAAAGGGTTAACTCTTTACCACACAAGAAAATTTTAGAGTGGTCCAAATTCAAAGCATTTGCAGACGAAAACATAAATGTGAATGAAAAATTGAAATATGCCTATGGAAGGGTAGAAAACATTGTGGGAAAAGGAGAAAATGCTGGTTACCAGCATTTTCTCCTTTTCCCACAATGATTTCTATATGCTTCTTCCTCAGGGTCGTCAAAAGTAGGGATTGTGTGGTAATGGGTTAAAAAAAGAAGGGTTTAGGTCATGTATCGATTTCAATGGATTATAATTTCATAGAGTATGTCATTATACGTACAAATAACTATAGCAGTTTATTGACAATCTATAATGCTGTTATACTCAACGAAACAATATCTAAAGATTCAAACACAATCACTAAATATCAATTAACCCTACATTTCACAACCCTGAGAAAGAAGCCTTTAGAAAACATTGTGGGAAAAGGAGAAAATGCTGGTTACCAGCATTTTCTCCTTTTCCCACAATGTTTTCTGTCCTTCACAAAACAAGGTTTAAATTTTCAATAACTTTTATTTTGTTATCTGCGTATGATTTCGATTTGGACAAAGCTAAAATTTTGTCGTTTGGTAATGAGCTAATCTGAAAAACTTAAAACGCTTTACCACACAATCCCAAGTTTTAATGACTCTGCAAGAGAAAGCTTTTTTGAAAACAGTATGGGCAAAGGAGAAAATGCTGGTAACCAGTATTTTTTCCTTTTCCCCCAATATGTTTTCTATCCTATCAAAGGCAAATTTCACCAGTGGAGTAGTTTTTAATTTCTCCTCAGTAAATGCTTTTGAACCAGTCTAAAATTTTGTTGTTTGGTTTAGAGCCTATATATGACAAAATTTTAGGCCCGATGACAAGGTAATCGGAAAGAAAGTCTTGATATTTTCTTTCCTACAATCTGATGACACGCCTAATATTGTTCAGCTGATAGGATTTGTCTGTGAAAGAATGTGGAAGTAGGAGTAAATAATGATTTCCCTCCATTTTCCACTATGTTGCAATAATGAACATTCAAAAAGGATACTTATTTTGAAGAACAACCAAATTTACAAAACTTCTCAAAGTGTTACTCGTAATCACTTCTACAGACCCTGGCTTTTCTTTTTTGTCTTGAGCGACCACTTAAAAAAGGAAACTAGAGCACTCCTTTTGATTAGCAAACACTCTTTTTGCCATAAAGTTTTCACATGTACTCTATATTTGCAATAATTTCTGCTGATCATCTTTATTTCAAATTGGATATTTTTGAAGTTGTCTGCAGATAAGTTTCAGAGGAAATGTTGACAAGGCATTATGAACAGAAAAAGTAGAGGTTGGGAAAAAAAAAAGACTAAGTAACAGATTGTTCACAACATGCAGTTTCTTAATGTACAGTGTATTGCCTTGGGTTAACCCATTACCACACAATCTCTACTACTGACAACCTTGAAAAGGAAGCCATTGGAAAACATTATGGGAAAAGGAGAAAATGCTGGTAACCAGTATTTTCTCCTTTTCCCAGCATGTTTTCTAACCCTCACAAAACAAATTTCAATCTTTCAAAGACTTTCATTTTGTAGTCTGCAAATGCTTTCCATCTGGACAAGCCTAAAACATTGTTGTTTGGTAATGTGCTAATCAACAGGAGAACAATATGACTGTCCCATAAATAGGAAATACCTTCAAAATTAGTGAGACAAACACATTGAAAACTGATCATATAATTGTCAGGTGCGTTAGAAACAAAGGTGTCGGTTGCGTGATTGAAAATTTTTTAATATCTCTGTCTATAAATAGATTTATAGACAGAGATATTAAAAATTTTCAATCACGCAACCGACACCTTTGTTTAGAAAGGGACAAAGTGAAAATTTTTAATATCTCTGTCTATAAATAGATTTATAGACAGAGATATTAAAAATTTTCAATCATGCAACCGACACCTTTGGTTAGAAAGGGACAAAGTCCTTCTTGTGAGCATTGTGATGGGATATTTTTCAAATTCAATGAGACAAGATCCTAGAATCTACTCCATGCAGAACAGTTGAGGTCTAACTAGAACTAGCATGGATATTTTTCAGTATCACTTGCTCATTAGCCCAGTGCAACTGCAACTCTAATCTATAACTATCAAACTAGAAAACATTGTGAAAAAATGAAACAATTCATCGACAATAAATGATATTTTTCCCTATAATTGTACTACCAGATGGTGATATTTAAGACTTATTCAAATTGAAAGCATTTGCAAAATAAAATATGACTCACTAGATTTTTTTTTTTCATGAGAAGGTAAAGAAACATTTCAGGAATGGTAGAAAATGCTGGCCACTGACAGTTTTTCATTCTAATATTTTCAACAGCCTTCCAGTTGTTAATGCATAGGATGTTTGGAAAAGGGTTAACTACAATTGAAACCTGGGAAAAAGAAGCTAATGGTTGTGACAAATTTGTTGTTCAGATATTGGATTTCTTGAAACTGTTTCTGTAAGGGCTTTCTTAACTGTATTACACACCACAGAATCTTGGACTCATCTAAATTCAGAGCGTTTCCAGACAATGAAATACAACAGAGATAATCAACACAACTACTGTAAAAGACATGAGAAAAATGTGAAAACATTGTAGCAAAACAAGAAAATGCTCCCAAGAAACATCACTTCTCTAACTTCTGTTTTGACCTAAAGTCTTCACAAAATGGTCTGCTTCAAGACAGGAAAAGTTGTCGGCACACAATAACATGCCACTGCTATATAAATATCACACTTTTCATGGCCACTAAAACACGTTTGCAGTGAGATGGAGAATAAACTAGAATATTGTAGTGGACAGTGCTGATCAGAGACCAGACTGCACACTCTGTGCAGTCAGATCTTGATCTATACTGTTCACAAAATGTTTTTGTGTATTCAACAGTAAGGGAAAAAGCTAAATGAGAATGCTGTTGTGGCAGATTTTAACCCTTTCCCAAACAACAAATTTTAGACTCTTCCAAACTGAAAGAGTTTGCAGACCACAATTTTTGATTTTGAGAAAATGGCAGAAAGTTCTTAAAAAGGGTAGAAAACTGTGGGAAAAGGAGAGATTGCTCGTTATGAGCAATTTCTCCTTTTCCCACAGTGTTTTCAAAAGACTTTTACTGCAGACATATAATAGCCAGGGCTTGTTTGGGAAAGGGTTAAAGCAGCTAAACTTTACAGAAACTATTGCAGGTTAACTAAGTTAAATTCTAAAGCTGCTGCTATGCTATAGTAATAGTTAGTGCAACTAACTTACCAAATTGTGGATACACATTTTCTACACAATGATAATAAATTAAAAAAAAATATATATATAATAATAAAATCTATGATGTATTGATGAAAAATCCATATGACACAAGAAATGAAAAAATGATAAAAAATAAATCAAAATAAACAAATCTTTTCCTACCATGTTTTTTTCAAACGCCTTTTTCCTTAACCCATTAACACACAATCCCTACTTTTGACGATCCTAGAAAGAAGCCTTTAGAAAACATTGTGGGAATAGGATAAAATGCTGGTGACCAGCATTTTCTCCTTTTCCCGCCATGTTTTCTACCCTTCACAAAACAAATTTCAAATTTTCAGACACTTACATTTTGTTGTCTGCAAATGCTTTCAATTTGAACAAACCAAAAATTTTGTCGTTTGGTAATGAGTTAACCCTTTACTCCATAGATACTCATTTCAACGCATTGCTTGTAGGAGCCTTTGGAAAACATTGTGACAAAAGGTGAAATTGCTCATGACGAGCAATTTCACCTTTTGTCACAATTTTTTCTATGCTATCAAAAGGTGTCCTATACACATAAGAAACAGCTTCATCCTTACTGTCACATTTAGGGTCATTTAGAGATACCATAGAAATGCCTTATGGGGTAAAGGGTTAAGGTCATTCAATCCCAGAACTGGGTAATAACAGACTAAAAGACAAAGTATTCTTTCCACATCTAATGATAAAAGTAATAATATTATCCCTGCACCTTTACAGCCATTTACAGTATTTCATACCCAACTATTGCTCTTCCTTTTTGGAGCTAAAATAGGACAACAAAATTTTAATATTCTCTGCCTTTGTCTAGAAAAAAGTTCATTAGTGCCCCAGAATGATTTATAAATATACTTCTCAAACTTTGATGGGGATCACTTAAGTATTTCTGTATCGGTTTTTATGTTACAACAGTTTTGCATAAACTCTTTACCATACTGTAAAATTCTAGATTTGTCCAAGTTGAAAGCATTTGCTGACTAAAAACTATATGCAACATGCACTATGCTGTCTGTCATAGGGTAGAAAATATCGTTGGAAAAGGAGAAAATGCTGGTATCCAGCATTTTCTCCTTTTCCAACGATGTTTTCCAAAGGCTTTTTTCTCGATGTCTTTAACAAACGGCAGTGTGAGGTAAAGGGTTAAAGATCCATCTCCACTGGTCATTTTATTGATCAGTGAGGCAATGTAACATATTGTAAAATCATACGTTGTACATTCCACATACATAATTATGTACAGTCCGCTCCACATATTACGAGATCGGTTTCAACGAGATACCGCTTATAACGTAAATCTTGCTGAGTCCCGGCAGAATCCCTTCTTTTTTTCTTATATTTTATACCGCGTAGAACGAGATCGGTTATGGCGAGATATCGGCTACAACGTAAAAATAGTCAAGGCCCCCAACGTAAATTTCCCACCTTACAACGAGGTCTATTGATAAAATACGTCATCTGCATTAGTTTGTCACCATGCAAGGCAATTATCGAATAATTATCGGATTAACTTTCTAACATTAAACTATTGTCGCGTTTTGGATATGTTTGCGGCACGGGCTAAACTGATCAGGAGGTGATTAAATGTTATCACACATTTTTTTAGCAGTTTATACATGTAGCTTTTGACTGACCAGTTCTGATGGATGAAATGAAAACTTTACGCCGGTTCTTTGAGTGCGAGTCGGACATTGATCAGAGCACATTTTCAAACTTAGCGAGTATTGAACCATTACTGGAGGATAAAATCATAAACAAAAAAGGCTATCTAACATGACAGCATTCTTCAAATAAATGCATATTTAATTTTTAAAATGCTAACATTCGTGTAAATATCTCGTAAATACATATAATACATTGTACAGTAAATCGATAGAGTTATCTGTCTTTGTATACTCTTCAAAAAGAAGGTAATTAGCTACTTCCGGTATAAACGAAAGTAAACAGTATGAAAGTCTGTATCCTTACGTATCTTTACGATGTTTGATTTCCGATTTGGTTATAACGAAACCCGGTTACAACGAGATAATACTTCTTGTCCCCGCGATCTCGCTGTATCCGGAGTGCACTGTAGGATGAATCTTTAGCAAATTTTGAGTAGTATATATTCTAAAAACTTGGTGGTAGTGGCAATTTGAGGAATGTTGTCAAGGACATCTTAGGAGGTATCAGACACTACATATCCAAGATCAGATATCAGTCAATTCAGATCCAAAGTCAGACTTCAATCTCTTTGTAATCTGATCTTCATCCATACCGTGTGCAAACACAGTAAATTTTTTTTTTTCCAAAGCAACCTGCATTTTAACTCTTTACTAAACAACAAAATTTTGGAGTGGTCTGCATTTAAAGCATTTGCAGATGACAAAATAAACTAAACTCAAAAATTGAAATTTGTTTCCAGCAGGGTAGAAAATCTGGTTACAAGCATTTTCTGCTTTTGCCGCAATGTTTTCAAAAGGCTTCTATGTCAGGGTCACAAAAAACAGGGATTGTTTGGTATTAACCCTTTCCCAAGGAATCCCTGGTTTTCTAGGACCCATAGATAGGAGCCTTTTGAAAACATTGTGGGAAAAAAAATGCTGGTAACACTTCTGCCAAGTATCAAGCCAACTGGATTGAAACTGTAGGAGTTGTACGGACAAGATTTTGCAGACAGACCGCCCGCCCGACCGACCGCCTGACTACCTGACCGACAGGCTGATTCCAGTATATCCCCCCACAAACTTCGTTTGCAGGGGTATAATGATTCAACAGCACTTCTACTGGTAAAGGGGAAGAATTGTGCAAAAGTTATCTTTAAATACATCCATATATATAGATGTTATGGCTCTTCGGATGTCAATTTATGACAACTTTATCACTTGACCTTCCAAGTGTCACCTTGACCTTGGACCCACTGGAACAAATGTGCCAAATAACACTTCTACTCATGGATAAGGTCAACTGCGCTGAATTTTGAAATCCATCCATTGAATGTAATAATAAATGTGAAAGTTCTGGTCCAGACAGGCAGACAACTATGTCTCTCTAATCACAAGCCGGGTTGACAACAATCTAGTGCCTGAAGTGTAGACTTAAATTAGGAGCCCTCGATTACAAACCTTACACCTTCACCACTGGGCAACAGCAACTTTGATGTCTATCTTTAATGAGGTATAAAGAAAATGTAGTATTTACCTGGGCCCATGTTACTTTTGCTGCGTTTAGAATGGTACAGGAAAATATCTTTTGGTGTTACAGGTCTAGCATTGAGTGGTATGAACTTCTTGATTGGTGCTATAGTCCTACAAATAAAATGTTCATCTTAACTCTTTGTGCTTGATGATCATCATTCTAAATTGTCCAAATTAAAACCATTGCAAGATGAAAAATATGCTTAAGTCTTTAACACATAACAACATGTTTTAACGACCCTAAGAAAGAGGCCTTCAGAAACTATAGTGGGAAAAGGAGAAAATGCTGTCAGCCAGCATTTCCTCCTTTTCCAACAATGGTTTCTAATTTTTCCAAAACAAATTTCTACATTTCAGTTCAATTTATTCTATTGTCTCAGATGCTTTCAACTTGATCAGTCTAAAATTTTGTCATTTGGTAAGAGTGAAACTGATGGCACTTTCAAACGCTAGAAGGCAATGTTGGAAAAGGTTTAAATGCAGCTTACCAGCTGTTTCAATCTTTTCTGTTAATGTTTAACTCATTACCAAACAACAAAATTTTAGGTTTGTCCAAATTCAAAGCATTTGCAGACGACAAAATAAAAGTGACTGAAAATTTTAAACTTGTTTTGTGAAGGGCAAAAAACATTGTGGGAAAAGGAGAAAATGCTGGTTACCAGCATTTTCTGTTTTTCCCACAAAGTTTTCTAAGTTAAAGGCTTCTCCCTCAGGGGCGTCAAAAGTAGGGATTGTGTGGTAAAGGGTTAAAAAGCATTTAGCCTGAAGGTCATGACTCATTAACTCTTTACCAGAGGACAGGTTTTCAGAGTAACGAAACTGGAAGCATTTGCAGACAAGAATATAAAAGTGGTTCAAAAGATGAAATTTGTCTGTGATAGCATAGAAAACACTGTGGAAGGAGAAAATGCTGTCTATCAGCATTTTTTCCTTAACCCACAATGTTTTCAAACGGTTTCTTCCTCAGGGTCTTCAAAACTTGGGATTGTGTGGTAAGGAGTTAAAACAATGCCCTATATGGCAAAGGTTTAGCTCATTACTTCCAGCACCAAATCTGTAGTAGATAACTTTGTGACATTCTGCTATAATGTATTTAACTGTTAACATTTCTAGGTCTACCAATGAACGGTATAAACTTTTTGATTCATGCCTTTTTCCTATAAATAAGTCCCAACACTATATGACAAAAAACTAAAATCAAAAGATGAGTCTTTCATTGAATATAAAACATTGTGGGAAAAGGAGAAAATGTTGGTCACTAGCATTTCCTCCTTTTCCCACAATGATTTCAAAGACACTAAATCAGGGTTTTAAAAAACACAGGATTGTTTGATAAAGGGCTGAACAAACCTTTTTGTGACAACAGCAATTGGAGCTGTCGAGGGAACTTTTGGGGGTTGATTTAGTAGCACTGTACCACTTGTTATTCTGGTTGCTTTCATTAAGGCAGGCTCTGTGTGTGGGCGATCGTATGTCTGTCTGAATGCATACTGCTGATTGATATCCAAGTTCATGTTCATATGAGCACTTTCAGCTGAAAGATTATCAGTAAACATTTTACCAAACATCAAAATTTTAGCTGTTTATGAGACAACAAAACTTTAGACCAGTCCACATTCAAAGCATGTGCAGTTGACAAATCAAATTCTATTCCAATGATAGTACTATTCTCTTTGGGAGAATAGAAAACATTGTGGGAAAAGAAGAAAATGCTAGTTACCAGCATTTTCTCCTTTTCCCACAATGTTTTCAAGAGGCGTCTTTCTCAAGGTCATTAATACACAGGATTGTTTGGGAAAGGAATAAACTCTTTTTTAAGAAAAAGAAAATGCAAATCTGTTGACTTTTGTGCCAATACAACAGATGTAATACTACTGCCCTTTACCAAACAATGACAACTTGGTTACCAGCATTTCCTCCTTTTTACACAATGTTTTCTACCCATTTAAAGAAAAATAATTTCATATGAGGCAACTTGAAACTGTCATCAGCAAATGCTCTCAATTCAGAGAGGTCTAAAATTTTGTCGTGCAGTAAAGGGTTAAGGAATACATCTTGAAATAGTTTTGAAAAAGTTAATTTGAAAATCTATGAGAAAAGGTTTTCGCGTAAACCTGCCATCTTTGTATTGCCTTGGTTGAAAGGAAGAAAGATGCCTAACTTTTTACCAAACAACAAAATAATAGACTTGTCCAAATTAAAAGCACTTGCAGATATGACTCAAAAGCTGAAAACTTATTTGGAAAAGAGTAAAAAAAACCCATGTAAGTAAAAGGAGAAAATACAGGTTACCAGCATTTTCTCCTTTTCCCACACAGTGTTAAAAGGCCTCTTTTTACAGCCAATAAAGCCTGTTATTGTTTGATAAAGGGGTTAAGGACTCTGTTGCACAATTCTGAATCCATGTGAATAGTGGGTTTGTAATGTTCACTATGTCAATCAAAAGCTACAAGTTTTAACTCTTTACCAAACGACAAAATTTTAGACTTGTCCAAATTGAAAGCACATGCAGACGGCATAATAAATGTGGCTAAAAAATTGAAATTTCTTTTGGGACGGGTAGAAAACATTGTGGGAAAAGGAGAAAATGCTGGTTACCAGCATTTTCTCCTTTTCCTACAATGTTTTCAAAAGGCTTCTTTCTCAGGATTGTTAAAAGTCGGGATTGTGTGGTATAGAGTTAAAAAAAAACAAATGGTTTAGCCAATCAGAGGTTGTGTTACTTTTACATTAAAAAATTCTTTAATAAGACCATGAACGTTCCTAAGAATGGTAGATGAATATGGATCCTGGTTTTTTCTATGAACTTGAAAGGGCTAGGGAACAATTGGGTTGGTATGCACCTTTTTCTTTGCATGTGACGCTGTATCAGTTTGAAGAATACTCACAGGTGACTCTTTATCCTTTAGCAAATATCCCTGTGTTTTAGGAGGAAGAAAGCCTCTGAAAACACTGTGGAAAATGGAGAAATGCAGGTAACCAAAAGGATGCAGGAAAACCCAATTCTAGTTTGGTGTCCAGAATACAATGATACAGAGTCACTGATCTAAGTTAAGATCATCTTTCATGGGTAATATACAATAAATCTATATTGGTTGATAGAAAAGACATATTTTCAATCGGAAGGAAAACTTATGGAGAAAGGTGAAATTGCTCTGTACTAGTAACTATGCCTGTTTCCACAATAATTTTTGACAAGTTACCTGTGATGATGTTCATCAGTGTCTGATTGTATGGCATCATGACAGCTTTAATGGCTTGAGAACTTCCCAGCAAATCACTTCCAAGAGACTCAGGCAACCGCCACCTGTTTGTGTGTCCAACTTGTTTTCTGACACGACACCTGGGTGTCACTGGATGCTAAAATCATGGAAGAAGTAAGAATACTGTGGGAACAGAAGAATATGCCAGCTACCAGCATTTTCTCAATTTCCCAGAATATTTTCAACGGGTTTCTTCTTTAGAAACATATAACTTGGGATTGTGCAGTACAGGGTTAATACATACAAGTCTACAAGTTTGTCATATAGGGTAAAGTGTCAACAAATATTAGAAGTGAAAGAGAATTGTCAGTAACCTGAAAGTATCAATAATTCAAAGTCAATCATTGGACAGTCCAATTTGTAATCAAATTACGTATTACTGTAGGTTTACTAGATGTTGTAGCTGTAATGTCCACACCATGGAAAGTTAACTCTTTACCACACAATCCCAACTTTTAACGACCCTGAGGTAGAGCCGTAGAAGCCTTTTGGATACAATGTGGGAAAATGAGAAAATGCTGATAACCAGCATTTTCTCTTTTTCCAACAATGTTTTCTACCCTGCTTGAAACAAATTTCAATTTATGAGTTACTTTTGTTTTGTCATCTGCAAGTGCTTTCAATTTGGACCATTTGGACCAGTCTAAAATTTTGTCATTTGGTTAAGGGTTAAGGGGTTGAACAATTGACTGATTTTCTATTTTTTATCATCAACACTAGTTGCCCACATCGGCAAAACCCCCTGAAGGCTGCTTTTTGTTACAGGGGATAGTGCAGATACAGGACAAAACCCAGCCTAAGTTTTGCCTGGTTCTTTAACATGCTCAGTGTATAGCACTGTCACACGGGACCACAGTTTAACTCCTCATCCAAAAGACTTGGTAAGTTTAGATGCATGCCAGCCGTGGAAATCAAAGTCAAACTCCTGCCCTTATCATCACGAGTCCTACACTCTACCACATGAGCTATGCAGACTGGTCTTAGTTGAATGATAAATATGCACCTCTTTTTATAATGCCAGGATAAACTCAATTGTAACAACTTTATCAGAACAAGTCAAAAGCAAACAAATTGATTCGATAATCATTAGATCTATTTGACAAATACTTCATACATTCACCGTTTTATTGACACAGGAAACCTCTAGACTCTCCAAAAAAGAAAACATTTCAGACCCTTTACTCTCTACAAAACAATAAAACTGTAGACTAGTCCAAATTGAAGTATTTCAAGGGAACAAACTGAATGTAGCTACTAAAAAGAAAAAAAAGTTGTTTAGGAGAGAGTAGGAAACTTTGTGGGAAAAGGAGAATCTTGAAGTAGGAAGGTTCTTTGACATGCAGAAAACTGACCAATAACAAAATAATTTTCGACCAGGTCAGCCTTTGCAATCTACTACTTTTTGCAGGTGCATTAACTCTTTACTAGATGACAAAATTTTAGCCCTGTAAATCAAAATCAAAGCGTTTGCAGACAACAATTTCAGTGTGGCTCAAATGGTTCAAGTGTAATATATTAATAGGGAAAACATTCTGAAATCGGAGAAAATGCTGGTGACCAGCATTTTCTCCTTTTTCCACAATGTTTTCAAAAGGTTTCTTTCCATAGGTCATCGAAAGTGGTCATTGTGTGGTAAAAGGTTACTTGTCCTGTTACAACCTAACACCAAGCTGCTTTCGTAAATACTGTTGAAAAAAAAAAACAGTTCCTTGTAACAAAAAAATGCTTCCTTTTTGGAAAATGTATTAACACGTCTTTATCACACAATCGCGCGACCGTGGGAAAAAAAACATTCAAAAACACTGCAGAAAAAGGAGAAAATGCTGGTAAGCAGCATTTTCTCCTTTTTCCACATGTTTTCGTACCTGTCAGAAACAAGTTCCATAATTTAAGTTACATTTAATGTCTTCTGCAAATGCTTTTAATTTTGACCAGTCTCAGTTTTGTCATGCAGTGTGTGGAAGACTTATTCATGTTGTTATGGGTTATTACAAGATTTTTTTATTAAAACATATAAAAATTATTCTGGAAAAGGAGCCCAATTTGTACTGCACACATTCACGCTTTCTTCATACAGTATTATTATAATGCACTATTAGAAATCTGTTTTATAAATAGTGTAACCAATAATGAGAATAATACGGTGGAAAGGGTTGGCGGATATTTGCACAGTTTGAAAATGTTTGAGCAGTAAGGCCACTTGGTCTTGAGAATTCTTAATCCTTAAGCTACTAAGCATAACTCAATGGCCTTTTACAAACAGTGTAGATCAAAATCAGACTGCTCAGAATGTGCAGCCTGATCTTGGATCTACACTGTCAGATGAAGAGATAATTTTTTCCCAAAATGTAATTTTCAAATATCCAAATTCATGATTTTACTATTGGCTTGAAAGTTTCATTTAAGTAACTTCACAGGAAAAAGGTTAAAAAAAATAAAGAATTCAGTAATCTTACAACAATATGTGTTTTTCTTCTTTGGTTTCTATTTTTTTCCCTCCGCTCTTCTTGAGCTTTTCCTAAGCAACAATATACATGTATATCACTTTTTTTCTAATTGAAAGCATTTGGAGACGTCAGTTAAGAGGTGGCTGAAATCTTGAGAAAAACCAGCAAAAGAGTGGGGGGTGGGGGGGGTAGTCTTCTAAACTCTTTTCGAAATTAAAAGCAGAAAATTTAATTGTAATGTATTTCCACCGATTTAACTCTTGACCAAATGACAAAATTTTGGACTAGTCCAAATTGAAAGCATTTGCAGACGACAAAATAAATGTGAATCAAAAGTTGAAATTTGATTCGAAAAGGATAGAAAACTTTGTGGGAAAAGGAGAAAATGCTGGTTCCCAGCATTTTCTCCTTTTCCCACAACGTTTTCTAAAGGTTTCTTTCTCAAGGTTGTCGAATGTAGGGATTGTTTGGTAATGGGTTAAAGGCTGTCTGCATTTGGCACATTAAAACATAGGCTCATTCAGTGAAAATTTAATTCTGATATAACTGACTTTACTAGCTGAAAAATAAATTGTTTTATGCAGTACATCTATCTATTATATTGTATGATTATATAGCACAGGCATTTTTTCCCATGAGATCTCTAACATGGTACTTAGAATATTATATTTTGATAAGGGAAATAAAAGAAGAAATCAAGAGAAATGATTAATGTAGTATACAATAGTCCATGAGAGAATCAGAAAATGCCATTATATTGACCTGTTATTTAAGGAATAAATATTGATCGAGTTCTACAAGCATAATAAACTGTCATTGACCATGCAGAGTCTGACATAAAAAGCAATGTAATTGCTTAACCCTTTGGCTGCTTATGGCATCTCACTGACCTTTTGCGGACAGCGTATATCAAGATAATACTGCACAGAACATACAGTCTGATCTTGGATCTATGCTGTCCGATCTGGAGATTTTTTTTCCCAGAAACATACCTTTGAAATAGCAATTTTTGAGTTTTTACTATCGAATTGAAAATTTCATCTTAGTTACTTCATAGTATAAGGGTTGATATATTGTCTGTTAACCCTTTACCAAACAATTTATGAGGTTTAACAAACTTAAGGAATAAGGCTTTAGAAATGTTGTTGGAAAAAAGAAAACACAGGGAACCAGCATTTTCTCCACATTCCAACTTTTTTGCTACCCCTTCATAAACAATCCTATTTAAGCAGCATCTAAATTACTGTCTGCCAAAACTTGACTGTGAACAAGGTCTACATTACTGTCCTCTGGTAGAGGATTAATAAAAGAAGAAAATCGGCTCAGTGTTCAATGAATACTGGTACTGATTATCCATTTTCTGAAGACTGTTATTTTTTTCTTAATATTTAACCCATTACTGTACATATAAGTAAGAGTTGAAACCTACATATTGGCATAAATATGGTTCAAGCAACTACTCTTCTTCTCTGGGCAATGTTTTCAAAAAACATTCAGTGTAGGCTCATGAAAGCTTGAACCATCATTAGGTATTTTTCATACATATAACTTATTTTTCTAATATAATATTGTGGACAAGGTCCAACATGATAGCAGCTGAAAAATAACTGGATTCGTCTTTGAAAGGTTGGAAAATGTTGTGTGACCAGTAGAAAATACTGGCTACAAGAACATTTTCTCCTTTTCCCATGAAATCTGTCTTCTAGATTATGAAAACTTGGAATTGTAGCAGTATTTTGAAATGGGTCAATGAAAAATATTATATTAGTCTGTAATATCCATTAGGTTACAAGGAAATTTACATTTCCTTACCCTGTCAGGTATTCTTGCATCCACTATGACTCCCATCAACGCTGAGTATGGAGCACTCTGGGTTGCTCTAATGAAATAAAAAAAATTATGTATTTACTATACAAGGAAATTGGGATCTGTCCAACTCCAAAGCATTAATCCTTTACTCCATAGATACTTCTTTCTATGCATTGCTTGTAGGAGCCTTTGGAAAACATTGTGGCAAAAGGTGAAATGGCTCGTGACGAGCAATTTCACCTTTTGTCACAATGTTTTCTATGCTATCAAAAGGTGTTCCAATCACATGAAAAACAGCTTCATCCTTGCTGATATTTAGGGTCAATTAGAGATACTATAGAAATGCCTTGTGGGGTAAAGGGTTAACAGATCACAAACTGAATGTGGCTAAAATGGTGAAGACAGAAAGTATTGTGGAAAAGTTAGCAGCATTTTCTTCTTGTACACAATATTTTCATGTAAGCTTTCTACCTAAGTGCCATTAAACTTGGAAAAGAGTGGTAAATGGTCAAGTTTTTCCCTTAAATTTTGTTTTGTATGGTTCAAAATATAGCTTTTGACATTACTTGTGGCATATTACTGACAAGTTTCTTTAACTGTTACTTAAAGCTCAGAACTTTTTCCAGTCACTGGCCACTTTCTTTTCTAACCATCTTGAGAAAAAATATTCTTGAGTTTACTTGTGATCAATAAATTTGTGTTGAACAAAAAAGAAAACAAATGTTTCCTTTTTTTTTCTATTTCCATGATATACGTCTATCAAAGTCAACTGTTACTATTAAGCTACTGTAATTAAATTGGTAGAAGTTATTTCAAGAAGTCCGAGTACTACAGAGGTTTGAGCACTCACTCTGTGAGCAAGCAGTCCAATGTAAAGCCTCACACTGGCCACAATTTATTTTCCATGGAAATTGCCAATTGAATGCAGGGCTGTTTAGTATAGGGGTAATGGAGCGGTCCGACGAATCACCGAAATACCGAAATACCACCGAAACACCGAAATGCCCCTAATTTTTCATTACTATGTTATTATTGCTATTGAAGTTCATCCGAATTGTCTTTTCTGTGGAATTTGACCCAATTAATGTCAATAGAGATGAAGGGCTGTTAGTTTAAATCATAATGACAAAATGACAACGTATCATTGAGGTCCGACGTAGACAATGCACTGAGAGAGACGTATGCTTCCACCGAAATACCCGCTCGACATTGTAAATATTTGTTGATTTAGGGATTCAACCTCCGCAAGATTTGGCTCTTTTTCGCATAGAACACGATTAATTATAGTAATGATCACTATAGAGAAGATTAATGTTGAAGAAAAATGTCGTAAGTATACGTTGATCATTGATTCACGTGGAGAACAATCACCGAAATACTCGCATGTCAAGTCCTGACACAACGAAATACCTGACCTTTATTACACAAAATACAGACTTGTTAGTTATCAGATGGAATTATCACCTATATTTTATTTCTTTAGTTTAAACATATTTAATTGTAATAATGAATTACAGTAATGATGAATAACATAATGAAATTTTATTTCTTTAAATCATAAACACAAATATACTCCACAGAGTATGCAAATGCATTCCATTTGCGAACGAAGTACCTAACTAGTAAGTATTGCGTGATGCATCCATCGTCACCCACGTGTCGCCTTTGACAACATTTTCTGCTTTTTCCACTATGTTTACGGAACTATAGAGTGAACTGAAATTATATCTATATTATGTAGATCTAAATCGATATTTGATTTATCGTCAGTAGACGTGGAATTTAGACAGACACATCTACAAATTAAGGCCAGGTAACATGCTTACCCGATTTAAAATGGCGGCCAGTTTTCTTTCTAGATCCGTCAATTTCTAGTTTCATTATCCAAATATCACGAAAGAAAACCATTTTTTCCTAGAATATTTACGGATATAGATCAGACACATCAACCTTGTAAAACAGCTACTGTAGTAAGAACGTAAAGTCCCTGAATCAACATATTTTACTACGTCGTGCGGGTATTTCGGTGGACAACGGGCTCGTATTTCGGGGACATCCATTACGTCGGACATCAATGGTATTTAAGAAATAATCTTCTTTCTATCGTGGTATATCGTTCAATAAACCACAGTTGTGAGTTATGAGGCGCAAAAAATAATCCACGAGGGCGATAGCCCGAGTGGGTTATTCATTGCGCCTCATAACTCACAAAGTGGTTTATTGAACGATATACCACGATAGAAAGAAGATTATTTCGATTCTAACGTGACTTATTCTTAATGAAAGGAAAACAAGTTCAAACTTAGAGTAAAAACGCGGATGAAGATTATGTTCCATCGAATAACTCACTCATTGAATGAAGTCACTCCATACTCATCTACATAGATTGTCGCAGATTTTACCACGCTTTCCTTGCACTGTGTTTATAGAGCCTAATTCGCCTGTCATGTTAGAATTTTTATTTTGTCATTTTGTTTTAAACTAACCACCTTTCATCAATATAAAGATAAGTTTGTGTTCAGAACGAAAAAAAGACAATTTTTTTGCACTTATATTAATTATTTGACTTAATTGTAAAAAAAAATGGGGTATTTCGGTGTTTCGGTGGTATTTCGGTATTTCGGTGATTCGTCGGACCCGTAATGGAGTAACCCCAAAAAATGAAATGAACTTTAACTGGATTAAACAGTAGCAGTGATATAAATTAGTAGCCTGATAATGATCTTTTTATCAATAACAGGTAACATCTGATGCTACAAGACAGAAATCGTCCTGCTTCTAGACTCATTGCAATAAAGTGAGACTTTGATATCTAAGCTATGATTATCTAGGCACAAAAATAGACCTTATCAATAAAGGTACAGATTCTCTACCAAATTTGATCATCATCATGGTCAAAATTTTAAATTTGTTTTTGTGAAGGGTAGAAAACATTGTGGGAAAAGGAGAAAATGCTGTTTACCAGCATTTTCTCCTTTTCCCACAATGTTTTCTAAAGGCTTCTTTCTCAGGGGCGTCAAAAGTAGGGATTGTGTGGTAATGGGTTAATATAAAACTGTACTCATTCTGTTAGTCATTGACCACTAAGTAGCTTTTATAGATCCAAATAAATCAGATGTTGCCTGTGTATTGTCTATCACATTGTTATGGGAGATTTGCACTGATAAAAGGTAGTTCAAACACTCGTCCAGAGCACAGTTCAATTTCTGTATTTGCCACAAAAGTGTCTCATTGTAAATCAACACACTGTAAGATCTCTTTCAACTTTTACAGTTGAGCGAAATAAGACCTGCATGACTAGTTTTAGATCTTATCTAATAATGATCAACAACTAGATTAGATCTGTAATTTCAATTTTGGAAACATCTGGGCCAAACATGGGCTAAACGATTTTCAAACAAAAAAGTGGTGAATGACATAGGGCCTAAGTTATGAGGAAATGTTAAGGATTATGAAGTATTTTAATAAGTCTGTGAATGTCAAGTCAAGAGCATTCGTTCTACGGTTTCAGACTGAAATAAATTAAATAGAAGAGACACTTACTTTGGATAGGAAAGTGTAGCCTTTGGTGCTTGTGGCGGGATCGCCGGAAAGTACGGCGCCTTTAATTGAGGCTGCACATAAATCCCAGAACTTGAAACCTCCGCCATTCTCGCAACTGTCAATGCCAATAATGTGAACCTAACATGAACATACGCTGCAAAAAATAGGGCGATAACTTAAATAGATCTTAAATCGTTACAGATCATTATTTATTCAAAAGATATATTGTAAATAGAGATTACTTCGTTTTTGGTCTCGATTTTTGTTTTAGAATTCCTAAGACAATTGCCACCTAATTTTGCGAATGAATATCGAAACTTTCCAGCCGTTGCTACGTACGCTGAAAATTTTGGCGGGAGATCATTTCATTCGGATGTCACAAGATTCGGACCAAAGAAATTTCGGCCCTGCGTCTACCAGTGATTTCCCAGCTCTAAGATTCGGTTCCAAAGATTAACGTATTCGGCCCTGAGGCTGAGAAAATTCGACCCACGTTGTTTTGTAGTACTTTCAGTGCATGAACTGAAGGAATAGACATAATTTATGAAACGTGATGTAGATCTGTTATATTCTTTCATAGAAGTTTTGAAGAAATACGTACAATGGTCATTAGATCTAGATCTAGTACACAAATGTTGTACTTCATTATCACCATATTTGTTTGCTCCAATTATGTCATCCCTCTTTTCAGAAAAATCAACCCAAATATTAGGTGAGCTTGGGGGTTTAGGTAGATCTAATCGTTACACAAAGTTCTACGAAAATAGCAAATCGGTATAGATCTAGCTCTAATACTGTCCAGGAATCGTATATAAGATCCATGTAGATCTAGATCTACTGCCTTATACTTTTTCATTATATCTAATTCAGATTTCAAACTTCTTAAGTATTATTGACATCGTTAAGGTTCTCATTTATTGTTTTATTCTCAGAGACAGGTGTAAATAAAAAGGCCAGGCAAAGGTGTGTAGATCTGGTGTCTTTATCCAGATGGTTTTTCATCTGAACATTACACTTTAATAACAGACCAGGAATCTTATATACACGTATATGTATATATACGATCCCTGACCAGATGAAGTGTTGGACAAGTCGAAATGAAAAGCGTTTGCAGACGACAGGGGGAAAGTGGGGGGGGGGTGTTATTTCTGTACGTCCAATCATCTGAGAAATGCATATCGATTTGTAAAGTAATCTACCCGGATTTAGCAGACATCTTGTCCCTAGAACATGTTTGTGTTGTGCAAGAATATCAAGTATAACAACCAAGGCTTTGCCGTATCAGGACCAATTATATCTATATAGGCCTAGTAGGCCTAATAGAGGGGAATCACAGGAGATACAAGAAGAATGGCTCGTATTAGATGTTACCTTTTTTTTTTTTTCAAAAATGGTAGAAAACGTTTTCCCCACAATATTTTCAAAAAATGTACATGTATTTCAAAGATGGTTGTTAAAACTCGTGATTGAGTGGCAACAGGTAATCTTACCTATATCTACAGGTACCCTAGAAACCCTTTTTGCTCTTTGCACTACGGCATTTTTCTGGACTTTCAGAAATGAAAACATTTTTGAACAAAATTAATAATCGAGAGCGTGCGAAGCTATTCCATTAGCATTTTGGAAAATTTTACAGATATGGGGGAAAATAGGTTCATTTCTCTGAAGAAAATTGTCAGGTCACTTTCTTTATGTAAACTGTGTTGAACTGAATAGATCTAACTAAATTCATCACAACAGATCTAAAAAAGAAAGATGATATAACAATATTTTTCAGAGGAATTAGTAGTTTTCTTCGTCACCTGTAAAACTGAACCTGAAATGTATATGGAATATTCTCGCATTCACCCGGCCTCGATGTGTAGTTCAAATATTATTTGTCTACAAACGTGTAGAAAACATTGTGGAAAAAGGGCAAAACGTTGTTTAGCAGCGTTTTCTCTTTATCCGCCATTTTTCAAACTCATTTCCTTACGGCCGCCGTTCCCCGGAAGCTCAATCAGTACTTAGCGTAGGCCTGACGTGACTTGAGAGAAACGGTCGCTGGTTCGATCCTCTGAAATTACCTTGAAATAATTGTGTGGGCTACTGGTATAAAAAAAAAATGTAATTCTAAAAAGCATGCGTACATGCATTTACCGCCGTGATATAATTTAAATAATGTTGAAAATGGCGTTTAACCCCACGCTTTGAATAATTTCTTACGTTTAAATCCTTGACTGTATGTTGTGTAGTGACCCATAATGTCACTAATCTAATTTATTGACGGTTTGTAAAGAGTTGAACTGATTGTGTAAAAGTATATATCTATATCCTATGTTACCGCTGCTCACAAAAGATGTTATACTATGCTGACACACGGAATTCTGTTTCGGTTTCAGCTAAAAATAAGCCTAGGCCTACAGGATAATAAGTTGACGTTTTTTTTTTGCTTTGAGATAAAGATGCAGTGGATAATGAATACGAGGAAGATGAGATGGGAGTTCCATTCATTGTGGAAAAGGTGATCTATAGATATCGATCTGTATTTACATATTTCTTGAACTAATAAAAGCCCTACTGCTGTTTCAAATAGCCATTTACCCTCTCTCCTCCGACGACTTTTTAAGGGAAGTAACTCTTTTGTTCTTAGATCTACTTGTACTTCAGTGAAATATGACCTATCTAATATCAAAGCTAGCACTATACTGGTTACCTCCCCTGATACAGTAAATGTCTCTGTTAATGCGGACTACTTTAGGTTCCAAGACCTGTATTCGTTTCCTTTAGATCTTTCTTTTTCTATTATTCAGACGTTACTTTGTCAAAAACGACGAATGCGATAACTGCCACAGATGAACAGCAGACTCGAGTCTAAGGAAAACGCTATACGGGGTAATTGATACTCACCTGGATCCAAGCTTAGGAGTAAGATCCCAGAGTATAAGGCCTAACTCAGCCTTCTATATCGTGACTTGCCTTTGCTTGCCACGATTGTTATATATCTAAATAAAAAAGACATCTCAAAATGACGTGTATTGAACAGTCCCTAATTTAAGATAAGAACTTGTTTTTGACCTGCAGACGACTTTCCTCGTCCTGTGGCAGGCTGGATTTGTCAATGAAACAGTGTGCTAAAGTGCAAAAAAATGCTTGTAAAGAGGAATTTATAAATCCATGCAATATTCCAACATATTTTCGTGATATTACGCCTAGATTTAGAACTAATAAATGAAGAACTAGTTTTGAGTAAATAAAAAATGAAATCGTCCTTTTTTGTCAGAGTCCGTAGATCTATTAACCGTCTTGGAATAAATACAGAATTCAAAAACATGAACTTTTATTTAAAAGACATTGACAGATATACAAGAATAAATCGAACAATGAAAGCTTTTGTGATAAGTGAATCTGACTAATCTTTTAAACTGTACAAGTTAGGTAGGTATCGTAAAAAAAAATTATTTCGTTAAATTTATCGACTTGTGATTCTACAATTTGAAGCAACCAAGCGCTACACATTGCGCATTCCATTTTCTGTTCGGTCACAAATACAACGGAGAGTAATGCCCACAATGTTCATTTGCTATTTCTACTCTATTCCCTGTGAATATTTCCGTTTCATTTTATTTGGGAAGTAGTCAAGGGACATAGAGTGTAAGTACAGATAGCAATTTTTGTAATTTTCTTCGAACACGAATTTTTAGGGGACAAAGCTACTCCAGCGTCTTCTCGAATCTTCGGAGAGAACGAAAAATGGCGGCAAATTCGTTGCAGTCGAACTCAATCGATCAAACATGAATGTCGCTCAAAACGAATTTTGGTCCTATGTCATCATGATAAATCGATGTTGCTGTCATAATTTTGCCTTTTCCATGATCTAACCGTAATTTGTGCTTATATAAATTTTGATTTTGTGTAAATTAATCCAGACTTGAATGTCTCTGATGAAACGAAGTTTCACTACAGAATGATACAGTATGTTTCTAAATATAGAAATAAGAAAATTCCGAAACGTCATAAAAAAAGTGGTCTGATGTAAAGGCATGACTAAATGTTGTTCACCGAGTCCCAAACCATGTGATTATAGCGTATCATGTCATTTTAGCATTATTTTTTTTTTCACAAAGCAATCTTTTATTCCAAAAAGTCATTTTTCTGACTCTTGACTGATGAATTGGGGAGGAGAGAGAAGAGTCCAGTAGGCAATATTTAAATGTGAAACCTACTCATTGGCCGCGTACATTACCCTGATGGAGCGAAAAATGTCAAAAGAAAATGTCCTTAACTTGTTCCCAAATATTTTGGTTTTGTCAATATTGGAAACATTTGCTTGTGACAAAATTAACTCATTACTAAACAAAAAAATTTTAGGGCTTGTCAAAATCAAAATCATTTGCAGATGACATAGTAGAAATGACTGAAAACTTGAAATTTGTTTTGTGAAGAGCTGAAAACATTGTGGGAAAGGGAGAAAATGCTGGTTACCAGCATTTTCTCCTTTTCCCACAATGTTTTCTAGAAGATTCTTTCTCAGGGGCGTCAAAAGTAAGGATTGTGTGGTAATGGGTTAATGAGGCCCAGAGGAAGTCTTCAAGAGAATTTATGGTATTTTATTACTTACACTGATGACATGTGTTTAACCCTTTATCACACAATGTCAAGTTTTGACAACCTTTGGCAAGAAGCTGTTTGAAACCATTCTGTGAAAGAGGGCAAATGCTGGTAACCAGCATTTTCTCCTTTTCCCACAATGTTTTTCTATCCTGCTGGAAACAAATTTCAATGTTTTAGTTAAATTGGTTTTGTCATCTGCAAGTGCTTTCAATTTAAAGCTGTCTAAAACTTTGTTATTTGGGAAGAGTTAAATTTAAATGACACCATTTTAAAGTTTGGAAAATACTTTGGAGGTGACAGTCTGTTATCGTGTGGTTGAGCCATGTGTCAATCACTGGCTGAGAAAAATAATGAAAAGAAAAAAAGAATAAAGGTAAAAGACTCAGTTACCTGGCAGGTTTTAACTAATCAAGTTTTGAAATTAGTTACTCTGTAAGGGATCAATACTTTGACCATACAATGACAGAACGTTGTCTTCACAATAGTTCCTATTCTTTCAAATGGTATGAAATAAATACATGTACATGCAAATGCATGTAAACACCTGCTTTGTTTAAATTTGGCCTTTATTGTCACTTTAACTCTACAAAAAAACGTTCTGACTAAATTTCTTAAAAATTCATAATGTAGAACAGATTCCTTGGAACATGTAATCAATTTATCTGTGGGAAAATACATGTAGATCTAGTATGCAAGATTTTGTTGTGATCAGTAATTGAGATGTATTTGAATTGAAAGGCTTTCAATTTTTCCAAAATTAGCCTGGGGCTGTTGAACTATTAACATAAAAGATGTTTTGAATGATACTTAACCCCTATGTTATAAGTGATATTTTCAATACCCTGAGAGGGTGGACTAGTAGTGCAGTGGTAAAGCACCGGACTATCAATCCTGGGGCCCGAGGTTCAATTCCCTGCCAAACCAAGACCTTTCTGAGGCACCCTGAATTTCCTTGTATCCGATTCTTTCTCTAATTAATGGTCCATACCATATATGCCTAGAGCATGGAGGGACCTTAATCCTACAAAGTCATCATAGTTACCCTGAGGAACAAGCTTTTTTGGAAAAAAGAGAGATAAGAAAAAATGCTTTAAACCGTAAAGCATTCCATGTTTTTTACTTGACATTTTCTTGGATAATCTTAATAATTTGAGTAATAATTAGTTAACTCTTTACCAAAGGGGGTCCTGTGTGACTCAGTGGTAAAGTGTTGGAGTCATAACCTGGATGTTCTGGGCTCTAGCCCCACCTGATCTGCTGTTTGTTTTTGTCCTTGGACAAGACACTTCAGACTCGAAGCCCCAGCAGAGCACTCTTGAAACCCAGGAAAGACATGAATATTTGTGCAGTTATAGTGATATGACTGAAATAGTGTTGAAAGCTTCAAAAATATAAATCAGTCAATCTTTACTGAACAACAAAATCAATGGCTGGAAAGTATGACTTGAAGACAACAAAATATGCGTCTCAAAATTTGAAATTTGAGTCTGAAAGGGAAAAAAATCTAGGGGAAGGAGATGGTTTATACTCCATTTTGTTCTCTTGGACATTCAAAAAACCTAGATAGTAAACAAATAAGTTTTTCAGATGAACATTTGACTTACAGGTAATAAAACGGCCAATCAATTATTCAACCCTTTACTCCATAGATACTCATTTCTACGCATTGCTTGTAGAAGCCTTTAGAAAACATTGTGGCAAAAAGTGAAATTGCTCGTGACAAACAATTTCACCTTTTTTCCACAATGTTTTCTATGCTATCAAAAGGTGTTATATACACATAAGAAACAGCTTCATCCTTGCTGTTATTTAGGGTCAATTAGAGATACCATAGAAATGCCTTATGGGGCAAGGTTTAACCCTTTACTCCACAGATACTCATTTCTACACATTACTTGTAGGAGCCCTTGGAAAACTTTGTGGCAAAAGGTGAAATTGCTCGTAACGAGCAATTTCACCATTTGTCACAATGTTTTCTATGCTATCAAAAGCTGTCATATACATGTAAGAAACGGTTTCATCCTTGCTGTTATTAAGGGTTAAATAGAGATACCATAGAAATGCTTATGGGGTAAAGGGTTAATAAGAAAATAAAGGTTATTTTGGATATCAACAGGGTATGTAACATGCTGGTTCCTGCTCCCAATAGAGATCAAGTTCAAGTCAGCCTAAAGATGTAAAGTTGGACCTTTCAAAATCTCTACAACTTGACTGGATAAATTAAAGTGGTTATTGTAACCTGGTAATTAAGTTTGTCGCTACATGAGACAATGTAATTAACATTTCCGTTTTGTCTAAAAAAAATTCATGAGGGCTTTTTTCATTGCACAAATGAGGATCAGGGCATGTTTTTTTTTTCAAAGTTCCTTGTCCTACAGGATGAATGTCTTTTCTGGAAATGTTTGGACCTTGCATTGTGGTTGCAGTTACCCCCATGAAGGTTTAAAAAACTGCCGTAGTTTGCAAAACGGTTCAGTTAAAAATAGGAAATTCCATAATTTGTTTTGTTTTCAGTTAGTCTTACAAGGTGAATGAGAAACCAGATCTTATGATTGGCTTGGATTTATAAACAGATTGAAAAAAAAAATCCAATTGAATTTTTACTAGTTGCTTATACTAGCCAATCAAATCATGATTAAAGATCTTCATTCATCAATGTTTCATCAACAGGAAGTCATCAAGAAGGGGAAACGAGGAAATGCAAAACTAAAATGGCTAATTTAATGCATTTGGTATTGCCACATTTGGTTTAAACCCAAAAGGAATAAATTTATAACGTGTACATGTAGTCAAATACCAGTGAAATTTATAGACAGGCATTGGAGTCATAGTAGATCTATGCACAATGTTTATTTTCCTTTTTAAACTTAAACAGGGGTAATTTTTCTCTGTTTTTGTTTGACATCTTATTTTACATTTACCAATACTGTTCAAAATATTCATGTAGATTATTGTTGATTTTATTCTGCTAAATAACTTGAATGAAATTCTCGATTAGATAGTTAACCCTTTCCCAAACAATCCCTGGTTTTTAAGGGTCTGGAATAGTAGCCTTTTGAAAACATTGAGGGAAAAGGAGAAAATGCTGGTAACCAGCATTTTCTCCTTTTCCCACAATGTTTCCTACCCTATCATAGACAGAAATCACCTATTCAGCAAGAGTTGAATTGACATAGATCTGCAAATGCTTTCAATTTGGTCTAGTCCAAAAGTTTGTCGTTTGGGAAAGGGTTAAATAGTATGTTGCTAGTTTAAAGCTATATTCTGGGGTAGAACATCTCCTTGTTGATCCAAGATCAGACTGCACATTATGTACAATCTGATCTTGACCTACATTGTCCACAACAGGTCACAACTGAAGAAAGTCCACTTTTATTGCCTTATTCATTGCATGACCTTTTTATTGTTTAGTGAAAGTATTAACTTTTTACCATACAGACCCGATTTTTATAGACCCTTAGAAAGAGTCTTTTTCTAAACATTGTGGGAAAAAGAAAAAATGCTGGTAACCAGGATTTTCTCCTTTTCCCACAATGTTTTCTACCCTTCCCAAAACCAAATTTTAATTTTTCAATCACATTAATTTTGTTGTCTGCCAATGCTTTCAATTTGGACTACTCTGTAATTTTGTCATTTGATAAAGAGTTTAGATAAATGTTCATTCCAAATTTTGAAATGTTTTGTTTGAAAAGATAATGAAAAACTTGAAGGAAAACAAGATACTAAGCAGTTCAAATTATCTGACTAAAGCTCAAGCATGTTTACAATTCCCCTCTCTGGTGCCCCAGAACGTGTGATTATGTATCCTGTGTCAGCTGGTGTGTATAGATTTTCTACACAAAGGCAAGGGAAGTAATCATGCCCCTCTTTGTGTTTATCAGTCCTGCAGGGTGTATGGAAAACTCTGAGGTGACTCGGTCACACTGTATTAACCAAGCAGAGGTGACTGAATAAAGTATGAAAAGGTTGATTCAATAGTACCCTCATAGGTGTGATATTATACTAACTTTTTTTGTATGTTGAGATAAGGTCTTTTTTTCCGACTACAGTATTTAAGATTTCATCTTTTTTTAGATAAAACATTACATTGATGCTTTTATACATCTATAACTTCTCTTGAGGAATTGTGAAATAATTGCCAAACATTGATTTTATAAAAAAATTTTATTGGGGGGGGGAGGGGGGGTATTCAACAAAATTAGGGACAATAAAAGTTTCCTGTAGAAATCGTTTTTGTCCACTTTCCAGATGAAATTTCCTGTATTTGTAAATTTTATTAAATATGTTTTCTGTCATTTCAGATCTGGGAATTGTAAGAAACGACTGATAAGAAGGACTTTGGATTTTGTGGATAAGAGTCCCATATATAGATACCAATTACTGGATTGAAATAAGAGCAATTTCAGGTCTGTATACTTTTCAAGGTGTTGTCTTCCTTACCCTTTACTCTCTTCCAGATATAAAATCTTACACTGCCTAAAAGTAAAAGCATTTTGCCAATCAAATTAAACGCTAATGATGAGATTTGTCTAGGAAAAGATAGAAAACAATGAGGATAAAGGAGAATTTAACTCTATACCAAACAAAGTTTTAGACTGACCAGTCCAAACTCAAAGCACTTGCAGACCACAAAATACACTTAACTCATTACCAAACAACAAAATTTTAGGTTTGCCCAAATTGAAAGCATTTAAAGACAACAGAATAAAAGTGACTGAAAATTTGAAATTTGATTTGTGAAGGGTAGAAAACATTGTTGGAATAGGAGAAAATGCTGGTTACCAGCATTTTCTCCTTTTCCCACAATGTTTTCTAAAGGCGTCTTTCTCTAGGTCGTCAAAAGTAGGGATTGTGAAGTAATGGGTTAACTCAAAAATTGAAACTTGTTTCCAGCAGGGTAGAAAACACTGCAGTAAAAGGAGAAAATGCCAGTTACCAGCATTTTCTCCTTTTCCCACAATGTTTTCAAAAGGCTTCTTTAACAGGGGTGTTAAAAGTTGGGATTGTGTGGTAAAGGGTTAAATGTTACTAGTATTTCTTATGTGTGCCTGAGGGTTAAATGCAGGAGTGGATAGTATACGGTCAAACAAGCAATCCTACGGTAAACAACCCTCAGAGAGACAGCCTTTGAAAACATTGTGGGAGGAAAAAAATATTTGGAACCCAGTATTTTCTCCTTTTCCTGTAATGCTTTCTAAAGCCTTCTTCCTCAAGGTTGTTAACCCTTTACCACACAATCACTACTTTTGATGACCCTGAGAAAGAAGCCTTTAGAAAACATGGTGGGAAAAGGAGAAAATGCTGGTACATGTAACTATTTTCTCCTTTACCCCGCAATGCTACCCTGAAACAAATTTCAAATTTTCAGTCGGTGTATTTTGTCATCTGCAAATGGTTTTGATTTGGACAAACCAAAAATTTTGGCGTTTGGTAATGAGTTAAAGCTTGTTTGGCACAGGGTATCCCTTTACCTTATAATCCCATGTTTTCAACATCCTGAGAAAGAAAGCTTGTGAAAACGCGGTGGTAAAAGGAGAAAATCCTGTTAATCAGTATTTTGATCTTGTTCAACAATGTTTTCTTTTCTTTTACAACTGAAGCTCATTACTTGTGCCACATTCTCTCTGTCTTTTGGAAATGCCTCCGTTTGGATTAGGATCTGTCTAAAATTTTGTTGTGTGGTAAAAAGTTAATGTGGCGCTGGCTTCAATTTATGTCAAAGGTTAGCCATGGCCTGTCAGGTCATTTCTTACCACCTGTACAGACCTTATATTATTACCTTGTAAAGATTTTTTTCCATCATGTTGTGTACCTTTTTTAACTCATTACCAAACGACAGTATTTTAGGCTTGTCCAAATCTAAAGCATTTGCAGACAACAAAATAAAAGTGATTGAAAATTTGAAATTTGTTTTGTGAAGGGTAGAAAGCATTGTGGGAAAAGGAAAAAATGCTGGTTACCAGCATTTTCTCCTTTTCCCACAATATTTTCTAAAGGCTTCTTTCTTGGGGCATCAAAAGTAGGGATTGTGTGGTATTGGGTTAAATGGTTGCATCTAGTAAAGATTGTGATACAATTTGAAGATCAACACTTCAACAAACAAGAAAAATTGAAGAAATTTGACTCGTTACCACATGACAAAAATTTAGACTTATCTTAAATGAAAGCATTTTCAGATGAAAATTTATATGTTTAAATGATGAAATTTGTATTTGATGGAGTACAAAACATTGCAGGAAAAGGATAAAATGCTGGTTACCAGCATTTTGTCCTTTTCCCACTATGTTTTCAAGAGGATGGTTAAAATTCCTGATTGTATGGTAGAGTTAAAAGAATTGCAGATGACAGATACAAAATGGCTGAAATAATGGAAATTGTCTTTGAAAGGATAGAAAGCACAGTGGGAATAGGAGAAAATGGTGGTAACCAGCATTTTTTTTTCCTTTTCCCATATTTTTGAAAAAACCCATACTCAATTTCAAGGGTATTAAAATTTGTGACTAGTTCAGGGTCAAGTGCAGATAGTATAGCAGTGAATAATCTAGATTTTGCTAACAATGAGTCCTGGGACTCGCAAGTGTGAAATCAATGAGTCCCAGACCAAAATCAATGAGTCCAGCTTGAAAAATACCGAGTCCCACTAAGGTTTGTTAGCAAACATTTCATGATTTAAGAACTTTTTTTGCAGATGTAAATAACAGACAAAAAACCGAAAATAGGTTTTAGTAACTTTATAAACAAATTAACATATGTGTATGATATGGAACAGTTTAACCATTTCACAAACAATCCCCTTGTTTCAATGACTTGTCTTTTGAAAACATTGTGAAAAAAAGAAAGCGCTCGGAACAAGAAGTTTATCATTTTCCACAATATTTTCGATCCTATCAGAGAATTGGAATTTATTAACCCTTTACCTAGTGGTGGGCCGATGATCGACTATAGTCGAAAGTCACTTGGTTTTGGCTTCCGATTTCGATAATCGATTGAGAAATCCCGGAATAGATTGTAGTCGGTTGCTAACCTGGATTGGTGCCAAAACTTGAATTCTGGTTTTTAGCGCTTGGTTTCGTGATTCTTATTAATCACAGTCTTGGATTAAACATAGTGGAAAACAAACACGAAAATTGGCTGAAAAATGAGAAACAAATCTTTGTCCATGAATGTCTTGACAAAAGTTGACAACTCGGCAAGCTTCCCTGAGCCCGGGTTTTGACATTTGGAAATTTGAAATGACTGGTCATTGATGGTGAAAGATATCTGCCTAAATGTCAGTCTGATGCATGAAATTATCGTCTAGAACTTCATATAACCTAGCTTGCGTGCATCGGGCAGAAATATGGGTTAAACACAATCAGTATAAAATGCGAAGGACACCCGGATGATAATGAAGCTGGCGAGTCATTTAATGACAGAGTAAGGAAAGTGTTATTCCTCTTATCTAGTGTAAAGTGACTGGTTTTTAAGTTACTTGCTATTTAAACTGACTAAATGATGTCAAACCATGTAGTAATACTTCTCCAGAAACTAAATGTCATGAAAAAATTGATCGACAAAAAGCGCGAAAACCCATGACACTACAATGAGCAGCGTGGCGTCGTCCGATCAGAAGGACTTCAAACTATCTTCTTATCTTTAATAATGAATTTTAAAAGTGAATTCACACAAATTTCTGAATAAAGCAATAAGTGGAAGCTAAAATTCTGTTCATGAGTGGAAATAATGTTGTTTTATGAAATGAAAATAAAGGGGGGGGGGGGAGGGGGAAAATATCATGCTAGTATGACTTGCTTAAAGGAAATGTATGTGATCCGAATGCAAACAACGAAAATATCACTTTACAATCGTGAGATTTACTAATTATTCGTACAATATGCTTTTCGTAACCTGTGCGTCCCGAGGGACGCACATTTATTGCTTTTGTGCGTCTCAAGCAATTTTTGTGCGTCAGGGACGCGGGACGCGCAGCTAGATTATTCTCTCAGTATAGCATTCAAACCTAATGCCATTTTCAGTGGTTTTTTTTTTCAAAATTGTGTGAAACTGAAACTTTCCAAAGGATGTTTTTTTTAGTCGGCTGAATGTTAAGGCATGAATTGGAGGCAACAATCTATGTGTCTCTCAATTGATAAGATTTGTCATTGAAAGAGTACAAAACATTTTGGGACAAGGAGAAACTGCTTGATGTTTTTTCTCTGGTGGTAGATCTCTAGTGAGTCAGCAAGCAAGATAATAAGCTGTCTTGACTCTTTTGTTTAGTGTGTATTGCAAGAATAACCCACACAGGGAAAAAGAATAGAAAATTATAGACGGTACTCAAGTAGGTTTATCAAGATTTGTGAAAAACCACTGTGAAACAGTCATTATGCAGCAATGACATTTACATGATGACAGGTAGAGCACAAAATAAAGTAAACTCACATTTACGGTCCAGAACTGTACAAATATTTACAATGTCAAGGTGGCTTTTGTCTAGAAAATCTTTCCATAGTTGATTGGAACTACAAATATGCAGTAATAAGACTTGGAGGCTTTCCTGAGAGTTTTTAAACATTGGATCATTTAGTAAAGGGTTAAAGGTATACAAAAAAAAATTCTCATAAGGTTGAGCACATCAGCTTGTCATTTAGTTTTGTTAACTCTATACCAGATAACAAAATTTTAGCCTAGTCCAAATTCAAAGTATTTGCAGACAACAATTACATTCTGTCTTGAATTGTTCAATTTTTCTTGGTAACAAGCTTTTTCTCATTTTCCCAGCATTCTCTCCTTTTCCTCTAATGAATATTGTAGAGCCTTGGTAGCTCAGTCTGTAGCGTGCAGGACTTTAGAACAAGGGGTCGTGGGTTAAATCCCTGGCTCGACCAATTCTTTCTGAGGATTGATGACAGACTGTCACTGCGACAGGATTCATTCTTCTCCCACAGCTGAGCATTGTTTCAACAATAATTATGTGGGAAATCAGCCAGTGGCTTGGACAGAAAATTGTGCAAAGTACTGGTAAAAAAAAGACTTCAGGAATGCATGGATGGGTGCAGTGGCCGCTGCAATAAACAGATAAGTGAAATAATGTTGAATATGGCTTTGCACACCATACAAACTTTTCAATCAATTCAAACAGTTTGTGCCTAGTCCAGATTTATTCCATGCTGTTTTAACTCTTTACCACACAATCCCGACTTTTAACGACCTTGAGAAAGAAGCCTTTTGAAAACATTATGGGAAAAGGAGAAAATGCTGGTAATCAGCATTTTCTCCTTTTCCCATAATGTTTTCTACGCTTCACAAAACAAATTTCAAATTTTCAGTCACTTTTATTTTGTCGTCTGCTAGTGCTTTCAATTTGGACCACTCTATAAATTTGTCGTTTGGTAATGGGTTAATCCTGTGTTTTCACCAGAAACCTAATTTGTAAAACCAGAGTCTGTAACTATGGACAATAATAATTGTTTACCAGACAACAAAATTTTGGACTTACAAAATAAAAAGCTTTTACAGAGGAAAAAATTCATGTCTAACAATTAGATTTGTGTTTCAAAGAACTTGAAAACATTATGGGAAAAGAAAATTTTTGCTAATAGTAATTCCTTTTCCCATTACGTTTTCAAAAGTCTACTTGCTAAGGGTCATTTGAAAAACAGAATTGTTTGGTGAAAGCTTAAAGGTAATGGCTAAACATTTTACAGAATACCAGTTACCTGATAAAAACTTACCTGTTTTGAGGCAGACCAATTCTAAAAATGTTGAGTCAAAAGCATTAATATACCCACCTTAATTAAAAAGTTTCCTTTTGCTACAGTGTTTTCATTTTCTGTTAGTTTTATATAAATTGTGCTGATAAACTTTATTTTTATATGGATGGCAATGGTATTTTATTGGAACTTCCTACAGGGGATAAAGAGTTAAGAAGGAAGTTGTATTGAAAAGGCATTATACCTGTATTAATTTGGGCTGTTTGAAAGGGGAAAAATAGTGGCATTTGTTACTGTTACTCCATATGTGAAACTGTCAATACATCAACGCTTGGAAGTTAACATTTTTTTGTTGAAAATACAGGAGTACATGTTAAGGTACTTTACCTATATTTTTTGTGTGAAGACTCACTTTGAACTTTCCTTTTTACCATACCAGATGGCAAAATCAAATACTTGTCCAAACACTTATTTTGTGCAGACTGATCGTGATAAAGGCTGACCTTTGAAGCTTTTTGTGTTACCATTGGCAGTCAGAGTTAATTTCTGTATTTCCAGTCACTGCAAGAGAATGCACAGTGTCAAGTAGACAAAATAGACAAGTTTCAGCTTGGAAATGATCAAATCAGACTTTGATCTGTTATATCTTTGGTTGAAAAGCTTGTTGTATTGTAAATTAACAATAGCTTTTGACATTTCCCAGGACTTTTTTTCCAAAAATTGGGAAGGGGCCTTAGCCTTTCATTTTGGGAAATTCAAGTGCGATTTTGAGCCAGTTTAGAAAAATCAGACTGACTTTCAAGGTACATCAATAAGACAAATTAATGGCAGAAAGGTGCAGCAATTTAATAAGTGAAACAAATTCAACAGTCACACTTTAACTGCTTAACCCATTACCATACAATCCCTACTTTTGACACCCCTGAGAAAGAAGCCTTTAGAAAACATTGTGGGAAAAGGAGAAAATACTGGCAACCAGCATTTTCTCTTTTTCCCACAATGTTTTCTACCCTTCACAAACCAAATTTCAAATTTTCAGTCACTTTAATTTTGTTGTCTGCAAATACATATACTTTCGATTTAGACAAACCTAAAATCTAGTCATTTGGTAATGAGTTAAATTATGGCCAAATATCTCACAACATTTGCACAAATAGGCTTATAGCCCTTTTTATCACTACTGATAAATCTTAACCCAAAGAGCGTCATAAACCCAGCAGACATTTTTAGTAACAAAAAAAAAAGGTCAAAATGTATTGATGGTGTAAACATTGTGGATGTTTTAGTCCAGAACTTCAAAGTCAAGCAGACGGTTTAGATCAAGGATCAGACTGTGTATTTTGAGCCATTTGTTCTTGATCCTCACAAGCCACAAAGGTAACAGTAGGTGTTAAAGACGACAATATTTTAGACTGGTCCAAATTAAAAGCATTAGCAGATGACAAAATAAAAGTGATTGAAAATTTGAAATTTGTTTTGTGAAGGGTAGAAAACATTGTGGGAAAAGGAGAACATGCTGGTTACCAGCATTTTCACCGTTTTCCTCAATGTTTTCTAAAGGCTTCTTTCTCAGGGGCGTCAAAAGTAGGGATTGTGTGGTAATGGGTTAAATGGCATCCTTTCTCCCTTGTCGTTTACCCTCAGGTTTTTCCTATTTACCACTGAACAAAATTTTTATTTTTCTGATTTCCAAGTCATTATTTTGTATAATTATGTAGACAACAAATCAAAGTTAGCTTAACTCTTTATCACACAATCCCGACTTTTAACACTCCTGAGAAAAAAAGCCTTTGAAAACAATGTCGGAAAAGAAAATGTTTGTAACCATCATTTTCTCTTTTTCCCGCAATGTTTTCTACCTTTTTCCAAATCAAATTTCAATTTTTGATTCACATTTATTTGTCATCTGCAAATGCTTTCAGTTTGGACTGGTCTAAAATTTTCTCATGTGGTAAAGAGTTAAGTCTTTCCTGCTAAATAAGTGAAATGAAATTTTCAAACTGATGGTGAAAACCCAGTAATGCTATTTCAAACTTATATCTTTGGAAAATAATCTCCTTCTTAGGTGTTGTAAATCCAAGATCAGACTGCATCTTATGTGTAGTCTGTTCTTGATCTAGAGTGTCTTTAACCCATTGCCACACAATCCCTACTTTTGAGGCCCCTGAGAAAGAAGCCTTTAAAAAACATTGTGGGAAAAGGAGAAAATGCTGGTAACCAGCATTTTCTCCTTTTCCCACAATGTTTTCTACCCTTCACAAAACACATATCAAATTTTCAGTCACTTTTAGTTTGTTGGCCATGCCTGGGGGTCACAGTTTTCTTGCAGGATTTTATAGAAAAAATTTTGTATGTCCTCAAGTTTGAAACCAATTGACCAAATATTGTAATGTTTGGCTTGTAGTGTTTTCACTCATTAGCCAGTAGAGCAATACAGGGCCATCATGGCCCTCTTGTTTCTTTTACCAACTCTTTTGTCTGGATTTCATGGGCATAATTTGTACCTAGATAAAAAGTAAACACTTGTACATGATAATTATATTGGATGAGGTTAACAGAATCAAAACATCTGTCACAGTTTTGTCTCACAAATTACAGGTGTACTATTCCCTCTTTAACTCTTTGTCAAATGAAGTTTTAGAAAATGTCCAAAATGAGAGCAGTTTGCAGACGACAAAATAATTATGACCGGAACATAGAAATTTGTCTTTGGAAGGATAGAAAATATGGTTGGAAAAGGAGAAAATGATGGTTACCAGCATTTTCTCCCTTTCCCACAGTGTTTTCAAAAGGGTTCTTTCCGAGGGTCATTAACCCTTTCCCAAACAAACCCTGGTTTTTACATGTCTGCAGTAAAAGTCTTTTGAAAACACTGTGGGAAAAGGAGAAATTGCTCTTGACGAGCAATTTCTCCTTTTCCCACAGTGTTTTCTACCCTTTTTGAGAACTTTCTGGCCTTTTCTCCAAATCTAAAATTGTCGTCTGCAAACTCTTTAAATTTGGAAGAATCAGAAATTGGTCCTTTTGGAAAGGGTTAAATGTGGTGATTGTGGGGTAAAGAGTTGATCCATTATCAGAAGACAAAGCTTAGACATACAGTTCACAGGGTTTAGCAAGTGACAATCACCTTTTCAGGAAAGAATGAAAAATATAGTATTGTTGTTTTATCATCAGACTGAATTCGCTTATGTTTTTTTTTTTAATAAAAAATGCAAAATGGGTATAGCCCATGAGTGCAGACACACATTTGATTTATATACAAAACTGGGATAACAAAACAAAAACGCATCAACTTCCAGGCTTCAATGGCTGTATTTAAAACAACTAACAGCCATCGAATGATTGATCGATTGTATGTATAGGTGCACTGACTGCCGAGATACAACTGAAAACAGCATTAAACAACATACAATCATCAATCATTCAGTAATGTAAGGGCTTGAAGGAGGGAGTGGTAACTGGTTAGATTCCCAAACTCGGCTAATATTTTCCTCTGATCATTGATTGCAACCAGGGTCCGTATTCACCAACCATTCTCAAGAACATTCTAAGTCTTATTCATCTGAATTACGTCATTGTGAAAGTAACAGAACATCTGATTGGCTAAACCAAATGGTTTAGCCTATCAGATGTTCTGTTACTTTCTTTGTCAGAAAATCTTGAAGAATAAGACGAAGAACGTTCTTGAGAATATTTGGTGAATACAGACCCAGATTTTTTCCTTTCTTTTTACATTGTTTCAGTGATGATTATTTTGGATTGCAGCCAGTGGCGGCTGCGATACAACTGAAGTAAGGTTGAAAATGGCATTAAACACCATACAATCAATCAATCAATCAATCATTCAGTAACAGAAGGGCTTGAAGGAAGGAGAGATAACTGGTTAGATTACCATGCTCGGCCAATATATTTTTCTGAGGATTATGAAAGATTGCGACTGGATTTTTTCCTCTCTTTTTACATTGGTTTCAGTAATGATTATTTAGGATTGTAGCTAGGACAGAAATTATGCAAAACTCTTGTAAAAAGATATTAGGTCATAAGAAATACCCAGTGTTTCGCCCCAGTGTTTCTTGCGTTTCGTGGGTTTACTTCAAAAAACCTTGTAACTATAGCTTGAAACAAGCTGTAGTTACAAAGTTTTTGAAGAAAACCAACAATTTTTGACTGAATGATTTCTTTGCTGATACACTGAAATTTGTCATGACTGCATTTTTCATGACACAGCCATGAAATATTGGGTCAACCAAAACAAAAGTGTATGATGCACAATATGACATTGTGACAATTATAAGACGACAAAATAGAAGTGACTAAAAATTTGAAATTTGTTTTGGAATGGGTAGAAAACATCGTGGGAAAAGAAGAAAATGCTGGTTACCAGCATTTTCTCCTTTTCCCTTAATGATTTCAAAAGGCTTCTTTTTTAGGGTCGTTCAAAGTCTGGATTGTGTGGTAAATAGTTAAACCTTATTGACCTTACTCAAAGCAGTACTTACAAAATGACATTGCCTTTGGGGCTGGACCAATTAAGATAAACATCAGACTGCATGAAAAAATGGGCTTCAAGATTGCTTTTCTGAAAGGTAGTAGATGAATGCAGGCTTGAAAATCCAAATAATTATTAGGATCTATTTTTTAAGGCCGAAAATATATCTACTAGGTTTATTTGATGCTTGAAGGGTTGGAAACAACTTGGTAACAGCAAAAAATTTTTTCACACATGACTTTGGAAATTTTATCTGTAGCCTTTCAGAGGATGTCTTCTTTAGCCACACTGTTTTGGGTTTAAGTTATGAGCCAAAATGTGATAATGTATTTAACTGGGTTGTAGTCTGTATTTACATTTCGGTTTATCTGTTTCCCACCAGGCTGTGGCAACTCTATTCTGTTCTATACAACTGTGCTATCAATAATTAGTTCAGGATCAATACCTTCAGGAGGCCTTCGGTGGGGGAACATTTTGTTCAGTGAAGGAGGCTTAAAAGCTGGCCCTACAAATATGCAAATTATACTCGCAAGAAATTGTAAATATTGAAGTGCACTGCTAGAAAAGTGGTTTTCTTTTATAAAAAAGTTTTCCTTTTGGCAGTTGTCCTAGATTGTGGTCTCGTAAGCTTTTTGGCAAAGTATAATAAATAAACTATTTTACCATGGATCAAATTTCTTAACACTTTACCACACAATCCCGACTTTTAATGACCCTGAGAAAGAAGACTTTTGAAAACATTGTGGGAAAAGGAGAAAATGCTGGTAACTAGCATTTTCTCCTTTTCCAACAATGTTTCCTACCCTGCAGGAAACAAATTTCATTTTTTGAGCTTCGTTTATTTTGTCATCTGTGCAAATGCTTTCAATATGGACCAGTCGAAAATATTGTTGTTTGGTAAAGAGTTAACCCTTTACCATGCAACAAAATTTTAGACCAGTCTGAATTGAAAGTATTTGCAGATGAAAGTTTCAATCTGGATCATATTTAATGGCATTTCTTTGATAGGGTAAAAAAACATTGTGGGAAAAGGAGAAAATGCTGGTTACCAGCATTTTCTCCTTTTCCCACAATGTTTTCAAAAGGCTTCTTTACCAGGGTCGTCAAAAAGCGTCATTGTGTGGTAAAGGGTTAAACAAATCATTGGTCAAAATCTAGTTGAACTCTTTACCACACAGCAGTATTTTAGACCTGTCAAAATCAAAAGCTTTTGTACATTATGAAATAATCATGACAAGTAAATGTTAAATTTTGCCTTTGGAAGGATGGACAACTTTTTTATAAAGGGGAAATGCTGGTTATCAGCATTTTCTCCTATTCAAAGTGTGTTTTTAACCCTTTACCACACAAGCCCCACTTTTAACGACCCCGAGAAGGAAAGATTTTGAAAACATTGTAGCAGGGTTCGAATTTCATTTTTTTATTCACTTGCAAATTTTAGCAAGTAGCTTCTATTTCCACTTGCAAAATTAAATCTGTACTCGCAATTTTTTTTTTTGAAGCTCAGCTTGCCTACCAATTGTAAAGGACGAATGGCCGGTAAAAACTATTCAATTCTATTCTATTACGTAATCTGTCAACCCGAGACAACAACCAATCAGAAGGAACGTTAATTGACATTAAAACCGTCATTTAACAATCAATTCAATTTCAGTTGAATTTCTGTTCTAATGCGAGGTTAAATTTCTACAAAACTTACACTGGTGGACAGTTTTGTAAATGAAGAAGGGACGTGTCATATCCGAATATCTGCGTGTCCGGTAATTGGTTCAGCGAGTCCACCACGTCCGACTTGCCTCTCGTTGCTATTTGTGCGCAATAATTTATCTTTTCATGAAAGACTGACAATTGTTTTTGTTTCAAATCAGAGATTGAATTTGCCTACCGTTTTTTCCTCAGTATCGGCTGTGAGTGCAGACGAACGCACTTGCCTCACGAAACTCGGGTAACGAACGACAACTCGGAGGCTTCAATGGCGACATGTAAATTTATCGACATTCGTTGAAGTGTGTTTCTCGGTGCGATATGACAGATGTTTATTCAGAACAAAAAGAACTACCTTTTTGTATTCACATATGAAATTTGGTACATTTGGTAAACGTTCTTCAATAATTTGCACTTGCATTTTTTGGCAAGTGCTTGAAATTTCAACTCGCATTTTCCAATTCTGGCTTGCATTTTGCAAGTAAATATGTGGGAATTTCGAATCCTGTGTAGGTAAAGGAGAAAATGCTCTTATCCAACAATGTTTTTTATAGGCTTCTTTTTCAGGGTGGTCAATAGTAGGGATTGTGGTAACTGGTCAAAAGGGCAAAAACGTTGTGGGAAAAGGAGAAAATACTGGTAACCAGCATTTTCTCTGTTTCCACACAAAATGTTTTCAATAGTCTGCTCCAAATACCATGACAATGATTGTTTGGTAAAGCTAAGGGCGAGAGTCCAACCTGTCTAATTGATTTGATTATGATTCATATCAGTTACATTGCTGTTAACCCTTTAATCCATAGATACTCATTTCTACGCATTGCTTGTAGGAGCCTATGGAAAACATTGTGGCAAAAAGTGAAATTCCTTGTAACAAGCAATTTCATCTTTTGCCACAATGTTTTCCACACTATCAAAAGGCATCATATACACCTAAGAAACGGCTTCATCATTGCTGTTATTTAGTGTCAATTAGAGATACCATAGAAAGGCCTTATGGGGTAAAGGGTTAATGTACAATTTTGTAAAATCACAGCAGGGACTATAATCATCAGACAACCACTTGTTCAGTGAAGAAGCAGACCTGAAACCTTTTCTTCACCATTCAACCAAGTGCTTCAGAACAATACTGAAGATGGAAGTTTTTGAAAACATTGTGACAATGGTAAAATGCTGGTTAACATTTTGTCCCCTTCTCACAATGTTTATACCCATCGTAAGACAAATCTCATGATGAGAGCAACACTGAATTTGTCTTCTGCAAACATTGAAACGGGCTGAATCAATGAATCAGATACTTTGTGGTTTCTTTTATAAAAGGTTAATAAATATTCTAGATCTCCAAATTTAAACTGTTAGCAGACCACAAATCAAGTTGTTGTCAGAAATGTCTTTAACCCATTACCACATAATCCCTACTTTTGATGCCCCTGAGAAAGAAGCCTTCAGAAAACATTGTGGGAAAAGGAGAAAATGCTGGTAACCAGCATTTTATCCTTTTCCCACAATGTTTTCTACCCTTTCCAAAAGCAAATTCAAATTTTCGGTCACATTTATTTTGTCGTCTGCAAATGCTTTAAATTTGCGCAAGCCTAAAATATTGTTGTTTGAGTTAACTCATTACCAAATGACAATATTTTAGACTGGTTCAAATTGAAAGCATTTGCAGACGACAAAATAAAAGTGAGTGAAAATTTGAAATTTATTTTGTGTAGGGTAGAAAACATTGTTGGAAAAGGAGAAAATGCTGGTTACCAGCATTTTCTCCTTTTCCCACAATGTTTTCTAAAGGCTTTTTTCTCACGCGCATCAAGAGTAGGGATTGTGTGGTAATGGGTTAAAAAGAGTGGAAAAGATGATGAAGTTTGGGGACAAAGTTTTTATTAGACAAGGTTGGATGTGCAATGGACTTCTTCATTTTGAAAAACTACAGAAATTATAATATTAGCTGTTTCTCCCTTTACGAAACAAAGTGTCTACCAAACTGAAAGCATTAATTATTTTGCAGGCAATAAATTGAATAAAGCTCAAATTCAAAATCAAAATTCTTTCTTAGATAGAATAAAAAGTAGAAAAAATTATGGGGAAAGGAAAAGATGTTGGTTACCAGCATTTTCTCCTTTTCCTCACAAAGTTTTCAAAGTCCTTGTTCTTGGCTGCTGAAACTCATGATAGTGAGGAAAACAGAACTTACAGGTTGTATTGGCCAGAATATTTAGCAAGTAGCAGACAGTGGATACCAAAGAATAGGCTGCACATTCTATGCTGTCTGATTGTGATTTACACTGTCTACTAATGCTGCTTCAACTCTTTACCAAACCTTAAGAAAGTTCCAAATTGAAAATATTAATGAAAATATTCCCAATGGTGTTCACTTAATGAAATATGCATCATTTGTGAAAATATTACCGATGGTATTCACTCAATGAACTAAATTTCGATCTTTCACCAACAAAAAAAAAAATTCTATTTATTTCATGCTTTTACAAGGGTAACAACCTACGTCACAGGAAGTGATATCGGACCTGCGCATTTTCGTAACTTATATTGAAAAGTAAGTACGATAAGAAGATAGAATGAGGCTAGCTTGGGTGGATACAAACGGACTACAAAGACACTCATGTATTTATCAAAGACATTAGATGAATACATTTAATATTCTGATGTTTTAGACAGGAAGCAGATGTCTATATGCACAAACACTTTGACCAAATATCAAAAAGTGATTGGGTTTAATAGTTGGTCGAAGTCTATTCCATTATTATAAGAAGTTAACAAAAGCTTTGACAAAAAACAAAGTCTCTAGGCATTGTATGCTTTGATGGTCTAAAGACTTTTTTCAGATCATTTAAAGGAACAATTACAAAAAATAAAACAGTCTTACCAAACACGCACATTGACTTTATAACAAGGGTCCGATATCACTACCTGTGACGTCACACTGACGTAGGTTGTGAGGGGTGTTTTAACCCTTTCTCAGAGGAGCTGTATCAAAATCCAGTACTTTTCCGTTACTGCCAGTGGCGTACCCCTCCGGCATAGCAACGCATTACAATATTACGTCAAGCACATTTAA
The DNA here is from genome assembly GCA_943736015.1 of Tridacna crocea. Classification (NCBI taxonomy): domain Eukaryota; kingdom Metazoa; phylum Mollusca; class Bivalvia; order Cardiida; family Cardiidae; genus Tridacna; species Tridacna crocea. Next base: position 58,732,389 of record OX031064.1, on the reverse strand, counting down.
TGTAAGGTAAATGATGTCATATTTCCATCTGGTTGTGAGGCATGTGCAATTTACCTAGGCAACAAGAACATGAAAATTGGTATTTTCACTGGTCGCACCAGTATAATATTGAAAAATATTTTCATTGCTATTTCTCGATATCCCAGCATCCCAGCGGAAAGCATGAAATAATTATATGTTTATTTGATGCTGTTGCTTGGAAGTAGGTCAAAAGCAGCAGCATATAGGCAGAAAAAATGTGATGATAAAAATATGTGTTGCTCACAAAAAGGTGATACTCAGGTCATTGCTATTAATAGCCAAGGTAGTAGACCCCTTTCACGTCTAGTACTGCATTGCATAAAGCTTTCTTGATAGTTAATACATACATATTTAAACAGGCATAATACTTTTGCGCATTTTTAACCGGATTTTTGCAGGTATAATACTTGTGCGCATTATTAACCAACCAGAAATTTCTTTATGCCTATCTTGAAATTATTTGTAGATAATTCTGTTAGTTTCGAAAACAAGGAGGTAATTACTATCGCTCTTTGTAATGAAAATATAGTGGTTTTAGATTTATAAGTGATACTTTTAGAAAAGACGAAAAGGGAAAAGTGGTTTGTTTAAAGCAGTACAATAGCACTCTTTTAATCATAGCAAATTTTGTAGGAAAATATTATTGTGGAAATAGTTGTTTTCTATTAGGGGTCTACCACCAAACAATAATATTTTAGGCTTGTCCAAATTGAAAGCATTTGCAGAGGACAAAATAAAATTGACTGAAAATTTGAAACATTGTGGAAAAGGAGAAAATGCTGGTTACCAGCAAACCCTAACCCTGGTTACCAGCATTTTCTCCTTTTCCCGCAATGTTTTCTAAAGGCTTCTTTCACAGGATCGTCAAAAGTAGGGATTGTGTGGTAAAAGGGAAATTGTCATTATATACAAAAAATTTAATGCCATTCCAGGTGTGATAAATTTGGACTTGAAATGGAAGCATTTTGCTAATGGAAGCATTTTGCTGATCAGAGTCTGCACATTGATTTAACGATTATGGTATACCTCTTCAACAGACAATCCTGATTGAGGAAGAGGCCTTTTGAAAACATTGCCTGTTGTAGCTCAGAACAGCTTGACCAGTTACAGGGTGTTGTTTAATAATCAGACTGCATGATGATCATATTCTACCCATACAGTAAGTCAACATAATTTGCTTTGCTATGTAGATTAACTCTTTACCACACAATCCCAACTTTTGACGTCCCTGAGAAAGAAACCTTCTGAAAACACTGTTGGAAAAGGCGAAAATGCTGGTTACCAGCAGTGTTTTTTACCCTTCACAGAACAAATTCCAATTTTTCAGTCACCTTTATTTTGTCGTCTTCAAATGCTTTCAATTTGGACCAGTCCAAAATTTTCTCATGTGGTAATGAGTTAAGATCAGACTCAAAGACCTGTAAAATTTATGACCAGTACCACCTGCCAAAAGAAGTACCCTTATCAGGTGCCTGGTTGCCATCTATATTGTCTTCAATACACCTCATGTTGCCCATGCAGTGCTTACTGTAACATTAACCCTTTACTCCATAGAAACTCATTTCTACGCATTGCTTGTTGGAGCCTTTGGAAAACATTGTCACGAGCAATTTCACCTTTTGGCACAATGTTTTCTATGCTATCAAAAAGTGTCATATATGCATAAGAAACGGCTTCATCCTTGCTGTTATTTAGGGTCAGTTAGAGATACCAAGGAAATGCCTTATGGGGTAAAGGGTTGAATAGAATTAAAGTAGTAAGGAAGTTTAACTCGGACAAAATAAGTTGTAAGGTAGTTTAACCAAACTGAAAGCATTTGCAGATGACAAAGTAAATGTGATTGAAGAATTGAAAGTTGTTTTAGGAAGGAAAGAAAACAGTGTGGGAAAAGAGAAATGCCTTTCGAAAGGCAGCGTTCTATTTTTATCAAAGATGAAATGCTACAAGCGATTTCATTTGTTGCAGTTAGAGCTGGCTGCATCCAATGAAAAAGCGTATTGGGTGAATGTAATGATCAAGCTCGATCTGCCAAGGGTAGAGTAACGTAGTGAATCGTCAGCCTTGGCTTGCGAAGATGCAAATTTTCTTAACCAACTTTCTTTTCCTAAACTTTCAAATCAGATTGTGAGAGAATTTTGATAACCCAAGGAAGTCTTGGCCTTTCACATTAGCCAGAAAATTGAAAGAGTCTAATTGGAAGTGGAGGGGAATGGCCCCTTGTTTTGATTTCTGCATGCTTTTTAAATTTACCAAAAAGGACTGAACTACAAGTGTAACTGTATAATATTAAGATTTAACTGTTTACCAGACGACAAAACTAAGACTGGTTCAAATTGGAAGCATTTACTTTTGCAGACGACAAAATAAATGTGGTTGAAAAAAGTAAAATTGTAGTTGGAAAGGTAGAAAACTTTGTGGGAAAAGGAGAAAATGCTGGTTACCAGCATTTTCTCCTTTTCCCACAATGTTTTCTAAATGTTTCGTTCTCAGTGACGTCAAAAGTAGGGATTGTGTTGTAAAGGGTTATCTGTTACAGTGAGTTTTTATTGGCTGAGGAAAACCACCTGCTTTCAGGGTGGACCAACCTCTCATGTTTAACTCTTTACCAGAAAACAGTTTTAGATTTATCTAGCATTAACAGCTAATAAATTGAATGTTGCTGGAATGTTTTGAGGAAGGGTTAAAGATTATCAAGGAAAGTCAAAAATGCTGATTACATGCATTTTCTCCAGTTTTCACAATGTTTTTAAAAGGTATTTAAAGATATCATACTGGAGTTCAAAAATTGGTAAAAACAGTTACTGTTAGTTGTTTTGTAAAGGGTTACATCTAAATGTAAACAAATACCATATGCTACACAGAGGCTAAATGTAAATGTGGTGTTGAATGGAGAATACATGGTTATGACGAAATACTTGAGATACACTGAGAACAACGTAGTAGTAGTAGTCGACCACGAGGTAGGAAGTATGAAACAGGAGTCGTTTAATGCGCACGCTTCAGTTGGTTTGTAATTTGGAGAACTGTGGTGTTCATGGTGGTAGTGTAACTTGCCATTTAATTCATTTGGTTATAAATATTAGTGTAAAAATAGCCCAAGGAAAGTTATTTATTAGAACAGATTGGTTGCAGTGTATCCTTCAGATCGGTGGAGTGGTTCATTTTATAAGAGCTACATGTATTCTCGAGCATTTCATGTTTAACCCTTTCCCAAACAAGCCCTGGTTTTTACGTGTCTGCAGTAAAATTCTTTTGAAAACACTGTGGGAAAAGGAGAAATTGCTCGTAACGAGTAATTTCTCCTTTTCCCACAGTGTTTTCTACCCTTTTTGAGAACTTTCTGCCATTTTCTCAAAATTAAAAATTGTCATCTGCTAAGTCTTTCGGTTCGGAAGAGTCCAAAATTGATTGTTTTGAAAAGGGTTAATATGGACATTCCATAAAAAGATGTGTCATTTGGATATTAATATTTTCAGACTTGCAGTAAAATATATAAGGATATAATTATTGGGGAATTTCTATGATCATCTTGGTGGATTTTTAGGAATAGTAATTACGGAACTGTCTTGGGTTACATTAATTTTTAAGGTCTGTTCAGTTCTATATAGGAGCACAATGCTTGGTGAGTTCTTTGTTTCTCATTGTTGTAAATGAACACAAAGTGATAAGTATGGTTATTTGGAAAGGATTTTAAGATGACTAATGCTGGTGGTGATGGTATTTATCTGTTAACCCTTTCCCAAACGACAAATTTTGGACTCTTCCGAAATGAAAGAGTTTGCAGACGACAATTTTAGATTTGGAGAAAATGGCAGAAACGTCTCAAAAAGGGTTGAAAACACTGTGGGAAAAGGAGAAATTGCTCGTTATGAGCAATTTCTCCTTTTCCCACAGTGTTTTCAAATGATTTTCAATGCAGACACATAAAAACTAGGGCTTGTTTGGGAAAGGGTTAAAAGGAACAGGTAAGATGGTGTGATGTTTCCTGCTCTTGGTTATTTGTCTCCTCCCTCAAACCTTCCACCCACAAAAAAAAAAACACTAAAAAAAAAAAGTAAGCAATACACAGCCAGAAAATAGCTTTGAAAAGTATTTCAATCAATATGTAACTTATGTTTCATTTCGAAAATTAATCCATATACACATTTGTGTATCTTAACCCTTTCCCAAACAACCCCTGGTTCCCAAACAACCCCTGGTTTTTACGGGTCTGGAATAGTAGCCTTTTGAAAACATTGTGGGACAAGGAGAAAATGCTGGTAACCAGCATTTTCTCCTTTTCCCACAATGTTTTCTACCCTATCATAGACAGAAAACATCTTTTCAGCAAGAGTTGAATTGTCGCCTGCAAATGCTTTCAATTTGGTCTAGTCCAAAAGTTTGTCGTTTGGGAAAGGGTTAAACCCATTACCACACAATCCCTACTTTTGACAACGCTGACAAAGGAGCCTATAGAAAACATTGTCGGAAAAGGAGAAAATGCTGGTAACCAGCATTTTGTTTTTTTCCCACAAGGTTTTCTACCCTATTAAAAAACAAATTTCAAATTTTCAGTCACTTTTATTTTGTTGTCTGCAAATGCTTTCGATTTTGATAAGCCCAAAATATTGTCATTTGGTAATGAGTTAAACTTAAAAAAGGTATTTAAATTCAACTGCATTTTTCTTCGTTGAAAAGGTAGCATCATTGATTTTCTTATTGAGCTCATCAACTTCTGGGCCAAACAATACCGCCTAGTCGTCTTCCCCAGGGTTGTGGCAAGAAAATGGCATTTCGCAATTTCTACTGATTTTCTCAAAGTTTGTATATAATAGACAGTTAAATAATGTCATAAACTTAAAGCATCCGGTCAGACATGATCTGATAGAGGGAGCAATAATAAGAGGCATTGCAGTAATCCTGTTAGTGATTGGTGGGGTGGGGAGGGGGGTGTTGATCCTGGGCTGGATTCATTCCCCTCCCACTGCTGACCATATACAATGGTTATGCAGAAAAGCAGTCAGTGTCTTTGAAAGAATATTGTTTGCAGTACTGGAAAAGGAAACTGGGAAAGCATGGATAGGTGCCCTGGTTGCTGTGATAAAACTGAAATAATTTTGAAAACAGTGCTAAACATCATACCATCAATCAGTCTGTAGTGTTAACCTACAAGCTGTTGAATAAATTAAACAAAACTTACAAGGCAATAGTGTAAGCAAACTAAACACATTCTCTCTAGTCGGATCTCTGATTTGAGTCTCAAATGGTACAATTGTTCACGGATAGAGTAGAAAACATTGCTGAAATAGGAGAAAATGCTGTTCTCAGCATTTTCTCCTTTTCAAACAATGTTTTCTGAAGGCTTCTTTCCAAGGGTCGTCAAAAGTAGGGATTGTGTGTAGTCTCAATAATGAGACGCTCCAGTGATCTTTTTTATATTTGGATATTTACTGTACACCGTACCATCTCAACTCCATCGTAAATTTTCCGGTAGCAAATATCGAGCGCTATACCTACTTTCGGTTTCGTCCGTTTTATCTGTATTGCAGTGACATGCAATTAAATTTTAGTACAGTGGATTCCACTTAATCGCAACCCTGTTTATCGGGATTTTCGGATATTTGCAAGATTTGGTCCAGCACCGATCCATTTCCTATTTAGACAACGTAAATTTCAACGCTTAATCGGGATCCCGTAAATAGAACATTTCGGTTTTTTGCAACGATAAATTAGCACATGATTCGAAATTCTAGTGTTTATTAGCAATTCCGTTTGATAAGACAGCGAAAAATTTCAACCTGTCCGGGAAAAAAAAGGTTACTCAAAAAGATAAAAGTCGAATTTCAATGCGTAAAGAGAATCGCAGATTAAAAACTAATGTAGCAGTATACAAACGACGAGTCCGACAGATCCGTTTTCATAATCTAATCATGAAAGATAAAAATTCTTGGCGTATTTCATGTTATTCTTTTCATTTAAGAAAGTGTAATAACGGTTACAAAACATCTGCAAATGGCCGACATTCTGAATATGAAGCTTCACTGGTTGCCGATTTTCAAACTATTGCACGGTTAAGCGAGATTTCGGGTACCAGGCTGTACATCCACCACCAAGAGCACCGATTAATAAAATGGTAATTTTAGGGCAGGAAAATTGGCGAAAAGATGACTACATGTACTTAAATCTTGTCTTGGTATAACTCGGGAAAAAAAAAAAACGAACATAGACGTTCTATGATCAGACTACACATTCTGTGCAGTCCGATCTTTATCTACGCTCCCCGAAAGCAACTGCAGACGAATTCGGCTCTTTACCTGTTACAAGAAAGACCGATCGAAATAACCTATCACCGATCAGATAATTACACACTGGGGAAAAAAAACTTAACTGTTTGTTAGTGTCTCGTTGATAATCCAATTTGTGACAAACAATTTGACTACAGGCGTGAAAGTAAGGTGTACCGAATGTAAACTGTGAAAAACACAGAAAACCGTTTCTTATTTAGGTCTGCTTTGAATGGTATGGCCTAAATTGAGGCGTTAAAATAGATTCGTCTGCGCCTCAATCAGTCAATGACGTCACACAAAATTTATCCACCCATTCAACCGAACAGGTGGCGAGTCGGGGTTTATACAGGTGCACAGTACACGATCATTTTGTGTAAGAATGTACATGTACACATGGAGTAAATGTTAGATAACCGGAAACTGGAGATATGCGTCGAAACCTGTGTTGACAAAAAGTTTGTGTTGAATTTTATGTCAAACGAAGCATCACCATAGCTAACAGCCAGGATCGTTTCTGGTGCTTTGTGCACTTGATGGGTAAATAAAGTAAGCAAACAAATGATTTTTTAAAACTTGTTTAGTTTAAAAGCCACATATTTAAAAAATTATGAGCATTAATCAAATGATCGGGATGCAAGAGCTGAACGTCTGTCATTAGAACGAAACGATCGTCTGCAACTCTGGTTTGACTTCCGGTCTGAAAAGAGTCATCGGATTATCGGGCCGACCGCTTATTCGCAATATTTTCTCTGACAAATAGGACTTGCAAATAAGCGGAATCTACTGTACTAATCATGACCAAAAACAAATTGTTAAACCATTCATTGTAGAAGTCGTTTACAACATGTTTATCTTGGAAAAAATCACGGACGAAATTTATCGTGCGTGGCAGCCATTTTGAATGTTTTCGGGAATGTAGACAGCTCGGGTCACTGATGAAATGCACGGTATTTTCTCACGATCAGAGTTTGAATTGAAAATATTTGTATTTCAAATGAAAGAATATTGAATATGCAAGCCACAGGTATGTTTAAATCCTAGTTTTGTGCTCTATTTAGGAAATTATAAGAGTTCAAACTTGCGCACAAAATCTGTGTGGAACTTTCAACTGATTTTGTCCAGATTGTCTCTGTACCCAGAGGCGACCAGTCGAAAAGTAACATCGCATTTGGGGACAGTTATCTGTACTAGGATTGTGTGGTAAATGGTTGAACTAGTCTGCTATGTCCTACATAGAGGGAAGTAAAAGTAAGAAATTAAAACAATGGAAGGGACAAATTAAGTTGTAAAACTTTTTTTTTTGTAAGGTAGGCCATTTGGAATGAATATTTTATGCGATCATGTTGGGCTAGGTCATAATGCATTGAAGCTTAGACTTTACTTTCGGTCTTACTTTGTTCACATACTGCAGGTATCATGGTATAAATGCATCCTTGTCTTACTTTTCATTCATGGTTTATTACGTTTGACCCATACAGGAAGAGCAGGACGAAAACAAGCAAATAGAAGAGATAAGTTATGTTGTAAAACAAGACACTCCTTTGTAAGACACTTGTATGTACATGTTATCATGTTTGACTGGGCCACAGTGCATCGAAGTACTACTTATACCTCTAGGTTAAATACTTCATACATGTATATACATGTATTTATATATTCTGCTTGGAAGCATGTATACTCTTAATATGAAACAATGATTTTGAGGTAAAAAGGAAGTATTAGACAAAATGCACCATGTTAAGTCTTTACCAAACGACAAAATTTTAGATTCGTCCAATTTCAAATCATTTGCAGACAACAAATCAAATGTGAATAAAAAGTTGACATTAGTTTTGGGAAGGGTAGAAAACATTATTGGAAAAGAAGAAAATGCTGCTTACCTGCATTTTCCCCTTTTCCCATAATGTTTTCAAAAGGCTTCTCTCTCAGGGTCGTTAAAAGTCGGGATTGTGTGGTAAAGAGTTAAAGAGATAAGATAGAATGGTTAACTCATTACCAAATGACAAACTTTTAGGTTTGTCCAAATTGAAAACATGTGCAGACGACAAATTAAAAGTGCCTGAAAATTTGAAATTTGTTTTGTGAAGAGTAGAAAACATTACTGGAAAAGGAGAAAATGCTGGTTACCAGCATTTTCCCCTTTTTCTAACAATTTTTTCTAAAGGCTTCTCTCTCAGGGTGGTCAAAAGTAGGTATTGTGTGGTAATGGGTTAAACAAGACGCTCCTTTGCAAGACAGTTGCATGTAGGCCATGGTTTGTCAAAAGGGGTTTTTATGCATAGATCTGCAAATAGTATTAATTTATGTCAGCCCGAGTCGAAACTCTTTGCTGTTTGTAAATTGTCTGCATATTTAAGGACTGCTCTATCTGATGATTCAGATTAAGTTTTAGACTGAATTGATTTCTTTTTATTCTTAATCAGTTTGTAAATCTCATGCTACTATGCATGAGAGATACTTTAATCCTTTACTACACAATCAAGAGTTTTAATCACACCACCCCCGAAAGAGGCCTATAGAAAACATTGTGGAAAAAGGAGAAAATGCTGGTAACCAGCATTTTCTCCTTTTCCCAAAATGGTTTCTTCCTTTCCCCAAACAAATTTCAGCATTATTCCCCCCCCCCTCCCCGAAAGAGGCCTATAGAAAACATTGTGGAAAAAGGAGAAAATGCTGGTTTCTTCCTTTCCCAAAACAAATTTCAAATTTTCAGTCGCGCCTATTTAGTTGTCTGCAAATGCTTTCAATTTGTACCGGTCTAAATTTTGCCATTTGGGAAAGGGTTAATCATGTTGGAAATCCTTTGGGTACCAGGCATCAGAGAGATACTTTACGCCCCCCTTATGCCAGTGGATAGCTCATGTTTTATGTCCTCATGTTTGACTTTGTTCTAAAGTAATGCATTGAAGTATCCACTTCCCAGTGGGAACATACCTTAACCCTTTCCCAAACAATCCCTGGTTTCACGGGTCTAGAAAAGTAGCCTTTTGAAAACATTGTGGGAAAAGGAGAAAATGCTGGTAACCAGCATTTTCTCCTTTTCCCACAATGCTTTCTACCCTATCATAGACAGAAATTATCTTTTCAGCAAGAGATGAATTGTCTTATGCAAATGCTTTCAATTTAGTCTAGTCCAAAAGTTTGTTGTTTGGGAAAGGGTTAAATGTATGATACTGATATGCATAGCTTACATGTACATGTAGTGCTTGTGGTCCTGCATAGTTAAGTGGTGGTATGAATTCACAATGATATGGACGCCCAAGGTGCAATTTTACACTTGAGGTTTTTTTTTTCCACAGGAGGTCGTTGGTTTGATCCTTGCATAAACACACATGAATAAATAAGCTGTCACTATTTGATTGAAATAATGTTAAAAGCAATATAAAATGTTCATTTGAATATGTTTTGCTTAGTTTTTGAAGCTTTACCAGACACAAAATTTTAGGCCCATTGAAATTGGAAGCATATTTCAGATGGCAATTTCATTGTGGCTCCAATGGTAGAAGTTGTCTGTCACACAGGAAAAAAGAGTTGTTGGAAATGGAGAAAATGCTGGATACCAGCATGTTTTCAGAACTGAAAATGTTTGCTCTTTACCTGCAGACATTTATCCTTTACTCCACATTAATCCTTTACTCCATAGATACTCATTTCTACGCATTGCTTGTAGGAACCGTCAGAAAACATTGTGGCAAAAGGTAAAATTGCTCGTGACGAGCAATTTTGTCTTTTGTCACAATGTTTTCTATGCTATCAAAAAGTGTAATATACACATAAGAAACAGCTTCATCCTTGCTGTTATTTAGTGTCCATTAGAGATACCATAGAAATGCCTTATGGGGTAAAGGGTTAAAATTGTTAGATTTGTCTAAATGTATTTAGCCTTTGCAGATGGCTATATAAATAGTATACAAATATGGTTCAAATCATTGAATTTGCCTCTGAATCAGTAGAAAATAGTGGGGAAAAATAGAACATAATTGTCACCAGCATCTCTTTTTGTTTTATCATAATGCTTTCAAAAGCAAACTTGTGGTAGGTGATTCTGGGGTTAGATAACCATTTGATTAGCAACTTCTCCATTGTAACTATGTGAAGTCTTTCCAGTTATGGAGGAGTCACAATATGTGGGTTTGGAGGAAAATGATAAATGAACCTTAGTTTGCTCTATCACCATTTTAACCCATTACCACACAACTCCTACTTTTGACACCCCTGAGAAAGAAGCCTTTTGAAAACACTGTGGGAAAAGGAGAAAATGCTGGTGACCAGCATTTTCTCCTTTTCCTACAATGTTTTCTACCTTTCACAAAACAAATTTTAAATTTTATTTTGTTCTCTGCAAATGCTTTCGATTTGGACAAACATAAAATTCTGTCGTTTGGTAATGAGTTATCTCTTATCCTGCTATAACTATAATAAATTCTCAACTCCATGGTAAAAACCCAGGTACTGCCATTTCAAAGTTATGTTTCTGGGAATAATATCTCTATATTGGACAGAGCAGATCGAAGATCAGACTGCATGCTCTGTGCAGTCTGATCTTGATCTACTTTGTCCACAAGAGGTCAGTGAGTGGCCCTTAGCAGCCTAAGGGGCAACTCAGATAAGAGATTAATTCCTTATTAGGCAGTCAAGAGATTGAAGAATCTTGTAGAAGAGGGCTTTAGAAAACACTTTGGGAAAAGCTTTGTAAATGTTTTCACTTTTGTCCAAAAAACAAATTCCAATGTTCAAGGCATAGGTTAATTTGTCATCAATAACTTAACTGTCATAAATTTGTACAATTCTACAGTTTTTCCCTCGGTAAAGTGTTAACCTCTCTAGATCCTTAGGACAGTTTTTGTCGCTTGATGAATTTTGAAACAAGATCACACTGCATGGAACATGTAGTCTGATCTTCTATTTACACTGGCAGTTATTGATTTGAGCTAAAACAGTAACTGTTGAGGAAATTCAATATTTGTCTAAATGTCTGTACTTTGAGGCGTTAACCGCAATGAATTGAAGACAAAATTGAAAACAAATCTCAAATGTACATGGTAAGTGTTCAAATGACAACTGCCTCTCCTATCTGCACTCTTCAGATATTGTAGTTTGTGTTTTAGGAATGGTCTCTATCTCCCTCTCTCTCTCCCCCTCTCTCTCTCTTCTTCCTCCCCCATCCACCCAAACCTCCTCACTATGAGGGACGGGGCTTGTTTGGAAAGTGTGTACAGACAACAATTTGTATGTGGCTCTAATAATAGAATATGACCTATCCAAATTGAAACGTACAGAGAAAGCATGTGCAGACAATAATTTCAGTGTGGTTCAAATGGTAGAGTATTTCTTTGATAGCATAGAAAACATTGTGGGAAAAGGAGAAAATGCTGGTTACCAGCATTTTCTCCTTTTCCCTCAATGTTTTCAAAAGCCCTCCTTCCCAGATGTGTAGAAACCAGAAATTTTTTGGTTAACCCATTACCACACAATCCCTACTTTTGACACCCCTGAGAAAGAAGCCTTTTGAAAACACTGTAGGAAAAGGAGAAAATGCTGGTAACCAGCATTTTCTCCTTTTCCCACAGTGTTTTCTACCCTTCCAAGAACAAATTTCAATTTTTCAGTCACCTTTATTTTGTCGTCTGCAAATGCTTTAATTTGAACCAGTCTAAAATTTTGTCATGTGGTAAAGAGTTGAGGATTAAACAAAATGAACATTACAGTTGGTGAAATGTTATGTTGCTGATTACCAAATATACTAGACTTTGTTACAGATTGGCAGGATGTATTGGACAAAATCTAAACAAATTACCAACATTCAGGAATAAAACAAATTTATAAATAAGCTCTGTTTATGCAGTAATTCTCTTTGTACCTTGAGCTGACAAGAATCAATATTGCTTGTCAATTAGCTTGTTACCAAAGTACAAAATTTTCGACTTGACAAAATTGAAAGCATTTGTAGAAGATTCACAAGATGTTGCTTTTAAAACTCGTTACCAAACGACAATATTTTAGGCTTGTTCAAATTGAAAGCATTTGCAGACAACAAAATAAAAGTGACTGAAAATTTGAAATGTCTTTTAAAAAACCTTTAGAAAAAATTGTAGGAAAAGGAGAAAATGCTGGTTACCAGCGTTTTCTCCTTTTCCCACAATGTTTTCTAAAGGTTTCTCCTCAGGGACATCAAAAGTAGGGATTGTGTGGTAATGGGTTAAATGATTTTTCTTTTCGACAGAAGAGAAAACATGTTGAAAAAGGAGAAAATGCTAGTTACATCCATTTTCTCCTTTTTCCACAATGTTTTCAAAAGTCTTCATCTATAGGGGAGTAAGTCTGAGATGTCGGGATTTCATGGTAAAGGGTTAACTCTCTACAAAACAATAATATGATTTAGGAAAGGAAGGGAGAAATGGGTTTTTACCAACAGTTTGGAAAGTGTTTTGGACAAAAAGCACTTGAGATACCTTTCCTGAACTGTGTGGAAACACTGAGAATAGTAAGCAGTGGGTTGTAATAAGTAGGAGTTACTTCCTTTCTACCAGGTTTCAGTTTTCTGTATCAATTGTGTAATGGAAAAACCCTCAAAGACTTGGTTAACTCCTTATAATACAGATTATAACTGTATAACCTTCTAGTAGACTGGTTTTACAAACATCATGGATAAAGGAGCATTTGCTTAACCCTTTAACAAACGACAAAATTTGAGACTGGTCCAAATTAAAAGCACTTGCAGGTGACGAACTAAAAATTAACTCAAAAATTGAATTTTTTTTCCAGCAGGGTAGAAAACATTGGGAAAAGGAGAAAATGCTGGTTACCAGCATTTTCTCCTTTTCTCACAATGTTTTCAAAAGGCTTCTATCTCAGGGTCGTAAAAACCAGGGAATGTTTGGTAAAGGGTTAACTCTTCACCAAATGACATTTTGGACTTGTCCAAATTGAGAGCATTTGCAGATGACAAAATAAATGTGAATCAAAAATTGAAATTTGATTTTTAAAGGATAGAAAACTTTGTAGGGAAAGGAGAAAGTGGTGGTTACCTTTTCTCCTTTACCCACAATGTTTTCACAAGGCATCTTCGGATTTGTTATAAGTCGGGATTGTTTGGTAATGAGTTAATAAATTAAGCATTGTTTTCCATACTGTTGACTATTGAGCTGTGGTAGGAGCAGTAGTATTTTTCTATAGAGTCCTTTGTGTAGGAATTTTTTACACTGATTGTTGGAGAAACATTAAGTTTAAGTCTTGTCAATATCGAAAACATTTGAATATAACAAATAAAGGGTGGACCACAAAGTGAGATTTGTCTTTGAGAGGGTTGAAAATTCTCCTTTTCTCACATTATTTAGCTGTCTTTGGAGCTTTTATGTATTAAAAGCCACTTTTCTCAGGGATTGTTTGATAAATTTTAACTGCTTGTCCTTTGCATATGAACTGGGGAAAATATCTGAAGTATATGTATCCCAATATGCCCTGGAGTAAATGGATAACTCATTTACATGCAAGTTATTTTTAGCAAGTATAATGAACAGGTGATTTAAAGGATTTCAAATGATTAGAAAAATTACTATGAAGTAAAAATGTCTCTTGCAGGGAGTTAACTCATTACCACACAAGAAAATTTTAGACAACTCCAAATTGAAAGTATTTGCAGAAAACAAAATAGATGTGACTGGAAAATTGAAATTTGGTTTTGGAAGGGTAGAAAACATTGAGGGAAAAGGAGAAAATGCTGGTAACCAGCATTTTCTCCTTTTCCTTCAATGTTTCCAAAAGGCTTCTTTCTCAGGGTCGCTAAAAGTCGGGATTGTCTGGTAAAGAGTTCATGGAAAATTTCAAGTTTTATTATATGTGAATATGGCATGTCAAGCAATTGTCAAGGATATGCCATCAGCTGGGACCATATTCACCAATCATTCTTAGAACATTCTTTGTCTTATTCTTCAAGATTTTCTGACAGTGAAAGTAACAGAACTTCTGATTGGCTAAACCAAAACATTTAGCCAATCAGAAGTTCTGTTATTTTCACACTGACAAAATTCTGAAGAATAAGACTAAGAAAGTTCTTAAGAATGGTTGGGGAATATAGACCCAGGTCTAAGATAAACAGTTTGATGTTTTACTGTAAAGGTTAGATTTATAAGGTGGATTTGCTTTTCCAAAGGCAACACAAGCTTTCATGGAAAGAGCAGATCAAAATTAAATTTCGATTATGATTTTTAAAGTTTTCATCCTTGAGCAGAACTGCATTAACCCATTACCAAACAACACTATCTTAGGCTTGTCCAAATTGAAAGCATTTGCAGACGACAAAATATAAGTGACTGAAAATTTGAAATTTGTTTTGTGAAGGGTAGGAAACATTGTGGGAAAAGGAGAAAATGCTGGTTTCCAGCATTTTCTCCTTTTCCCACAATGTTTTCTAAAGGCTTCTCTCTCAGGGGCGTCAAAAGTAGGGATTGTGTGGTAATGGGTTAAAAAGTATTTTTAGCCTTGACAAAGAATAAATCGTTTATTTGACTCCACAATGAAAAAGTTCACTTGTAGAGTTGTAAATGTAACCACTGGTGACTTTCAGTCTATCAAACAAGACTTAAGCGGTGCACTCTCAAGATTGTTTATGTCTAGAATGTTCTAGAGCGATCTTAAAAGTCTCTTAAATTGTGGAAGGAGTGAATGTTGCAATGATTGTTGGATCTTTTTTTTTCATACTGGAAAGCCAGTTATGTCTGGAAAGGGGGGAGGGGGAATCTGAATCTTTTCCTAAACAATACCACCCTTTGGGAACATTGTAGAAAAAGAGAAAATGTTAGTAACCAATATTTTCTCTATTGTTCACAATGTCTTGTATCTATTATAAAGAAAGTTGCATGCACTATAGGAGCTATACAGAAGTTTACATCTGTAAAACTAATGTTTTCAGTTTGGATCAACCTAGGCTTTGGTCTTCTTATAAAGAGTTAAACCAGAGTTTAAATCTTTATCAAACAACCCCTGATTTTTATGACTCGCTAAAATAGGCCTTTTGAAAACATTCTGGGATAAGGAGAAAATACTGGTATGAGCATTTTCTCCTTTTCCCATAATGTCCTCTGCCATTCCCAAAATAAAATTCAATTTTTGAGTCACTTTTATTTTTTGCGTCTGCCAATGCTTTCAATTTAGAACAGTAAAAAACTTTGCTATTTGGTAAAGAGTTAATCCTTTACTCCATAGATTCTCATTTCTACACATCGCTTGTAGGAGCCTTTGGAAAACATTGTGGCAAAAGGTGAAATTGCTTGTGACAAGCAATTTCACTTTTTGTCACAATGTTTTCTATGCTATCAAAAGGTGTCATACACACAGTCATAAGAAACAGCGTTGTTTTTGCTCTGATTTAGGTCAGTTAGAGATACCATAGAAACGGCTTATTGGGTAAAGGGTTATACAGCTTTACAGGAAGAGGCGTTTGAAAATATTTTGGGAAAAGGAAAGAATGCTGGTTAGAAGAGATTTTATCCTTTTCCACTGGGAAAAGGATAAAATCTCTTGTAAACAGCATTCTTTCCTTTTCCCAGTGTTTTCTACCATTTCAAAGACAAAAATTCATTGAATTTGTCATATATGCAAATGCTTTCAATTTGGACCCATTTAAAATTTTGTTGTGGGGTAATGAGTTCAGTGATTTATAATTATGTCCTAGTTTTGTCTGATGTAAACAAAGTATGTGTACATTTCCTCTTTATGGTTTTTCAGGTTTATGTCAGAAAGGTGTTGGAATGAGAGGTAGAAGACCATGCCATCAACCCATCTTTAATAATGGACTTTAACCCCTTGGACCTGCTGGCAAGCGCTGCTGAACTTCAGAAGAAAAATGATGGTACAGAACCAGATGTAACCACCATGGTAGCTCCGCAGAGAACTAACAGTTCTGTCAGTTCCAAAACAATTACAGCTGTGGTCCAGAGGGAGAATAAAGAAGTACGAACTCTAAATAACAATCGGAACATTAATAACAACAACAATGTTAAAAGTAAAAGTGTCATTATTCGAAAGATAAAAGTGGGAGCAAACTCTGATTTAGAGAAAATGCTTAATGAACATAACTATGGTAATGCAAAAAAGAACTTTGAGACAAGTATAAAAGTTGTGTTTGAGGACAATGGGCGTAATAGGACCGAGGCTGAAGATGTTTCTGAAAGTATGGAAACAGGTTCTGGACCTAAGGGTATTCATACAGTGGGGAAAAATGGGGACAAGATAACAATTATCACTGTTGCTAACAAAGATAATGTGTCACATTCAAATGATTTGGAGTGTGACTCTTCACACTTAAAGACTGTTGATGAAGGAAGTTCTACATGTAAATCTTCAGAAACAAGTAACTGTCAGGAAAGATCATCAGCTTCTGAAGAAGGTTCATGTAGTGTTGAGTCAGATCTTGAACACAATGAGGCTTTACAAGTCCATGAAAAATGGCCACCAGAAAATGTCCTTGCTAGTGATAAAACCAAAGGTCATGTAGATGGCAAGAGTAATGATCAGTCAGTAATAGAACATGGTGAGGAAAAAGTGTATGATATTGAAAACAAAGATAAAGGGATTACTTCTGAGGATACTTGTACAATTAACGAAAAAAATGGTGGTACATCTAAAGACACAGAGGTTGTAACAGCTACACCAAACAGTGAGGAAACTAACTTGGATTCAATTCAAGACAAAGTTTTGACTGCAGTTAAACAATCATCCCAAATTGTAGAAGCAACATCAAATGAGAAGGGGATTGCATTGTTAGATACATATATTGATTCTGTGGGTAAAAAATCAACTCGGACAAACACAGGCAATGTGTTTGTTAGAGACAGAAAACCATCAGGGTTGATCCCAAAAGTGTCTACCTCAGATTTACGTAAAACTCCCTATGTCAATGTTTCTGTGAAGGATGTGCCGGAAAATGACCCTGATGCAGCCCAACCCTTAATTATCAATATCAATACTAGGAGTAAGGGTAAAACTTGTAAATGGTTAGAAAAGGATGCTTTTTCAGAGAAATTAGTCAGTGAAAAAGATCAAGATTGTGAAAAGAAATCAAATTCAAGGCTTGAAATCATTCGAAATCTACTTATTTCTGATAGACCAGTGGAGAAAAAAGAGTGTAATGATCCGACTGAGCCTGTGTCATTAAATACAACGTCAGTAAAAAAAATGAAACTAGATATATCCAAATGTAATTCTCTGGATATAAGTGAACAGTCCGAATCCTATGATTCTTTGAAATCGTTTGACCTGAATGACTCAATATGTGGAGACACTTCCACAGGAAGTGTTCATTTGCTATCTCCAGACCGTCGGAACCCAGACTCAGTTGGGATTGCCGAGAGTCCAGTGACAAATCTGCATTCAGACATGGTTGGAGGATCTGAAGTGGAACAAAAACAAGAAATTTTTAAACTTTTCAGCGAGACCAAAGAAGCCAAAGACCCTATAGGTCTGGATGAAAAATGTGATGAAAAGATTTGTAAAACTTTGAAAATGACAACAGAGCAAACTGAACAAGAATCAAATGAAGTTTTGCAGGAAAACACTTTGTTGTTACCTTCTACATGTACTAATAAAAGTGATGATAAAAGTGCTAATGGGTTTCCTATTTTCAGGTTTGACTATGATCATAGTTACGCAGGCTTGCCTGGAAAAATCAATTCTGATGAAATGTTAAGGGAGCAGGATGGATTCTCACAAAGTGGAGACACAGAAGCTGGGACTCCACTTGGATCTATTGGTGGGGATCTGTCACAAGACAGTGGGTACGAGGACATTACCCAGTCTCCTGTGTCTGAGGCTCTGCCTTCAAGCAGCAGTTCTGATGTCAATGTGACAGATTCTGTTGTACCTCCACAGAACTTAGTACCTGTGTTAGTCAGTATCAATGACAATGGAAGTTTGATGCTCCACAGTGATCACATACTACAGAAAACTATCACAGGACAGATGTTTGCAGTGCAGGATAATGGAGGATCAAAGACTTTAGATTCAGGTGTAAAACTTATCTCAGGGACCAATTTAACACCACTTACTGCAACACCTGTGTTGTTGTCACCCATAGGCAAGAGCACAGTAAATACTGTCTCATCTGTACAACAAACAGCAGACACAGTCATGGGCTTACTGACACCCACCACACCTGAGAAAAGCATGAACCTGAGACCTGTTAAGGCAACACAACAGATTTCTCCTCCAAAATTTGGAAAATTTAAGATAGGAACATTTGCTTCTTTCAGCAACACAGGGATGAAAATAGATGAACCCCCTAAACTTCTTTTAAATAAAAATACTGTGTCTGAGAAATCTTATCGATCAAGCAGTGGTTCACATGGAAAGAAAAACAATTTGACAGGTGTACATTCTGGGAAATCATCCCCAGTTGTTGACACTCTAGGTACACTTGTGCAGAAAGTGAGAAGTAGTTTATCACCATCCTCTCAGATTGATACAAAAAATATAAGCATCGATCATATTCAACATGACCATGATTACTGTATGAAAAATTTAATGCCATCTGTAGTTAGCAGTGTTCTCGAGGCTAAACTACAGAGAGAGTTAACAAAGAATAAACAGTCATTGTCAAAAAGTAAGAAACTAGAGACAGACCCGACAGTCAAGACCGAGACCAAGTGTGGAAAAAGAAAACGAACATCTTCGAACCCTGGAAAAGAGGAGCTTACACTAGAAAGTGTTTGGTTTGATGACAATGATTCAAACAGTCAGTCAGAGTTCATTCGTCCAAAAAGTAGAGCAGAAAGGTTTATTGAGCAGAAAAGTTCCGAGCCTAAAGTTAAGATAACAGGAAGTAGCAACTTTCAAGATCAGTTTGTCTATTTTATGAATACTAAGAAAAGAAGCCGTAGGAGAGAAAGTCGTGATTCACCTATTCCTTTACCGCTGGATAAGTTATTTATACCTCCTAAACCAGGTGATATAATTGTTCCACACCTTACAGATCAAGACATTGAAAACTTAAAACAAAGGTCAAAGCAGAAATCGGGACAATCTGGCTACAATTCTCTCCGAAATGAGTTCATGGCCTCAAAATTGGCAAACATCCCTTTTAGTGCTCAGGCTCAGCCAGAAAGTGCTGATGATGAAAAGAATATCATAAACACTATCTTGAGCTTAGAAAATGAAAACTTGAGTGATAATGACCAGGTTGGACATCCGTACAATGAATCCATGGAAATGTATGGTCAGGGGCTTGGAGGGGACATTATGAACTTGATCCCAGAGCAAATGAACCTCACCCAAGAACAAATGGATCTTCTATTTAGTGCTGTTGATGAAGTTCAGAACTCCTCCCCGGGGCTTATAGGGGAAGATAAATTGGTGTCAACTGGGACAGGGGATTCCAGTTTCGGACAATTTCCTGTCCTTGAGAATAATTTACAGACAATGTCCACAGATAAAGATGAAACCGAGAGGAAAGTTGATGACGGCCTTGATGAAAGACAGCGGTTATCCGAAGCTGCTGCTTCACCTGAAAGATTGACTCCTGTTACACCTAACGATGGTAATATATACTCTAGTTTAATTTTACCTATTAGAAAACAATCCTATAATTTAACAATCATGGGGAGGATAGCTTTAGAAAACATTGTGGGAAAGGAGTATTTCTTCTATTGTCAGTGATTTCTTTGGATGTTATGTTTCGAGCTTCGTCTGTGTATTTCTGGTATGTAAATGAGCAAGTTTCTCATATAAAAAAAGACCGTGTTTCTCGTAGGTATCAACCTTGACTGAAGTAAATCTCTAATCTCCCTTGTTGTCGGATGTTCTGAATGAAAATTTAGAAGGCTTTGGGAGTATAAGGATGACTTTTGTAATTTTGGAAAATTTTTGTCCCAAAATCTGAGGGCCACCTTTAACCCAGGGTGTGCAGCGCTTTTCCCTGCTGGAAGTTTTTCTCGTAATGTTATCAAAAGTTAAGGGTACACAAACAAGTATAGGGGTCCAAATCTAAACTAAATTATTAGTTGTATGGTCAGGTGGCAAGGGACTTGGAAACTTGTTCATGACTCTTGTGAATCATGTCACCCCGTGCCGAAGGAGAGGTGGCAACATGATTGGACACAGCCGTGAACAAGTTTCCAAGTCCCCTGACACCTTACTGTACATCAAATTTATTATACTGCAAAGTTTTACCTTTTCAAAGCACATTAAGCAAAGTTTTCCTGTTTTATAATCTCACAAATTGAGTATGCTGACGAAATAGAAATTCCCTTCTGAGTGCCCCAATTTAATGAAAACGGACGTCACTGGAAAATGACATCACTAAAAGTTGCTGTTTGGTGCATCAACATGCAGTCTAGTGATCGATCGATGCTGCCATTTTGGATGTTATGTTGCACATGTAGTAATCTTTACAGGTTGCTCAAAAGTTACTGTAAACAATAGCCAGATACAATTACAATTCTTCAAAGATAAAAGATTTTGAGCTTCTAAAAAAACCTGAAGGGGGGGGGGTTTGCAAAGAGACTGAAGATATGCTCTGTTAGTAAAAATAGCACATTGGCCATCCACAACATTTAGGATGCAATGCAATTTCAAGGGAAATGATTCAGACAAGTTCCTGTTCGGCAAATTGGTACTTGTTCTATATTAGGATACCATTGCATAGTTACATATTGCAATGGGTAGTACCCGTTCCATTCTTCTGGATTCAGAAAATTTGCCTATAGAAATTACCTGTTACTGTAAACATTTCACTGTAGGAAATTTCTGAAATTTTACTTAATATTTTCAGTTGCACTAGTTTTTGTATGTTCAAGTGTGTATTAACTCATTACCAAACGACAATGTTATAGACTTGTCCAAATTGAAAGCATTTGCAGATGGCAAAATAAAAGTGACTGGAAATTTGAAATTTGTTTTGGGAGGGGTAGAAAATATTGTGGAAAAAGGAGAAAATGCTGGTTCCCAGAATTTTCTCCTTTTCCCACAATGTTTTCTAAAGGTTTCTTTCTCAGTGGCATCAAAATTAGGGATTGTGTGGTAATGGGTTAAAAGAACTGAATGTACATGGGTCATGGTATTGTATTTTAAACATGAATGGTATATATTTATATGTGATCACACACAGTTTAACCCCATCCTCGGATACCCCGGGGTCTCCCTATTTGCTACGCTACATCGACCCCTGGGACAATTAATTGAATTTCCCTCGCTTTACTGCTGGCCCAATGCTGGCTTTTCATTGGTTCCATCATCATTTTGTGATGGGCGAGTCGATGTACGCTATGTCGTTTCATATCGATTTTCGGCGGCTGATTCAAAGTTTTATTAGTCAATTGTCCCAGGGTCGATGTAGCGCAGCAAATAGGGAGACCCCGGGGTATCCAAGGATGGTTTAACCCTTTACCACGCAACAAAATTTTTGGCTTGTTCATTTGCAAAGCATTCACAGATTACAAATTTGCATCAAATTGTGGAAATTGTTTATTAAAAAACACTGCAGGAATGCCTTTTCTCACAGTGTTTGTAGAAGTCTTCTTTTTTTTGGATCCTGTAACCCTTTACCTCATATGACATTTCTATTGTATCTCTAATTGACGCTAAATAACAGCAAGGATGAAGCCGTTTCTTATGTGTATATGACACCTTTTGATAGTGTAGAAAACATTGTGGCGAAAGGTGAAATTGCTCGTCACGAGCAATTTCACCTTTTGCCACAATGTTTTCCAAAGGCTCCTACAAGCAATGCATAGAAATGAGTATCTATGGAGTAGAGGGTTAAAGTTGGGATTATACATAATAAAGGGTCAAGCACTAAGCAAGTAATTTTTGGGATTATTTTTAAAAAAATGAGGAGAGTGCAGAGAGGTTTGCTAGAATGGTATCAAAAGCATCATGAGCTTTAACCCTTTACACCATAGATACTCATTTCTACATATTGCTTGTAGGAGCCTTTGGAAAACATTTTGGCAAAAGGTGAAATTGTTTGTAATGAGCAATTTCACCTTTTGTCACAATGTTTTCTTTGCTATCAAAAGGTGTCATTTACATATAAGAATGGACTTCATCCTTGCTGTCATTTAGGGTCAGTTAGAGATGCCATAGAAATACCTTATGGGGTAAAGGGTTAATGATTTTCATGGCGAGAGATTAACTGTGATTAATTCTTTGCAAAATGACAAAATTTTAGACTGGGCAAAATTGAAAGCGCCCACCCAGGTGGCTCGGTCATGAGCATGTCACACTGGCAAAACCAACATAAAAGCATTTTCCCGTTCAGGAGCCCCATACACATGACTACACTGTCAATACAACATCCAAAATGGTTGCCTTAATCAAGATTATCATTAATATTATGCGCCAAGCTTCACGCTTTAGCATGTATTACCAAGGTTTCAGTGATGTCAGTTTTCATTGAAATTGAGGAACTTGGTAAGGAAAATCTACTTCATCAGCATACCATTTTTTTTAGTGATTTAAAGTATTGAAAAAGAATAGAAAGGTCATCTTTTTATATTTAATGTTTCATTCATTTTGGATTTAAGCTGTGAATGTGAGAAAATTGAAATTCATGCCATGATACTGTTCATGTGCGGATCCAGATATCTTTCTCAGGGAGGGTCCCACCGAAAACGCACTCGTTTTATGATACCTTGATTTCCAGATTTCAGTGGATGTAAGAGTAAGCCGTTTACAAGAAAAGTCAATGTTTCCAGTTCTCCACATTCAGAACTTTTTTTTTGAATTTATGACTGTATTTTACATAAATTCTGTGCAATATCAAACCAGTCCCATTCACGAATCCGATGACCACTTTTTTGCCAAAATTCCAGGAGGGGGTCCGGACTCCCGGTCCCCCCTCTGGATCCGCCCTTGCTGTTACCATTTGGTAAGATTTTCTTAGAGATGTTGGACTAGACTCTTTTTCTTTTTGTTGCATTGGTAGAAAAGGGAGCCAATATTCATCTACAATTCTGTCGATGAAAATCTCCTCCCCGCTGAAAGCCTCTTATAACTCCCCGCATTATTCAGTGCAATATTGATTTACCTCGTGGCCATATCCACTTCAGTTATCATGCTATGCTTGCTTTAAGTCCGCCTTTGTGAATTGATTATATTTCCTTCCCTTCAAGTTTTTGCCAGATCAAATAAACATAACACGCAGTTGAATATTTATGTGTATACACAGCTTTAATTTGATACAGTCAAGTATAGTTTCATTGAAAATAGTACACATTTTTATTTCAGCTTAACTCTTTACCGGATATTTTAGGCAGATGACAAAATAAAAGTAACTGAAAATTTGAAATGCGTTTTGTGAAGAGTAGAAAACATTGTGGAAAAGGAGAAAATGCTGGTTACCAGCATTTTCTCCTTTTCCACAATGTTTTCTAAAGGCTTCTTTCTCAGGGGCATCAAAAGTAGGGATTGTGTGGTAATGGGTTAAATAATATACGCATGTACTAAACTGGAATTCAAGAGAAAGGCATATAAGCTCATTGTAGGTTACAGTGTCATTTCAGTTTCACTTCACAGTACAATCCTTTGTTTTAACGACCCTTATGAAAAGAAGGCTTTTGAAAACATTGTGGAAAAAAGGGGAAGTGCTGGTAACCAGCAGTTTCTCCTTTATCCATGTTTATTTTTAGAGAAGTTGAGCACATTTTTTAACTTATCATCTATAGGCCTCTTGGATTTTTTGGAGTCTATAAGTTGTGGCATGGGAAAGGGTTAAAAACCGTTTATCAGATGACAAGATATTTGACCTGTCCAAAAAATTGTCTTTTTCCCTCATTGATTTCAAATGCTGACAACAGCATTCTCTTTATTTCCCACATCAATTTCAAATGCTGTTACAAACATGTTTTCCATTCCCCCGTTTAATTAACCCATTACCACACAATCTCTTCTTTTGACGCCCCTGAGAAGTAAGCCTTTAGAAAACATTGTGGGAAAAGGAGAAAATGCTGGTAACCAGCATTTTCTCCTTTTCCCACAATGTTTTCTACCCTGCACAAAACAAATTTAAAATTTTCAGTCACTTTTATTTTGTCGTCTGCAAATGCTTTCAATTTGGACCAGTCTAAAATATTGTCGTTTGGTAATAGGTTAATTTCTTATGCCTCTTTTGTTGGTAATTAAAATGACACATTTCTTAGTAAAGGGTTACAGACAAGGAAACAGTGTTTGCTGTTACAGGTATTCAGGCTAGTCTTGCCATACAACACAATACTATTATTATGCAAGAAATTCCCTAAAAATTAAGTTAGGTTGATCGGTTGGTTAAATCTTTCGATATGTATGTCCTAGGTTTAACCAGTCCTAGCACTGAAGCTTTGACATGACTGTTAAAACCCCATTACTTTGAGGATTGAACCTATAGCTTCTGGGTTACAGATCATACACTTTACCACTGAATCACACAGGACCCCCAAATTAACCCATTACCACACAATCCCTACTTTTGATGCCCGTGAGAAAGATGCCTTTAGAAAACATTGTGGGAAAAGGAGAAAATGCTGGTAACCAGCATTTTCTCCTTTTGCCACAGTGTTTTCTACCCTACACAAATCAAATTTCAAATTTTCAATCACTTTTGTCTTCTGCATTCTTCTGCAAATGCTTTCGATTCGGGCAAACCTTAAATTTTGTTGTTTGGTAATGAGTTAAGTCCTTACCAAAGGACAAGATTTTGGACTTGACCAAATTCAAAGCTTCTGCAGACAACAAATGAAATCTTGTTAACCCTTTCCCAAACAATCCCTGGTTTTTACGGGTCAGGAAAAGAAGCCTTTTGAAAACATTGTGGGAAAAGGAGAAAATGCTGGTAAGTAGCATTTTCTCCTTTTCCCACAATGTTTTCTACCCTATCATAGACAGAAATCATCTTTTCAGCAAGAGTTGAATTGTCGTCTGCAAATGCTTTCGATTTGGTCTAGTCCAAAAGTCTGTTTTTTTGGGAAAGGGTTAAACCATTACCACACAATCCCTACATTTGACGCCCCTGAGAAAGAAGCCTTTTGAAAACACTGTGGGTAAAGGAGAAAGTCCTGGTAACCAGCATTTTCTCCTTTTCCCACAGTGTTTTCTACCCTTCCCAGAACAAATTTCAATTTTTCAGTCACCTTTATTTTGTCGTCTGCTAATGCTTTCAATTTCAACCAGTCTAAAATTTTGTTGTGTGGTAAAGAGTTAATATGATGATTTCTGACTTTGATCGAGTAGAAAACATCGCGGGAAAAAGAGAAATGCTATCTGTAGGCTTCTTTCTCAGGGTCGTTAAAAGTCAGGATTGTGTGGTAAAGAGTTAGGTTTATATTAGATTAAGGATAGATTGATAAACGGATCATAATTTTACCCATTATCCGATAAATATTCATGAATGCATTTGACAGTGCTGGATCGTGTGGATATCTGGCTAAAGTAAATTCAGGATGAGACCGCATGATAAAGAAACCTTGGAAAATGCAGTTTTTTTTTGTTACTACACTAGTCTAGACTGAACATTTTTGATAGTTCATTTGGCAGTCGCAGGGTTAATGGATTACTTTGTTAGTTTAAGCAAGTGTCAAATAATTTGATATAATTCTTTACCAAACAATCCCGACTTAGAATGACCCCGAGGGAGAAGCCTTTTGAAAACATTGTTAGGAAAAGAAGAAACTGCTGGTAACCAGCATTTTCTGCTTTCCCACTGTGTTTTCTTTCTTTCCAGTACAACTTTCTGTTTCAGATTAAAAATGATTTTGTTGTCTTCAAATGCTTTAAATTTGGACTTAACCCTTTGCCAAATGACAAACTATTAGACTGGTTAAAATTGAAAGCACTAGTCATGCAGTCAACAAAATAAATGTAGCTCAAAAATTTAAATTTGTTTCCAACAGGGTAGAAAACATTCTTGAAAAAGGAGAAAATGCTACTTACCACCATTTACTCCTGTTCTCACAAGTTTTCAAAAGGCTTCTATCTCTGGGTTGTAGAAACCAGGGATTTTTTGGTAAAGGGTTAAAGCAAATTCACTTTTCTCCTCAAGTTTGAAATCCCTCCAACAAGATTGGTCTTATAATTTTTTTTTTAGATAAAGTCAATGAAAGGCCTGAAGTAACTGATGATCATGAATTGCCAAAGAAAACCGAGGATGATGGAGTGCCAATGGTAACAGATCCCGTAGTTGATACAAACCTACCTGACAGTGAAGAGGTCCAAGATTTACCAACTGTCACCAAGACTACCAATGTACCAATTTGTGAAAGCGAAGAAAAAGTAGCCCTGTCAAATTGTCAGCAATTAGAGCTGACTAGTAAAGATAATCCAACAATAGATACCTCAGTGGACCTCACTCCAGTGGCCACATCAACAGTGTCATACTGTAAAACAAACTTTAGTGCTACAGATATCACAGAACAATCAAGCTCATCTGTCCGCAGTATGATCTTATCGACTAACTTACCAAATCCATCAGGTAGTTTGAACAGTGATATTTCTATACAATCTCTTGACAGAGGACCACTTGACCTTCTAAGCAATGACTTTAGACTTGACAAGAGTGATATATTTCCTGACAGTTCGGTTCCAAATTCTACTGCCTCAGTACTTACATCATCCAGTTTGTCGGCTCCCAGTTCTCAAATTCCCTCAGATTATAGTGCACCATGGATTGTTACAGTTAGTATGTACTGGAATGATCTACCGGCAATCATGATACAAAACCAGCCCTATGTAAGGTTGGTGGACATTCACAAACAAATACTACCAGCTAAAGACACTGGTATCCTTAAGAAACGATGTCAATTGATGGGCATTTGTGTTGAAAACTGTTCAGAAATGCAGAGGTATTTCCTAGTACAGTATGGCAAGGCGTTTAATTCAAAAAGCACATTAATTGTGTCAAAGGAAAGTGCTAATGAGTTGATAGGATATTATGTCGATCCACAACCCAAAACAAGTAGACTTGAAGAACATACTGGAAAGTCGGTCATTGAACACAGACGGGAGCAGCTGCGGAGAATTGCCCTTGCACGAAGGGCAGAGATAAGGGCAAGACAGAATGCAGAAAGAAAGGATGAGGACCCACGAGCCATAAAAGAACCTGCAGCTGCTACGGAGATAGAGACATTGTAAGTAAATCAATAGTCAGTGAATTACAGAGCCTAATTCTGTACCTGATGACAAACTTTTAGATTTGTTCAAATTGAAAACATTAATTTTGCAGTCGCAAGAATATTTGTGACTAAATAATCATATTTGTCTTTGAAACTGAAGAAAACGTTTGGAAAAAGTATGAGCAAGTCTAATTATGTATTGTAAAGTGTTGGTAAGCTCTGTATAAGTTCAAGAGTTACAAAGGCCGTATCTATGAACGATGGCTCTCGCATTACCAGCATTTTCTCCTTTTCCCACAATGTTTTCTAAAGGCTTCTTTCTCAGGGGCGTTAAAAGTCGGGATTGTGTGGTAAAGAGTTAAAAGTTCCAAAGGCGGTATCCATGAGAGATGGCTTTCAAAAAACACTGTAGAGAAAGGAGATAATGTTGATTAATAGCCACATTACATTTGGGTTATGCTTTTAATTGAATGACTGGGTAATGATCTATGCCAGTAAAGCATAAACCTTTGCTTGATACATCAGTGTATTGAACTCTACCAAACAAGAAATACGAGGCTTTTAACTCTTTACCAAATAAAAAAAATTTGGATTAGTCCAAATTGAAAGCATTTGCAGACAACTCAATAAATTTAAATAAAAAATTGAAATTTGATTTGGAAAGGGTAGAAAACATTGTGGGAAAAGGAGAAAATGCTGGTTACCAGCATTTTCTCCTTTTCCTACAATGTTTTCAAAAGGTTTCTTTTTCAGGCTTGTTAAAAGTTGGGATTGTGTAGTAAAAGAGTTAAAAGCTTTTGTAGAAAGCAGATTAACTCTTCACAACAAAAGAAAAAAAAAAGACTTTTCCAAATTCAAAACATTATGCAGACAATAAATTTGATGATAGAATTTGTCTCCGACTGGGTGGAAAACTTTGTGGAAAATTGAGAAATTGCTGCTTACCAGCATTGATTTTCTCCTTTTCCCACATTGTTCTCCAGAGACATCCTCCTCAAGGTCCAACAACTAGGATATTTGTTTATGTAAGAGTTGAAGACATTTCTAAAAAAGGACAAAATGTTGGTTACTAAAATTTTATCCTCTTCATTTTCCACTTCTCCGGTAATGGCCTCCAGAAGGGGATCATTTCATTGAAATAGCTTGTTATCAGTGAAATCACACTGGTTTATACAGTAAGCATTTGCCAGTGACAAATGTGGTCCACATGATAGAAATGTTACTAAAAGGGTACAAAAGCATTGTGAAAATGTTTTTAAATGCAGGCTACCAGCAGATTTGTAGCTCCACTGGCCGAAGGCCAGCGGGCTTGTGTCTGTCCATGCGTCAGTCTGTGTGTACGTTAACTTTTATTTCAAACAACTCTGAAACTACCCATCCAATTTTGATGAAACTTCACAGAAACGATCCTGCCATGGTCCTCTTTAAAATTGCTTGAAAGAATTTGATTCCTTCAAAAACTCTGATTGCCATGGCAACAAAACTGAAAAATATTGAAAATCTTTAGAAATCTCCTCCTCTGAAATGATAAGGCCTAAGGCTACCAAATTTTGCATGTAGCTTTATCTAGTTGACCTCTACTAAGTTTCGTCAAATAATAGCGCTAGGGTCAAAATTGGCCCCGCCCTGGGGGTCACAAGTTTTATGTGCTTATATATAGGGAAAACTTTAGAATCCCTCTGTTGCCTAGCCATAGGGCCTAGGGCTACCAAATTAGGCATGTATCTTTATCAATTGGTTGCCTACCAAGAATGCCCAAACTATTTGGCCTAGCTCAGGGGGTCACAAGTTTTATATGGGCTTATGTAGGGAAAATTTTAAAAATCTTCTATTACCTAGCGATAAGGCCTAGAGCTACCAAATTTGGTATGTAGCTTTATCTAGTATGGTTTCTACAAAGGGTGCCCAAATTGTAGCCCTAAGATCAAATTTGGCCCCTTCCCAAGGGGTCACAAGTTTTACATAGGCTTATATTTGGAAAAATGAGAGAATCTACTTGTACCTAGCCATAAGGCCTAGTAACCATGATAAGACCTAGTGTTACTAAGTTTAGCTCTGCCTCATGGTTCTGATGTTTTACAGGGCCTTTTATTGAGGAAACTTTGAAAATCCTCTTGTTTATAATCACACATTTTAGACCTGCATTATTTGGTATGGGGCTTTACATTGTGGACCTCCACCAGGTTTCAAGTAATTATAGCTTTGTGGAGAAAAATTGCTTTGACTTGGGGTCATAACTGTCTTGGACTGTTTAGAAAATGTTAGTATTGCTTCAAGACAAACAAATTGGCCAAATATTGTAATGTTTTGCTTGTAGTGTTATTACTTATTAACCAGTGGAGCGATACAGGGCCATCATGGCCCTCTTGTTGTCCGTTGTACCGAGTGTCTCAAAAGCCTTCCTCCACTGGCTGGTATATAAAAGGATAATTCTTTACCACACAATCCTGACTTTTGACGACCCTGAGAAGGATGCCTTTTGAAAACAATGTAGGAAAAGGAGAAAATGCTGGTGACCAGCATTTTCTCCTTTTCCCCCAGTGTTTTCTGTCCTTCCCAAAAAGAATTTCAAGTTTTTAGTTACATTTATTTTGTTGTCTGCAAAATTATAATGCTTTCAATTTTGTTGTTTGGTAAAAGGGTAACTCTTAACCACACAATCCTTACTTTAAACAAACCAAACAGGAAAGGGATTTTAATCAATCAAGAAAAGAGGAGAAAATGCCGGAAACCAGCATTTTCCCATTTTACCACTATGTCTTCTACCAAATTAGAGACAAGTGCCATGGTTCGAGTCACAATAAAATTGATGTCTGCAAATGCTTTCACCAAACGACAAATTTTAGACTCTTCCAAAGTCAAAGAGTTTGCAGATGACAATTTCAAATTCGATAAAAATGGCAGAAAGTTCTCCAAATGGGTAGAAAAAACTGTGGGAAAAGGAGAAATTGCTTGTTACGAGCAATTTCTGCTTTTCCCACAGTGTTTTCAAAAGACTTGTTCTGCAGACACGTAAAAACGAGGGCTTGTTTGGGAAAGGGTTAAATTTGGACACATCTACACATTTTGTCATGTGGTAAAGAATACCAATTTTCAGTCAAGGAAGATCAATATCATTATATTGCATGAGGAGAGAGAAGATTTGTAAAATGTTATGCTGGTATGTTGGCTGCAATGATCCATATTGACTTGATCACACCTTTTTCTTTAGCTGCTAATTACAGGTTTTCCCCAACCCCTCTATTCCTTTTTGAGTTTAGATACCACATTGTTGAAAATAACTCAAGAGATGAGTTTTATCATTCAATTAACCGTTTCCCAAACAAGCCCTGCTTTTCACGTGTCTGAAGTACAAGTCTTTTGAAAATACTTGGAAAAGGAGAAATTGCTCATAACGAGCAATTTCTCCTTTTCCCACAGTGTT
The DNA here is from genome assembly GCA_943736015.1 of Tridacna crocea. NCBI lineage: Eukaryota > Metazoa > Mollusca > Bivalvia > Cardiida > Cardiidae > Tridacna > Tridacna crocea. Next base: position 58,701,604 of record OX031064.1, on the reverse strand, counting down.
TTCTACCCTGTAAGAGAGCTTTCTACCATTTTCATCAAATTCAAAATTGCTGTCTGCAAACTCTTTAGTAGAAAACTTCGAGGGAAAAGGAGAAGATGCTGGGTTCCAGCATTTTCTCCTTTTTCCACAAAGTTTTAAAAATGCCTCTTCCTTAGGGTCACTAAAAGACGTCATTGTGTGGTAAAGGGTTAAACTACATTGCACACATCATTAAACAGACACTTACAACTGTAATGAATATTACCATGTACATTAAGATCAGGCTGCACTTTCCTGGGAGAGAAAATTTAATCCTAACAGGGCTTATTAACCCATTACCAAACAATCCCTACTTTCATGCCCCTGAGAAAGAAACCTTTAGAAAACAATGTGGGAAAATGAGAAAATGCTTAACCAGCATTTTCTCCTTTTCCCACAATGTTTTCTACCCTTTACAAAACAAATTCAAATTTTCGGTCACTTTTATTTTGTCGTCTGCAAAAGCTTTCCATTTGGGCAAGCCTAAAATGTCGTCCTTTGGTAATGAGTTAAAACATACATTTTCAGTCCAGAATGAGACCCAGATAATTGCAACGTCATGTTTGCCTTCTTCTGCAGTATTTCAGCAAAGTGATCAAATTTGATGAAAGATCAGACCGTAAGTTTTGTGCAGTCTGATTTTTATCTACATTGGTTGCAAACCCAACTAGAGACTTGAAAGGCATTTTATGGGTTAAGCGCTTGTATTTTGCTGTAAATGATCCGTATCCACTTCAACATACCTTTCTCTTTGGCTGCCTTTTACTATCTGTATGATTTACAAAGATATGCAAAGCTAATCATGAGTCATTGGTGAAAGTGTAGATCAAGATCAGGATGCAGATTTAGTACAGATAACTGTCCCCAAAGGCGATGTTACATTTTGACTGGTCGCCTCTGGGTACAGAGACAAACCGGACAAAATCAGTTGAAAGTTATGCACAGATTTTGTGCGCAAGTTTGAACTCTATAATTTCACAAATAGAGCAAAAAACTAGGATTTAATCATACCTGTTGCTTGTGTGTTCAATATTCCTTCGTTTGAAATACAAATACTTTCAATTTAAATGCTGGACGTGAGAAAAAAATGTGTTTTTCAATGGTTACTGGAGTTGTTTACGTTGAAAACGTACAAAATGGCTGCCACGCACTACAAATTTCGTCAGTTGATTTTTCGGAGATAAACATGTTATAAACGACTTCTACAAGCCCTTTATGTAATGAATGGTTTAAAAATTTACTTTTGGTCATGTTTATTGCTAAAAGTAAATTGCATTTCGCTACAATACGGATTAAACTGGCAAAAAAGAAATTCAGTAAGGCGCTCAATATTTGCTACCGGAAAATTTACGATGGACTTGTGACGGTATGGGTGTACAGTAAATGTCCAAATTTGAAAAAGATCACTGGAACGACTCATTATTGAGACTAGATGCAGATTTTGCAAAGAGATGATTCATATGCTTGTATACTGGCTGTAAATGATAGAGTCCCTCCCTTTCCTTTGTGCTAATTTCATTTATGTATGAACTCTGAAAGATCTTAACCCTTTACCTGATATGCCAATTTGAGGCTCTTCAATTTCAGCAGCAAATATAGATATGATGTCAAAAATATGGATAAATGAGGATTCAGATGTCTGATTGAGTGCAAAAAATTGTGGGAAAAGGAGAAATTGCTCGTTATGAGCAATTTCTCCTTTTCCCACAATGTTTTCAAAAGCTGTCTGTTGTTGATAATCAAAATGAGTATCTATGGAGTAAAGGGTTAACTCATTACCAGACGACAAAATTTTAGACTTGTCCAAATTGAAAGCATTTGCAGACAACAAAATAAAAGTGACTGAAAATTTGAAACTTGTTTTGAAAAGGGTAGAAAACATTGAGGGAAAAGGGAGAAAATGCTGGTTACCAGCATTTTCTCCTTTTCCCACAATGTTTTCTACCCTATCATAGTCAGACATCATCTTTTCAGTGAGAGTTGAATTATCATCTACAAATGCTTTCAATTTGGTCTAGTCCAAAATTTTGCCTTTTTGGAAAGGGTTAAGGACACAAACTACATGTAAAATGAGGTTGCAAAAAGCTGACAATGCAATGAAAAGAGGAGTTACAATAAGATAAAACGCCCCTCTTTGAACCTGAATGTTGACTGGTGTGATACTAGCTTGATTGGAGCACATGGTCTCGGCTTTTTGCTATCTTTATTCAAGCACATGGCTTAGATTTCCTATTCTCTGGCACTTGTTAACCTATACCAAACAGTCAATTGTTTTCATTGTGAGGCATTGAAGAAACCTTTGGAAAATACTGAGGGGTAACTTCCTGCTGTTTTATCAATTATCTTTTAACTGTTTGCCACACAATCCTGACCTCGAGAAAGAAGCCTATAGAAAATATTTTTGGTTAAGAAGAAAATGCTGATTACTCCAGCATTTTCTCATTTTCCCACAATATTTCCTACCCTATCATAGTCTGAAATCATCATATCAAGAAGATTTAATTTTTGTTGTCTGCAGATGCTTTTAATTTGGTCCAGTTCAAAAATTGTTGTTTGGTAAAAAGTTAAGCCGTTTCCACACAACAATCCCTACTTTTGACGACTATAGAAAGAAGCCTATAGAAAACATTGTGAGAAAAGGAGAAAATGCTGGTAACCAGCATTTTCTCCCTTTTCTCACAATGTTTTCTACCCTTCACTAAACAAATTTCATATTTTCAGTCGCTTTTATTTCGTCGTCTGCAAATGCTTTCAATTTGGACAAGCCTAAAATATTGTTGTTTGGTAAAGAGTTAAGCCTTTCCCAAACGACAAAATTTTAGGCAGGTCCAAGTTGAAAGACAAACTAAACATATATCAAAAACTGAAATTTGTTTCCAGTAGGGTAGAAAACATTGTTGGAAAAGAAGAAAATGCTGGTTACCAGCATTTTCTCCGTTTCCCACAATGTTTTCAAAAGGCTTTTACCTCAGGGTCGTAAAAACCAGGGATTGTTTGGTAAAGGGTTACATCCTTTCAAAGGAGGTTTCTATCATTTGAACCACTTCTGATTATGTTATCTGCAATTGCTGTCAGTAGGGAGGAGTCCAAAATTTTGTTGTCGGGTAAAGAGGGTCAGTTGAATGTGGAGAGAAATATCCCATTCTGTTCTCATGAATATTCACGTAATGTCTTCTGTGTGAGTGGAATGTAAATGACAGGGATTATTGTTGTACAAAATGTCAGGGAAATGTTGGAAATAGCTGCTTTTCATGAAAGACAATCAACTTTCTGCATTTGACAATATCATAAAAGACAACCAACTTTCTGCATTTGGCAATATCATAAAAGACAACCAACTTTCTGCATTTGGCAATATAAAAGACAACCAACTTTCTGCATTTGGCAATATCATAAAAGACAAGCAACTTTCTGCATTTGGCAAAATCGTAAAAGACAACCAATTTTCTGCATTTGGCAAAATTGCCAATTGCAGAAATTTGGTAACTCCAATATCACAAAACTGTATGAAAAGAAAGTCGATCTGTTTTGGAAAACAACTCCAGATAAGAGGGAGTGATGCACTTTTAAATCTATTAATTCTCTTCCAAACCCTATGTTGTGGGTACTCATTAGCATCGTCTCAATGAGACGATTTATGACCCAATAACATAGGGTTTAGTGGGGGATTTATTAGTTAATTAGTACCCATAACATAGGGTTTAGTGGGGGATTATTGATATTTTCAGTTTTGAAATCAAAATTGCTTCCTCTATCTGGAGTTCTGGGGAAATATTATTGATACCATATTTTTCGTTATAAAAGCAGTCTTCTTAACCCTTTACTCCATAGATACTCATTTCTACGCATTGCTTGTAGGAGCCTTTGGAAAACATTGTGGCAAAAGGTGAAATTGCTCATAACGAGCAATTTCACCTTTTGCCACAGTGTTTTCTACACTATCAAAAGGTGTCATATACACATAACAAATGGCTTCATCCTTGCTGTTATTTAGGGTCAATTAGAGATACCATAGAAATGCCTTATGGGGTAAAGGGTTAATACTAGTTCCCTCCCCTGAAAAATCCTTCAAATCATTATAGCCCAATATACATCAGTTGATTAAAATGACAATATTTAGAGAATTTGATTAATATTTCCTCTTAACCATCACTAAAACACAATGAAATACAAAATTGGACAGACATTTTGTTTTGCAAGTTTGGTACAAAATAAAGGCTCATCGGTGTTTTGCATCGCTCTGGGAGCCTTTTTAAGAGAAATTCAGTACGATTATACATGGCTTGTAACACACAAAAAGGGGCATTCGGACATTTGCGTAAAGTGTTGTCTCAGGTCAGCCTGCGCAGTCTGCGTAGGCAGATCCGAGATGGCACTTTACGACTAAATTAGACTTTGTGCTACAGTGGACTTGTGCAAAACAGAAAATTACATAAAAATGGAAAATGTCGCTTCGGATTAACCTGTGCGGACTGTGCATGTTGATCCAAGATGACACTTGACGCAAATGTCCGAATGCCCTTTTTGGGTGTTGCTAGCCATATAACAATTATGTTTTCTAGACCCATGGTTAATGCAAGTTACGCTCTGATTTGTAGACTAAAAAAAAGCCACTTTTACCTTGCAGTAGATGTGACAGGAGATATTTTTGTGAAATGTATGTAGATAAAATTCAACACTGAAAAAGGTTGAATGCATAGATACACATGAAGACTTTAGGCAAAAGGAGAAAACTTGCTGTTTTTATTTCACAGTAATTACCATCAAAACCGAAATTATTAATTTTGCCCTCAGCGTGAACTTGTTGTATTGGCAAAATAGGCATAAAGGTGCATAAAGGGGATGTTTACTGTATTTACTCCTTCTGTAGAAAAGGCAGGAAGCGTTGAAAAAATAGAGAAAATACTGGTTATCAGCATTTTGTCCTTGGCCCATATTGTTTTCAAGAGCCTTCTTTCTCGGGATCCTAAAAGATTTGGGATTGTGTGGTAAGGGGTCAAACAATCAGATAATTTTGAATCAAGACTGTCTTGCTATAAAAGCGTGTTTCGGCACATCTTATTAGAAATGCAGTCGGTGGTGTTTCCTGCAATGACATGTTGAGCAGGATGGCTTTGACAAGCAGGGCTAGCGATCCTTGGGTTGTAAGTCCTTTTAACCCATTACTACACAATCCCTACTTTTGATGTCCCTGGGAAAGAAGCCTTATGAAAACACTGTGGGAAAAGGAGAAAATGCTGGTAACCAGCATTTCCTCCTTTTCCCACAGTGTTTTCTAACTTTCCCAGAACAAATTTTTGATTTTTCAGTCCCCTTTATTTTGTTGTCTGCAAATGCTTTCAGTTTGGACCAGTCTAAAATTTTCTTGTGTGGTAAGGAGTTAAACATCTGCTCAATGGAAGGAATGATGATAGTCATTGTAACTGGAGTTATATTTGAATAGAGTGCAGGAGGGAAAGCAGCTAGTACTTGTATGAACTCATTACCATACGACAACATTGTAGACTGGTTGAAATTGAAAGCATTTGCAGACGACAAAATAAAGGTGACTGAAAAATTGAAATTTGTTCTGGGAAGGGTAGGAAACACTGTTGGAAAAGGAGAAAATACTGGTTACCAGCCTTTTCTCTTTTTCCTACATTGTTTTCAAAAGGCTTCTTTCTCAGGGGCGTCAAAAGTAGGGTTAACCCATTACCACACAATCCCTACTTTTGATGACCCTGAGAAAGAAGCCTCTAGAAAACATTGTTGGAAAAGGAGAAAATGCTGGTTACCATCATTTTCTCCTTTTCCCACCATGTTTTCTACTCTATCAAAGAAAGATTACACCATTTGACCCACACTATAATTGTTGTCTGCAAAAGCTTTCAGTTTGGATAGGTCTGAAATTATCCCGAAATGTAATGGGTTACGAATGTTTTTCTGGCTATAGGAAATGCATAGAGTACATTTGATACACCAGCCACATTTCAATCATGTACATGTAAACTTGAAATATAAGTGTTTTTGATGATTTGGTGAAAATACAAACAAACAAAAAAAACAAGCACAAAAAATCTCATGACCTTTCGATAATGATTTTGCTATCTCTATTCAGCGCATTACTATTACACAGTAGTGAACTTCGGAGTTTCTGTCATTGACAGCAGGTCAGAAATATTTTGTGTCAAACCAGGTATTTTTACTGGTCCAAATAGAGAGCATGTACAGATCATAGGTGAGCCATGCTCTGTGAAAAGGGCACTTAAAAGCGTCTGCAAAAAGTATCAACAAAGGTCAGCCTGTCCAAACTCACTTGTGTTAAATGCTTCTTACTTTTGGTTAAGTTTTGCTTGTCCAAGAATCGTTCTACCTCTGGATTCTGTCAGCTGTTTGACAAGATGGATAAGTTAAACTTGGACCGTGCATTATTAAATTTCAATGTTATCAGAAAAGCTTTTGTCCAGGGTTGTAAAACCTGGGATTGTTTAGGAAAGGGTCAATACAGTATGCTGCATACATACTTGATCAATGATACCAGCAGTCCATACTTACTGGTTAGCGGAAATGACTAACATTGTGGCTAATCAATCAGCTAACAGGTGCTTTTGCATATTTTATCTAGGCTGAGGTTGACCTCTAGGGTGTGCTGGTCATTTGAATGAAGTATATCTAAAAGTAAAATGAGGGCTGCAATGGGGGAGGGCATAGATTTGGGTTGTTGTTGGGTGTTTTCAAATCTCAGTTATGTGATCCTGTGCTCCTATTTATGCACTACCAGGTTTCCTTAGAATATTTTATCTACAATAGGTATTTTTGTTCTCAAAGAGTGTAATGGGGAGTCATCTGAATGAAGTTATACAAAGTGAAGGTGGGAGAGGCTTAAAAACACAAGAAAATTGACTCTTGTCATTACAAAATAACATAATTTTGGACTGGTCCTAATTGGAAGCATTTGCAGGCCACAAAAAGTTGTGACTTGAAAATTGAAATTTGTCTTGGGAAGGGAAGAAAACATTGTGAGAAAAGGAGAAAATGCATTCTCTTTTTCCCGCAATTTTTTCAGACGGCTTCTTTATCAGGGTCGTGAAAATCAGGGATGGTTTGGAGAAGTCATTTTCAGTCACAAGCTTCAGATTTGGTAAACATGAATACTTTATTTAGATGACAATGAATAACACACAAATGAATCTTGTTGTCATTTGGATCAAGATTTTCAATTGTTTTATTTTAGGTGGTATATCATTGCTTCAAATCTTTACCAAACAACTAAATTTTAGACTTGTCCAAATTCAAAGCATTTGAAAACAAAATGAATTTGACTGAAAAATTAGAATTTGTCTTGGAAAGGGCTGTTTACCAGCATTTACTCCTTGTCCCACAATGTTTTCAAAAATTGTTTAAGACTTGGGATTGTGTGGGAAAGGGTGAACTTTATAAATAATGTTATGGCCAACAATCTAGCATAATAATTACCTCTTTAACCCTTTGCATAAACCAAATAAGCTTTAGCAGCCCAGAAATGAATCTAAATTATGACTGCTCCTTTCAAGAAAGTGTCAGCAAAGAGGATAGTATAGATCAAAGATCAGATTGGGGATTTTCTGCAGTCTGATCTTAATCTATGCTGGATGAAATGGCAACCGTGATCTTGTAAGACACTTTAACTCTTGACCAAACAGCAAAAATAAGACTGGTTCAAATTGAAATTGCAGACGACAAATTAAATATAACTGAAATAATGATTTCCGTTTTGGATGGAGAAGAAAACATTGTGGGGAAGAAAACATTGTGGGAAAATGAGAAAATACTGGTTACCAGCATTTTCTCTTTTTCCCGCAATGTTTTCAAAAGGCTTCTTATACAGGGATGTTAAAGGTCGTGATTGTGTGGTGAAGAGTTAACTCTGCTTACTGTTTGTGACAGAAGCCTTTGTGGACAGTGTAGAGCAAGGTCATACTGCACAGAATGTGCAATCTGATCTCTGATCAACACTATCTACTTCATTATTATCCCCAGCCAAAGGTGGAGGGATATAGTTTTAGCACTGTATGTCAGTCCTTCCTTTTGTCTGTCCGTCCATCTCTGTGTATGTGTGGGAGAATATCTCCAATACCATTGGACAGAATTTTGTAAACTTTATACATGTGTATCTGACGATACAGTTTTTTAGCTCCACTGGCCAAAGGCCAGGGGGCTTATGTCATGGCCTGGAGTCTGTCGTGCATCTGTCAGTGTGCGTGCGTCAACTTATTTCAAACATATTCTTCTATGAAACTAATTTATTTCAAACATATTCTTCTTTGAAACTACCCATCCAAATTTGATGAAACTTCACAGAAATGATCCTGTTATGTGAGAAACGTTAGGGATTTAAGAAACATATCTACTTGCACTACAATTTCTCAAAAATCCCGTATCCCTTCTTCAATATATATTTGGAATAATTTAGATAAAACCTTAAGAATGTTAATTCGTTTTTGACCTGTAAAAAATTTATCTCAAGTAGGTTCCCATTACCCCCTGTCCCCGCCTGTTACCTTGAAGGCAATCGTTTCTTATCAGTTATACATGCCGGGATTAGGAATAAATGCAGTGGACCAAATAGTGATTTGTTTCATAACTATCTTCGTAATAGTCAGCTGTGCACATGCTTGGTGGAACCTGAAGACACTGAACACTATTTTTTCAGATGCAATCGTTTTGTTATTCAAAGACTGCACTTCTTTCATTCTGTACAGCACGTTAATCCACTGAATGTAAATGATCTTCTTTTTGGCAAAACATCCCTAACAGATCGAGAAAATTCAGAATCTTTTGTATCAGTCCAGGAGTATATTCAACAAACTGGCTGGTTTACTTGATATAAGCATACTTTCGTATCCTCTGATCTTTCCTTTTTACTATGCTGAGCAAATGGACAAAATCTGTCTGTCTGTTGTTCTGACTGTCTGTCTGTCTCTCCCTCTATATCTCTTTCTTGTGTATTATAATTAGTTGTGCGAACACTTGTAAATTCATTATATTGTAGGGGGAGGGTCGATTTCTAAGTTGTTATAACTTGTGACCCAACCCCATTTCCATGTAAATTTGAGAGAAAATAAATACGTTCAAACTAAACAGAAGGTAAAGGTACAATTTTATTTGTTTTCGGTAAACAATGTCATCTGTAAAAAAAAAGTTAACTCTTTACCAAATGGCAAAATTTTGGACTAGTCCAAATTGAAAGCATTTGCAGAAGACAAAATAAAGTGACTGTAAATTTGAAATTTGTTTTGTGAAGAGTAGGAAACATGGTGGGAAAGGAGAAAATGCTGGTTACCAGCATTTTCTCCTTTTCCCACAATGTTTTCTCAAGGCTTCTTTCTTAGGGGCATCAAAAGTAGGGATTGTGTGGTAATGGGTTAAGCAACAAGTGCATTTATAGAAAGTTGAGATTTATTTGTACCATTCTTTTGCATATTGTTTTAAACCAATAATAAATTTACCTGTATATTTTCAGGCCTGTACCTGATTCCTCTAAAGTTGAGGTTGATGTTCCGAAAGTTTTGTCGTCTACAAGTCCAAGTAAACCACTGCCAGGTCAGATACTGCCACCGGCTTACGGATCACAGAGATCTACACGGCATAAGAAGATAAATTTCCTGGAAATGTTGCGGGGCGATCCCACCCCAGGTGTTGCAGACAGTGAAACTGTTGCAGAAGAAACCTCTCAAGTGAAAAAACCATCTCAGTCAAATCATGAGATAGGAGATATGAGTGTAAAAAAGCCAAGGAAGGTGCAACATGGGAAAAATATAAAAATTGTAAAGTACTGTGTTCAACCCGAGGTAGCAGTGGATAGTTCTGAAACAGAAACAGATTATAGTTCTACAGAGGAAACAGATTCAACCAGTGGGTCAGAAATATATGTTGTGAAAAAGAACTGCAAACCTACTAAAATAGTGCAGCATGATACTGGTTTCAAGCTCAAGTCCAAACTAAAAGTGGCCCCTATAAAGAGGCAACCAGTTAAGCTACCCCTTAAAGTTAAATTTGGCACAAAGAAATTGAACAAATCTTCAGGCACCTCCATGCCTGTAAACAGAACTGTTGGCACTCTGGCAGCCCCAATATTACAGAACAGGAGAGATAAACTAGTCGCTCCAAATGTTGAAAGTCATTCCACAAAAGACTTTTATCCACAGAGAGTATGTTCACCTTCTGTTGTAAATTGCCTTGGATCAGTTCAGAGTGATGAGAACAGAACATTAGATTCTATTCTCAAATTTGATAAAAATGCTAGTGATTATGAAAAAGTGAAAGTTGTGCCAAATTATTCTGAAGACTTAAATGTTACCAGCTTTGGAGATTTCGGAACCACTGGTTACATCAAGGAATTCACAGAGGCAGATTTGAAAGTGTCTCAGTCCTTACCAAGTGAAATTCTTGACACAAGTGGTATGCAGGATGAAACAAATTCCAATCTGGACGAATCAGAAAGTAGGAGCAGCGATGTCAACAGAGCCAGCCTTACAGAGAGTAAGGTAGAGACTTTGGTTGATGAATCAACATCAGTTGAAAGGGAAAATAGAAATCAAGTTACTGTAGAAGAAAGTGTGAAATCACAAGTTACAGAAACAGTAAAACGATCTCAGTCTCCCATAGAAACTCTGAAAAGAAGTGAACCTGTAACTGTGAGTGGGAGGGATGTTGCTCTCCAGATTATACACAGGGATTCTAGTCCAGAGGGCAAGGGTAGGGCACAGCTTGGGGAACTCTTCATGGACAAATATTCCAATAAAAAATCTCTCTGTATCCGATGTTACACATGTCGTAAAATGATGTCTGTGGACATTTTCTTGCGACATTTGCATGATGTGAGTGGTGGATTTATTCCAGTGGAGGGATCAAGAGTGATAGATATAGGAGAAAGTGACTTGGACCAACAAGGACTCAAGCTGTGGGAAAGTTTCCAACGGAAAAAAGAATTGTTTGATAATAATCAGGTACCTTCTCCAGACTTGTTTGCTGAGAGTATGTTTAGTAAAGTAGACTTGGATTCCAATTCTAAATTCACAGAAAAAAACCCAACTTCGGAAAACAGTGTGAAACCAGCAGGCCCTCTCATAATTACAACGCCTGTTTGTGGGACTAAAATTTCCCACTCTGCAAGGAGAATGTCGGCAACAGCTTCCTCTAGATCAGGAGATCAAGTGATAAACGAAAATGTGGAAGGCATTCGGTCTAGTTCTCGGAAAAGGAAAAAGAAACAATTGTATCCGTGTGAGGAGTATTCATTCTCAAAAATGCCCCGTCTTCAGAGTGGATGTGATAAGGAAACTACTGAGTAAAGGGAGATAATTCCTGTCAGTTCCTTGTTAGACTTTTTTGTATGTTGAATTATTTTCATCTATTACCATACAAATACATTTCATTTTACCCAACAAAAGAGTCTCTGATAGATTTGAAAACATTCTGAGTAAAGAAGCATTTGATTGTGACTAACAAGGGCATCTTTTCCCACTATGTTTTTCAAGTTATGTTTATCTTTCCCTTCTTCCCCCTTTTTGAAACAAAATCCTCTTAGGCTTTACTTTTGGAAGTTTGTATGTTCAACCCTTTACCAAACAATCCCTGTTTTTTACGATCTTGAGATAAAAACTTTTGAAAACATGGTGGGAAAGGGAGAAGATGCTGGTAACCCAGCCGAAAACAAATTTCAATTTTTGAGGTCTATTTATTTTGTTGTCTGCAAGTCCTTTCAATTTGAAACAGTCTAAAATTTGTTTGGTAAAGAGTTTAACCCTTTCCCTAACGACAAATTTTAGACTCAGAGTTTTCAGATGACAATTTCAAATTTGATAAAAATGGCAGAAAGTTCTCAAAATAGGTAGAAAACACTGTGGGAAAAGGAGAAATTGCTTATTACGAGCAATTTCTCCTTTTCCCACAGTGTTTTCAAAAGAGTAGTACTGCAGACACGTAAAAACAAGGGCTTGTTTGGTGAAGAGTTTAAAAAAAGCTTGTCTGATGATGTGTGATGAAAACGTGACATGTGTGTTGGGATATTGAATTGAAGATGATGTACTTTCAAATTATCGATAATCATTTAGATAACTCTATACCAGACGACGAAATTTAACTCATTACAAACGACAGTATTTTAGACTTGTACAAATCGAAAACATTTGCAGACACAAAATAAATGTAACTGAAAATTTTAAATATGTTTTGAGAAGGATTGAAAACAGTGTGGGAAAAGGAGAAAATGCTGGTTACCAGCATTTTCTCCTTTTCCCACAATGCTTTCTAAAAGCTTCTTTCTCAGGGTCGTCAAAAGTAGGGATTGTGTGGTAATGAGTTAAAGATCGTTCAAGTTGAAAACATATGCACAGTTCATCAAATACTGGAAGTTATCTTTGACAGGGTAGAAAAAATTGTAAGAAAGGGAGAAATTGTACCAAGCATTTTGTCTTTCCTACAAGCTGCTACAAGTGGGAGGGACATAATATCCAGACTGACTAACCATCTGATTGGCTGTCTTGGCCAATTTAGATGGCAAAGCTTGGAGTTTTGGATTACACTTGATTAACCCTTTACCACAATCCCTACTTTTGACGACCCTGAGAAAGAAGCCTTCAGAAAACATTGTGGGAAAAGGAGAAAATGCTGGTATTTAGCATTTTTCTCCTTTTCTCACAATGTTTTCTACCCCTCACAAAACAAATATCCAATTTTTGAGTCGCTTTTATTTTTTTGCCTGGCAATGCTTTCGATTTGGACAAGCCTAAAATATTGTTGTTTGGTAATGAGTTAATGGAATGGTAGATAGAGGGAAAGAATAGTGTAGAGCTATCTAATTTACTTTTCAAAAAAACACTTTGTGCACTTTTATTGGCCCGTTACCAGATGGTAAAAAGTTTACTTTTCTAACTGTAAAGCTGCTAGGCATGTGCAGACAGCAAATCAACATTGATACAAATGCTGGAGCTTGTCTTTAGTTTTTACCACGTAGACAACATTCTGGGAAAAGAGAAAATACTGGTTTTTAGTTCAGCATTTTCTGCTTTTTCAAAAATGATTTCAAAAGCTTTCGTGCTCAGGGCACTGTAGCACTGAATCATAAGGTAGAAGGTTAGCCAGTAGAATGTTTAATCCTTTCCTACACAATCCGGAAATAACGTCCCAGAGAAAAACCTTTTGGAAACATGTGGGAAAAGGAAAAAAATGCTGGTCTCCCCAAAACAAATTTTTATTTTCACTTTCAGCCATTCAATTTGTACGAAACCTGAATTTTGTTGTTTGGGAAAGAGTTGATAGATAACCATGAAAGATATTGTAACTCTTGGAATTTATGGCTTTTTTTGCAAGAATACAATGAATAAGTTGCAGACATAATAGATCAAAGATCAGACTGCACATTTTGTGCAGGTTGATCTTTGATCTACAAAGTCAGTAAAATATTCATTAAGTTCTGCTATTTGTGCAAGGGTTTAGTTTGTTACATTAGTCACATGATTAAATTGACACTTGAAGGGTTCCCTCTGGCATTTCATGAAACATGATATTGATTTATCCTTTACCCCTTTACCAAACGACAATATTCTAGACCTGTCCAAATTGAAAGCATTTGCAGACGACAAAATAAATGCTATTAGAATACTGAAATTTGTGTTGGAAAGAGTAGAAAACATTGTGGGAAAAGGAGAAAATGCTGGTTACCAGCATTTTCTCCATTTCCCTCAATGTTTTCAGAAGGCTTCTTTCTCAGGGTCGTAAAAACCAGGGATTGTTTGGTAAAGGGTTAAAGAACAATTTCGTATTTTTATAGACCTTTGGGAAGAAGACCAAAATGGAACTTTGTGGGAAAAGCTGAAAATTCTTCACTTTCTCTTGTTATTTTGACAATATTTTCTTCCCTTTACGAGACAAATCAATTTGATTGATGTTGTCAGATTTATGCTTTTAATCTTGAAGAGTTGAAAAGCCTGGCTTCATGTAAAGAAATTAAGTACATGTAATGTGAAATGCTGCGATTCTGCTCAGTCATTTTGTAGACAAAGGGAGGTAATAACAAAAAAAAAAATAGGGCAATGTGTTTGGTATTCATGAAAATGTTTGCATTTGTAAATTAGCTTTCTTTGTTTACCTTTGCCAGGCTAAACCATGTTTTAACCCTTTACTCCATAGATACTCATTTCTATGGATTGCTTGTAGGAGCCTTGGGAAAACATTGTGGCAAAAGGTGAAATTGCTCGTGATGAGCAATTTCACCTTTTGTCACAATATTTTCTATGCTATCAAAAGGTGTCATATACACACGAAATGGCTTCATCCTTGCTGTTATTTAGGGTCGATTAGAGATACCATAGAAATGCCTTATGGGGTAAAGGGTTAACCACATATCAGCAGGGATTTTATAAAGTGGCATTTTCTTCTCCCATAATGTTTTCTTGCCCTTTGAAAAAAAAAAAAAAGCCGTAGTATTATTCACATTGAATTTATTGGCTGCAAATACTTTCAGTTTGTATGAATCTTTGAAGTTCTGTTTTAACTCTTTACCACACAATCCTGACTTTTAACGATCCTGATAAAGAAACCTTTTGAAAACATTTTGGGAAAAGGAGAAAATGCTGGTAACCAGCATTTTCTCCTTTTCCAACCATGTTTTCTACCCCTTTAAAACCACTTTTGGAATTTTAGTTGTATTTGTTTTGTCGCCTGCAAATGCTTTCAGTTTGGAACAAAAGTCTAAAATTTTGTTGTTTGGTAAAGAGTTAAAGAGTTTTCAGTTAATTTATATGAATTATTCATTCTGTTTGTCAGGCACAGAGATGTCCATGCTTATTTGATCGTTTTTTATTCTCTAGTGAACAGAAAAGAGAAAATTGAATAGGGTGTTGCCTTTAAGTCTTTAAGAATCTAAAATGTTGCTCTTTTTTTTTTCTTTCTTTTTTTGGTTATCTGGAAAAGAAAGTCTTTTTCAGCAATGATGAAGAGACTTTTTCATCAATTGGGTGGAAAATAGAAATGCTGGTAACCAGCATCTGCTCTATTTCACAATGTTTTCTACCCTGACAGACTTTTATTTCATTTTTTTCTACCTTCAAATTCATCTGCAGATCCTTTCAATGTAGAAGAGTGACTTGTCACTAGTTAACTCTTTATCAAATGACAAAATTCTAGACTGGTCCAAATTGAATGCATTTGCAGTCATCAAAATTAATCTTGACTCAAAAATTGAAACTTGTTCTGGGAGGGTATAAAACATTGTGGGAAAAGGAGAAAATGCTGGTTACCAGCATTTTCTCCTTTTCCCACAATATTTTCAAAAGGCTTCTATCTCAGGGTTGTAGAAACCATGGATTGTTTGGGAAAGGGTTAAACAATGGGAATTGAAAGTTAAACTGGTGTATATGTATGTGTGTATGTATGTACATGTGTATGTCTGTAAAATATGTAAATGTGTATGTATGTGGTGATAATGAATAATGACAGTAGATCATTTGTAAATAGCAACATAGCATAAATGGTACAATATGTGTCTGTACATGCTTGTTGTAATTGTATTCCATGTACAACATAGCATTTTATAGTCCTAAAAAGGGGAATAATCAGTATGAAAAGATAGGGGCATAGAAAAAAAGGATTTAGAATACACACACATGCACAAAATAGCGGACTAAATGAGAACAGGATATTATTGAGTCTAATAAAAAACAAGCTTTCTTGTATTTCACAGTTTTTATGTTGTGCTTTTCCCATGTCATAGTGGCAACAACCCTTTACTCTTTACCAAAGGAGGACAACATATTAACCCATTACCACACGAGAAAAATTTAGACTGGTCCAAATTGAAAAAATTAGCAGATGAAAAAATAAAGGTGACTGAAAAATTGAAATTTGTTCTGGGAAGGATAGAAAACACTGTGGGAAAAGGAGAAAATGCTGGTTACCAGCATTTTCTCTTTTTCCCACAGTGTTTTCAAAAGGCTTCTTTCTCAGGGGCGTCAAAAGTAGCACTTTTTCCTTTTCCTACAATGCTTTCTACCCTTCTAAATTTTAAATAAATTCAATGATGTCCCATGTTTTTACATCCCAAAGACAGAAAGGAGAAAATGGGAGTGACCAGAATTTTCTTCATTTTCCACAATGTTTTTACCCTTTCAAGGACAAACATAGTTACCTAGGTTACTGATTATACATGCCTCTCACTATCTACAAGTGTTGAGTTTAGCCCTTTCCCAAAACAATCCCCGGTTTTTTACGACCCAGAGGAAGAATTGTTCTGTTAACATAGTGGGAAAAGGAATAAATGCTGATAATCAGTATTATCTTGTTTTCCCACAATGTTATCTACTCTTCTAAAGTCAAGTTTCAAGTTTTGAATCATGTTTATTTTGTGATCTGCAAATGCTTTCAATTTGGACAAGTCTAAAATTTTGTCATATGATAAAGACTTAAGCCTAGTTCCCTAGTTCTAAGAATCTCGAGAAATATGTCACTTGATGACATTATGAGAAAGCAGAAAATGCTTGAAAACAGCATTTGCAGACAACAAGTCAGATTTAGCTGAAATGATAATTTTGTTTTAGATAATCATGGTAGAGAGCATAGAAAAAGAGAAAATGCCGGTTACTAGCATTTTCTCCTTTTCTCACATTTTCTAAAGGCTTCTATCCCAGAGTTGTGAAAACTCGGGATTGGGGCAATCAGTTATAGTTCGGTAAGAAAAGGTTAATTGTACTGACAGAGGACAGTAAGAAAAATATGTCAAATAGCAATTTTGTTTGTATGCCTTCAGTCATTACTATAGGTGCATATCCTTCAGTGAAGAGGGAAAATGAGTCATCCCAGCTGAAACTTTGATATTTGATACAGGGACGTGGGTCACATCTCTAAACTTTATACCAAACAATTCTATGTTTAACCCATTACCACACAATCCCTACTTTTGACAACCCTGAGAAAGAAGCCTTTAGAAAACATCGTGGAAAAAGGAGAAAATGCTGGTAACTTCCCACAATGTTTTCTACCGGTAACAAAACAAATTTCAAATTTTCGGCCACTTTTATTTTGTCGTCTGCAAATGCTTTCGATTTGGACAAGCCCAAAATTTTGTCGTTTGGTAATGAGCTAAAGAGTAGGACTTGTGAATTATTTAGGCTAAAGGAGAAAATGCTGGTAATCAGCACTTTTCTCCTTTTCTGACAATATTTTCTATTTCAAGAAAAATTCCACGATCTAAGCAGTTTAACTCCTTGTTTGCTAATGCAAAATTATTGTGGTGTGGTATACAATAAACTCGTAACACTAGCATGAGAGATTTTTGCACTCTGCAGTTTACACTATTCAACACAACATGACAGAAGAATTTTATCATGTATCTATGTCCTAACTTTTATGTTGATTATGATATCTCAGGCCCGTAGGAACAGCGAGGGGGTAGGGGGGGGGCTCAGCCCCCTCAATAATTTTGAAAATCATAGTAACTAAAATATGAGTTTTTATCGCAATGCAACAAGCACGCAAAAAATCTCAGTATTTCGAAGTTAGCCCCCCCAATCTTGAAATGCTTCCTACGTGGCTGAATCTACAATTGGCAGTATTGTGAAGTGGTCTACTGCAGATTGTAACTATATGACACATAAGGAAACTGACAAATAGATACATTTACATAGATGTAGGGGCGTGTATGTATTTAAGTCTATACCACACAATCCCGACTTTTGACGACCCTGAGAGAGAAGCCTTCTGAAAACATTGTGGGAAAAGGTAACCAGCATTTTCTCCTTTTTCCCACAATGTTTTCTACCCTTTCCAAAACAAATTTCCATTTTTCAGTCACATTTATTTTGTCATCTGCAAATGCTTTCAATTTGGACCAGTCTAAAATTTTGTTGTGTTGTAAAGAGTTAAAATCCATGCCTGAAGGGCAATGTGATGTTCAACCATGTATATGTTCATGTATATGTCTGCCAAGGGATGTCCTACTTAACCTTTTATTGCACAATCCCTGGTTTTTACGACCCCCAGATAGAAGCCTTTTGAAAACATTGTGGGAAAAGGAGAAAATGCTGGTAACCAG
This sequence comes from Tridacna crocea, assembly GCA_943736015.1. Lineage (NCBI taxonomy): Eukaryota > Metazoa > Mollusca > Bivalvia > Cardiida > Cardiidae > Tridacna > Tridacna crocea. The sequence goes on along the minus strand of OX031064.1, from coordinate 58,683,537 downwards.
CATTTTCTCCTTTTCCCACAATGTTTTCTACCCTGCCGGAAACAACTTTTCAACTTTTGAGTTATGTTTTAATTTGTCGTCTGCAAGAGCTTTCAATTTGGACCAGTCTAAAATTTTGTCATTTGGTAATGAGTTAACCCTTTATCACACAGTCCTGAGTTATAAGGACCTTGAGCAATAAAACTCTTAAAAATATTGTGAAAAAAAATTGCAATATTTTAGCCACTCAATCTGTTTTTGGCAAAATTTTTAATGCTTTCAATTTGAACCAGTCTAAAATTTTGTAGTTTTGTACAGAGTAAACTGTACTTTATGTCAGTTTTCGCAGAGCAGTCCATATTTAATGCATTTTCCACTATATGGCACAAAACTGATGTGTCTGAAATGTGGAAAAAGGAAAATGTTGATAACCTGCATTTGCTCTTCTTTCCACAATGTTTTAATAGCCTTCTTTCTGTAGGTTGCTAAAACTTGGAATTGTTTAGTATAGGGTTAAGGTATCAAATGAAGATTGAAAGCTGATCAATCTTTTTACTAGCAAAGTGTTCACTCTTTACCAACACAATCCCAGCTAGTAATGACCCAGAAAAAAAAGCCATAAGAAAACATTGTGGAAACGGAGAAAATGCTGGTGACCAGAATTTTCTCATTTTCCACAATATTTTCCACCCTATCAAAGTAAGAAATCACCATATTAACAAGATTTAATTTGTTCTATGCAGATGCTTTGAATTTGGTCCAGTCCAAAAATTTGTTATTTGGTAAAGAGTTAACCCATTACCAAACAACAATATTTTAGACTGGTCTAAATTGAGAGCATTTGCAGACGACAAAATAAAAGTCACTAAAAATTTGAAATTTATTTTGTGAAGGGTAGAAAACATTGTGGGAAAAGGAGAAAATGCTGGTAACCAGCATTTTCTCCTTTTCCCACAATGTTTTCTATAGGCTTCTTTCTCGGGGGCGTCTAAAGTAGGGATTGTGTGGTAATGACTTAAGCAACTTTTGAAAAGAAATCTGAGCTATGGCAATACATGAAAGGTATTGTCACACCATAGTTTTATCCAAAGTTGCTTAAAAAAAAAATCACGAGTTATGCATTAATATTGTTTCGAAAAAATAGAGAAAAAGGAGTGTTTTCAAGTGGCTTTTCCAAATATAAATGCTTCCTTCTTCCTTCATAACTTAACTCTAATCACACAAGAAATTTTTTTACTTTCAAATTGAAAGCATTTGCAGACAGTTTAATCTGGGATCAAATGATTGAAGTTGCCTTTGATAGATTACCAACATTTTCTCCTTTTCCCACAGTGTTTTCAAAAGGCTTCCTCCTCAGGGTTGTTGATTTATCACTGGTTTGTGTGGTTAAGAGTTAACCTATAGAGGGCAGAATAGATGGAACATTCTCAGTCTAGAAATTAAGGTAGCCTTTAAGCAGGGTTTCTGAGCAAAGCAGGATGTGGATCAAAGATCGGACTACATTTTATATAGCCTGATCTTGATCAGGCAAAAAGGCACCTTGTAACTTGGCTTTAAAAGCTTTATTTCAGTATTAGCATGGCTGTGTAGCTTAGTGGATAGCATACTCGACTCATGACTAGTAAGTTGAACAGGCACGTAGGAAGCAATTCAAAATTGAGGTGGCTAACTCTTCTTTTTTGGAAAATTTTGCGTTGTTTGAAACTCTCCACCACAAAGGGTAATTTCAATTACCATAACTGTCAAAATTATTGGGGGCTTAGCACCCCGCGCCCCGTTCCTATGGCCTAGTTGAGGCAAACATGTTTTTGGCAATTTTTTGCCTCTCGCCTGCGATGCATGTGAGAAAAGGAGCCAGTGGCAAGAAAGTTGTGTTCAGTATTGGATGAGACAGCCAGGAAACACATGGATACGAGCACTGACTGCCTTGATATGACCTAAGCTGCTAAAATGTTTAACTCATTACTAAATGACAGTATTTTAGGCTTGTCCAAATCCAAAGCATTTGCAGATGACAAAATAAAAGCGACTGATAATTTGAAATTTGTTTTATGAAGGGAAAAAAACATTGTGGGAAAAGGAAACTAGAGGCGCTTGAGCGCCTGTATCGCTCCACAGGCCTGATTTTTCTGTACCGGTGAAGGGAAGTTTTTTACAATTACCATTCATTCCTGCATTTTAGGTCACTAAAGAAAAAAAGCTATGAAAATCACTGTGAGAAAAGAAGAAAATAAAAGTTACCTGCATTTTCTTAGTTTGACACAATAATTTCTACCCTTTTTGATACAAGTTTTACTAATTTGAAGATTTATTATGTTGTCTGCAACATCTTTCAATTATGGCCAGTTATAAAAATTTTGTCTTCTAGTTTAGTTAATTCATTACCAAATCACAACATTCTATGGTTGTCCAAATGGAAAGCATTTGTAGATGAAAAAATAAAAGTGACTGAAAATTTGAAAGTTGTTTTGTGAAGGGTAGATAACATTGTGGGAAAAGGTTACCAGCATTTTCTCTTTTTCCCACAATGTTTTCTAAACTCTTCTTTGTCAGGGATCAGTTTGATTTGATAACAAAATGCCTATCACAACAGTAAAGCCCTGTCCCTCTTTCTACTAGGTCACCAGGAGGTCAACAAACCTTTACCAGAACTTATCAAAGTGCAGAGTTTCCCTTGCTTTATATGAAAAGGATTATAGATTATGTAAAGCAACCATCTTTAACTCTTTACCAAACGACAAAACTTGGGATGTGACCAAACTGAGAGCATTTGCAGACAACAAATTAAACATTGATGAAATGATGATTTCTCTCTTTCATAGAGTAGAAAACACTGAGGTAAAAGGAGAAAATGCTGATTACCAGCATTTTCTCCTTTTCCAAGAGTGTTTTCCAAAGACTTCTTCTTTAGGGTCCTTAAAAGTCAGGATTGTATGGTAAAGACTTACCACCATTGGAACTAACCTTCAATACAACAATGAAATCAAAACAAGTAGTTTGAGAGAAGAAATTTTTCAAAGATTTTACTTTATACCATAAAAGGAAAATGAGTCTCCCATAAAAGCCATGTTTTTTGACGGATCTTTTTTTTCTTAAGGAATTCTGTAGACCTATATCTAAGGAACATTCCTGCCAAAAAGTAATGCTATCCAATAAGCGGTTTGGGAGGAGAAGATTTTTAAAGGTTTTTTACTTTGGTTGCCATGGCAACCAGAATTATTCATGGAACACAATTATTTGAAGGAATTTGAAAGAGGACCACCTAAGGAACATTCCTGTGAAATTTGGTAAAAATCCAGTCAATAGTTTCTGAGGAGAAGTTTTTTAAAGAAAAAGTTTACGGACGCACGCACGGACGAACGGACGAACGGACGAACGGACGGACGGACGGACGGACGCACGACGGACACAACGCCATGACAATAGCCCGCTGGCCTTCGGCCAGTGGAGCTAAAAATGCTGGATACCAGCATTTTCTCTTTTTCCCATTATGTTTTCTATAGATTTCTCTCTCAGGGTCGTCAAAAGTAGGGATTGTGTGGTAATGGGTTTACTCCAGTACAAACCAGCCAGATCAATTCAGTTGAACAATATAAGCAAGTTGGGATTTACATCTAACAACCTGGATTCCAAACATGGCTGCTGTCAGAGCAATTCTAACCCTTTGAAATATACATCTTGCTGGAAGTATTGAAGTATTTGGGCATATTGGACCTCATAGCCCTGAATCCATATTAATTAACCCATTACCACACAATCCCTACTTTTGATGTCCCTGAGAAAGAAGCCTTCAGTAAACATTATAGGAAAAGGAGAAAATGCTGGTAACCAGCATTTTCTCCTTTTCCCACAATGTTTTCTACCCTTCACAAAACTAATTTCAAATTTTCAGTCATTTTAATTTTGTCGTGTGCAAATGCTTTCAATTTGTACCAGTCTAAAATTTTGTTGTTTGGTAAAGAGTTAAATTACGTCTGTAGTTAAGATCAGGGTCAGTCTACTATAAACATTGATTTATGTTTCTAGGACTGATAAACCTCATGTTTCATTGATTTACCCTTTGTATGACTGTCTGCTTCACCCAATATGGCTTGCAACACGCAAAAAGGGGCATTCGGACATTTGTATAAAGTGTTGTCTCGTATCAGTCTACGGAGTCTGCAAAGGCTCATTCATGATGGCACTTTACGACTAAATCAGATTTTGTGCTACAGTAGACCTGCGCAAAATAGAAAATCATACAAAAACGGAAAGTATCATTTTGGATTAGCCTGGGCAGACCATGCAGGCCAATCCAACGAAACATTTTACACTAATGTCCGAATGCCCTTTTTGCATGTTACAGAGCATTTAGTATCATCAAGTTGCTCTTTGTAGGAGCGATTCAACCTATATATGGATTGCACCATGTGAAAAGGGACAGTCTTACATTTGTGTAAAGTGCAGTCTCGGAACAGCCTGCGCAACCGGCACAGGTTATTCTGAGAAGGCACTTTACGACTACTTTAGGTTTTTTTGCTACAATAGAAATGCACAAAACAGAAAATTACATAAAAGTGGAAAGTGTCTCGGATCAGCCTGCACAGTCCGCGCAGGCTGATCTGAGACACTTTCCACTTTTATGTAATTTTCTTATAACACTTTACTCAAATATCCGAATGTCCCTTTTCGGGTGTTGCAAGCCATAAATGACTGATCTGCCCTTTGTATGGGTGATTGACCCTAGATGAGGAAGTTGCCCTTTGAATTACTGTCTAGTTATCACTTAGTAGAACTGTGATTTCCTTTTGTATGAGTGAAGATTCACCTTCTGTATGACTGATTTGCTCTATAATGTGGCTGTCCAATTATCCTACTGTGAGATTGACATGCCCTTTAACCCATTACCACACAATCCCTACTTTTGACGACCCTTGGAAAAAAGCCTTTCGAAAACATTGTGGGAAAAGGAGAAAATGCTGGTAACCAGCATTTTCTCCTTTTCTCACAATGTTTTCTACCTTTCACAAAACAAATTTCAAATTTTCAGTCACTTTTACTTTGTAGTCTGCAAATGCTTTCGATTTGGACAAGCGTAAAATAATGGCATTTGGTAATGAGTTAAATGACTCCATGGTAACTCGTATGATTGAATTGCCCTTTGCACTTTGAATGGCTTTATGGTAACTCCTTGTATGATTGAATTGCAATATGTATGATATTTTGATTCACCGTCTGTATGATTGCTGTCTATTTCACCCTCTGCATGACTGAGTTGCCCTTTGCGTGACTGATTCAACCCGCAGTATTATCATTCTTTTGTGTAAATGAGTTGGCCCTGTTAGAGAGGTAAACTCTTTGTATGATTTATTTGCCAGTTTTATGAATGTTTCCTCTAACATTTTTTTATACGCCCAATGGGTCAAATTACGTTATGACCCAGGCTGTCTGTCCGTCCATTAGCAATTTCTTGTGTTTGCAACTCATCCTTCAGTTTTCATTGGAATAAGTTCAAATGCACCACAATGAATATCAATATGTAGTTGTGCATTTGACTTTTAAAATTTAGATATCTGCAGATGTTCTAGATTTCAAGCCATTTTACTGACCAGCCCCCTTGGGTGTAGTTGCATCACTTCGTGAAGCTCCCGTTTTGCCATTTGTATGAATCTGATCAACACTTTGTTTGATCTAGTGACCCTTTGTATGATTTTCTGGCGTACCTACTGTATGATTGACTTGCTGTTTGTATGGGTGTCTGATTCAACCCCCGAATGATTTATTTGCCCTTTGTATGACCGATTCATTATTTGCCCTTTGTATGACTGATTCATTATTTGCCCTTTGTATGACTGATTCATCCTCGGAATAATTGATTTGTTCGTAGTGAGAGTGTGATGCACCGTGTGTTAACCCTTTACCCCATAAGGCATTTCTATGGTATCTCTAATTGACCCTGAATAACAGCAAGGATGAAGCCATTTCTTATGTGTATATGACACCTTTTGATAGTGTAGAAAACATTGTGGCTAAAGGTGAAATTGCTCGTGACGAGCAATTTCACCTTTTGCCACAATGTTTTCCAAAGGCTCACACAAGCAATGGGTAGAAAGGAGTATCTATGGAGTAAAGGGTTTAAACCCCAATACAACCAACCTTGTGTGTATTTCATTTGCTCTTTTTATGACTTAGACTATGATGCAGCTTCTTTAATTATGATGTCATGGCGCTTTGTAGAGCTGTCCGATTCACCCACAGTATGTGATGACTGATTTGCCCTTGGTTTACCCGTTGTATGATTGCCTTGACATTTGTACGACTTTGATTACCCTCTGTATGATTGAGTGAGTCAGCAGGTTTCTGCTTCAATTTATCTTTGTGCATTGTGTAAAGCAAACACGGATGTAAGCTTTTATTAACCCTTTACCACACAATGCCAACTTTTAATGACCCTGAAGAAAAAGCCTTTTGAAAACATTGTGAGAAAAAGGGGAAATTCTGGTAACCAGCATTTTCTCCTTTCCCCACAATGTTTCTACCCTATCAAACAAAGATCACCTTATTGATCCACATTGAAATTATTGCTTTCAATTTGGACAGGTGTAATATTTTGTCATGTGTTAAAGGGTAAAATGAATACATACAAAAATGTGGAGAAATTTGCAAGAAAGCACCTACTTCTATAGTTGCAGTCTCTGTAGAAGTTTTGTGAAACACAAAAGAAACAGAGCTTAACAGGCAGTATTGTTTCAACTGGATTTCATAACTGGCTACTTTGTCTCAAGTGACAAGAAGACTTGATATGGCATGTAATCACCATAAGATAATTGTTACAGGAGACCACTCCTGCATGCATAGCTTTGTCTCAATTTAAACACAATACCTGACCACTGCATTTGAGAGATATCTCTTTGGCTCAGTGGTTATGGCACTGGTATTTTAAACCTCGAAAAACGTGGATATATTTGACTGTCATGAGTTTGAATCACACCAGAGGCAGTTTGCATTGCGGATACGCATTTTTTGTGAACTTTCATGTTCGTAAGATTGTTGGTTGAATCTTGAATTACCCTTCACTTATATTTTAAGTCTTAACCTTTTGCCATACAATCCTCACCTTAAAGAAACCTGAGAAACAGAGCCTTTTAAAAAAAACAGTGGGAAAAGAAAATGCTGGTTACCGGCATTTTCTCCTTTTCCCAAAATGTTTTCTACCCTATTTAGAACAAATTTGGTCTTTTGAGCCATCTTCAATTTGTCATCTGTTAAGTGTCTGATTTTTTGTTGAATGGTAAAGAGTTAAATTCAAGTCTAAGCCTAGCCATCTGAAAAAGCCAAAACAAAATATCTCGACCAATCAGAAGGTAAGTCTTTGATTTTAAGATAAGAATTTTAATAAGGACTTACTGAATGAACAACCTTGCCTTGCTTATACATTGTACTTTTTACCCGACAAGAGATGACAAAATAAATGTAACTCCAAAACTGAAATTTGTTTCCAGCAGGACAGCAAACATCATTGGAAAATGTGAAAATGCTGGTTATGAACAATTTCTCCTTTTCCCACAATGTTTTCAAAAGCCTTCTTTCACATAGACGTGAAAACCAGGGATTGTTTGGTAGAGTTGCCATATATATACTGCATTAACCATGTTTCATTTTCAATATATACCTGTAGCATTTATATTTTTCTTTGTTAAATACTTAACATATTCACTGTACACTTTTTGTCAGTTTGTGAAGTTACAGAATAGTTTACTATTGTTAATATTTCATGGGGACAATGAATAAAGAATTATTAAAAACCCTGTAATGTTTTGTTATTTTCATGCATTCAATTTGTGATGTACTAGTGTTTATTAGCTTTATACACTCCTAAATCTATGCTATAGTAGATGAGTAAAAACATCAGTATAAAATGGGATGCTAAACTCTTTACCAAACAATCCCTGGTTTTTACGAGCCTTTTGAAAACATTGTAGGAAAAGGAGAAAATGCTGGTAACCAGCATTTTCTCCTTTTCCTACAATGATTTCTCTCCTGCTGGAAAAATTTTTCAATTTTTGAGTTGCATTTATTTTGTTGTCTGCAAGTGCTTTCAATTTGGACCAGTCTAAAATTTTGTTTGTTTTGTAGAGAGTTAACTCTGTAAGTCTGGGCATCAAAATTGTAGACTTGTCCTAACTGAAAGCATTTACAGATTATAGATAAAATGTGGCTCAAACGATTAGATTTGTTCATGTAAGAGTAGAAGATAGGGGTACAATGAAATCTGTGAAAAAATATCTGATACTGATGACAGACCCAAACCTTGGACCTTCGGTATTTGTCCAACAAGTCAAATCTAGAGCTGTCACTGAATATGACTTAATACCCTCGCCAGAGCTTTGACAGAAACAGGCAATTACTAGTTTTTTGTACACAGACAGACACACAGATGGACAGACAGGCTGATTCCAGTATACCCCCGAAAATATACTACTCAAAATTTGCTAGAGATCACCCTTTCAGATTTACCCTAGATCTGTGGGTATCATGAATATCACGCATAGTTTTACAGTATGTTATATTACCACACTGATCAATTAAATCTCCAAGAAATGGATCTTTCACCCCTTTACCAAACAAAGTTGAGTGTTAACTCATTACCAATCAACAAAAATTCAGGTTTGTCCAAATCAAAAGCATTTGCAGACGACAAAGCAAAAGTGACTGAAAATTTGAAATTCGTTTCTTGAAGAGTAGAAAACATTGTGGGAAAAGGAGAAAATGCTGGTTACCAGCATTTTCTCCTCTTCCCGCAATGTTTTCTAAAGGCTTCTTTCTCGGGGGCGTCAAAAGTAGGGATTTTGTGGTAATGGGTTAAAGACGCTGAGAAGAAGCCTTTGAAAAATGTTGTTGGAAAAGGAGAAAATGCCGGACACCAGTTATAAGTTATAACCATACCTACTTTCAAGCATTCAGACATATCAAAACCATGACATGCTTCACCAATCTTTGTATTTATTCAACATTAGACGTACAGTCATACAGAAACTGTCTCATCATCTAAAGCGATCCATAATAGACAACTACAACAGCAGCCATCAATTCTAACTTTCAGTCATGTAGTAAAGGGTTAACCCTTTACCACACACTCACACCTTTTGACAAACCTGAGAAAGAAGCCATTTGAAAACATTATGGGAGGAGGAGAAAATGCTGGTAAACAGCATTTTCTCCTCTTCCCACAATGTTTTCCATCCTTTCAAGAACAACTTTCAATTTCTGAGTAATATTCATTTTGTCATCTGCAAAAAGCTTTCAATTTGGAATCTACCAAAATTTCCTTATTGGGTAAGGGATTAACACAGTCATGACCGCCTACAATTTCCTTCGTTGCTTTCTTTGTACAAAATTTTATAGTAGGTCTTCCAAAATGATAGATAAGGGAATTTCAAAATTTTGATCAGTTTCTATAACTCCGTCACATTACTTAAACATCTGTCCTTAAAGAATTTATGTCTATTTGAACGTTAATCTTTTTTTCCCATAAATTTGAACAAGGACTGTGTGTTTTTTGTGTTTTCACTTTCCTCTTCATCATCTTCCCTGTAAAAAAATACAGTACAGAATAAGAGTGTGGCATGTAGATGCCACTACTTGGCTGCAAGTGCTTTTTCTTTTAACCCTTTCCCATCCCAAACAATCCCTGGCTTTTACGGGTCTGGAATGGTAGCCTTTTGAAAACATTGTGGGAAAAGGAGAAAATGCTGGTAACCAGCATTTTCTCCTTTTCCCACAATGTTTTCTGCCCTATCATAGAAATCATCTTTTCAGCAAGAGTTGAATTTTGTCGTCTGCAAATGCTTTCAATTTGGTCTAATCCAAAAATTTGACGTTTGGGAAAGGGGTTATGAAAAGCGGCATAACAGTTGAAAATATTCAGGTTCTGAACCCTTTATTTCCCTACTCTGCTTCTGATTGTTCACAACCAGCCAAGGTGTCTTATTTATCACCCAGCAATCCTAACTTCTACAGACCCTTTGAAGATGTAATTTCTCCTTTTCAGAGCATTAAAAGGAAAATGAACCAGTCTGAAATTTAACAGGTATATAGCAGAAGAGCTTGTTACTAATCCATGGACAGGTAACACACAACTTCTTAAATACCCAAATGCGGAGCCCCAATAGCTCAGTCAGTAACCTACAGGACATGAACACAGGCGGTTGTTAGTTCAATCCTTGGCTCAGCCAAATTCAGGACTGATGATGCTAAAATTTGCAAAATGTAACTTCAAAAATGCTTATATACATGCTTAAGCCACTCAATATTCCATAAGGAATGAAAAATACACAATTATTCCATAAGGAATGAAAAATACACAATTTAAAATTGTTATCTTGTTATGCGTATATGCATGGTTAAGCAACAACTTGTAAGGTTTCATGCGTAAATACAAGAGGAAACAGAAGGCAAATAGTGAAATTTCCTGATCTTAAAGAATTAACGCATTACCACACACACAATCCCAAGTTTTGACATCCTAGAAGAAAAAGCCTTCTGAAAACATTGTGAGAGAAGAAGAAAATGCTGGTACCCATTTTCTCCTTTCCCTACTTTTGACGACCCTGAGAAAGCATTTTCTCCTTTTCCCACAAGGATTTTTACCTTTCACGAAACAATTTTCAAATTTTCAGTCACTTTTAGTTTTTGGTCTGCAAATGCTTTCGATTTGGACAAACCTAAAATTTTGTCATTTGTTAATGAGTTAATTTGTAAACGTTTGCAATTTAGTCAAGTCTATGATATTTAAATCTGATAAAGAGGTAGATGATAGAAATTTAAATTCTAAATACCATTTAAATGTCACAGCTTTCTTGTCAATAATGGTAGAGGCAGTGGACCAGCTTACTCTCACAAACTGTGGAAATCCAAAAACCTTGTCCAGGCTTTCTGACATGAACTTTTTAGTGGCTGGGTCTAAAGTATAGAATTAAATATAAACAAACATTTAACCCTTTCCCAAACAATCCCTGGTTTTTACGGGTCTAGAATAGTAGCCTTTTGAAAACATTGTGGGAAAAGGGGAAAATGCTGGAAACCAGCATTTTCTCCTTTTCCCACAATGTTTTCTACCCTATTATAGACAGAAATCATCTTTTCAGCAAGAGCTGAATTGTCGACTGCAAATGCTTTCAATTTGGTCTAGTCCAAAAGTTTGTCGTTTGGGAAGGGTTAACTCATTACCAAACAACGAAATTTTAGGCTTGTCCAAATTGAACGGATTTGCGGACGACAAAATAAAAGTGACTGAAAATTTGAATATTCTTTTATAAAGGATAGAAAACATTGTGGGAAGAGGAGAAAATTCTGGTTACCAGCATTTTCTCCTTTTCCCACAGTGTTTTACAAAGGCTTCTTTGTCAGTGTCGTCAAAAGTAGGGATTTTGTGGTAATGGCTTAAACATACATGTAATTATTTATTTTATGTCAATTGAGAAACAAGTTCTGACAACTTATACTAATCTCTCTCGATTACTAATCTCTCTTGACAAACATTTAATTGAGCAATGATCTGTGAAAATGGAACTAAATGCATCTTCAAAAAGGATTGACCCACATCAGCCTGCAAAATGCACAGAGGCTGACATGCATAAAAATTTTTTTGTTATTGATCAATTTTCTGCATGTCAAACGACCTCTGAATCTAGTTGATCGTCTGAAATTAATGGATTTTACGGTTCAGTAATTTTGTGATGGTATGCATAATTTAATTCACAGAGGCTGTACATTAGGCCCCCGTCTGCCAAAGCATGACTGTCTGACATGACATCAGCAGGCTACCTTGGTAAAGAAGATAAGTTTCTTGTTGAAATTCTTCATTGGATGCTACTTTCCTAATCAACCATTCCTCTGATTTTTTTCTAAATGACAAAAGACTGACCATTAACCCTTTACCAAACAATCCCTGGTAACCAGCATTTTCTCCTTTTCCCACAATATTTTCTATCCTGTTGGGAAAAGATTTCAAATTTTGAGTTGCATTTACTTTGTCGTCTGCAAGTGCTTTCAATTAGGACCAGTCTAAAACTTTGTTGTTTGGTAACTGGTTAATAAGGATTTTCACCTCTTCCCATGTTTTCTACCCTATCTAAAACAGATGTCATTATTTTATCAACATTATTCATTTGCAAACGTTTTCAAGTTAGTCTTTGACAAAGTGTTGTCCTTTGGTTAAGGAATAATTCTTCTCTATATGACACAATTATACATGTCCAAACAAACAGTATTTGCAGACAAAAAGCCTAACTATGGTTTAACCCCTTTACCAAACAATCCCTGGTTGTTATGACCCTTAAATAGAAGCCTTTTTGAAAATATTGTGGGAAAAGGAGAAAATGCTGGTAACCAGCATTTTTTCCTCTTCCCAAAATGTTTTCTACTTTTTCCAATTCAAATTTAAATTTTTGATTCACATTCATTTTGTCATTTGCAAATGCTTTTAATTTGGACTAGTCAAAAATTTTGTCATTTGGTAAAGAGTTAATTGGGCATACCAGTCTTTGCAAGGGTAGAAAACTTTGTGGGAAAAGGTTATCAGCACTGCCTCCTTTCCATACAGTGTTGCCAAAAAAACTTCTTTATTCAAACTAGGCATTGTGTATTTAGAAGGTTAACCCTTTACCCTATAAGGCATTTCTATGGTATCTCTAATTGACCCTAAATAACAGCAAGGATGAAGCCGTTTCTTATGTGTATATGACACCTTTTAATAGCATAGACAACAACGTGACCAAAGGTAAAATTGCTCGTCACAAGCAATTTGACCTTTTGCAACGATGTTTTCCATAGGCTCCTACAAGCAATGCATAGAAATGAGTATCTATCGAGTACAGCGTTTACAGGGAAATAAAATCATTACCACTCGGATAGCCCGATCCATAGCTGTTATTGTTCTCTAGTCCTTCAATAAACTTCCAATTCTTCACAGCTTTGTCTCTTGCCACCTACATAATAAAATACATAGATACTGTATACATGGATATAATTATGCTCTCTTCAAAAAAATTGTAAATTGTAAAGTACTGATTATGGACACTTTTTAAATGATAATGTTTGCGGATTTTTCAAAAAATGTGCATGTCAGAACTATTTCTTTTTATGCAATAAACAAAATAATTATCTGTTTTCATCTAAAACAGATATTTACTCGTTAACCTTGAGACAAAAAGAGATCATTTGCATGTAACTATGAACTCCTACAATGACCTTGACCATAGAGAATGGTGCATGTAACGTCTGCTTTGTCATTTCTTCAAGGTGTACATACATGTGAGTTATTATGGTACTGGACAAAAGGTGTTCAGGATGTAAGGAAACAGACATGGGCTTCAAGAAAGAAGGAGAAGATAAAACCAGGGCACCCGTTTCTTTCAGGAAATATTGCTGTTTTTGTGAAAATTCTCTTACAAAAGTGGGATTACTGTGTCAAAAACTTTTTGATAATTACCTGCTCCTGTTATATTGACCCCCCCCCCCCCCCATTTTTCGATAGTTAACAATTTCTCTGAGCGTGACCAAAAAAAATTACTTGCAAGACATATAAGTCAATCACTTACCGGTCTTTCAATGACCCAAAGAATGAGGGTTTTCGAACATTTGTGAGAAAAGAGAAAATACTGGTAGCTAGTGTCTCTACCTGTTCAAAGATAGGTTCTATCATCTGAGCTATGTTTGTTGTCAACAGAGGTTTGAACAATGGATACCCCTAAAGGTTGTGTTTTTTCTTAACCCATTACCACACAATCCCTACTTTTGATGCCCCCAAGAAAGAAGCCTTTTGAAAACACTATTGAAAAAGGAGAAAATGCTGGTAACCAGCATTTTCTCCTTTTCCCACAGTGTTTTCTACTCTTCCCAGAATAAATTTCTATTTTTTAGTCACCTTTATTTTGTTGTCTGCAAATGCTTTTAATTTGGATGAGTCTAAAATTTTCTCGTGTGGTAAAAGAGTTAACCCATTACCACACAATCCCTACTTTTGATGCCCCTGAGAAAGAAGCCTTTAGAAAACAGTGGGAAAAGGAGAAAATGCTGGAAACTAGCATTTTCTCCTTTTCCTACAATGTTTCCTACCCTTAACAAGACAAATTTCAAATATTTAGTCACTTTTATTTTGTCGTCTGCAAATGCTTTCAATTTGGACCAGTCTAAAATATTATCGTTTGGTAAAGCGTTAAAGAGTTAATTTTCAAGAACTAAAATCCTACCTTGGCACAAATACTAGCTGCCCCAACAATCTGATAATCGGCATCAGCTTTCTTCGCCACGGTGATATCTATACTTGGAAACAAATTCTTTAACTTGTCCTGATATTTGCCAGGATCTCCAACTGTATCCACATAAACCTTTAATGATAATTTATAACAGGGAGTGATTGTTTTCTAAATTGTTTATTTCTCTTCAAAATCCTGAGACGATTCTAATGAGCACCCACAACATATGGTTTAAAGGGGAATAATTAATATAATTGATTTTGAAATCAAAATCACTCTATCTGAAGCTTAAATGTAGTAACATAATTATAGTTACAGCTGCCAAGTCTGGTAGCTCAGTTCATAAAATACTGGAGTTGAAACCATGGGGAGTCACTGGTTCCAACCCTCATCTCTGCCAATATCATTCTCCAGATTGATGGTATAGGTAATCATCACACCAGGATTAACTCACCTCTCACTGCTCTATCATGGTTCTGACCATGATTATTTAGGAAAGTTGCCAGTGACCCCAAGGTTTCAACGCTAGACTGTAGGACTTGAAAACATCTACATGGATTGTTTGTGTATATAAATCCCTGGCATCAAGTCTTGGGTCATCTAAGGGTGTGGATTCAATTTCCCATGGCTCACCATCTTAAATTACTTATAATTTTTCAGATAAGACATTAAACTAAGGTCGTCTAAGGCACACTATGACAGTACTAGGAAGGAACAGCCTTCAGCGGATGTCAATGACAAACTAGAGCTGACACTAAATGTGACTTAATACCCTTGCCACCGCTTTGACCAAAAAAAAGTGTAAAGTTCAAGGGAAGATTATTCCTCAACCAGGAAGAGTTGACACTTGAAAATAGCACCTTGCAAATCTTCCAATATATGATCAGTATATGTGCAAAGTTTCAATACAATTGAACAAAAACTGTAGGAGGAGTTCCAGACACAAAATTGCTAGTATTTTGTACACAGACGTATGGACACACAGACGGACGGCTGATTCCAGCATACCCCTGAAAACATTCGTTTTGTGGGGGTATAATAAATGCAAATCCAATCAATCATTTGTTTCCTATATCAGACACTTTCTGTCACTTGTTTGGTCTCAGTACTCGCGCAAGCAAATGTGGTTGTCTCTGAAAAATCAAGTTCTTGAGCTGTAAAACTGTTGAAGCAGTCCGCTGCAAATTACACACAATTGCAGGTGAAAATGAGTTTACTCACCTCTGTTACTTTAACACCTTTGTCGAGTACTTTCCGAATCAAACCAATGGCACAGTCATGTGACAGGGCATTGAGATTGTACTTGCATCTGTTGTATGATATATTGACAGAAGAAATGAAAAGATACTGACAGAACAAACAAAAGATATTGGACGTAAAAATGAACAACCTGCCAGGAAAAATAAGAGATACATCTATTTGTAATAAAGAATAATAAAGAAATATTGGCAATGAAAATAGAAAAATACCACTATTGATACTTTTTACAATGTTTCAACCCATTACCACACAATCCCTACTTTTGACAACTCTGAGAAAGAAGCCTTTGGAAAACATCGTGGGAAAAGGAGAAAATGCTGGTAACCAGCATTTTCTCCTTTTCCCACAATGTTTTCTACTCTTTGACAAAACAAATTTGAAATTTTCAGTTACTTTTATTTTGTCGTCTGCAAGTGCTTTTGATTTTGACATGCCTAAAATACCGTATTGTACTTTAGTAATGAGTTGAAATACCATCTTCATTAGGACAGTGAAATAAGCAGGTGGTAAAAAGGTATGGGACTCATAGACTTATCATCCTCGGATACCCCGGGGTCTCCCTATTTGCTACGCTACATCGACCCCTGGGACAATTAGTTGAATTTCCTTCGCTTTACCGCTGGCCGAATGCTGGCTTTTCATTGGTTCCATCATCATTTTGTGATGGGCGAGTGTACTGTACGCTATGACGTTTCGTATCGATTTTCGGCGGCTCGCTTTACCGCTGGCCGAATGCTGGCTTTTCATTGGTTCTATCATCATTTTGTGATGGGCGAGTGGACTGTACGGTATGACGTTTCGTATCGATTTTCGGCGGCTGATTCAAAGTTTTATTAGTCAATTGTCCCAGGGTCGATGTAGCGTAGCAAATAGGGAGACCCTGGGGTATCCGAGGATGTAGACTTATAATCTGTCCTAACTCTTCACCACACAATCCTGACTTTTAACGACCTAGAGGGACGGGCTTTTTGAAAATATTGTGGGAAACTCTCCACCAAAGCATAGGATGTTAGAAATGTCCAAATCGCAAGCATTTGCAGACAATATATAAGAAGTGACTGCCATTGGACTTTGTCTTTGGATGAAGTAGAAAACATTAAAAGAAAAGGAAGAAATGCCTGTTACAAACAAGCATTTTTTTCTCTCATAGTATTTTCATTAGCCTTCTTCTGCAGGGTCACTAAAATTTGGGATGCTGGTGTAAAGGGTATTTAACTCTTTCCCACACAATGATGACTTTTGATGACCTTTGGAAAGGAGCCTTTTGAAAACATTATGGGAAAAGGAGAAAATGCTGGTAACCAGCATTTTCTCCTTTTCCCACAACGTTTCTAACCTATCACTTAACAGCTGCACCGTTTGAGCCATATGGAAATTGTCGTCTGCAAATGCTTTCAATTTGGATGTGGCTAAAATTTTGTCATCTGGTAGAGGATTAAAGCAGTCAGCCAAGAGTAGAAGCAAAACTGATCTTGTAGATTAAATCATTACCAAACGACAAAATTTTAGGTTTGTCCAAATTGAAAGCCTTTGCAGACGACAAAATATAAATTACTGAAAATTTAAAATCTGTTCTGAAGGGTAGAAAACACTGTGGGAAAAGGAGAAAATGCTGGTTACCATGTTACAATGTTTTCTAAAGGCTTCTTTCTCGGAGGCGTCAAAAGTAGGGATTGTGGTATTAAATGGGTTAAATAACAGTTTTACAGAAGACCCATCACATGCAAAGTTCAAATTTTGAACACAGAATGTTTGATGCATAGAACAGGCGTCTATTTGAAACATGTGACCATCAACTTGAATGTGTCATACACACAAGCAACACACCTTTTTAACATACTGTTGGAAATGTACGTAGGTGAAAGTATATCCACCATCCAACCAATCAGATGTCCATTCTCACTAAGCATGTTAAATATTTTCTCTCGCTGTTCTTCTGTTAGTGTCTTGGAATCTGAAATTAAAATAAGTTGATTTGTTTTTTTGAATGGTGATTTTTGCTGTTTTCAGTAATGTTTCTTTGATATTAGAGACAACCCATTTACCTCTTTCCTTGGTTTCAACAGCGTAAGGCTTGGGTTCTGCAATGCTCTGCAATGCCTTGTCCCAAGTTGACCAATGCCTTAAATGGGAATAAATCGCTAGATTTTCATTCATATTTATCAAACAGTCCCTTGTTTTAACAATCATGTACCAGAAGACTTTTGATCGGTGTTTTCTCCTTTTCCCACATTGTTTTCTACCATATCAGAGACAGAAACCATCCTTTAACTCACTACCAAACAACATATTCATAGCCTGGTCCAAATTGAAAGCATTTACAGACGACGAAAAAAATGTGACTGAAAAATCAACATTTTATTTGGGAAGGGTAGAAAATATTGTGGGAAAAGTAGAAAATGCTGGTTACCAGTATTTCTCCTTTTCCCGCAATGTTTTCAAAAGGCTTCTACCTCAGGGTCGTCAGAAGTCGTCATTGTGTGGTAAAGAGTTAAGCAACATTAATTTTGATATGTCGTCTTCAAATGCTTTAAACTTGGTTGAGTCCAAAATATTGTATTTGGGTAGAGAGTTAACAATTTACCAACCAAAACCACTAAAATTTTACAACTCCAAATTAAAAGCATTTACTGATAACAAACTAAACTGTTGCTTAACCGTTTACCACACAATCCCGACTTTTAATGACCTTAAGAAAGGAGGCTATTGAAAACATTTTGGGCCAGCATTTTCTCCTTTTCCCGAAATGTTTCGTACCTTTTCAGAAACAACTCTTACCATTTGAATCATGCTCAGTTTCTCCTCTACAAATGCTTTCATAATAGATAAGTCAAAAATTTAGTTCTGTGGTAAAGAGTTAAATGGTGGAATTTGTCTTTGATAGGGTAGAAAACATTGTGGGAAAAGCAGAAAATGCTAGTTACCATGTTTTTAAAAGGCCTTTTTCTCAGTGTAGTTAAAACTGAAGATTGTGAGGTAAAGGGTTAACAAATCCATGACTTACGTTTTTGCCAGACAACAAAATTCTACACTGCCTCCTAGACATGATTATAACTCAAATTACCCCCAAAGTAAATGACACTGTGTCATCAGTGATGCAACTTTCCAAAATCTAAATCATCTACAAAATTGAACAAAGGGTCATAAGTCCAAATCTGTTCTTGCTTCAATATCAAACACCGCTCTTTTTTAACTACAGGGTTAATTTTAGATGGTTTTCTGTTAATCTGTTTATAGAATATGACTGGTTTATGCATTATTGCCATAAAGTACATCAGGTATGTGTTGTAAATATGGGCCCAGTCAGTGACTCTGTTGGGTTCTCTGTATCTCACAGCCCATTTTACGCGACTTCCTGTATATAAAAGAAGAATGTCACCAGTCTAAGCTGTTTGCTGAAAGTAATGTCATGACAAAGTTAATGCTGCATTCTTTTTATCATCTGCTTCCTACAGCTGCCCTTCAAGCCACACTACAGCAGCAAAATGGACCAAAAAGTTTCTTCTGTCAAAAGTGAAATCGAGGTTTCGATCAGAATTGACTTACAGACTGTTCTTTCTTGGAGTTTAGAGGTGAAATGCATTGTAATCTGTGCTTGACGACAAAGAGAACCATCTATTTTGACACCCCTTAAGTTAAAGAAATGGTCCTGAACTAATGGGGAAAGGGGTTACAATAACCTTCCATTTTCAAACCCTATGGAAAACCCTGGTATGGGTTCCTTTTTCAGAGTAAACGACTTGTGCCAATTTGAAGGAAATATCATTATTTCATGCTTTCCGGTAGGATATCGAGAAATAGCAGTGAAAATATTTTTCGATCTTACACTGGTATCACCAGTGAAAATACCCATTTTCACGTTCTTGTTGCTTAGGTAAATTGCGCGTGCCTGACAACCAGATGGGAAATATGACGTCTTTACCTTAGATTTCTCGTGCATGACGTAATATTGCAATGCGTTGCTATGTGGGAGGGGTACGCCACGGGGAATGACAGAAAAGAACTATACTGGATTTTGATAAAACTCCTCCCAGAAAGGTTTAAAAGCATGAAATAAATAGAATATTTGTTTTTTTCGGTGAAAGATCCAAATTTATATCATCTTGTGAACACCATTGATATTTTCACTCATGGCTGTGCCACTCGTGAAAATATTACTGATGGTGTCAACTCGATGAAATAAATTTCGATCTTTCACCAAAAAAAACAAATATCCTCTATATATTACAAAATGTCAGTTTTCACACAACACAGTGGTAAAAGCCAGGTCATTTTCTTTCAAAAACATCCTGGCTAAATAGGCAGTTTACCAAGTCTTGTTGAAATGTGATGTTACATGTGATCATCAAGTCTTTTTCTTATAAATGTCCCAATTTACATGGTATGATAGAGACAGTACTTCCCTATCCTTCGGACACCAGTAGGTTTGGGGGATATGTTTCTAACTTTGCTAAATAATGAACACCTGTCTTGAAAGTTTGTGTTTAGCCAGGGCCTGTACCACACTAATACAGTCTAATTCGAAATTAACCCTTTACCAAACAATCCCTGGTTTTTACGACCCTGAGATAGCCTTTTGAAAACATTGTGGGAAAAGGAGAAAATGCTGGTAACCAGCATTTTCTCCTTTTCCCTCAATGTTTTTTACCCGGCTGGGAATAAGTTTCAATTTTTGTGTTACTGTAAGTATATTTTGTCATTTGCAAGTACCTTCAATTTGGACCAGTCTAAAATTTTGTTGTTTGGTAAAGACTTAAGAAAGTATCTTGATGTCTGACTAGCTAAACCAACTTGGCCAATTGAAACTGTTCCAAAAATTCATCTTTACTGAGAATAAGAATTAGACTGATATAAAGGATGGATATACATGTCTATAGGCTGGTTTACCTGCAAAGCCAAGGTCCTTCAAGTCTTCCTTCTTGCTCAGTGGACTATAGCAGGTACCATAAACCATGGGTCCTACAATAGAGTCTTTGTCAAAGATACTTAACTCTTTACCACACAATCCCCAGTTTTAACGACCCTAAAGAAGAAAGGGTTTTGAAAACATTATGGGAAAAGGAGAAAATGCTGGTAACCAGCATTTTCTCCATTTCCCAAAATGTTTTCTACCCTAAGACAATTCTCTCCATTTGAGCCACATTAAAATTGTCGTCTGCCACTGCTTTAAATTTGGAACAGTCTTACATTTTGTCATTTGGTAAACGGTTAAACCCTTTTTCAAACAATTCTGAGCATTAACTCCCCCAAGAAAGCAGGGTTTTAAAAACAGTGCTGAAAAGCGAAAAAATGTATTCTATCCTATCAAGATAAATTTAATCATGATTATTAGCTGCCTTAATTTTTTGTCTGCAAATTCTATCAATATGGACAAATCTAGGATACTGTTGTTTGGTAATCTTTCACTAAATAATGAATTTTAGACCTGTCCAAAATGATAGGTTAAATCTTGACTACACAACAAAAGTTTAGACTTGTCCAAACTAAAAGTATTTGCACACGACAATTTAAATTTTATTCAAATAATGAAAACTTGATGTGATGGAGTAGAAAACATTGTGGCAAAAGATGAAAATGCTGGTTACCAGCATTTTATCCTCTTCCCACAATGTTTTCAAAAGGCTTTTCCGACAAGGTTGTTAAAACTCATGACTGTGTGGTAAGGAGTTAATCCAATACCATACAATCACTACTCTTGACGATGCCGAGAAAGAAGCTTTTAGAAAACATTTTGGGAAAAGGAGAAAATGCTGGTAGAATACCTAATACCGGTCCTCTCCCAGCTTCGTCAATACCGAGCCAACAGGGCTCTGTTGTACATAGCTCTGGCACGCTAGATTCTAGCAAACAGTTCTTTGTGTTGTCATCTTCAAACTCAGTTTGATCCATTGGCTGAAAATTAATTTGCAGACTGAACCTAGAACGAGTTGTTTCCCGCAATTTTTTACATTGCGAGTTTCCGGTCTCCTTTTAAAGAGTTTGTCTTTTCGAGCAAACGGCAAAAAACTACCGAAACTGATGAAAAAGGGTACATGTATATTATTTTTCGTTTTGCCTTTATTTTTGTAAATCTACCATTCGCTTTTACATTTAATCTACTTAGAAAGCATGTCTGTCTAATTCTGCAAATGAAAAATTATGCTGAATTCATAGGACTAAGCAACGTGTAGGCCTAAATTTTGCATGTCATATTCTTTGGAGATTCGACTGTCTAATATGACGCATCACTAGCCCCGAAAGCGGGCTGACTGTAATATTACGCTCTATAAAGTAGCAGTGTAGAAAATAGCTTTTATCAATACGTTTGAGGAGAAATGAGACCTGCTTTAGCTCCAGATTTCTCTAGACTGCTGATCATAGCTGAGTGAATTACACGAGGTAGCGTTTTATTGAGTAAACGTTTATTTTAGATTGAAACTCAAAGTAACGGTTGGCGCGTAGGAAAGTGGTTCGGCTTTGTACCCAGGATGCCCAAATTAGACAGATGAGTATTTATAGAATGCCATCTAGCGGGAGATAATGGGTTTTAACAGACTTAAAACAACATCAACAAAAGAAAATGTCCCCACCATTGATAAGATAAAACGCACCTATGAGTTAAAATCGCTGTAATTTATAACAATAGCTCTTGTTCAACGAATGTTGAACTTGTATTGAACTTTACACCCTTAAGCCGTAATGCTAGACTCATGACGCTTTTGCGCACAATATAGTTTAATATAGATTAAGATCAGACTGCATAGAAAATACAGACTAATGTAAAATGAGGTACTTTTTCTGAACATTTCCTCCTTTTACCAGCACGTTTTCAATTGGATCTAGATACTTTCTTTCACCTGTCCTGCTTCTTGATTGAGGAGAAATTTTCGCGTAATGGTATTTAAATCCGAGGATAGCCTGTTCTGTCTAGGGTGAACATTTATAAAGATATTAAAATAAAAAACCCTTTACCAAACATTTGCATGTTTCTATACGGTCCTGAGAAAAGAGTGCTTTTGAAAATACTGTTGGTGGGGCGGGGCAGGGGGTGGGGTGGGGAATGATGGTAATCAGCCGATGATTTGCTCTTAATCCCAAAATGTTTCTACATTTTAAAAGCTAAATCCGACCATTTTAACCACAATTATTTTGTTTTCTGCACATGCTAAATGAAGTTAGGCGAGTCTAAAATCGTGTACTTTGATCACAATGAATCAGTTTGCAGTCATTTACCTACTTGACATTTTATGCTGGGTTTTTCATTGACACATTACACGTAGGTATATAAATAGTGCAAACTAATTTTAATCCAGAATTTTCAATCTTAAAGCCACATGATTTGTAAATGTTGATTTCGGATTTTTTTAATGCAGAAGATGGGGAGGGAGTTGTTTAAACCGTTATATACCTTATTTCAGCTATCAGTCATAGCACGGCTGCCAGTGCATATTATTAATGCGTTTCCGGAGTTTCTGTAAGGTCAACAACCATCGTTTGAGGTTCAATGTTTGTTGTCTGCAAATGCTTTGAATTCTGATCTGATAGTCCTAAAATTTTGTCGTCTGATAAAGAGTTAAACCTTAGTTTGTTAAATAAGAGAAGTAAAATCTTTAACCCGAAACTAACAAAACCCTACTCTATTTCAAAATAGAATTGTTTGAGCAAAAATATAACCTTATCGAGCAGTGTAGAGCTAGGATCAGACGTCATCTTGATCTATACTGTCCGTAAAGAGGTCCAAGTCGCGCTGAGCAGCCTGAGACTTAACCCTTAATTCTTTACCACACAAGAAAATTTTAGACTGGTCCAAATTGAAAGCATTTGCAGACGACAAAATAAAGGTGACCAAAATATAGAAATTTGTTCGGGGAAGGGTAGAAAACACTGTGGGAAAAGGAGAAAATGCTGGTTATCAGGATTTTCTCCTTTTCCCGTAGTGTTTTCAAAAAGGTTCTTTCTCAGGGGTGTCAAAAGTAGGGATTGTGTGGTAATGGGTTAACCAGACGACAACATTTTAGCTGTGTCCAAATTGAAAACATTTGCAGACGACAATTTCCGTGTGGCTCAAGTGGTACAATTTTTTATTTATTAGGTAGAAAACATTGTGGGAAAAGGAGAAAATGCTGGTTACCAGCATTTTCTCCTTTTTCCATAGCGTTTTCAAAAGGCTTCTTTCTCAGGGGTGTCAAAAGTAGGGATCGTATGGTAATGGGTTAACCAGACGACAACATTTTAGCTGTGTCCAAATTGAAAGCATTTGCAGACGACAATTTCAGTGTGGCTCAAGTGGTACAATTATTTATTGATTAGGTAGAAAACATTGTGGGAAAAGGAGAAAATGCTGGTTACCAGCATTTTCTCCTTTTCCCGCAATGTTTTCAAAAAGCTTCTTTTCCAGGGGAGTAAAAAGTAGGGAGTGAGTGGTAATGGGTTAACCTACGATTTACTTCCATCTTTTCAAGGATGTTTTCGGTATCGTTACTCTCGTATCAAATTTCAAGATAATGAATTCAGTGACTTGAATATTCTGACAAGACATCATGAGTTGATTTGTTGAAAAAGCTCAGTTTTCATTGAAATTTGAGTTTCCTTACACCAGGATGTTTTAACGAGAAATGTGTATATATTGTTAACACACACGGTGCAAAATGTCGCGGGACAGTAAAACACTTGAGGAGATAGCGGCTATTTTACACATAGATGTAGTAGGTCTATATTGGACAAATCAACTCTTTACCAAAAGGCAAAATCCTAGACATGTCCAAATTAAAAGATTTAGTAGACGAGAAATTAGGAATGGCTAAAATAAAGGTATTCATCTGGGAAAGGTTGTAAAATATTGTGGGAAAAATAGCAAGTGCTGGGGACAAGTATTTTCTTCTTTTCCATTAGATGATTTCTGTTTCCACTTTACACATGGTCTTTTGAACAGGGGCTTGTCAGTCTAGGAAACAAGTCTGTTTATAAATAATCAGCGTACGCTTCGCTGAAATGTGAGTATTTGGCAACATATTATGACTGGGTTTTTTGAAATGTACAAGAATAGCTCGCTGTCAGCGTAGATTTTGGCGTGTTGATTGTTCATTTCATAGTCTAGTTTCACAGAACTGGACGGGTGTTTAGATATTTGGATACGTTTTTTAATTGATATTTCAATCTGAAGGTAAAGATTTTCTTTCTTAAAAATTTGTTTGGTTGTCTGGTAGTAACACGGATTTCAGCTCTGTCTCAGAGATATTATGTCGCTGGAGCGTTCCTTGAAACACTTTTAACTCATTACCAAACGACAATATTTTAGGCTTGTCCAAATCGAAACTATTTGCAGACGCCAGACGACAAAATAAAAGTAAATGAAAAATTGAAATCTGTTTTGTGAAGGGTAAAAAACATCGTGGAAAAAGAAGAAAATGCTGGTTACCAGCATTTTCTCCTTTTCCCACAATGTTTTCCAAAGACATCTTTCTCAGGGTCGTCATAAGTAGGGATTGTGTGGTAATGGGTTAAACAACTGACTTAATCACGTGGTGGCCTGGTCCTTGGATATACGGAAAATTGACCAATAGCGAAACGTTGCGGCCCAGAACAGCCTGCAGGGACTGACCTGGGTCGATACTTTTCGCAGATGCATAAAGCCTCCTTTCACAGAACATGGCTGACTTTATTGATAAACTCTTTGCAATTCGATTAAATTTTAGACTGCGCCGAACTGAAAGCACTGATTTGCAGACGACAAGTTAAGCCTTCACGTACTATGAAATTTGTCTTTGAACAGGTTGAAAACTGTGAAATGGAGAAAATGCTGGCTACCAGCATCTTCTCCTTTTTCCACAGTGTTTTCAAAAACTCTTTTTCTTTGGGGTCGTTAAAATCGGGATTGTGTGGTAAAGGTTTTTACGGGTCTGGAATAGTCTTTTGAAAACATTGTCGGAAAAGGAGAAAATGCTGGTACCAGCATTTTCTCCTTTTCCCACAATATTTTCTACCCTATCATGGACAGAAATCATCTTTTCAGCAAGTGTTGAATTGTCGTCTGCAAATGCTTTCAATTTGGTCTCGTCCAAAAGTTTGTCGTTTGGGAAAGGCTTAATTTAAAATTTCAAACTCGCGACACCCGATTGATAAAGACGTTCCTCAACCATGCAGTCAATCGGCTAGTCTTACAAGTTCGAATTAGGATTCAGCCGATCGAGTCCCGATTGCGCAGTCGTTAGTGTAAAGTACTATAGAACATGGTTCGCAGGTTCGACCCCTGGCTCGGCCGATTTCTTTCCGAGGACTGATGATCATGAGTCCGCTCTGCGACTAAAGTCATTCCTCTCTCGTCGCTTAACTCTTACCAGACGACAAATATATAGACTAGTCCAAATTGAAAGAGTTTGCAGACGACAAATTTAACTTCCATAACAATGGCAGAAAATTAGCCAAACGGGCAGAAAACACTGTGGGAAAAGGAGAAATTGCTCGTTACGAGCAATTCCTCCTTTTCCCTCAGTGTTTTCAAGAGACTTGTACTGCAGACACGTAAAAACAAGGGCTT
Organism: Tridacna crocea; assembly: GCA_943736015.1. Taxonomy (NCBI): domain Eukaryota; kingdom Metazoa; phylum Mollusca; class Bivalvia; order Cardiida; family Cardiidae; genus Tridacna; species Tridacna crocea. The sequence continues at coordinate 58,657,545 of OX031064.1, read as the reverse complement.
GTTTGGGATCGGGTTAACTGTTACCAGACGACAAATTTATAGACTAGTCCAAATTGAAAGCATTTGCAGCCGATAACATAAATGTGACTGAAAAGTTTAAATTTCCTCTGGGAAGGGTAGAAAACACTGTGGGAAAAGGAGAAAATGCTGGTTACCAAACGGCAACTTTTGGACAGGACCAAATTGAAACCATTTTGCAGATGACAAATTAACATTTGCTAAAAAGACGATTTTTCTATATGATAGGGTTGAAAACATTGTGGGAAAAGGAGAAAATGCTGGTTACCAGCATTTTCTCCTTTTCCCACAATGTTTTCAAAAGGCTCCTTTTCCTGACCCGTAAAAACCAGGGATTGTTTGGGAAAGGGTTAAAAGATCAACATGTGTCAAAGGATAGTTTCAGTGTAGAAGGAAGTGAAAGAGAAGTCGGACATTTGGGGACATCAAAAACCCCACGTAATCATCTACCCTTTCAAAGGTTCTCAGATTTTAGCTTACCTGAGCACGAAGTGCTCAAGGTGAGCTGTTGTGATTGGTGAGTGTCCTTAGGTGATGCTCTTTCAGATTACTTCAAAGATTTGAATTTCATGAAGAACTCCAGTTGCCATCGCAACCGGATAAAAAAAAAAACTTGTCCCAAACAGTAAGGGCAAGAGCTGTCATATTTGGCATGTAGCATCATCTAGTGACTCTGTACCAGAATACTTCAAATTATGGCGCTGGTGTTGAAATTGGCCGTATGTTGTAGGTTCTCGAATTTCACATGAAGATTAAGAAGGAAATGTTTAAAAGTCTTCTTGTCCCAAACGGTAATGGCCACAGCTTTCATATTTGGCATGTAACATCGTCAAGTGGCCCTCTACCAAAATACTTCAAATCATAGCCCCGGTATGAAAATTAGCCCTATATTGTTGGTCTCGAATTTCACATAGAGATTTTGCCCTTGAATGAGAAAAAATAATATATTTGACTTTGTTTACACTGTAGCATATACAAATATCAACCAATCAGCACCAAACTTGATCAGAATATATATGACTATAAGATCTCGGGAGACTTTGATAATGGGTATAACTATAATCTGACCAATTTTGCCCTTAAATTATAAAAACTACCATATTTGACATTGTTTACACTGTAGCATCTATAAATATCAACCAATCAGCACCAAAACATTGAAAACATTGTGGGAAAAGGAGAAAATGGTGGTAACCAGTATTTTCTCCTATACCCACAATGTTTTCTACCCTCCACAAAAATTTCTTTCAAATTTTCAGCTACTTTTATTTTGTCGTCTGCAAATGCTGAATTGGAAGAGCCAAACATTTTGTCATTTGGTAATGATTCAAGTTTGGCGCACAGTTCTAAAATGTGTCGTTTGGCGAAAGATTTAATTGCCAAACTATTTGTCTTTGAATATTTACCCCCCCCCCCCCCCTTCCTAAAACCAGTTAAAAGGGGAAAATGATATGAAATCAAAACTTTAACGTAACACACTCGTTCTTCCTTGTACCAGACGGCAAAATTTGACACTTGTCCAATCTGAAAGGAACCAAAAAATGACAAATAACACGAGTCTCAAATGATTACATGTACATTTGTCTTTGATTGAACAGATAATGTTCAAGGTGGCCAAAGGAGGAAATGTTAGTAAACAGCATTTCCGCCGGTTCGCGCGCTTTTGACAGCTTTTTGCCTGAGAGTCGTAGAAATATGTCGTCGGTGTACTTCCAAAACCTCGTAACAACAGCTTGTAAGAAGCTGTTGTTACGAGGTTTTGGAAGTAACCCGACGATGTACTGTATGGTGGTGGAATAAAAGACCATTTCCCGCATATTGTAGATCTACACAGGTGTTGTGTCCTCAACTATAATGCCAGATCAGACAGTATAAACTACAGATTAGACTGCATATTCTGGTTGTTTAACTCTTTCCCAAACGAAAAACTTTCGGACTAGACCAAATTGAAAGCATTTGCAGACGACAATTCAACTCTTGCTGAAAAGGTGATTTTTGTCTATGATAGGGTAGAAAACATTGTGGGAAAAGGAGAAAATGCTGGTTACCAGCATTTTCTCCTTTTCCCACAATGTTTTCAAAAGGCTACTATTCCAGACCCGTAAAAACCAGGGATTGTTTGGGAAAGGGTTAAGGCGACAAATTGGGTGCATTTCATTAAAATTATCGTCAGAACGAAAATTAAATATCAGGAAGAAAACAATAAACGCGATAATATTAGGAATCGTGCTTTCAGAATTACCGGGTTTGTACACAAGCATTGGTTACGAATCAAACCATAATGTATGACAATGATAGATGACATAATTTTGTTGATAACAATCCGCGGTTATTGTCGGAAATCAATACATATTCAATGCACATTATTCATTGATTGGTTTGTGCGCATGCTCACTGCAGTATTGTTATATGGGCTTTCCCAGAAAGGAAGTAATTATTCTCGAAAAATTAAAGTTATGCATTCCAGGAATACACTGAGAATAATATACAAAAACTGCCTGTAACTTTTTCTTCTCATTCTGTCCAACTTCTATAAAAAAAAAAACAGGGAAAGAGATGAACTTGATGTTACAACCAATCGCTGTTTTACAATTGTGTTGTGCATCCCTCTATGGAAAGCGCTTTCTTTTTTTTCACTTTCAATCTGACCACGTTAATCTAAAATGGCTGGTATGCCAAAAAACGTCTTGTGTCGCGAATTGTTCACTTTGTAACCAACCATTGATATGTATAAGAACGTTCTTTGTCCTATTCACCAGATTTTTCCAAAGTTGAAAGTTTGGCCTTAAATGGACCTTTAACTTCTGATATGCGTAAAACCAAATGGTTTAGCCAATCAGACCCAATCAGGAACTGTGTTACTAACAAATTTGGAAAATTTTGGAGAGTAAGACAAAAAAAGAAATGACAAAAAAACGTTGATAAGAATGATAGATGAAAACGCACCCTGAACTCAACAGACGACACACTGTTGGACTCTATGTCTGACATTTATTCAAAGCATTTGCAGACGAAACACCAAATGTGGCTTAAGCCTTTCCCAAACGACAAACTTTTGGGCTAGACCAAATTGAAAGCATTTGCAGACGACAATTCAACTCTTGCTGAAAAGATGATTTCCGTCTATGATAGGGTAGAAAACATTGTGGGAAAAGGAGAAAATGCTGGTTACCAGCATTTTCTCCTTTTCCCACAATGTTTTCAAAAGGCTACTATTCCAGACCCGTAAAAACCAGGGATTGTTTGGGAAAGGGTTAAGTTACAGCATTTGCCCTTGAATGGATAAGGGGTAGGGAAAATAGGGGAGGGGATTATTTAATCAATTCTTCAGCTAGGTACTGAGTCTGTTGCAAACATAAGAAATTCTAGTTTTTACTATGAATTTTACTATGAAGAACGTTTGAATTTCATTTTTTTGTTGATTTCTTCCTGTTTCTACTTACTGGTCATTTGAAATGGCCGACGTGCTTCCTTGCTCGTCTGTTCTGTTTATTTCTCGCCTCTTTACCATACAATCCTGACTTTTAACGACCCTAAGAAAGAAACTTTTTTTGAAAACATTGTGGGAAAAGGAGAAAATGCTGGTAACCAGCATTTTCTTCTTTTCCCACAGTGTTTTCTACCCTTCCCAAAACAATTTTCAATATTTTAGCCAAACTTATTTTTGTCGTCTGCAAATGCTTTCAATTTGAACAAATCTACAATTTTGTCGCTTGGTAACGAGTTAAAGATCCACGAGCGGCCAAACGTAAACTATGGAGACTACCTGCGACTAAACATAAACCGACCGTACAACGACAGAGTGTTATCTTTACAATAATTGCCATATATTTGTAAATGGAATGGTTTGAATTTAAATGCGTTTTACATGCGTATTGATTATGTTTGACCACTGTTGCGGCCATTAACTAAATTACAAAAAAGTAGTCCATTACTATTTTGAAAGAAAAAGAGCCCTAGAATCTAATTTTCCTTTATTTGGTCAATATTACATACAGCAAAGTGCTCAGTACCTCTCTCCAGGTTGGGATCTCTCAGTCTCTGTTTAGGCATAACCTAAAACTGTAGTTAAGGGTCCTGGGTTGTATTTGATGCAGCATTATAGGCTACGAACTTCTTACGGGTCTGGAATAGTAGCCTTTTGAAAACATTGTGGGAAAAGGAGAAAATGCTGGTAACCAGCATTTTCTCCTTTTCCCACTATGTTTTCTACCCTATCATAGACAGAAATCATCTTTTCTGCAAGAGTTGAATTGTCGTCTGCAAATGCTTTCAATTTGGTCATAGTCAAAAAATTTGTCGTTTGGAAAAGGGTAAAGCGTATCACAATTCAGCGTGTCATAGACACTCTCATCAAAATAAAACCAAAACACATAGTTCAAGTGGATCGAGTCGTTATTTCCTGTATATTGATATTTTAAGGTCATTTACTAACATAAGCTGCACCAGGTCGCTGTTAAGACCATAAGCTTTGCAGCATGTAATGTACTTAATCTACATTGATCAAAATAATTGTTTATAGTTCGCAGCAAATGATTTTAAAGACTAAAAGTAAAGTCTCTCCAAACCACGCTGGCACCCAACCTTTTCGCTAGCGAAGGGAGACCACTTATTCTTCATCTTTTATGACGTTTCGGAAGAAGAAAGTAGATCTATGGGCCCCATGACTTGGGAAGATAATCGTATATATAATATGTATATCGTATTTGGCCTTGGAAGAATTAATATACAACTACTAGATAGTGAAAAGCTTGATACAAAATTTGATTGGTCAGCCAAGTCACGTGAACTGGTTTTCTAAATGTAGACACTATTTTGAACTTATTCATTTTGTCGTGATAGCCTTTTAGCCTTTTAGCAACGATTAAATCCGTTCAGAGAAAGATATCCACTTTAAAGATGCGCTAGATATCAAATATCAGAAAAGGAAACAATTCTAGATGGGCGGAGGGGTTTAACCCAAACACACAATAACGCATTTGTAGCCCTTTTACACCCGAACAAAGTGTGTGCACATACGCACACGTATGTGTATGGCATTTTTGAAAATACTAAATCCAATTTGATATCCATTGTAGGGCGATGACGACATATGACAAAGCATGTCAGCTATAGACAGACAAGCGATCGAAAGATATGTGCTAGAATGTAGTGTGTGCATGGAAACATTCAATGACAAGGAAAGACAACCAAGAATTCTGCCATGTCAACATTCATTCTGTCTTGCTTGTTTAAAAAAGATGTTAAATAGTGGTAAAGTCACATGTAGTCAGTGTCGAGCAGAAAACGAGGTACCGGACATTGATAAACTGCCAAAAGATAATACGAGACGTGATTTGATGGAGATTCTTCAGAAGCCTGGACCTGCCTCCCCGCAGGCTTGTACAATGTGTGATGAGGGAGCTGTGGCTGTCGCATTTTGCGAAGTATGCAACGAATATATGTGTGACGAATGCACAAAAGCGCATAAGAGAATGAAGATTACATCAAAGCATGCTATAGCAGATATAGATCCAGATACAAAAGGAAAAGAGATCAAACTTAAAACATGTAGTGCAGCTAATAGTAGCCGAAATGACAATACAGGAAAAAGCTTTTGTTTAACTTGTGATAAGGTTGTACAGACATGTACAGAAGGACACGAGATTGCTTCCCTAGATGAAGGGTATGTAATTAGACAAAGAGAACTTAAAGAGATGGTTCGTGACCTAGATGGTAAGATAAGTGTCGACGAATTTCAAAACGCAAACGAAGCAGTTGAACGAGAGAAGAACAAATACACTCTTTTGCGAGACAACCTTTCTCATCAATTTAAGGCATACACAGAATCCTTGAAGAAGCGAGAGGAACAGCTTTTGTTCCAACTGAATAACAATTACCAACAAAATGAAAAGGCTTTAAAACAACGGGTTGAAGACATGACGAAATACCAAGCCGAGGTACGCAATGCCATTTCTCTTGCCGAACAACTTTGCTATAACGCAGATAGGGAAGGTTTTCTAGCTACCTTTGTGTCTGCCAGGGAAGAGCTGAAAAGGTTGTGTTCTAGAGAAATAGCTTCCCCTGATACTAGTGAACTGTTCTTGACGAGAGCTTGTACAACAGAGGACTTCGACAGAATTGTGGAAACAGTTGGATCCTTCATAACAAAACCAGGTAAGTTTGTAGTGTATTGACTCTTTCAGAGCTCTAGATAGAGGGTGTGATTTTGAGGTGATTTTGATTTCAAAATTGAAAATTTTAATTATTCTCCACAAAACCCTATGTTGTGAGTTCTCATTAGAATCGTCTCGAGTACCCACAACATAGGGTTTGGAATACAAATAATTGATTTAGAATACCATCACTCCCTCTTATCTGGAGCTCTGTCGTTACATGGTCTGAACTGTTTTTGATTTCAAAATTGAAAATATTATTTATTCTCAACTATACCCTATGTTGTGGGTACTTATTAGAATCGTCTCGATGAGACGATTCTAATGAGTACCCACAACATAGGATTTGGAATACAAATAATTGATTTAGAATACCATCACTCCCTCTTATCTGGAGCTGTTTCGTTACATGGTCTGAACTGTTTATCAAACAACAACATTTGGGACTTGTTCGTATTGAAAGTATTTGCGGACGACAAGTTGAATATTGTAAAAAAAAATAAAGTTTGTCTCTGTAAATGGTAAAAAAAAACCCGCATTATTCGACTGAATAACAAAATGGTGTTAGCCACCATTTTCTCCTTTTCCCTCATTGTATTAACACTTTTCCTGTTGAATAACTTTTTCAGAATAACTGAAATGAAATTTTCATTTCCATAGAAAAGACCCAAACATTGCTATTTGAAAGTTATGTTTTGGGGAATTGTATCTATTTATCTGACAGTGTAGATCCAAGATCAGACTGCACGTTCTGTGCAGTCTGATCTTGATCTGCACTGTCCGCAAAAGGTCAGCGAGTAGGGCTTAGCAGCCTAAGGTTTATAAAAGACCTAAATGTTTTGTAATGAACACACAAGTCTTGCAATACAGTGTGTGTTAAATTCCTAGTAACCGCAGCATTCGCTTTTGACAAAATACCAAAACACATACGTTTCACGACTCCCTGAACTCTTGACCACACAACAAAAATATCTAGACTTGTCTAATGCAAAGCTTTTTCAAAAGACAATCTAAACCTAGTCCAAATGACGGCCTCTGTCTTCGATAGGTTAAAAAAACATCGTGGGAAACGGAGAAATTGTTAGTTACCAGCACTTTCTCCTTAAATTTCTCACATTGTTTTCAAAAGGTTTCTGTGTATTAAAGGGTTAAAGTACTGCTACAACTAATAATAACGATGATGATGATGATGATGATGATGATGATGCGGTAACGTACTTTTTTGCAGAAATACCAGCCAATTATGTTACTCATGCAGAAAGCTCTTCAAGTTTGAGTTTACCAGATGGCAAATCACAGCCAGTAGAGCATAGTCTAGCTTCTATTGAACCTGGGCAATCCGAACAACTAATGGAGGTGTTAAAGTCCATCACCCTTAGTGGCCAGCCTTATGTTGTATCCACAGCTCTGCCTACAGAGACCTCATGGAATAATCAAGATTTCTGTATGTCCAACAGAGCAGATAACACGGTTATTGACCTTACTCAATACAAAGCAAATCTTGAGGATACCATAGCTAAAGGTCTGGCTGCCATCCTACGGTCTCCCGACAGCCGAACTGTCATTCAATCACGATTCGTAACAAATAGACTGCGGGGAGACTGGCAGGTGGACAAAGATAACAAGCTTACAGTTTACGCAAACAGTGCGGAAGAGGGACAGTACTGTCGGCAAATAATAGACGATTCTGTATGTACGATGAAAGTTACAGTCCGCGCAGAGGCTATAGGTTTGGTACACTCGGACAAATGGCTTGCCCTGACAAGAAGTCAACACCAGAAATACAAAGACAAGGTACAAATTATCAATACACGTCGTTGTAAGGTTATCAAATTTAACATGTCTGGTGGATTCTAGTTGACTTTTCATCATCCGGCAAAACTAAAAACTGTTTCATATTTAACCCTTTACCAAACAATCCCTGGTTTTTACAACCCTTAGATGGAAGCCTTTTGAAAACATTGTGGGAAAAGGAGAAAATGCTGGTTACCAGCATTTTCTCCTTTTCCCACAAGGTTTTCTACTCTGCTGGAAACAAATTTCAGTATTTGAGTTATTTTTTATGTTGTCGTCTGCAAGTGCTTTCAATTACCAGCATTTTCTCCTTTTCCCACAATGTTTTCTACTCTGCTGGAAACAAATTTCAGTATTTGAGTTATTTTTTATGTTGTCGTCTGCAAGTGCTTTCAATTTAGGCCAGTCTAAAATTTTGATGTTTGGTAAAGAGTCAAAGCACCTGACGACACAAAATGTGGCTCAAACGGTGAGATTTTTTTTGAAAGGGTAGAAAGCAAAGGAGAAAAGATTTAAATAAAGATTTCAAAAGCTTCGTACCTGATGGTCGTAAAAATTATTTGGGAAAGTATAACAAAGGATAAAAGAAGTTCGAACGCTGATTGATTGATTTCAGTTTTAATATCAGACTTCCAGTATGATAAGTATAGAGTCAGTCACTCATCTGGCACGCCTGCTGTAAACCCCGATTAAAATTCTTTTTTTTGCATTTTAAGAAAAATAAAGCAAAATTCAGGATGTTATTAGGTCTTCAACATCATTTAGAACAGGCTTATCGTTTTCCAGGAGGCAGTTGTCCTACAGGGGCAAATATCCCGGGGCAGATGTCCTACCAGGGCAGATGTCCTGGAGGGGATGTCCTAGGGGGGCGGATGTCCAAGGGGGGGGGGGGCGAATGTCCGGGAGGGGGCAGATGTCCAGGGGCAAACATGTAGAAACATGCAGTCTTAAATCATATAGTCTTCAATCTACAACTGTTGATTTTTTTGTTAGATTTCACTTTAAGGATTTATTCTTTACTCTTTTTTAAAACCTTTTTCAACCAACAAATTTAAGACATTTCCAAATCACGATCATTTACAAATAACAAATGAAAAAGTGAAATAAATGAGCTGGAGTTCTTGGGCAGCGTAAAAACACTTTGGCAAATGGAGAAAATGCTGGTTCCCAGCATTTTCTCCTTTTTCCGAATTGTTTTCAACAGTCATCACTCTCAGGGTCGTGAAAACATCGTATTATTTGGTAGAGGATTAAATGGAATTCCTGAACTTTGTTTATAGATTGCCATAGATGTTTGCCACGACCAGAACAAGATCGTTCTGTACAGCTTTTCAAATGCGATTGCCAGAGACGTCAAGGACGCTGTAAATATCTTTTTTCGAGAAAATGATGTGAGAACTATACTCTTGAAATTCAATAAGAACATTGTCTTCCTACTCTTAAAACAGAAGAAACTCTTAAAGAAATATTTGGCCTCGTGGTCCCACTACTTCGTGCAAGTCATTAAGCACGATGACGTCACTGTCGCTGTCAAAGGAATTGGGATTGGTCTAGCTCAAGTGACGCGATGTGTACATGAATTGGCGAGAAAGTGCGCATCTGCTCTTGAAAATAATGATGATGCCAGGTTCGATGATGATGATGATGATGACGATAGTGATGACGACACTCGATTCGATGATATTCCTAAGGGAAACGTGAATATTGAGTTTAGAATGGAAACTGCGAAAGTAAGTAAATAGATTTAGGTATAGTGCCATTGTGGAGTGCTTGCACAAAGAGTCAGCAATTTATCACTCATGCTCGAATCTCAAAGTAGGATAGAAGATGAACAATGAATAACCCTTTTCCAAGGGAAAAAGTTTTAGACTTGTCCAAATTGAAAGAACTTGCAGACAACAAAATAAACATAACAAAAAAATTGAAATAGACATTTGTTTCCAACAGGGTTGAAAACATTTTGGGAAAAGGAGAAAATGCTGGTTACCAGCATTTTCTCCTTTCCCCACAATGTTTTCAAAAGGATTCTATCTCAGGGTCATTAAAAAAGGGATTGTTTGGTAAAGTGATAATTAAGCTGATATGTCAGCTTACTTTCTTAGTCTATGTTAGTCATACAGAATAATGGAAACTGAAGTGTATAACTATTATTGATCTTAGCGATTAATTTAGTGAATCATTATTGATTGATTTGCTTTGTGATTTTGTATGTGATGATGATATTGTAAAATGAATATTAAAGTTAAAATACTGTTTAACAACAACAACAACAACAACAAGAAATTATTTTTCTGAAGTGTTTGGTGAGACTTCCCCTTAACCCTTTCCCAAACGACAAACTTTTGGACTAGACCAAACTGAAAGCATTTGCAGACAACAATTCAACTCTTGCTGAAAAGATGATTTCTGGCTGTGATAGGGTAGAGAACATTGTGGGTAAAGGAGAAAATGCTGGTTACCAGCATTTTCTCCTTTTTCCCACAATGTTTTCAAAAGGCTACTATTCTAGACTCGTAACAACCAGGGATTGTTTGGGAAAGGGTTAAAAGCGTTTGCTAGCGACTCAATGTGTCCTGTCATAGCGCATTGCTCAAATGAGATGCTGTGTTTTAAAGGGTAAACTGCTTTACAGGAAAAGGAACAAACACAGGATACAAGCATGTCATGACGTCATCCCCACCTTTTGTACTTTCTGCAAAAAATGGCTGTCGACGCGTGCCTTTTATTGTGAGATCATTATCTCCCGCTAGATGGCATTCTATAAACACTCATTTATCGGATATGGGCATCCTGGGTACAGAACCGAACCACTTTCCAACGCGACAACCGTTACTTTGAATTTAAAACAAACAAAAAAAGGTTTACCCAATAAAACGCTACCTCGTGCAATTCACTCAACTATGATCACCAGTTTAGAGAAATCTGTTGCTAAAGCAGGTCTCATTTCTCCTCAAACGTACTGATACGTAAAAGCTATTTTCAACATTGCTACTTTATAGAGCGTAATATTACAGTCAGCCCGCTTTCGGGGCTAGTAGTGATGCGTCATATAAGACAGTTTAATCTTCGAAGAATATGACATGCGCAGACAACGATTGTGAGATATAATTTTTTACCCCAAAATGTACTTGATCGGTATTTTTATGACAAATTATTATTATCTATAGATCAGAGGTGAATACTTTTACATACATGATTGTCATTTACCTTTCAGGCCAGTCTGAAATCTTTAAGCCTGTTAGGCGACGACAGGGTCGTGTACGTGCTCCATGGTAACGTCACTGAACTTCCGGTTGAGGTGATTGTCAACCCAGCAGACAAGAAGCTCAACCACAATGGCGGCCTGGCAAAAATTCTTGTTAGGAAAGGTAACACATAATTATACATGTGCTTTCAATCTTTCCATGAGTTGTCTTTCTTTAACATCAACAAACCACGAGAAGATCAAGGGCTAACGGTTACTGATACATTCATTTATCCAGTAATTTTAACCATTAGGCTACAAAGCGCGACTCGATGACCTTTACCGGACAGTGTAGATCAAGATTAGTCTGCACAGAACACGCAGTCTGATCTTGGATCTAAACTGTCCTGTAAGAAGATTTCTTTTTCTTAGAAATAAGTTTTAACAGCAGCATTTTGGTTTTGGTTTTTTGCTACCGCCATGTAAGTTTATTTATTTAACAGGTTAACTCTTTACCACACGAAGAAATTTATGGACTGAACCAAAGTGAGAGCATTATAATAGTCAACAATTTAAATGTAGCTCAGATGATGATTTCTGTCCTTGATTTGGTAGAAAACATTGTGGGAAAAGGAGAAAATGCTGGTTTCCAGCATTTTCTCTTTTTCCCATAATGTTTTCAAAAGCATTCCTTCCTAAATGTAGCTCAGATGATGATGTCTGTCTTTGATAGGGTAGAAAACATTATGGGAAAAGGAGAAAATGCTGGTTTCCAGCATTTTCTCCTTTTCCCATAATGTTTTCAAAAACATTCCTTCCCAGTGTTGTGAAATACAGGGATTTTGTTTGGTAATGGGTTAAGGATTAAGCACCGGCCCATTTAATGTTATCCGCATAGTTTGCGATTTTAAGTCGTATCGTTCTCAAATAAAATTCCTTTTAGATGACTTTAAGAGCATCCTTATTAATTTTTGATTTTTTTTCCCACGGTGGAAACTTTCTACTGAATACATGTGGTTGAAAATGTTGAATGAAGAGAAAATGCCGGTTACCAGCAAGTGTGTTTTCTGAGGTTTTATTGTTCGGGGTCGTAAAAAGATACGGGTTTGTTGTTTAACGGTTTAGTAGATTTTTTTGGTGTTGTTTTCTTATTAGGTGGTAAGTGTATACAGGAAGAATGCCGGGATTTTATAAACCAACATGGAGAGTTAAAAGTCGGTGATGCCATCAGCTCGGGTGCCGGAGATCTGAATTGTCACGTGATAGTTCACGCAGTTGGACCAAAGTGGACCGATGGCAAGCAGAACGAAGAGGCCGATTTGGAAAGAGCTGTGTACAACAGTTTGTACGAAGCCAACCGGAAAATGTTGCTTTCTATCGCCATTCCAGCCATAGGAGCGGGTACCTTTGGTTTCCCATTACCTTTGGCGACCAGATGTATAGCCAGAGCATTGAAAAAATTCTTTTTGGAGAAGCCAGTATCCTCCATTCGGGAAGTTTATTTGGTAGATATTTCCATGGAAACCGTTGTAAATTTCACGTCAGCGATAAAGGAGACTTATCCAGATGGAGATCATATTGTTTCATCGACTGGACCGGAAACACCACAGCAGCCATTGGCGTCTTCAGGCAAGTTACGGACACCAATGATTTTTTAACTGACACTCATAACAGTATCCACGGATGTTTGATCAAGGAGCGGCGCTGATCACATGATTCAGAGTTTCCTCGGACAAGACACTGCATTACCAAAACCCAATACAGGCGAAGACCAGAGGACAGTTTGAAGCTCCAGTAGATTTCTGACTTGACAAAAATTGTTACAGGTGGTTTTATGCAATTAATTGTGCTTTCAATTTAGACTAGTCTAAAATCTTCCGGTTAGATACATTGTAGAGTATATCACTTGACAAAGTGGCACCGTATGATCGACTTCAGTAAGCTGAACATTTCAAGAAAGATTGAAGCCATAACAAACTATGAATGTACATTTTTTAAGTATTTATGAATTTCTATTTACTTTACCAGCTTAACCCTTTCCCAAACAAGCACTGGTTTTTACTTATCTGCAGTAAAACTCTTTTGAAAACACTGTGGGAAAAGGAGAAATTGCTTGTAACGAGCAATTTCTCCTTTTCCCACAGTGTTTTCTACCCTTTTTGAGAACTTTCTGCCGTTTTCTCAAAATCAAAAATTGTCGTCTGCAAACTCTTTCGGTTTGGAAGAGTCCAAAATTTGTCGTTTGGGAATGGGTTAATTTATATACATGCTTATCAACCCGTAAGCTGCAAAGCGTGACTCTTGGATCTTTTGCAGACAGAACTGATTAATATCATACTACAAATCAATGCAGATGCAATTTTATCGTCTGCCATCTATAAGGAAAATGTACACTATGTTAAAAACCATAATCGTCCGTGCTCATTCTCCACTTTTCTGGCTATTTTTTTTTCTCATGTATTGTTATGGCATTTTTTTTTTAAAGTGACCTATTAGATGTCAAATATGTATTTATATGTACGAAATGCATGTGTATGTATAAGTATTCAATAAATTCTTCTTCTTCTCTTCATAACGTGCATCCTGATTTTGAATCTACACTGTCCGATTGTCAGAAGCAATTTAACCTTTTGCCACAATGTTTCCCAAAGGCTCCTACAAGCAATGCATAGAAATGAGTATCTATGGAGAAAAGGGTTAATGAACGTATATTCGTGATGCAATTAACAAAGCAAGTCATTAAAATCCTTTTTCTCAAACAACCAACTAAACCATGATGTAGAATGGTCCTTGAACATGCAAAATGTATTAACAAAAGTAAAATGTTTCTACTCAGGTCAGCCTGAAGGCTGTCCTATTCGGATACATTTCGCAGAAGCAGTAGATTCCCTTAAAAAAAACTTGGTTTAAAGATTTTTTTTTTTATTTACTTAGAAGTAGCAAATATTTTTTCTGTGGCATAAATGAATTTTGCAGCTTATAAGTAAATAAAAAGATAGGAACCTTTTCCTTATAACCTCAAACATTAAAATAAATCATTATGGCGTAGAATAGACAATACACGACACAATGTACGTACTTGAAAAAAAAGGGAGGTAACCGCTCACAATTATTTGTCATTAAATACGGGTCCCTTCCCGTCGACCGTGCGCACAAGTATGGCTTAATTATGAGAAAGAGAAATAACTTGACAGCAGCCATCTTTATGACGACTGAAATATGTCAGAAAATCTGAAAGAGGTCCAACCAAGGTTTTTTTTTTTCACGCAGAAAAAAAGAAACAGTATATCTCTGTTTTGTTGCCATGAAAGTAGCCAGATTTCTTGATAAAATCTGATTCTTTAAAGGACTGGTAAACTCGCTTCTGAATATTTTGCTTGTTTTTGGACCAGTGGTTTAAACTCTATACCAAACAACAAAATTTTTGGCTTGTCCAAACTGAAAGGTCTTGCAGACGACAAAATGAATCTGACTAAAGAAGCTAGATTTGTATTAGGGAAGTATGAAAACGTTGTGGGAAAAGGAGAAAATGCTGGTTCCCAGCATTTTCTCTTTTTCCCATAATGTTTTCTAAAGTTTTCTGTTTCAGGGTCGTCAAAAGTAGGGATTGTGTGGTAATGAGTTAAATGAAGCTGATATTTAGATAAAATCTAAATACACTTACAAAAAAACACAAGGCGATTACATTAACCGTCTAGTATTTGTACAGAGGAGCTATTTAAAACAAATAAAACATAATAATAAATGGTTTATTGAACCCGCATCTGATTCAGTCTAATCCAAAACTCGATTAGTCTTACTATTATATTATATATATACAAAAATTTTCCCTGAGATTGAATAAATACCTGAACATTCAAGCACCGGTACAGACAAAAGACATAAAACACATCAAGTAGTGAATAAGAGGACACATAAATTATGGGTTACAAATATAAGTAATTGTTTGATGATAGTTATGGACAATTAATGTGGAAACATTATGGCATACAGAGACATTGTACGCTTTCAAGCTAATTCTCCTATGTCAAAATGTCTTCAAAAGTTGTCTGGAAGACAAAACAAAAGTCGTCTGCGAGAGATAATGTGTCATGTAAATATGTACAACATATAATAATCAGTCGTGGAAAAAATGATTTCGATAAGTTGAATGTTTAAACCGGTGAACATTGTTAGCAACTCTCTCTTTAACTTATTACCAAACGACAAAATTTTAGATTGGTCCAAATTGAAAGCATTGGAGACGGCAAAATGAAAGTGACTGAAAATTTTACATCTGTTTTGTGAAGAGCAGAAAACATTGTAGGAAAAGGAGAAAATGCTGGTTACCAGCATTTTCTCCTCTTCCCACAATTTTTTCCAAAGGCTTCTTTCTCAGGGGCGTCAAAAGTAGGGATTTTGTGGTAATGGGTTAAACACGGGGTTGTTAGGTAAAAGGTTGAAGCTATGCTGTTTAGATAGCATCTATTGTCAAGGGCAAATCATCTGTGGGATAAGGCATTGGAAATGTCTTAAAATGAGCTTTTTTGTTGCGGAGCGACCACTTACATGTCCTTAGTAACTCAATTACAAATATCTTCAACATTAGTTTTGCCAGGTCCTTTCCCGCGCATGCTCGTCTCCCTCCTCCAAAAGGGAGATAACTGTACTTATCCATCTCAACTTCTGACGTATTCCAGCGGTCCGGATCAAATTTGTCAGGATCTGTGAAACTCGTGCATGTCTCGTGTGTATCTCTGATACCGTAGATAATTGACCAACCGGCAGGTACTTGGTATCCCTGTTGAACAAGAGCAATGAATATGGAACTTTATCTTACGTATACCTTGGACCTGTATAAACCTATGGTTCTAATTTGCATTCATAATGTTTAGTCTTTTTCTGAATCTCGAAAGAAACATAATATCTTATCAGCTAACCCATTCAGTTTAGCCAATCAGAAATAGGGTTAACTTACAATTTAGAAAAGTTGGTAAAAATAGTCCCTGGACTGGATATCTAGTATAACACGTCAATGCTTATTCCAAGAATATCAAGTTTATCAATGAAACGAACAAAATTAAATAATCAATTGAAAATTCAATTGATCGTTTTATCAATCAATCAATATCTCATGGGCCGAAATCTCCAAAATAATAGTACCGATAAAACATCAATGGAACGGTTAAGCTGTGAGAGAGGTGTGGTACACGTATATATCATTCATTAAACAGCTGGTTTGCTATTAGCGATAAGGTTTATGGGGGTTTAGGACATTTTCCCCCCAGACGCGTGCCCCCAGACGCGTGCCCCCAGACTTTTGCCTCCTTAGGACACCTGCCACCTTGACGTTTGCCCCCCGGACATCCGCCAACCTAGGACATTTGCCCTCCTTAGGACATGTGTCCCCTTAGGACATGTGTCCCCCGGACATCTGTCCCCTTAGGACATCTGCCCCCTGGACATCTGCCCCTCAGTTTGTTTACAACTTGGACGTCGAGCTCCTTTAAGGGACAATCTCAAAAAAGCAACTTTGAGATATACACGTATATTGTCCATAGTAATTTTGACCGGCACTATGAATAAGACTTCTCAGCTGTTGAATCGTTAAGTGCTATTTTGCTGAAAATCTTCGGCTGATTGATTGATTTCAGTTTTAATATCAAACTTCCAGTATGATAACTATAGAGTCAGTAACTCATCTGGCACGCCTGCTGTAAACCCCGATAAAAATTCTTTTTTTTGCATTTAGAAAAAAGATAAAGCAAAATTCAGGATGTTATTAGTTCTTCAACATCATTTAGAACAGCCTTATCGTTTTCCAGCAGGCAGTTGTCCTACAGGGGCAAATATCCGGGGGCAGATGTCCTACCAGGGCAAATGTCCTGGAGGGGATGTCCTGGGGGGGGGGGCGGATGTCCTGGGGGGCGAATGTCCGGGAGGGGGCAGATGTCCAGGGGCAAATTTCCTGAGGGGGCAGATGTCCTACGGGGGCGAATGTCCGGGTGGCAGATGTCCGAGGGGCAGATATCATAAGGGGGCAGATGTCGTAAGGGGGCAAATGCCCGGGGGGTGCAGATGTCCTAAGGGGTCAAAAGTCCGGGCGGCAGATGTCCAGGGGGCAAATGTCCTGATACCGGGTTATGGTGCATGTCTCTAACATAAACTGTATAAAGCGTTGTAGGTACTCATAAGTAGACGGATGTCCTACCTTTCAATGCACGTGCTAGTGATCCATAATTTCAGTGAAACACTTTTTCCCAGATTCGATAAGAAAAACCATCCATCTCTCTTAATTCACCTACTCAAATAATGAACATTTTTCTTTACAAAGGAAGAAATGAAACATTTTACGGGTGTTCTACTCACGTCAATAACGAAAGTTTTCAATGCCTTCCTGAAACCTCCTCCGATTGGTGGACATAACCGAAGTGCCTCTTTAACAACGTTGTTCAAGTATTGCATCTTATTCAGCGTTGAAAGGTCAATGTCACTTTCGTTTCCCAGATATTCGAAGTCGTATGACGTCATTTCCTGTTTGATTTGTTCACAAAACTTTGGGAACTTTGCTAGCTCCGATACAAGGAAACAAGCTGCGCTTGAAGTTGTACCGTGGCCGGCGAAGAGTAGTTCAAGGCATAGATTTTTAAGTTCCGCTTTGTTCGCTTCTTCAGAATCTGCTGACTTCATCATTATGCCTAGGAGATCAGTCTCTCCTTTTGACCCGTCTGCTTCCCGACTACGAATGACGTCATCAATCTTTTGTAATAGAACTTTTCTTGCGTTCATTGCCTGAAAATATGCACATGTTGAATACAGTTTAAACATTTTCACCAAAACAGATTTAAACCAAGTTTTTCTGCAAAGTTTTACCCTTTCAAAGCGCGTTAAGCGAAATTTTCCTGTTTTATAATTTCACGAATCGAGTATGCTGACGAAATAGAAATTCCCTTCTGAGTGCCCCAATTCAAAGAAAACTGACGTCACTAAAACGTGCAGTTTGGTGCATAAATGTGCAGTCTGGTGATCGATCGACGCCGCCATTTTGGATGTTGTGTTGTACGTGTAGTGATGTCTACGAGGCACTCAAAACGGAAAGTGGTTTTTCCAGGGGACATGAAATATGTTCCCGGCATGTTAACCAATCAGATCACGAGAAATTTCTTTGCAGTATAATAAACATACATGTACTAACCTTTCTGAAACCTGATCCCGGGATATTCACTGGTAAACAGAAGATGTTGGCTGTAAACGTCTCAAAGACTTCCATTAGTTTTGAGCTCTCCTCATAATCCAAGTGTAAACCAGCGAGCACACGACATGACAGACTGAAGTTGAGCGTTCTGAATTCCGGATAACCCAAAATGTTCCCGTCTCTACACCATTTATTGATAAATTCCCTTGTTATAGATTGAATAGCCGGCACATAACTTGACAAAGCTTTGAAAGTGAAAGCCCTCATTAAAGCTCTCTTTCTCGTGACATGAGCTGTGCCCTTAGCGTGAGATATACTGCCTTCTCCTAACAGTTGACATGTGCTTGCCGGCCACTGAGTGGCGACAAGGGAGTTCTCTCCCCTGAGTATTTGCTTCACCGACTCCGAGCCGAATACTCGTATCGTTGGATTACCAAGAAGATGCGTTTTGTAAATTCTTCCATGCTGTCGACGACGATTTTCGTAAAACTGAGAATCCTGAAATAGAAGGAGAACTTTTTGTCTTTAATGGACAACATAATGGATGCATATTTTTGCCGCGAGAAGAGAGATAGCTATTGCGATATTTTAAGAGAACTGTCGTGATAAAACAAAGTTTCCTGTAAATATTATCTAGATATTAATTTTTTTTTTGCTTTTGTACCCATAACTGACATCCACGGTATCTATAATTAAATACAGTTTTGGAACATTTTTGTCCACAACCTTGTGAGTTCTTCTTTTCCCTGAAAGGTTTGCAAGTTGTTCTTTGGAGGCATTTCTAGCCGTCTTTGTAATTTTTTAGACTTCCGTGCATTTTGAGTCTTTTCAGAATTTACCAATTTACCTACAATTGTCATACTTTGTAGATACTTTTCGCAAAAGCATTCAACCCCTTTTTAGCAGAGTATGGCATATATTTTTGTGTTGCCTAACACTAACCCCTCGAAATATACTTATGGATCTACAATAGCAACTTTTTAATGACAACCAACCTAATGAAGAGGTACACTGGTCTTTGGACATTACAGAAAGTTGACCAATAGCGAAAAGTTTCGACTCAGGTCAGCCTGCGCGGACTGCGCAGGCTGACCTGAGTCGATACTTTTCGCAAAAGCATACAGCCCGTTTTTCGCAGAGTATGGCTTATACTTTTGTGTTGCCTAACACTTACCAGAAGAAGTACTTATACTTTTGTGTTGCCTAACACTTACCAGAAGGAGATAGATCGTTTCGCCCACAAATGGAAGCCCAAAGCTGCCGGGCGGTAAGGGATGTGAGCAGTCGGGGTCACATTTTGAGATGATGTATATGTTCCAAAGCACACAGCTCGCGTACCACAGGACGGCGGGAAACAAAACCAGTCGAATAATGTCCACCGCTATCTCGCACGTGTACCTAAAAATAGAAAAGTTGCCATTGTCTGCGCATGTCATATTCTTCGAAGATTCGACTGTCTTATATGACGCATCACTAGCCCCAAAAGCGGCGAGACTGTAATATTACGCTCTATAAAGTAGCCATGTAGAAAATGGCTTTTATCAATATGTTTGAGGAGAAATGAGACCTGCTTTAGCTCCAGATTTCTCTAAACTGCCGATCATAGCTAAGTGAATTGCACGAGGTAGCGTTTTATTGAGCAAGCGCCCAAATTAGATAGATGAGAATTTATAGAATGCCATCTAGCGGGGGATGATAGAAAAGTTGCTGATGTTCAGGTAAGACATAGCCGAGCCCCGGTATAGCGCACTCGGTAGAGTGCAGGACTCAAGAACAGGGGGTCGTTTGCTTGATCCCCGGCTGGGCGAATTTTCTTCCGAGGAATTATGATAGTAATTTCGACAGGATTTATTCCTCTCTCATCATTGATCATCATTTCGACGATGGTTATGTGGGAAAGCAGCCAGTGTCTTGGACAGAACATTGTGCCGAGGACATGTACTGGAAAATGAAATTCCGGGCCGAAAGATTGTTTGGTGCACTGGCCGCCACAATAAAACTGAAAGAATGATGAAAACGATATTAAACACCATAAAAATCAATCAATCAGACAAAAAAAAAAATAGAGTACAACAACAAAACTGAGACATGTTTAAGCAATAGGCGTTTCGTACATCTGCAAAAAGTATCGACTCAGATCAGCTTGCGCAGTCCACACAGGCTAACTTATGTCGAATCATTTCTTGTTTTTTTTTTGTTAAATCTTCTGTATGGCCAGGGACCATTCTATCTCAAGATTCAGCCGTCTGTTCGACAAAATGGAAGTTTTAAATCCATAATGATAAGGTGACATGCTTGCTATAATGCGTCGCAGAGATGTATTATAAGCCTTTTTGACAGAACATGGTTCATAGAATAATAATGATGATAATAATAATAATAATAATAATAATAATAATAATAAAATGGTCAGCAATGAGGCGAGTTAGCTTGCTTTTGTCACCAGATATTTGAATCATGACGATGTATTAAACCCTATTTTTCCAGAGCATGGCTCATTTAACCCATTACCAAACAACAAAATTTTAGGTTTGTCCAAATCGAAAGCATTTGCAGACGACAAAATAAAAGAGACTGAAAATTTAAAACTTGTTTAGTGAAGGGTAGAAAACATTGTGGAAAAAGGAGAAAATGCTGGTTACCACACGATAAATTTGTCGTTTGGTAAAAGGTTAAAGGTTGGTATAGGATCAAAATGGTAAACTTGTTATGCAGTTTTAATGGTTTGTTAAATAGAAAATATAAAAAAAAAAGTCACCTGCTATCCTGAAGAGATTGTTTAAGGACAAGTTGAGGACACGACCCGTCTTCACAAATATTTTGAAAACCCACACCGTCCGTCAAGTTCTTTAAAATTAGAGTCGAATTAATCTCCATTTTATTTTTCGACAGAACAAACTTTAAGGTAGATAGTATTTGTACAGAAATAAATAGTTACATATATTAACTACTATAAAATAAAGATTCGAAGATCGACGAAAGTGCGTTAACGTGTCAAACCGATTTATCAATGAAACAAGTTTTGGCGGTCTTTTCGTTTTTATAGGTAATTACTTCACACGACCCCTTGACCGTTCACCCCATGAACAGGGCACGAAACCAATGACATAACTTACGTACGGGGGCGGTTAAATGGGAGTCAAGGGTCATCTGGGTTGAAATAATGGAGAAGGGACGAGCGGATGTGGTTTAGTGGGTGGGGAACTGAGAGGCGGAAAGAAAGATGTTTGTGCTTTCAGTTAGTCAGAGGCATTCCTAAGCCAATTAACTCCTTTTGAGACGACAAAAATGTTAGACTTGTCCAAAGTAAAAGCATTTTAGCAATGCTCTATGAAAAGGAGGGTTAAATCCTCCCCCTCCCTCCCCGCAACAAAGTGTCGACCCATGTCAGGCTGATATGGGCTGAACCTTTGTACCTATTTATAAATTTTCTCCTTGTCCAAAAGCCATAATTTATTCTTTTTTTTTTTTAATTACTTAAAATTGTTGTTATAATGCATCATGGGAATGCATTGAGTCTGTACCAAATAAAGTCGTTTGACGGCTTTTAACGACCCTTAGAAAGAAGCCTTTTGAAAATATCGTGGGAAAAGGAGAAAATGCTTGTAACCAGCATTTTCTCCTTTTCCCACAATAAGCCACCTTTTACTAGAGCGCCGCCCATTTGTATACGAAAATAAAAGATAAATGCAGTAACTTTGAAAAAGAAAAAAACAACACACATACACACAGTCAAATAAATTTTATACTTTTTCAGGACGGTGCCAAATGAAATCGAAATCAAGAAGACTTACGGGCTGGTCTTCGACCAAAAAATTCCACTATACATATTCCATTTTCCACTGAAAAAGGAGTCTTTGAATAGGTATGGGCCTTTTTTATGCTAAACAATTAAACTGGGCAGCGTGACTCTCGATGCATTTGTGGACAGTTTAGACCAAGATTGGCCTGGCATTCAGGCCCTGCAAACCAGACATTCAGAAAATTAAGACCACAGAGTTTTCGTTTCCCAGTTTTATTTGATGATTTTGTTTTAATTAAAAGGCTCTATTTAGCGGACTAACACCAGTCTAAGACCAAGATCACAAACCACAGAACGGCCAGTCTGATCTTTGATCTTGTTGTCCGATAATTTAACTCTTTCCTAAACAATCCCTTGTTTTTATGTTGCTCGGAAAGAAGGCTTCTGAAAACACTGTAGAAAAAGGAGAAAATGCTGGTAACCAGCATTTTCTCCTTTTCCCACAATGTTTTCTACCCTGCTGGAAACAAAATTCAATTTTTGAGTTAACGTTTATTTTGTCGTCTAAAAGTGCTTTCAATTTGGACCAGTTTCAAATCTTACCGTTTGGGAAAGGGTTAATCATCTAGAATGATTATTAATTTATCTTGGGGTTCCGAGGTGACCTCACCGTACAAACGACCCAGGCTTGACCTTGAAGTTAGGTCAAGCTTTCCTGATTTTCGCTTGCTTTTATTTTCACACATGAGATAAGAAAAACAATCTTAAACTAGCTATATATAGACTGTAAACTAAAAATAATCCGTAATCCCATTCGTATTTGAGCATAAGACAAAGGACGGTCTACTTTTTTTGCGGAGGCACTGGAATGAATCAAAGGACTTGAAGTTCCGAAAAAGATTGTAAAGCAGTATAATTATAGCAATGACATAGGGTGCTTATAGTGATTTTGGTAACATTATTGTAAGGAATGTGTAGGTAATCTCAAAGTGATACGTAGCTTTTTAATGTTTTCAGGTAGAAATCAACACATAAAGAATAATGTTTGTAAGCTTATAGTCTACTGAAATAAATACTAGTACTAAAAATCAATTTTACTCTGTTTAGGTAGATTGGATGCTAACTCAAAATTTGAAGAAAAAAAAAAGGAAGTCATAATACTTACGCCCTTTCAGTACTTTACAAAAAGAGTCTTTAAACGAATCTAACGATGAAATAGTTGGAAAAAAAAGTCTTCTAAAGCACCTTACAAAAAAAAGTCTTAACGAATCTAACGATAAAAGAGTTGAAAAAAAAAAGTCTTCCAAACTGCATGTTTTCTTTGGTCAAGTACGTTACTACGACAAAAATGTCATCTGAGACACCTAAACCCATTACCACACAATCCCTACTTTTGAAGACCCTAAGAAAAAAGCCTTTAGAAAACACTGTGGGAAAAGGAGAAAATGCTGGTAACCGGCATTTTCTCCTTTTCCTACTATGTTTTCTGTCCTTCACAAAACAAATTTCAAATTTTCAGTTGCTTTTATTTTGTCGTCTGCATATGCTTTCGATTTGAACAAACCTAAAATTTTGTCGTTTGGTAATGGGTTAATGTGTCGTCTGAATATTCTTCCGACTTAAATTGAAATCAAATATGAAATTAAAATTTATGATACGGATAAGAGTGAAGCCTCAGCACTCTAACAGCACTTTGTACCGTGAGCACTATCGAACCAGGACTTTCTGAAAGCAAACCCAATGCCTTTACAAACCACCCATGGTCAGAGGGCATTCTTTAGGCAAAGTACACACAGGTTTACGATGAGGTCACGATGAACCTTGGTGGCTTGCGATAATGATGTTTGCCTTTTGTTTATACCTGTGACCGGAGTTAACTGTGGCCCTGACCTTAGCGGCTACTAGAAAACAGTAAAGTTCATGTACGGTTACGTTAGCGGTCAGCTACGGTCACGACAACTCAGCCCCTCATTTAACCCTTCACCAAACAATCCCTGGTTTTTACGACCCTGAGATAAAAGCTTTTAGAAAACATCGTGGGAAAAGGAGAAAATGCTGGTAACCAGCATTTTCTCCTTTTCCCACAATGTTTTTCACCCTGTTGGAAACAAATTTCAATTTTTGAGTTACGCTTATTTTGTCGTCTGCAAGTGCTTTCAATTTAGACCAATCTAAAATTTTGTCGTTTGGTAGAGAAATACTATAGTTCTATATTACTTAGTTCA
Source organism: Tridacna crocea (assembly GCA_943736015.1). Lineage (NCBI taxonomy): Eukaryota > Metazoa > Mollusca > Bivalvia > Cardiida > Cardiidae > Tridacna > Tridacna crocea. The sequence continues at coordinate 58,633,253 of OX031064.1, read as the reverse complement.
GTACGTAATCTAGCCTGGCATTCAGGCCCTGCATTTAAGTCATTCTAATAAACAAGGTACACAACTACAGCAAAGTCACAGAAATATGTGTTACTTGCCCTTCATCTGAAATACGTTAAATCAGACATTCAGAAGATTTAGAACACAGAGTTTTCGTTTTGCAGTTTTACTTGATGATTTTGTTTTAATGAAAATGCCCTATTTAACGGACTGACACCAGTCTATACGTAATCTTAAAGATATGTAATAAGGCCATCACTTTAAGGAATGGATGGCAAAGTGCTGATAAACTAATAGGTAGGAACATTGAAAAACTTGAAGCAACTGGTAAAACTGCTCTCAAAGACCAGTTTCTCTATTTATCTCGATGCTATTTAGGTTGGAATCGTATACCTAAATATGATAATGGAAATAAAGAGAAGGATTTCTGTGAAAGAAGCATACATAATTTTGGGAGTCTTGCCAAATATTTATAAACAATCAACTAATCCAAGGTAAAGCAAGGGTCATCGACATATTGGTAGATTTTCACTATGGAACATTTATTGTGCTTGTTCTTTTTCAACGAGAGAGAGAGAGAGAGAGAGAGAGAGAGAGAGAGAGAGAGGGAGGAGGGGGGGGAGATGAGAGAGCGCTTACTCCTCGGTTGCAGGCCGCGACTCCTCGGTTGCAGGCCGCGACTGTTAAAATCTAAAGCCAGCAAGCCAGCAAGGTAGTCCTTTGACTTGTAACAGTCCGTCAAATGGCAGGCTAGATATAGGTTTCTGTTGTCGACGGTCTTGATCATTCGCCAGGCGCCACAATATGGGGGAAAGAAATTGTTCAAATTCGCAATGAAAAGGGACCAAACTAGGTTTATTTTCAAGACGTTTCTTCTCAGACCATCACCAAAAACTGTGTACCTTGGCCACTCAATATCAGCCTGGGGGACCATCAAGAAACTATCGAAACGAGAAGACCAGCAACGCAGACAGGTCTTGCATTGACATACTGTTTAGTTCTTGGTCTTCAACAGAAAAACTGATAAGGAACTTTCACCAGCAAAAAAGTTCAGCAGCAATTCTGATGGCGCATATTAGCAGTGAGGACCAAAGGAAATTTAATTATTAGTCACTAGTAACATTTTGAATTGGACCGGATTATGTGTTCGGATTATCGAAATTTTACATACGGCAGACAACACACGAAAAAGGGACAGTCGGACATTGGACTGCGTAAAGTGTCGTCTCGGATCAGCCTGCGCAGTCCGTGAAGGTTAATCTGAGACGGCACTTTACGACTTTTACGTCCTACCGTAGACTTACGCATAACAGAAAATTACGTTAAAACGAAAAGTTTCGTTTCGGCTAAGTCAGTGCATGGGTAGTGCGCAAGCTGATCCGGAACTACACTTGACGCAAATGTTCAAATGCCTTTTTTCGTCTGTTGCATGCTAACCATACAGCAAAACGTTCTTCAATCTTTAGATATTTACCGAAACTTCCTCATGTCAGTGATCTATCGGTCATTGTCACGATGTCTTGTTAGTTGGTTTTCAACATGAACCATCCGAGTACCTCCAGCGAGTATTGTGGGTCGGTCATGTTGTTGTTATTGAAATTCATTCTTACTTGTTGTGCAGGGGTTGAACTTCGTACAGCTGGAAAATTGGCCATTGTTCAAGCACCTTGTGCCTTGCCCTTTTACATGAACCATCCCAGCAATACAAGCAAATATTTTTCTGTCCTTTTTATTATCGAAATTCATCTGTATTTCGTTGGTTACAGGTCGTATTTCGTACAACAGGTAAACAACTATTTTCAATCAGTACACCAAAGCACTGGAAACATTTATTGCAGAGACGCCAGTAGACTGTGTCAGTCCTTTAACCCTTTACCTCATATGCCAATTTTAGGCTCTTCCGAGTCAGCAGCAAATAAACATATGATGTCAAAAACATGGACAAATCGGCAAACAATTATCTGATTGCATGAAAAACATTGTGGGAAAAGGAGAAATTGCTCGTTACGAGCAATTTCTCCTTTTTCCACAATGTTTTCAAAAGCTGTCTGTTGTTGATGCGTCAAAATGAGTATCTATGGAGTAAAGGGTTAAATAGAGCCTTTTCATTCAAACAAAATCGTCAAATAAAACTTCAAAATGAAAATTCTGTGTTCTCAATGTTCTGAATGTCTGACTGTATTTCAGAAGAAGGGCAAGAAACAACACATATTTCTGTGACCTTGCTGTAGTTGTGTACCTTGTTTATTAGACTGACTTACAAGCAGGGCCTGAACGCCAGGCTAAGACGCCAGTTCTATGCGTTCTCAGCCTGGTCCAAAAATGAAATGAAACTTTTAAGCTGATAGCAGAAAACCAAATTCTCCTACTTCAAAAGTATATTTGGAGGAAAAATATTTCTTTATCGGACAGTGTAGATCCAAGATCAGACTGCACGTTCTGTGCAGTCTGATCTTGATCTACACTGTCCGCAAGAGGTTATTCAGTCGCACTTAGAAGCCTAAGAATTAAGATAATTGTCTTGTATAGATTAAGTTTCTTGATAACTCTGTCGGTCTAAAGGGCTTTCTTAAGTATTCAGGCTGATTTCTCTCAGACAAAAAACACGTTTTGTTGGCAATTACTTTAGATATTGCACTGCCAATGGCGACTTGAATCGCTTGCGTGTGTGAACGGCATACATCAATATATATATATATATATATTTTAGAGCTTGGAAAAAAGTCGAATTTGCTTAAATTGCCATGAAAAAGTTTCAAGAGACAAGCACTGGACGGTCAAGGGAGCTCATTGTTTCATGTCTCGTCAATTCTTTCAGTGAGTCAGGACAGGAGTGTTCTACTTGGCCAAAGATGACCCCTCAAACCCCTCGAGTCCACAGAACAACTTCTAAATCTTTTGTGGACAGTGTAGATCGAGATCAGACTGCACAAAACATGTAGTCCGGTCACTGATTTACACTATCAACTACTCTGTCACATGTTTCTTACCAAAACACTCTTAAAAGTACGATATTTTTGTTATTATTCCTAATCGCAATGGTCCATATATATATTCAGCGTTGTAAGGGTTAATAATTGACCATGTTATCTCATCCGTCAGGCCATGGACAATACGAGCCTGGTGGTTCAAAGCAGGGGACCGGGTTGACCCTAACTCCTGAACTCAGATTACCCCCGGGCGCATACCTTCACCTTAGAGGCCCCATCTGTTATCCCATTTTTGCGGTGACCTGAAGCTGTGGTCATTTCCTGGATGTGGTCACTAATGACCGCTGATTTCATCCACGTGGGCGGCTGATGCAATACTTGATGCATTTCGCAATTATTTCATTGACTGAACCTTTTGAGCGAAGAATCGAATCTCAGTATTTTGTCCAAAATACTCGTTTAATTGCTAATATTTGAAATGTTGTTCGAAACGGCACCTTAGAAGTAAAAGTAACAGAATACAGACAGGTATAAGGTCTTATCAAATAGCTTATCACAATTTACTTGATTTTACACGTAAATGATAACGGTCATATTTAATGCAGATAACTTAAAAAGAACTCAGAATAATGAAATAGTGGAGTGTAATCGTGAAATGCTTTAATTAAGATTCAAATTCACATTTACGGACTGTTTTCATCAGAATACTTGAAAATATTAAAGAAACGGGTTGAATAATCAACTTGTAGATATATTCTGTGGCCAGAAAGTAAAAAAAGATTTTCGACATTATTATCCATAGAATGAATTTGAAATCATCATAGAAAGCAGGTACAAAGCCAGCAATGTAGTCAAGCTGAAGCCCAATTAATTTAATATTTTCTTTTTTCGTCGCTTTTCCTGTAGTAAAATGAATGCTAATACCGGAAAGAGCAAAGCATGACTTGCTTGATACTTTACATAATATGAAACAAGATCATTCTGCCTCTTGCGGTATTTTGCAGAAATCGTGACAGTAACTGGTACTAGTTGACATGGTGACTCCTTTTATTTTCTAAATTTAGCAGTTGCATGTAAATTATAACCATTATGGTAATGAAAATATTGCGATAATTTTATCATACGAGCGGTCTCTTTTGCTTTACCATGCTTAGGCATATCTCGTGTGTTTCGAGTTAGAACTGACTAGCAAAGCTTATCACATTTTGTACCAATGTTTTTCATTAACAAGATGGGCGAATGAAACCTCTCTATGGTTATCTAACATTTAGACAAAACAATTGAAGACAAAACGAGAAATCGTTCGTTATTCAGTTCACTTTTCCATTCGCAATTCATGCTTTACTTTTACGTGGTTCTCCTTTGTGAAGAGTATAACCAGTGTCCCGGCTTGTATTTGCGCGATATTCAAAACGGGGTCCAGTATTCTTTCAAATAAATAGGTTATTCTGCGGATCTCCTCGGCAGGATAAATAGTAGCACATAATTTATGTAAAATGAAAGAACCAATCTGACAGGGAGAAAGACCCAATTGCAGTTGATGTTTGCTTTCTGTGCATAATTTCTTGACCGGCCTTGGGGGATAAATTACTTGATTACAGGGTTATATTATTATATAGTTCTGGAAAAAACAAGGGGAGCTAAAATCAGGAAATCCGAACGAAAGCGACAACGTCCTTAAGATACGATACCATTTATACTTTCTGTGTCATTTGAGGGCGATTCAGATACAACAGATGATGGTGTTGATCAAGATCAGACTGCAGTCAGATTTAAATCAGTATATTTGTGAGGTAGGCTATTTACGAACGCATGCAAAACGTACTTCGGACTTGAATCATAAAATCGAGATCCGCGTCATTCGGAGTGCATAACTTCACTCTTAACCCTTTCCCAAACATGCCCTGGGTTTTACGTGTCTGCAGTAAAAGTCTTTGAAAACACTGTTGGAAAAGGAGAAATTGCTCGTAACGAGCAATTTCTCCTTTTCCCACAGTGTTTTCTACCTTTTTTGAGAAACTTTCTGCATTTTTCTCCAAATCTAAAATTGTCGTCTGCAAACTCTTTCGGTTTGGAAAGGTCCAAAATTTGTTGTTTGGGAAAGAGTTAAGAGAGAAATCATGTTTTCGGTAGCTTTTTCATGTTTCTTGTAATTTGAATAAGCTATCAGTGTGGAATTAACGTGTACTCAAGCCTGGTAGCTCAATTGATGGTGTTCAGGGATCATAGACAAGGGATCGTGAGCCCAATTTGCAGCTCGGCAAAACTCAAACCGAGTGTGAATCATCGTAATTCGTGCGACAGAACTAATTTCTATATTCTGACGACAGCTGGATTCTTTGTGCATCTCCATTTTATTGCGAAATCATACATACCTAAAGCAAATGCAATTGGCATTTCTTTACAAAATTGATGTGAACTATAGTAGGAATGCACAGAAAAAAAACCAAACCAAACAATTCACATATAAGTCTTGGAATCTGCTTGTAAAGAAAGCAAAACCTCACACAATAATTTTGAACAAAAAAGCGCGAAATAGGAATGCCAGAGAGAGAGAGAGAGAGACCTATGCGTCATTGGTTCGATTTCCAGCCGCGCCAAATTTTGTATTTTGTAAGAGGATTCTTGACAGTCAATAGCACAGAATTTATTCCCCGCTCATCGATAAGCATTTTCTTCACAACTATGGGTATAAAATGTTGAAAAACACCAAGGGGAAAGAATGTTCAGCAAAGCACTAGTGACCAGGAAACCATGGATAAGTGCAATGGACACAGCGATATACGCACGTAAGTAGAATGATTTTGACGACTGCAATAAATACATAGCAAACAAACAAATCTCAAAGCTTACAAGTGATGCTCTATGTTCCGGTTGCAGCCCTCGGGAACTATGCAAAACATAGGGGTGAGAATTTAATAAGCTTGCAGAGAAGAAATCATCGTGAGTGGTTGACAAAAGTTGAAGCGCACGCATTAAAACAAAATCATCAAATAAAACTGTAAAACGAAATCTCTGTGTTCTCAACGTTCTGATGTCTGATTTAACGACTTTCTGTATTTCAGAAGAAGGGCAAGTAACAACACATATTTCTGTGGGTTGATGTAGTTGTGTACCTTGTTTATTAGAATGACTTAAATGCAGGGCCTGAATGCCAGGCTAGGATGCTGAGGACATCTTCAGTGCCTTCACTGTTGTTCATTAAGTCATCGAAAAGTGTTATATACTTTTTTTTAAATAAAGATTTTCCATTTTCTGGACGTCAGCAAATATTTGGTTACTTTGAATGTTTGAAAAATCTTGAGAGTTAGACACAGAATTCTATTTTTTATGGTTGATGAGTAAAAGCGATTATCCTTGGGAGCATTCTATGTCTAATTCTACAAGATTTTGTAAATTTGAATACATGTAACACAACTTCTGATTGGCTAAACCAAATGGTTTGGGCAATCAGAAGTTGTGTTACTTTCAAATTTAGATATTTCTGGTCAAAAGAGGCTGAGGACGTTTTTTTAAGAATGGCTGGTGAATAATTTAAGGACCCAGTCCTTGTTTCACATACAGGAACAATTAACTGAATTTACAAGAAATCTTTGTAAGGAATTAGTTGCTCGGTTTCAAGGTTATCTCTAGACTGATGTCAGTCCCTTAAATAGAGCCTTTTCATTAAAGAAAGTCATCAAGTAAAACTGCAAAACGAAAACTCTGTGTTCTCAATGTTCTGAATGAAGGGCAAGTAACAACACACATTTCTGTGACTTTGCTGTAGTTGTGTACCTTGCTTATAAGAATGACTAAAATGCGGGGCCTGAATGCCAAATGCCAGGCTAGGTTATCTCGGGGTCGGTGATATAATCCAAACAGAATGCAATGGCGGCGAGCAGTTTAACCAGGGTCATTCTGTAAACGGACTTTTAGCTCGCGTAACATGTAGGTCGTGACCGGACTATTAGGTCAGGTCAAACCAGAGTAAACGGAGTTCTTCGTTCAAGCCTTGGCTGTTTACTACAAAACGATCATATGTGATCTTAGACTTTTTGACCGAAAAGCTAGTTACTTTATATATTTTACATTTACATATTTCTCAATAAAAAAAAAACAAGTTGATGCTTTAGTGTAATAAAACTGGAGTTATATGACCTGACATGGTGCGCACATGTTTTGAAACTGGTTTTTAACCCTTTACCAAATAGTCCCTGGTTTTTACGGCCCTGAGATAGAAGCTTTTTGAAAACATTATGGGAAAAGGAGAAAATGCTGGAGACTAGCATTTTCTCCTTTTTCCACAATGTTTTCTACCATGCAGGAAACAAAGTCCGATTTTTGGGTTGTTTATTTTGTCATCTGCAAGTGCCATCAATTTGGACTGGTCCAAAATTTTGTCGTTCGGGAAAGAGTTAAGCCTTGTCAATTTTTTGGCAATTTCATTGTACAAAATATTAATTTCTCAAAAGAGGATTTTGCCACATATGACTAAATCATTCTCTATCTTCATGGCAATTTTATTTACTATAAAGAAAAAATATCAACTCTTTTAGCCTTTTGACTGATCTAGAAAGTATATATTAAGGACAAGAAACAATGAGAATAATGGCATCATTTTCCAATGAGGCAAAAAATGGGACTCAACAGATAATATTAGTCTTAACCCATTACCAAATAATCCGTTTTTTACGACCCTGAGATAGAAGCCTTATGAAAACATTGTATGAAAAGGAAAAAAAAAATGCTGGTAACCAGCATGTTTCATAGTCTGATCTCCAATTTCCTTCTTTCACAAAGATCCTAATTAACAGGGTCAGAGAACATCGTAGGAAAAGGCTTACATTCCATTATAATGAATAATTGGAGTTCTGACGTAAAAAGTACTGACGAAAGAAAGTTACGGTGGTAAGTAGTTAAGCTTCTTCCACATAATGTCGGCTTTTAACGACCCTAAGAAAACACACTTTTGAAAAAATCTACTCTATAAAACTATAATTTTATGTTCTGAGTCACATTGAATAAGTCGTCTGCAAATGATTTCAGTTTAGCCAAGGCTAAAATTGTGTCGTCAGACAGGGAGTTAAACCTGGTTTTCATATTAATTTTTTTTTGACACAAAGAAACCAAACAAAACATTGCAATGAAACATGCAGAGCTTTGTCGCCTTTGTTGATAGGCGAGACTTGGTGAAAAGCTTCAGGAAGTGTTCCATCGCCGCAATAGCATTTAACCCTTTCCCAAACGGCAAATTTTGGACCAGACCAAATCGAAAGCATTTTGCAGATGATAAATTAACAGTTGCTAAAAAGATGATTTTTCTATATGATAGGGTAGAAAACATTGTGGGAAAAGGAGAAAATGCTGGTTACCAGCATTTTCTCCTTTTCCCACAATGTTTTCAAAAGGCTTCTATTCCTGACCCGTAAAAACCAGGGATTGTTTGGGAAAGGATCAAGGGAGATTACTCTATCACTATTACAGATATTGGGACGATACTTATAGCACTTTGTTTTACTAGTTTGAGAAACTACTGACTGTTCATGCTGACTGATCTGAACTAGGGTCCTACATGATTTAATCAGAATGTCATTCTTTGGATTTTCTGCTCTCCTCTCACTACAGGTAATTATTGTGAACAGTTCTATTTAAGCTGACCATATTTTCTATATTCGTCGAGGGTAACTTTACCAAGCGCAGATCCAAATATCTTTCCGCGGGGGGGGGGGGGGTCCCACCGAAAACGCACACGTCTTATTATATGATACTTTGGTTTCCGGATTTCAGTGGTCCACTTCTAACCATGAGGAGGTCTCCACATTTAGAACCTTTTATTTTTTAGATTTATGACTGTATTTTAAATAAATGCTGTGCAATATCAAACCAGTACCATTTCACGAATCCGGCAACCGCATCTTTGCAAAAATTCCAGGGGGATGGTCCGGACCCCCGGTCCCCCCTCTGGATCCGCCCATGTTTACTGTATGTAAGAGTTGATCAATTCAAACGAGCTACCCACAAAAATAAACCTACACTTGAATGCCATCTAAAATCCTCAAAATTTCCATAGAATCGACAAATACAGTACAAAACACCCTTTGAACGTTGTATAATCCAGTTTTGAATGCTGACACCCCGTACTGCCAGTGTTACACCCAGCTTCTCTGCAGCACGATGTACATCTAACACGCGTGAGTCCAAACCCGAATGCGTAACAACCATGATAGCATGCGTCCGTACATCCACGTGCAATGCTTACCGTCATGTCTCTGTATGTTACTTGTTCAACCTGTAAAAAGAACTTACACGAAAATATTGATGCGTAACACCAATGGCGCCGCAAATCAGTTGTTTCTAAAATAGGGCACATTACAGCATTACAAAATTGACCAAAGTAAATTTATGCAAAACTCGGTGAGAAATGAATTTAGCATTCCTAGACAATCTGTATCATGCAACTTAAAATTTAATAAAGAAGCAAATAATAAGACGCAATCTCAACCATTCTCCGGCGAAATCTAACATAGGTTCAATTGGAGCTGTGAAAAAGCTGTTGTCGACCTATGTACAAAATCAATGGTCATTCGACAATCAACAAAAGAAAATAGTATTAAAATTAAGTTGAGGAATGACCCATGGGTCGTCGAGAAATGATCCATGGGTCATTTTTTGACGTAGAATAATGATCCGGGTCATTTTTCTACGTCGAGAAATGACCCGTGGGTCGTTCCTCTACGTCGAGAAATGACCCGTGGGTCATTTAGTAATGGGGGGCATTTCTCTGCATTACACCAGGCGACATGGGTTTATAATTTTTGCAAATGCATTTAACCCTCTTTTAACCCTTTACTCCATAGTTACTCATTTCTACGCATTGCTTGTAGGAGCCTTTGGAAAACATTGTAGCAAAAGGTGAAATTGCTCGTGACGAGCAATTTCACCTTTTGCCACAATGTTTTCTATGCTATCAAAAGGTGTCGTATACACATAAGAAACAGCTTCATCCTTGCTGTTATTTAGGGTCAATTAGAGATACCATAGAAATGATTTATGGGGTAAAGGGTTAACATAGTGCACTCATATATACTTGCCTTGCAGTACCTCTCCATGTCCAAACAGGATCTCAAAGGTGCAGATGTGGGATAGTACTGACAGCTAGTATAGGGCTCCCAAACCCGCTTGAACGTTTCGGAACAGTCGTAACATGCCAAACTGTTGTTCGACGTCGTTGTAGACACAGTGGTAGTAGCTGTAGTAACACTGGACGTTGTCGTTGTTACAGTTGCTGATGTAGTTGTGGTGGTGGCAGGTGGGGTAGTACTTCCGGTTGTGCTGGACGTAGAGGGCGCTGTGGTGGTTCCCGTGACAGTCGATGGCACTGCTACTGTTGTTGTTGAAGTAGGTGCTGTTGTGGTGGCGCCATATACTGAACTCAAATAGACAATACATAAATGAATGAATGAAGAAACTAATTGTTGGTGACTTAAATAAATACAAACGTTTGATAAGACTCTGCAGAAGCTTCAGTATGCGGGACATGTACTGTATGTACGTATGTATGTATGAACATGCACTGTATAATAAATGTATCTCTTACTTCAAGCGATGAGCATGAAGACCAGAGACCTTAAGCTGGAGTGTGAGTCTGTATTCACCAACCCGGCACTTTTTAGAACGACCTATGTCCTATTCTTCAAGATTTCCTGATTGAGAAAGTAACAGAACTTCTGATTGGCTAAACCAAATGGTTTAGCCAATCAGAAGTTCTGTTACTTTCATATTGACAAAATTTTAAAGAATAAGACTAAAAATGTGCTTAAGATTGTTTGGTGAATACAGACCCTGGTCTTTGCTAAAACTCTTTAGGGTATTTCTTAGGTCATTGCCATAAAGTCATTCTTCTTGACATCGGTTATAAAGAAAATCGGTTAGCAGAAATATGGGCGGAAGGTATATGGTATTTTATAATTCATTCGGTTTATAAAAACATTTCAATCTGCTTTTAACGTTATCTCTGTAACATCTCGGCGGACAGCTCTTCTGGAAACATTTTTTCTCTTGTTACAAATTTCCCTTTTACGAATGAAAGGGTGGGGTAGAAAATCATGTTTGTATAATTAAATTTTGATAAGAGCAAGTTACCGGTATTTCGGTTATAACTGTATTATTTTCCCTGTATTAAAGCTGACAAAAGTATTTTCGGAAATAAAATTTTGAAATTGATTAATCAATAAAAAGAAAATCTTGTTACCTGACTCAAATTTCCAGTTTACACCTATATACAACATTTGAAATAAAATTAATAAATAATCCATCTTTACACTTTCTAGACATGTTGTTTGTATCACTGAACGAGTAAAATACCGTTTACCCTTCACCAAAATATCTCATGTTCTCAAGCTCTGTAAAAGAAGGCCGTGGAAACGCCATGAGAAAACAAGAAAAAATTCGGGTAACTACCATTTTCTCCTTTACCTAACCATTTCTACTTTATAATAAATTTTGATTTGAGCCACAATTATTTTGTCGACATGCAAATTATTTGAATTTGGATGAGTCCAAATATTTTGTCGTCCTGATCAGTTAACCCTTTCCCAAACAATCCCTGGTTTTTATGACCCTGGCTTTTAGAAAACATTGTGGGAAAAGGAGAAAATGCTGGTAACCAGCATTTTCTCCTTTTCCCACAATGTTTTCTACCCTTCACAAAACAATTTTCAAATTTTCAGCTTCTTTCATTTTGTCGTCTGCAAATGTTTTCGATTTGGACAAGCCTAAAATATTGTCGTTTGGTAATGAGTTAAGGGAATTTTCCCTGTTTAGTGCCGTAACGCGTCCCGGAATCAAAGAGCATAAAGTATTGATTGGGAGAATCACCGCGGTTTTCCATTAAGTAAACATCGGAATCATAATGTTTCTATTGCAGGTAAAAAAAAAGAAATAAAATGAAAGTGACGAGTACCAAACGCAGAGCAATATTTTCACCCTGATTGTTTATGAGGATTTTCTATTCTCTGTGATTTCTCGATGAAATTTTAGCCAACCGTTCGTGACTTCAGGCAATCATTCGGTTTAGCCAATCAGAAGTTACAAATTTAGAGAATATTGCAGAATAAGAATATTCTCAAAAATGGTTGGTGAATACATTTCCTGATTCATGTCAATATCATTATTTTCTAGGTTTCAAAGGAACTAGGCAGACGAGACAATAAAAGTGACTGAAAATTTGATATTTGTTTTGTGAAGAGTAGAAAACATTGTGGGAAAAGGAGAAAATGCTGGTTTCCAGCATTTTCCCCTTTTCCCAAAATGTTTTCTACAGGCTTCTTTCTCATGGTCGTCAAAAGTAGGGATTGTGTGGTAATGAGTTAAACATAAAACTAAAAATTTTTGGTGGACAAATGCAAGATTTTACTGTCTCCTAAATAATAAAGCCCTGGGAACCATCTGTGAAAACTGGTAACTAGCATATTTTATTTTTTCCACAATGCTTATTTTCTCCTCAAAACAGTCAAATTCCGCCATTAGGGTAGCACTAGATTTTGTCGTCTGTAAGTGCTTTCAATTAGTAAAAGTCGAAATTTCTGGCTGCTGGTAAAGTATTAAACCAACAATGTGAAGCATTAGTTAATATAGAGAAAACTTAGATTGATTGATTTCCTTATTGACTTGCGCTTCTGTCGCTTAGAAACGGTCTGTGTTGGATAGTTTGTCAGCCGTTACCTTCTTAATGGCTGATTTCCGGTTGTGGATTGGTTTTCAGCCAATAATCAATTTACTCTTAAAACTAATCAACTTACACTGACGAAAGAGAAACCCCGTCGAACATTAACTCATTACCAAACAACAATATTTTAGGCTTGTCTAAATTGAAAGCATTGGCAGACGACTGACAAAATAAAAGTGACTGAAAATTTGAAATTTGTTCTGTGAAGATTAGAAAACATTGTGGGAAAAGGAGAAAATGCTGGTTACCAGCATTTTCTCTTTTTCCCACAATTTTTTTCGAAAGGCTTCTTTCTCAGGGTCGTTAAAAGTAGGGATTGTGTGGTAATGATAACAGTAGGCTGTTCTATTTTCATTGTAGGTTAAAGTCCTAAAATTGAACATAAAGAGAGAGACAGACAGAGAGAGAAAATTAAATAAATATTTGCTGCTAAATGAAACAATGATTAAACAATGATTAGAAATTCATTTCATTGACAATTAAAAAAAAAACCATCAATTTATATTCATTCTAGAATCGTTCATACGTATAAAACGGAAATTCAATGTTATTAAACATTCTGTTTGACGAGTGAGCTTTACAGTTCGATAAAATAATTGCCATTTACTTTTGCACAGAGTTTTAAAACTTGTTTGTCGGACAAAAGCTAAACAAGTAAAAAAAAAACCTCGGGTCAATGAATTCGATTTCAACACACTATTTTAAGAACTATTTTAGTAAAAGCCAATATTTTATGATTTAAATTCGGATTTTATCAAATAATTTCTGTGTGTAACAAAATATCAGTGACAAGATACGACATATCTATAAAGCGTAACTCTTGCCAGGAGATTCCTTCGGCGAGAGTCCTAACCTGGTGCTGGTTGAACCCAGGAAATCCACGAATATTAGTATGCGAGCTATCGCCGCGGTATGACTAAAATAATGTTGAAAGCGGCGTAAAACCCCAATCAATCGATCGATCGATCGAAGTAGTTGGAAAGACTAACCCCCGCTTATCACAGGAAACGAATCCAGGGCCCGTATTCACCAACCATTCTTGAGAATATTCTTAGTCTTATTCTCCAAGACTTTCAACGTTTGTAAGTAACACAACTTCTGTGTTGCTTACAAACGTAGAAAATTCTGCAGAACAAGACAAAGAACGTCCTTAAGAATGGTTGGTGATTACGGGCCCTGAACCTTTGATGTGAGATGCCGACGTCAGATGGGCCGTGGTTTCCCAGCCAGGATTTATTGTGGACAGTTTTGTAGATACATTTCATTTTGCTGTATGTTTGCATGAATTCAAAATATAAAAAGAAGGAAAAAAAAAATCCAGTTCTTTTACACTTTTACCGCGTTCTCCTTTGTAGAGACTATTTCAGGTTTCCGGTCGATATTTGCGTTAGAATAATCAAAGTACTGGAAGTACTGTTAGAAGGCGAGTTTAGAATTTCGGCATAACATAATGCGATACATTTTCCTGTACTTAAATCGCATCTCCTGATACAGCAAAGTCTATAGAATTGTGCAATGTTCCTGTGCAATGAGGACCAGTTTACTCCTTTGAGTTTTAACAAACTTGGAGAAGGCTTGTGAAAAATTAAAACGAATTGACTTTTCTGAAACTCCTTTCCAATTCATTTGAAGGAAAGATTTCATGTGATAGCAAAGAGTTTGATTTACCGTTACCCGTGTATGTTTTTACCCTGTATAGAAACTTAGACCTAAACCTCTTTTACGGCAATAATGACATTAAAAGGTCTATGAAGAAGGCTTGAAAACTTTTGGTCTGAAAAGGAGAATACGGTGCTAAATTTTGACATTTTTTCCTTTTCCTAAAATGTCTTCCTTCCTATTTTAGACAGGTTCCATAAATGGTGCCAGATCAAAAAGTTGCTACCTGAAAATGCATTCAATTTTGGAAAGTCTGATTTTTTTCTTCGTGTAAAGAGTCAAGAAAGTTTCTCCTTTTCAAAATTAAGTTTTTAAATAACCTGTTTCTCAGAGTTGTTAAAACTGTACATGTACACAGACGAAGTTTCAAACATAGCGCCCGAAGAAGACATGATGGAAAATAATTATTACATGTTTGTTATGTAATGGCGTTGTCTGCGCATGTCATATTCTTCGAAACTTCGACTGTCTTATATGACGTATCACTACTAGCTCCGAAAGCGGGCTGACTGTAATATTACGCTCTATAAAGTAGCAATGTTGAAAATAGCTTTTACGTATCAATACGTTTGAGGAGAAATGAGACCTGCTTTAGCAACAGATTTCTCTAAACTGGTGATCATAGTTGAGTGAATTGCACGAGGTAGCGTTTTATTGGGTAAACCTTTTTTTTTTTTGTTTTAAATTCAAAGTAACGGTTGTCGCGTAGGAAAGTGGTTCGGTTCTGTACCCAGGATGCCCATATCAGATAGATGAGTATTTATAGAATGCCATCTAGCGGGAGATACTGATGTAATGGAATTTAAGCGTTATAAGTCACATTTCAGTCACTTGACATATCCAAAATGCTTTAATGATTTTTGGCGCGAAATCTAAAAATATCTTAGGAGGCTACGTAGCCTTTTAAGGGTATACCATCAAAAAAAATTTTTTTTTTGTAATTTTATGAGTCTTAATTATCGACGATTTATTTTATTTTTTCATACAAATTTCAGTGACATTATATTCTTTAATTTGGTGAGATGTAAAAATTCTAAATACCCACATTTAAAACATAGTGGGAAAAGGGAAAAATGCAGGTCACCAGCCTATCCAATATCTTAACGCTTTCCGAAACAATCCCTGGCTTTTGCGACCTACAGACGGAATCCTTTTAAAAACATTGTGGGAAAAGGAGAAATGTATTTTCTCCTTTACCCACAATGTTTTCTACCCTGCTGGAAACAAATTTAAATTTTTGAGTTATGTTTATTTTCTTGTCTGAAAGTGCTTTCAATTTTGACCAGTCTAAAATTTTGTCGTTTGGTAAAGGGTTAAAATTATATCACTACCAGACAACAAAATTATGGACCTGCCCAAACTCAAAGCGCTTTCACATCACAGAGTGAACATGAATCTAACACTGAAATTTAGTCACTGAGAGAAAGAAAATGTGAGGGATGCAGATGTAATTTTTTAAAATTCTTTCGAAAATATTGTATGCAAACTGGAAGCATGTCGCAATATTTTGTACGGCACACAATAATCAAATGGACCTATCCAATACATGTATACACAGTTAAATCTTTCTTAGAGTAGACAACGTTATGGACCTGTCCAAACTCAAAGCACATGCAGTAACAAAATTAACATGAATCAAACATTGAAATTCATTCGCCGAGGGGAAAAATTATTTTGGGAAAATGGAGAATATGCAGCATTTTCTCCTTTTTCCACAATAGTTTCCAACGTCTTCTTTTTCGATATCGTTAAAAGCTGGTGTTGTGTGGTGAAGGTATAAAGGGAAAATATTTGGACTGGCCTAACAAACATTTGACATTCACTCACATTCTAAAATAAACACACATGCAAAGAAAACAATGAAATGTCTTATTTTTCCAAAATGAACTAGCCCAATACAATGAGAGTGTTTTCTCAACCATGATGGAAGAATTAGAAATCATCGATGGAAAAGGAGATCTGTTAAACAGCATTTTCTCCTTCGCCCACAATGTTTTCCATCATTTCCAAAAAGCTTTCCATCTTTGGAGCATATTTTCAACCCTTTACCACACAACCAAATTTTAGACCAGTCCCAATTGAAAGCATTTTCTGATGAAAGTTTCAATGTGGCTTATATAAAAATATTTTTCTAAGGATAAAAAACATTTTGGGAAAAGGAGAAAGTGCTGGCAACCAGTATTTTCTCCTTTTCTCACAATGTTTTCAGCCTTCTCTTTCAGGGGTAATAAAAGTCATTGTGTGGTAAAGGGTCACCAGTAAATGCTTTCCAAGTGGGCAAGTCTAGGATTTTACAGTGTAGTATATGGTTTGTCCAAATATCAGATGTTTACAAGCTACTATGAGAAGGGTTAAAAAAAAGAGAGAGAGAGAGAGAGAAATAAATCCAGAATAAGTAGACTCATCCAAATCTAAGAAATTAAAACATCATTTTTTCAAGGCGGAAAAAAGGCAACTGGGATAGTTTTTACAAAAATAGGCTCACTGAAAATAAATGGACTCTTCCAATTTCAGTGAATTGTAAGAGGTCTTAAACATGATTGAACGGATTTATCCAAATTCATTCACTTGTTAATGAAATGGACTTTCCAAAATTCAATGATTTGTAAAAGAACTAGAAATATATTAAATGGACTCTTCCAGAATATTTGATTTTTAAAAAAAAATTCAGATAAAATTAAGTGGACCCTTCCAAATTCAATGAATTCCAAGTCAACAGAATAAATTTAAAATGGACTCTTCCAACTTGAAAGATAAAAAAAGTAACCCAAAGTTAATAATGGACACTTCTAAATTGGGAAATTGTAAGATAATTAATTTTTTTTCTATGAAATGGACTAATCCAAATTCAAAGAATGATGAGAAACTGCATTTCAATGGAATGGACTCTTCCAAATTCAATGATAAGCCATGAAATTGAAAAAATCTGGAATGGACCCTTCCAATTTCAATAATTTCTATACTAAAACTTGTTCAAAATGAAATCGACTCTTCCAAATTGAATGAATGATGAGACCCCAAAAAATAAGTAGAACGGACTCTTCCATATTTAAAAAAAATCGGAAAATAAATAATAGACTCTTTCAATTTCAGTTGATAGTGAGACCAGACAAAAAGTAAAATGGACTCTTCTATCTTTAAAAAAAAACTATGAATGAATATAATGGACTCTTCCAAATTCAATGAAGAGTAAGCTATAAATTTAGAAAGAATGGACTCTTCCAACTTCACTTTGATTATTGGACTCTTCTAATCTTTTTATGTCAAAAGCTTAGAATTTGGTCAAGTCCAAGTTTTTTCTAGTCTGAAAGGGTAAACAATAAATGAACTCTTCCACATTTCAGAAATTGGAAAAAAGATTTATTCAATAAAGTGAACTGTTCCAGAGGTAGAATTTAATATGAATATACAGGCATTGCGAAATGATAAATGGAACCTTCCAAGTTAAATGGACTGACCTCTTAACCCTCATAAATTTTAAAATAATTTTTATAAATCATGATAATGAAGTCTTTTTGAAACATTGTGAGAAAAAGGAGAAAATGCTCCTTTACATTACAATAATAAATTTTATCAGTCAAGAGAAAGAAGCTTTTGAAAACATTGTGGGAAAAGGAGGATGCTGGTAACCAGCATTTTCTCCTTTTTCCACATTGTTTTCTATTCTATCAAAGCAAACTTACATAATTTGAGAAACATTGGAGTTATTTTTCTGCAAATTCTTTCAATTTGGACAAGTTTTATTTTTTGTTGTTGTAAGATAAAGGGTCAAATATACTGAAAAAAGTTAAACCCATTCAACATAAATAGATTCATCCAGATACGCCCACCCCCATCACACTGAACACAAAATGGGGGGGGGGGGCAGGTGAGAATTTCGTGCAGTTAACCCTTAACGACATTATACAATACTTTTTTTTATGATGTCCGTACCTATGAAAAAGGGTTTAAAAACAATGTTGACAAAGGAGGAAATGCTGGTGACCAAGATTTTCCACGTTTCCCCACAATGTTTTTAACCCTTTCAAAGAAAAGTCTCTAATTTGTGTAACAATTAAATTGTCGTCTGCATTTGCTTTCAAATTTAGGCCAGTCTAAAATTTTGAACTGGGGTACAAAATTCGAGGGTTGACAATAACAACAAATCCCCAGCCTTGCATGCTTTGGACACTGAGTAAATACATGTACATGAAACCATTTTTGTCTTAACCCTTTACCACACAATGCTGACTTTTAATGACCCTGAGAGAGAAGACTTTTTTTAAAAGCATTGTGGGAAAAGGAGAAAATGCTGGTAACCAGCATTATTTCCTTTTACCATAATATTTTCTACCCTTCCCAAACCAAATTTCAATTTTTCAGTCACAATTATTTTGTCGTCTGGTCCTTTTTCGAATTTGTACTAGTCTAAAATTTTATTGTTTGGTAAACAAAATTTCAGACTGGTCCAAATTGAAAGCACATGAAGATGACAAAAGTAAATCAAACATTGAAAATGTGTTTTAAAGCAAGGTAGAAAACATTGTGGGAAAAGGAGAAATTCATATTTTGTACGGTCTTGCCAATCTATGAGGAAAGGGAAAGGTTGGTAAGCCAGGAGTCTTTGGGTTTGATCCACATTTGAGGCTTCAAGTTTTATTTGGGATTGTTCTTGCCATGGGTATTGAACTTGAAATCCTAGTTTGAGATCTGATAGTACCAATCACAAAAGAGGTCTATCAGCGATACATCATTCAAAGAAGCTATCCGATTGGTTAGTTCATGGATCTTAAATTTACATATACGATCCCACTGGTTAGTTGTTTATGCGTTGTGTAGTGGAAGTAGGTCCGAATGACGTCATGTTCGTAGCTTTCGATTGGCTTACAATAGCTACGGTTTATTTGTTGCTGTAGCAACGTGATTGTATCAATGAATTGATCCAAAATATTTTGCATTTCTCAAAAACGATTCTTTTAAAGAATTCGATTTCAGTCCTTCTAGAAACTTGAAGTTTCTTCTTGCTGTTCTGATTTAAATGTACAATAGTCTCGCAATTATTTTGTTCTAATGTACTCGAGAAGTATCGAACTATTTGAAAGGCGTTTTGATAATACTGTTCAGAGGCATTTGCAACAAGCTGCCTAGACTGGTTACCGCCCCTGATACACTACGTGATACACGGTATACAACGGTGGCCAGTTCACAAGCTGCCGAGCGTTGACATATGAAGGCGAGAATAAAATCTCGCCTTCTAAAAACAGGGCCAAGAATATAGCAAAGTCCATTTCGTGGGTCTATAAGCACAAAACTCGGATAGCCTTTAACAATAGTTCGATTAATATTACACTCACGGTGGGTAATCTACATGAATAGAACCGTTGGTTCCGCATTCTAGTTGGCATGCTATAGTAAAAAAAAACAAGAGGACCATGATGATCCTATATTGCTCATCTGAGTACTAAGCGAAAAGGTCTACGGTGAAGATAAATACCAAATATTGAGGTTCAAGCCCAAATGATAATGAAACAAGAACGGCGAATTGTCACAATATATGCTCGTCCCACTGCCAGTTGTCGAGGAAGTATGGTAATTGCAAAGGGCAGGTAATGCAACAAACATGTTTATCAAATCCCTAATCAACCAAAAATATGGTAAAAATGAAGATCAAAGGTGAATTACTCAAAAACGCCCTAGGTAGAGTTATTGTTCTTGCGCACAGTACTGGGTAATATTGCAACAAACATGCATATCAAGTTTGAAGTCCTTCTGACTCGAGGTGACAAAGTTATATTCCGGACAAGCACTAAACCTGTAAAAATGACCATTAAAGGGAAATAATTCAAAGACCAGCATGAAGTAGAGTTACATTTCTTGTGCACTGCACTTCCAACATTGCAACAAATAAGCATACCATATTTCAGGTCATTCCTACTTAAGATGACAAAGTTTTCTTCTGGACATGCAAGAAATGCTATAAAAATGAAGGTCAAAGGGGGAATAACTCAAAATTCATGATAGGAAGAGCTAAAGTTGTTGTGAACTGAATCCATAATTTTTATATCATGCATACAAAATTTGAAGATGTTCAGGCGAGAGATGACAAAGTTATTTTACAAACAAGCAGAAAATGCTGTAAAAATGGTCAAAGGGAAATAACTCATATACAGTATGGGAAAGAGCTATGGTTCATTCACACTGCACTCTGTAACAAACACAAAATGCCAAGTTTTAAGTCAATGGACTGGAGATGACAGTTATGCTCCGGATAAGGAACTATTTTATAGAACTTTCTCATTCAAGGGCAAATAACTCCTGTCATTCTGGTCTGATTAGACCCATGAACAAACTCATCCGAGATCTTACAGTCATATATATTTTGACCAAGTTCTGTGGTGATTGGTTGATATCTATAGATGCTAAAGTGTAAAAAATGTCAAATATAGTAATTTTTATAATTCAAGGGCAAATAACTCCAGTTTTTCTTGTCTGATTACACCCATCAAACTCATCCGAGATCTTATAGTCATAAATATTATGACCAAGTTCGGTGTGGATTGGTTGATACTTGTAGATGCTAGAGTGTAAACAAAGTCAAAGATAGAAATTTTTCTGATTCAAGGGCAAAATCTCTATGTGAAATCAGAGACAAACAATATTGGGGCAATCTTCACACCAGGGCCTTACTTTGAAGTATTTTGGTAGAGGGCCACTAAATGATGCTACATGCCAAATATGAAAGGTCTACCCCTTATGGTTTGGGACAAGAACATTTTGCAAATGTTTTCTTTCCATTGCCATGGGAACCAGTTCTTCATGGAAATCAAATCTTTGAAGTTTTCTGAAAGTGAATCACCTAGGGATCATTTCTGTGAAGTTTCATTGAAATCTGATTGGCGGTTTCAGAGGAGAAGTTTTTTTTTGTAATTGTTTAACTCTTTACCACATGATCCCGACTTTTAACGACGCTCAGATGGAAGCCTTTTGAAAACATTGTGGGAAAAGGAGAAAATGCTGGTAACCAGCATTTTCTCCTTTACCTGTAATGTTTTCTACCATGCCGGAAACAAATTTCAATTTTTGAGTTACGTATAATTTGTTGTCTGCAAGTGCTTCCAATTTGGACCAGTCTAAAGTTTTGTCAAGAGTTAAGGACTGACAGATAGACGGAAGGATAGATGAAAGACGGACACTGACCAATCACAATAGCTCTCCCAAGCACTATGAGCTAGAAAACCTGCACATGGTCGAGATACTACAAAAACAGCAACTCAAAGACAAAAATTTGATCCTTTAATAGATTGATATAAAATTATCCCTATGACGGAAGTTTACAATTAACCATAAATAACATTTACAATCATGACTGTATACAAAACAAGATAAAATCTAAATCCTAAAATATTGCACATAAAAAGCATTTTTTTTAAATTTGGTAAAGAAGTGTTCAGTTGTGTCACAGCTACAGTGATTTGTAATAATATCCACACTTCCGGGGTTTTGAAAAATTTGTGACAAAAGTGTTACTCTTACTTGATCTGAAAAGAAAACCTTTAAGAGCAAAATTTCTTCATTTTCCCAGACTATTTTAATTCATTATCAAACGACTAATATTTCTAGGCATTTCCAAACTGAAAGCATTTGCAGACAACAAAATTAAAGTGACTAAAAATTTGAAACTGTTTTGTGAAGAGTAGAAAACATTGTGGTAAAGGAGAAAATGCTGTTTACCAGCATTTTCTCCTTTTCCCACAATGCTTTCTAAAGGCTTCTTTCTCAGGGTAGCCAAAAGCAGGGATTTAGTGGTAATGGGTAAAAGCGTTCTTCCTCGCGGATGTTCAACTTTACCTGGTCTGAGACTCCACTGTCCCTGTCCAGCTCTGGCAAAAACCCAGGAAATGCAGTTTTAAGTGAACTATATTTGTGCTAACAGGGTCCATATTCACCAACCATTCTTGAAAATATTCTTAGTCTTATTCTTCAAGGTTTTCTACATTTGTAAGTAACACAACTTCTGATTGGCTAAACCATTCGGTTTAGCCAATCAGAAGTTGTGTTACTTACAAATGTAGAAAATTCTGGTGAATAAGACAAAGAACGTTCTTAAGAATGGTTGGTGAATACGGGCCCTGAACTTTCTGTGATGATAAATACCTGTAAAAAAAACCCTGAATTCCGCAGTGATATTTGAAAATATAACTGTTCAAGGTCACAAATGTAGCCCACAAAATTTTTGACTCTTTATCAAAGAGCAAAATTTTGGACTAGTCCAAATTGCAAGCATTTGCAGACCGGAATCAAAAACTGAAATTCGATTTAGTAAGAGTAGAAAACATTGTGGGAAAAGGAGAAAATGCTGGTTACCAGCATTTTCTCCTTTTCCTACAATGTTTTCAAAAGTTTTCTTTCTCAGCGTCGTTAGAAGTTGGGATTGTGTGGTAAAGAGTTAAAATGTCCATTTTTAAAGCATTTACATACAACAAATTAAATGTGGCCAAATGGATTGAATTTGTCTAAGAGAGGTTATTAAACATTGTGGGAAACTACAGCTATCACTAAACATAATCATACCCCTCCCCACCAGCTCCTTGTCACAAAACTGCTCTTTGTAACAGAATGCAGAATGGTTTAGTACAAAAGAACAAGTTCAAAGAAAACAAACAAGTGGGGATAGACTTATGGTTCTTGTACTCTGAGTGCACTTCACGTTGATGTGGGCTATCTGTATATGAAGTTTGTAGTCACTAGCTTTTATGCTTTGGAAGTTATGCCCCAGACAAAAGAAAAATATAATATACAAAAGGAAATAACTCTTAAAATAATGGGAATAGAGTTATGGTTCTTCTAAAGTGCACTTTGCTTTATGTGATCTAATTGTACATGAAGTTTGAAGTTACTAGCTTCTGTACTTTACAAGTTACAACCCAGATAAAATCCAAAGTTAAAATTTATAAAGAAGGATAACTCTTAAAATAGTGGAAATAGATTAATGGTCCTTGTAACATACACATCTTATTAATGTGGCCTATATATATATGAAGTTTGAAGTTACTAGCTTTTTTACTTTGGAAATTAAGCCACGGACAAAAATAAAACATTACAATTAACAAAGGGCAATAATAAAAAAAAAGAGTTGGAATAGAGGTATGGTTCTTGTACACTGCACTTTGCCTTTCTGTAATCTAACTGTGTGTGAAGTTTGAAGTTACTAACTTCAATACATTGGAATTTAAGACCTGGACAAAAATCCAAAGTTAAAATCTACAAAAGGCAATAATTCAAAGATTAGCTGGTATAGAGTAATGGTTCTTGTGCACTGCACTTCTCCTTAATGTGATCTAGATGTGTGTAAAGTTTGAAGTGACTAGCTTCAATACATTGAAAGTTATGACCTGGACAATAATCCAAAGTGGACAAAAATCCAAAGTTAAAATTTACAAAGGGCAATAACTCTAAAAATAGTTGGTATATAGTAATGGTTCTTGTACACTGCACTTCTACTCAATGTGATATAGCTGTGTGTGAAATTTGAAGTTACTTCCTTTAGTACTTTGAAAGCTATGCTCCGGACAAAAATCAAGAGTTAAAATTTTCAAAGGGCAATAACCCACAAAATAGCTGGAATAGAGTTATGGTTCTTGTGATCTAGCTGTGTGAAGTTTGAAGTTCCTAGTTTCAATACTTTGGAAGTTATGCTCCAGACAAAAATCCAAAGTTAAAATTTGCAAAGGGCAACAAGTTCAAGGGGAGATAATTCAGCAACAAATTATAGCAGAGGCATGAAAGTAATACATCCCATCATAACATGTACAGAAAAATTATGTATAAAATTGGGTTTAGTATATACAAAACTGTATGATTAATACTCTGGACAACAACAATGCAGGAAACCTTACAAGCTTAAGGGGAGATAATTCAGCAACCAATAGCAGCAAGGTCGTGAAAATTGCACATGTACAATTTCATATGTACCCAAACATTATGTTTAAATTTCAGTGCAGTACTTGAAAAACTGTAGGAAAATAAATCCGGACAAAATTGTGTCTACGGACGGACGGACTGACAGACAGACAGACGGACAGCCACGGCGACTCCAGTATACCCCCCTCCACTATGTTGTGGGGGGTATAAAGAAGAAAATGCCGTTCATCAGCATTTTCTCCTTTTTCCACAATGTTTTCTTTAGCCTTCTTAGTTAAGATGATCAAAACTATGTATCATGTGGAAATGGGCAAGTGTACTCTAGAAACCCAGTCAAGTGCCAATGAAACCCACCAAGCACACAAAAAAAAGTGAACTGTAGCTGTGCTATAACTGAGGTACTGTTTAAAGCGCTGTATAATACCAGTATACTACACTAAATGGTGAAATTTGAAAAATATAATTGGATGAGCAATTTAAATACACCCTTGATCAGACAACAAAATATTAGACCCCTTCAAGTTGGAGGCATTAATTTCTGCAGACTACCAATAAAAAAATTTTTTTTAGCATGACAAAAATTTCTATAAAAGTTTGGGCAAACAAAATGTGGGAAAAGGCAAAGAATACTCAGTATCAGTTTTTTCTTTTTCCAACAATGTTTACTGGTCCTTTGACATACAGAAAACACAAAAAATCTGTGTTGTAGAATAACTAACTGAATCATGATTGTTCTACAAAACGGATTTTTTGAATCCATAACCATGTGACAGAGTACTTGGTATCATGCATCACGGAAAAACATTAACCCTTTCTCAAACAATCCCTGGTTTTTACGGGTCAGGAATAGAAGCATTTTGAAAACAATGTGGGAAAAGAAGAAAATGCTGGTAACCAGCATTTTCTACTTTTCCCACAATGTTTTCTACCCTATCATATAGAAAAATCATCTTTTTAGCAACTGTTAATTTGTCATCTGCAAAACGCTTTCAATTTGGTCTGGTCTAAAATTTGCCGTTTGGGAAAGGGTTAAGCCCCATTTTGGCAGCGTACGGTTAAAGTACCGGCATATAGACTGTTATGTAGGAACTGGTATTTCATCATTTGTGTTGAGTATTTTCTCAGCTTGTGTTCGCTGTTCTGCTGTTAGGCGTCTATAATCTGCTTTGAAAAATGAGATGAGTATAACAAAGGCAAACACAGCAACTCCACTGGCAAACAACATGGGCACTGAAAATAAAAGTCAAATGATGGATTTTTTACTATGAAGCTGTCAAGAGTCACTTAAAATATTTGTTTGGTGTCTAAAGAAGGGATCAACATTATTTCAGAGCTACAATGGAACCCCATAAGACCAGGTTTCGCTAAAGGGCTGACCCTATTATAGCATTGTTTTCCTCTAAGATGTGAGAATATGTCACAAGATTACAATGATATAGATGACAACAAGAATTAGAAATACCTCTGGCTATCTTTGAAAACAGTAATGCTAAAAATCAAATCATTCACAATAGGATCAAACATTTGTTCTTATTTAACTCATTACCAAACCACAATATTTTAGGCTTGTCGAAATCAAAAGCATTTGCAGATGATAAAATAAAAGTGACTGAAAATTTGAAATTTGTTTTGTGAAGAGTAGAAAACATTGTGAGAGAAGAAGAGAATGCTGGTTACCAGTATTTTCTCCTTTTTCAACAATATTTTCAAAAGGCTTCTTTCTCAGGGTCTTCAAAAGTAGGGATTGTGTGGTAATGGGTTAATTACATAAACCAACCTATGTGCACCTATTGGCACCATTCCATTTTCCTACTCAAAAGTCTTAAAAGAATCTTACATAAATACAATATGTATAAAAATAGATTACCCGTCCAATCTTGTGGAGTAAAGCCATTTGCATCAGAATTACTTTTATCACAGCCTGTGGGGAGCGAGGCATCGTATGGTGACAAATCTTGAGCAATAAACTGCATCAATATGATGTATATTATACCCTGTACTTGACTGGAAAAATAAAAAGATATCAAATAGAAATCTGTTTCATCAAGGGAAGAAAACATTGTGTGATAAGGAAAAAAAATGGTGGTATCCAGTATTACCCGTAACTCCTTTTGCTACTACATTTTCAACAGCTTTCCTCTTCTGAGTCATTAACCCTTTACCAAACAACAAAATTGTAGACTGGTCCAACCTGAAAGCACCTACAGACAACAAAATAAACCTGATTCAAAAATTGAAATTTGTTTCCAGCAGGGTAGAAAACATTGTGGGAAAAGGAGAAAATGCTGGTTACCAGCATTTTCTCCTTTTCTCACAATGTTTTCAGAAGGCTTCTATCTCAGGGTTGTAAAAACCAGGGATTGTCTGGTAAAGGGTTAAGGATAGGATATCCTAATGGGATTCATGTAACATCAACTCTTATCACCAAAATCATACAGATCTGGTAAGACTCGGGTAATCCATATACTCGGGTAATCCATAATCAAGAAGGGAAAGCAGCGTCTATCAGCCAATTGATTACATAGAGGATAATCAACTGGTTATTTTTGATATAAAAAAATATCTCACAAGGATGCGTTGTTAGGTGTTGAAAAAACGAGTGCATAGCACGGGTTTTTTAACACCTTATGACACATCCGAGTGAGATATATTTCATATAAAAAATAACCAGTTGATTATTCTATTTATTATACACCTTATTAATATTATTTTTAATTTTTCATTTGAAAAACAACAAAAACTATCTTTAAGTACTTAATGAAAAAAAGGTGGTTCCTAAATTATGGCAGGAAGTGAAAGTGAAAGTTAATATCGTCACTTGTGATGATATCAAAATTTATTACACTGAGAAATTCCAGGATTTCACTGCTGAGTATAAAATAAAAGTTATTATACTGCAAATAAATTTCTCATGATCTGATTGGTTAACATGCCATGCACATATATTTCATGTTCCCTGGCAAAAACCATGTAAAGCCAGTTTCCCCTTTGAGTGCCCCGTAAACATCACCGCACGTGCAACATAACATCCAAAATGGTGGCATCGACTGATCACCAGACTGCACATTTATGCACAAAGCTGCATATTTTAGTGACGTCAGTTTCCAGTGACGTCAGTTTTCATTGAATTGGGGCACTCAGAAGGGAATTTCTGTTTCATCAGCATACTCGATTCATGAGATTATGATAGAGGAAAATTTTGATTAACGCGCTTTGAAAGGGTAAAACTTTGCAGTATAATAAATTCTTTCTATGGTCAGGTGGCAATGGGACTTGGAAACTTGTTCACGGCTGTGGTGAATCATGTCGCCACCTCGCCTTCGGCTCGGGCCGACATGATTCACCACAGCCGTGAACAAGTTTCCAAGTCCCCTGCCACCTGACCGTACAACTAATATTACCTAAGCCAAATCCATATGCCATTTCGGTGGTGAAAGGTGATACTCCACAAATCCCATTAGGATGAGCTATCCTTAAAATACAGGATAGTTTGGTAAAGAATTAAATGCTATGTTGATTGTGCATATGTTACGAGGATGCCATCAAAATTGCCCTCGTTTTAGTAATGCACTTCACAGCCAAGTGGTGGCAAAAGCCAAGATGTATATGATTTTGTGAGCAATAGCTGTGAGCTTGTGACTGAAATGATGTTGAGGGTGGTGTAAAATGCAGTCAATCAACCAATTAACTGTTACCACACAGCCACTAGTTTTGACAACCCTGAGTAAGAGGCCTTTAGAAAATATTGTTGGAAAAGGAGAAACTGCCAGTAACCAGCATTTTCTCCTTTTCTCACGATGTTTTCTACCATTCACAAAACAAATTTCAAATTTTCAGTCACTTTTATTTTGTCGTCTGCAAATACTTTAGATTTGGACAAGCCAAAAATTTTGTTGTTTGGTAATGAGTTAAAATTTACCAAGGAAAATGAAGGTTCTACTTACCCTGATATGACCAGAAGACCTGAACTTGTGGCCTCTGCTACTGGGTACGTAATTTCTACTGCCATTTCCATACAGATTGGGTATATTGCAAACCCGAATCCACCAAATAAAGATACCGAAAGGGCCACTAAAACCTTCTGGTCCCTCATTCTAGATACCTGTAAATATATTACCCTTAATCTGTTAACCCTTAACCTGTTAACTCTTCAAAATTTTGGACTAGTTGACAAAATAAATGTGAATCAAAAATTGAAATTTTATTTGGAAAGGGTAGAAAACATTGTGGGAAAAGGAGAAAATGCTGGTAACCAGCATTTTCTCCTTTTCCCACAGTGTTTTCAAGGGCTTTCTTTTTCACAGTCGTAAAAAGTCGGGATTGTGTTGTACAGAGTAAAATAAGTAAAACTGAACTTCTAAGCTGATACTACAAGGCCCAATTTTGCTATTGACCCTTTACCAGACAACAAAATTTTAGACCAGTCCAATTCAAAAGCCCTTGAAGATGCCAAGTAAAATGTGACTCAGATGTAGTAATCTGCTTTGCAACGGTAAGAAAATGTTGTGGGAGAAGGAGAAATTTGCGGGTTAGCAGTATTTTCCTTTTTACCCTTTTTTAATAACCCTGGGAAAAAATCCACTTGAAAACACTGTGGGATAGCATTTTCTCCTCTTCCCACAACGTTTTTCATCTGATCAAAGAAAAGTTGCACCATTTCAGCCACATTGGAATTGCCGTCTGGCAGTGCTTTCCATTTAGACAAGGCAAACATTCTGTCATCAGGTAAAGGGTTAGACAGAATTACAATGACAGTAAAACAGAAGAAGGATTTTACCATACAAACATACCTGTGTCTATGCTAACCGACTACAAAGCAGACTTATTTGCTGATTCATTTGTTCAATTTATTACGTGGATCTACAATAATGTAACTGACTCACCTCAGCAAAAGCACAAACGAACAAACAGCTGAGTCCCCATGACACTTTGATAACTTCTTCAAACTTCTTTGTTCTGTCAACATACAACCCTGCAAACACAGCCCCTAGGGACCCTACACCAATCATTAATGCTCCACATAGCCCTGCAAAATCCTGGAATGGAAGAGTCAAAAGTTTAAGTCTTTCCCACACAATCCTGACTTTTAACAATGAAGTAGTTCTTTTATTTGAAAACAAATAGCTCAATGGCCAATCCCAGATGAACCCATATCTTACAAACATGGAAGTTTTCAGCAAATGCCACTGGCAGGAGTGGAACCCGTACAGAATAGAGTCTGTTTTTCTGAGGCTTACAAGACCAAAACCTTAACCATTGAGGTAAAGAGAATTCTCCCTAATACAGTTTGGTTTGGTTATTTCCGTTTATTTATCGTTGCTACCGGCTTTCTATCTGAGCAACGCCTCCAGAAGACGGTAAGTTGTTACGGGGGGATAGTGCAAGGATACAGGTCGAAACTACTGAGAGCTTCGCCTGGTTCTTTAATTTGCTCTGGGTATAACTCCGTCACACGGGACCTTGGTTTAATGTCTCATCTGAAAGACTGTTAGTGATATTAGTTGGCCATCCGGGGATTCGAACCAACAACCTGTAGTGACCCGATACATTATGTTCATGAGTCCTACGCTCTACCTGCTGAGCTATATCAGCTGGTTACCCTAATACAGTTGTTAGGTATTGACTTTTGTAGTGGATGAAGCTACGCAGTGCGGACGGAGTGATCTCCCATTATATCTTCAAATGCTTTAGGCTCTGATTAGGTTAGTATTTTGTCATCGGGTAAAAAGTTACAGTTACAATACTCTATGTAAAACATGGGACAAAGTTAAAAGGAGGAGTTCATTTCAGCCCTATGGACATAAATGCACTTTGATTAACTCTTTACCACACAAGAGGAAAGAAGCCTTTTGAAAACATTGTAGGAAAAGGAGAAAATCCTGTTAACCAGCATTTTCTCCTTTTCCCACAATGTTTCCACCTTTTCTAGGACAAATTTCAATTTTTGAGCCATACTTATGTTGTTGTTGGCAAATGCTTTCAATTTGGACTGGTCTACAATTCTGTCGTTTAGTAAAGAGTTAAAGACAACAAGATTACACTGCACATAATCCACATTCTGATCTCAGATCTATACTGTTTGTTACTCTATAAGAAATACTAATCAACACAATTTTGAAATGGCACTACTTTGGAATTTCTTAACCCATTACCACACAATCCCTACTTTTGAAAGCCCCTGAGAAAGAGGCCTTTTGAAAACACTGTGGGAAAAGGAGAAAATGCTGGTAAACAGCATTTTCTCCTTTTCCCACAGTGTTTTCTTCCCTTCCCACAACAAATTTCTATTTTTCAATCACCTTTATTTTGTCATTTGCAAATGCTTTCAATTTGGACCAGTCTAAAATTTTCTCGTGCGGTAAAGAGCTAACTTTCAGACTGAAAATATCCATCACATGTTTTTTGTAGCAAAGTCTCCAGGATCCTAGGACACAACAAAAAGTCTTTGTACTCACATCTGTATAACCTCTTGGACACAAAGCTTGGACTAGGAAAGAAGAAAAGGCAGTAAATAGCGCAAGTCCGGCTCCAAACACAAAATTAAGAATCCAGTAGGGCCTGTTTCTCAGAAGCTGCAGAAGAAAACATACAAAACATGAGCAGCACAAGAAAAAAGAAGTAAAAATAACCTACTAAAGCTTCCAGGGAGGTTGAAGTTAATTTGTGCTTTTTTCTCATAGCTCATATTTACCAATGTTTTAAACTCATTAATCCTTTAACCCATTACCACACAATCCCTACTTTTGACAACCCTGAGAAAGAAGCATTTAGAAAACGTTGTGGGAAAAGGAGAAACCAGCATTTTCTCCATTTCTCACAATGTTTTCTACCCTTCACAAAACAAATTTCAAATTTTCAGTCACTTTTATTTTGCCGTCTGCAAATGCTTTTGATTTAGACAAACCTAAAATAATGTCGTTTGGTAATGAGTTAACCCATTACCACACAATCCCTACTTTTAACAACCCAGAGAAAGAAGCCTTTGGAAAACATTGTGGGAAAAGGAGAAAAAGCTGGTAACCAGCATTTTCTCCATTTCCCACAATGTTTTCTACCCTTCACAAAACAAATTTCAAATTTTCAGTCACTTTTATTTTGCCGTCTGCAAATGCTTTCGATTTGGACAAACCTAAAATAATGCCGTTTGGTAATGAGTTAAAAAGAATATTCCTTAGCTTCTGAAATCCTGTATGCTCCCAAATGCTCTACTGGAACTTTTTTCTTCAGGGTCACTAGAATAAAGGATTATTTGGTAAAGAAAAAGGGTGAACTTACAGAATAAGGTGAACTTACCTGTTTTAAACCAACAAAAAATGGCTCGGATTTCTCTTCAGCACTAGAGGTGGGTGGGGTAGGGGGTATGGAGCTCCATATCCCAAAAGTTGCCATTAACATAACCAGTAAGGAGGGAGCAGTAATTACCCAAAGCTGTGCATTAAAATAAACAATAAATTGATGAAAAAATATACAAAAGAATAATATTATTGTATGTAGTTCCCAATGCTATAACAAAATTTCAAATTTTTGCTGCTTGCCATCGACAAGGCAGACAAAGACATAGGTATAAAAATACCTTACAATTTTCCTCAAAAATAGCTGAGTCAAAATTTAAACATGAATACCATAGTTTGTTTCTTAACACTTTACCATCCGACAATTCTCACTCAAAATTCAAACTAGAGCTATCACTAAACATGATTATACCCCCTTTCAGCTCCTTGTCACAAAACAGGTATGCACAATGGGTCAGTACAAAACTAAGAGTTGAAAAAAGTTCAAGGGGAGTATATTCTGCAACAAATCGCAGCAGGGTCATGAAAATTGCACATGCACAACTTCATACACATAGTGACACTGTGTGTATACTCGAGTTAAGTACCTAAAAGAGTGTCTGAGAATTTCGCCAGACAAATTTGTGTCTACAGACAGATGGAGTGACAGACAGCCATGTTGATTCCAGTATACCCCCTCCACTTCGTTGTGGGGGGTATAAAAAGTATTTTGTAAAAGTTTAAAAAATCTGCATTCTTAGCATACTGGCAAACAGTCACCTATCTTCATCCATTGATAAACTAGCCCGTGCTTTAACAACAACGAAGAAGAAAGCTTTAGAAAAATTCTTGAAAAACGACAGAATGCTGAAAAACAGCATTCACGACAGAATGCTGAAAAACAGCATTCTCTCATTTTTCCACAATGCTTTCTACCTTCCTAAAGCAAATCTCAATATTAAGGTCACTTTTTATTCATCCGTCATCCGCCAATGCTTTCAATTTAAACAAGTCTAGAATCTTGCGGTAAAAGAGACAAGATGTTTCAAATTATACAGGCCATAACAAATCAAATACTGTCTGATTTGACAAGCCTGGCATTTGGTCCCATGGTAAAGATTTAACTTTTTAGGTAATCAACAGCAAAGTTTTAGAGATGTCCTAATTGAAAGTTGTACAGACAACAGAGCATTGGCTCAAATAATGAACTTGTCTCTGAAAGGGTAGAAAACATTGCGGGAAACAGAAGAAAATGAGTGTTACCAGCATTTCTCCTTTTCTCACAATCTTCTCAACAGCCTTCTTCCTCAGGGTTGTTAAAGTGGTAAAGGATTAGGCACTTATTAAACAACCAAATGACTTACCAGTATGGGTATGTCTGCTTGTTTGTTGACAATGTATGGGGCCATCAGGTTGGCAATCAATATGCCCAGAGGATTTGCTGGTAAGAGAGTTAGAAAATTAAAATAGGGGATCAAATACTACCCTGCATCAGAAATATAACTGTAGTATACTGGTCTATCCCACAGATAGATGTAATGGTATAGCTTGTGTTTGTATAAGGCACTACCAAACGACAATATTTTAGACTGGTCCAAATTGAAAGCATTTGCAGACGACAAAATAAAAGTGACTGAAAATTTGAAATTTGTTTCCAGCAGGGTAGAAAACATTGTGGGAAAAAGAGAAAATGCTGGTAACCAGCATTTTCTTCTTTTCCCACAATGTTTTCTAAAGGCTTCTTCCTCAGGGGCGTCAAAAGTAGGGATTGTGTGGTAATGGGATAAGGGGACACTTATACTACCTTGCTATAGAGCTAGCTTTTGTAGCGACGTGGTAGACTGTTCGCCTTGAGACCCAGAGGTTCAGGGTTCAAAACCCGCCAGTGATGGCTGTTTGTAAGGCAAACACTCTACCATGTCACTCTATAGCAAGGCAGTATAAGTGTCCTCTTCTACAAATACAAGCTATACCTTTACATCTATCTGTGGGATAGACCAGTTTAGTACATAATTATGCAAAGATCTATTTCCCTATTTTTGTTTACACTTTACACCTTCAGTGAACAACTCTGTGTTTTCACAATTCCTTTTGCTCATGGCTTCTGAAAACAGTCATTTTTCAAAGACATATCCTATATTTTAGCCACAGCTAATTTGTTATCTGCAAATGCTTTCAACTTGAACAAGTTTAAATTTTTGTCTTAAGGAGCTTTGATAGAGAACTACACATAAGTGAAAGTAAATGAAAAAAGCCTCGGGTGAAGGGGAGACAATTACTCAACACATCACACCAGATACCTAGAAATTTAATTCACACACATCAGCAGATTTTGCCAAAAGCTGTATAAAGTTTCTACACACAAACAGCAACCTTGTTTGATTGTTTGATGGTATTTAAAACCCCTTTCAACATTATTCCAGCAACCAATGCTTGTCTGGAGTTTCTGTTACCAACACAAGCCACTGTTCTTTCCAAGCTACTAGCTGCTTTCCCACATAATCACCATTGAAACAATCATCAGCAATGAGAGAGGTAAGAATACTGTGGCAATGACTTCATCATCAATACTATAGACATTGGTGGAGCCAGGAATCGAACCAGTGAGCTATTCTCAAGTCCTGTGGGCTACTGACTAAGCAACAGCAAAACCTGAAGGAGGAGTTTATGACACATACTTGTCTATTTCCTCTTCTCATGAAGCATAAATTGACATATAATTCTCTCAAAACCATAAATGTATGCAAAGATTTATATCCCGACTTGTGAAGTCAGTGATTTGCTGCAATTCTCTATAAATAAAATCTACTTTTATAAATTTACTTTCTGCACTTAAAACACATGTGCAGTCTCTGCATTCATGAGAATTACATGCTTTTATCTTACATCTAAGAGGACTGAGCACTGATTATGCTGCTTTTCCTGACAGAGTTGATCAAGATAAGACTTAACAGAATTTTGATAATGCACACTGTCCGATCTTGGTCCTACACTGTCTGCCAAAAACTGCAATATTTGAGCTGTTTTCAGCTATTTAACACTATACCACATGACAAGATTTTAGACCTGTCCGAATTGAAAGCATTTGCTGATGACAGTTTCAATGTGGCTCATATGAAACGATTTTTCTTTGAAAGGGAAGAAAACATTGTGGGAAAAGGAGAAAATGCTGGTAACCAGCATTTTCTCCTTTTCCCGCAACGTTTTCAAAAGCCTTCTCTTTCAGGGTGTTAAAAGTCTTCATTGTGTGGCAAAGGGTTAAAAAGTCCATGTCATTCTGTCTTTGAAGGGGCAGATATCATTGTGTTTACAAATGCGTTTTTCCTTCAGCTCATTAAAACACAGGATCTTTAGAAAAGGTCTACTTTTTTATCTAGTAAAACATACCCATAGATGCCATCATGTTTGCTGTTGCACGTTGGTCTCCTGCAAACCATACAGCTGCCAGTTTTGTTGGAGCAAACATTACAAAAGGCTGGGCACAAGCAGCAAGAATTTGACCTGTTACAATACAAACAATAAATAGATTGTTTCGAGTTATAGAACAAAATACAGTAGAGGGATACAGCCCCCATAGACAGGAACCATATTTGACATTTTCAGCCATTTTCTTACATTCAGTGTTAAAAAAAAAAATAAGGCAGATATAGTCTTTGGAAGTAATTCTTTCCACCAAAAGCTCAAAACCACTAACAGCAAGATTTGTTATTGCCATATTGAGCACTATCCATCCCTGTAAGAAGGAACATGTGATTGTGGGGGAAAGAGTTTTAAAAAAAAGATTGACATTTTTGATTGATGGATGTATGGGTTGACGGAAGGACAGACAGACAGACAGAAGATTGAATGAATAACTTGAATAATTCACTGACTGACTGATTGGTGAATAATGTGGCAAAATAATGGCACCTATTATTTCAGCTGTTGGTAGCAATACTGTTTGACTAATTTATAGAATGAATAATTGACTATTTGCCTGATTAGTGTAAAATATGACTTACATTACGTTAATGATACTTTAACTCTTTACCACACAAGAAAATTTTAGACTGGTCCAAATTGAAAGCATTTGCAGACATCAAAATAAAGGTAACTGAAAAAGTAAAAGTTGGTTTGGGAAGGGTAGAAAACATTGTTGGAAAAGGAGAAAATGCTGGTTACCAGCATTTTCTCCTTTTCCCACAGTGTTTTCAAAAGGCTTCTTTCTCTGGGTTGTTAAAAGTCGGGATTATGTGGTAAAGGGTTAACTGATAGTGACAACAATGTTTAGTTGACAGACTGATAGAAATAATGATTGATTGACAGACTGGTTAGTGTAAAATATGGGAAACATTACGATGTCAAAATTTTAGCTGTCAGTGATGACACTGTTTAATTATTTCATTGATTGGCCGCCGACTAATTGAAAGATCTGTTTAATCAACTGATTGACCAATTGATTGTGGATTGTGATTGTGGACACACAGAGTTTTGTTGATTTTCCTTCTATTCAGCTATGCACATATATGGCTGAAATTTACTGCAATTTACCATGCAGCTACATGTGCATTTATTAATCCATTCCAAAACAGGCCCACCACAGAACATGGGTTGGCACATATAACTCTTTACCAAACAACAAATTTATAGACTGGTCCAAATTGAAAGCATTTGCGGACGACAAAATAAATGTGTGTGAAGAATCAAAATTTGATTTGGGAAGGGTAAAAAACATTATAGGAAAAGGAGAAAATGCTGGCTACCAGCATTTTCTCCTTTTCCCACAATGTTTTCAGAAGGCTTCTTCCTCTGGGAAATAAAAAACAGCAGTTGTTTTGTGAAGGGTTAAATACTGTTGCAAGTACAAACTTACCAGCTAAGCACCAGCTATATCTAGAATGTTGTGGGATGGAATCAAATGTACTGACATTTCTCAAAAAACTTCCTACACCATTTAACCACCCAGCTGCAATCAACTGAAAAAGATATAATAAATATCTAAAACTTTGCTTTGTGGCCAGTTCGCATCAAAATCAAAACTGCACAAAATGTGATTCTTCACCAAGACCTTGAAATAATATTTATTTGGGTCTTATTTATAGACCGAGTTATCTCTTTACTAACCAACAAAATTTTAGACTGGTCCAAATTTAACTCTTTACCACACAATCTCGACTTTTAACGACCCTGAGAAAGAAAGCCTTTGAAAACATTGTGGGAAAAGGAGAAAATGCTGGTAACCAGCATTTTCTCCTTTTCCCACAATGTTTTCTACTCTTTCCAAATCAAATTTCAACTGTTGATGAACATTTATGTTGTCATCTGCAAATGCTATCAATTTGGACTGGTCCAGAATTTTGTCGTTTGGTAAAGAGTTAAAGCATTTGCAGATGAAAAAAACTAACATGACTTTATCATTTAAATGTGTGTTCCGGGAGTGAAAAAAGCATTGTTGGAAATGGAGAAGATGCTGGCTCTCCTTTTCCCATGATGTTTTCAAAAGGTTTCTTTTACAGGCCTTTACAAACGTGATTGTTTGAGAAAGGGTTAAATCTGTTTGGTTTATGTGAGGCCTTAAGGATTAATATATTTCTCCAAACAACTTTGTAGGAAATGGCTTCTGAAAATATTGTGTGGAAAGAGAGAAAATACTATTAACCTAAATTTACTCCATTTCACCATCTCAAATCCCTTATGCATGTATATAATCTACTCCTTTGGTGTGACCCAGTTAAATTTAAACATCCAAACCAAGTCCACACTTCAGAATGTGTCACTTACAGGGCTTAAACCATTACCACACAATCCCTACTTTTGATTCACCTGAGAAAGAAGCCTTTAGAAAACATTGTGGGAAAAGGAGAAAATGCTGGTAACCAGCATTTTCTCCTTTTCCCACAGTGTTTTCTACCCTTCACAAAACAAATTTCAAATTTTCAGTCACTTTTATTTTGTCGTCTGCACATGCTTTTGATTTGGACAAACCTAAAATTTTGTCTATTGGTAATGAGTTAAAAATCTATGGGTCCAGGATGTGAAACCTAGCTCTGTAAAGCTCTTTGCAAAGCCTGACAGTCATTCTCTCAATAAGGAGATTGTTTTCATGATATTATGAGGCTTCACCCTTTACCACACAATCCCTTTCAAACTCGACAAATCTAAAAATGGCAATCTTTTAACAGAACAGAACAGAAATTTTATTTTGACACATAAGAATACATGTGTAAGCTTAACCTTTTACCCCATAAGGCATTTCTATGGTATCTCTAATTGACCCTAAATAACAGCAAGGATGAAGCCGTTTCTTATGCATATATGACATCTTTTAATAGTGTAGAAAACATTGTGGCAAAAGGTGAAATTGCCCGTCACGAGGAATTTCACCTTTTGCCACAATGTTTTCCAAAGGCTCCTATAAGCAATGTAATGGTTAATGGAGTAAAGGGTTTATGGTCATAACAAACAATCTAATGTTTATTGTACAAAGCTTTTGAGTGAGAAAGGAAAAAGTGATAACGAGCATTTTTTCCAATTTCAAACAGAATTTTTCTATTCCAAAGACAAATCATATCATTTTAATGAGCTACATAAGATTGTAATCTAAAAATGCTCACAAAATGAACGAATCTGAAAATGTGTCATGTGCTACCTTAAACCTTCATTTTTTACCAAAAAATTCTGAGTCTAAAGAACCTACAATATTTTCTACCCTTCCAAAATCAAATTTCAATCTTTAATTCACATTTAGTTCGTCGTCTGCAAATGCTTTCAATTTGGACTACTCTTAAATTTTGTTGTTTGTTGACTTAAATACCGGTACCAGGTCTTACAGTCAGTTCTACTGAAATGTCTGTTTTCCCTTTACCAAACATTTGCCTGCTTTCATAACCCTGAAGGAAAGAAGACCAGCATTTTCCAGATCAAATTACTTACACTCCATCTGAGCCCAAGTGTGTCTATAAGCCATGATGCTAGAAACCCAAATGGAACTGAGGCAATAGCAAATACAAGCACCAGAATGTTAAGTTGGAATGGAGTTATGTCATAGTAGGGAACTGTTTTATCTGCTATTGGGGAAAATGTAATCCATATCTGAAAAAAGATAATTATTATAAATACAGTAAATCATGCAAAACTGATAGAGAATATTAGAACAGTCACAGGTCAACAAAAACCACAAACGTTGCTTAACCCATCACCACACAATGCCGACTTTTGACGCCTCTGAGAAAGAAGCCTGTAGAAAACATTGTGGGAAAAGGAGAAAATGCTGGTAACCAGCATTTTCTCCTTTTCCCACAATGTTTTCTACCGTTTACAAAACAAATTTCAATTTTTCAGTCACTTTTATTTTGTCGTCTGCAAATGCTTTCGATTTGGACAAGCCTAAAATATTTTTGTGTGGTAATGAGTTAATCACTGAATCTTTAACCTTTTTCCACAGAATACCAAGTTTCAATGACCCTAAGGGAAAGGACTTTTAAATCACTGTAGGGAAAGGAAAAAAATGCTGTAAACCAATACTTTCTCATTTTCCCAACAAGTTTTCTATCCTTTTCTCCCCTTTAATCCTTTCAAAGACAGTAATCATCTTTTCAGCTACATTCTATTTGTCGTGTACGAATGCTTCTTAGGCTGAGTGAGCATAAAATTTTGTTGTTTGGTGAGGAATTAAACATATAGCCAAACTGAATCATGCCTATTAAAAGTAACAATATAGATCTTCAATCTTTGACACTTTTGCAGACAGTTCCCCCATCACATTTCTGTCATGCCAAACAACCCTTTTATCTACAATTACAATTGATAAACTTGTGTCTGTCAATTGTTTTGTCTGGGAACTGTCTACCTTCAGTCTGAAGGTGTCTGCTCCGATGCTATTTTTGTTACTGTTCTTTGCACACCTGCGGAGACCAAAAACAAAAATAGCATCGGAGCAGACCTTCAGACTGAAGGTAGGAACTGTCTTGTTCTCTTGAATAGATTTATAAACAATATCACATTATTTTTACAGTGCATGTGGGACTCAAGCACCATTCTCAGATAACTAGTACCGCAGCTTTATCTGAGCTAGTTGGCCATCTAGTCATGAGTTTACCCAACATCGGTTACAACA
Source organism: Tridacna crocea (assembly GCA_943736015.1). Taxonomy (NCBI): domain Eukaryota; kingdom Metazoa; phylum Mollusca; class Bivalvia; order Cardiida; family Cardiidae; genus Tridacna; species Tridacna crocea. The sequence goes on along the minus strand of OX031064.1, from coordinate 58,593,689 downwards.
ATCCTCCCCGTTCTATTTTATTGACCGTTAGGAGTAACCTACCCCCCTTCAGTCCCCATGGACTTCTGGTGCAGCTAACCTGTGTCCAACATTTGACCTGGTCACTACTATCCCAGCAACACTAGTAACGTAGCTCTACCAACTGATCTAGTCGGGTATGTGGTTGCGAGTTCACTGAACATCTGTTACATTTTCTTTCCTCATGTTCATAGATAAATCTTATACTCTACACAGCATATTACTTTTTATCTGCAAATGCTTTCAATTTGGATGACAATTAAAGTTTGCTGTCTGCATGTACCAGATACTCTGCTCTAAGTAATCATAAATAATCTCAATTCAGAGGTAAAGATTAAAAACCTTTGAAATACTCATGAATTTTTTCATAGGAAAAGCAACTACAATATATGATAATTTAATTAAGAAATCTATGAGGGAAGTATTTATATGAGGAGATCGATGGTACAAAAGCATAAGATAAAATTAGAACAATATAGAACAAATATTCAAAGAGCGAAAAAAGTTAGTGTGAAACGATTTTACGCACCATTGCATTCGTGAGGTTCATTAAGACAATCACGACTAGAATGAACCATCTTCTTCCGTATACACGATAAGTTGACTTCATAGAACTATCTGAAAAATTTATACTGGAATTACTTGACACTGTGTTATCTATCTCGTCTTTAAACTGTTCATAATGGGTGTGCGTCGCCATACCAAGTACGAATCATATTGTTGACGCAAATGCGAAATCGGCGCAGTATAAACTTTTTATAAATGTTGTTCCGGAAATATCCGTCTCTTTTAATCTTGTGAGAAAGACGTCAAAAACACTAGACAATTTTCATCAAATTGCGCTAATTTTAACCCTTTACCATACAATCCCTGGTTTTTACGACCCTGAGATAGAAGCCTTTCTTTGGTAACCAGCGTTTTCCCCTTTTTCCACAATGTTTTCTACCCTGCTGGAAATAAATTTCAATTTTTGAACTACGTTTATTTCGTCATCTACAAGTGCTGTCAATTTGGACCAGTCTAAAAGATTGTCGTTTGGTAAAGGGTTAACTCTTTCACAAGTAATACCTGGTTTTTACGGCCCTGAGAAAGAAGCCTTTAGAAAACATTGTGTGAAAAGGAGAAAATGCTGGTTACCAGCATTTTCTCCTTTTCACACAATGTTTTCTACCCTTCCAAAAGCAAATTTCAAATTTTCATTTACTTTGATTTTGTTGTCTGCAAGTGCTTTCATTTTGGACCAGTCTAAAATTTTGTCGTTTGGTAAAGAGTTAAAGAACTATATATTATTCCATGGTTGGCCTGTACAAAGGAAAGGTACACTCCAATAGTGATTCGTATTCTTGAATTTCATATTGGGTATTGGGGTGGGGGTGGGGGGAGTGGTGTTAAGCAACTTCTGTTGTTTTGCGCATGTCACATAGCACGAGGTAGCATTTTATTGAGTAAACGCTCATTTTATTTTGAAATTCAAAGTAACCGAACATAGTTGTCGCATACGAAAGTGGTTTGGTTCTGTAGATAGGATGCTCAAGTTAGATGGATGAGTATTAATTTTATAGATTGCCATCTAGCGGGAGATAATGAAGCAACTTCTGAAAGCGGAGCACTTAAGCCCGAAGGGACCTTGTCAGTGAAATGGGTTAAAATTTAGAATGCCTGCAGATATCTAAATTCTAAAAGTCACATGCACAACTACACATCATAGAGATTCATTGTGGCAAGTTTGAACTTATTCCAATGAAAACTGTAGGAGTTGGGCACACAAGAAATTGCTAAGAGACAGACAGACAGACAGACGGACAGGCAACCATGGGCCATAACATAATATGACACTTCGGGCATATAATAAAAATAGAGCAAACAAGCTATTTGTGTATAATAACTCTTTTAATATTATCAGTTACATAAACATCATGTGAGCATACAATATTATCACAAAATTTTGGACTAGTTGACAAAATAAATGTGAATCAAAAATTGAAATTTTATTTGGAAAGGGTAGAAAACATTGTGGGAACACTTAACATTGAAGTGATGAAATGCATACATTTGATAATTGTCTGAATATTTCAATGTAAAGTTTTTTTTTTTTTTCCACAAGAATTCATCAGAAAGAACAGAATAGTGTAGATCAGGATGAGACTGCATAGAATTTCCATTTCAAAGCATTTGATGAAAAATTCAATGTGATTGAAATAGGAGAGATTTTCTTTGAAAGAGTAAGAAAAAAATTGTGAGGAAAGGAAAAAATGCTGGTTATTAGTATTTTCTTTATTTACCTTAATTTTTTCCAAGCTTCTTTTTCAAGATCGTTAAACTCATGATTGTGTGGGATAAGATTTAACCCTTTACCAAACAATCCCTGTTTTTTATGACCCTGAGAAAGAAGCCTTTTGAAAACATTGTGGGGAAAGGAGAAAATGCTGGTAACCAGCATTTTCTCCTTTTCCAACAATGTTTTCTACCCTGGTGGAAACAAATTGCAATTTTTGAGTTATGTTTATTTTGTAGTCTGCAGGTGCTTTCAATTAGGACCAGTCTAAAATTCCGTTGTTTGGTAAAGGATTAACCAAGGGATTTTTAGGTAAAGAGTTAAGTGATATTTGATAAACTAAATAGATTATGTAAGTTCAACTTTCACTGACCCTTTACCATGTCAATCTTTTACAGAGCAATCCTGACTTTTAACGACCCTAGGGGAAAAGCCTTTTGAAAACATTATGTTCAACCCTATCAAAAAAACATCGCACCATTTCAGCCATATTGGATTGTCGTCAGCAAAAGCTTTCAATTTGGACAAGACTTAAATTTAGTTGTTAGGTAAAGGGTTAATAATATAGAAGTACATACCGGTGGATGACAGGATATTGAAGAAAATAACACCCTAACCCTTTACCATACAACAAGACCCTAGACTAGTCCATTTTGAAAGCATCTGCAGATGAAATATCAAATGACATCAATATGTTTGGATTTGTCTTTTTAAACATAGAAGGACAAAAGAGAAAATGCTGGTTACAAGCATTCACTCCTTTTCCCATAGTATTTTTACAAGACTTCATCTGCAGGTAATATTGAAAATTATACACAGAGAATGATATTTGGCACAATCAAGTTATGAACAAATGCATAACCATTTTTTTTCCCAAGAGAGACAGACAGACAGACAGACATATCAGTATACATGAACATGTACATGTAGCTGTTTCAGATGTAGCTGTTTCCATTATGAAATAATTGAATGATTGTCTAAAAAGACTGTAGTATTTCATTTAAAGTAACAATACCTTCCAAAAGTAACCAAGGATGGTGTTTAATTTAACCCTTTCCCAAACGGCAAATTTTGGACCAGACCAAATTGAAAGCATTTTGCAGATGACAAGTTAACAGTTGCTAAAAAGATGATTTTTCTATATGAGAGGGTAGAAAACATTGTGGGAAAAGGAGAAAATGGCTTCTATTCCTGACCCGTAAAATCCAGGGATTGTTTGGGAAAGGATTAAATGATTTCGTTTGAAAGTATGGAAATTATCCAGTAGATGACAATCTGTTATTGTACAGTTGGTCCAAGAAATTGGCAGAGAAATTAATTTCAAAACAGGTCAAAAGTTGCTTGATCACTCTATACTTTGTTTGGTTTTTTTCCTATTTTTGAAATTCTTTTTTCTGCCAGCGACTAACACACAGATTGACCACATAATAAACAGATTGTCATGTTCAATACTTTTAAAGGTATGATTTCAATTTAAATGCATACTAACATGTGCTTTGGTTTTTCAGCTGCTGTTGGTTCTTCAAGTTTTCAAATATGCTGGCAGATTTTATTCATAAAACAAGAGGGCCATCACCTGCGCCATTTGACCAAAAACAAACCATTTCCAATCTCTTTTGAAATATGACAAACAGTATCTAAAGGATGCACATGGTATTTAATTAAAGATATGAACTGGTGACCTAATGTGACACATTATCAAACTGAGACATGATCAAGGTGAATATTCTGGCCAGCTTTTATGAGTATTAGACTCAAAATAAGGCCTTGAGAGTGTACACAAGGTTTTTCTAAGATTTGACCGAGTGACCTAGTTTTTCACCCCACATCACTCACTTTCAACTCTTCAAAGGCATCATCGATATAGATACTCTGACCAACTTCTAGGGGTATTGGACTGAAAATATGCCCTCAAAGGCTTACACATGGTTTTTCAGAGATTAACCCAGTGACCTAGTTTTTGATCAGACATGACCCATTTTTTAATCCATCAAAGATGTCATTAAGACCAACATTCTGACCAATTTTCTAGAGTATTGGACTCAAAATGTTGCCTTTGAAGTATATGTATGTTCAAGGTATTCTAAGATTTGACCTGGTGACCTAGTTTTCACCCCTTTCTAAATTGATGGGAGATTCTCAAGACAAACAATCTGACCAAGTTTCATGAATAATGGATTCAAAATGTGGCCTCTAGAGTGTAAACAAGGTTTTTCAAAGATATGACCCAGTGACCTTATTTTTTGTCAGACATGACCCATTTTCAAACCCTTCCAAGATGTCATTAAGGCAAACAATCTAACCAAGTCTCATGAGTATCAGACGCTGTTCCCTTGGGTGTACACATGTTTTTTTAAGATTGACCTAGTGAACTAGTTTTTGATCAAACATGACCCATTTTCAAGCTATTTTGAGATAGTATCACAACAAACATTTTGACCAAGTTTTATGTGTATCAGACAAAAATTGAGGTCTCTAGAGTGTACAGAATTTTTTTCTAAGATCTGACTTAGCGACCTAGTTTTTGAGCCAAATGACCCATTTTTAAAGTCATCCATTATATGATTAAGACAAACATTCTGACTAACTTTCAAGAGTTTTGGATAAAAAAAAATGACCTCTTAGAGTGTATACAAGGTTTGTTTTTAAACTGACCTATTTTTTAACCTCATATGACCCATTTTCACACTCATTTGAGATATCATTAAGACAAACAATCTGACCAAATTTCATGGATATCAGACAAAAAATGTGGCCTCTAGAGCATACACAAGGTGAAGACTGATGACACATCCTGCATGACACATGATAGACAACAGGCACAGCATGATCACAAAAGTTCACTATGAGCAGGAGAACTTAGTTGTAAGACGAGAAAATGTACAATGTTAACAAAGGCACTCTTCCCCATAGTTTCAAAACACAAGATAGAGTTATCAACAAACAAATGAACCAAGTTTCTATTTCTAACATAATGCTCATCATTTCACATAGTTATATCTGAGTTTGTAGCAATATCTGTAACTCTTTATCAAATGAAAAAAAAAGTAAACTTGTCAAAACTGAAAGTAATTACAAACTAAAATGATGGAATTTGTCTTCGATTGGTTAGAAAATATTGTGGAAAAAGGAGAAAATGTATGTTACCAGCACTGTCTCCTTTTGCCATGATGTTTTCAAAATCTCAGTGTCCAGGTTCATTGAAACTTGTGACTGTGTGGTAATGGTTTAATCTCATTTTTGTAAACAATCATCCTAAGAATTGCTCTACATATTTCTTTTTGACACAAAAACTTGAAAGAAAAAGTCACCATGTAAAAAAACTTCCATACAAACTTGCTAAAAATAAAATATGCATGCAGAAAGGACATTATTAATGTCTTTAACAAATAATCTCAATTTTTATGAATCAGAGGCAGAGGGCCTTTTAACTAATTACCAAAAGGCAATATTTTAAGCTTGTCCAAATCCAAAATAAATGTGACTAAAATTTGTTTTGAGAAGATTAGTAAACAATATGGGAAAAGGAGAAAATGCTGGTTACAAGCATTTTCTTCTTTTCCCAAAATGTTTTCCAAAGGGTTCTTTCTCAGGGTCGTCCAAAGTAAAGATTGTGTGGTAATGGGTTAAAACATGTTTAACCCATTACCGCACAATACCCACTTTTGACGCCCCTGAGAAAGAAGCCTTTAGAAAACATTGTGGGAGAAGGAGAAAATGCTGGTAACCAGCATTTTCTCCTTTTCCCACAATGTTTTCTACCCTTTACAAACAAATTTCAAATTTTCAGTCACTTTTATTTTGTCGTCTGCAAATGCTTTCAATTTGGACCAGTCTAAAATATTGTTGTTTGGTAATGGGTTAATTATGGAAAAATTACTTGCAACCAGCATTTTTCCTTTCTCACAATCTTTTATACCGTTACAAAGACATATACCGCACCATTATCTGAGCTATATTAAATTTGTACTCTGCAAATACTTTCAAAATGGACAGTACTAAAGTTTCGTCATCTGATACAAACCGAATTCAAACAACACAATAAGGATATGTAAAGATTGTTGACTTAACCCTTTACTCCATAGATACTCATTTTGACACATCAACAAAAGAAAGCTTTTGAAGACATTGTGGGAAAAGGAGAAATTGCTCGTAACGAGCAATTTCTCCTTTTCCCACAATGTTTTTTTCTCAATCAGATAATTGTTTCCCCATTTGTCCATGTTTTTGACATCATATGTTTATTTGCTGCTGAATTGAAGGAACCTAAAATTGGCATATAAGGTAAAGGGTTAAATCCTTTTCACCACAACACCCCGCCAATTAACCCTATCAGATTTTTTTTAACCCTTTCCCAAACAACAAATTTTAGACTCTTCCAAACTGAAAGAGTTTGCTGACAACAATTTTAAATATGATGAAAATGGTAGTAAGTTCTCCTAAATGGTAGAAAACACTGTGGGAAAAGGAGAAATTGCTTGTTACAAGCAATTTCTCCTTTTCCCACAGTGTTTTCAAAAGACCTGTAATACAGACACGTAAAAACCAGGGCTTGTTTGGGAAAGGGTTAATACTCGAAATACTACCCCAAAATTGCAATTCCATAGTTGCTTTTGTCTACAGCAAAGCATACAATGTGGATCAAAGATCAGGCAGCACATTTTACGCAGCCTGATCTTAACCCATTACCACACAAACAATACTTTTGACGCCCCTGAGAAAGAATCCTTTTGAAAAGAAGCCTTAAGTAAACAATCCTTTGCCAATTATTATTTTCAAAACTTGCTCACTGGATGGTGTATATAAAAAATACCTATTTGTAAAACAATGAAGTATAATATAAACTTAACAATATATCTAATGTCATGTTTGGAATTATGCTAATACACATGTTAGCCATGCTCTGTGAAAAGGGGTGGGGGCTAAACTCTTCACCAAGTGACAAAATTTTAGGCTTGTCCAAATTGAAGTCAATTGCAGGTGACAAGTTGACCCCTTTACTCCATAGATACTCATTTCTATGCATTGCTTATAGGAGCCTTTGGAAAACATTGTGGCAAAAGGTGAAATTGCTCGTGAGCAGCAATTTCACCTTTAGTCACAATGTGTTCTATGCTATCAAAAGGTATCATATACACATAAGAAACTGCTTCATCCTTAATGTTAGTTAGGGTCAATTAGAGATACCATAGAAATGACTTATGGGGTAAAGGGTTAAAATTTAGCTCAAAAAGGAAAAGTTGTCGCAGCATTTTCTCCTTTTCCCACAATGTTTTCTTCCTTTCCTTAATCAAACTCAATTCTTTAGTCACATTTATTTTGTTGTCTGCAAGTGCTTTCAAATTGGACTCGTCCAAAATTTTGTTGTTTGGTTAAGAGTTAAGACAGATGCTAGCTTTATACAACAAGCTGTGCTCATGTAAAAAAGGGCCAAGTCCATCTACATGATGCATGATTTCAAGCAAAGTAACACATACTTACATATCTATTAAAGCCACTTTTTTTCAAAATCAAACTTAACTCATTACCACACGAGAAAATTTTGGACTGGTCCAAAATGAAAGCATTTGCAGACGACAAAAAAGGGTGACTGAAAAATCGAAATTTGTTCTGGGAAGGGTAGAAAACACTGTGGGAAAAGGAGAAAATGCTGGTTACCAGCATTTTCTCCTTTTCCCAGTGTTTTTAAAAGGCGTAGTTCTCAGGGGCGTCAAAAATAGGGATTGTGTGGTAAGGGGTTATGAGGTAGACTGGGCCTTGGACGTACAGAAAATTAGCAAGTGGTGAAAAAGTTTTGGCCCTGGTTAGCCTGTATGATCTCAAAAACATAGCTTTTGAAAACATACAGGAAATTGCAGAAAATGCTGGTAATGGCTTTTGAAAACATGATGGGAAATGAAGGAAATGGTGGTAATCGGCATTTTCTCCTTTAGTAACTATCTTTTCTTCCCACTTAAAAACAAATTCCATCATTTGAACCATGTATGAACTTTAACCCTTTACCCCATAAGGCATTTCTTTGGTATCTCTAATTGACCCTATATAACAGCAAGGATGAAGCTGTTTCTTCTGTGTATATGACACCTTTTGATGGCATGGAAAGCATTGTGACAAAAGGTGAAATTGCTCGTCACGAGCAATTTCACCTTTTGCCACAATGTTTTCCAAAGGCTCCTACAAGCAATGCGTAGAAATGAGTATCTATGGAGTAAAGAGTTAATCTAAAAAAAAAAAAATGCTGTAATTTGGACTTGTCCAAAATTTCGCCGTTTGGTAAAGGGCTAAAGTCCATCTTCTAGCTGCCAATGTTAACACTTACAGTACAAATAAACCAAATAGAAACTTTTCATTTCATAACAAGTCCCAAATATTTGTAATTTCAATGTTGCTCTTGTCTTAACCCTTTCCCAAACAATCCCTATTTTTTACTGGTCTGGAATAGAAGCCTTTTGAAAATATTGTGGGAAAAGGAGAAAATGCTGGTAACCAGCATTTTCTCCTTTTCCCACAATGTTTTCTACCCTATCATATAGAAAATCATCTTTTTTTGCAACTGTTAATTTGTCATCAGCAAAATGCTTTGAATTTGGGCTGGTCCAAAATTTGCCGTTTGGGAAAGGGTTAAAATGCTGCCAATGTTGATAATAGATCAGACTACACATCCAATGCAGTCTGTTCTTAATCTACACTGGCCCCAAAGGTACATGTAACTGTTGATGTTACAGGTGTTTCAAGATTAAAAACAATCAGTTGTAAAAGGCACAAAATTGAAAAAGTATGTAGTTAAAAACTAGAGCTGTCACTGAATGTGACTTAATACCCCCACCAGCGCTTCAACAGAAAAAAGTGTCAAGTTCAAGAGGAGATAATTCCTCAACCAGGAAGAGTTGACACTTTAAAATTGCATCTTGCAAATCTTCAATATATGATCAATATATGTGCAAAGTTTCAAGACAATTGAAGAAAAACTGTAGGAGGATTTTGCGACACAAAATTATTAGTATTATGTACACAGATGAACACAGACAGACAGACGCACACACGGACTGACACAAGCACAGACTCATTGACAGACAGGCTGATTCCAGTATACCCCCGAAAAAATTTGTTTTTGAGGGGGTATAACAAGAGAATAAATACGGAAAATAGTAAACAACTGTTGGATTTCAAGTAATTTTGCATGTATAATAGGAAATTGCATAGTTCACACAACAACAGCACCAACCAATCAGGTATCACCATACACCAACCAATCAGGTATCACCACAGTGTCCACGGGGGCTGGCTCATCTGATAGATAGAGGCTCCAGTCACGTTAATTGGTATATTCACAATGGCATTATGTTGCCCAACTCTTTCTAACTCATTCTTTATCATATATCTGAAAAGAAATTATTACAAATGTACATGTACAACAATGAAATGTAGGGATAGCAACCCTTCCTCTAAATCTATAATTAACTCTTTACCAAATGACAAAATTTTAGACTGGTCCAAATTGAAAGACAACAAAATTAAGGTGGCTAAAGAATAGAAACTTAGTCTCTAGAGGTTGAAAACATTGAGACAACAAAATTAAGGTGGCTAAAGAATAGAAACTTAGTCTCTGGAGGTTGAAAACATTGAGGGGAAAGGAGAAAATGCTGGTTACCAGCATTTTCTCCTTTTCCCACAATATTTTCAAAAGGCGTCTTTCTCAGAGACGTGAAAACCTGGGATTGTTTGGTAGTAGAGAGTTAAACAACTCACTGTTCCCACGCCCCCCCCCCCTTTTTTCAGCGCACTGCTTTTGAAAACATACTGAAGGAAAAGAATCAAACCAATAGCGAATTTGACCCCTATAACCACTAAGTATATAAAACACAGAGCTCCTGACAGATTGATTTCAGTTTCAAAATTGAAAATATTGTTTTCCACTAAATCCTATATTAGGGGTACTCATTAGAATTGTTTCATCAAGGTGATTCTAATTTGTATCCACAACATAGTGTTCGGAAGAGATATAATGGATTTAGAATACTATCACTCCTTCTTTTCTGGAGCTCTGGAAACATAGTAACTACATACCCATCTTTTCCCAGCAAAAACACTGCAGGAATATTAATGACTCTCTCTGTTGAATCATCGATCATATCGACAAAGTTTTGGGAGTTATTTATATCATTATCACAAATCACAACTGCTATGGCACCTGCTTCCTCTGCTTGCTTGGCTTTTGTTACAAATGAACACTCTCTGAAATAATTTGAAAGAAATTCATATTCACTGACCATTTCAAACCAAATTCTAACTCTAAAATCCATGCCCTAGCCATTTGAATGGCCGACAGGTTTTCACAGTCCTGACCAATCAGATAGCTAGTTTTGAAATTCAGACTTTAACCCTTTACCAGACGACAAAACTTTAGCCTTGACCAAATTGAAAGAATTTGCTGATGATAATTTCAGTGTGCCTCAAATGTACAATTTTTCTTAGATAGGGTAGTAAAAATTGTGATAAAAGGAGAAAATGCTAGTTACCAGCATTTTCTCTTTTTCTCACAATGTTTTCAAAAGGCTTTTTTCTCAGGGTCGGCATCTCTTGGTAAGATTAAACAAGAGAAGGCTATGCTGCTACCATTTCCTGGCTGCATCTATTTGGTAAAAATTGCAAGTCAAAAAAAAAAAGACAGCATAACTGTGTCAAAAATATTGTGAAAGCTACCTATCTTTCTGGTACTGGCTCCCTTTTTGATATTTAACAAGTAGCAGGCACAGACGGAGACAAGACTATGACAGTACTCCAATTATTTCTTTGATCAATAAAATATCCCAGGAATAGATATCTAAATATGTTTATGAATGAGGCTCCTGACGTAACTTTGCACAACAAGGATCGATTCAATTTGTCACCGCCACTGGTTGCCCATAATGTTACAGGGGATAGTTCAGACAAAGGATGAAACCCATCTTAACCCTTTCCCAAACGACAAATTTTAGACTCTTCAAAACTGAAAGAATTTTCAGACAACAATTTCAAATTTCATAAAAATGGCCGAAAGTTCTCCAAATGGGTAGAAAACACTGTGGGAAAAGGAGAAATTGCTCATTATGAGCAATTTCTCCTTTTCCAACAGTGTTTTCAAAAGACTTGTACTGCAGACACGTAAAAACAAGGGCTTGTTTGGGAAAGGGTTACGTTACACCTGGTTCTTTTATGTGCTCTGTGTATAGCAAAGTCACATGGGACCTTGGTTCAACATCTCATCTGAAAGACTATCAATAGTTTTAGATGGCCAGCTGTGGAGATCAAACCTACCCCTTAACCCATTACCACACAATCCCTACTTTTGACGACCCTGAGAAAGAAGCCTTTTGAAAACATTGTGGGAAAAGGAGAAAATGCTGGTAACCAGCATGTTTTCTTCCCTTCCGAAAACAAATTTCTATTCTTTAGTCATTTTTATTCTGTCATCTGCCAATGCTTTCAATTTGGACAAACCTAAAATTTTGTTGTTTGGTAATGAGTTAAATGTCTTGAAGCACCACATTTGTAAGTTCTATGCTCTACCTACTGAGCTCTGTGTGCGGGTCGATCATAACAAGGACCACAGGAACTTCTCAAATAATGCTACTGCCATATGCCAGATACTACCAAAAAACAAAATCATAATGACTGTTAAGTGTGACATTTCTGCTCCAAGTTTTTCAAGTTATTAGTTTGATTTAATTTCTTCAGCAGTAAATTTGAACTTATTTTCTTTACCAGTAAATTTAAATTAATTTGAAACTGATGCATAAAACAACAACAACAACAAAAAACAAATATAAACATATAAAGCATACCCTCTTTGTATGAAGGCAATTTTATCTGATAAAACCTCCGCATTAGTTAAACGTGAACACCCGTGAAAAGGTTCTGCTACAACCAAATCAATGTTATTGTATTTTTGCATCTGAAAGAGAAAGGGAAGATCCAATTCATGGAGCTCTTTAAGAAATACGCTAAACACAAATTTTGAGCCAAACAAAATTTAACCCTTTACCACATCACACAATCTTAGACCTGTCCAACTTGAAAGCATTTGCAGACGACAATTCAACTCTTGCTGAAAAGATGATTTCTGTATATGACAGGGTAGAGAACATTGTGGGAAAAAGAGAAAATGCTGGATAAATCTAAAACCACTATATTCTCAATTCAAAAAGAGATAATAATTACCTCCCTTTTCAGAAAACAAACAAAAGTATCGAAAAATAATTTCAAGATAGACATAAACGTAATTTCTGATCTGTTAGAAATGTGCAAAAATATTTTTTCTGCATAAATCCTTATTTTAAGGTTCTGAGTTCGATACATAAAATTCTCATAACCTTAAACCCATTAGTCCCATAATTTTAATGACTCAAAGGCAAATGGCTTTCCAAAATATTGTATTGTGGTATCCGTGGTTGTGAGGAAGTGCGTCAGCCTCTTAGCCATAAGGTTCTGAGTTTGATACGCGGGAGCGGGTGTCAACTTTGCGATTTTTCACAGGCCCATATGTTCTGCACGTGTACAGTGTTGGTTATGAGATTACAATACCTGGCCAAACTAGAAGACATACAAAATTTTCTCTGTATAGTCCTACGAGAAAGTTATGTCCCCAGTGCAAAAGCCATTTTTGACCACATAGCTATAATTACTTGAATCCTAGTGGAGGTCCACAAGAAAAAGCCCTGAACCAAATAAGACAGGTCTAGAATGTGTGGTTATAAACAAGGAGATTTTCCGAGTTTTCTCAAGAAAAGGCCCTATAAAAACATTAGGCCCCTGAGACTGGGCTAAATTTCGTAGCCCTAGGTCTTATGATTAGCAACAAGATGATTTAACTCTTTCCCACACAATCCCGACTTTTGACGACCCTGGAGTAGAGGGATTCTGAAAACATTGATGGAAAAGGAGAAAATGCTGGTAACCAGCATTTTCTCCTTTACCCACAATGTTTTCTACCCTTCCCGAAACAATTTTCATTTTTGAGTCATATTGATAACGTTGTCTGCAAATGCTTTGAATTCGGACCTTTTCCTACAATGTTTTCAAAAGGCTACTTTCTCAGGGTCGTTAAAAGTCGGGATTGTGTGGTAAAGAGTTAAGATATATACATGTATATATTACAGAACTACACATGTAATGTAAACCATAGAACTGCTTAACCAATATACTTACAAAATTTACTCCAAAATCTTTGGCAAGTCGAATTTTGTAAGTGTAACTAATACTTGTTGGTTCCACAACTTCCATGAAAAGTACACCACTTAGTTGAACATGTATGTTGGGAGTGGAAGCCAAAATTTTCTCACCAACTGAAAGAAAACATCTGTTCATGTATTTAATTTGAGTCAATCCTGACACGCTAATTTCTACACATAACATAAACTATATCATAGTATACTATAGAGAATATCTACTATTTGAGAGACACGAAAATACTGAAAACTATTAAATAAAATTTTTGGAAAAGGAGTAATTAGACTCTAACCACTTTGACAGCTGTAGATCTTTAACTCTTAACTCTTTCCCTGATATGCCATTTTGAGGCTCTTCCATTTCAGCAGCAAATAAAGATATGATATCAAAAAAATGGACAAATGAGGATACAAATATCTAATTGCGTAGAAAACATTGTGGGAAAAGGAGAAATTGCTCGTTACGAGCAATTTCTCCTTTTCCCACAATGTTTTCAAAAGCTGTCTGTTGTTGATGCGTCAAAATGAGTATCTATGGAGTAAAGGGTTAAAGACACAATCCTGACTTTTAACAGCCCTGAGAAAGAATCAATGCCCATTTTATTTGATGTCATTGGAAATTTTGTCTCATAGAGCCGTTTGAAAGAAGCGGGTAAAATCATATTTATTCCAGATGTGTTTAAAGAGGGCTGATGTGCAGGTGTCTGCAAAGAACAGCAACAAAAAATAGAATCATAGCAGACCTTCAGACTGAAGTTACATGACCTAGATGCTCTAAATATTCATAATGTATGTTTTTTGGTATTATACCTGTAATGAAAGAATTTAGAGTGTGAAGTAAAATGGTCAATGGTGTCAAGTATGTAGGTACCAATGACATTGTTTTCTTTTTGGTGTATATTTCTTCCTTTCTAAACTTTTATTTTGGAAACTGAAGTTGGCTGAGGTAAAGAAATATCTGAGTTAACCCTTTACTCCACAGATACTCATTTCTATGCATTGCTTGTAGGAGCCATTGGAAAACATTGTGGCAAAAGGTGAAATTGCTCGTGACGAGCAATTTCACCTTTTGCCACAATGTTTTCTATGCTATCAAAAGGTGTCATATACATGAAAGAAACTGCTTCATCCTTGCTGTTATTTAGGGTCAATTAGAGATACCATAGAAATGCCCTATGGGGTAAAGGGTTAATACTTATCCTCCTAAATAACTATAATGAAATTTTCATTTCGATAGTAAAACCCAAATTACTCCCATTTTAAAGTAATAATTTTGGGTATAATATCTCCTTATCCGACAGTGTACATCCAAGATAAGACTGCATGTCCTGTGCAGTCTGATCTTGATCTACATTGTCCGCAAAAGGTCAGTGAGTCGTGTTTAGCAGCCTAAGGGTATTAACACTCAAAATATAGAGGCCAGACAAGCCACAAGAGTGCGCCAATGTTTGTTTTGATGGAAAAATACAGATTGTCTTAAAGCAACATTTACCATGAACCTACATGTTGGGAGCGTATACCTAAAGCGTATTTTAAGTGCTCCCATCTGGTTTAAACATTTCAGCAGAGAGCAAAATTTCACTTTCACTTCAGACTAGCACATTTTAAACCCTAGCAGAATTTAGGCCTTCCTTTCCTTCTTAACAATACTCTATCAATCATTTGGTCCCCAATTTTTGTTGACTTTGATGATCCTCAAACACACATGCTTATTAGCAAGAACGTACAACAACAGTATTTCGATACCGATAGTACTTTCATTTACAAAGCGTTTGGGACGGGAATAATTCTCATAGATAGCACTTCTCCATTGCCTTATAATGTAAAAACGATAACCTTTTCTCATACCAGAACCGAACAGCCGACTTACATGTTAAATTAATGATTATTGTGAGAGAATGAAGGATAAAGACTTCTTGAGTAGGATCCCACATCGTGAGGGTTGTTGATCTTTGTTTTTTAAACGCTTGCCTGTCGAAATAGTAATGAAGAGTTTGTCCACCTTACAGACATATCGTAACACCTTTCTGCATTTGTTGTGACTTTTTGGTAGATCTAGGAGAAATTCCTCGAATTTGATTCATTATTTTTAGAATAGTTTCTCTTGCTTTAAGAAATTACAGCATTCAAAGAACCAATTCACTTCGGTGAAGTAAGCAAACTGTACATTACTCTCTAGGCCGAAATGAAATTGCAGAGGATAGTTCCAACCATACCCTTTGCAGACGACGTTTTTCGCGTATTATGCAGACTTATGAATAGGCCTACATCATAGCTTTGCTATAAATATATCTAGATCTACTCACACGGAGATGTTTTTAGCTCCACTGGCCGAAGGCCAGCGGGCTTATGTCATGGCCCGTTGTCCGTCGTGCGTCCGTCCGTCTGTGCGTGCGTGCGTCCGTGCGTGCGTTAAATTTTATTTCAATCACCTTCTTCTCTGAAACTACCCATCCAATTTTAATGAAACTTCACAGAAATGATCCTGCCATTGTCCTCTTCAGAATTCCTTGAAAGAATTTTATTCCTTCAAAAACTTTGGTTGCCATGGCAACAAAACTGAAAAATATTGAAAATTTTTAAAAATCTTCTTCTCTGAAACCATAAGGCCTAGCGCTACCAAATTTGGCATGTAGCTTTATCTAGTGGACCTCTACCAAGTTCCTTCAAATAATAGCCCTGGGGTCAAAATTGGCCCCACCCCGGGGGTCACAAGTTTTATATGGGCTTATATAGGGAAAACTTTAAAATCCTTCTAGTACCGAGCCATAGGGCCTAGGGCTACCAAATTTGGCATGTAGCTTTATCTAGTAGACCTCTACCCAGAGTGCCCAAATGATAGCCCAGAGGTCAAATTTGGCCCAGCCCCGGGGGTCACAAGTTTTATATGGGCTTATATAGTGAAAACTTTAAAAATCTTTTCGTACCAAGCCATAAGGCCTAGGGCTACCAAATTTTGCATGTAGCTTTATCTAGTGGGTTTCTACCAGGAGGGCCCAAATTAAAGCCTAAGGGTCAAGTTTGTCCCCACACCAGGGGTCACAAGTTTTACATGGGCTTTTGTGATGAAAACGTTCTAAGTCATCTTGTTACTAACCATAATAAAGACTAGGACCACTAAATTTAGCCTTGTCTCATGGATTTTATGTTTTACAGGGCCTTTTATTGAGAAAACTTTGAAAATCTTCTTGTTTATAACCACACATTCTAGACCTGTATTATTTAGTATGGGGCTTTATCTTGTAGACCTCCACAAGGATTCAAGTAATTATAGCTTTGTGGTCAAAATTGGATTTGCCCAGGGGTCACAACTTTTTTGTAGGTTTTTATGGAAAAAAATTGTATGCCCTCAAGTTTGAAACCAGTTGGCCAAATAATGTACTGTTTGGCTTGAGGTGTTTTTATGAATTAGCCAGTGGAGCGATACAGGGCCATGATGGCCCTCTTGTTTTTTGTATTTTCAAAATATTTGTAGACTATATTCTATATGTATTCATGCATTAAAATTTAACCCAGAGCATGATTATTCATGTCTTTCCATGAATGCTTTTATTTTGTTTTTAAATCAAAGCCGAGCACATTCCTTTTTCAAGTTTTGTACATTTTTTTTATGGATAAAATTATGGGTTTACAGTAAAGTTCGCAGCAGTAGATCTAGGTTAGCTCTATACCAAACAACAAAATTTGAGACTGGTCCAAATTTCAAGCACTGGCAGACGACAAAATAAAAATAACTCAAAATTTGATTTTTTTTCCCAGCAAGGTAGAAAACATTGTGGGAAGAGGAGAACATTCTGGTTACCAGCATTTTCTCCTTTTCCCACAATGTTTTCAAGACTTCTATGTCTGGCTCGTAAAAACCAGGGATTGTTTGGTAAAGGGTTAGAGCACACATAAGCAGTAGGCCTATATATCATAGATCATAGTATATACGGTCCCTATACATCTGCTGCAGCGCTGTTTGAATAGTCTTTAGAAATCTAGCATCGTCTTGATTATATGATCCCTGCTGTTGTACATCGTTTGCAAGCATAGAAGGGACACTGGTCTGAAGGAACTAGATCTAGACTTGGTTATACTTCAAACAGTTTATAAATACAAGTACATAAGTTGCTGCAAAGATACAGCAAAATGGGTAAAAGCACAGCAAAAAAATAATTTCGCAGCTATCAAGCAGGTATCAAACTCACCACAGCCAGGTCACAAGTTTGCTGACCACTGAGCTGCCCAGGTGAGCAAATCCCCGAGAAAAACAGAACTGCAGAAAAGAGGTGAAAATGCGAATACACAACATTTCTCCTTCTTCTGCAATGTTTTTTCACCTTTGTCGGTAAATGCTTTCGGTTTGAGTCTAAAAGGTTTTCATCTTGTAAAATCAAAAGGAATTTGGTCGAAATAAAGAATTAACTCATTACCAAACGACAATATTTTAGGCTTGTCAAAATCAAAAGCATTTCAGACGAAAAAATAAAAGTAACTAAATATTTGAAATTTGTTTTGTGAAGAGTTGAAAACGTGAGAAAAGGAGAAAATGCTGGTTATCAGCATTTTGCATTTCTCCTTTTCACACTATATTTTCCAAAGGCTTCTTTCTCAGGGTTGTCAAAAGTAGGGATTGTGTGGTAATGGGTTAAAACCAGTAAAAACTTGGGTTGGACTTGAAAAACATTCTTACATTTAGGTTTGCATGCTCGAATACTATGGTATTTCTTCAATCTGGCCAGCTATCCATTGGAATAAGATAAATCCTGAATCCCCAGCTCACAGCCAAGTTCTTCACCTTTTTGACAAGCATATTACCACTTACAAAAATATTTCTTGAACTTAAGTCTGAGTAGCAATGATAAAGGGTCTAATCCAGGCTCATGTGTTTTGGTGTGCTAGTCTGAACCCTGTAATCTTCCGAGCAACTGGTCGATTTCTCTTTGTTTTTCAAATAAATCACTGAGTGTGGATGGTGGAAGACTCTTGCCTCATTTTTTGGTTCAATACTTCACAAGTTCTTCCCGAAAAATATTAAGGTTTTCTGTCACATACTTGGTGATTTCTCTCTTCTCTGACGAGGTAAACTAGTTTCTGCGTTTTGCACCTCCCTTCCATATTTACACTGCAAAAATGGAAAGAAAAGTTCATTAACCCTTGATTACCTCCATGAAAATGTATTTTGAAAATAATGTGGAAACAAGAAAATATTGGAAACTAGCATTTTCTCCTTTTCTGACTGTGACAAATTTTTTTTTTTCTATCAAACACTAAACCCATTTTTGAACTACATTCCCAATATGTTTTCAACTCTGTCAAAGACAAATCTCTTTGCTTGAATTACATCTCATTTGTTGTCTGCGATTCCTTTTTATTTCAGCAAGTCGAACTAGAGCTGTGACTTCACCCTTTCCCAAATGACAAATTTTTGGACTGGACCAAATTGAAAGCATTTGCAGACGACAATTCAACTCTTGTTGAAAAGGTGATTTCTGTCTATGATAGGGTAGGAAACATTGTGGGAAAAGGAGAAAATGCTGGTTACCAGCATTTTCTCCTTTCCCACAATGTTTTCACAATGCTACTATTCCAGATGCGTAAAAACCAGGGCTTGTTTGGGAAAGGGTTAATGTGACTTAATACCCCTGCCAGCCCTTTGAAAGAAAAAAGTGTCAAATTCAAGGGGAGATAATTCTTCAACCAGGAAGAGTTGACACTTGAAAAGTGCATCTTGCAATCTTTGATATATGATTAATATATGTGCAAAGTTTCAATACAGTTGAAGGAAAACTGTAGGAGGAGTTTGCGACACAAAATTACTGTTGTTTTGTACACAGACGGACAGACACACAGACTGACACACAGACAAACAGGATGATTCCAGTATACCCCGAAAACATTCATTTTGTTGGGGGGGGGGGGGGTTTACAAGAATTTCTCATTTTTTTTGTAGTTTATATAGAAGTAGTTTGTACTTACCAGCATTTTCTCCTTTTTCAAAAATGTCTTCAAAAGGTTTCTTTATCAGGGTTGTTAAAAGTTGGGATTGTGTGGTAAAGGGTTTAAGAAGAACTCAATTATTAATCAAACATTCTTTAACTTATCGTTTGGCATGTGGTCCAAATGGGTCACAAAGTCTGCATTGGCATTTGCTCATATAAAAAAATCTCACTGCCACAATGCTTTCAAAGGTTACCTCACTGAATGACAAAAAACTCCGCTGTGCTGGACATAAAAGGGTTTCTGTAAATTACAGATTCGGTAAAATGGACATACTGTATGTAGATACATTCTTATCTTGAATGTGTGAAGGATATTTGTTTTCTTAACCTTTTTTTAGGTGGTCTAGTTTTAGCATTTGTTATATTTTGTAGGATTTTCATTAATTATGATTTATTCTGGTTGATAAAAACTTGAAGTCAAACACAGTTAAAGACAGGTGAAGGTGTGATAAATATTATACTGCATATTAATCTCTTTATTGAGAAGGCTGAGTAGAATACAGAAAATTGCACAGATATACCCATACTCAGAGTAATTCCCCTTGAATAAAGTTATTTAACCCTTTCCCAAACAATCCCTAGTTTTTACGGGTCTGGCATAGTAGCCTTTTGAAAACATTGTGGGAAAAGGAGAAAATGCTGGTTCTTCCGGTGTGGAATGGTAGCCTTTTGAAAACATTGTGGGAAAAGGAGAAAATGCTGGTAACCAGCAACTATCTTCCGGTCTGGAATGGTAGCCTTTTGAAAACATTGTGGGAAAAGGAAAAAATGCTGGAAACCAGCATTTTCTCCTTTTCCCACAATGTTTATTACCCTATCGTATACAGAAATCATCTTTTAAGCAAGAGTCTGCAAATGCTTTAAATTTGGTCTAGTCCAAAAGTTTGTAGCTTGGGAAAGGGTTAATCACACACCCACAAAAAATGATAATGATATGACATCTTTAAAAGAAATTAAAGTAACTTGATAATAAAAAGTCGAGTTTAAAAAGTGCTCTAAAAAATAAGGTGTCGATATGACCAAAGTTTGCAAACATTTTTCCACCGGGGATCGAAATGACCAAAATGTGTCGAAATGACAGGGTGTCGAAATTACCGGGTGTTCAAATGACTGCCATTCGATAGAAACAAGTTTTTACAACTGTATTTATACCAACCTCTCTCAATTATGCTATTTCTTTATTTTCTTTCCAACTAACGTAAAGTGTTGTGTTGAACAAATTTCAAATTTTTCTCACAATTCAAACTTTTATCCGAATACATCTACAATCCGGATACTGTACAGATAGTTTCCGTTCATGTTCACTGTTTTATTGTCTTTGATATAGTTCATATGCAAAGATATACTTGAAAAAAAGAAACATGCGACTAACAACCCCTGGCACACGTAGAATCGTAAAGAAATCAAGGAAATAGTGTCATGTCTTCTCTACCAAGCTTAATATTACATGCATTTGCTATTTCCGGTTTGTTCCTTTCGCATCAATTTTTGTTTGTAACACCAATTTACATTGCTTTTTCTCCCCAATTTGTTTAATTTGTTGCTACTATCGCTTATTATCGTCAATTTTATCTGCAATTTTGCTTGGCTTTTTGTTCCGGGCTGATATTCATTCGAAATACAAGGGTCTTGCAAGAGAATGATGAACAACTAATGGTTAAAGGGAAACAACTCGTACAAAATTTTGTAATTAGTAATGCTACAGTTGCCTCCCTTATTGAAGAGGAAAGGGCTTATTTCAAACTGCTTCACGTCGTGAGTACGTGCATACCATTGAATGGTACGCCTACAAAACAAAGACTCCGCCCAAAACCTCGCTTTGGCTACTTCCGGAGGTGCTAAATTACTGCGGCTAAAGTGTGCGCATAGTATGTGCAGAAGGCGGACATGGAACCGCCTCTTTCTGTCTCTGGTCCTTATATGCCTGTGCACTTTACAAAAAATGCCAGCCAAGAGCAAGCATAAAACCGAGGACGAATAAACATGGTTACGTCTGTACATAGAGTTGATCCGTTTGACGAACGATAATTTTTCATCTAGGTGTAACGAATTTCAATCAGTTGATAAGGTCAAATTGTTAATTTTAACCGTTCTAAAAACGACATGCCACAAAAAAAAGGTCAGACTTATTATTTTTCTTAACAGGCGGCAGGGAGTCTCCTGTTTATTTCATGTTTATTATAACCGCGAATATTTGAATTTGGAATTTTATGCAGTCGCGCTACAATAAAAATGCAACATTTGGTAACAGATATCATTGAGGTAATAGATGTTCAGTAAATGAAATTAATGAGTTATGATAACCACTACGACAACTTAACGCAAACTTACAAACAAAACTATGTTTCCATTCAATGACGATATCGACATATATCGCTAAATATGGAAGGTCATTTTATAGCTCAAATTCAAAACATAAGTTGGCTTATCACGGTAGGAAGACAATGTTTAGTCAGTAAAATTAATCCCAATGGATATCAAACCGCTCCCGTTACAAATCCATAGAGCGCAAAATAAACAAGAGATAACTTCAGTCTAAAAAAGGCTATCCAAACAAATAAATATAAATTAAGGTTTTTAAGTCGCATAAAATTGTATAGAAAGTCGGAGGAACGTGAACGATGTAGATCAAAGATCAGACTGCACGTTCTGTGCAGTCTGATCATGATCTACAAAGACTGTAAAGGCAACTTTTATGATATATGGCACTTTAAAGTTTTCGTTTTTACGCGCCTTTAGACATCGAACTCTGTCGACGATTTGAACAGTGTACCAGTACTGTATACATATAGATCTATCTGATAAAGATGTTAACTCTATCCAAAAAGGCTGAACCCTTTCGGCGTCATAGGCGAAAACAGAGACTTTTGCGGACGGCATAAATCAAGATCAGACTGCACAGAACGTGCAGTCTGATCTTTGGTCTATGTCATCCGCTGATGTAGCCTATACAAACAAAATCTTTGTGAGTTTCAATAGATTGTATTTATAGCCGTCCGCTGGAATTTGAAACTATTTATTTTGCACTGAAAGGTTTACGAAACAAGTAAACTGTGTAGACTCGGAATCAGATAGTACATTCTGTGAAGCGTCATTTAAAACTATGCCGTCCGCAAACCTCATACCTTTGGAAATGGCCATTTTCAAAGATTAAAACCTTTCTCGGTGATTCCATTCGGATTTCAAGTAGAAAAAGCAGGAAATAATCTTGTTTAAAACTTAGATTCTAGTGTTTTGTATTTAAATCAATATCAATGACACTCTTTTGTTAAAATTAATTGAAATCTTCATCAAAAACAGATTAAAAAAGTTACATGCACGTCACCTTTTCCCTAGTGTTGCGTTTAGTACTTTGATTCGTCAAGCGTCTAGGAGAAATGATGAAGGGTGGATTCATAAGGGAGACTACTCTTGCTTTACTCTTACTCTTAGACAGTACGAGTTTTCTCCCCTAGACCATATTTTTTTTTTAAATCCCAGCTGCGATAGTTCTGCAGTACGAGTCTATGGGCATCATTTATTCGGTTAATTGATAAAATATATAATTCGATATTGTAATTAAACTCTATCTAATTGAGAAAAATGGCTATTTATTTATTTTTTTCGTCATATATGAATCAACGAAAATCATATTTGCACATAATTATGTAGATTACACTGTAGCTTATTTAAATCAATGAAAAAAATTGTCAAACAGTATGCTTGTATATGACTCTTTCCTATACATTTTAATCAAATAATTATCGTGCAATTTAACCCCTTTACAAGACAGCCCCGATACTTAGGGACACTGTTTAGGCTTTTGGAAAACATAATGAGAATCTTGAGGAAAACTTCTGGTTGCATGCTATTTTCCTTTTGCCACAATAATTTCGTATCCTTCGCAAAGTCCTTCTTTTGAGAAACTTTTGATCAAACACTATCAGTAAATGTGATTAATACTAAATAGTACAGAACTTTTATAGTTTGGCAGATTTGTTTGTTTAAAATTCAACCCTTATCCTACTAAGTAACAGATGAAACCTTCAAACTGATAGTAAAAACCAAATTTTTGCTATTTTAAAGGTATTTTTTTCAGGATCAGACATCCCCTTATAGGACAGTGTAGATCAAAGATCAGACTATTTGTTCTGTGCAGTCTGATCTTGATCAACACTGTCTGCAAAAGGTCTTTGAGTTGCACTTAACAGCCTAAGAGTTGATATTATTCAAATATTTTCAATGATATCACAGCAACCATTCACCTATACATGCTCTCCCAGCTTTTTTTTCCAGCACTTTTCACTATGGTGTTCCTAAGTCATTGGCTGCTTTCCCACATAACCATCTAGGGCATCATACACAGGTTATTCAGAAGCAAGATAGGAATGTATCCTTTTGCAATGACTATCATAAATTCTCTGAGAGAAATTGCCAAGCTGGAATTTTGTACCAGCAACATGCTTGCTCAAATGTTGTTACCAGCTGAGCTACAGAGCATTTTCATCTTTTCCCACAATATTTTCAAAAGCTGTCGATTTTCTCGGAAGAATTCTCCTTTTCTGGTCACAAGTGTTTTCCTCTTTTCCAACAATGTTTTCAAAAGCCATCTCTTTATCTGAAAGACTTCTCTTCTGGTCACCAGCATTTTCTTCTTTTCCCGACAATGTTTTCAACAACCTCCAATATTTCAACTCTTTACCAGACGGCAAAGTTTTGACCTTGCCCAACTTGAAAGTATTTGCAGACAACAATTTAAATGTGACTCAAATAATGAAATTTGATCCTGATAGGGTAGAAAACAGTGTGGGAAAAAGAGAAAACGCTGGTTACCAGCATTTTCTCCTTTTCCCACAGTGCTTTCAAAAGGATTCTTCCTCAAGGGGTGTTAAAAGTCGTTATTGAGTGGTAAAGGATGAAAAAGCCTTCTTTTTCTTCAAAGGCATCCTGTCTGGTTACCAACATTTTTTTCTTTTCCTACGATGTTTTAGAAAGCCTACAGTGTTTTCAAAAGCCTTCTCCAGTTGGGGTTGTTAAAGCTCAGGATTGTGTGGAATGTGGTAAAAGGAATGACAAGATAAAAAGATAGAAATTCATAAAACGAACCTTATTTATTTAACAATGCAGTTCTGTGCATATACATGTAAATATACATGTATTTTACAAAAATATTCAGTTCTCTTGGTGTAATTACTCTTTACCAATAACAGAATTTTAGACTGGTCCAAATTGAAAGCACTTGCAGACGACAATATAACTGTAACTGGAAATTTGAAATTTGTTTCCAGAAGGGTAAAAAACATTGTGGGAAAAGGAGAAAATGCTGGTTATAAGCATTTTCTCCTTTTCCCACAATGTTTTCAAAAGGCTTCTCCCTCAGGGTCATAAAAACCACGGATTGTACAGTAAAGGGTTAAGAATTATCATTAAAACAAAGTGACTCAGTTAATTCATATTCCTGTTTAAACCTTTACCACAAAATCCCAACTTTTAACAACCCTTTGAAAGAAGCAGTTTTAAAAGGAGAAAATGCTGATAACCAGTATTTTCTCCTTTTCCCACAATGTTTGCTACCCTGCTGAAAACAAATTTCAATTTTTGAGTTACATTTATTTTCTTGTCTGCAAAAGCTTTCACTTTGGACAAGTTTAAAATTATGTAGTTTGGTAAAGTTTAAAAAATTTGAATCAGTGTTTACATTCTCACTATTTCCTGTACCTGAAGCTAATACTTTAACAAAAGCATTTGCAACTGGCAAACATAGGTCAAGTGATGGTTACTGTTTTGAGTTGTTAAAAAAAAAAACTTGGGGAAAAACAACATGTTGGTCATCTACATTTTCCTCTTTTCCCATAATCTTTTCAAAAGCTTTATAACTAAGGGAAGCCAAGCCCTGTTAGCTCATTCCGTAGCACGCAGGACTTGGGAACAAATGGTCGTGGGCTCGATCCCTGGCTCAACCAATTTCTTTTAGGGGATTGCTGATAGTCATTGCCACAGGAATCATCATTCTACCAACACTGGCTATTGTCCTGGCAATGGTTATGTGGGAAAGCAGCCAGTGGTTTGGGAAAGAGAACTTTTAGGAATACTGATAAAAGAGACTCCAGGAAAGTATGAATAGGTGAACTGGCCATTGTGACATAACTGAAATAATACTGAAAGTGGCTCTAGTCACCATACAATCAAAACAATCAAATGTACCAGCAGGTATTAAACTTTTACCACATAATCCTTTTTTATTAACCCTGAGGATGAAGGCTTTAGAAAATAATGAGGAAAAGGGAGAGAAACGCTGGTAATTAGCATTTTCTGCTTTTCTCACAATCTTTTCTATCCATTCCAAGACATATCTCAACATCTGGTTGACATTTAATTTGTTGTCTGCAAATGATTTCAATATGTACTGGTCTAAAAGGCAGCATTCTCTCATTTTCCCACAATGTTTTCTATCCTTTCAAAGAAAACTTTTCTACTCTGTGCACCATGTGATTCGTCTTCTGCAAATGCTTTCAGTTTTGACCATCCTTTATTTTTTTTTCATTGTATAGAGCTAAAAGAGACTACCGGTATCAACCTCAGTGAATGCCTACTCTTATACTTTTCCTGTTTTCCTTTCAGTCATTATTTGCCTTTTCCATACTCAAATATTTCTTTAGCCACAAATTGTTAATTTGCAATATATCTTAACTCTTTACAAGATGACAAAATTTTGGACTAGTTCAACTTGAAAGCATTTGCAGACGACATAATAAGCATGACTCAAAAACTGAAATTTCATTTGGAAAGGGTAGAAAACATTGTGGGAAAAGGAGAAAATGCTGGTTACCAGCATTTTCTCCTTTTCCCACAAGGTTTTTAAAGGTTTTCTTTCTCCGGGTCGTCAAAAGTCGGGATTGTGTGGTAAAGAATTAATCCATGTCAGTCATCCATAATTTAATTCTTCACCAAACAACAAAATTCTAGACTTGTCCAAACTGAAAGCATTTGCAGATAACAAAATAAACAAAACTCAAAAATTGAAATTTGTTTTCAGCAGGGTAGGAAACACTGTGGGAAAAAGAGAACATGCTGGTTACCAGCATTTTCTTCTTTTCCCACAATGTTTTCAGAAGCCTTCTTTATCAGAATTGTTAAAAGTCCAGATGGCTTGGTATAGGGTTAAAGCAGTTGAAGAGGTCAGTTTGAATTTAGCTTCAGGTTTTGAGATTTGAAAATATTGAATGATGAAAAGGAGAAAAGCCTTATATACCTGCATTTCCTCCTTTTTCATCAGTGTTTTCTGCTTTTTTAAATCATGAATCTCATAACTTTAGCTATATGTAATTTACAGAATGCAAAACCTTTTAACCCTTTACCAGTCAAAAAAATTTTAGCCTTTGTCCAAATTGAAAGCATTTGCAGACGACAATTTCAAAGTGGTTACAATTGTGCAAATTTTCTCGGGTAGAAAACTTTGTGGGAAAAGGAGAAAATATGTGGTTACCAGCATTTTCTCCTTTTCCCACTTCTTCAAAACGCTTCTTTTCCAGGAGGATCAAAAGTCGCCATTTTGTGTTAAAGGGTTAACCTGGACAATTTTTTAGTCTCAGTTATCATGAGTTAACCCTATTCCAAACGACAAAATTTTAGACTAGTCCAAATTGAAAGCACTTGCAGATGACAAAATAAAAACCTAATTGAAAAACTGAAATATCTTTCCAGCAGGGTAGAAAACATAGTGGGAAAAGGAGAAAATGCTGGTAACCAGCCTTTTCTCCTTTTCCCATAACGTGTTCAAAAGGCTTCTATCTCAGGGTTGTACAAACCAGGGATTGTTTGGTAAAGGGTTAGGCATTTTGTTCTTTTGTTACAAAATCAAAATACTGAGTTTCAACACATGGTAGTTATCTTCATATGAGAGGGACATACCACTAGCTGGTTCTGTTTCTTTATAAATGATTTCACAATGGTTCTATAATACGGTAGATGTCTAATTCTGTTTCTTCAGTGTTCCACAAGTTTCTTATTGAACGTTCGTGAAGTTTAAGTGGTGAAAAAATTACTGGACAACCATTAACTCCCCAAGCAATTCTGTTCCAAAAATCTGAAATGAAAAAAGAAATTTTCAAACTTTTCACACACTGTATCAGTAAAAAAACACCTATGAGGTAGAGGGTTTTTTTTGAAGGTAGATGAATGCACTGGCATTTGACCTACTTCTTTGTAGATACTCAGATAGAACAAATAGATTTTAATTTGTGATTTGTAAAAAATATTCACACGCTTATTGGCAGGCCCTTGCTGCCATATTTTCTTGAACATTTATGAAACCATTATTTACGAGCACTGAGCATCACCCAATAACCCAATATACTGCTTTTCAACAAAACAAAACAATGGTGATGATAAAAAGGTAATTGCTTGCCAGGTTACTTTTCATTATCTCACTTCATTTTGAGCCATAAAAGAATTTCAATGTTTCTATTTAACTTATTACTATACAACAATGTATTAGGCTTGTCCAAATCAAAAGCATTTGAACACGACAAGATAAAAGTGACTTAAAATTTGAAATTTGTTTTGTGAGGGGTAGAAAACATTGTAGGAAAAGGAGAAAATGTTGGTAATGATTATCAGCATTTTCTCCTTTTCCCACAATGTTTTCTGAAGGCTTCTTTCTCAGGGTCGTCAAAAGTAGGGATTGTGTGGTAATGGGTTAAGTATCTTGTACGCAACAAGCCATCGTTTTTGAAGACATTGATTGTTTTCAAACCACCATAATAAATGGTATTTTCTTCTTTTCCAACAAGGTTTTTCTAACCTTTTTATGGCAAATTTCATCATTCCAACCACATTGTATTTTACACATAAAGAAATCATCTACATGTATCCATGGGCTAACAATGCTTCAGAACCCTGTGGCCGAAACAAAACATACAAAATGTTTTCTTTAGTCTGACAGTATGGTTTGATATCATGTTATAGAACTGACTTTAGATTTGTTGGTCAATAAGAAAAGGATCTATGTACAAAGCCTACATTTGATCCAAAGGGGAGCTTCGATGCCATTTTTTAAATGTTTCTCCTCTCCGAGACCCAATTACAAAATGACACCTGGGAAATCCTTCAGTCTACAGGTTTATACAAAGCCGACTGTAGTGGTTGCATACTTGCTCCAATGCTATTTTTGTTATTTGGTCTCCACAACAGAGACTAAATAACAACAATAGCATCGGACCAAGCCTTCAGAGTCGGACTGAAGGTACACAGTCCCCAGCTTCAAAATATATCATTGAGAACTCTATGTTCTTTTGAAACCACTATAGAAATAGGATGAAATACTATTATCCAGCATTCCAATTTGATGCAGGCCTAAAATTTGTCATCTTCTAAATAGTTAAATGTTTACCAAACTTTTCCTCCATGTTTTGTGTTGCTTATTTTTCAAAACTTAAATGAAGTATTTTAAGAACAGAACTTTTATGCTTCTTCTACAAGGCCAAACTTTTATCCGAATATATGTACAACCCGGACACTGTGAAAATAAAACTCATCAATGATTTCAGTATTTTGTGGATTGTTTTACGGTTTATATGTGAAGATATACGCGATTGTTTGTGTTCGATTATGAAATGTATGACTAACAACAAGAAGCACCCGTTAAATCTCAAGAAATCAACGAAAACTATCTCGTCTCCTTGAGTTTGTTTATTTCCAGTCCCTGCATGTCGTTTCAACTGATATTTGTTAAAACATTACCATGTATTTTTTGTCCATTGTTTTATTTACTTTCTTGCTCCCTTCCTTCCCTTATATATTCCATTTTACCTGCGCTTGTGTTTGGTGTTTTGTTTTAAACTGATTTTCTTTCACAATTTAAGGCCATTGCGATAGAATGATGAACTACCAATGGTCAATGGGAGACAACTCGTACAAAATTTTGTTATTAGTAATGTCAGAGTTGCTTCCCTTATTGAAGAGGAAACGGCTTATTTCTGACTGCTTCACATCGTTACCTTTGAAGATAGGTCTACAAGAGACAGGCTCCACCCAAAGCCTCGCTTTGGCTTTTTCCGGTAGTTCTAAACGACTGCGGCTACAGTACCTGAGTGGTAAAAGCAGTGGGCGTGACATGGAACCTCCTCCTCATGCCTGTGGTCCTTATATGCCTGTGCACCTTACAAAAAAATGCCAGCAAAGATCAAGCGTAAAAGCGAGGATGAATAAACAAGGTAACGTCTGTAGAGACGATCGGTTTGACAAGCGATAATTTTTCATGTAGCTTTAACGACTTTGAATCAGTTCGTATGGTAAAAAAGTTAATTACTCTAAAAACGACATGCCACCCGACAGAAAATAATTCAGTAAGACATATTATTTGTCAAAACAGGCGGTAGGTAGTCTCCCTTTTATTTCATGACAATTTATAACGCCAATATTTGAATTTGGAATTAAGGTAAGATTTCACTAGAATAACAATGCATCATTTGGTAACATATATCTCTAAGGTAACAGATATTAATAAATCAAATTAGAGAGTATATGATATCACAATGATGAATAAACGCACACTTACCAACAAAAATACAACTATTAATTATTGTATATGGCGCCTTGAAGTTTTTTCGCGCCTACATGTGGACCTCTTTCGGTGGTTTAAATATATAGACACTACAGTCCATTAAATGTATCTTTTAAAGATTTTAACACTACATAGATTCAACAAAGCAAGCGGACTATGTAAACAGAGAATCAGACCGTACATTCTATGGAGTATGATACTGAATGCCGTCCGCAAATCTCACAACTTTGCAAATGGCGATTTTCCAGGATTCAAAACTTTCTCGATGATTCCATTCGAATTTCAAGAAATAAAGCAGGAAATGTTCTTTCTTAAAAATTAGATTCTAACGTTATTGTATCGAAATCAAAGTCAATGAAACTCTCTTGTTAAAATTAACGGAAATCTTCATTAAAAACAGATTAAAACCGATACATGCATGTCACCTTTCCCCTAGTGTTGTGTTTAGTACTTTGATCCGTCAAGCGTCTATGAGACATGATAAAAGTGGGGGGGGAGGGGGAAATCATTATAAGGGAGATTACTCTTGTTTTCTCTTACTCTTAGGCAGTACGAGTTTTCTCCCCTAGACCACAATTTTTTTTAAAAAATCCCAACTGCGATAGTTTTGCATTACGGGTCTATAGTTTTCATTTATTGGGTCGATTGGTAAAGGATATAATTCGATATCGTAAATAAACTGTATCTAATTGAGAAAAATGACTATATATCCATTTTTTTCGTCATATGTGAATCACGGAAAATCATATTTACACATAATTATGTAGATTACGCCGTAGCTTTAAATCAATAGTATGCTTGTATATGATTATATTTCCTATACATTTTTTATCGAATAATTCTCATGCAATTTAACCCTTCACGTGACAGTACGGATATTTAGGGACACTACTTAGGTTTTTGGGAAATATGTTTGGAATCTTGAGGAAAACTGCTGATTACAAGCAACTTTCCTTCTGCCACAACGATTTCATATCCTTCGCAAAGTCCTTCTTTTGAGAAAGTTTTGACCAAACAGTAGATCCCATCTGCAGATGCTATTTAAAACCAAAGACTACAAAACTTTAAATCTATAGTTTGGTAGATTTGTTGGTTAAGAATTTAACCCTTATCCTATTATGTAACTGAGATAAAACCTTCAAACTGATAGTAACTAGAGGCGCTTGAGCGCCTTTATCGTTCCACAGGCCTGATTTTTCTGTAACAAAGAAGAGAAGCTTTTAACAATTACCATTCAATCCTGCATTTTAGCTACCAACTGAAGAAAAAAAGCTAAGAAAAAGATTGTGAGAAAAGAAGAAAACAATGGTCACCAGCATGTTCTTAGTTTTCCACAATAATTTCTACCCTTTTTGATACAAGTTTTACTAATCTGAAGCTACATTATATTGTCTGCAACATCTTTCAATATTATGAGCAGTTACAAAATTTTGTCATCTGGTTATAGTTAAAGAGGGTCTTGTCACAAACCATTTTGGGTGAGGAAACATTTAAATATAGAAAACTAGGTCACCAGGATTAACACCCCTTCTGTTCACTTTGCACTTAGTTACAAGTAGGTCAACAAACCTTTACCAGAATAATAAAAGTGCAGAGGTTCTCTTGTTTTATATGAAAAGGATTATGGATTATGTAAAGCAACCCTCTTTAATCCTTTACCAAACAACAAAATTTGGGATGTGACCAAATTGAAAGAATTTGCAAACGACAAATTAAACATTGCAATTGATGAAATGATGATTTCTCTCTGTGATAGAGTAGAAAACACTGAGGGAAAAGGAGAAAATGCTTATTACCAGCATTTTCTCCTTTTCCAACAGTGTTTTCCAAATACCTCTCGTCTTTGGTTGATTATGAGTAATTTCACCTTTTCCCACAGTGAAAACAACAATGAAATCCAATGAATAGTTTGAGAGAAGAAATTTTTCAAAGATTTTACTTTATACCATAAAAGGAAAATTAGTTTCCCATAAAAGCCATTTTCTTGACGGATTATTTTTTTTAAAAGTAATTCTATAAACCTCTACCTAAGGAACATTCCTGCAAAATAATAATGCTATCCAATTAGCGGTTGGGGAGGAGAAGATTTTTAAAGCTTTTTTACTTTGGTTGCCATGGCAACCAGAATTCTTCATGGAACACAATTATTTGAAGGAATTTGAAAGAGGACCACCTAAGAAAATTTCCTGCGAAATTTAGTAAAAATCCAGTCAGTAGTTTCTGAGAGGAAGTTTTTTGAAGAAAAAGTTTACGGGCGAACGAACGGACGGACGGACAGACGGACGCACGGCGGACACAACGCCATGACAATAGCTGGCTGGCCTTCGGCCAGTGGAGCTAAAAACCAAAATTTGGCTATTTCAAAGGTATTTTTTTCAGGATTAGACATCCCCTTATTGGACAGTGTAGATCAAAGATCAGACTATATGTTCTGTGCAATCTGATCTTGATCAACACTGTCTGTAAAAGGTCCTTGAGTTGCACTTAACCCTTTACCCCATAAGGCATTTCTATGGTATCTCAAATTAACCCTAAATAACAGCAAGGATGAAGCTGTTTCTTATTTGTATATATGACACCTTTTGACAGTGTAGAAAACATTGTGGCGAAAGGTGAAATTGCTCGTCACGAGTAATGTGTAGAAATGAGTATCTGTGGAGTAAAGGGTTAACAGCCTAAGAGTTAACCCTTTACTCCATAGATACTCATTTCTGCGCATTGCTTGAAGGAGACTTTGGAAAACATTGTGGCAAAAGGTGAAATTGCTTGTGACGATCAATTTCACCTTTTGCCACAATGTTTTCTACACTATCAAAAGGTGTCATATACACATAAGAAAGGGCTTCATCATTGCTGTTATTTAGGGTCAATTAGAGATACCACAGATATGCCTTATGGGGTGAAGGGTTTATACAATAAAATACTGTCAATGATATCACAGCTGCAACCACTTCACCTATACATGCTCTCCTAGCTTTTTTTTCCAGCACCTCTCACTATGGTGTTCCTAAGTCATTGGCTGCTTTCCCACATAATCATCTAGGCCATCATACACAGGTTATTCAGAAGCAAGATAGGATTGAATCCTGTTGCAATGACTATCATAAATTGTCTGAGAAGAAATTGGCAAGCTGGAATTTTGTACCAGCAACAGGCTCCCTCAAATGTTGTTACTGGCTTGGCTACAGGCATTTTCATTTTTTCCCACAATGTTGTTAAAAGTCGTCTCTTTCTCGATTTATTTTTGTTCCCCGCCCCCATTTTTTTTAATGACGCCCATTTTTGACAAAGTAATGTCATGATATAAAAAAGGAGAAAATTATTGGACTAACCCCAAGCTTCCCTTTAAACAATCCCATGTTTTAACGACACTGAAGAAAAGGTTTTTGAGGCCATTGAGTAAAGAATTAGGAAAAGCCTGTAACAAAACATCTCGCCTTCCAGTAACGCTTTTGTAGACCACATGTACCATTAGAGCTGTAGTAAAATGTCGTTTGTTGCTGCTTTGTTCAATTCAAGATTTTATATGATGTAGGCTAAGGGTTAAGGCCCCTGTTGTCTCTCTATATACACAAATGTTTAATCGACACGCTATAAAACGCCTCCTGGACTGGCTAACACGCCTCCCTGTCTACAGCATTCTAACTGATATTTATGTGTAGAGTTTCCATTTAACCTTTATCCAAACAATCTGAAGTCTTAACGACAAAGAGAGAGAAACATTTCTTAATACCATTAAAAACAACAAATGCAAATAATCATAATTTCAGTCTTTTCAACTGTATTTAAAGTATGTCTTTCCTGCTGGGAGCAGGTTCTCTTGATGTTTTTTTTTTCTTTTTCTATTGACTTTATTGTTACAAATAATTATTATTGTACTATTTTTCTTTCATGAATAAACTGTTTAACATGATTAAAAAAGTTCAGAGCTAAGATTAGGATTGTCGTCATGGTAAAACGCAAACCAGTCACAACTTCTATGTTGGCCTGCTGGTTATTATGCCTCATGAATAATTGACATACAAAATATTGGTGGCGCTTAATTTTAGCCCTTTACCAGACAACAAGATTTTAGCCTCGTCCAAATTGAAAGCATTTGCATACGACAATTTCAATGTGGCTCAAAAAGTGCATTTGTTTAGTGATAGGGTAAAAATATTGTGGGAAAAAAGGAGAAAATGCTGGTCACCAGCATTTTCTCCTTTTCTATAAGTACAATGTTTTCAAAAGGCTTCTTTTCAAATTTCGTCAAAAGTCGTCATTGTGTAGTTAAGGGTTAATGCTACTTTCTGTTGTTGTTTTTTATTGAAGAAAATATGATTTGTGTTTTCTGTTTACTGTTAGGTTGTAAAGCCTTTTTAGAATATGTTATAAGGTTTCTAGACATTACATGTGAATATATTGGTTGTGCACTCTTGCTGTAGATTATTGATTGATTGAATTTGTGTTTATTTATCGTCGCCACCGGTTTCCCATATTGGGCGACACCCCCTGAAGAAGGTTAGTATTGTGACGGGGGATAGGCAGATACAGGACGAAACTCATCTCAAGTTTCGCCTGGTTCTTTAACGTGCTCGGTGTATAGCACCGTCACAGAGGACTTTGGTTTAACGTCTCATCCGAAAGACTATTAGCTATTTTAGACGGCCAGCCGTGGGGATCGAACCCACACCCTCATGATCACGAGTCCTACGCTCTACCAACTGAGCTATGTGGGCTGGTCAGCTGTAGGTGAATATTTTCAGTGCGGAAAATTTATAAAGAGGCTGAAATTTCAAGACTGCATTGTGTAGAATATCTAGTATGATACCGTGATAATAGGCTACTTTAGATATAAGATCTATGTACATGCTCTTTTTTGAAAAGAAAAAAAAAAGAGAAAAAAAAAAACCCAGTGTACCCTGGTTGTTAAATCATTATGCAAATTAGATTGGAAAAGAATTTGACATCTTCTTTCTTGATGTATATCATCACTGCAACTGTAGGCTACATGCTTTGTTAGGCTGTAGGCTGGAGGTTAATCAACATAAAATGGATATACTGTACTTTCTCGTTATCTCGGTCATAAACTTTCAGCTTGGTAATGTCAGAAAATTTAAAAATACGATGTCTGTCTGTCTGTATTGCTGTCTGTCTGTCTTTCTGTCAGTCTTTCTGTCTCTTTCTGCTGTATTGCTGTTTGTCT
This sequence comes from Tridacna crocea, assembly GCA_943736015.1. Taxonomy (NCBI): domain Eukaryota; kingdom Metazoa; phylum Mollusca; class Bivalvia; order Cardiida; family Cardiidae; genus Tridacna; species Tridacna crocea. Next base: position 58,558,477 of record OX031064.1, on the reverse strand, counting down.
CTGTCCTTACTATACTTGCTATCTGTCTGTCTGTCTAAAGACCTTGAACTTTTATTCTTTCTTTTTGAAATGACTTATAAAATACATTTTTTATGGAGCATTTTTATGGAGATGCATCTGTCAAGATCGGAAAAGACCATAGTGTACTGGCAAATAGTTGTTTTAAGCCTAGAGAAACCTTTAAAAGGAAATTAAATTAAGGCTCTGAATTAACGTAATAAAGTTGTGTTTCACAGTCAAGCAAATTGTTCTTAATCATCGATAAAAAAAAAATCAAGAACTTGGTTGTTCTTTTGAGTTAATAGAACAGAAAAAAATATAGTCATGCTCGTGGCAAGTTATCGAGGTCACTTTTGTAATTCATAAACTGAAAACAACGTTCGTCTCATTCCAAACACTCACAGGTTATGAAACGCCGTAATTTTGGCTGTAATTTTGGAATCAGTGTTGCCTTTAATCAAATATCGGTAGCTTGCACAAATTCACATCAATAGTACGTACCGGCGATGTTCGACTAAAATATTTGTTAATCATCGACGAGCTATGGTTCGAAATAAGTTCGATCAAATAGGCAAGGCACCTTTTGGCCCGTAAAAATGTTGTCCTTGAATTAGGACAGCCGCTCGGAAGAAATCAAAGTGTCACGTTTCTGATTTGGATTTACAGATCATAGTATGTATGATCTCCAACTTTGTCGGACGATCACATGGAAAGGTGCAACGGAGGTCGTTAGGTAATTTGACATAATACACATGTTTTATCATTTTCAAATTTGAAATTACCACGGAGACTGTAGCGTTTGTGTGCATCGTTCTCTGATGCCGCGGAGCTGAATAATTTTTAAACAGTTCATTCACTGTAACCGTAATGCGTCTGGGTATATCTATGTCAGTATTGGGTTACAGAGGTTACATAAAATAGATCATTTTCGCGAGCCAAGTTTACGATCACTACGTGGATCTTACCTTGACTGAATGGTCCCGATTTCGAGATTCCTTCGATGCGCCCTCTATTGGATTATGGTTATTACCCACCTTTACATCATATTTCTAAAAGCCAATGAAATATCGTTTTACAAACCGCTTACGAATACACATGAAGCGACAAGCAGCCATCCACGTGGGTTTCCATGTTTACCTTCTATTCGAAAGGTTGCGACCTTGTTCTATTTTTATCAAAGATGAAATGCTACGAGCGATTTCATTCGTTGCAGTAGAGCTGGCTGCATCCAATGAAAAAGCGTATCGGGGGAATGTAAAAATCAAGCTTGATCCGCCAAGGGTAGAGTAACGTAGTGAATCGTCAGCCTTGGCTTGCGAAGATGAAAATAGATATAAACCATGGTCTGTGAAAAAGGGGGTGGGGTGGATTAATGCATTTGCGAAAAGTATCGACTCATGTCAGGCAGCACAGTCCACGCAGGCTGACATGAAGAGAAAATTTTCGCCAGCTTTATTTTTTTCCGCATGTAAAATTACCATTCAGCGTCATGACACAGCTGGATGTTTGTCAAAAAGGATTTTATAGAACTAAAATTAAGCTAAGTCTTATTTCGTAAAACTGAATAAAGGAGATGCATTAAGCCCCCTTATGCCAGAGCATGGCTCAGATGAATTTAGAAACACACACACACCGGAAAAGATATAGTCGATTTACTTCAAAAACCTCGTAACTACAGCTTGTTACAAGCTGTAGTTACGAGGTTTTTGAAGTAAACCGACGATATATAATTATGCTGTATCCAATCCTTTTTCTTTGCAATCCAATATCAAAGTACTATTTTGCTTAACCCTTTACCAAACGAGAAAATTTTAGACTGGTCCGAATTGAAAGCACTAGCAGACGACAAAATAAACGTAACTCAAATATTGGAATTTGTTTCCCAGTGGGTAGAAAACAATGTGGGTAAAGGAGAAAATGCTGGTTACCAGCATTTTCTCCTTTTCCCGCAATGTTTTCAAAAGTCTTCTATCTCAGATTGAAAAAAAAGCCAGTGATTGTTTGGTAGAGGGTTAGGCACCATATCCACAGCGAGCAAAATGGACGTACTTGACCTCTAGATCGTATTTTCGTACCCTGTCCGTGCGATAGATACAAATTTCGAGGTATCAGGACATTTGCCCCCTGGACATCTGCCCCCCGGACTTTTGCCCCCCCCCCAGGACACCTGCCCCCCCGGACATCTGATTCCCGGGTATTTGCCCCAGTAGGACATCTGCCGCCTCAGGACATTTGTGCCCTGGACATCTGCCCCCGGACATTCGCCCCCTTAGGACATCCCCGGACGTTTGCTCCGGAAGGACATCTGCCCCCGGATATTTGGTCCCGTCGGACAACTGCCTCCTGGGTGAATGATCAGCCTCTTCTAAATGATGTTAAAACTGAAATCAATTAATCAGCCGAAGATTTTCAGCAAAATAGCTCTTTGCGATACAACAGCTGAGAAGTTTTTTTCATAGTGCCGGTCAAATTTACCATATACAATATACATGTATATCTCAAAGTTGCTTTTTTGAGATTGTCCCCTAAAGGAGCTCGAAGTCCAAGTTGTAAACAAACTGAGGGGGCAGCTGTCCAGGGGGAAGATGTCTTAAGGGGGCAGATGTCCGGGGGCAGATGTCCTTAGGTGGCAGATGTCCTAGGTTGGCAGATGTCCGGGGGCAAACGTCCAGGTGGCAGGTGTCCTAAGGGGGCAAAAGTCTCGGGGCAGAAGTCCGGGGGGCAAATGTCCTAGACCCAAATTTCGGATTGCTTTTCAAATAGCCGGTACAATTGATTGAGTTAGAGACCATCAGATCGTATACGGTGGCGATTTATTTTATGTATACTATAACTAATAAAGTTCACATTCCGTACAGTCTGATATATTTACACTGTGTCTTACAGGCTGTATTTCGGCATTCACGTTTGGTGCACCATCGCACACATGCTTAACCATGTTCCCGAAACACAAACTCCCGCCCCACGTAACCGACTGCCCGTTTGTCATAACAGCAAGTCAGACCGAATACATGCCGGGGGACATCATAACAGGTAAATCAACCCCTAAGGATGCTAAAAGCGACTTTATGACCTTTAGTGGAAAAGGTAGACCAAGACCAAACTGCACTGAGCGTGCAGTCTGATCTTGGATCTTCCCTTTCCGACAAGGAATTTCTTCTCTAGAAAAAAAAGTTTGGGCTAGCAATATTGTTATACTGCAAAGAATTTCTCGTGATCTGATTGGTTAACATGCCAGGAACATACATATCATGACTGTACCCTGGCAAAACCACATAAAGCCAGTTTCCCTTAGAGTGCCCCGTAAACAACACAACATCCAAAATGGCGGCGTCGATCGATCACCAGGCTGCACATTTATGCACCAAACTGCACGTTTTAATAAGTTTTCATTGATTAGGGGCACTCAGAAGGGAATTTCTATTTCGTCAGCATACTCGATTCGTGAGAATACAAAACAGGAAAATTTCGCTAAACTCGCTTTGAAAGGGTAAAACTTTGTTGTATAATAATGTCGTTGTACGGTCAGGTGGCAGGGGATTTGGAAACCGGAAGGTGGCAGGGGACTTGGAAACTTGTTCACGGCTATGTCGAATCATGGTGCCACCTTGCCTTCTGCCGAGCCGAAGGCGAGAGGCGACATGATTCACCACAGCCGTGAATAAGTTTCCAAGTCCCCTGCCACCTGATTGTACAACTAGTACTGTCAGCTGTAAAATTTCATTTAACTTATTCAGCAGGATAAGGTTTAATACGCACTATAGTCGGAACTCGCATAGGTATTTCTGTTCAATATTCTGTTCTTACCCATGGGAAGCTTGACTGCCGAAAGACAGACAATTGTTTCCCTTTACACTCCATTCCTTGCCTTTCGGTATTTGACTGCCGAAACACTCACGCAGTTCTTTCGGTTTACGTTCCATCCCTAGCTGTGGGAAGTTTAACTGTCGAAAACCGGACATTATTAGTTGTACGGTTAGGTGGCAGGGGACTTGGAAACTTGTTCACGACTGTGGTGAATCATGTCGCCCCGAGCCGAAGGCGAGGTGGCGACATGATTCACCACAGCCGTGAACAAGTTCCCAAGTCCCCTGCCACCTGACCGTACATCGAATTTATTATACTGCAAAGTTTTACCCTTTCAAAGCGCGTTAAGCGAAATTTTCCAATTTCATAATTTCACGAATCGAGTATGTTGACGAAATAGAAATTCCATTCTGTCTGCCCCAATTCATTGATGAAAACTGACGTCACTTGAAACTGACGTCACTAAAACGTGCAGTTTGGTGCATAAATGTGCAGTCTGGTGATCTTTCGACGCCGCCATTTTGGATGTTGTGTTGCATGTCTAGTGATGTTTACGGGGCACTCAAAAGGGAAACTGGTTTTATTGTGGTTTTTGCCAGGGGACATGATATATGTTCCCGGCGTGTTAACCAGTCAGATCACGAGAAGTTTCTTTGCTACAGGTATGATAATCACGTAAGTCTCTCTGTTAAGATTTCATTCATATACGTGGGTATTTGCCAACCTCAAACACGGGCATTTACCTTGAGAATGCTAAGCGCGACTCAGTCACCTTCTGCGGACAGTTTAGATCAAGATCAGACTGCACAGAACGTGCAGTCTGATCGGTGATCTACACTGCCCGACCTAGAAAATTTTTTTCCACAAAAAATACATTTGAAATAGCAACACTTCGGTTTTGCTTTCGGATTGAAAATTTTGATTCATTTATTTAGCAGAGTAAGGCTTAATTTTTCATTCCTTTACGTAGATTATTGAATTACCAACAGCTTCAACCTCAGGAAAGCGTTGCCTTTAATGTTTCATTTCTATACTTGGTAATTTGGCTGCCGAAAATTCCTTCGACTATATGTTCGACACTCACGTCTGATCTTGACCTATACTTTCCGTAATAAATCGTAAGTAACACATGATATTCTAACTCTACTTTCTCTATCTCTGTATAATTCTAGTCACTGTTAGTTCAACTGATCAGAGGCAGTTTAAAGGGATACATTTGCGTGCACGCCAAATTTACGGTGACACCGAGCAAATTGTTGGTCAGTTCCTCAGCTGGCCGGAGGAAAAAATAAAATCCTTAGACTGTTTAGGAGGACAGAAGGTAAATTTTTGACACCACCGCATGAGTTTTTGTCATTTCTTCTTCAACCCTTTACCATACAATCCTGACTTTTGACGACCCTGAGGTAGAAGCCTTTTGAAAACATTGTGGGAAAAGAGTAGAAAACATTATGGAAAAAGGAGAAAATGCTTTTTCTCCTTCTCCCACAATGTTTTCTACTCTATCAAGGAAAAAATTACACAATTTGAGCCACACTAAAACTGTTATCTTCAAATGCTTTCATTTTGGACAAGACAAAAATTTTGTCGTCTGGTAAAGGGTTAAAAGTTTTCAGGCGCTACGTTTCGCTTAGTTAGTGTAAGCTTTGGTGCTGAAAGCCAAGACTATCAGATAGTAGAAGTAAATGTTTTAGCTTTTTTTTCTTTCTTTGTGTAAGGAGGGGATGGGGTGGGGAGGAAGGCTGGTGGGGGAGTGTGCAGGGTAATAGGGTTTGGGCTTGCTCTGAATTGAGGAAATATTTGTATGTCTCTGTTGGTGGAAGATATTATAGATTACGTTTGATATGAGGACAGCATAACAAAAGAAATGGACGAAGGAATACCGTAAGTGGCATACCTCTATAAAAGTAAACTTTTCAAGGATTTTTTTGTTGCAGTAAAATGCCTTTTGGTCTTACGACAGCTCCACCAGATATAAGGATTTAACCTGAATGCTGCCAGCTCTCTTGCTCATCGTCGAGCTGATATAAAAGAACAGTGCTGAAGGCCGTCTGTGTGAAGCTTAAATAATCAAGAAAAGTCAGGGTACGCCACTGTAGGAGTCGAAGATTCTAACTCCGTTCAAGTAGTCGAAAACAGCTTGCCCATGTGTGTCCAAATCCAGGCCTTTAACTCTTTACCACACAATCCCGACCTTTAACGACCCTGAGAGATAAGCCTTCTGAAAACATTGTGGGTAACCAGCATTTTCTCCTTTTCCCACAATGTTTTCTACCCTTCCCAAAACAAAGTTCCATTTCCAGTCACATTTAGTGTGTCTTCTGCAAATGCTTTCAATATGAACCGGTCTAAAGTTTTATCGTTTGGTAAAGAGGTAAGGGTTATGGTCTTTCTTGGTTGTAGGAGTTGTTTGCTCTGTGAGAAAATTAGAAACATTGCTAAAATATTTCATGAATTGCGGTAATATCTACAAAGCTACTTTATTTTTACGTAAATTCAAAGAAATACATGTACTTAAAATTATTCTATGTATTTAACATATTCCATAGTCAAATACCAGCGAGCGATGTCCTATTGTTTTTCCTTTTAAGAATATGGTTACTCATAGAAATGGTGATCCAATCTCGGGAGTGGTTCTAACCTGGAGAGCACCAAATGTTTCGGTTGGCGACATCGTATTTGTGTAAGTGACGAAAATGCCTTGTCATTACTTTTAAGATATTTCAATTTTCTATCTAATAAATAAAATTTTAGATTGCATAAGAAGCAATTGTTACAATTTTTTTTCCAAAGAAAAAAGAGAGAGATTATGAGAGCAGAAACTATTTAGTGATATTGATACATATACGCATTATTTGTCACATAAGATTTATAAAAGGATAGACGAAAGTAAAAAAAATAGTATTCTTATGTACGATAATTGAACAAACTTTGCTGCTTCAACAAGCATTGAACGAGATAGTTTAAGGGGTGCAGGTTCCGTCTAGGTCTGGTCAGGCATTGCACGTGGTTATCGCACACCTCCAGTCGTTCTCGATGGGAATACGAATGCCCAACGCTACCGAGCTGAGATTCTTGCGAGGCACGTCATCCCACTGTTCCAGAATAATGCCAATATCACTCAGTTTCAACATGATTATGCAACAAGCGATACAGCTAGAAATAGAATTTCCTCAGAGCGAATAATATTGCAATCATTAATGATTGGCCCGCCAGAAGTCTAGATCTGAATCCCATCGATAATTTGGACCACCGTGTTAGACGTTGCTCTGTTCCAGGAGTGGAATAACATTCTACAAGCACAAATCAACACACTGTGAGTTCTATGCTTCAACAATGCCAGGCAGTGCTCGATGCTCAAGGTGACCATACCCAGTATCAATCATTTTGGTCTACGACCCTAACAATAACGTAGAGCGATAACTTGAAATTTTACACACAAATTAACATTGACATATACTTGGAATACAAGTAAGAATAATTCAACCATTCTTTCCATATTTATGCATAGCTGCACTTAAACACAGCGGAAGTTGTATTTTTGGTTCGGTATATGTATAGATTTAGATCTATCGGATTCTTTCTGATAAACTCAATAAGTCAAACACAAGATCAAGAAATTTTCCACGTCAAAAATGTATACAGAAAATGTATATGTGCCACGGTTTACCTTTCTTAGAAATCAGTGTCATATCAATCCTAGATTGATTTGAAAATTCAATGCAACGGACATGCACATTGACAATTGTCTAACTGCATGTCTGTTCCGGCAAATAGTCAAAACTGCTATAGTGGAGTTATTTCTGAAAATTATTTTTTTTTTGTATATATCCTTTACAGATCATCCTTCGTTGAAGATTTTTCCACGTTCTGGTCTGACATCAGACTGTACATAACATCGAAAATTAATGTGACGATTCCCCCCGTGGAGCAGGTAGAAAATTACAATAACCTTTTAACTTTCAACCTTTTACTGTACTACAGTGTTTTGTTATTTTTAAACGCGTTTGCAGATTGCATATTAAATTTGAATAATTTGCGAATTTTGATTTTAAAAAAAAGGGAAAAAATGCTGACTATCATTAGTTTCTCCCAAGTTTCCCACAATGTTCTCCTAAACGTCTTTTCCCAGCTGTTTAAGGACGGGCTATTTTTGGCAAAGGGTTAAGCTGTTGATGTAATGTGAAATTTATTAAGCAGCCAAGTATTCGTGCTGGAGATGAAAAAATGCAGATGAGCACAATGCTTTCAAAAGCCTAATCTCGATACAACTTCATCTGTCTGCTTTTCCTGACCCTGAGTCCCTCTTGGATTCACGGATCGGTGTTCAAATTTTTGGGTTCGTAGCCAGGAAAGCCGGTTTCGATTCCTACTTGTTGCACAGATCGCATCATGTAATACTGTGCAAAGCTTAACAAAGCCCAAACCTCGTACTGGTGAAACTCGGGAAAGACGCGAATGAGTAAACGGTCTCCGTGATATGACTGACATAGACCTACTTTTAAAAGTGGTGTAAAGTTCTAAGCAAATAAACAAATATCTTATCATCAATTTCTACATTTTTACAGCGGTAATATTCCATACGACCAGTTCCTGTACTCAACAACCATTTTTAAAAAATACTTTCTTAATTTAACTTCAAGAATCCTCTTACTTTCTAAATGTAGTGTCATAGCAAAAATGCAGTTCTGAACGGTTGGCAAATACAACCAGTGGATTTTCTTACCGGGCCTCAGACAAAGTACCTATGTGAAAATAAAGAGCGATAACATAAAACGTCAAAATCTCATTCTCTTCATGATAATAGATAGCTACTACGTTCAACATGGTGGACTGGTCCAAGTGCGGCAAGGAGAAAGGCTGTTTCCTCTATCCACATACTTGCACTGGATACGATTGCTACGCGGCTGTCACTTACCGGAAACTCGACGATACAATACAGTTCGAGATGTTTGGAAGTAAACATGGCTATGTTTCCGTGGGCTTTTCTGATGACAAAAAAATGGTTTGTAATTTACGGCAGAACGGTAGAGAAATTTTTATAACTTAGTTCTCACCACATAACAGCAAGTTCCTATAATATAGCATCCTATCCCAATGACATATATGGCGTGTTACCATGAAATAATTATCCAATTGAATCTTTGAGGCATACTTTAATGGTGTGCCTAATTATAATTTGGTATAATAAATCGATGGAAACTAGATAATTATATCATGGAGGCTTTTATATGTAAATATATTAGGGACTAGATAATTAAGTAGTGGGAATTGTATAGATGCAAGTAATTTGCAGGGAATAAATATCCTGTTGTGGGACTTAACGTATGTATGTGTCAATATCTCATGGGCACCAGATAATGTTCTCGTTAAGTCGCGATGACTATATACACTACATGTCAATTACTCATTGGAATAATATAAAAGTGCTGGAAAAGTTCACATATGTAAATATCATGTCGGGACTGGCATTATGTCGTTGGGACTAGATAATAATGCCATAGGGATTTTTGTATACGGTATGTGTAAAGCTCTATTGGGGACTAGAAAATCATACTGTGGTTACTTTAAATATGTAAATATCTCGAGGGAACCAGATAATTCTCTCATATCCCGATGGATTTAGGGAACCAGATAATTCTCTGATTGAGGCTATTTACACGTATATATCTCGTAGGAAATAGATTACTCTGAAATGGACACTACATTTATGTAAATATTTCATTAGAGCTTCTTGATTCTATCTCAGAGCCTATTTACATTTTAATATCTCGTTGGATTTTGTCGTGGAGACTACTGGGGAACATGTAAATATCCAGTGAGTACTATATAGGTCTTCCACAGGGACAGTACACATGCAAATATCTCTGGGAACTTAAAGAATTATGCTTCGAAGACTATTAACATTTGAATAACATTTGTTAGCTAGATAATTCTACAATGGGGACTAGTTCCTATCGCATAGTTCCATATAGTTTCAAATAGATGTCTCTATGTATACTGTCCCCAATTTTTCAAACTTGAATAAAATTCAAATAAAACTTTACAGTATTAAATAAACTTACTTATGACAAATGCAAAGAATTTTCAATTTGTACTTGAAACTTACCAAAAATTCTGCAAAATATCAGGTCACCGTTCATAAGTTTTGCTTCGTCTATGATCGTCTACATAAACCCATAGAAAGAAGTCGCACGGGTCGAGGTTAGGATGAAGTCATACATATATGCCAAAAAATAATTGTTAATGCCAGATGGTGCGAAGGCAAACATATCTAAATCTGTGACAGACTTTTTATATGATACGTTCGCTGATAGGATAACACCAAAACGATATTTTGGAGGTCACAAATCGCTAAACATTGTGACCTACACACAGTCCCAAGCTGCGTAACTTCTCCCTTTGCATTACTTTGAGGTCAAAGGTTTACGATCCCTACCCAGACAACGCAGACATGTTGTTTATAAATCTTTCATGTAAACTCAATATCATTGATATTTGAACGTGTACGAAAGTGATTGACAATTTCATCATGTTTGTTTGGAAAAGAAGGAGCATAAAGGGTCGTCAAATTGAAAACGTCATTAATTACTGAAATGACGCCAACGACAATTAGGTACTTCTGATTTTAAATCTGTATAAAAGTGCATGATGTTAAGAAAATTAAATGAAACTACAGCACAAAAAATTGTATATTTTATATACATATGCGTTTATTTCTAGTTTATTTCTACATCTTTCTCTATTTTTTAAAGCCATATTATAAATTATAGATATACAATAGTGTAACCCTACTTTCCGGATACCCCGTAGAAGTATATTCTAAAAATTCAAAACAATAGCAATAATTATAATGTATAATGCCACGATAACTTCATCTTGCTCCTTTTTGATACTAGATCGACACATTAGCATACTTTCTGGTGAGATAATGGGGCGGGGGACTCGACAGGTAAGGAGAGTATCCTACAATTCTGTGTGCACAGAAGTGTATTGATACTAGATCGACACATTAGCATACTTTCTGGCGAGATAATGGGGCGGGGAACTAAACATGTAAGAAGAGTATCGTACAATTAGTATTGATGTGTGCACAGAAGTGTATTGATACTAGATTGACACATTAGCATACTTTCTGGCGAGATAATAGGGCGGGGAACTAGACAGGTAAGAAGAGTATCCTACAATTCTGTGTGCACAGAAGTGTATTGATACTAGATCGACACATTAGCATACTTTCTGGCGAGATAATGGGGCGGGGGACTCGACAGGTAAGAAGAGTATCGTACAATTAGTACTGATGTGTGCACAGAAGTGTATTGATACTAGATCGACACATTAGCATACTCTCTGGCGAGGTAATGGGGCGGGGAACTAGACAGGTAAGAAGAGTATACTACAATTCTGTGTGCACAGAAGTGTATTATGACATAAGAATCTCTAAGATTAAGCTCATGAGACAAATGTTATTGTGTGTACCGGCCTTAATTGTCTGTACACCCCTAACGATGGATTATGAGATTTTCTAGAACTTCATCAAACTTTATTAGGTTTTAGAGCAATGCTCTTATTCCTAATTGTATTAGAGGTATTAGAGTATTATCCAATCACAACTTTCTAAATCCTGGAAAGCGATTTACCTGTAAATTTGTTGATGCTGTGAACAGTTTTAACTCTAAGTAAGCTATTTTCCTGATACACGAAAATGGCAGACAGTTTATTTGCCGCATACTTGTCCATCAGTTTCGCATCAGGAATGGTTCGTCCAAGTTTTCCAACGCAGTAGCAATAATTATCCCGCATAATGCCATGATCACTTCGTTTTGCTCTGTTAGCACCAATCTAACACTACATCTACAAGTAAATCTGGGGGGCAAACTGCAATTGGTAAGAAAAATATCATAAGATTTGTATTTGTGTATTATGATTCAAACATCTATGAGATTTATTTCATGAGAAAATTCTTATTGTGAGAACTGGCCTTTAACCCTTTCCCAAACGACAAATTTTTAGACCCTTCCAAACCAAAAGAGTTTGCAGACGACAATTTTAGATTTTGAGAAAACAGCAGAAAGTTCTCAAAAAGGGTAGAAAACACTTTGGGAAAAGGAGAAATTGCTCGTTACGAGCAATTTCTCCTTTTCCCACAGTGTTTTCAAAAGACTTTTACTGCAGACACGTAAAAACCAGGGCTTGTTTGGGAAAGGGTTAAACCTTTGGCCTCAGCGACTTGAATAAATATATCGTCAGTTCTCAGACAAATACGTTTCTTCATGTACAGGGTGATGCTGAAACAGTGACATGTACAGTTGGAGTGAAAGGTGTTGGGATCGATAGAGGGTACAACTTCCCTTTGTTTAATGAAAAACAATACAAGGTAATTTTTTAACCCTTTACCAAACAATCCCGAATTTAACGACCCTAGGGAAAAAGTTTAAAAAATGGACAAAAAGGCGAAAGTGTTGCTCACAGACTTCACCAAAGATGTTTTCTGTCCTTGCAAGGGTAAATCCTACTTTTACTTTTAAATTAGATCATCTGCAAATGTTTTCAAACATGATAGCCGTTGTCCGCGCATGTCATATTCTTCGAAGATTCGACTGTCTTATATGACGCATCACTAGCCCCGAAAGCGGGCTGACTGCTATATTACGCTCTATAAAGCAGCAATGTTGAAAATAACTTTTATCAACACGTCTGAGGAGAAATGAGACCTGCTTTAGCTTCAGATTTCTCTAAACTGCTGATCATTGGTGAGTGAATTGCACGAGGTAGCATTTTATTGAGTAAACTTTTCTTTCAATTTTAAATTCAAAGTAACGGTTGTCGCGTAGGAAAGTGGTTCGGTTCTGTACCCAGGATGCCTATATTAGATAGATGAGTATTTATAGAATGCCATCTAGTGGGAGATAATGACATAAAAGGTCTCAAATTTTATCATCTGATGTAGAATAAACCTTTGGTTCTTCAGTTGATACCGCCTGCAGACGACAATTTTTCTTGCGTCTCGCAGCAGACAATGATTGTCAAGCACGCTGGCAACGCGAGAACCTGCTCGTTATGATTTATTCATATTTAAAGTCTATCTGACCGAAACGGATTCTAGATCTGTAGATCTATGACATATTGGAAGTCAAGAACGTTAATGATAATTCTCTTATCATCAAACGATATCTTAATTCTAGGAAGGTTTGACGCAACTAGAGGCCCAGTATGTAGACGGAAAACTTTTCTGTCGTTTCACAAGACCAATTGAAATGTCCGTCTACATCAACAAGGGTCACACGGCCAAGCGGATCTTTGACTTCAAAAAGGAACATTACCTGATGCTTGCATGGGGCGATCTCTACCCAGGTGAGTCTTTAACCTTTTGGCAAACGACCCCGTATTTCAATTCCTTTAAGGAAAACATACATGTAGTTGGAAAATGAGGGCATGCCAGTCACTGCATTTTCTCCTTTTCCCGCAACACTTTCTTTGCTTTTGAGGATAGTACCGATTATATGAGCCATAATTGTATTTTTGTCTTCAAGTGCTTCATGTTGAACAAGTTTGGGTCTTTTGGTGCACTTTAAAGTAAACACAGACAAGTACCTTCTGTTCCACTATTCACAAATATAACATTGTTAAGGCTACCACTGTTGATTGTGACTTTGAGCTGATCAAGCATCCGATATATTCTCCAGCTCACGCTCGAACAGACTCTCATCTATTTCCAAAATTCAAAAAGGCCATTTGTGGTACCACGTGACTTTCGGAAAGATGATGACGTCATGCATGCGGTGGGGAAAAATGCATACAGTGTAGGATTCCCTGTGCGGTCGAGAAAAGGACTCCTTTAAAGGTGGCATTTAGGTCCTGAAACAGCGCGGGCAAAAGTGTATAGGGTTATATTGCAAAATAAAGCAATACGTCCGCCAAAAGTCAAACCCTCACACATCAGGCCCACAACTTATCAATCAACCCCCATAAATAATGCAATTTACGCCAATTTTGGCCTCAATTTCACCTATTTCTTTGTGCAGTGAAGCTGTAAGGTCAGACTGAACGTCTTGCAGAAGCAGATCATTATCTTCAACAGTGAAAAAGTAAGATGGTAAACCCTTAACCATATACTTCCGACTTTTAACGACTTTGAAAGAGAATGTTTTGGAAAACACTGAGAGGAAAGGAAAGAAATTCCCTTTTAACGACATTGAAAGAGAATGTTTTGGAAAACATTGTGAGGAAAGAAAAGAAATTCTGATAACCGACATTTTCTCCTTTTCCCACATCCTTTTCTACAGCATGGAAAACAAGAAGAAAATGAGCCCTATTTAATTTGTCATCTGCAAATGCTGTCAATTTGTACGATTTAAATTTTGTCGTTCGGTAGAGAGTTAAGCTTGATATAGACTAACTTAGTACCAAACGACAAAATTTTAGACTGGTTCTAATTGAAAGCTTTTGCAGACGACAAAATAAAGGTGACTGAAAAATTGAAATTTTTTCTCAGGAGGGTAGAAAACACTGTGGGAATAGGAGAAAATGCTGGTTACCAGGATTTTCTCCTTTTCCAACAGTGTTTTCAAAAGGCTTCTTTCTCAGGGGCGTCAAAAGTAGAGATTGTGCGGTAATGGGTTAATTTTGATGTCTACAACTACTTTATTTTTTCCTAGGTTCGGGTGTTATGAGTAGACATGTTGAGCTTCCTCCGATCACGTATAGCAAAGTAAACTTTGGAGACGTCAGTATTGTACATGGATCAGCATTGCCTTTGACCAAACAAATTCACGGTATACAAACTGTGCAGAGATATGAGATACTTAATTCTGTATAAGAAATAAACGAGAAATTTCCAGGTGGTACTAAAAAGCCATGCATTAAGGTTGTAATTTTTTTTCCCCGGAGAAGTCATATCGGACAGTGGCGCTCTTTGACCTTGCACTATCACTATACAAATATGACTTTTCACACCAAGAAGTATATATATATAGCCTTGGAAAAAGTTGTGAAAGTGGCAATTGCATGTGTATAGCAGTGATAGACTACTCATAGTATTGAAAATAGATCATGTTATTGAGGCATCCAATATTTCAATAGAATTGCTGATTATTTGAATTTGTGTTTACCTGTAGCCGCCACTGGCTGCTAATATGGGCGAGGCTTTCCCCTCTCCCCCTCCCCCCTTTCCCCCCCCCCCCCGATAGACTGATAGTATAATTACGGGGGAAAGTGTGGCAAGTCACGCCTGGTTATTTAACCTGCTCGGTGCACAGGACCGTCACATCACACGTGACCTCGGTTTAACGTCTCATTCGAAAGACAATTAGTAATTTTAGATGACCAGCCCTTTTGCTCGGCCCACACCGTCAAGAAAGCATAGATTTGGTGTTTACAAATCCTAGATCTACTTCCCGAGCTAGGCGATTTAACATCATCATCATTGTCATCATCCTCATCATCATCACCATCATCATAATCCACGTCCGTTGAAAACTGCACGGAGTTTTAAATGCATTTTTAATTTAATCAGTATATTTATGTATAAAGCAAACCATCGTACAGGAGTAGACAAAGATATATTTAAATCTGCTTCAGTTGGTTTCTCTTAAGACAGCGTTAATATTTCATCTTATTATATACCTAGCAGTGAAATCCTGGAATTTCCCAGTGTAATAAATTTTGATATCATCACTAGTGACGTCATCAACTTTCACTTTAACTTCCTGACGTAATTTAGGAACTATTTTTTTTTTAATACATTTTTTTCGACTTTCAAGCGCAAAATTACAAATAATGATGTTAATAAGGTATATAATAAATAGAATAATCAACTGGTTATTTTTTATATGAAAAATATCTCACTCGGACGCGTCGTAAGGCGTTAAAAAAAACTCGTGCTGCGCACTCGTTTTTTCAACGCCTAACAACGGATCCTCGTGAGATATTTTTCATATCAAAAACAACCAGTTGATTATCCTCTATTTATTATATACCTAGCAGTGAAATCCTGGAATTTCCCAGTGTAATAAATTTTGATATCATCACTAGTGACGTTATCAACTTTCACTTCCTGACGTAATTTTTTTTCGACTACATTTTTTTCGACTTTCAAACGCAAAATTACAAATAATGATGTTAATAAGGTATATAATAAATAAAATAATCACTGGTTATTTTTGATATGAAAAATATCTCACTCGGACGCGTCGTAAGGCGTTAAAAAAACTCATGCTGCTCACTCGTTTTTTCAACGCCTAACAACGCATCCTCGTGAGATATTTTTCATATCAAAAACAACCAGTTGATTATCCTCTATTTATCGATTCAGTCGAAATGAAAACCAAATATTACGGTGCATTGAAGAATTTTAGGATGAAACTATTTGTTTTTAGCTGTCTTTAGGCATCTTATATCGTTCCAGGCACCATTATGTTTGTTGCATGGATACTGCTGGCAGGAATAGTCACTGTTCTACCACGGTATTTCAGACAAGGAATCTTAAAGAAGACGATAATCGGTGTACAAGCATGGTTTCAGGTAGGACCAGTACCATTCTGCGGACAGTCGTGTCTGTTGGTTCGCACACAAAAGCCAACAGTCATTGCCATCTGTTACAAGTATCACATATACTTGACAAGACCAAAATTATACCGCACACCAAGAAAAGTCACGTACAAAATACGCTTACATAGGATATAAGTTATGCCAAATGCAAATGCAGATAGATTTTAACATATTTGCCATTTGTAGAAACCCATAATACACTTGTTCGATACACGTTGCTCGCTGTATAAAGGAAGGCACTGGGACAGATTGAATATTGTTAAAACATGTACTATGCCATATCCAGTGGCAATCATATGCTACACCATGTACTGTGCCATATCCAGTGGCAATCATATGCTACACCATGCTGTATCTGCCAAACCATTGCTGATTTTATTTTATCTAGATCAGGTTCAATGAATGTCTGTCAATATCGTAATCTTTCACGAGTAACAGTCTCTATAGTTCAGTTATAAGTTCATTAATTTTTTTACCAAGAAATTGGATCACTTGAACTGATTTCATAGTTTATGTACCAGAATTAAGATGAAAAGGCATAGATCTATGCATTAAACGAACTTGACTGTGCTGAATGTATTTACACAATTTTTAGACACTATCAATTTGTTACGCTTACAAAATTTTTTGACAATTTTATAAAACTGACACTTTGGCCAACAGTGACCAATTATTCGAAATGCCGTTTTAATTCATTAATACTAGCCATCTTATCGACTTGAATATAACTTTTCAACCAATTACATGGCGGGTATGAATATTTTCTTGTATACAAATATATAGAGAGAACTAAAAAGGATAGTGCCTCGCTTTAGAAATAACGGTTTTACGTCCTAGCAGAGGATAGCTGTGGACAACACGTTGGATAAGTAGACCTATGCTTTAAGAAACTGCTTCTTTTCCAACAACAATTTCCTTTCTGTTAAAAATAATTATCTTTTACTTCAAATATTTTCCTTGGTTCGCTGTTGATAAATTCAGATAGATTTTTAAAGTTAACCTGCACAGTGATCCGTTAACTGGAAGAACTGCCTGAGACACTGTTTATATCTTCCTATACATAAATTCACATTTTGCTGACAACTTTCTGCAGGTCCATCGTGCTCTTGGTGTTTCGGTTTGGCTGCTGACAGGAGCAAGTTTTGTCCTTATCTTTGTAAACTTAGAAGGAATTCCTGAGGTGAGTTGGTTTTGTCTTTGATAGACAGCTATTTGATCTGTCATTATCAAAACTATTTCCCTGTGAAGAATGCTTGTTAGGAGAAAAAATTATTGGTTTGTTTGATGTTTCAGGTTTTTCCAGCAGTATTTCTATTGTGGCACCCACACATTATTTCCATGGTTAATATCTTTTTTACTAGTGTCAGAGAAGTTGTTTTCAAAGAGATGATTGATTTATTTTACTGTGGAAATAATACTCAGCTGATAGAGAGAAATGAAGCAAGTTGTTGTAAAGTCAATTTGCCTCGTTGGAATTTGGAATAACGTGTAACTATCGGATCGTTGAATGATATGGTTCTGTCAAAATGTTACTTAATATTAAGGAGGATCTGACCATAAGATTAGTGTAGAGGACAATGAGGCATGAATAGAAAATTTACCCCTTTCACTGCAGATTGCACTACAGTGGCAAATATATATTTTCACACTTTATTATGACTTACTTCAGGAAACAACTCTATATAACTATTCTGACATAATCGTTTACATGTTTGACAATGTTTCCTTCAGATTACATCTGCAGTTATGCATATATCCACCTTCGCATAAACAGTTCACATTTTAGAGCATAATTTGCCTCAGATTAAAACAAAACATCAAATAATATCTTGGCATAGTTACCTAACAATTTGAATGTTTTTATTTAAGATTATGTCTAAACATAACTAATATGACGGAAATACTGTACTGACCTTACCATGTTCAATCTCGGGCTAAAACTGCACAGAACAACATATCCTTTTCATACGCATTTTATATATTTCAAATTACATCATGTTGGAAGTGTACATAGCAACCTTGGCATAAGTATTTTAAATTTTGTATCATATTAATTTTTGTCTTAGATATAGGATTACATTAATAACCTCAGAATGGTATTTAACACTCGTTAATCTCTGATTGCATTTTAACATTGCTTCCTGGGTATCATACTCCTGAAACATAACTATTTTTACCTCAAATTACAATTTAAAGCACATTCATAACGATCTTGGTATAGATATAATTATATATATTACAACTGCGCATAACCGCTTGACATGAATGTCTTACATTTACCAAATTAAGAAATCTCGGGTGATTTGTTGATCAAGTCCCTCGGCTGATTGACCTGCGCGGTACAGTTCTTCGCCGGAAATACCCCGTGTTAACCCTTTCCGAAACAAGGTCTTGTCTCCTTGTCAGCAGTACAAGTCTTTTGAAAACACTGTGGGAAAAGGAGAAATTGCTCGTAACGAGCAATTTCCCCTTTTCCCACAGTGTTTTCTACCGATTTGGAGAACTTTCTGCCATTTTTATCAAATTTGAAATTGTCGCCTGCAAACTCTTTGGGTTTGGAAGAGTCTAAAATTTGTCGTTTAGGAAAGGGTCAAAGTATATCAGTTGTAATGCTTCTCTTAAAAAGAAAACACAAGTTATTGATTTCTTTTGAAATCTTTTTAAATACATTTAGTTTATCAACTTCGTTGGTTTTCATGTGTTCGACAGATTGGTAGATATGAATAACTTTACCGTTGCTGATGTCGATGCTAAAGAAATAACCTTTTTTTCTATTATGGTTTATCATTCAGTTAGCCGCAGTTATGAGTTATGAGGTACAATATACAAACAATAGCCCGAGTGGTTTATTCACTGCGCCTCATAACTCACATCGTTGTTTTTATTGCACGATAAACCACGGCAGGAAGAAGATTATTTCAAATCTGACATTACCAATTCTCAACCGAAGGAAAAGAAGTTCATACTGCGCGGACGCGTATTAAGTAGCTTCTTTGAATATATCATGTCTGTTCAATTCAAAAATCAAAATAACGTCCCACTCCATAGTCGATAAATATTACGAAAAAATAAGTCAATAAAGTCTTATGCATTGACACCCCTACACAAACACACACAGAAAAAGCACAGCCTTACCATTTTATGTTCTCTCTTTCAAACGAACAAACCAGTGAATGCATTGTCAAGCATTGGCGTCGCATTCGTTTCAAATGCTCTGAATATTATTCCATCTTCTCCATCAGCTATTTTCTGTGCAACACTGGCCAATTTTGATGTTAATCTCCCACAGAAAAAAATTCTTGACTTAAACATATGTACTGGTAACATTTCAAATAGTGGTTCCATCATCGTCAATTTTTTATCAAAAACAGTAACCATAGGTAAATCCGACTTTTTCTCTGACTAGCGGACGACTTGTTTACCTTATGGACATAGGTATATAGATCTACAGCCGGTGTAATGCAGAGAAATGACCCTCCCCTACAAAATGACTCATGGTTCATTGACTACGTAGAGAAATGACTCATGGGTCATTTCACAACACAGAAAAATGACCCACGGGTCATTTCACTACCATGGCCAACTTTATCATGCAAATCAAACCCGGTAACTGTTATTTGACCGCTATGTAAGTCAATTAAATTATGAGAGTTTGATCCCTTTTGGCCGTGAAATCGATCACATACGGAATTATATATTGACTGGCTACTCTGCAAACCCTTTGCACTTATAACCTGAATTTCGCGCTACGAGTGTAGAGGGTTTCAATTTATTGGAAAACAACTCTGCGGGATATCTGGGGTTGTAAATTACTGGGGTTCCAAAATTTGTAGGATTTGTTTTCCTTTCAGGTCTTGCAGTTTGATCTACCTCAAATTTTACCGAAAGCACGCGTTTGAAAAATTATGGTCAGCTATAGGAATGCTTTTGACCAGCATTTGCTCTTTTTCAAGCAATGTTGTCATGCCTTAATTGATACAAATTGAATAATTTGAGCCATATTTATTGTGTTGTCTACAACTGCTTTAAATATTGGGCAGTCATACATTGCCTGTCCCTGAAGAGTTAAAAAAAAAAAGAAAAATATCCGCAGTACAAGTTTCTTATGATGAGACTAAAGCCGGGGGAGGAGCGCGACACGAACGCTCGAAATGTAACAGCACATATGTTTACTGCATCTTTGGAATTTTATCTCTGATTTTTTCATCATAATTTTGAATTCAATCTCTGATATTTTTATTGATTTATCAACAAAAATGGTACAATAGTAAAAATACTTCGGTTGGATATATTTCTTAATAGCTAATATAGCTAACAAAGTTAAGGATATTATGAAGAGGCTTCTCTTGTTACAATGTTTTTGAAAACATTAAACTCCAACCTGTTGCATAGAGCTATTACATAGTCAACAGACGGCATTCTATTGTAATTGTTTTGCTTAGCATCGTCACAAATACATGTACGTACATGTATATTAGGCTGGGGAAAGTGTGGTAGATCAGCCCACACAGGCATTGTCTGATCTATCATAAACAAACCAACCATATACAAATTATATTTTTTTAACCTTTATGTTCAATAGGTCAGTTCTTTTTAAAATAATTTCGTAATTTTTTAGAAGAAGTCAGTGGTTTTGTGAGCACACGGTAAACATAAATCAGCCTGCACAATATTGTTGGAAAATCAAAATTATCTTCAGGGAAGTCAGAAAGCTTATTTATTGTTCTTTAATATGGCGTAGTTTTCAGTCATTTAGAAAATACATTTTTAGCCCTTTTTACACCTTTTTAAAGCAACTATCGTATTTTCTTTCTTTTTCCCTGATCATTTGTATTGTGCCGGAGTTCTCCGATGATGACCGAGTCTCACTGTTAGATAAGACGCCTATCGGGTATCTTGATTGGTGTTACGTAATGGTATACATTGATACATTTATACGGGGTAATCGGAAAGAAAGTACATGTAACAGGAAAAAAATCAGACTTCTTTAGGGAGAGGAACTATATAAGCCTTGATGCTTTCGTTTCAATCCTTTTCGCAATACATGTTGTTGTAAATGAATGATGTTAGTATATTGAATAAATTAAAACTAAATGTTTAACCCATTACCACACAATCCCTACTTTTGACGCCCCTGAGAAAGAAGCCTTTTGAAAACACTGTAGGAAAAGGAGAAAATGCTGGTAACCAGCATTTTCTCCTTTTCCCACAGTGTTTTCTACCCTTCCCAGAACAAATTTCAATTTTTCATTCACCTTTATTTTGTCGTCAGCAAATGCTTTAAATCTGAACCAGTCTAAAATTTTCTCGTGTGGTAAAGAGTTAAACTAAGATCATAATTTTTTTATGAGATTATTTATAAGGATTTAAAGTCAAGTTTAACAAGATCTTGTATAAGGAAGTCCAATTTGCCGCCTTCTCTTTTTAGCTCTTTACTTGCAAATGTGTGATGATTAATGCATTTTCAAAAGTATTTTATAGCGACAGCTCACATATTCAAATTTCCTCGCTATTTTCAATCTGATCACATGTATTTTCTCCCTCTCATGTGTTTTCAAAAGTCAATAATTTAAAACCTTTTCCCATATGGAGAACTTTTTGACTTCACCAACTTAGAAAAAAAGCAATTTCAGAAAATAAATCAAAAGTAGCTAAATTGATATTCTTCACTTTAAAAGAGTAGAAAACATTGTAGGAGAAGGAATCAATACTGGATATTGGTATTTCTCCTTTTCTCACAATGTTTTCAAAAGATTTTATGCAGGACCGTTGAAATTCGGGAGTAAGCTGTACGGGTCACATCAATACTCTCAAAACGCAAATTGTTTTCTGCTGATTTTAGTCACATATTGATACGTCAATTTTTTTAAGCCAAAAGAATTTCGACACATGAAATAAAATCGATTCGGCCCAGGATCAGACTGCTTGTTTTGTACAGTTTGTTACTGGTCTATTGACTGCATAATTACTATAATGATCCAATAGTACAACAAATTCAATCTTCTTTAGAAATAAAAAAAGAAATAAATAAAAATGCAATTTAAAGAAATTTATGCTAACTAAATTGAAATTATTTTCCAAAAAGAATTAAAAAAGACGATACTGGGAAAATAATGGTTTTTACAAATCTCTTAAAAGTTTTCACTGATGCAAATAATATACATGTACATGTATAAAAATGATAAATACAATCATTATATATTTGGACAATGTGTAATAACAGGATCCAGGTTTAACAAAACAATACAGACAAGGTTATCATGTCATCAGTTCTTATCTTCCCTTTATCCGTTGCTAAATCTTTTCACCCAGTCTTAAAATCTCACTTTGCTCGATACTGCATTTTTTATACAAAAATTAACGAAATGGACGCAAGATCTCAACTTCACAAATGTAAACGAATACTTTGATCATAATCACAACAAAACATAGAATACTTCAAGACGTTATAGATTTTTTGCTTGCAATTCATTTTTATGTTATTTAGCGTCAAAAACGGCGCAAGAGCAAATTTCTTAAACCTTTATATAGAAATAAGAAGGAGAATGGGTCAGTAACTTTAAATCAAAATGGACGCAACTTCCCATTTTGCTACAGGAAATAAAATTATATTGAAGTAAAGTAGAGATATTACAGAATACTTCAAGACGTTATAGATTTTAATCATTTTAGAAGAAAAATGTGTTTTAGTCGATCAAAAAATTTTCCCTTCTGAATCCTATATGACAGGCCATTATCGGAAATCCTTTCGGACCAGATAATCGATAAGTTCCAAGGAGAGTAACTCTTGCTCGACCTGCAGCTGAAAGTTGGGGATGGTAAAGAAATGACCCAGGTCATTTTTCTACGTAGAAAAATAGCCCTCTGGGGTCATTTCTTTACGTAGAATAATGACCCGGGTCATTCCTCTACGTAGTGAAATGACACATGGGTCATTTTGTCAGGGAGGGGGTCATTTCTCTGCATTACACCAAGACGGGCGATTTATTTTAGAATGATGTTGATTTACTATGATTCCGTTGCAATGTGTTTTAGGAGCCGAATTCACTTATCATGTTAAAATAATCGATTTACATCGGCTCCAGTATGTTTAAGATAAAGTGATTGGCAGTTCAGAATGGAAAGCTCCTTGATATATACGGATGAGGTTAGATATGCTTACGGAACCAGCCGTGTTGTGTAGAGTGATATTTTACCATGTCTTTATTCAGAAAACAACTGCACATAACTATCTCGGTATAGCTGTAATGGCCGCCTGTACGTTTCAAGTATTGTTTGGCCTCCTTCGTCCAGGACCAGATTCTAAACTTAGACCTATCTTTAACGTAGGACACTGGATATGGGGAAAACTTACCCACGTGACTGCAGGTATGTTCAATTATGATAGCAGTCAACCTCCGTTTTAAAGTTTTTAACAAAAAACAACCTCCAGCTTTAGATACCGGTACATTGTTACTCATACTATATTATGTGGTAAGCATAAAATGTTTTCATTTGGTGGTCCATGGCTGATTAATGTTGATTGAAATCGTGTTTATTTATCATCACCACCCGTTGCCCGTATAGGCTCGCCCTTGAATGCTGTGAGTATTGTTAAGAGGAATAGTGCAGATATATAGGATGGACCCATCCTAAGCTACGCCTGGCTCTTAACCACGCGAAAAAGACTGTCAGTAGTTTTAGATTGACAGCCTTGGAAATCGAACCCATCCCCTCAAGTGACCTCGAACATCACTTTCACGAGTCATACGCTCTACTAAATGGGCTATGCGAGAAGTCTGTGAGTTATTTAAATAGAACACTACGCTTTTGAGCATCGGCACAAAAACTGTATACTACCGAACAACTGGTTTGGGCCAGAGGAGCACGATAATAGCATTACAACAATGAAATGGTCTAGAAAGCTGTCTTCAAAACTGAAGAACAAATGCAATTCTTTACCGGATGACAGGATTTTAGGGGTGTCCTTGATCAAAGCAATAGCAGATTAAAAAAAGATGGGATATCTGTCACGGAAGCAGCCATTCATCAGGATTGACTTATTTCACTTGCGGAACTTCTTTCACAATCGATGTAAGATAAATAGATTTAAAAATAGTCACAATTTAAGTCTGAACTTCTTTTACAGCGGTGACGTTTTTCTACGCTTTCAAACTAGATATCGTTCCGGAACCCCAGCGACGGTTCGGATACATTGTTCTGGCCGTGTGGCTTGGACATCAAGTCTTGTGGGAAGTCTGCTTCGAGCTTTATGATTGCTGTCAAAGGAAGAAAGGAGGTGTGTAGTACATATTTTTACAGACGTGGTAAACTACTCTCAACACTCAACACTGTTTAAAGTGACAAAATTACATTCTGGTCCAAGTTGAAAACATTTGGTAACAACAAACTAAACATGGCTTAAAATCTGAAATTTGCCTCTGAAAGGAAAGAAAACACTGTGTGAAAGGGAAATGCTGGAAACCGTTTATTTATTTTTTTTTATTCCCACAATGTTTTCCAAAGTCTTCTACAAAGGTGTTTGTAAAACTCGGTGTTATGCAGTATTGGAATAAAGGATGACAAATGATTATCTGCCAGTAGTTAATAACTCTTAACACTTTGAGGGCGGTAGTATTTTGAAAGCCAGAGGTCAAATAATTTTGACAGTGAATTGGAGAAATCTGTTTTCTGGTCGATAGTGAAGTACTCATAACGGTGAAAAGAAGATAAACCTATCTTAGCCATTAGTTAAATTCTCTCTACACCTATACTGAAATATGTGAAATTTGGACAATTGTGAAGTATTTTTAGTGCTTAGTGGGAGTTATGTATATTTTTGGCAGTGTTAACCTGAATTCAACACTGAAAAGGTAAAATGTATCTTTTGGGCAGTTATTAGGTACTCTTAACACTGAAAGAAAGATATTTGTGTTTTTGGCAATGATTAAGTACTTTTTACACTAAAAAGGAGACATCTGTAATTTGGGCAATGGTCTATGCTTCGAACTCTGAGAGGATAATACGTACTTAAGTACTTTTTGGAATCATTCTATTTTTGGTACTTTTTACACTGGGAGGCAGTATTATCAGTAATGGTTAAGTACCTTTAACACTTAGGTAAATGTATTATCAGTAATGGTTAAGTACCTTTAACACTTAGGTAAATGTATTATCAGTAATGGTTAAGTAATTTTAACACTTAGGTAAATGTATTATCAGTAATGGTTAAGTACCTGTAACACTAAGGTAAATGTATTATCAGTAATGGTTAAGTACCTGTAACACTAAGGTAAATGTATTATCAGTAATGGTTAAGTACCTTTAACACTTGGGTAAATGTATTATCAGTAATGGTTAAGTACTTTTAACACTTGGGTAAATATATTATCAGTAATGGTTAAGTACTTTTAACACTAAGGTAAATGTATTATCAGTAATGGTTAAGTACTTTTAACACTGGGACGGAGGCGTGTGTATTTTACCCTTAAAATTAAACACTTTACTAAACAATAGACTTAGGCCAGTCTAAAGCGAAAGTATTTGCACACTACAATGTAAATGTAGCTCATATGATGATTTATGTCTTTGATATGGTACAAAACATTGTGAGAAAAGGAGAGAATGCTGGGAGCCAGAATTTTTCTTTTTTCCCCAAAAATTGTTTCATAAGCATTCTTCTGCGGGGTCGTAAAAATTCAGGATTGTGTCACAAAGGGTTAAAATGAAGGTTTGGCAGGTCGTTGAGTACACTTAACACTGAGAAGGAGAAATGTCGATAAACTCTTTCCCAAACGACAAACTTTTGGACTAGACCTAATTTGAAATCATTTGCAGACGACAATTCAACTCTTGCTGAAACGATGATTTCTGTCTATGATAGGGTGGAAAACATTGTGGGAAAAGGAGAAAATGCTGGTAACCAGCATTTTCTCCTTTTCCCACAATGTTTTCAAAAGGCTACTATTCCAGACCTGTAAAAACCAGGGATTATTTGGGAAAGGATTAAGGGCTTTGGTTGAGTATCTTTATGACTTGAGAAGGAGATATACATTTGTATTTTTGGCAGAGGTTAGGTACTCTTAACAATTAAAGAGAAATTTGTATATTTGGATCAGTCAGCAAGTTTTGTTAACTCATTACCAAACGACAATATTTTAGACTTGCCCAAATTGAAAGCATTTGCAGACGACAAAATAAAAGTGACTGAAAATTTGAAATTTGTTTTGTGAAGGGTAGAAAGCATTGTCGGAAAAGGAGAAAATGCTGGTAACCAGCATTTTCTCCTTTTCCAACAATGTTTTCTTGAGGCTTCTTTCTCAAGGGCGTCAAAAGTAGGGATTGTGTTGTAATGGGTTAAAAGATATATATCAATGATAATGGTTAACAACAAGAGAGAAATATGCTTGTCCCACCTGAAATTTTAATTGCATTGATTTATTAACTTCATATCTCAATACGGTCTCTCATTTAAAAAAAAAACCCGGTGAATAGATATACACAACCATTGCATTCGTTTCTGAAAAAAAATAATGCATAAAAACCCGTTCTTACGTTTCAGATAAATATACGCTGACGGATGAAACACACCAAGACCAAACAAAGACAGGAATGACAACTCTGCTTCTCTTGTACACAGTATGTCTAATGGTCATAGAAGCTGCCGCCCTGGCTTCAATTTTTATTTACTGATGGACTTCATCCTGAAATTTATCTTTATTTTCCATTAGTTTTCACGATGTTTTGTAACCCTTTTAACCCTTTCCCAAACAAGCCCATGTTTTTACGTGTCTGCAGTACAAGTCTTTTGAAATCACTGTGCGAAAAGGAGAAATTGCTCGTAACGAGCAATTTCTCCTTTTCCCAGTGTTTTCTATCCATTTGGAGAATTTTCTGCCATTTTTATCAAATTTGAAATTGTCGTCTGCAAACTCTTTGAGTTTGGAAGAGTCTAAAATTTGTCGTTTGGGAAAGGGTTAATTAAAACAGTGTTTTAGGAACAGTAAGACGACCTGTGCTCAGGTACTTCAACCAGTATAGGGCTTATCTTTGAGCCACCATATTTAAATCATTAATTAAGTTCAAACAGTGTTCTTAATTATTTGTATCTAAAGATCTTTATCATATATCAGTTTTGTCTGGGCCAGATTTCGAAATCTATATGTTTACTTCTGCATGTATGCTCAAGCCTAACAAAATAAAGTCTGTTTTTAGGGTTTCGGTCCGAGATGTTGTAGGTAGGGTAGGCAGATACAGTAGTTTTATTGTTCAGAAACTTTTTACATGGACCATGTAACAAAATCACCCCCATTATTTTTTTTCTTCAATCATAGCGCAAAAAGTTTATGGTCGAAAGCATTTTCTAGGAAGGAACCCTAAACGCAAATATATTTGAATAAGCCCCAGTCCTTGTGCTATATCTATATAAAGGCAAGTTTGTTAACCATTGACCTGATGTAAATGAAGTAAAGGAAATTCCTTATCAACTGTATAATCCCATCTTGATCTATTGCGTTATAAAAACTATCTTGGTCAAAAAAGGAAAGTGCTTTTGTTTATTTTATTCTTGTTTTACAAGCGGTCAGTCTATTTTTCACAGGTTTCTTTTTTTTAAATCCAAATATTTCTCCATATGGCCACTATTAGCCCTTTCCCAAGTGACAAATTTTAGACTGTCCCAAACTCAAAGTGTTTGCAAATGACAATTTTGCAGTTGATGAGAAAGGCAGAAAGTTTTCCAATATGCTAGAAAACAATGTGGGAAAAGGAGAAATCGTTACGAGCAATTTCTCCTTTTCCCACAGTGCTTTCTAAAGACTGCAGGCACAGTGAAAACCAGGACTTGTTTGGGAAAGAGTTAATAAAACAGGTAATAAATGGTTAAGCTCTTTAGGAGTGTTTTGAGAATGTAACGATAATTTCAGTTATTGAACCAGTATGTTATTCAGGGCCATGGGGACAGTGGACAAAGGGGCCTTGTAAAATACACAAATGCGTCTGTAAAAACCACTGACATCTTCAATATCGACGTCATCATCATCGTTATCCTGTACAAATTAGTTGGTCAAAACTGCTTTTTGTTTTGGAAAGGCTCTCCAGTTCATATTCTTCACTAATCATTAGATCAAACGTGCCTTTTTTTTTCAATTCAAGAAAGTAAATCCTGGCCATACTTTTCGTAAATCACTAGATCGAACAGACCTTTTTATACATCACCGGTGCCTCCGTGTGTGGGTTTTTTTTTATTATTATTCTTTTTTTATTCATAAAGAAGATTTACAAGTACAAAAAGGTGAATGAACGTCAAATGATTGCACGGAGCAAGGTGCAGTCATAAGGTTGTGCGTCGGAGCCGGTGTAATGCAGAGAAATGACCCTCCCTACAAAATTACCCATGACCCATGGGTCATTTCTTTACCCTCTGGGGTCGTTTCTCTACGTAGAATAATTACCCGGTAATTCCTCTATGTAGTGAAATGACCCATGGGTCATTTTGTAGGGGGGAGGGTAATTTCTCTGCATTACACCAAAATGACGCCGACAGACACATGGACATTCATGAATCATAGGGATGTTGCACAGAAAGTATCCAGAAGTATTGTGTTTGAGTGACATAGACGTTTTGAAGAATGGCATTCAGATATAAGTTAACTCATTACCAAATGACAATATTTTAGACTGGTCCAAATTGAAAACATTTGCAGACGACAAAATAGAAGTGACTGAAAATTTGAAATTTGTTTTGTGAAGGGTAGAAAGCATTGTGGGAAGAGGAGAAAATGCTGGTAACCAGCATTTTCTCCTTTTCCCACATTGTTTTCTAAAGGCTTCTTTCTCAGGGGCATCAAAAGAGGGGATTGTGTGGTAATGGGTTAATGCTAAAAGCAGGAGACCAAAAGGTTCCGGTGAAATCAAGAGAGTGGAGAGCCTTGATATGTCAGACCGTCAAAAATCATTGGATGAAATCGCTGATGCCATAGGAATTGGCCATGCAATTGTGGATAAATTACTAACAAAAGATTTTTGAATGAGTGATGACAACATTAACCCCTTACTCCATAGATACTCATTTCTACACATTGCTTGTAGGAGCCTTTGAAAAACATTGTGGTAAAAGGTGAAATTGCTCGTGACGAGCAATTTCACCTTTTGCAACAATGTTTTCTATGCTATCAAAAGGTGTCATATGCACATACGAAACGGCTTCGTCCTTGCTGCTATTTAGGGTCAATTAGAGATACCATAGAAATACTTTATGGGGTAAAGGGTTAACAGACACTGAATAAATAATTCATTAGCGGAAATCACGCATGGGTATAATAATATCATTGTGTCACTTTGTTCGTTCGTCATACAAATTGATTGAACGGACCGACCTTTGCTAGATAGGAATGGTACCCTCTACTTTTCTGCCACAATTCATAAGAACAGATTATTTAATCAGCTATTTTAAAGAATGCTGCGCCCTGTCTAGTCATTTTTTTTTTCAAATCAATTAATAGAGCTTTTACTTTTTTTTTCTATGTATCGGAGATTGCCTTAACCTAAAATTTATAATCAAAGCGTTGAGAACGCTGAAGTGGTATTTGTCAAGGACGCCATTGGGTGGAATCAATATTTTGAAAGAAAAAGAGAAAAAAATAACGTCCCTTGATAGTAGGATGCATAATGGGTAGTGAAAGAAATCATGTAAACATATTGAACACAATTAAGTTTGTGCCTGAAAACTACGATTTTGAAATATCTTTGCCCGCTCAAATTAAATTTTAAACATTACAATCAATAATTTCGATCTATAAATATTCATGCTCGATCAAATGGTGTGGCGAGCAATCATGGGATTAACATGTAAGTGGACGAAGTTGTTTTGGAACGAAAAAGTTTGGGACCAAGTGATCGTTAAATGAATTTTTGTATCAGTGCGCTAATAGAAGGCTTTGAGCGAGTGAAGCTATTTTCAAAAAAAGAAATCGTATTTCTACAATCAGTGGCCTTAGCGAGTGTTTTTTAACATGCCATTTTCAATTACATACCTGAGTGCTACGGAAAAACTCATTTGCCTGAGAAAAAAATGAGTTTAATTGGGTTTATTTTCTTCGGTTTTGCACAAAACACTATACCTGGTCTTCAAAATTCAACATTGAATTCATAGTGGTATTGTCTTCGACAAATACCACAAAAATCTATTGATGACACAGGCCTTTTTATTCTAACGATGGTTTCCTTCCTCCGTCATTTTAATATCAATCAACTGATAAAAGAGGTATTTTTGTACAAGAACACAGTCCGGAAAAACAAATTTTTGTACTAATACAAATGAACCATGTTCTTGCAATAGGGGTTTTTAACTCATTACCAAACAACAATATTTTAGGCTTGTCCAAATCGAAAGCATTTGCAGACGACAAAATAAAAGTGACTGAAAATCTGAAATTTGTTTTGTGAAGCGTGGAAAACATTGTGGGAAAAGGAGAAAATGCTGGTTACCAGCATTTTCTCCTTTTCCCACAATGTTTTCTAAAGGCTTCTTTCTCCGGGTTGTCAAAACTAGGGATTGTGTGGTAATGGGTCAATTCATCGCTGTGATGCATTTTACTGGGCAAGCTATCACATGATACTGGTTCCATTAAATCTATTTTGTCCAGCAAACCACCTGAATCCTGGGGTAGAATGACCCTTGAACGTGCAGAAAATTTATCAAAAGCAACAAGCTTTGAACCTCCTTTCTACAGGGTACGGTTCAAATCAATTGCTTGGTTTAAGTTGAGCTATGCACAAATGCAGTTGTCACTCGGCAAACATCAAAAGAAAATAGTAATAAAATTATATTCCACGTTACCAAATTGATATTATAGACGGGGTATGCAATGACAAAAGTGTGTATGAAATGATCAAAATAAAAAGCATAGATAGGTGCGACATGACCAAAGTTGTATGAAATGGCCTTGGTACGAAACGATCTTGTTAGGAAATGACTGGAAGCCGAGTAAACAATATGGCTGCCTCCATTGGTACTTTTCAAAAGCGAATAAAAATATATTGCCGCCGCTCATGAGACGCCACAATTATCACAACAACATTTACAACCGTAGACAGATCAAAGATGAAAATGCATTTGGATTAATAATTCATAATATGTTCGACGAATAAATGAACAAACAGAATTTAACCCGTAGGCTGCAAAGTGCAACTATGTGATCTTTTGCGGGCAGTGTAGATCAAGATCAGACTGCACAGACAGTTCAGTCTGATCTACACTGTCCGATGAAGAGATACCCCTCCCTTCTAAAAAAACAACCTTTTGAAAATGCAATATCATGGTATTTTACAATTGACTGGAAAGTCCTATTTAACATATTTAGCATTTATTTTATTTATCATTTCATTTACCCTTTACCAAACAATCCCTGGTTTTTACGACCCTTGGAAACAAGCCTTCTGAAAACATTGCGGGTAAAGGAGAAAATGCTGGTAACCAGCATTTTCTTCTTTTCCAACAAATGTTTTCTACTCTTCTAAAGTCAAGTTTCCATTTTTCAATCACGTTTAATTTGTCGTCTGCATATGTTTTCAATGTGGACAAGTCTAAACTTTTGTCGTTTAGTAAAGAGTTAAGCACTGAATCTACATAATACACTTTCAACAATAGCAAACAACATACAAAAAAAGTCAAATACGAAGGACATACGTGGAACCATGTCAGGCACATAGATCTGCACAAGGATATCACAAATCAAAGCCCTCAAAAGCACTGGTGGCTAGGCGCAAGTGGAAAGCCCATATATGTGTAAAGCAATTGGATACACACCATACAAGTCCTATCAATCAAATGTCAATTTCGCCACGTTCGATATACATCCAAAGGTGTGCACTCAGCAACGACCCGATGTGAACACGGGTGTTGGTTGTGGCATGCTCTACATGAGTATTTGGTGAATAAACGAGAGAATTTCTTTCTTTTTTAAGCGTTCTCATTTAAAATTCAACCCGCCAAAAAACAGCATTTAAAACTCTTGCTTGAATATGATGGCATTTTCTCGGTAAATGCAGATACGAGTCCCTCTTTCAACTTCTATTTTACATCACGGATGAATAATTCGAAAGGTGTAAGGCGGTTTTCAGGGCTGTGTCGTTTCAAGCCAATAAGAAACAGCAAGTGCAGTTCCAGCATATCAGAGAGAGAATAGCGCGCATTTATTCATGATGTGGAGAGTGGTTGCAGCTTTCATATGCAGAAGTCTGAAACGTAGTTACTATGGCTAGGGGCCGTTGGCCCCTAGCCAAGAAAGGGAAAGAATTTCTGACATTCGACGTTTACAAAAATGACTATGATACAACACCATCAGGGCTACCGAATGGTTTAGCCAATCAGAAGTTGTGTTACTTACGAATTCTGAAAATCTTGGAGGATTAGACTAATAATATTCTCAGGAATGGTTGGTGAATACAGGCCCAGATGATGCTACGTATACCTATCAAAAATCAACAATCAAAGCATTGCTGGTTTAGACAAGAAGGTTTAGCCAATCAAAGTTGTGTTACTTACAAATATAGAGAAATTCTGGTGAATAAGACAAAGAACGGTCTTGAGAATGGTGGATGAATACGAGCCAAGATAATTCTACCTACCAAAAAATCAACACTCAAAGCTTAGCTGGTTTAGACAGGAACTTTTTCTTTTCTTTCAATGACCTTTGACCCCGCAGAAGTGTGAGCTTTAAACTAAGGGATACAATTTGAACGGTCTTGTTAAAAACGATTAAAAAGTGGTGCTTCATCCAAAAATATCAACTAAAGTTTTCACTTTACATGTATATGACAAGAAAAAAAAAAGAGACTAGTTTTCTCAAAAGTAGGTTAAAGGTCAACTATGCACTAACCTCTCAAACTTTGTACTGATTCAAATCACAACTTAGGTCAAGTTGCAGTGAAACTGGTCATTATTTATTATTTGTCAAACGACAAAATTCATCGTTATCCATTTAAGTTATAGGTTTTTGTCTTTGACCAATTGGAAAGTATCGTGGAAAAAGGGGAAACATGCTTTCAAAACTGGTTTCCAGTAGTAGTAAAATAGGGACATGTATTTATCTATCGTTCTTAATTTCATTAGTAGTGTCATTTTAGACTGAAAGGTACACAATTTCTGGTTGGCTAAAGTCTTGATTTTGCAAATAATCAAAGCGTTGAGAACGCTGAAGTGGTATTTGTCAAGGAAACCCATTGTATAAAATTAATAGTTTGAAAGAAAAAGAGAATATTGTTCAAATATTGGCTTAAAAGTCTACCCACTAGGCAAATTAATACCTTATCGGTTGAACGGAGAGTACTAATGTACCTTAAAACTATAATTTTGAAATATCTTTGGCCTTTTACATTTAATTTCAAATATTACAATCAATTACTTCGATCTATAAATATTCATGAGCAATCAAATGGAGTAGCGCGCAATCATAGGACGAACAAGCCATGGAACGAATTGGTTTTGGAACGAAAAAGCCCAGGGTCAGTTTGCAAATGTGTATGATTGCACCAATTATAGGTTATGAGCGAGAGAAGCTATTTTCAATAAAAAATAAGTATCTCAACGATCGATGGCTTCGCCCAATGTATTTTAATATGCCATTTCAAATTACATATCTAAGTGCCACCGAAAAATTCATTTGCCCGAGAAAAAATGAGTTTAACTGGGTATGTTTCCTTCGGCTTTGCACAAAATCAATCTCCGAGCAGAGTTATCGTTCGTTACTCTCACATACATCTCTGCGATGGGCTAAATGACAAGAATCTTGTCAAACCGAGGAAAAGGTGTTTTGTTACTGTTTAACTATTTCATGTGTAAAATTATAAGGTCAACAAAGGAAATATGATTTTGGATACATTATAGGTGCGGTCAAACTGATGAATTTACCTGTATACAATGGAACTTTTTTTTTTCGAGCCTCTTTACTGATCAGAATCTTACGCTAAATTTAACAAAAATGGCTCCGCCCATGAATGATGACAACAGTTTTGACACACTCATAAATCTTAGGTTATAAGGTTAAAAAACAAATTATGGTCATTTAAGCTTTTCAGAAAATCCGTCTTTTTCATATTTCCTACCACTTAGTCTGATTGGTCGTATGCTGTTTCAACAGCACACAAAGTAATCGATATTGGTCTTCCTTTCACCGGTGTTTGTGTCGCCATTTTGAGTTCTGGTCATGTGACGAAAGTATCACGTAATGACGGACTACTTTCTGAGCCCACTACAGAGGTGAATGTGAATGATCCGGAGTGCAAGAGAGTGGTTATCAAAATTTAATCTTGAATTCATAGTGGTATTGCCTTCGACAAATACCACAAAAATGGCATTTGTTTAGGATTTAGAATTATTTTGAGAATTAGACTGTGATTCAAATTATAAGGGTTAACCATGAAAACTAGAACAGAATGAATAAGAACAGTTAAAAGACTTTGATGAAAATGACTGGACCCTCGTGGGAAAAAAACACACAATCAACCTTAAAAGCACTTTGTTTAACAATCATAAAGTTTAGAACTTCTAAATAAATTAATTGGAGGTTTCAGTCCATAGGGTAAGGCAAATTACCGCCATACGTTTCATCTTTGTTTTTTTTTAATTTTTGATGTTTATTTTCAAGTATCTGATGTGAAACAAGTTTTTTACAATAAATTAATCGATATCGAGGTAAACTTAAGCCAAAGGCTACTTGCATCAAGATGTTGGAAATTCCAAAAGTGTAGATATACATTTCTGAAATCAATTTTATGTTTTCTCCAATTTTATTTCGAGTCGATTAAATTGCGGACCATCAGTCTGTATTAATTAACAATAATTAAAAGATTTATGCACACTTTGATATGCATACCGTGACTTCGACGAGCAGGAATTACCCCTTTGTCTATATTGTCACGTAATCCCTTGGCAATTAAGTTAAAAAAAGGCAAATTTTGCAATTGATGGCAAACAAATAAAAAGCGCTAAATTTATCCATCTGAGTTGAGCGGCATGTATAGAAAGGGAGATCATTAATTCAACACCATAAAAGTTTATTGGTTTTTTTAAAATTACGTCTTGTTAACCCTTTCCCAAACGACAAATTTTGAGAGTCTGCAGGCGACAATTTTAGATATTGAGAAAACGGCAGAAAGTTCTCAAAAAGGGTAGAAAACACTGTGGGAAAAGGAGAAATTGCTCGTTATGAGCAATTTCTCCTTTTCCCACAGTGTTTTCTAAATATTTATACTGCAGACACGTAAAAACCAGGGCTTGTTTGGTAAAGAGTTAAAAGTAGCTACTCAGATATAACCAAACTTCAAAAATGATTACTCGGGCGCGATTTCATTACATGTTGTATGTAAAAAAAAGATCTGAAAAAGAAAAATCCCTACCTACCCTATCTGAAGCATCTCAGACCGAAACCCTAAATACTGATATTTTTTGGTTAGGCCTTATGAGGATTCTTATTCACATTAGTAAACCCGTATGATGAGTTACTGATTGCTAAACGACTATTCTGCTACATAACCAATGTCATTTTTTTCTATCCACTGTAAAAACCCAAATTTTGCCATTTTAAAGGTTACGTTTTGAGAAATAATATTTCTTTATTTCATGCTTTCCGGTAGGATATCGAGAAATTGCAGTGAAAATATTTTTCGATCTTACACTGGTATCACCATTGAAAATACCGATTTTCACGTTCTTGTCGCCTAGATAAATTGCGCGTGCCTGAAAACCAGATGGGAAATATGACGTCATATACCTTACATTTCACGCGCTTGACGTAACGTTGCTATGCGGGAGGGGTACGCCACGGTGAATAAGGGAAAAGAACTGTACTGAATTTTGATAAAGTACCTCCCAGAAAGGGTTGAAAGCATAAAATAAATAGAATTTTTTTTTTTCGGTGAAAGATCGAAATTTATTTCATCTCGTGAACACCATCAACAAAACAAATATCCTCTATATATTACAAATATCCTCTATATATTACGCTATTCGCAAAAGTAACGAAAAGCCATCTGACTCCTGAAAGGACCAGTTCTTTTTTATACGACTCAATTACTAGTCCATTTTGAGAGTATTTGAAGACGACAACATTACATGTGACTCAACTGACAAGTGAAAGGCAAAAAATATTCTCTGTGTGTATAACACACTGATCAACGTGAGCCGCGGACACCATGTGTTCTCGGTACACCAGATCAAATTTTTACATGGAAGAACCGGTGGTGGTGTAAGTATTTTAATTTTTTTGGACCTGGTTTACCTAGATAGAAATGTTGATTTACAGCAATGTCGAGACAAATGATTGATCTGTTTACATACAAACTAGGGAATAATAATACCATCCTCTAAGCGAGCTGTGGCTTTATGAGCAACTGGGGTCTTATTGTTTTGCAGTTTATTGCCAAATTTTGAACAAAATCCCAAACCATTGTTCATTTTACAAGTTTGTATGATAAGATAAATGTATTCCCTATAGGAACACAACATTTCACTTAGAAATGTCCATCCAAAGCTAAGATATACGTTTTTGAATGGACCTAGGTAGAGGAAAGTATGCTAACAAGACACCAATTTTATTTTCAATGTATGCACATGGACACCAGATCAGAAAAAGCTTGGGGTAACTGGACACCAACCTTTAAATCATCAATATTTCTGCCTGAAACTCGATGCATGGGCTGTGTACGAAGACTATTTTTGTAAACATTATGTCTCTACGGTCCATTACCTGATAAAGAGCGTGTTCAACCCAACTTCATTACTTCTAGCGCTTGCTTTTTTGAAATATTTGCAATATTACGGCAATTTACGAAGTAGACTTACGATGCTTGATCACAATTGACCGGTCATTGCCTCCAATGTTGGTGCAAGACATGTTCCTTGTTTACAGCGTTTCAGTTTTATGAATGTCGTATTAACCCATTACCAGGCAATCACGAGCTATAATGTCCTTTGGAAAGATGGCTTAGAAAAACATAGTCCCTATTAACTAGTCAACGAATTTGTAATTCGTGTTCATTACTTTGAGCGCAAGAATTTGTCACACTGGCCAACGTATGTATTCATGTACGTTAGATCGACGGCTTTGAGTTGAATTGTACATACACCGAAAATGTTCACTTCTTTCATTCT
Organism: Tridacna crocea; assembly: GCA_943736015.1. Taxonomy (NCBI): domain Eukaryota; kingdom Metazoa; phylum Mollusca; class Bivalvia; order Cardiida; family Cardiidae; genus Tridacna; species Tridacna crocea. The sequence continues at coordinate 58,520,991 of OX031064.1, read as the reverse complement.
TGATGGTATTAAAAACTTTTTTGTAGAACTCGCTACATGTCGAATGGGACTATGAAAATTAATTATCTTCAAGATAATGCTTAATACATAATAGAAATATTTGTAAACATTCGAGTACTGATAAAGAGGTGAGTTTGTTTTTGAAATTTCTCAGCAACTTGATTACTGACATTTTTTTCACTTGTACAATTTTCACTTTGAGTTTGATACTACCTTTCGATGCTCTAGAACCAACTAAAGACTTCTGCATGGATAAAAAGAGGGAACAGAATCAGGTTAAATTTATATCGCTCAAAGGTACGTAGTGTGCTAGGAAATTATTAGAGAGGTTAAATGCAGCCATGGCAAATTACTAAATGAAATCTTTTCTGAAATTCGTCATATATAAAAATAAACCACGTCTATTTCCTGTTTCGTTTTTTTTTTCATTTCGCTTTATTTACAAAACTATGACGAAACAGACTGTGTATCAGAACAATTACGCTCGAAGATATAGAATTAGCAAACTTTCTGGCAGTCTGAATTTCAAAATCACCACTGTTGGAGGGTCTGATGGCCTCTCCAATAAATTTCAGCAATACGAAATACAGTGAAACCTGGCATGTTGACCACCGGTATTAAGCAAGCAAACTGAATAAACAAGCATATATTTAGTTCCCGACAAATAGCAATGCACCTGTAGACATTCATCTATATCAAGCATGCACCTGCCTTTGGCAAGCTCTTTCGACCGTCCCTTTGGTAATTGATTAATATAGGTTAAACTGTAACTATATCTGAGCACTATAATGCTGTATTTCCAAGAACTATGTAAGTTTGTAACAATAAAGATAAATATCTCATATATCATGATCACCCAGCATATTGGATGAAATGAAACATTATCAGAGATCATCTGTGTTACGAAATACATGTACATGTATACATTTATTATCAATGAATTTAATCCATTACCACTCAATCCCTACTTTTGACGCCCCTGAGAAAGAAGCCTTTTGAAAACACTGTGGGAAAAGGAGAAAATGCTGGTAACCAGCATTTTCTCCTTTTCCCACAGTGTTTTCTACCCTTTCCAGAACAAATTTCTATTTTTCAGTCACCTTTATTTTGTCGTCTGCAAATGCTTTGAATTTGGACCAGTCCAAAATTTTCTCGTGTGGTAATGAGTTAAAGAGGTGCAAATACTTTCGCTTTATGACACTAAGAGAAAATAAGCCCCACCAACAAAAGCCATGTTTTTCAACAGATCAAAATTTATTGAAGGAGTGTGATAGAAAACTACCCAATGCCAATCTCGTGATTGAGTTCTTTAGAGAGGACAAATTTTACAATTTCACAACGCGCCGTACACGGAAAATAAGCTCTTTCCACATAAGCCATGTTTTTTTAAAGGATCGAAGTATCTCGAAAGAAACTTATGGAATCATCCACGTTGATTTTTGTTGATTTCCACTTGGTGGTTTAATTCTGAGGAGAAGTCTATTCAATAAAAAATTTTGAAATAAACGCGTAGACGAACAAACGCACGCATGTAAATGTACGAAGGGTACAACGTCATTCTAACAGTTGGCCAAGCGGATTTGAAAATTATTTAAACTAAGAATCAGGCCAAATATGGTAAATAATGTACACACTGTATTAGTTAATAGGGGTTTTTCTTTATGGACAATGTTTTTCTAAGCCATCTTTCCCAGTGACATTAAAGCTCCTGATTGCGTGGTAATGGGTTAATTACGCCATTCATTAAACTGAAACGCTGTAAACAAGGAACATGTCTTGCACCAACATTGGAGGCAATGACCGGTCAATTGTGATCAAGCATCGCAGGTCTACTTCGTAAATTGCCGTAATATTGCAAATATTTCAAAAAAGCAAGTGCTAGAAGTAATGAAATTGGGTCGAACATGGTCTTTATCAGGTAATGGACCGTAGTGACGTAATGTTTACAAAAATAGTCTTCGTACACAGCCCATGCATCGAGTTTCAGGCAGAAATATTGATGATTTAAAGGTTGGTGTCCAGTTACCCCAAGCTTTTTCTGATCTGGTGTCCATGTGCATACATTGAAAATAAAATTGGTGTCTTGTTAGCATACTTTCCTCTACCCAGGTCCATTCAAAAAACGCATATCTTCACTTTGGATGGAAATTTCTAAGTGAAATTTTGTGTTCTTTTAGGGAAAACATTTATCTTATCATACAAACTTGTAAAATGAACAATAGTTTGGGATTTTGTTCAAAATTTGGCAATAAACTGCAAAACAATAAGACCCCAGTTGCTCATAAAGCCACAGCTCGCTTAGAGGATGGTATTATTATTCCGTAATATGTATGTAAACAGATCAATCATTTGTCTTGACATTGCTGTAAATCAACATTTCTTTCTCGGTAAATCAGGTCCATAAAAATGAAAATACTTACACCACCTCCGGTTCTTCCATGTAAAAATTTGATCTGGTGTACCGAGAACACATGGTGTCCGCGGCTCACGTTGATCAGTGTGTATAAGGGAGGAGATGGGAGTCGTGAACCAATAATCATCACTTGATATAATATATATAGCAGATAACCTTCTAATATATATAGCAGATAACCTAATGCAATTTTTAAGCCCAGTGATTAGTTGTTGGTTCTATTGGGGTTTAACGCCACTTTAACAGCTAAGGTCATATCATGGCGGTCGGCGACACACATGTGTTTCCTATCTTTCTCACACCGGTACTAACACTACTTTTCTTTCCAAAGCGGTCAACTACTTTTTTCACATACTTCAGCAGAGGTGAGAGGCGAAAATACGCCGGAAGGAAAGTTCGCCTCAACCGGGTATTGAACTCACAACCTTAAGGTCATGAGTCCAACACGCTCACCACTGAGCCACACGAGCGGGCTTCCAGTGCTTAGTAACGAAGGATTTAGAATTATAAATCTCAGTTTCTTCATTCTCAGATTCAATCAATCAAACACGCCTTTCCCCCATTAGTTAATTTTTCTGGGTTTTTTCCCTTTCAAATTCAGTCGATCTACTTTTGATAGACTGTTTAGGCTGGCACTAAGGCTAACCGGTTCCTGAATCCTAAACAGTACCTTACAGGCCCTTCAGTGTAAGTTGCAATGCCCATAAACAGGCATGATTAGCCCATCAAAGCTGTAGGCTTATTAGCACAACAAACAGACCTTTTGCGGACATTGTAAATCAAGATTAGACTGTACATAACGTGAAGTCTGATCTTGGATCTACACTGTCCGATAAGGAGAGATCGATCTCCCAAAAATACCTCTGAAATAACAAAACTTGGGTTTATAAACTGGCCTGAAAGTTCCATTTTGGTTATTTTTTCGAGATAAGGGTAAAGTGAAAACCAATCATATAACGTTATATTTCAGTGTTAACGTATCATGCAGTTATTTCCTTTTCGAATAATAATGCTGAATGTCGCTAGGGGATAGTGTGAAAGGGCTATCAAGGATTGAGCTAATTGGTCAAAGCTTTTGTCAGCATCATTGTCTAATATATGATCGGTAAAACATAAATTTGAAAGGTAGTAATAGATATTTGTTACCAGAGAGGAAAACTCTGCTTAGCTAGACGCAGGACGGTATGATAGACACTATTGGTCTGCTATTATGATGGATCATCTTCACTACAGTCAGCGTCAAATAACTTTATTGTTGTTTTTCTATGTTCTCCCTCATCTGAATACCACGGATATTACCAACGACCACGATGGCAAGCCATGGAATGTGAGAGAAAATCGCAGATTGGAAACAGGTCATGGTGATTTTCTTCTCGGTGACAGCTCATCCCACTCTGTAACTCTACCTAACTTCTCACCAAATGTATTTCCACCGTTAATAATCGATAACTACACAGATGAAGAGGCTGAATTTGAAAACATGACGTTTCCACTGCATGATGCATTATACGAAAATGAGACTCTATATCCATGTCATCCATATCAAACTGTGAAACTCTCGATTCCCGGAAAGCACCACGACACAACGGAAGTAGATGGTTTAGTCGGAAATGTCGACCCGCCGAGGATGTCAGGGAGTCTGTTCGAAATGTTACAGAACTTTAAAAACAAAGAAAAGTTGTCAAATGACGTCAGTTTCAGACTACGGTCTGATCGTGCAAGGAATTTTATCAGTAGCCTTACAAGTGATTTCCAACGAGAGGTCGTCTTGATCAACCTTAAGTATTGCCCATTCATACCACTGTGTCATTTCTCATTAGACTTAAATCCAGAGGATTATGGTGCTGTTAGAGCATCCCTTTGTTGTTTTGAATGCTCATGTGATAGAGATGTATGTATTTCCCGTGGTACATGCTGTCCTGATGTTTCTTGGTTTGTGCAGAAACCGACGTACATGGACCGTGGTGTGCATAAAAGATGCATACCGTCAGAAGTTAGAGGCACCAATAAAAAGTCGGTGAACCATGTTAAAGCTGTAATGGGATGTCCGCTCCATTCCGATCACAATCTTGTTTCAAAGTGTATGAGGGATTACGAGAGAGACCTTGGTGACATTGGAATAGAAGATATTACTCTTGTATGGGATCTGTCGAGAGAGATACTCTATAGAAATAAGTATTGTGCTGATTGTAATGGCGTAAACAAAACATTGCAAATGGCATGGCCAACAAAACTTGAGTGCTTGGATAAGACTCTTAGTATCAACAGAGCAGAAGAACTTGTCACAAAAGTCATCCAAGGAAGTCTCTCATGCGACATCATTTACACGGAACCTGAAACGGAATTGAAAGCAGAATCATGTTCGGCTGCTATTTCAACATGTAATTCAACTGGGTTGTGGAAAAAACACGACACTGTTGTCGAGATGGCTTGTAGTCTCTACGGAAGTATAGTTTATATTGAGGGCCAAAACAATGAATATATTTCCTTCCGAAATGTGTTTTGTGCACTTTGCAATGGTTATGATCCTGCTCCGTTAGACATGTGTGACTTTACACAAGGGTATGCGGTTGTAGTGGATTTGCTCGGTCTTTTAATGCTCTCTGAAGATGCACATGAGAGATTGGATTCGTGTCGTATAGGAGAGAAATATGATTACGTGAAAGTAAATAAATTTCTGATTATTTTTTCTGCTAAATCAACATATCACTCTCGTTTTCCAAGCCAACCTGCGCTATATGAAAAAATTACCTGGGTTTTGTTATAAAGAAAAAAACTTAATTCTTGGTTTCATAAGCAGATTGATTTGTTAAAAAACTACAAAAGTCGAGCTTTGACTTTTTGAGTCTTTTACAAACTACTCAGCACTTAGGCAAGCAAATATTTTAATGTATGTCCCCTCAAATAACTAATTGATTACTACATGTGTCTTTTGGTGACATTTTTTAGTAAATCTTTGATTGTACATACCATGTAAAAAAGGATCCCATTCACTGTGTGTCTCTGTCTCTCTTTTTCTCTCTCTAGCAATTCACAACTATCTCGTAAGACTTTCAGTTTCTCTAGATTAATGGCTCATCTGCACTTTGGTGCTTTGATTTAAAAGGATACATTTAAAACTATATAATTAATCTGGTGCATTTTCGTGAGTCTTTTAGAAAAAAAATCAGATATTTTCCGCCAGCTCTTTTCTTTTTACGTGAAGTCTCACTTACTACGGAATATTATATGGTTTGCAACACGCGAAAAGGTTCGGATCAGCCTGCGCAGTCCGACATTTTGTCGTCGGTTATTTAACTCTTTATCACACAATGACGATTTTTAACGTCCCTGAGGAAAAAGCCTTTGAAAATATTGTGCAAAAAAGGAGAAAGTCTGGTAACCTGCTTTTCCTCCTTTTCCCGCAAAGTTTTCTACACTATCAAAGCAAAATTGCACTATTTGAGCCAGTTTGAAATTGTCGTCTGCAAATGTTTCAATTTTTATCTATAATTTTTCTGTTTGGTAACGGGTTAAAGAGTTCAGCCTCTTCTTTTAATTCTTTCAGCAAAAATGTAGACAGGTGGTATGTTCTAAGGGTAGAGAATTCATAGGTGGAAACTGCGAAAAGACTCGTGGTGGAAGTACAGATATTCACTTGAACATACATCTCCGTTTAGAACCACAACGCTGGCTATGGCTACCAGAAGCCTATGACATGGTGCCAATGGTAAAAAATGCTTTGCTGTCTGAAATAAGGAATAAGATAGGAAACTTTACTGTTTGTGGCACACAGGTTCTTCTACAATCGAGCATAAATAATGATAAAGAGGACTTCAACGGTCAAGTTGGAGACAGCGTTAATGATGCATTTAAAAGAGAAGTTAACTTCGACGTCACGGATGATAAGAGAGAAAACTTGCACAAACTGTGTAATGATTCCATGTTAGATTTTTACGAAATACGATTTCAGATATCACTGGAGTCTTTGCTTGATGATACCGTCGAGTCATTACTTATTCTAAATGGGTCCACCGTACCCTTAAACAGCACGGACCATTCACGGTTAGGCCTATTTCTGGAACAATCACCATTGTTTGGAATAAAAATTGTGCAAGACTATAACAAAGAGAAATTTGACCAAATTGGGGAAATAGGATACTTTATGTTGACAGATAAAATCGGCAAAAGTAATGAGGTAATTGACACCGTGGACGCCGTCAATTATATGATGATCTTTGATGATGTTACAAATACACTGCAACTTCCTTTTTTGCAATGGAATGATGAGTTTGTATTTTGTAGATATTCCAGTGGACATGACTTGTTATCTCTTAAGCCATGCCCCATGTTCAAAATACATTGGGGCGAATTTGACTGGAAGTGGAATGAGAAAAGCCTCGAGATAAGTGGCACATCAATACAATTAGATGCGTCTGACTTTATAATTGTACAATCGTCAGTGCCCAACTACCTGTTGATATGTGTTGATACATACGCCAAAAAGTTTGAGCTTCTACAGTCCAATACAAGTGTTGTCTACAATAACGTACGAATGGCTAGAAGTATTATTTCTATTATCTGTGTTAGTATTTCATGTATCTGTTTGGTCTTTTCTTTGATAACATTCTGTTTGTTCAAACAATTACAGACTCTGCCTGGTAAAAATAACATTGCATTAATTGTTTCCCTTATTTTTGCACAAACTTTCCTCCAGCTTGGAGGATCTGGTGACTTCAACAAAAACAGTCCTGTCTGCAAAACGATTGGTTTGTTAACACATTTCTTCTGGTTAACGTCCATATTCTGGATGAATGTCTGTACATTTCACATGTGCAGACTATTTTTGAAACTAAGACCCACAACTCGTGGTGGTAATACAAGAACGTATTTATTCTATCACTTGTATTCCGTCGGCATGGCGTTAGTGTGTGTAGCCATAAATATAACCATATCTATGGTAAATTCCAATTATTCTGATATGGGTTATGGTAAGGTCATATGTTATGTCTCCTCCCAAATGATGATTGATTTTACTTTTGGGGTTCCTACATTGCTTGTTGTGTTTTCAAATTTTGTAATGTTCTTTGCCCTTATAATAACTTTAAAACGAAGGCCTCCCATTAGGAAAAGTGTCAAAAATGAAACGAGTTATGTCTTTGTTCTTACTAAACTATCTACTGTAACTGGTATCACCTGGGTGTTCGGCTTTGTATACATGTGGACTGGTATTGAGGGTTTTTCATTCGTATTCATAATATTGAATGCCTCACAGGGTCTCTTTATCATGCTGGCCTTCATTTGTAATAAAAGAGTTGTAGATCTGTATAGAGATTTCTATCGCAGACGTAGAGGTGCCACTTCTTCCACGGGTTAAAGGTCGGCAAAAAAATGTCTCCTTCAGCCTAGGCATTGGTAACCATTATCAGGCTAAATAATTGAAATGAAACATTCAAGCCGATAGTAAAACCCCACATTTTGCTATTCAGCAACAACATCTTTTATCAGACTTTGTACATCCAAGATCAGACTGCACATTCTCTGCAGTCTGATCTTGATCTATACCGTGCGCTAAAAGGTCAGGGAGTCCCGCTTAGCAGTCCAAGGGTTAAGTTAACAATGTTTTTGACAGTGAAAGGTTCAATTCATTCAAGCCATCACAATTTTCATGCTTTGCTCTGAATTATTCAGGAGCATTTTCCTGTTTGGAAAACATCAGTAGCGTCCGTGTTAACCAACTACTCTTTAGACTATAATTGTTCGTCTAATTCTCTAGAATTTCTAAACGTTAAAATAAATTAGGTTCTGAGACTGTCTTATCAGCATTTGTATTACTTTGAAACAGAGAGAGAGAGAGAGAGAGATTAACCCTTTCCCACAAAAGCCCTGGTTTTTACGTGTATGCAGTAAAAATCTTTTGAAAACACTTTGAAAAAAGGAGAAATTGCTCGTGACGAGCAATTTCTCCTTTTCCCACAGTGTTTTCTATCCTTCTTGAGAACTTTCTGTCATTTTCTCCAAATCTAAAATTGTCGTCTGCAAACTCTTTCAGATCCAAAATTTATTGTATGGGAAAGGGTTAAGACTAAGAATGATCTTAAGAATGGTTGGGAATACGGAATACGAGCCTTAGCTACTGTGAAGCATCAATCAAAATGTTACAGGTAAAAATGCTATCTTAACTCTTTACCACACACTCTCGACTTTTAACGACCATGAGAAAGAAAGCTTTTGAAAACATTGTAGGACAAGGAGAAAATGCTGGTAACCAGCATTTTCTCCTTTTCCCGCAATGTTTTTTACCCTTCACAAAACTAATTTCAAATTTTCAGTCATTTTTATTTTGTCGTCTGCAAATGCTTTCAATTTGGACAAGTCTAAAATTTTGTCATTTGGTAAAGAGTTAAGGTAGCAGACTCCTAATACTTCTAATGCAGCAAGGCATGAATTTTCTTGACAGTTGTAAAAGACAGATTTATATAGATATAATACTTTTTCACATTTTTTAAACAACCAAAAATTTCTTTAATATATACATCTTCAAATTATTTGTTGAGACTTTTGTTAGTTTCCAGGAAAGGGAGGTAATTATCATATCTCTTTCTAATGAGAATATAGTGGTTTTAGATTTATAAATGATAATTCCAGGAAGGACAAAAATGAAAAAAGTGGCTCAATGAAAGTAGTACAATAATACTCATTTTTAATCTTAGCAAATTTTGTAGGATAATAATATACTGGAAATAGCTGTTTTCTATTACGGGTCCACTACGCTAAAATAAAGTTTTTAACTGAAAGATGTAAAACACTATTTCATTGCCGTTTGTAACTTGATACCACGGCATTCTGTGACTTAGAATACAAAACTGGCCAATAATTTAATAGTAAGAATAAGCATATATTCGTATAATCAAAAAAGCAATCGAAATATTACTTGGCTTGAAAAAAAAATGATGTTGTTATCTACTTGTTTCTTTAACTTTAGATGATTTACCTTTTAGATGATTTACCTTTTAGATGATTTACCCGAGCAAAATTGTCCCAGTGTCTCAGGCAATTAGTTTTCTAATAACCAAGTGAACCATGTTGAAACATTTTGGTAATGTTACTAGTAATAAATATATATCATATTTGTTTGCATAACTTTTTTTTTTTTAATTTTCAGTCCTACGTTGTTTACCCCCAGTATTCCTTCCTATTTCGATGATTCTGGAATTGGAAAGAATCGTGGACTGCTAACGGTAATAGGTTAAATTACAACTCCGGTTACGGGGTTTCCTAAAGCTAACATTGTTTCTTGATGTCCATTGATTTTTACAAGTATTTTTTGTAGAATTCAGAGAAAAAAAAATATTATGTCTTAGCATTCTTTATGGCATAAGATGTATTATGGGACAGTCTAGATTAGGATCGAATCTGATAGAACGTGCTGTTTGATTATTGATGGGGCGTGCTGTCACACCATTGATACCATTCTTTCATTTCAATATTTTGAAAAACAGTCAGGTCAAACACAGTCTTAACCCTTTACTAAACAATCCCTGGTTTTAACCCCCTAGAGGAAGAAACAATCTGAAAACATAGTGGGAAAAGGAGAAAATGCTGGTAACCAGCATTTTCTCCTTTTCACACAATGATTTATACTTTTAACTCTTTACCAAACGACAAAATTTAAAGCTTGTCCAAATCAAAAGCATTGGCAGACCACAAAATGACAGTGGCTGAAACTTTGAAATTTGTTTTGTGAAGGGTAGAAAACATAGTGAAAAAGGAGAAAATGCTGTTCACCAGCTTTTTCTCCTTTTCTCACAATGTTTTCTAAAGGCTTTTTTCTCTGGATCGTCAACAGTAAGGAATGTGTGGTAATGGGTTATGTAAGGGCTCAACTTTCGAGTCGTGTTCAAATTGACGTCTGCAAATGCTTTCAATTTGGAAAAGTCTAAAACTTTGTCCTTTGTTAACGAGTTAAAAATCACTGCCTGTTTGTGCTGTCTGGCTTGTAAAGAAAATTGTGTGGCTTACTGGTTAAAGAGACTGCAAGAAAGCATGGACAGGCGCACTGGCTGCCGCAATATAACTGAAATAATTTTGAAAACAGCGTAAAACACCAAATAAGCAATCATTTGTGTTATCGTTTACTTGAAAATGTATATCAACTTTGTGGTGTTTAAATGACGTTTTCTGTGTTTTGTATGTCTATAAAATTATATCGCTTGTTTAACTTGTTCGTATGTTTTCCTAGTTTGATCTTTTGAATCGATTCCAACAATACTTCAGTCACGTGGTATATCAAGGCTGCCAATCTGTCTGTCCATGCCCACTTCAACTGTGTATTTTTACCGGTACTTCACTACTTACAATGCCACTGCCTGCATCCCAACAAATAAAAAGTCAACAGAATTTTCAGCGGCAAGAGAGCAATGCATCCTGATCTTGTGACTATCAACATTCTTCAAAGAGTTTTCTCGAGCTAGAGCTCGAACTTACGACCTCTGAATCACTAGCCTAGTATGATACCTGTTAACTCATTACCATACAAGAAAATTTTAGACTGGCCCAAATTGAAAGCATTTGCAGACTACAAAATAAAAGTGACCGAAAATTTGAAATTTGTTTTGTGAAGGGTAGAAAACATTGTGAGAAAAGGAAAAAATGCTGGTTACCAGCATTTTCTCCTTTTCCCACGATGTTTTCTAAAGGCTTCTTTCTCAGGGGTGTCAAAAGTAGGGATTGTGTGGTAATGGGTTAAATAATCGGGGTGGTTTCTGTGCCACACAATACAATGTTTTAATGTTCTTCGAGAAAGGACTCATGAAAAAATGATTGAAAAAATATCTGATTACCAGCATTTTCCCCCTTTTTATCACACTATTTCAAAAAGACGAGTAAAACTAGTAAGTGAAAGAAAGAAAAATATACTGATAACAGCAATATCTCCTTTTCCCACAATGTTTTCCTGGTCTTTATACTCGAAATCGATAGATAAAAACTTAGATGATATATTATGCTTTACATGTTTTGAAACTTATTCTTCATGCACCATCGCACGACTGCACTTAGATAGTCATGGATCATGTCATCAAAGTTCAACATAATTACATGTATACTATTCAGCGTTTGTAAAGTAACAAAAATATATAAACACATAGTTTATGCTATAGCTGTCATAAGTTTTTTTTTTTCCTTTATTTCCTCCAATTATGAAGAGCAAAATACAATGAACATAAAATAGAATACAATACAAGCGAACATTCATAATTAAAGAAAAAGAATAAATGAATGCAAAAATTGGCAGAATTATCATAAATGAGCGTGCGTGCGTGTATGTTTGATAAAGTTCATGAGAGAGAGAGAGAGAGGAGAGAGAGAGCGGGTGCAATATAATCCTAGCAACCGTACTAAGACACTTTTACAGAACGAAACAGAAAGAATCAAACAGATGCTTGGATACGTGAGTGCTCAAATTCAGTAATATTTAATTTCTTTCCTTAGATAGAAAAAGAAAGACTTTAAACATTAACGGGCAAAAAAAAACGGCTACTTTTAGGAGGTAAAAAAGAATTGAATTACAGAGAAAAATAGTAAAGCTACATATACTGGAGCGAAATTAAAACGAATTTGCTATTGTTATTCCACGACTGAAACTGAAACTGGAATTTTCTGAAGTAAAAGGCGTTATCATTCTGCCAAAGCTAACTTATATTCCCATTGTTGTTGATGTTTCCAAATTATCAGTAATTTTTCAATAGCTTCATTTCTGTCCGATTACGATATCATATTCGAAAAAATAGGTTATTGAATGTAAAATTAATTTTTCATGTATTTTTTTTTATAGAAATAGCATTATCATTCAAACCGAAATAGTTTCCAAAGATTGACCAAAAAATACATGTAAGTCATTGGGATTTGTAATTTAATAAAATATAAATGAGCCATGCTCTTGAAAACTGGGGCTTCAAAGTATTACCTTTGCATGATGCATAGCAAGGCATCACAGAATTATGGACCTACAAATTCCACATTGTCAAATAACCGAATGCATCATAAGGCGAACTGGTCCTTTGACCTCCAGAAAATTGCCAATAGCAAAAGGGTTTCGAGCTAGATAGACCTATGCGAACTGCGCAGAAAGACCTCAAGTGATCGAACTTTTTGTAGATACAATACGCTTCCTTTTCATGAATTTATGAAAAGTATCTGTATTTATGATTTTTCGCAAGGCTATTTTCGGAGAAAACAGAGGCTGACATAGACATATCGTCTGCTTTCACATCGTTGTCGCTGTCAATCCCATATCTCTGTCATTACTAAGAGGTCAGATTGTGCTGTTGACTATCTAAGGAGAGGCAAGTATTCTATAGTTTTTTGACACAGTTAAGCCCTTTTTTCAGAAATTACACTGAAAAACGTGCATCTGGGTGTTGGCAAACGGTAGCATTGCTCTTGCTTTATATGTGCACACAATTTATTCAAGTGGTTTATTTTTTGGGGCGCAAACAAAGGCGTTGATGTTAACAGTTATTTCAGAATCCAAGAAGTCACCATCAAAATATTGATAAAAGGAGTAATTTCCAAAATTTTCTAGAAAATACCTGACGATATAAGCTTGTATCGACAAATATCGAGATAGACCTGTTGCTGTGCTGCTAACAACAGATTGACACCGTCTCCCCAAGCTCCATATCAAATTTACCAAGTGAATTCTATTTTTTTGACTTGGTCATGCCATGTTTGTCTTAACATAAACCTTCTGACACAATTGGAATACTACAAATGGGCTACGCTTCTGACATCGCACAATATTGTAACTGCTGTCTACTAACAATAACTCGCCTGAGAGCGTTACCATGCTTCCGGGACAGTAAAAAAATAGGTCCCGGTCTGGTCAACTAAGAATTACCAAGAAATTAAGTTAAACGAACAAATCCATGACGGTCGTACGGGAGTATTTCGTGAACGCGGCCAAAAATATTGAGAGATCCGAGTTCATAAACGTAACGGCCAGTATAACCAAACTAACCTAGTGGTCTTAAATGAAAATGTAACCGCTTGACATAAAATTGACAACGTTCTTCCTCCTGTGACATCACCTTTTTACATTAAATTACAGGAGAAGGAACTTTACTGACCGACATGACGATGCCCACAACTGATACCGCCCGCCTCACTGAGAGTTTTCCCGCTAACTGAGTTTTAGTCTACCTTTGTCCCTAGACATATTTTCGGTTGAGCATGTTGGGATGAGCTGAGCACGAGCATTTATCCTTGTGAACGAGAATGAAGGTGTTAACACTTTTATAGATGAATGTAACACCATTCCTTAACTAGTGAAAACATTGTGCTCCCCATGAGGAGAATATGTGCATGCATTGAGGCAAAATGGTAGCTACACTCGACATTCATTGCTACTTTAAAGGTGGCCCTTCAGATTTTGGGACGAACATTTTACAAAAGTGCAAAAAAATCATCCTTATACTACCAAAGCCTTTTAATTTTCATTCATAAAAACCCAGTAATCGAAAACCGTCCGACAACACGAGAAATTAGAGATTTACTACGGCCCAGGTTGACACCAACAGGAGACACATTCTACTTTTAGATGATCAATTCGCTCAATTACTTACAGGAATATACAGAAAAAGCTTCTAACATAGCGTCCGAAGAAGACATTATGGAAAATAATTATTACATGTTTGTTATGATAGGGAATTTAAGCGTTATGAGTCACGTGCCAGTCACTTGACATTCCCACAATGCTTTATTGATTTTTGGCGTGAAATCTAAAAATAGCTTAAGAGGCTACGTAGCCTTTTAAGGGAATACCATCAAAAAAAATTTTTTTTTGTAATTTTACGAATCTTAATTATTGATGATTTGTATTATTTTTTCATATGAATTTCAGTGATATATATTCTTTTTAATGTGGTGAGATGTAAAAATTCTATATACCCACCTTTAAGGGAGACGGGTGTTGCTATTAGACTATTGTTTTACTTTACACATTTAGTCGGTTGTTTCTGTCATATAAGCCCAGTTCAGTACCGTGCATTTAGAAAAATAATTTTGTGTCATCGTCGACAATCTTCATTCGGTAGGATATGGGTTAACTTTGATCCAATCTAGTTAGAATACGAGCGTATCTGAAATGTTAAAGAACTCCTAATCGTACTAGTTATTCAATGTTCCAAAAGTTGCAAACAGAAACTTGATAACTCCGGTGCTCTACAAGCTGATTTGTTGATATCTCACCAAGAAACGCCTTTTCTGTTGCTAAGTATGTACCAATGGAACAGAACCCAAACATTAATATGTGCATTGGTCTACTCCGTGCTTGCCTTCTTTCGCACGTAACGGATATTCGGATGTATATCTACTTTGCGGAACTGGTGTCATCAGGTAACCATTCATAGCTGCATAAAAATCAAAGATATGCATTCAAATTTTATATTTAAGATCCTAAATGCATTCATCGAATTAAAAACATCGTGACCCGGACACATGCGTGAATGACGGCGATTCTTCTAACGTTTGTGTTAATCGTTGCCTCCGATTGCCTATGGGCGACGCCCGCCTGACGGCTGTTAATTATGTTACGTGCGACAGTGCAAGATGCAGAACGAAACCCATCCTAAGTTACGCTTGGTTCTTTGGCGTCTTGGTTCTGCTGCGTTCCTACTGACTGAGAATGGCCGTGTATAGACCCATCACACGGGGCCCGGTTTAAAGTCCAATCCGAAAGACCATTTGTAATTTTAAGTGGTAGGCTGTGGAACTCGAACCCACACCTTCAAGTGGCCCAAGACTTGACGTTTGCAAATCCTACGCTTTTTCACTTGACCTATTTAAGGCCTGTAAAACAAGATTGCATATATATTGACAACCACCTCAATACATCAATAGACTAGAACCAACTGAAAATGCCGCAAATACATCTCATGCAAACTTTACAACGAGTGAATTATTGTATGCTTAACAAAATTTGAGCAGTTTATTTCGCGGTAGCACTAACAAGAGTTTTTTTTTTCCGATACGAAGAGACTACCGGTTATCGCTCGTGTGATCAAGGTAACCTAAATTTGTAAACAGTATTAAATATTATGGTATTTTCTGTCAGTCGTTTCGGAGTGAAACTTGAAAAAAACTGTGCACGCGTGCATAATACAATATGGATTTCTCTTTGATTCATTTAGTTACCGTGTGTTGGATTTGTTTGCAAAAGCATGGAGGTAAGTGCATTTGGCTTTTATTTCTTTTCGAAATGATCGAAACATGCCAGAAATTTCAATATACCTGTATCTGATTCTAAACAATGACTTATAATTTACTAAGGAAAAGAACAAACACACATTCTAAATTTTCACGGACTGTAATTTCTGATTGGCTAAACCAGATGGTTTAAACGTGGTTTAAATCTGCGTGACAATCCAAATTCGGCACTAGAAAAAAACTTGGTTTGTAGTCAATAGACAATGGAGTAGCGTCTAGTGAAGTAACTGATGAGCATCTTAGATTTTTTTTTTACAAATTTTGAATTATACTAAACCTTCGATTATCACATACTTTAGTATAATTTCCTATACGACTAACTAGTGTTATTTGATGAACTGGAGGTTGTGGATGACTTTTATTATTGTTGTTGTTAGTAACTAAATGATTAGCCTCGTTTCAGTTCCCGAAGCAACAACACCTTTACCAATATCATCATCATCTACTTCAATATCTACAAGTACAACTGAGAGTTTTACGAGCACAGGAATTTCAGATATGGGAACGTCGTGTTGGTCGTTGGACGGCAATGGTGAGTGCACTACAGACGCACCAATAGAGCAAACAACTAAAAAGAGGAAGAAGAAAAAATTGATAGACATTATCGAGCTTACTCCGGAAGCTTACTTCAGTGATGCCTTGTACAATGCAAATGTTATGTCATACATTTCTAACCTACCTGGAGACTTTCAAAGACATTTAGTTTTTGAGACTCTTAGATACTGTCCCTTTACACCACTTTGTAATATTTCACTGGATGTGACAACCTATTTTTACTTTAATCATGTTCATATCAGTGCAGATCCTTATGATCGAATATCATGCTGTTTAACATGTTCCTGTGAGCCCGAGTGTGTGTCCCAGGGCGACTGCTGCCCAGATACTCCCTCGCTTTGGGCCTCAAAGACAGTCCCTCAGTTGCCCGAAGGAACCCGAATAGAATGTATACCCCGTGGAATTGCCGACGGTGGAAACAATTTAAACGATCGTGTGGAACGAGTTAAAGCCATTGCTGGTTGTCCGATCGACACAAATATTGAACTATCTGCATTTTCTCCTTTTCCCACATTGTTTTCTACCCTTCACCAAACAAATTTCAAATTTTCAGTCGCTTTTATTTTGTCGTCTGCAATTCCTTTCAATTTTGACAAACCGAAAATTTTGACGTTTGGTAATGAGTTAAGTACCTGTGCTTATTATTATGTATTTTTCTTTCCAGGAAAAATGTCGCGAAGTGCATTGTGCTGATGGTCGAAATTATGTCGATAGCAAATGTATACAGGTAACAGACATCCGAGGCGATACGTTCTATGAGTATAGTATAACATTACAACCTATTTCAAAAGTGTTCTTACAAAGAGCGTACAACATCGCTTCTTTTTTTAAGGAATGGCTAACTCTCACCACCAGAAGCATCGAAATTCCTTCCTCAACTTGCGGACCACAAGTGGTATTGTATGTTGCCTTGGATAGGGCTGACTTAAATCATTTAAAATCAGAGTACAGATCACGTGAACTTGTTTTCTACGAGATCAGGTATCGCATGTTTATAATGGAGCGACACAACGCCACAAATGTAATTGACTCGCTTCTTGGATTGAACGATGTTTACATTCAGCTTGAAAACGGAACAGTTTCCAACCTAGGTAAAAGTGTTAAATTCAGTCAGTCCAAAGACAATAATAGTTTATTCAAACTGAATGTCATTGAGGCTAATAGTACGGTTTTCAATCTAGTGACTGAAATTGAAGACATAATTAACAATCAAAGTCTACAAGTAGAAAATGGTTCAGATACACTGACCCTTGCCTTGGAAAACACTATCAGGACCGAACACGCCTTTCTCATTCCATACCTAGATCATGTTAGTATAAACGAACGCTGTCACAGCAGTGAGGACGTGAAGAAAATTCTTTCTCTCAGATCTTGTCCCATGTTTGAATTATCACCCAGAGAGTTTCCGTGGAAGAAATCCTTGCGTGGTCTTCACTTGGAAAACCCACAGGTGTCATTAGGTTTATCCGAATATGGTTACACTTATGATGACGATTCCAATTCAACAGACATACTTATTTGTGTCAACACTTATACTACAAAATTTATACCCTTTATAGATATGCAAAATATCAGCAAGAACGATGTTGGAATTTTGATATCTGTTATATTCATTTCAGTCTCGATCGCATCATTGTTCATTTCATTGGCAACATATTGTATTTTCAAAGAACTAAGGACCCTTCCGGGCAGAAACAATATGTCCCTAATAGCATTTCTTCTTGCAGCCCAGGCCATGTATCTCCTTGGTAACTTTGGTGGTTTTCACAGAGGCACAGTGTCTTGTAAGGTGATTGGTCTTGTTACCCACTTCTTCTGGTTGATGGCTCTTTTCTGGATGCAAATTTGTACTTTTCATATGTTTCGGGTTCTAACCAAACTGAGAGCACTGGCCTCCGACAATGGTAACAAAAAGCACTTTATCTATCATTTATACTGTCTGGCAGGAACAACAATATTTGTAGTGGTCAATGTCGTTACTTCTCTGGTACAATCTGATAACGCCGACATGGGATACGGGCTGCGCACGTGTTATATATCAACTCAAATTATGATTGAAGTCACGTTTGGTATACCAGCTGTTTTGGTGGTACTTTCTAACATTGTCATGTTTTTCTTAGTAATTATCAAGCTAAAGCGGGCCCCAGCTGTCAGTAAAAATGTGAAAAATGAGAGGAACTATTTTCTAGTGTTCGCAAAATTGTCAACAGTTACCGGCGCTGCATGGATTTTTGGGTTTGTTTATATGTGGACTGGAATCGAGGCTTTCACGTATCTTTTTATTCTGTTTAATGCCAGTCAAGGTGTTTTCATCATGCTTGGGTTCGTTTGTAACAAAAGAACATTAGGAATGTATCGTGAACAGTCGAAGAAATTGCACTCAGTGGTCTCTGAAAGACGTTCTAACTTTACAGAATCGACCTCTTCATGATTAGTAGTTCACCTAGTAGTTTACACAAAGATAATAGGGAGACATAGAGGATATTTGTGTTGTTTTTGTGTGTGTGTGTGAAAGATCGAAATTTATTTCATCGAGTGAACACCATCGGTAATATTTTCACTCGTGGCGTGATTTTTGGTGCTTCGCGTTGTTTCAACATTATTTCAGTTTCATCGCAGTGGCAACCGCACTTATCCACGCTTTTTCGAAGGTTCTTTTACCAGCCCTTTGCGAAACATTCTTTTTCCAAACCACTGGCTGCTGTTACACATTGACATCGTCGAAAAATGTGCTGCAATCAGAGAAAATTGAATCCAGCCTCTATAACTATCACCGAGCCTTGTTTAGAATTTGATCAAGCATTGAAACTAACCTCCAACTCCTGGATTGTCAGGCCTGTACGAAACTGATTGAGATGTCGGGCTCAGTACAGGCAACATAAATAGGAAACATTTGCAGGAAGGGTTCAGAATGATAATGTGAGAATTGTCCAAAAATGAGCAAACCTTTACTTGTCACGACATGGTAAAGACTTGGAGCCAAAACTGTGAACGAGTGGCCCGCCCGGGTGGCTCAGTGGTGAGCGTGTCGGATTCATGACCTGGTGGTTGTGAGTTCTATACCCGGTTGAGGCGAACTTTCTTTCCGGCGTTTTTTCGCCTCTCACCTCTGCTAAAGCATGTGAGAAAAGTAGTCGGTGGCTTTGGAAAGAAAGTAGTGTAAGTACCGGTGTGAGAAAGCCAGGAAACACATGTGCGTCACCGACCGCCATGATATGACCTAAGCTGTTAAAGTGGCGTTAAACCCCAATACAACCAATGTGAACGAGTGGTGATTTAACTCTTTTCCAAAACAATCCCGTGTTTTGACGACCCTGAAAAGAGACGTTTCAAAACTCTGTGGGAAAGGAAAAAAAATGTTGGTAACCAGCACTTCCTCCTTTTCGCACAACGTTTTTACCCTTTTAAAGACAAATTCCGTCATTTGAGGAACATCTACTTAGTCGTCTGATATTACTCAAAGTTAAGATCATTCTAAACTTGGTGTCAACCGCTTAAGGGTTAGCCGATTATCACTGATCTGTTTTCCATTTTCAGTGTGGACCAGTCTATAACTTTGTCATAGAGTGAAAAGTTGACCAGTTCTTATTCATAAATTTGTCTATTTTTTGTATCAGTGTTTGGACCAGTCTACAGTTTTGTCACAACCAGGTTCATTTTACTAATGTAGTTTTTCATATTATAATGCTTTGTACTTCTTTGTTGTGAATGTTTTTTGCGTTTTTACGATTCATATTAAAATGTTTGTCAAAAACTTCATATCAGCTCGAGTGATTTCAGACAAGAAAATCATGAGAGAGAGAGAGAGAGGGTGAGGGAGGGGGGGAGGGGTCATGTTTTAGCGATCAGGACACTCATACATACGTACGTAGGTGCTTACGCACGTACATGCGTTCCTGTGTCTTCCTTTATTTCCATTTTCCATTTTCCCATTTTCCCATTTTTTCAAAACCCGTACGGTCTTAAAAACACTGACATGGTTGACTGGTAAACTACCAAACCCATTACCAAACGACAATATTTTAGGTTTGTCCAAATCGAAAGCATTTGCAGACGACAAAATAAAAGTGACTGAAAATTTGAAATTAGTTTTGTGAAGGGTAGAAAATATTGTTGGAAAAGGAGAAAATGCTGGTTACCAGCATTTTCTCCTTTTCCCACAATGTCTTCTAAAGGCTTCTTTCTCAGGGGCGTCAAAAGTAGAGATTGTGTGGTAATGGGTTTAGAAAGTCAGGACAACTTCCTCTGTGAAAGGGGTCCATGTTTAGGGTATCTGCAAAGAAAAGTATCGACTCAGGTCTACCTGCAGCAGGCTGACCTATGTAGGAACATTTTGCTTTCTGAAGATTTGCTGCAGTTGTCTGCACATGTCATATTCTTCGAAGATTCGACTGTCTTATATGACTCATCAATAGCCCCAAAAGCGGGCTGACTGTAATATTACGCTCTATAAAGTAGTAATGTAGAAAATAGCTTTTATCAATACGTTGGAGGAGAAATGAGACCTGCTTCAGCTCCAGATTTCTCTAGACTGCTGATCATAGCTGAGTGAATTGCACGAGGTAGCGTTTTATTGAGTAAACGTCTATTTCAGTTTGAAATTCAAAGTAACGGTTGTCGCGTGGGCAAGTGGTTCGGTTCTATACCCAGGATGCCCAAATTATCTATGAGTATATATAGAATGCCATCTAGCGGGAGATAATGAATGCTGCATGTCAAGGATCAGTGTAGGTATCACATATTTCAATCGGTAGAAAGACAACTTTGAATTTAAGGGTCCATAATTATGTGATGACTTCCTTGTTATCATTTATCACGGAGGTGTATTAAATCTTTTGCCAGATATAAAGGATCTGACATGAGTTGGCTTTTGAATAAGACTTTATTAAACGAGTCTATGGAAATGCTATAAAGCGAGCCTTTGGCGAGCTTAATAACATTTTCCTTGACGAGTTTAATAAGATCTTATCTCAAAAGTCCACGAATATCAGACTCTTTTTTCACATAACGATATTTCACAAATATAGATCTGTAAAAACATTCATAAATGCACCGTGGTATTATCCATAAGACCAATTCACTTGTATGAATTACATACAAAATAACGTCAAAAATGCCGTCACACAAACGTGATATCAAAAGTGTGTCAGAAAAGAAATTCGTAATGGGTATATTACACTGAAAACAAGGGAGGTTATGTGATAAACTAGTACGAGGTGATTATAGCCAATTCTGCAGACGGCCTGTTTTCCGTGTTTCATTCCAACTTCAGATCACTTCACGCCAGGGTCTTGTCTCAGGAGCAAGTTCACACTTGGCTGTAGTGCTTTGCATGTATTCAGAATACACAAAAACCTGAATTCCAGTCAATTGTTGCATTTTTCAAGGATGTTTTCAAAATTTTCCGCATCAAATTTGTCTTAGCAGGTAATATTTGATAAAATAATTTTTAGCTCGACTGTTTATTGTCATAGTTTTGATGTCTGTATCGTCACGCATTTTGTAATACTGTTTATCCATTACCACACAATCCCTACTTTTGACGACCCTGAGAAAGAAGCCTTTAGAAAATATTGAGGTAAAAGGAGAAAATGCTGGTAACCAGCATTTTCTCCTTTTCCCACAATGTTTTCTACTCTTCACAAAATAAATTTCAAATTTATAGTCACTTTTATTATGTCGTCTGCAAATGCTTTCAATTTGGACAAGCCTACAATTTTGTCGTTTGGTAAAGAGTTAATACTGTTCAAGATATTTACTTCAAACTCAACAAGTTCTTAAAACTGTCAAAAAGAAGAAACCATACACTAGCCAAGGCAGGTAACCATGAAAATATTTTTAAAAAATTCCTACCCCTTTTTCCGACTTAGATTGTCCTGGAAGTGCAGTCGAGTGTTCGCACCCGCCCACGGTCCTCTAAGTGCTCACACCAGCGGATCAGACGACGGTGACCAAGAGTCTCATGTAAACAAAAACGAAAAAAAAAATACCGCCGTCATAATCATACAGTCCTTCAAACAATAATTTTTTTCTGTAAAAAAAAAAAAAACGTAATTCTACTTAAAATGTTAAAATGATTGGCGAAATCTCTATCATTTCAATTCGAACGATACCCACCTACAAAGTCAAAGACTGGGCAGGAAGTCAGCGATAAGGTACAGCATGTTTACTAATATGCGAATTAAGTCAGTGACCAATACAAACCAGGCCCATCTTTAGGCCTACTTATCCTAACACAAACTTTTTCATCCTCGTATCTTTTCGATGATGCTGTACACTGATCTCGTCAAGCTACGGGTTCGTCTAACCAATAAGACTAAGTGAGTAATTCATCTGGGAATGAACTCTATTCAAAACATTCAAATGCTTGGGACATATCAAATTGATGATCTTCTTCATTTGCCTTTTCATTATTAAAGATTAATAGATTTTTTTCATGGTATTCCCCTATGTGCCTGGTGAATGCATGTCTATATTAATGGGTAAAATCACCAGATTGCACTCAATATCCGGATTTGACTGTGCTAAACCGGCTCGCTCTTAACCCTTTCCCAAACAAGCTCTTGTTTTTACGTGTCTGCAGTACAAGTCCTTTGAAAACACTTTGAGAAAAGGAGAAATTGCTCGTAACGAGCAATTTCTCCTTTTCCCACAGCGTTTTTTTACCCATCATGAGAACTTTCTGTCATTTTTATCAAATTTGAAATTGTCATCTGCAAAACCTTTGAGTTTGGAAGAGTCTAAAATATGTCGTTTGGGAAAGGGTTAACAACTGGATCGGACCAACTGGATTGGAGGCTTGCTAACTGGACTTGAATATTTTCTCCCATTTTGTATGTGTCAATTAGTTTTTATATTTATATGTATACATAAAGGTCACTTATTCCACTTGGATAGTCTGTCAGCACTTTCACTACTTTGATTTACATTTATACTGTTTCGACTTATTCCACTTGGCTAGTCTGTCGGCACTTTCAGTACTTTGATTTACATTTTGTACTGTTTCGAATAAAATGACGATTTAGAGCGATGAAAGATGAAAAGAAAATGATAGATCTAAGAAGAGTTGAGATGTAGGAAAAAAATAGATAAAATATTATGACATTTGAGAAAGCTCAAAAGCTTTGAGCAATTTCCTTTTTTTTTTCCCATAATTATCAAAATTACTATATGGTACGTAAAAAAGTAAAAAGACGCCTGCGAGGGATTCAGGTCAAAGATCAAAGATACCAGCCGCTAAACGATTAATGTTTCAGGTCTATCGAATTAACTATTCTATTATCAAAATTGCCAATGGATAGTTGATGTAACACATGATATTCTCAAGGGAAGATATTAACAATTCATATGATGAGCAAAATGTGGGCCCGTCCAAATTCAAAGAAGTTGCAGACAACAAAAGAATTATAGTTGAAATGATGGATTTGTCTTTAAAAAAATAGATGGCATGAAGAAAGTAGGATATGATGGTTACCAGCATTTTCTCCTTTTCCCACAATGTCTCCCAAAATCTTCTTTCTAAGATCGTAGAAGCCTACGATTATTTGGTAAATGATATAAAAGCGCAATGCCTTGTGTTCCTGTCCCATCTGACTGTTCTAGCGATTTCATAACTGATCCACAGATTAGCCTGAATAATCAACCGTTAGTTAGAATTAATCCTGTACCAGTATAATGTCGGTTTTAACCCATTACCACACAATCCCTTCTTTTGACGCCCATGAGAAAGAAACCTTTAGAAAACATTGTGGAAAAAGGAGAAAATGCTGGTAACCAGCATTTTCTCCTTTTCCCACAATGTTTTCTACCCTTTACAGAACAAATTTCAAATTTTCAGTCACTTTTATTTTGTCGTCTGCAAATGCTTTCAATTTGGACCAGTCTAAAATATTGTCGTTTGGTAATGGGTTAAACGATTCTGGGGAATGTAGCTGGATGTACCTTTTGAAAAAAAAATGTGGGAAAAGGAGAACATGCTGGTAACTAGCATTTTCTCCTTTTCTTGCATTTTTTTTTTTTAACACAAAATTAATCATTTGAACTACATTTCATGTGTCGCCTGTAAATGCTTTCAATTTGGATGTGTCTAAAACCTTGTCGTTTGGCAAAGAGTTAAAACTTTGTTTTGGCTGTATATAGCAGCAGACACCTTTTAAAAATACCACCATAATTGCTTTTCCGATAACTTTTCACATGACATTAAAGATTCCGTCCTAGTCTAAGTCTCAATCCGCACAGCTATTGATTGAGACAGAAGTTGCCAGCAAGTTTTTCTTTAACGTTGAAAAGTCTTTGCCATTCTAGCTTGCCGTTGATTGTGCTGCTGCTGTGCTGTCTTGGGTTGTTGTTGTTGTTTCATTGTTGTTGTTGTTATATCTAAATGTTCGATAAATGACAAACTAAGTGAACGGTACTAATGGGTGCACAGTTTTGAAGCTATCGCAACTAGATGAGCTAATATCACTCACTTACTTAGGTACATTTCTTGACGTAAGTGATGAACTCTTGCAAGAATTAAAGTTCAATTCTGTTAACACCAGACTTTCACGTAAGTTGAATGGCAATGGATTCAGAATCGTCTGCTTACGTTGCCAGTATCTTTTATTCTAATCCGATCGCGTCATGAATACCCAATGCACATGAGGCATACCCTGTGAAAAGGACATTATCTCCCGCTAGATGGCATTCTATAAATACTCATCTATCTAATTTGGGCATCCTGGGTACAGAGCCGAACCACATTCCTACGCGACAACCGTTACTTTGAATTTCAAACTAAATTAAACGTTTACTCAATTAAACCTACCTCGTGCAATTCACTCAGCTATTATCAGCAGTTTAGAGAAATCTGGAGCTAAAGTAGGTCTCAGTTCTCCTCAAACGTATTGATAAAAAGCTATTTTCTACATTGCTACTTTACAGAGCGTAATATTACAGTCAGCCCGCTTTCGGGGCTAGTGATGCGTCATATAAGACAGTCGAATCTTCGAAAAATATGACATGCGCAGACAACAGTGAAAAGGAGCCATCAATAATCTGCAAAAAGTATCGACCTGTAAAACCCGGCGCAATTCGTGCAGATTGACCTTGGTAAAAACTTCTTGCTTTAGTTCCGTTTTCTGCATGTACCAGGACTAGTCTACTTCATGATTCAGTCGGATGTCGGACATTATTAGTGGATTTTATGGATCCGTAATCATGATATGACTGACTTGGTATACTGTATCACGGAGATACGTTAACCCTTTCCCAAACGACAAAGTTTGGACACTTCCAAACCGAAAGAGTTTGCAGAGGACAATTTTAGATTGTGAGAAAATGGCAGAAAGTTCTCAAAAAGGGTAGAAAACACTGTGGGAAAAGGAGAAATTGCTCGTAACGAGCAATTTCTCCTTTTCCCACAGTGTTTTCAAAAGTCTTTTACTGCAGACACGTGAAAACCTATGGCTTGTTTGGGAAAGGGTTAAATAGAGTTTATTTCTTCAGCTTGTGGTTAATATGGGGAAATGTTGGCAGAAAAAGGGAAAGATATGCGAAAATAACGTGTGCTGTAAGGCACGAGTTATTTTCGCTGACCTTTCCCTTTTGAGACAAACATTTCCCCATATTACCACAAGCTGATAAAACAAATTATATATTTCCTCTGATTATTTTGTCAACGAATGCCACTTTTAAGGTAAGACCTGTGTAATAGAAAACAACTATTTCCAATAAAATATCATCCTGCAAAATTAGCCATAATTAAAAATAAGTATCATTGAACTACTTTCACCTTTTCATTTTTTCCATTTTTTCCTTCTTTGAATTTTCATTTATAAATCTAAAACCACTACATGTATATTCTCAATTCAAAAAGATATAATAATTACCTCCCTTTTTAGAAAACAAACAAAAGTATCAAAAATTAGTTTCAAGATAGACATAAACGGAATTTCTGATCCATTAGAAATGTGCAAAAATATTATTTCTGCATAAATCCTTATTTATCTTTATTTATCAACCAATTAAAATTTTTGCCAAATGTTCACCGGAAGCGCATAATACAGGTCTTACCTTAGAACTAGTGATCTGAAGTAGAACAAAAAAAAAAAGTAGTTCCAGATTTTCGGCAAGAGGAAAATGTTCACTGTGACAGGGAAATAATTCCCCTTCGCTTAAATTACGAAATTTCTTTACCCGTAACATTTCTAAAAATAGATACATGAGATATAATATATCCCCTTTTACCAGAGCATAGCTCTATAGATCCAGCTTGATGATTATTGGTTGTAATCCCTTACCTGCTAGTTGCCAAAAGCCCCTACCCTTGAGAAGAGCTGTTGGTGAACTTAAACTAGTGACCCTGCAGTATCAGTCGTCCATTGTCCGTCATAGGACGTCAAATTTATTAGCTGTACGGTCAGGTGGCAGGGGACTTGGAAACTTGTTCACGGCTGTGTTTAATCACGTCGCCCCGAGCCGTTCGAAGGCGACGTGGCGACATAATTCGACACAGCCGTGAAC
Source organism: Tridacna crocea (assembly GCA_943736015.1). NCBI lineage: Eukaryota > Metazoa > Mollusca > Bivalvia > Cardiida > Cardiidae > Tridacna > Tridacna crocea. The sequence goes on along the minus strand of OX031064.1, from coordinate 58,494,275 downwards.
AAGTTTCAAAGTACCCTGCTACCTGACCATACAACGAATTTATTATACTGCAAAGATGTATCCTTTCAAAGCGCGTTGAGCAAAATATTCCTGTATTATAATCTCACGAATCGAGTCTGCTGACGAAATAAAAATTCCCTTCTGAGTGCCCCAATTCAATGAAAACTGACGTCACTGGAAAATGAGGTCACTAAAACGTGCAATTTAGTGCATAAATGTGCACACTCTCTTGCACTCCGGATCATTACATTTACCTCTGTAGTGAGCTCAGAAAGTAGTCCGTCATTACGTCATATTTTTGTCACATGACCATAACTCAAAATGGCTACACAAACGCCGGTGAAAGAAAGACCAATATCGATTGTTTCGTGTGCTGTTCAAACAGCATGGGACCAATCAGACTTAGTGATAGGAAATGAAAAAAAGAGGGATTTTCTGAAAAGCCTAAATATCTTTAAAGGACGATAACTTGATTTTTAATCGTACAAACTTAGATCCAGCGGTGTGTCAAATCAGTTGTCATCATTCATGGGCGCAGCTATTTTTGTTAAAATCGGCGTAAGATTCTGAAAAGTGAAGAGGCTCGAAAAAAATAGTTCCATTTTATACAGGTAAATTCATCAGTTTGAACACACCTATAATGTATCCAGAATCATATTTCCTTTGTCTAACTTACAATTTTACATATGAAACAGCTAAACAGTAACAAAACATCTTTTCCTCGGTTTGACAAGATTCTTGTCATTTAGCCCATCGCAGAGATGTATGTGAGGTAACGAACGACAACTCTGCTCGGAGATTGGAATGTGCAGTCTGGTGATCGATCGACGCCGCCATTTTGGATGTTGTGTTGTACATGTAGTGATGTTTACGGGGGACTCAAAAGGGAAACTGGTTTTTCATGATTTTTGCCAGGGAACATGATTTATATGTTCCCGGCATGTTAACCAATCAGACCACGAGAAATTTCTTTGCAGTATAAAAATAACCTTTGGTACACTCTAGAGGATACACTTTTCAGTCAATACTCATTAACCCCTTGCCACACAATGCCGACTTATAACGCCCCTGGAATTGAAGGCTTTTGAAAACATTCTGGGAAAAGGAGAAAAAGCTGGTAGACAGCATTTTCTCCTTTCCCACGATGTTTTCTTCCCAAAGAAACATTGCACCATTTGAGCCACATAAAAATTGTCGTGTGCAAATGTTTTCAATTTGGACAAGGCTAAAATTTTGTCATCTGGTAAACTTTCAAGATCGTAATGTGTCTATAGATAATATGAGGTTGAAAATGAGTCACATTGGGTTAAATACTACGCCATTGTTCAAATCTTTGAAGAAACTCATTACACTCTAGGGGCCACATTTTCACTGCAATGCTCAAGAAAGTTGGTTAAATTCATTGTCTTGGTGACATTTTATAAGGCTAAAAAAATAGATCACTTAAGTTCAACGACTAAGGTAACTGAAACAATTTTTCTAAAAAAAAAAAGAAACTTGTGTATACGTGTCCGATTCTCATGATTTGTTTCAGATCGTTTGTGTTTATCATATTTGGGACTGTTTGCAAAATGAATACACGTGTATTCTGGTCGAAAAACAGTTCACCTGTTCAAGCCTGTGAAAAAAGCTTGTGTACCCCAGGGATATACGATCGATCCTGTGTACCCGGAGACCACACTTTCAATCCAAGACTCATGACAGTTAATCAAATTGTTTGTGTTGGTGATAGAAATTTAGATTGTGTTTGAAAATTGTCACGTCGGGCATATCGTGAAGTCAATGGCACAATTCCTACGAAAACCTCGTGTACGCTCAAGAAGCCACATACAGCGTGTTATGCCCATTGTTCAATACCCATTAAAGTTTGTCAAGATCTCTGTCTTGATGATGTCTCGGACTGATTCCAAAATGAGTCATGTCCGTTCAAAAACGAGGTTTCCAGGTAAAATGTCTAAATTTCAAAAAAAAAAAAAAATGCAATCTAGATGCCTTATTGGATGTCAGACACTTAGACCCCTGACCATTTAGACCCCTTAAAATTTGGGTGACAATTAGATAGTCTACAGAAAATTTAAACATGCATGAAAAAACATTCAAACAGTATGATGCTGATTAACAGGAAAAATTAGCTTCATAAATATAAAAAGGGGTCCAAGTGTCTCCAAGACAAAAGGGTCGAAGTGTCTCAAAGGGGTCTAGATGTCACCCAAAATCTGAAATTTTAGGTGGGTCTAAATGGCCAGGGGTCTAAGTGTCTCACTCCCGCCTTATTTGCCACCCAAAACTTATGAAAGTCAATCAGAATGTTTGTCCTGATGGCATTAAGGGTATGTTAGAGAGTGGGTCATATTTGGTCTGATAGTAGGAGCTATGTCACCAGGACATAGTTCCTATGATAAAGCTTTTGCTCATTCTAGAGGCAACATTTTTTATCCAAAAGTCATAGCAATTAATAGGAATGTTTGTCTATGTGTCTCGCACGGGTTTGAACCTAAATTAATACCGTAAGTGCAGAGGCGTCAGCCGACAATTTCAAGAAAGACAACCCTGTATAACATTCTAATAAATATTTTTGGGTTATTTCTCTTGTCAGTTTCTGTAGACGAAATTTGCCCATGCAAGTGGCTCCTTAAGGAAAAGTGTAGAGACGAAACTATATCTTTTGTAGATTCTTTGTGACTCTTTGTGGATCAAATTGTGTCTTAATCTTGGATACAACCTAGAATTTTACGAATTTTTCAATTGTAATGTAATTTCGCGAACGTGCGCATGCGCATTGGTTAGACTACAGAAAAAACATGGCGGAGAAAAGAAGAAAAAATGGACAAATACATAAAGGGATGAAATTACAAATCGTGGTGGAAGAAATCGTGAACGACATTCTTGTAGTAGTCCTTGAGCATGGATTGAACATATACAAAGGTGTATTGCTCGATTCAAAGAAAAGGTATGTAGTCAAGACGTCCATCTTCCAACACTCCTCTGTCATTTTTTTTTCCTTGAAAAAAACATTTTGTTTCCAATGAAATATTGTAGAATGCGTCATCAGATTTACTTAAACCACATTCGTTTCATTTCAGGAACTTACCAGCAGGCATTTGCACAGCATTTAATGGCGATAACAGCCATGGAAAATCTGGGATCCATGACAACAGACAGACCAATGGAGATGAAAATGACATTGACATCTCAGCTTGTGCATTCAGGCATACATATAATCAAAACCTGACATATTTTGGCACTAAATTTCAGGGTCCACAACTGTGTTCATTTCCAAAACTATCCAATGGTAAGGGAACAAGGAATATACGTCTCAGACCCAGACAGACTTTATGTAGCAAGTGCAAAGCTACATGTTTAGAGTCGGAGAAAGGACCTATTCCAATCAGTTCTCCTGTCAAATCAACAAATAAGGAGTCAGTAACAGTTACAAAACCTTTGCTACCTCTGACTAGAACCAGTGCAAGACGGAAAATGGAGGAATTTGAAAATGAGCTATTACCAAAGCCTACAAAGTTAATTAAACTGAGCCCATCTGTACCAAAATTGACAAAGACAAGCCCTTTTATTAAGATTTCTATAGGTGATAATAATGTTGTGAACATCCCACCAAGAATTCATGAATCTGATAAAGAAGATATATCATCGTCGGAGGAAAAACTCACAGATACAGAGGATAATATTGTTACAATTGAATCTCATTTACATGAAGTTAAAAATGAGCATACAAGTGGACTGACTGCAGAAAATACCAGACTTAAAAGAAATCTGCGCCCAAGTAGGGATGGCAATTTAATTTTGAAAGGTGAGAAAAAGAAGGGAAATATTACTTTTCATAAACGTCACAAAAAATCTAAACATAGGCACAAATCTTATGATGAGAATGATGGTGATAATGCCAGTATAATTATCACTGAAAATATTGACAGTGAAGACAATGAAGATCTTGATGTGAACGCTTGTGATAATAATCTGCATAATAAGGTAGAACTTGTTAAAGGGCGCCCAAGACTCATTTATACTTGGCGTCAGAATAAAGGTCTTTCACCGCGACCTGAATCATATTCAGGCACAAACTCGGACCAGCATACAAATGTCTCCAATTCCTTAAATGAAAACCATTCTAGTCATACTGAAGAAAGTAATGGACATTCATATCTAGATTCAGATAATCATACAGTTTTAAACAGTAGAAAAAGACATCGGAAAGTTTATAGACTGAGGAGAAGATCTAGATCGATAGATACAAACCCGGAATACGAGATCACAGAAGATTCCGCCTATGTGTCGTATGAAGATCCTAAATCAGTGTCAGACAGAAGTGAGGAGTGTTCCACAGAGATTGATACATCTTCAGACTCAGACAGTAGTGATTATGGAGATGGTCCCCCCAGAGATGAAAACCTTGAAGCCTTTCGTCCACTTATGATGAAAATTCACTCTAGCAATGTATCAAAATGTGTAACCTCAGATGGGCGTAAAATTGAAATAGGTGATATTGTTTGGGGTAAGATAAAAGGATTTCCCTGGTGGCCAGGGCGAGTTCTATCAATAACTATAAGTCAGAAGGACAATGGAGTAGTGATACGACAGACTGCGCACCTGGCATGGTTTGCGTCCAGCACCACTTCTCATATTCAATGCTCAGACCTTTACCCATTCCTAGAGGATTTCAAAGTTAGGTACAAGAGAAAAAAACGGGGACCATATAAAATTGCTATCAAACAAGCAACAGTTGCTGCTAGGAGTTGTGAAAACCAAAGTGATGTTGATATAAATAGTTTCTAATTTTTATCATTTGATTTGAATTTATTTATAAAGTTTAACTTTTTACCAAACAATAAAATTTAGGCCTAGACCAAATTCAAAGCATTTGCAGATGACATATTGAATGTAGCTAAACAGACGATTTCTGTATGTGATAGGGTAGAAAACACTGTGGGAAAAGGAGAAAATGCTGGTTACCAGCATTTTCTCCTTTTCCTACAATGTTTTCAAAAGGCTTCTATCTCAAGAGTCGTAAAAACCAAGGATTGTTTGGTAAAGGGTTAAGTGGTTTTACCCACACAGTGACACAAATATGAAATTAGCATTTACCTTTTCCACAAAAGAAAAAAAAGTTTTGATAAAGTTCTTTACATATTCAAAATTTATGAAAATTTATAAGTAAATCTTGAAGCATTACTCTCCATCAGCAGTCCAGTTAAATGGTTTGAAAGCCAGACGAAAAATTAACAAGACTTGAATATTGAAGTTTGTTTTGAGTGGAGTAGGTTACCAGCATTTTCTCCTTTTCTCACAATGTTTTCTACAGGAGTCTTTCTCGGTGTCATGAAAACCAGGGATTGTTTTGTAAAGACTTAATTCATTAATCCTGCATAAAAACCTAAGTTGTGGGTACTCTCTCATTAACTGATTACCCTATGAAACAAATGTTGCAGCAGACAACTTGGCAAACATTTTTTTCATGGTACAATCGACACAGACTAAGGTAAAAATCAAAATTCAGATCAAAACATGGATAAAGGAACACTCCTCAGTGCAAGGAATTTCTTACTTTTCCACATTGTTTTCCTGAGAGGTCGGCTAATGGACAAAAAATATGTCCACAGTATTTTGTGTTCTGTAAAGGCTTCTATTTTGGATAAGTGTTACTAATTGGTGTTTAGTAAGAAATGGACCCTCTGCTAGAGAATTCTATATTTTACAACTCTGAGGAAGGCGATTTTTGTAAACATTGTGACAAAGGGTGACCAGCATTTGCTCCTCTTCCAGCAAAGATTTCTATCCTTTCCATTGACAAATTTTCATGTTTTAAGTCATTTTTTATTTGATGTCTGCTAATTCCTTTAATTTGGACAAGTCCAAAATTTTGTGTAAATGGTTTTATCCACACAGTGACACAAATATACAGTTCGTTAAGATACATGTACATGTACGGTTCCTTTTCTAGTAGCTATGATCATTTTTTCCAAGGAACAATTATCACATGATGTGCCATTATAAGCAAATTGTCATCATTCAGCATCTGGTAGGCAAGCTGCATGTACTGTTTTCAACTCTTATTGTGCCAAAAATTAGATTGAAACTCACTTGTTTGCCAGCTGAAAATGCAGTCCCCTGCAGCTCAGAAAGACTATCAGTTTAATTGCATAAGATTTTTTTTGAGTCCAAGGGACTCGGTGCCAACTTTGGTTTCTTCCACGTCTTATTTTTGCCTGCATAAAAAAAACAAATTATGTCTTGTGCACACACCAAAATTTTGGCCTTATCCAAATTGAAAACCTATAGAGACAACAAATTGAATCTTATGCGAAATCTGAAATTTCTATTTCAAAGGGTCAGAAACATTGTGGAAATAGGAGAAAGTGCTGTTTACCAGCATTTTCCCTAATTCCCATTATGTTTTCAAAAGTCATCTTCTTCAGGTTTTAAAACTTGGGATTGTTTGTTAACCCTTTACCCCATAAGGCATTTCTATGGTATCTCTAATTGACCCTGAATAACAGCAAGGATGAAGCCGTTTTGTATGTGTATATGACACCTTTTGATAGTGTAGCAAACATTGTGGCAAAAGGTGAAATTGCTCGTCACGAGCAATTTCACCTTTTGCCACAATGTTTTCCAAAGGCTTCTACAAGCAATGCATAGAAATGAGTATCTATGGAGTAAAGGGTTAAAGGATTAGAGAAATTAGTGCCAGCAATCTATGCCCTAGTTACATGTATCTCTGTAATACTGTACTAATGGTTGCCACTTGACACATCGTATTTTTAACCCATTACAACACAATCCCTACTTTTGATGACCCTGAGAAAGAAGCCTTTAGAAAACATTCTGGGCAAAGAGAAAATGCTGGTTACAAGTATTTTCTCCTTTTCCCACAATGTTTTCAAATTACAGGGCCTAAAAAACCAGGGATTGTTTGGTAAAGAATTAACTTTAAATGTACTTTGATTCATTTTTGTCTGCAACATTAACTCTTTACCACACGAGAAAATTTTAGACTGGTCCAAATTGAAAGGATTTGCAGACGACAAAGTAAAGGTGGCTAAAAAATTGAAATTTGTTCTGGGAAGGGTAGAAAACACTGTGGGAAAAGGAGAAAATGCTGGTGACCAGCATTTTCTCCTTTTCCCACAGTGTTTTCAAAAGGCTTCTTTCTCAGGGGCATCAAAAGTAGGGATTGTGTGGTAATGGGTTAATTGTCACAATTTTTTATTTTCAAAAAAACTGAAGCATTAGGGTTTTTTTGTGGTTTGTTTGGCAGATGCTGCACCTATAACAATCTCAATTATTTTCTTGTTCAAATTTCCAAGATCTAACATCAACTTTGCATGTCTAATGGCCAAAAGTGAAAATCCACCAAGTTACTATATAACTATAGCTTCTAATATAGTTGCTGATTGTTATCGTTAGCTAATGAAGATAGCAGATTAACCCTTTACCAAACAATTATAGGTTTCCACAATCCTTTAGGAGAGGCATTTTAAAAACATTGTAGAAAAAGGAGAAAACTGCTAGTATAAGTATTTCCTCCTTTTTCCATAATGTTATCAACTCTCGATTTATGAAGATTTACTTAGCATAATACTCTATCTGAATACTCTACTACTCCCTAATTGAAATTGTTTACAAATTCTTTTTTTAACCCTTTACCAAACAATCTCTGGTTTTCAAGACCCTGAGATAGAAGCCTTTTGAAAACATCGTGGGAAAAGTAGAAAATGCTGGTAACCAGTATTTTCTCCTCTTTCCACAATGTTTCCTACCCTGCTGGAAACCAATTTTCATTTTTGAGTTATGATTATTTTGTCGTCTGCAGGGGCTTTCTATTTTGACCAGTCTGAAATTTTGTCATTTGGTAAAGGGTTAGGAAATTAAGTAAACTCAGGACCTTGAAGAGGCAACTTTTTGTCAGACAGTGGCTATAGAACACTTGAAAAAAAGTTTTAACCCATCACAACACAATCCCATGGTTTACTTTTGAAAACCTCATAAAAAAAGAGAGAACCAGCATAATGTTTCCTTCCCTTTCATAGAGAAAAAGCCAATCATTTTTGGCAATTGTAACATGTCGTCTGCTACCTGTATGTAATGAATGCTTTCAAACTGAGCCAAACTTTTGTTGTCTAGAAAAGAAATTAGAATTAGGCAACTTGTTACAAGGCAACAAAATTTTAGACACATCAATATTGGTAACTTTTTGCATTCTGCAATGATAAATGTGGCTCAAAGGACATTAATTGTATGAGAAAGAGCAGGAAGCACTGTTGGTAAAGGAAATATGCTGGTAACTCATTACCAAACCCCAATATTTTAGGCTTGTCCAAATTGAAAGCATTTGCAAACGACAGTCACAAATTAAAAGTGACTGAAAATTTGAATTTTTTTTTTTGTTTTTTTTTGTGAAGGGTAGAAAACATTGTGGGAAAAGAAAATGCGGGTAACCAGCATTTTCTCCTTTACCCACAATGTTTTCTAAAGGCTTCTTTCTCAGGGGCGTCAAAAGTAGGGATTGTGTGGTAATGGGTTTTAACAACTTCTTAAATTGGGATAGTTGGGTAATAGGTTATAAAGTACTTGCTTCTTCTGTGACCATTTTTTTATCCATTCATAACCTTAACCCTTTACTACACAATCCCGACTTAAAGGTACCTTGAGAAAGCTTTTGAAAACATGGGGAAAGAAGAAAATGCTGGTAACCAGCATTTTCTCCTTTTCCCATGTTTTCTACCCTTTCCAAAACAAATTTCGATTTGTGATCCACATTTGATTCTTTGTCTGCAGATGCTTTCAGATTGGACCAGTATAAAGTGTTATTTAGTAGGAAGTTCATTTTTGTTTGTATACTTTAAATTATTTACTCTTTATACAGATTTTGCTGTGTCAGCAATTTTTTTCCAGAAGAAAAAGAATTAACTCTTTCCATAATGACAAGATTTTAGATATGGATCATATTGTAAACTGTTGTGAATGACAAATGACTTGTTGCTTTTATGATTGGCTTTGTCTTTGAATAGGTAGAAAACATGCTAAAGGAGAAAATTCAGCCATTCAGCATGGTCTCCTCCAGCACTGTTTCAAAATCTTGGGATTGCGTGATCAAGGGTTGAATGACATTGATTGATACCGGTATATTTTTATATCAAGGCTGAGCCTTGCCAATTTTTTTACGCAATTATTAGTGAGTATTTATACATTTTGTAATGCATTTTAGTAAAGTTGTTTGAATAATTTACCTGTTCGTTCAATCTCTTTGATGAGTAGATCTAGAATTATTGTGAAGGATGGACAAACTGCTCAGAAAAAGTTAAGAGAGTACACTCATGGACTTTGAAACACATAAATTGATAAAATAAATACATTTTTGGTCCATCACATTGAAACTCGGCAACAATGCACATCATTATACAGTTAAGATTTATTCTTAATGTCTTTGGAAAAAATATATTTAAACTGGAAAAATATCTCATTACAAGACCCACCTACTTTAAAATTCAAATTAGTATCGAGTGCTGTATTGATTGCATTTGCCACAAGTGTTGTTCCATTCATCTATCAACATGCTTGTAATAAATTCATTTATGTTCCTTGGCAGTTGATGACAAGTGACGACCGGCAGTCTTTAATGTTGTTCAGTGTTACAAGCATGTCCTCCCTCACTTGTAACATTCCAATTGTGTCAGACATTCATCTTAACCCATTACCAAACAATCCCTACTTTTGACGGCCCTGAGAAAGAAGCCTTGAGAAAACATTATGGGAAAAGGAGAAAATGCTGGTCACCAGCATTTTCTCCTTTTCCTACAATGGTTTTCTACCCAGCTGGAAACAAATTTCAATTTTTAAGTTATGTTTATTTTGTCTAAAATTTTGTTGTTTGGTAAAGGGTTAAGACATATGAGACATGACAAACAAAGTTATAGAAATATTAGATTTTGCATGTTTCTCATACATACTATGACTAAAAGCTTCAAGTGGAATGGAAAAAAAAAACATTTTAAAGGTGGCCCATCAGATTCTGGGATGAAAATTTTACAAAAATAAAAAAAAAAATCATCCTTATACTCCCATAGCCTTATAATTTTGATTCATTAAACCCCAGTAGTTGAAAACCATCTGACAAATGTTTGTTATGTTATGGAATTTAATAGTCACTAGTCACATGCAAGTCAATTAACATTCCCACAATGCCTTTTTGAATTTGGCGGGAAATCTAAAAATAGCTTAAAAGGCTATGTAGCCTTTTAAGGGAATACCACTAAAAAAATTTTTTTTTGTAATTTTATGATTCTTAATCACGGATGATTTGTATTGTTTTTTTCATATAAATTTCAGTGACATGTATATTTTTTAATTTGGTGCGATGTGAAAATTCTAATTACACACCTTTAATTTAACAAGAGCTTCGCAGTGTGATGCATATATGCCCAAAGGGGCATGTCAGTGACAGGAGTTGAAATGAGGGTGTTCTATCAGTCTTTGAAGGTTCAAGGTTATAGCATTTGTAATTCAGAAATTATGGCTCAGACAAAAATTCAAAGTGAAAACTAACAAAAGGCAATGACTGAAAAAAGAAGGATGGCAGAGTTATGGTTCTTGTGCAGTGCAGTCTTTGAAGTTTCAAGATGATGGATTTTAAATTTTAGAAGTTATTGTCTTTACAAAAATTCAAACTGAAAATTAAAAAAAGGCAATTACTCAAAAAATAAAGGTGGCAGAGTTATGGTTCATGTGCACTGCACTTCTCCATAATGTGTTCTATCAGTGTATGAAGTTCCAGGTTAATAGCTTTTATAGTTTAGAAGTTATTGCTTGGACAAAAATTCAAACTGAAAATTAACAAAGGGCAATAACTTATAAAAAACAAGAGCAGCAGAGTTATGGTTCTTGTGCACTGCTTTTCTCCATAATGTGTTCTATCAGTGTATGTAGTTTCAAGTTGATACCTTTATGGTATGGAAGTTATGGCCTGAACGAAAATTCAAATTGAAAAGTTTCTTATTTCAGAAATCAAGGGCAGATAATCTTAAAAACACAAACAGCTATTTAAATTCTAAGAGTCAGGTGCAGAACTAGACATGGAGATTCATTGTGGCAAGTTTTAAATAATTCTGATGGAAACTGTAGGAGTTGCGCACACAAGAAATTGCTAACGGACAGACAACTGGGGCTACAACATAATACGACCCTTCGAGCGTATAAAAAAGAATGCCTACATGTACATGTTTTAAAAATGATAAAACTAATTGCCTTTTTGGTGGTGGCCTGAATGGAAGAAAAAGGTCAGTAGTAATAAATATAGGGCCAGGGTGCTGTTACCAATCAATTTTATCCTCAAAAGCAGACTAAAACTCTTTTTGGTGAAAAAATAAATTTTTATTTTTTTTTTGTGTGTGTTTTAACCCTTTACCAGAAGACAAAATATTAGCCTTGCCCAAATTTATTGCTGCTGGCAATTTTGTTGTCTGGTAAAAGGTTAACCCTTTCCCAAACAATCCCTGGTTTTTACGGGTCTGGAAAAGTAGCCTTTTGAAAACATTGTGGGAAAAGGAGAAAATGCTGGTAACCAGCATTTTCTCCTTTTCCCACAATGATTTTTTACCCTTTCCAAATCAAATATCAATTTTTTAGTCAAATTTATTTTGTCGTCTGCAAATGCTTTCAATTTGGACTAGTCTAGAATTTTGTCATTTGGTAATGAGTTAAACACATTATTCTTTTCTGGATAAAAACAAAGAAATGCATATGGCTGTAAACTGTGTTGTACAGGCTAATCTATACTAGTGAGTCATACATCGGACCTATGGGATACGGTTCACAAATTGATACATCAATGTGATGCATAATTTTCTTTTCTTGCTCTCCAGAGCAGCATGTATTACCGGTATGTAAACTTATACTGGCAATCTGTGTTCTGTAATTTTATATTATTATTTCCCTCACAGCTGCTAACCAGCACTTTCTCCTTTTCTCATAAACCATTATACCCTTTTACTGTCAAATACTAGGTCCTATTTGTTGTCTGGATGTGCTCCCAATATGTGTATGTGTTTATAAAATTGTGTAACTTGTCAAGTGGTGTCCGTGGTCGTGAGATGGAGCGTCAGCCTCACAACCTAAAGGTCCTGAGTTTGATACCCAAGAGCAGGTGTCAACTTTGGAATTTTTCATTGGCCCACACATTCGGCGCAAGTACTGGTGTAGTTCCCAAGAAGCAGAATTGAGAGAGATTAGTATAAGTTGTAAGAACTTGTTTCTCAATCAATGTAAAATAAATATGTTTAAACTAAACTATAACTATTGTTGGGTAGAGTTACAGGTGCTACATGTACATGTAAAAACATAGACAGCTCTGAAAAGCTTTTCAGTTGCGCAGAGCTTCAGTTTGAGTGTGTTTGATAAGACTAAATCAAACTTTTGTATATGTTAACTCATTACCAAACGACAAAATTTTTGGCTTGTCCTAATCAAAAGCATTTGCAGACAACAAACTAAAAGTAATTAAAAATTTGAAATTTGTTTTGTAAATGATAGAAAACATTGTGGGAAAAGGAGAAAATGCTGGTTACCAGCATTTTCTCCTTTTCCCACAATGTTTTCTCAAGGCTTCTTGCTCAGGTTTGTCAAAAGTAGGGATTGTGTGGTAATGGGTTAAACACAACTCGGTGCCATTTCAAAATATGTACAAACATTCTGTTGTGTATTTTAAAAAAAAAAACTTTTTAAACTAATTTCAAAATACTAAAATTTATTGTTGCAAAATAAATACAATACCTTATTACTAAGAATTAACCCGTTACCACACAATCCCTACTTTTGACGCCCCTAAGAAAGAAGCCTTTTGAAAACACTGTGGAAAAAGGAGAAAATGCTGGTAACCAGCATTTTCTCCTTTTTCCACAATGTTTTCTATCCTTCACAAAACAAATTTTCAATCACTTTTATTTTGTCGTCTGCAAATGCTTTCGATTTGGACGAGCCTAAAGTTTTGTTGTTTGGTAATGAGTTAAACTTTGTTGTAATTTGAATCCAGTCAGAGCTTCAGATAGAGGGAGTGATTTTGATTTCAAAATTGAAAATATTAATTATTCTCCACTAAACCCTATGTTGTGGGTACATATAAGAATCATCTCTAGACATTTCTAATGAGTACCCACAACATAAGGTTTGGAAGAGAAATAAATGATTTAGAATACCATCACTCCGTCATATCTAGAGCTTTGATCATATGGCTTATTTCCCTGCATCCTTGGATACCCTGGGGTCTCCCTATTTGCTACGCTACATCAACCCTGGGACAATTGACTAATAAAACTTTGAATCAGCCGCCGAAAATCGATACGAAACATCATAGCGTACAATCCACTCGCCCATCATAAAATGATGATGGAACCAATGAAAAGCCAGCATTCGACCAGCGGTAAAGCGAGGAAAACTCAATTAATTGTCCTAGGGGTCGATGTAGCGTAGCAAATAGGGAGACCTCGGGGTATTCGAGGATGATTTCCCTGAGTCCAGTAACTCAGCTGGGAACAAACAGGGGTTGAAAGGCATCACAGGTTAAATTTCCCAGCTATTACGAATTCTCTCCTAGGATTGAAGATACCAAAGAGTAGTCGTCATTATGTTAAGGTTTTCTCCTTTTTCACTGCTGAGCATTATATGGCCATGCACTGGGGGTAAAGCAGTAATACATGTACATGAACAGTAAATAAATATGATATATGTATACATGTATCAATACATTTTATTATATACCTAGCAGTGAAATCCTGGAATTTCCCAGTGTAATAAATTTAGATACCATCACTAGTGACCTTATCAACTTTCACTTCCTGACGTAATTTGGGGACTACTTTTTTTTTTCCAACTACATTTTTTTGGACTTTCAAACGCAAAATTACAAATAATGATGTTAATAAGGTATATGATAAATAGAATAATCAACTGGTTATCTTTGATATGAAAAATATCTCACTCAGACGCATCGTAAGGCATTAAAAAAACTCATGCTGCGCACTCGTTTGTTCAATGCCTAACAACGCATCCTTGTGAGATATTTTTCATATCAGAAACAACCAGTTGATTATCCTCTATGTACACATAATAATGATACATTTGTAGAGCTCCAGATTGTGGAAGTGATTTTGATTTCAAAATTGAAATAAATATTATTCTCTTCCAAACACTATGCTGTGGGTACCCATCAGTTTCCTCTCATTGGGACGATTCTGATGAGTACCAACAACATAGGGTTTGGAAGAGAAATAATGGATTTAGAATACCATCAGTCCCTCTTATCAGGATCTCTGCAATTGCATCTATTTTGCTGTTACTTTTTTTTTGGCACCCACCTGCATAAACCAACTATCTTTTGAGAGAAATACTAGGTTGTAATTGGTTAGAATTTCAGCTACCAGTCATATTTTTATTCCGAGTCTAAATTCAAAAACTACCCATCTGATTGGCTGAGGCAGAAGGTTTCAGCCAATCAAAAAAGTTTTTCTGGAACTTAGAATCAAATTCAAATAACAAACCGCTGATGAATACAGACCTTTGTTTTGAATATTAACCCTTTACTCCATAAATACTCATTTCCAGGCATTGCTTGTAGGAGCCTTTGGAAAACAATGTGGCAAAAGGTGAAATTGCTCGTGAAGAGCAATTTCACCTTTTGCCAGAATGTTTTCTATGCTATCAAAAGCTGTTATATAAAGATAAGAAACTGTTTCATCCTTCCTGTTATTAAGGGTCAATTAGAGATACCATAGAAATGCCTTATGAGTAACGGGTTAATGTCTGCAGAAATAGAAAGTCTACTTTATAATATTGTTATATGGTTGGTGGTGCTTAACCTTTGACCATACAGTGTCTTTTTTTTAACGACTGTGAGGAAGAAGGCATATGAAAATATCGTCAGAAAAGGAAAAAATGCTGGCTATTGGTTGTTTTCTTCTTTTCCAACAATATATTATACCCTTTCTAAGACAATTACATGTATTTGATTTGTTTTGAGGTTTGAAAATGATCTGTTGAATTGTTCAGACACGTTTTACTGTGCATTATTATAATTTAATTGTAAAGTATGCTTTTCCTAATACTACATGTACATTAAATATGATTCTTTCTGAGCTCTAGTCAAATTCATATCCATAGCTTAAATACTTAGATAAATTTTTACAATTCTCTAATTTCTCTAAAGACTTGTTTTTCATTTCCCAACATCTTCAAGATATGGCTTGTAACACGCCAAAAGGGGCATTCCGAAATTTGCATAAAGTGTCGTCTCCGATCAGCCTGCGCAGTCCTTGCCGCTAATCGGAGAGAAGACTTTCCATTCTAATGTGATTTTCTGTTTTGTGAAAGTCCTATGTGCAAGTCTTATTTAAGACAAAACCTTATGTAGTCACAAAGTGTTGTCTCGAATTAGCCTGCGCAGGTTGCCAGGCTGATTCGGGACAACTCTTTACACAAATGTAGGAATGTCCCTTTAACCCTTTACCAAACAACAAAATTTTAGACTGGTCAAAATTGAAAGGATTTGCAGACCACAAAACAAATTTAACTCAAAAATTGAAATTTGTTTCCAGCTGGGTAGAAAACATTGTGGAACAAGAGGGCCAAGATGGCCCTGGATCACTCACCTAAATTTTTGAGATGACCATAGCCTATTTTTTTTGAGGTATTGGAACCAATTTCATAATTTTGCCAAGCAAGAGCCATGTTTCTTGACAAATCAAAATTATATGTACAGTTTTTGAAAAGGGTCACACAAAGAACATCTCTGTCAAATTATTTCAAAATCCGACCAGCAGTTTCAGAGGAGAAGATTTGTAAAGAATTCCTTCATTTCTATATAGTGCAAGTAGTCTCCATTCACCAGAGCCACATATTTTGACCGATCAAATTTCACGAACAATTTTTGGAAAGGGTCACCCAAGGAACATATCTGTGAAATTATTTCAAAATCTGACCAGCGGTTTCAGAGGAGAAGATTTTTAAAGAATTCCTTTATTTCTTTAAAGTGCAAGAAGCCCCCATTCACCAGAGCCACATTTTTTGACTGATCAAAATTTCAAGAACAATTTTTGGAAAGGGTCACCCAAGGAACATATCTGTGAAATTATTTCAAAATCTGACCAGCTGTTTCAGAGGAGAAGATTTTTAAAGAATTTGCTAAAAAAGTCCATTTGGTTGCTATGGCAACCAGAGTTTTTGATGGAATCAAATTCAGTGAACACTTTTTAAAGAGGACCTCCCAAGGAACATTCCTGCCAAGTTTGGTTCAAACTGGCCCAGCGGTTTAGGAGGAGTTGATGTTTAAAGAATTGTTGACGACGGACAACGCACGATGGACACCGGGTGATCCTAAAAGCTCCCCTTGAGCATGTTGTGCTCAGGTGAGCTAAAAAGGAAAAAATGCTAGTTACCAGCATTTTCTCCTTTTCCCAGAATGTTTTGAAAAGGCTTCTATCTCAAGGTCGTAAAAACCAGGGATTGTTTGGTAAAGGGTTAATAATTATATTGTCAAACGCACATAAGCAATACATACAAGAAAAATTCAAGTGCATGGAATGATACATGTACATTAGCAAAGAGTCTGGCCACAAGTTCTCTTCTGTGCTCAGATGAGCTAAAACAAAGTGTAACAATCTGATGTCACTGATGTTACAATCTGATGTCACTGAGTAACATGAAAGACTTCTGAAGTTTGAAGCATTATAAAAGCACTGGAGACACTGAGCCTTTATTCACCACTGGTTGGATTTTGTACAAAGTTTACAGAATATCCGCCTGTACTTGGATCCTGATTCAGCTTGAAGTTGTTTGTTGAAAGTCCAAAAGGCCTTAACACCATGTTGCCCAGTTCTTTTAATTTTCCTGCATATAAAAGCAATCAAGAACATTTATTAATTGTTTCTACCACAAATTAAACAACCCCCACAATGTTATCTACACAGAATTAGTATTCTTTTGATTGGTTCCTTAACCATTACTACATTATTCCAGAGTTTAACCCATTTCCACACAATCCCTATTTTTGACGCCCCTGAGAAAGAAGCCTTTAGAAAACATTGTGGGAAAAGGAGAAAATGCTGGTAACCGGCATTTTCTCCTTTTCCCACTCTGTTTTCCATCCTTCACAAAACAAATTTCAAAATTTCAGTCACATTTAGCTTGTCGTCTGCAAATGCTTTCAATTTGGACCAGTCTAAAATATTGTCTTTTGGTAATGAGTTAAATGATGTACGTGAGGAGGGCTTTTAAAACACTGCAGGAAAAGTAAAGTATGCTTGAAAAGATTTTTTTCCATTTCCCACATTGTTCTCTACACTTTCACTAAACAGATTTATTTAACTCCTTTATTTAACACACAATCGCAGCTCTTTAACAACCCAGTGAAAGAAGCCTTTTGAAAGCCTTTGGTAACCAGCATTTTCTCCTTTTCCCACAATGTTTTCTACCCTGCTAAAAACAAATTTTAATTTTTGAGCAAGGTTTATGTTGTTGTCTGCAAACGCTTTCAATTTGGACAAGTCTAAAATTTTGTCGTTTGGTAAAAAGTTAAGTAAAATTTATCTGTTTTACTCTTTACCACAAAATTACGACTTTTAACGACCCCGAGCCTTTGAAAACATTGAAACATTGTAGGAAAAGGAGAAAATGTCAAATCAAAACACGAAAGGGACATAAGGTACTAGGCAATTTTAGTATTTGAACCTAGCTGACAGCCTGATAATTTAACCCATTACAACTCAATCCCTACTTTTGACGCCCCCGGAGAAAAAAGCCTTTTGAAAACACTGTGGGAAAAGGAGAAAATGCTGGTAACCAGCATTTTCTCCTTTTCCCACAATGTTTTCTACCCTTCCCAGAACAAATTTCTATTTTTCAGTCACCTTTATTTTGTCGTCTGCAAAGGCTTTCAATTTGGACCAGTCCAAAATTTTCTGGTGTGGTAATGAGTTAAAGCATAATTCTGTGGAAGTGGTTCAGTCACACCTAATATACCTACATAACCACCCCAACACTCTGCATTGCTATTAGCGTTTGCATCAGTAAAGGGAGGTAATTATGCCATTTCTAAGAAAAATACACCTACCCATCATTTCTTCTTTCAGCTTCTCATTTCTTTCCTTAATCATATCTGGTAATTTCTGAAACAGATGTAGGTAAAACATGATAAATTTGGCACTACATTCTTCATGAACCTGACAAAAGAGGCAGTTATATTCAACCCTTCACCAAACAAATTGAAACAATCATTTGCTTAACCCATTTCAACACAATCCCGACTTTTAACGACCCTTAGAAAGATGCCTTTTGAAAACATTGTGGGAAAAGGAGAAAATGCTGGTAACCAGCATTTTCTCCTTTTTCCGCAATGTTTTCTACTCTATCAAAGACAAATTCCATCATTCGAGCCATGTTTAAATTGTTGTCTGCAAATGGTTTCAATCTGGACAAGTGTATTATTTGCATATGAGATAAAGAGCTAATGACTGCCTACATATAAGGTTTTGTAGCAAAAGAAGAAAACGCTAGCCATCCGCATTTTCATCTTTTCCCAGTTATACACTCTTTCCTACAGTTTCTAAGACCGCTTCTATTATGTAAGCCACTCTCTAATTTGTAAGCTAAATGTATATGGCATGCGCAGATCCAGAGGGGGGGAACAGGGGTCTGGACCCCTCCTGGAATTTTGGCAAAAATGTGGTTATCGGATTCGAGAATGGGACTGATTTTCTTTACAACAAATGTAAGAAAAAAATAAAGATTTAAGATAAATAGTAAAAAAAAAAAGGTTTTAAATGTGGAGACCTCCTCGTGGTTAGAACTGGAAATGTTGACATTTCTTGTAAACAGCTAACATCCACTGAAATCCGGAAATCAAAGCATGATATAATAAGACGAGTGCATTTTTGGTGGGACCTCCCTCCCACCACCCCCTTCAGGAAAATGTCTGGATCCGCGCATGTATGTTGACCGAACATATTAAACTCTTTACCAAACGATAAAATTTTATACTGTTCCAAACTGAAAGCACCTGCAGACCACAAAATAAAAGCATCTCAAAAAGTGAAATTAGTTTCCAGCAGGGGCGTCAAAAGTAGGGATTACGTGGTAATGGGTTAACCCTTTACCACATGACAAGATTTTAGACCTATCAAAATTGAAAGCATTTGCTGATGACAGTTTCAATGTGACTCATATTAAATGAGTTTTCTTTGATAGGATAGAAAACATTGTGGGAAAAGGAGAAAATGCTGGTTACCAGCATTTTCTCCTTTTCCAACAATGTTTTCAAAAGCCATCTCTTTCATGGGGTGCTAAAAGTTGTCATTGTGTGGTAAAGGGTTAAAACAGTCCTATGTTTTATCAACCGAGGGGTAAGAGACTGTGAGAAAAGGAGAAAATGTTGGTGACCAGAATTAACTCCTTTTTCCACAATGTTTTCTGTTCTTTCAAAGACAAATCAAAGAACATAGGCCACATTTTATTACCTGTCATCAAACACTTTCGACTGTCACTCAGGTTGGTTAACTATTTACCAAACAACAAAATTTTAGACTACGGTAGTCCAAATTGAAAGCATTTGCAGACAACAAAATAAATGTGAATCAAAAATTGAAATTTGATTTGGGAAGGGCAGCGAACATACTGGGAAAAGGAGAAAATGCTGTTTTTCTCCTTTTCCCACAATGTTTTCAAAAGCTTTCTTTCTCAAGGTCGTTAAAAGTCGGGATTGTATGGTAAAGGGTTAAGAGTTAGTTTTACTTACCATACAAGCAGCTCTAGCCTTGTGTTGAGAAGGGTCTAATTCTAGAATTTTCTGATAATCTGCTAGTGCTTCATCAAGCTTTTCTGTTTGCTCATAGAGCTCTGCACGTCTTATCAGTGCTTTCATGTAGTCGGGATTGAGATCTATGGCTTTACTGCAGTCTTTTATGGCATCCTCAAATTCTTCCTGGAATACAACAGGCCCGTAGGAACAGGGGGGTTAGGGGGGGCTGAGCCCCCCCCCCCCCCCACAATAATTTTGAAAATCATAGTTACTAAAATATGAGTTCTTAGCGCAATGAAACAACCAAGCAAAAAATCTCAGTATTTCGAAGTTAGCCCCCCCCCCCCCCCCCAAATCTTGAAATCCTTCCTACGTCGCTGTACAAAGAAGCACTGAGTATTTATTGCATGTTAACTCTTTACCAGACAACAAAATTTAAGCCTTGTCCAAATTGAAAGCATTTGCAGACGACGATTTCAGTGTTACTTAAATGGTGTAATCTTTCTTTGATAGAGGTATAAAGCATTGTGGGAAAAGGAAAAAATGCTGGTTACCCGCATTTTCTCCTTTTCCCACAATGTTTTCAAAAGGCTTCTTTTCCAGGAGCATCAGAAGTCAGCATTGTGTGGTAAAGGGCTAATCCTTTACCTGCTAAAAAAGTTTCAAAAAAAATTCAAGCTAAAACCCTGAATGTTCCTGTTTCAAACTTATTTTTTAGGAAAAAAAGTCCTTAGCAAACAGTTTAGATCCAAGATCAGACTGCACACTCTGTAATGAAGATAAGCATCCACTG
This sequence comes from Tridacna crocea, assembly GCA_943736015.1. Classification (NCBI taxonomy): domain Eukaryota; kingdom Metazoa; phylum Mollusca; class Bivalvia; order Cardiida; family Cardiidae; genus Tridacna; species Tridacna crocea. The sequence continues at coordinate 58,473,687 of OX031064.1, read as the reverse complement.
ACTTTCAAAACAAGTTTCAGTAAATTGCACTAACAACTTTATGATTTGAGTAACTATTTGCATATCTTCACAACAGCTCACACCTTTGGCAGAAGCAGAGATCGTATGTGTCCTCATACCATCCCAAATAATTTGTGTACGTCTACACAATTTATGGAAACGCTGCTATAATTACTACCATGCTAAATTAACCCTTTCCCAAATAACAAACTTTTGGACTATACCAAACTGAAATCATTTGCAGACGGCAATTCAACTCTTGCTGAAAAGATGATTTCTGTCTATGATAGGGTAGAAAAACATTGTGGGAAAAGGAGAAAATGCTGGTTATCAGCATTTTCTCCTTTTCTCACAATGCTTTCAAAAGGCTACTATTCCAGACCCGTAAAAACCAGGGATTGTTTGGAAAAGGGTTTAAGAAAAAGACAATTTCAATAAGGAGACCAGTCTAAATATTTTTATTTCAAAGATGTTTTGGCCAGAGTATTGTAACATAATATGTAACAAATATAACTTACACTGTAGATTTAAAGTCACATTTACTTAACATAATTATCTTGCAGTCTGATCTTAATCTTCACTGTCTGCAAGGATCAGGCTGTAAGTCAAACCAGTGTGCTTAACTCTTTACCACACTTAGACTTTAGACTGGTCCAAATTGAAAGCATTTGCAGATAACAAAATAAAGGTGACTGAAAAATTGAAATTTGTTCTGGGAAGGGTAGAAAGCACTGTGGGAAAAGGAGAAAATGCTGCAGTCCTACAGTGTTTTCAAAAGGCTTCTTTCTCAGGGGCATCAAAAGTAGGGATTGTGTGGTAATGGGTTAAAGAGAGATCCTGTCATGTGCAAAATTATATAAATCTAAAACCACACTCAACAAACTGTTCTGATGAAATATAAAAGAACTTTTAGAGCAAAGATCTGCAAAGAAACATGAGGTAAACGGCTTACCAGTTTTACTTTACATGCGGCTCTATTAGCATAAAGTACAGCTCTGTCTTTTTCATATTTTAAAGGACATATTCTAAGGCCCCTTGAATACATACGAATTGCACTTTTGAAACTTCCATCTCTGAAGAGTTGGTTTCCTTCTTCTTTCAATTCTCTTGCAGAACTCTGACGTTCCTGAAAGAGACAAAGATTTTGATGCAGGTCTATATAATCCAATAACATACAGGCAAGACATAAATTTCTTTATCTCCTTTAGTCCTTTATGCATTTGCTTTAACCCTTTACTCCATAGATACTAATCTATGCATTGCTTGTAGGAGCCTTTGGAAAAAATTGTGGCAAAAGGTGAAATTGCTCGTGACGAGCAATTTCACCTTTTGTCACAATGTTTTCTATGCTATCAAATAGTGTCATATATACATAAGAAACTGCTTCATCCTTGTTGTTATTTAGGGTCAATTAGATATACCACTGAAATGCCTTATGTGGTAAAGGGTTAAGGCTTAACCAACTGACATATAATTTTACACCGGTACAAGTTGAAAACATTTGCAGAAACAGATTTAATGTGGTTCAGACAATGCAATCTGAAAGATTACAAAACTTTGTGGGAAAAAAAGAAAAAGCTGCTAACCAGCATTTTCTCACAATGCTTTCAAAATACTTCCTATTAACCCTTTACCAAACGAGGTAATTATAGACTAGTCTAAATTGATGGCATTTGCAGACAACAAAAAAAATGTGAATGAAAAACTGAAATTTGATTTGAGAAGGGTAGACACTGTGGGAAAAGGAGAAAATGCTGGTAACCTGAATCTTCTCTTTTTCCTACAGTGTTATCAAAAGGCTTCTTTCTCAGGGTTGTTAAAAATTAGGATTGAGCAGTACAGGGTAGAGGTCTTTAAAACTCTGGATGGTTTGGTAAAAGGTATTGGTTCCCCTTTCGAGAATTAACAACGCAAAGTAAATATCTTCAATAATGACAGAGATATAAAATGTCAGAAGCTTAGCAATCTGAACAGATGAACAACAGCGCTTTAACAATACTGCAATGTTTTCTCAGAAAAGAAAAAAAAGTAATGCTAACACTTAAATATGAAAATACATTTACTCTTTACCACATAATGATAACTTTTAAGGACCTTGGGAGAGAAGCCTTTTGAAAATATTTTGGAAACGGGAGAAAATGCTGGTATGGAGTAAAGAGTTAAGATGCCACACACACAAACACACAAAAACTGACTTGTTTTTCCTCTTCCGTTAACTTCTCCTCAAGTTCCTTTAACGATGCTGAATCAGTTTGTATTTCTTCACCTTCTTCCGCTGATTCATACTCGTCCCCAGACTCTGACTGGTCACTGAAATACTCTGGTACAGAATCATTATCATTTTCACCTTGCGCATTACTTGTATGTGATGAGTCATTCACACTTACACTTTCTACATTATTTAAAGTTTTATAGGCTACATTATCACAGTTCACTATTTCTAGCTCTGCATCCTTTTTTTCTCTAACTTCATGTTGAGAGTTACTTGCTTCTGTGTTTCCTGCTTCTCTTATGTATTCTGTTTCAGACAAATAATCTTCATTTTCAGTTTCATGCTTTATGTCCTTTTGATTCATTTCCCCATCAACCAAATTAATATTTGCTTCTGTTTCAGGGAATGGTACCTCTCCATCCTCGCTCATATCCTCCTTGGAGATTTGCTTATAACTGAGTGTACTTTTATTGTCAATGAATGTTCCTATAAAATCAGAATGTGGTTTCTCAGCCATACTTTCTTCTTTTTCTCTCCAAATGAATCTGTTTTAGAAGAATCACATCTTTGATCCTCTACGAAGATGCCTGTAATTGAAGCGAACTTTGTATGTATCTTGAACCTGAAATGATTGTGCTTAACCCTTTACTCCACAGATACTCATTTCTACGCATTGCTTGTAGGAGCCTTTGGAAAGCATTCTGGCAAAAGCTGAAATTGCTCGTGACGAGCAATTTCACCTTTTGTCACAATGTTTTCTATGTTATCAAAAGGTGTCATATACATGTACATATAAGAAACGGCATCATCCTTGCTGATACTTAGGCTCTAATTAGACACAATAGAAATGCCTTATCGGGTAAAGGGTTAAATGTATTGAGGGATCATAGGGCTAGAGAAACAGATCAGTGGCATCTATCTGGTTTAAAACATTAATCTCTTAAGCTCCTTCGAAAAAACTTGTGGTATATTGTCACTATACCTGTTACATGAAAACAATTCCTATGACTACTGTAACATGCAACTACTTAGTCATCCATCTAGGCACAAACCTAATGCATGTTGCTTAACTATCACGGAGAGAAATACACCAAACCGCATAGCTGTAAAAGCTACATGTAGCTCAACAGCATGGCAGGTTTCAAGTGGTTATAATATCTAACCTCTCTCCATGGCACTATGATGGCCTGTGCCAACAACTGCATCTATAGATTTTAATCATTGTGTTTTGGGACTTGATTTTTTTCCACTATCTGAAACTCTGGTGTTTTGAACTTTCTCTGGTGTATCTCAATTACTTTACAAACCTTGTATCTGACCATCACATGCTTTTATGAACCTAGGCTAAGGATCAGCCAAGGATCAAAGGCTGTAGAAAAAAATATTATAATGAGTTAACGAGAAAATGCTATTATTCTGTTACTTGTAAAAATCATTACATTATCGAAATAAATAACATGCAAATTTGGTCTCAAATTTTGCACGGACAGAAACCCAGCATCAAATATTTTTCTACGTAAATATCTGCAATATCCGGCTATAGGTACCATCCGAAACAATCTTTTTTTAAAATGACACATGACTTTACACTTGATGATAGCTATAATATTGGGGGAAAAACTAGTATTTATTCTATACAGTGGCATATAGTTATTTTAAAAAAATGAAAATTATTAAATGAGTTGGTGGTAATTTCCTGATTTTACCGATATTTGGCTTTCGAAAGTAAAACTAGCCCTTTATTCCACAGAACGATTCTAAACTACCGGTTTTTAACCGGTATCTCGTACTTTACCGGAGGAGCTTGCTCAGCTTTATGAAATCTACATAAGTACTAGTAAATACTAAATAGTCTTTCGTGGTCAGTTGTAACAGACAGGCAGAGAGGCAGAGTGGCAGGTCTATATAACAGAGAAAAGATGGAAATGGGGGACTTGTATGCATCTAGCTTTCCCAGGAAGATGGCTTTTAACCCTTCACCCCATAAGGCATTTCTATGGTATCTCTAATTGACCCTAAATAACAGCAAGGATGAAGCCGTTTCTTATGTGTATATGACATCTTTTGATAGCATAGAAAACATTGTGACAAAAGGTGAAATTGCTCGTCACGAGCAATTTCACCTTTTGCCACAATGTTTTCCAAAGGCTCCTACAAGCATTGTGTAGAAATGAGTATCTATGGAGTAAAGGGTTAAAGCGACGCAGTTTGTGCTTGTCTGTTCTTGTAAATTAGGTCACATACTGTGTGTTCATGCAAGAGCTTTGATCGGTGATCCAAGCTTTTGCACCAAAGATCATATAGAAGTTGCACCAGAGATTCCATACCTTAATTTGATCTTTTAGGTTGGATAGGGCTTGCCCTGGGAGTCTTTGGTCATCCCGTTGTTACACCGTTGGTTTCCGATGTATTGGGTCTGAGTTAACCAATATGTTCTAAATAATGACCATCATCTAAATTCCAAAACTAGCCTTATAATTGGTTAAGGCGTTTGTCTTAGCTGGTCAGACGCATAGTTGTAGAGTAAACTGGTATAGTTGTAGAGTAAACTGGTAATATCATGATTTTACAGTGGTTGGCAAGATACTTTCTACATGATTTGCTCCCGTTGGGGTCGTATTTTTTCTCTTTGAAAAGAGAAAAGAACAATCCCAACAGGGGCCAATCACGCCTGAAGTCTTTTTATTTATTTAACTCATTACTAAACGACAAAATTTTTGGTTTGTCCAAATCGAAAGCATTTGCAGACGATAAAATAAAAGAGAATGAATTTGAAATTTGTTTTGTGAAGGGTAGAAAATATTGTGGGACTGCCAGGACATTCTAGCCATGTTTTTTGGACTGACAGTAATTGACAAGTTCTGTACAAGAGAGAAAAAATCGATGTAAATAACAAAAAAATTCATGTCTGTATTTTTTTCTATTTTTCCATCAATTTTTCAATCCACCTGAACTCGGCACTGATCACTATGTCATGATTAAATAGTTGATCACTTTATAACTAGAAATGTTACCGCTAACTCGGATACCTGCAAAATGTGTGGATCAAAGGCTTTTTTCCCCCCTGCCTTGATGTAAATGTGTATGAGCTACACTCTATGAAAAAGGGGCTTAATGCATCTGCGAAAAAGTCTCGACTCAGGTCAGCCTGCGCGGAGTGCACAGGCTGACCTGAGTCGAGACTTTTCACTATTGGTCAATTTTCTGTCTGTCAAAAGATTAGTCTGCCTCACGACTCAGTCTCTTGTTGGACAAAATAGACTTTGTGGATCCATGCACATGTGATGATCTGTCTAGCATCATGCATCACGGAGATATATTAAGCCCCTTTTTGTCAGAGCATGGTTCATTATATTTATGCTGAAATCAGAGCAGATATATGTACATATGCTAGAATAATTAGAAATGTGTGGTGCTGCCATGGAAATATATTGCAGCCAACTGTTCATCCTGGAGTATCATTGTACAGAGACAAACAATTCTATAATTGGCTTGCAACATGCAAAAAGGGGCATTCGGGCATTTGCGTAAAGTGTCGTCTCAGACTAGCCTGCGCAGTCCTCGCAGTAGAGTTGCCCATAACAGAAAATTACATGAAAACGGAAAGTGTAGTTTCGGAATAGCCTGCGCAAGGTGCGCAGGCTGATCCGAGACGACACTATACGCAAATGTCCGAATGCCCCTTTTTGCGTGTTGCAAGACAGTAAGACTATTATGTCCTCGAGGAGCGCTCTGTGAAAAGGCAGTTTAATCACTCTATGACACAATATACCGAACAAGTCATGTGTAACAAAAGGTAGACTCAACCTTTCACATTTAACTCATTACTTGTTTTGTGAAGGGGTAGAAAACATTGTGGAAAAAAGTAGAAAATGCAGGTAGCCAGCATTTTCTCCTTTTTTTCCACAATGTTTTCCAAAGGCTTCTTTCTCAGAGTCCTCAAAAGTAAGGATTGTGTGGTAATGGGTTAAACCAAAATTGATCTTCAGACATAAACTGACCAAGAACAAAAAGTTTCGGCCCACGCAGGCTGACTAGGATCGATATTTTCATGCAGATGTATTAAACTCCTTTATCACAAAGCGCGACTTTTTGTTTTGAAAATACATGTACATTTATATAAATAAATTACAAAGTTTCCAACGATTATCCCTTGCTTTGAATTCTGGGTTAAATGAACTCGAGCACCTATATCAGATTACACTAGAGCTGTCACTGAATGTGACTTGATACCCCTGCCAGCACTTTGACAGAAAAAAAGTGTCAAGTTCAAGGGGAGATAATTCCTCAACCAGGAGGAGTTGACACTTGAAAATTAAGTCTTGCAAATCTTCAATATATGATCAGTATATGTGCAAAGTTTCAATACAATCGGAGGAAAACTGTAGGAGGACTTTGCCATACAAAATTACTAGTATTTTGTACACAGATGGACACACAGACGGACGGACACACGGATAGACAGGCTGATTGCAGTATACCCATGAAAACATTTGTTTTGCGGGGGTATAATAATGTTTGATTTTTTTTGCAACAGGAGACTAACTTGGGTTAAAGTAAATGAAATTCAGCAGTTCTGACTAGGCAAACGTTTATCAAAACTGCTCCTTTACTTTTCTAAGCATCAGGCTGCGACGCACCCTTACGTGTAGATCAAGATTAATCTCTACAGAATGTACAGTCTGATCTTGGATATACACTATCCGATAAAGAGACATTTCTTCAGCCTCCATCATATTGAAATACCAACATTTGTTGTTGTTTTTTTTAACATTGGCTTGAAAATTACATGGAAGTTATATAGCAAAATGAAAGTTAAAAGAAGGAACAAATAATCAAAAATACACAAAAACTTGCACATAATTGAATACGGTAAATATAAAATGAAGATAAGCTGGATTCATCGATCATTTCGTATCACAGAGCACAAAGTTGTTGCCGCTAACATACACAGCCTTGTCATCCCGAGATTCTTTATCCTTGTCCAATCTACGCTATATACTCAGCGTTCATATACATGTCCGTGACCTGAAGGTATACTTTCACACCGGAGTATTTTGACAATAACGAGTATATATATTTCTCATTCCTCAGCTGGTTTATAATTAGTTTCGTCTAACAACCGACGGAATCATGAGATAGAATAGTTATTAGGCTTGCAGAAGACTGACTAATAGATTCAGCAAAGAGTTTAAGTCCAGGTCAGCCTACGAAGGCTGACTTGAACCAATCTTTCAAGGGTCTAATGATTTTCCCTCACTTATTTGCCCTTTGATCTTTTAAGTGTCATTTTTGGCCTTTAATCTTTTAAGTGTCTAATTATTTTCCCTCTTTTTTTCGGCCTTTGATCTTTTAAGTGTCTAATGATTTTCCCTAATTTTTTGGCCTTTGATCTTTTAAGTGTCTGATGATTTTCCCTAATTTTTTGGCCTTTAATCTTTTAAGTGTGTAATGATTTCCCCCAATTTTTTGGCCCTTGATCTTTTAAGTGTTTGATGATCTTTCCTCATTTTTTGGCCTTTGATATTTTAAGTGTCTAATGATTTTCCCTAATTTTTTGGCCCTTAATCTTTTAAGTGTCTTATGATTTTCCCCAATTTTTTGGCCCTTGACCTTTTAAGTGGCTGATGATTTTTCCCCATTTTTTGGCCCTTGACCTTTTAAGTGTCTTAATGGCCCTTAACCTTTTAAGTGTCTGATGATTTTTCCTCATTTTTTGGCCTTTGATCTTTTAAGTGTCTAATGATTTTCCCTAATTTTTTGGCCTTTAATCTTTTAAGTGTCTAATGGTTTTCCCCAATTTTTTGGCCCTTGATCTTTTAAGTATCTCGTGATTTTTCCCCATTTTTTGGCCTTTGACCTTATAAGTGTCTGATGATTTTCCCTCAATTTTTTTGGCCTTTGATCTTTGAAGTATTTAATGATTTTCCCTCATTTTTGGGCCTTTGATCCTTTAACAATGGTACAGCATACATCATGGCTCCACTGATTGTGATGGCAATACCAGTAGCAACAAATGTCCAGTCATAACTGTTTGTTACATCGAACAACCATCCTGTAAAAATGTAGGAAATACTTAACTGTGTTCAGCTTCAATTCTTCACTAAAAAAAATATTTTAGCTTCCTCGCCATATTAAAAGAATATGCAGACAACAAATCAGATGTGATCGAAGTGTCACTGAAAGAGTATAAAACCTTTTCCAATAAGGAGAATATGCTGGTTACCAGCACTTATATTTTCCTGAATTGTTTTAAATGCCCTTGAAACAAAAATGAAAATATATTTAGACCTATGATTTAAACCTATCAGACATTTTCCTCTTAGAAACAAAACCTAAATAATAGCAATTCCATGGTTGCCTTTGTCTACTGTGTTTCAAAAAAACGGACAGTGTGCAGCCTGATCTTAATCTACCCTGGCCGCAAAGAAAACTGTTGTCGTGAAAGGTGTTTTAAGGGTTAAAAGGGAGAGAAAGCTAAAAATGAATCCCTCGCTCATTTGCCATTAAACATGCCTAACATACCTGCGATAGGTGGTCCCCCAAATATTGCTATACCAGTAAAGAAGTTCATCACACCAAAGGCGTCAGCCAGCATTTCTGTTCCGACAAAGTCCGCTATTATCACAGAGGTTAGAGATACGGTTACACCTGCAAGATATTCGAATTGCTACTGACGTTCAACGGTTGTTTCTTTGGTTGTTTTTTTTATTTACATAGTGTAATATAGAGAGTCCAGCAGTATGTCATTCATTCATAAGACAACTTACTGATATTTGGTTTTCAGCTGTGCAATACACAGTGTCTTGCTCAAGGACACTGCCAAGTAACTAGCGCAGCAGCCAGAAGAGATCATCCAGAAGTTTCATTACAAATGGGGCGTCTTAACGACCACGCCATCGACAATCCTCCATGTTTTCAACACACTTAATTTGCATCTACTGTTCTACGATCCGTAGCTTACGATCCACTGATTGTTTATAACTCAGTAGTGTACAGAGTTCAGCTGAATGTACGTTACCTTATATCTGAGTAGCGCTCTGTGAAAAGGTGTCATGCAACTCAGAAACAAATCATCCATACAACCCTGGTCTAACAACAGAATCAAACATGAGGGAGAACAGCCCTTTGGCATGCATAAAATTTACAAAAAGCAAAAAATTCAACGCATCCATTTCAGAGGACTTACCGCTGAATAGACCAAAAATGACTGTATACAGTAACAGGGTTGCGAACACATTGCAGAAAGGACATAACGCTGTGCCCACCCCACATAAAACTACACTGGTGTTGTACAACATGAGTCGATTCACCCACTTCTTGTCGGACAGAAAACCAAATAAAATCCTCCCAGCCGTGTTGGCAATACCAATGGAAGAAACTAACCAGGCTGAACTGTAGCTGTCGATACCTGAAACAGTAAGTGCAATGTCCAAATCCTTAGTGCGCTGAATAAAGTTAAACAATGAACCATAAACTGTATTGACAAAAAAATTCTTAAGTTACATGTATTTATGGTCGGTTTACTTCGCTTGTTTCAAGCTGTAGTTACGAGGTTTTATAAGTGAACCGACGATATATGACACAAGTACAAGACATATTATACAACAGAGCTCCAGATAAGAGGGCGTGATGGCTTCCAAAAGTTATTGTTTCTCTTTGAAACCCTATGATGTGGGTACTCATTAGAATCGTCTCCATGAGACGATTCTAATGAGTACCCACACCAAAGGGTTTAGTGGAGAATAAATAATATTTTGAATTTTAAAATCAAAATCACTCCCTCTATATGGAGCTCTGCATGTATCTGCATTAAAATGACATACTATAACACCGGTACCATCGTGCTTGTTTATAATAAATAGTGGCTATTATGGATTCATAGTTATATGATGGCTTGATTGGTTAAATGCATAAAGGAGATGCATTAAGCTGGACCCCCACCCTCCCCTTGAGTCTCAGAATACAAGGCCATGCCTAAACACAATCTCCGAGCAGAGTTGTCGTTCGTTACTCTCGCCATATATCTCTGCAGTAGGCTAAATGTTACTTATTTACACTGTTTCATGTGTAACATAATAAAGTAGACAAAGCAAATATGATTCCCGATACATTATATGTGCATTCAAACTGATGAATTGACCTGTATACAATGGAACTATTTTTTCAAGCTTCCTTACTGATCAGAATCTTACGCCAACTTGATTTTAACCAAAATGGCTGCGCCCATGAATGATGACTACAGTTTCGACACACCGATGGATCTAGTTTTTAAAATTAAAAAGCAAATGAGCATCCTTTAAAAAAGGACATTTAAGCTTTTCAGAAAATCCCTCTTTTTCACATTTTTTACCACTAAGTCTGATTGGCCGTATGCTGTTTGAACAGCACACAAAACAATCGATATTGGTCCCCGTTTCACCTGCGTTTGTGTCGCCATTAAGAGTTTTGGTCATGTGACGAAAATATCACTTGTAAACGGTACTTTCTGAGCAAACTACAGAGGTCAATGGGAATGATCCGTAGGGCAAGAGAGTGGCCTAAACACTGGGTAAAAGCATGCGTAAATAACAGACCTAGTCGTCTTTCATCGAAATCAACTCTGACGTCACAGGTAAAGGAAAACAATAACACAAAAACAACAACAACAAAACTTCAAATTACGAACCTGCTCTTTTAGCCCTCACTGGTATGTACACGTATGGAACAAAGTAACCAAGTCCATAGAAAAAAGTCGCTGTCACATATAGTAATAGACGCTTATTGTAAAACACTCGAAAGTTGAAGGACTGTCTTAAAGCTGATATCAGTTCTTCCACTAGGGTAACATTATCTAATTTTTCTTCTTTAGATTCTTCTTTCAGTTTTAAATTTTCAGAAGTCTCCTTTGGTGGTGCTATTTTTTCGTTTTTTTCTTCATGTTCCATATAAATATATTCCGCAGATTTATCATGACCATCGTTCATACTTTTTAGTTTGCTTGTTTCTTTGCACTCTTCAATATGGTCTTCCTTTTCGATATTTAAAGGAATCATCACAGTCAATTCTACTTCATTACTCTCACAATGCTGTTTCAGGTATTTTCTATGATTGTTCTGATTGACGGGGTGATCTAAAGGCAGGTAAACTAATCCACAGGCAAAGCAGTTCATAATAAGAGCACTTTGGATAAGGAGGGCCCCTTTCCATGTGTATGCGTCAATTAAGGCACGTGTGACGGGGCTGAAAATAAACGTTCCTATCCCAGATCCACTCACACCGAGTCCGACCGCGAACGCACGTTTCTTCTCAAAATACGTTGTTACACAAACTATGGACGGCAGATACACCATTCCAAAACCCCAGCCTGTCAAAAAAGAAGAGAGTTATTAAAGAATTGATAATCTCTGGGATAAAACATTAACACTTTCAGTGCCATCGATAAGTCTGATTCTTACAGTCCGCTTGTTTAGCCAATCCTATAAGAATATCTGTCTGAGCTTCAATAATCGCATTTCAATTCTTTGAAGGGGTCAACTTTGTATCTTTACCGCCCAAAATGTATAAGAGATTGTTGTTTGCATTGTTGGTAGATCATGAGTGAAATCATTTGACTGGATGAGCTACATGTAGGTTCAAAATCAAATTTTTGCAATACGACTGAAATATTATCTCGATATGATTGCAATGTATTCTATTAGGTTTCCTGTTTAAGCTAGACCGTAGAATGTAGTTTCTCCTTGAGACTCTTATGCATCTTGGCAGGTAATTCGACATATCCAGTTCGGGTTTTTTTGTTCATATAACTCCGGGTGATTTACAGTGAATTCCAGGTGATTTACAGTGAATTAAAAACGATAACTAGTGCATTATCTCCCGCTAGATGGCACTCTATAAATACTTATCTATCTAATTTGGGCATCCTGGGTACAGACTCGAACCACTTTCCTACACGACACCCCTTACTTTGAATTTCAGACTAAAATAAACGTTTACTCAATAAAATGCTACCTCGTGCGATTCACTACGCTATGATCAGCAGTTTAGAGAAATCTGGAGCTAAAACAGGCCTTATTTCTCCTCAAACGTATTGATAAAAGCCATTTTCTCCATTGCTACTTTATAGTGCGTATTACTAGAGTCTCCCCGATATCGGAAAGAGTGATGCGTCATAAGATAGGCCGATTTTTCGAAGAATATGACATGCGCAGACAACGAACGATAATAAATTGTTTTAAAAAATCAAAGAGTCTGCCCTTATTGTCATCTTGTGGCCAAATTTTCACGTATACTAAAAGAGGTCAACCGTAGTACGAATACCTAACACGCCGCTTACATAATCCTTTGGCGAAAACAGCAATTTGGCTTATATTTGAGTATAGTGTGACATGAAATGAAAAATAATTGAAGAGAAAAAGATTCACCCACCTGCAGCACCAAAAGTAAAGTAGAGGAAGAAAATGTTCGGGGCAAACATGCTGGCAATGAAACTGACAGCCATTATAAAGGTGCCTGCTATAACCACGCTCTTTTTCCCGGCGTGGTTGGATACTGCCGCTGTGATAGGTCCTGTATAGAATAAACCGATAGATCATGATTTGAGTCAAGCTGTGTAACAAGTGAGTTTAACGCATTTGCTAAAAGTTTCGACCCAGGTCAGCCTGCTCGCCGATTTGCCCATCTAAACCTCATTTTTCTGCAATTATCGCAGACGATTACATCATTAACTCTTTACCTCATGAGAAAATTTTAGACTGGTCCAAATTCAAAGCATTTACAGACGACAAAAAAAAGGTGACTGAAAAATAGAAATCATGTTGTTCTGCATGGGAAGGGCAGAAAACACTGTGGGAAAAGGAGAAAATGCTGGTTACCAGCATTTTCTCCTTTTCTCACAGTGTTTTCAAAAGTCTTCTGTCTCAGGGGTGTCAAAAGTAGGGATTGTGTGGTAATGGGTTAAATACCGATGTGACTTCATCAGCCTCGATTTCAACACTTAATTTCAAAAAAATACAAAATGGTCGCAGACTTCCATATATTACGATTTTAGACAATTTGACGATATACACATGTTTACCGATGCTATGAGATAGACCTATCTTAAAAAGTAAATTTACCGGTGCTCTGATATAGATCCAAAAAAGTATATCTACTGCAGCTATGATATAGGCTCTATAAAGTAAAATATATACCACCGCTATGATACAGATTTTATAAAGCAGAATTCCTGTAAAGTAAGTATGGTGCTACCGTGATATAAGTCCTGTTCACCCTTTACCACACAATCCCGACTTTTTAACACCCATGTGAAAGAAACGTTTTGAAAACATTGAGGGGAAACTAGAAAATGCTGTTAACCAGCATTTTCTCCATTTCCCACAACGTATTCTTTCCTTCCTTAACCCTTTCCTAAACAACACAATTTTGGACTAGACCAAATTGAAAGCAATTGTAGACGACAATTCAACTCTTACTGAAAAGATGATTTCTGTCTATGATAAGGTAGAAAACATAGTGGGAAAAGGAGAAAATGCTGGTTACCAGCATTTTCTCCATTTCCCACAATGTTTTCGAAAGGCTACTATTCCAGACCCGTAAAAACCAGGGATTGTTTGGGAAAGGGTTAAACAAATTTCAATTCTTTAGTCACATTCATTTTGTTGTCTGCAAATGCTTTCAATTTGGACGAGTCTTAAATTTGTCGTTTGGTAAAGAGTTAAGCAAATATACTGCCGCTCTGATGTAGAGTGGATCCTGGACGGTAAGTACGCTGCCTCCATAAAATAGGTCCTGCAAATATAAGTACATGTAAATTGCCGCTGTGATATAGGTCAAGTACACTAAATATACCGCCACTATGACATAAGTCCTGCATGATGCACAATCCGCCTCTGTGACGAAGGTCCTGCAAAGTATATAGACAGCCGTGTGAAGCAGATAAACCGACTCTGCAAAAGGTACCGTAAAATAAAGATGTCGTCAGTGTGATATAGGTCTTGTGAAGTAGATATGCCGACTCTGTAAAATGTACTGTAAAATAAACATGTCGGCAGTGTGATAAAGGTCTTGTGAAGTAGATATACCGACGCTATAAAAGGCACTGTAAAATAAACATGTCGTCAGTGTGATATAGGTCTTGTGAAGCAGATATACCGACGTATAAAAGGCACTGTAAAATAAACATGTCGGCAGTGTGATATAGGTTTTGTGAAGTAGATATGCCGACGCTATAACAGGCACTGTAAAATAAACATGTCGTCAGTGTGATAAAGGTCCTGTGAAGTAGATATACCGACGCTATAAAAGGTACTGTAAAATAAACATGTCGTCAGTGTGATAAAGGTCCTGTGAAGTAGATATACCGACGCTATAAAAGGCACTGCAAAATAAACATGTGGTCAGTGTGATAAAGGTCTTGTGAAGCAGATATACCGACGCTATAAAAGGTCCTGTAAAATAAACATGTGGTCAGTGTGATAAAGGTCTTGTGAAGTAGATATCCCGACGCTATAAAAGGCACTGCAAAATAAACATGTGGTCAGTGTGATATAGGTCTTGTGAAGCAGATATACCGACGCTATAAAAGGCACTGTAAAAATAAACATGTGGTCAGTGTGATAAAGGTCTTGTGAGGCAGATTTACCGACCTGTAAAAGGTTGTGTAAAATAAACATGTCGTCATTGTGATATAGGTCTTGTGAAGCAGATATACCGACGCTGCAAAAGGTACTGTAAAATAAACATGTCGTCAGTGTGATATAGGTCTTGTGAAGCAGATATACCGACGCTGTAAAAGGTACTGTAAAATAAACATGTGCTCAGTGTGATAAAGGTCTTGTGAAGCAGACGTACCGACGCTGTAAAAGGTACTGTAAAAATAAACATGTGGTCAGTGTGATATAGGTCTTGTGAAGCAGACGTACCGACGCTGTAAAAGGTACTGTAAAAATAAACATGTCGTCAGTGTGATATAGGTCTTGTGAAGCAGATATACAGACGCTGTAAAAGGTACTGTACAATAAACATGTGGTCAGTGTGATATAGGTCTTGTGAAGCAGATTTACCGACGCTGCAAAAGGTACTGTAAAATAAACATGTCGTCAGTGTGATATAGGTCTTGTGAAGCAGATATACCGACGCTGCAAAAGGTACTGTAAAATAAACATGTCGTCAGTGAGATATAGGTCTTGTGAAGCAGATTTACCGACGCTGCAAAAGGTACTGTAAAATAAACATGTGGTCAGTGTGATAAAGGTCTTGTGAAGCAGATATACCGACCTGTAAAAGGTTGTGTAAAATTAACATGTCGTCATTGTGATATAGGTCTCGTGAAGCAGATATACTGACGCTGTAAAAGCTACTGTAAAATAAACATTTCGTCATTGTGATATAGGTCTTGTGAAGCAGATATACTGACGCTGTAAAAGGTACTGTAAAATACACATGTTTAGTGTGATATAGGTCTTGTGAAGCAGATTTACCGATGCTGTAAAAGGTCCTGAAAAATAAACATGTGGTCAGTGTGATATAGGTTTTGTGAAGCAGATTTACCGACGCTGTAAAATGTACTGTAAAATAAACATGCCGTCAGTGTGATATAGGTCTTGTGAAGCAGATATACTGACGCTGTGAAAGGTACTGTAAAATAAACACGTGGCCAGTGTGATATATGTCTTGTGAAGCAGATTTACCGATGCTGTAAAAGGTCCTGTAAAATAAACATGTCGGCAGTGTGATATAGGTCTTGCGAAGCAGATATACTGACGCTGTAAAAGGTACTGTAAAGTGAATATTCATGTACCTTCGCTGTGATTTAGGTCCTGTGCAGAAAAAAACTGACACTGTGAAAGAGGCTGTAAAAGAAATATATTGTCGCAATGATATAGGTCTTGTGAAGAAGATACACCGACGCTGTGAAAGGTGCGGCAAAAGAAATATACTGTCGCCTTGATATAGCTCTTACAATGTTAGTAAAGGTTCCCACCAATTAAAACCACAATCTTGAAACATCCTTGGAAATACTTATGGGTAATAATAAAAAATCATTCTTTCTACAACATTTTAAAATTCGGACTTCGATCACACAAAAGAGTTTCGAAAAGAAAAATACATGCTAATGAAGTCAACCGTTGAAGTGCGTGGGCTTTTCTTTAAGTTCATTACGGTAAATTATCTAAAAATCAACTTACCGGATAGGAAGCATATGGCAAAGGCTAGAGAAGCCACTATAGCGGTATCTGCGGTATTTTCGTTAAAATACAGCAACAATTCGTCGAAAATAATTCCAAACGAGTAGAATACTCCATCGGTCAAAACATGGGTCGCAAAGCATGCCAAACAAACAACCCATCCCCATCCGCCGTCAGGAGGTGCTGTGTTCTTTACTTCCGGCATACTTAGTGTTATACCCCTGTAGTATTTGTTCGGTTGTCGTCAAACCGGCGTCTTGTCGCAGATTTTCCTCTCAACTTGAGTCACTTGAAAAAAGGTAAATTATAAACTATATAAAATAAACAGAGCGAACAGCAGGAAAAGCCGTAAGATCTTTTATGTATCATGCTATTTAGATAGGATATACAGTGACCTGTTTCCAGAATATTCTAGAAACGTGAGGAACACTTTATTGGTTTTTCCATTGTAGTTATGTTTAGAAACAGGTTGTTAGTAGACAAGATGTTTACTAATCAATGATGTTATCTGTCTAGAAAAAACTAATTTTGAACTTTCAAAACAGATGTAAACAGAATTTTATTCGTGCTGAACTTAAATTGTGGCCTCTATTGCATACAAAGTCAAAGTTTTTTCAAGTATTTTACTTTGCGACCTAGCTTTTCACTCGAATTGACAAATCTTCAAACTCGATTTTGGACATGCTTAAGAGAAATATTCTGACATACTTTCAAAAGAATTGTGCTGAAATTGTGGAATCTAGAGTGTACACAAGGTTTTTTTAGAATTTGACCTAGTGGCCTAGTTTTTAACCCGACGTAACTCATTTAAAAAGTATAATCTAAGGTATAATCTAGACAATCATTCTGACGAAGCTTAATGAATATTGGACTGAAAATGTGGCTCCTATAACGTACACAGTGTTTTTTTCAAGGATCAGTCCCAGTGACCTAGTTTTTTACCCGACATGATCCATCTTCAAACTAGTCGGAGATATTACGACAGACATTCTGACCAAGTGACATAAGTGTTTGACTAAAAGACGCCCCTAGATGGTACACATGGTTTTTTTAAGATTCGAAATAGTGACCTAGTTTTTATCCCATGTGTCCCATTTTAAACTCATTAGAGATATCATCAAGACAAACACTGACTACTGGACAGAAAATGCGGCCTCTACAGCGTACAAAAAAGTTTTTCTTCTTTCTAAATGTTAACTTTGTAACCTAGTTTTGGATCCAACATTACCCATCAAACCTGTCCGAAATATCATCAAGACAAACGTTTCAACCAAGTTTCAAGGGTATTGGACTGAAAATATGGCTTCTTGGGTGTACACGAGGTTTTTTCTTTAACCCTTTACCCCATAGGGCATTTCTATTGTATCTCTAACTCACCCTAAATAACAGCAAGGATGAAGCAGTTTCTAATGTGTACATGACACCTTTTGATAGCATAGAAAACCTTGTGACAAAAGGTGACACTGTTTTCAAAATCTTTTACTGCATACACGTAAAAACCTGGGCTTGTTTGGGAAAGGGTTAAGGAAACTCAACAGCAAAAGAAAAATGCGTGCGTTTAAGGTCGAATTACATTTTCCTACAGGTTAAACTGTGTCCAAATTTCATTTTTCGTTTAGATCTAGTCTACCAATTTACAGTTCTAAAAAATTCATTGCTCATATTGTTATGATAATCAGGCAAACATGAATCGCGTAATCCCAGACATATATACTTTTAATGCACATGTACATGTATGTGCATTTTATAGTTCTAACGGTTTCTTAATGGTGTAGAGTGTTGTCGGGTATTTACGAACCATCAGCAGTTTTGGGACACACATCTTCGCAAGCCAAGGCTGGCGATTCACTACGCTACTCTACCCTTGGCAGATCGAGCTTGATTTTTACTCACCCGATACACTTTTTCACCTTTTGCCACAATGTTTTCTAAAGGCTCCTACAAGCAATGTGTAGAAATAAGTATCTGTGGAGTAAAGGGTTAAGATTTGACCTAGTGACCTAGATTTTGACCTGACATGAACCATTTTCAAACTTGTTCGAGTTATCTGTGACCATGACATTCTGACCATGAGTATCGGACTAGAAAATTTCACATGTATTCTCTGAAGCAAGACAAAAGTTGACGACGGACGACACAACGGACACAGCACGATCACAAAAGCTCACTTTTAGCACTTTGTGCTCAAGATGAACTAGAATGCACTGTGTGTTATTATACCGCGTATGTATTTAGAAAGATACCCTCAGAAAATTGTGGCCAGTGTTTCCTTTTTCTAAGTGGGAGTAATGCGAATTTTAGAAACGTAAAGCGGTGTTTTTCAAAAAAAAGAAATGTACTATATGGAGTGCAACACACGAAAAGGTGCATTCGGACATTTGCGTAAAGTGTCGTCTCGGATTAGCCTGCGCTGTCCGCGCAGGCTAATCCGAGACGACACTTTACGACTACATTAGATTTTCTACTACAGTAGACTTGCGTAAAACAGAAAATCACATAAAATCGGAAAGTGTCGTTTCGGATTAGCCTGTGCGGACTGCACACACTGATCTTGATAGATAGATAGATTTATTGGTATGTTCAGGCCACCGGCCCATTATACATATATACAAAGTGTACAATATGTAAACATAGTTATCGTTACATATGCAAACTTACATTTTACATGGAAAATATACACAAATCTCAAATTTACCAAATAAACCCTGACTGTATGGCCCTGAGTGTTGATTCTGATCATTTAGCTTTTCCTACATGAATGTTTTCTACAGGATTATTTCCCTTCGTTTCAGCCACAGTTAATTTGTCGTCTGCAAATACTTTCAATCTGGACCAGATCAATGTTTAGCGTTTCTGAATCAGTATATACATTTCTCAATGATATAGTCAAAATAAATTCACATATGATGGGAAAGAAAGGAGGAAGCTGAAGAAGAAGGAGAAGAAGAAGGAGAAAATGATAATAATAATAAATGCATATATCCGTCGACCTTTAACCAAATAGACCCTAGTTATATGACCATGTAATGTGGAAAGCAGGCAGTGCTTTAACTGAGTATTTTACTTTTCCTACAGTGTTTCCTAGGTGTTAAATTCCTATAATGTAAGTCAATTATTTGTCGTCTGCAAATACTTTCAATTTGGATCAGATCAGTAGTTTTGGTTTTGTAAATAGTTTAAAGCACTATACCCGTATAAATGTGTACAATTGATTTCAATTAACATATAACCAAACATTTAATGTACACATTCCTCGACCCTTTACCAAATAATTCTGGTGAAGTAGCATTGTAGAGTAGAGAGCGTTTTTCACAATGTTTTCCACAAGAACCATTCCCATCGTTTCAATTGCTATTGATTTTTCATCTGCAAATACTTTCAATTTGAACAAGATCAATATTTTATAATCTAAACAATAAAATTTTATAATCTAAATAGTAAAATGCAATATACATGTAACAATAATTATGATTATATAAGACAATAATTATATACATTTAATAAGAAAAGAAACTGACTCGTGCATATCACCCGACCCTTCACCAAATAAATCCTGGTTATAAAGCCTTGACGTGAGGAAAGCAGGAAACGCTTTAACTGAGTAGAGACGACACTTTACGCAAATGTCCGAATGACCCTTTTCGCGTGTTGCACTCCATATAGGTTCATATCAGGCTACAGCCTAGGGACTTGATTGACGGATCACCCGAGATTTGCCCAATGCAACAAACTTAACTACACATTAAAATCACTCTTCCGTGTATGTGTGGACCTTCACAAATCACATATAGGTCACCTGCAAGCCAATCAAAATTTCACTTACGTGGTTTTAGTTGAAAAGTGAAAACGAAAGTAATTTTACGAAATAGTTTAAACCGATTGCATCAGGGACTCATTAAAAATCAACAGAATGAATACGAATACAATGTAGGACAGTTAATAATTACAGGCTTAATTTGGGGTTTAAGGCATGATCGAAGTATGGTAGCCCAAGTATCACCATCATTTTTGTGCAGATCTACCATGAAAAACCATTACTTTTAGAGCCAATGTCGAGAGCACTTGGTCCATGGATGGCTCCGACATGGACATGAACTTCATCTATGGTTGGACTCTGGCCGCAACTCCGACATCTGTATCCAAAAGTGACAAAAGCAATAAATATTGGTTGAAAAGAGGAACTAATTTAAAAATCTAAAACCCTGAAGTTCTTTGCTCCTAGTCTATATGGTTTTGCATAAGAATGCACAGAAGAGAAAACAGAGTAGTCTCTCGTTATGTACAATGTTTTAGCTATAAATTTAAAACTTAAATGTCATTTATAGAATATCTGGGGTCATTGGGATATTCCGTGGTTTAGTGACTTTGGCGTTAGATTTGTAGCGTGATCGGCATACACTTCTCTGGCTCGGTGATTAAAGCGTGGATGCTGGCAGCATAATTACTGATCGGCAGGATAGACCAAGCCGTGACACGTTGATTAAAACGCTGAATTTGTTGAAGCCGGGACCGCTTCCTGTCGGTGTAAGCAGAAAAATGACCCTCATTACAAAATGACCCCGGGTCATTTCTCGACGTAGAGGAATGACCCATGGGTCATTTTTCGACGTAGAAAAATGACCCGGGTCATTATTCTACGTCGAGAAATGACCGTAGGTCATTATCTAATGGGGGTCATTTCTCTGCATTACACCGGCAGCGTGACATCTCGCGGTAGGCAACTCTCTAGCTCGCAGATTGAATCGCTTGATTTGTATCGGGATCGTTACCCGACGGCCACGTAGACGGAGTACGCTTGGCTTTTCTGTGATTTTGTGTTTACAGCATTTGTAGCCCTAAAATCAGGGCTCGCTTCCTATCTGCGGGTTGACAACTCCAGAGCTCGGTGCTTAAAGCGTTGGATTTGTATCCCCAAAATCCGGGATCAATCCCTGCTGGCAGCGTGATTGCTGATCGACAGGATAGACTATTCCGTGGCTCAATGATTAAAGTGTTGGATTTAATACCAGACATCCGGGATCGGTATAGATGCCGGACAGGATAGGCTGCACAGTGGCTCGGTGATTAAACGTTGGATTTGTAGCCCATAACTCCGAGATCCGTCCCTGCTAGTACAGATAACTGTCCCCAAAAGGCGATGTTACTTCACGGCGGGGAATCACGTGACACAACAACAACAACAATGACCGTTATTTGAAAAAATTCCCCAACTTCAGGTAAGAAAATCTTCAATAATTCCGTTCATACGTCAAAGTTATTGACGAGCAAACAAATTATCCAGGGTAAAAAATTTGTTTGCTCGTCAATAACTTTTTTATCAGGTGTTGTTTAAAAAATCTAACTCATCAAGCGAATCCCTGGAGTCCTTCCGCCTTCTCTGCTTCAAACCAAATTCCAATCGGTCATGTATTAACGGAATTATTGAAGATTTTCTTACCTGAAGTCGGAGGATTTTTTCAAATAACGGTCATTGTTGTTGTTGTTGTGTCACGTGACTCCCCGCCGTGTTACTTTTTGACTGGTCGCCTCTGGGTACAGAGACAATCCGGACAAAATCAGTTGAAAGCAGGCTACCGCACAGATTTTGTGCGCAAGTTTGAACTCTTATAATTTCGCAAACAGAGCACAAAACTAGGAGTTAAACATACCTGTTGCTTGTGTTTACAATAATCCTTCGTTTGAAATGCAAATATTTTCAATTTAAACGCTGATCGTGAAAAAAAAAAAGAGCATTTCATCACTTACTAGAGTTGTTTACGTTCCCGAAAACATACAAAATGCATGGCCGCCATGCACGATAAATTTCATCTGATTTTTCCGAGATAAACATGTTGTAAACAACTTCTACAAGCTTTTTATGTCATGAATGGTTGAACAATTTGTTTTTGGCCATGTTTAGTACTGAAAGTTATTTGCATTTCGCTGCAATACAGATAAAACCGACGAAACAGAAGGTCAGCATAGCGCTTTATATTTGCTACCGGAAAATTTACGATGGACTTGAGACGGTACGGTGTACGGTAAATGTCCAAATATGAAAAAGATCACCGGAGCGTCTCATTATTGAGACTACGTCCCTGCTAACAGCGTGAAGGCTGGTCAAAGGGGTGTGCTAACTTCGAAGCAAGGTGATTTAGGTGTGAAATTGTTACCCTGAGATCCAGGTTCGGTTCCCTCTGGCGGCCTTGCTTGTTGCCACTGGTAACACACCTAATATACGGGAGTCGTGTATAGTGGGAACAGAGACCTGTACAATGGGGACTAGCTAGGTTACTGACGGCCTTGGTCTATTGGGTGGGCCTGCCAACTCAAGATTATATTGATACAGATCTAGATCTAGATCTCTTTGTTTACCACGAAATCTAGGGTAGGTCCTACGATCCACTGAGGGTGCTGGTAGATTCAATATGGAGTGCAACACGCGAAAAGATGCATTCGGACATTTGCGTAAAGTGTCGTCCAGGATTAGCCTGCGCAGTTCGCGCAGGCTAATCCGGGACGGCACTTTACGACTACATTAGATTTTGTGCTACAGTAGACTTGCGTAACACAGAAAATCACATAAAATCGGAAAGTGTCGTTTCGGATTAGCCTGTGCGGACTGCGCACGCTGATCAGAGACGACACTTTACGCAAATGTCCGAATGACCCTCTTCGCGTGTTGCACTCCATATATGTCGTAGTCCAAACTGGAATCTAGGCAAATACGGAATCTGCCTGGACCAAACTGGAATTCTGTCTTGACCAAATTAGGGTTCAAGTTTGGCTAGGCAGCTCCACAATCTGCCTAGACCAAATTGAAATATTTTCTTGTTGAATATAGAGCGAAACAAAAAAACTATGGAAACGGAGGTGTTGTTGGAAAAAATAAATAATTTGCTATAGATCTAATTAAAAATACCTCTCAGTTTTAAACATATGTGGATTAATATGATATTGATTAAATTTTTTATTGATAACAATCTAATTTTGTCTAGACAAAACTATAATTCTAAGTTGGTCTAGGCAGATTCCAGATCTGCCTGGACAGATTCCGGATCTGCCTAGATTCCAAACCGGCCTAGGACACATACATGTGTGCATGCATATTTGTCGATCAAACTTCTGTTGCTTTGAAGTTTACACGGAACGGTCAAACTAAGCATACGTGTATACTAGATCGAGATCTATAGCATATTTAGCATATTACACACGGTAGATTATATTACAATGCCGATGAAAAAGTGTTAGTATGTACTCGCTTACTTGCAAATAGATAGCATATTATGATCGCTACAAAATAAATCCTCTACCACGTAAACTTGTATGGATCAACATGCGCTCATGCATCAAAGTGACAGCGATCTATGACAAGAGTGCGCGCGTTTTAGACCTGTGTAGATCTGGTAAATCTATACACAGACATTTATAGATTTTAGTTTGTGTTTCGAATTCATATCCTGCGTGAATATGTTCTAATGACAGATTAAAAAGATCTACTAGATGCTCTATCTTGATCGATGTATAAATGACGCAAAAAGTGCTGCACGTAACGCCATGTTATCGAGATTCGTAATGAAAGGTACCTTAGCTCTTTATAATACCAAGGAGAAGAGCACGCGGATAAAAACAAAAAAAATATTTATTCTGGCTGATTCGTGAAATACTTTTGTCCTTATATAGATCTATAAAAAAGGTATAGATCTAGATATAGATCTGATAGATCTATGTGTGGGTGGATTAGATCGATATGATTATGATTGAATGGTGTTTTTACTTCGCTTTCAACATTATTTACGTTATATCACATCGACAGATCACGCATCCATGTATTTTAACCCTTTCCCAAACTACGAATTTTGGACTCTTCCAAACCGAAAGAGTTTGCAGACGACTATTTTAGGTTTGGAGAAAACGGCAGAAAGTTCTCAAAAAGGGTAGAAAACAGTGTGGGAAAAGGAGAAATTGCTCGTTACGAGCAATTCCTCCTTTTCCCCACACTGTTTTCAAAATCTTTTACTGCATACACGTAAAAACCTGGGCTTGTTTGGGAAAGGGTTAAGGAAACTCAACAGCAAAAGAAAAATGCGTGCGTTTAAGGTCGAATTACATTTTCCTACAGGTTAAACTGTGTCCAAATTTCATTTTTCGTTTAGATCTAGTCTACCAATTTACAGTTCTAAAAAATTCTTTGCTCATATTGTTATGATAATCAGGCAAACATGAATCGCGTAATCCCAGACATATATACTTTTAATGCACATGTACATGTATGTGCATTTTATAGTTCTAACGGTTTCTTAATGGTGTAGAGTGTTGTCGGGTATTTACGAACCATCAGCAGTTTTGGGACACACATCTTCGCAAGCCAAGGCTGGCGATTCACTACGCTACTCTACCCTTGGCAGATCGAGCTTGATTTTTACTCACCCGATACACTTTTTCATTGGATGCAGCCAGCTCTAGCTGCAACGAATAAAATCGCTCGTAGCATTACATCTTTGATAAAAATAGAACAAGGTCGCTACCTTTCGAAAAGAAGGTAAACGTGGAAACCCACGTGTATGTATGCTTATCGATCGCTTCATGTGTATTCGTAAGCGGTTTGTAAAACGGTATTTCATTTGCTTTTAGAAATATGATGTAAAGGGGGGCCGGGGGTAATAATCAGCAACCAATAGAGGGCGCAATCGCAGGAAT
Organism: Tridacna crocea; assembly: GCA_943736015.1. Taxonomy (NCBI): domain Eukaryota; kingdom Metazoa; phylum Mollusca; class Bivalvia; order Cardiida; family Cardiidae; genus Tridacna; species Tridacna crocea. Next base: position 58,448,628 of record OX031064.1, on the reverse strand, counting down.
CTCAAAATCGGGCTCAATCAGCCAAGGTAAGATCTACGTAGTGATGGTAAACTTGGCTCACGAAGATGTGGGACACATCGTATAATTTCGTTTATGAGCGTTGTTCAATTAATTAACGTGATGAACAGAAATACACAAAAGAATCGTCCATTTTTGAAAGCTTCCGATCCGTCGTGGACTAGGAATTACACCTCAAGGTCTTAAGGAGGCAACTATGTACAGTGCTATACTCGCCATAAAATATTTTGATCCGTCACATCACACTAAATCGCACTAAAAATACACTGAAAGTCATTGTTTTTGACCACCAAAACCTGTGCATTTTACATGCATTTGCTTGTATTGGCAATCCTTGTGCTATATGCTTTTTGTTTCCACAGCACAAAGGAAACATGTGACACGGTCTTGCTCTTCCGCTTCTGGCAAAACTATTCTTGGACAACCACTGGAGTTAACCGTGTACCTATTTGTGGTCAAAGGCACAAGATAATTCACCAAGAAATGATAAAATTTCACCCAGTTTCCACACAAATCATGAAATCAACATATGAAACCCATTTTAGACAAATACTTATTGCATTTCTTCAAATTAAACAGCAGCTCCTTTTCACAACAAGAACCTGGAAGAATTTTCGGCTGGTTTAGACTACTACAAAATAATATGATTGCATGGATATTGGAGGTAGACATTGGTTAGTTTTTCTGCCCATGAAGTATGCTAGTGTACAAAAACTTGTCTCTGAAAGGAGCATTACTGTTACAGCAATATTTTTAGGATGACCTGTCCTGCTGGTAGTGCTTCCCCTATTGATGTTTATAACCAGCAAAACGTTTTAACCCTTTCCCAAACAATCCCTGGTTTTTACAGGTCAGGAATAAAGGCCTTTTGAAAACATAGTGGGAAAAGGAGAAAATGCTGGTGACCAGCATTTTCTCCTTTTCCCACAATGTTTTCTACCCTATCATATAGAAAAATCTTCTTTTTAGCAACTGTTGTCAGCTGCAAAATGCTTTCAATTTGGTGTGGTCCAAAATTTGTCGTTTGGGAAAGGGTTGAGAAAAATCTTAGCAATGTATGAGATATCAGAAAATGTCAAAAATTTACAATGACCAATACAGTAACAAACTATGAAAGGTTATGGAAATAATCCATTCTTTTCCTAATAAACAGGTAAGCAAAAATAACAGACAAATAATGATCATTAAAAGCATTTATTTCAATAAAGCAATTAAAACAATGATTAATTATAATGATAACAGTTGATGATTCGATGACTATCAAGATGACAAAACCAAGAGGAAAAATCCCTTTCATTGCGCCTTCAGACCTCCCTTAGACCATCGATAACTTATCTCTCTACCAAACAACTAAATTTTTCACTTGTTCAGACTGATAGCAACTGCAGGTGACAAAATACGACTCATGATTGAGAGATAACGAAAACATTGTAGGGAAGAAAGAAAATGCTTCTTCCCAGCAATTTCTTCTTTTCCACAATGTTTTCAAATGCATTGTTTAATACGGCCATACAAATACAAGTTTCAATGGAGAAGGGTTAATATGTAACAAGACAAAAGAAGAAATTAAGTTTGTCAATTCACCACAATCTTTTCTTTATTGTCTTTGTTCGAACCATTTTAATATTTTCCCATAAGATTTCCTAAAATGGTGCATAAAGTAAACATATAAACTGTCCAACATTGTTGCACATGCAGAATTTTGCTCAAGATGATGATGCAGTGATTAATTCCTCAGCTATCACAAAATTTATAAGTTGGTAGTAGTGAATGAAATTTGTATTTTTAACCCTTTCCCAAACAATCCCTGGTTTTTATGGGTCAGGAATAGAAGCCTTTTGAAAACATTGTGGTAAAAGGAGAAAATGCTGGTAACCAGTATTTTCTCCTTTTCCCACAATGTTTTCTACCCTATCATATAGAAAAATAATCTTTTGAGCAACTGTTAATTTGTCATCTGCAAAATGCTTTCAGTTTGGTCTGGTCCAGAATTTGCCATTTGGGAAAGGGATATTTATTGCACTTTCATGATAAATAGTTCATGCCACAGACTGGTACACAACTTTTCACATAAATCAAGGGTCCAGTCAGTAGTATGGTACCCAGTTGCTTTCATCCTCAGGCCGCAGGGTACCAGTGATGAGTAATACTATATCCACAATCCACCAAATTCCAAGACCACCAAGTGTTAAGAGTTTACCCACAGCTGTGGCTGAAAATGAAACAAAGTGAAGTATGAGTAAGATATTGTTCTATATGTACACTATTAACTTATTACCACACATTAAATCCCAGTTTTTACGACCCAAAGGAAATGTGGGTTAAGGAGAAAAATCCTGTTAACTAGCATATTCTCTTTTTCCTACAATGTTTTCTATAATTCTAAAGTCAAGCTTCAATTTTTGAGTCATGTTTTTTTTTTGCCATCTGCAAATGCGTTCCATTTGGACAAGTCTAAGATTTTGTCATTTGGTAAAGGGTTAACCCTTTAATCCATGGATACTCATTTCTACACATTGCTTGGAGGAGCTTTTGGAAAACACAGTGGCAAAAGGTGAAATTCCTCATGACGAGCAATTTCTCCTTTTGTCGTAATGTTTTCTATGCTATTAAGAGGTGTCTTCTACACATAAAAAAGGGCTTCATCCTTGCTGTTATTTAGGGTCAATTAGAGTTACCATAGAAATGTCCTCTGGGGTAAAGGGTTAAGAGAGTAAAAGCTAACTTAAGTATGATACTTTAGTTGCTGCAGTGGTCTTGGTAAGGGTAAACCCCTTTCCAAATGCAGTGATTTCGTCAAAATCCAAAGCATTTGCAGACAACAAATTTACTGTGCCTGAAAGAGTGGAAAATGTGGGAAAGCCTTTTGAGAAAACCAAAAACCGTGCTTTACAAGCATTTTCTCCTTTGCCCTCACTGTTTTCAAGTTTTCTGTCTCAAGGTTGTTGGTAAAGGGGGTTAACTCTTTACCATACGAGAAAATTTTAGACTGGTCCAAATTGAAAGCATTTGCAGACTACAAAATAAAAGTGACTGAAAAACTGAAATTTGTTTTGGGAAGGGTGGAAAACACTGTGGGAAAAGGAGAAAATGCTGGTTACCAGCATTTTCTCCTTTTCCCACAGTGTTTTCAATAGGCTTCTTCCTCAGGGGTGTCAAAAGTAGGGATTGTGTGGTAATGGGGGTTAAGCAATTTGTGTTGCAGGAAGAGAAGGTATGTAACTTAATCCCAATTAGATTATACAAACAATGTATCACATTTGCAAACAAACTTTTTACACTCATTTTGTACTTCATGTATCCATTCTGTTTTATTGTATTGGACTGTTGAGTATTTACAAGTGATATTTTATTGCTTTTATAGTATATTTTTGTACCCCTGATATTTTCAGGTAAGGATACATTGTGACACAGAGTTTCAAATCTGTAATTTATGAAACAACAAAAGCCAGCGCTTACATTTATTTCTAGAGTTTTCATGACCAATATTTTGTACAAAACTTACCAATTTCCAAACCAGTCATTACTTTCCAAAAATTATTATACACATTATCCATAGTTCAATGGCAAGTAAAAAGAATCCTGTTTCAATGATAATCATTGATTCATTCTACAATAGAGCTTTACCCTTTCCCAAACAATCCCTGGTTTTTACGGGTCTGGAATAGTAGCCTTTTGAAAACATTGTGGGAAAAGGAGAAAATGCTGGTAACAAGCATTTTCTCCTTTTTCCACAATGTTTTCTACCCTATCATAGACAGAAATCATCTTTTCAGCAAGAGTTGAATTGTCATCTGCAAATGCTTTCAATTTGGTCTAGTCCAAAAGTTCTTTGTTTGGGAAAGGGTTAAGCTAAAAAGACTCAAATTCACAACATAGTGATTAACTCTTTATCTACCAAAATCAAAGTATTCGCAAGTCTAGAACAAATCAAATGCAGCTCAAATGTCAATTTCTGTCTTTTATAAGGTAGTAACAGCATTTTCTCCTTTTACCAAGATATTTTCAAAAGCGTTCTCTTTAACCCATTACCAAATGACAAAATTTTGGACTGGTCCAAATTGAAAGCAGACAACAATTTTAGTGTGGCTAAAAAATAGTGCATTTTTTCTTTGGCAGGAAAGAAAACACTGTAGGAAAATGAGAAAATGCTGGTTACCAGCATTTTCTCCTTTTCCCACAATGTTTTCAAAAGGCTTCTTACCAAGGGCTGTTAAAAGTCGGGATTGTGCAATAAAGAGTTAAGGGTCGACAACGCATGTGTAGCAAAGATTTGATAACCTTGTATATTACTGATATAGCTATATATCATGAAAACATCTCAAATACAAACCAGTATGACCAAGGCAAAATCTATCCATCCCTAAAAACCCAAGAAGTACAGAGTAGATCAGGGTAGTGACAAAATAATGCCCATTATACCTGTGGATACAAAGAGAAAACAAGAAAATTAAATTGCACTTTAACCCTTTTGAAAACATTGTGGGAAAAGGAGAAAATGCTGGTAACCATGCATTTTCTCCTTTTCCCACAATGTTTTCAACCCTATCATATAGAAAAATCATCTTTATAGCAACTGTTAATTTGTCATCTGCAAAATGCTTTCAATTTGGTCTGGTCCAAAATTTGCTGTTTGGGAATGGGTTAACTCATGCACACATTTTTAGACCACTCTAATAAAAAGGCATTAGGCAAAACACTATGAAAAATAGTCTAAATAAAATTGTTTCACTGTTTCTTTTGTAAGCACTGAAACTGAAATTCCATTTGTACACATTTTGCCTTCTTTTCTGTAGGAAGCATCAAATCAAAGTGGTCTGTATAACCCTTTCCCAAACAATCCCTGGTTTTTACGACCCTGATATAGAAGCCTTTTGAAAACATAGTAGGAAAAGGAGAAAATGCTGGTAAACAGCATTTTCTCCTTTTTCTACAATGTTTTCTACCCTGCTGGAAACAACCTTCAATTTCTGAGTTGTGTATATTTTGTGGTTTGCAAGTCCTTTCAATTTGGACTACCGGTAGTCTAAAATTTGGTTGTTTGGAAATGGGATAATTATTTTATGCAGAGTTTGGGTCAAATAGTTTAGAATGTCCATTCCATACATGAAGATATTAATTATACAGAAATTAAATACTAAAACTTAGTAGAGATTTATTAAAACTGGTAAGGTTTTTTGAAGCATGCTAACTCTAATTAACTCTTTACCAAACGACTTAATGTTAGACTAATGTTAGATTGGAAGCATTTGCAGATGACAAAATTAATGTGACTCAAAAATTGAAACTTGTTTCGGAAGGGAAGAAAACATTGTGGGAAAAGCAGAAATTCAGCTTTTCCCACTATGTCTTTGCAAGGCTACTTTTTCAGGGTTGTGAAAATCAGGGATTGTTTGGTAAAGGTATATATGAATGTTCATTTCGGATTCATATGCACCAGGTACAAAAAAAATTATGTTACAATTTTGTTTCAGAGGGTGGCAAGTTCACCCTTTACCAAACAATTGTGAGTTTTAACAAATCTAAAGAAAAAGACTTCTGAAAACATTGTGGGGAAAACTTTTCTCCATTTTCTGCAATGTTTTTCTACCTTTCCAAAAACAAATTTCTCTACCTGAATTGCACTTACTAGGAGTATTCCTTTCACTACTCGGAATACTACATGTTCTAGGTGAATGGAGTATTTCGAACACTGTGCTTTGTTCTTCAGAACATGTTCTGATTGTTTTGATTTAATCGAGATGCAGCGCACCTGCTGAATGGTTGCTAGGTGATACAAGATGGCTAAAGACGGACAATTCTTGATTGTGAAACTGTCCATTCATTTGGGCATTGATTGAAACAATGTTCCAAGAATGCCCCATCAAGAACACAATACCATAACAGAATATGTATTCTGGAATATTCCATTCGCACATTTCAGAACAGCATTCCAGAATACAGAACAGGTAAATGGAATACACTCATTCTGACATCTGCAAATAATTTCAATTGTTTACGATAAAACATCTTGCATCGAAAGCTACTTATAGCTTTCATAGGCTAAATATTATTGTCATGAAAATAAAAATGAAACAACATTCTTATACTTTCATACTTAATGCAAGGAAAACCATCCTTCAGGAATCTTCTGTTACCATGACAGTGAACCCCTGGTAAGGCTTCACACCAAACTTTAGTCAGCTGAACATCTTCATATTTCTCTCCTCCCCACTACATATGAATAGAAAATACACTGTAAATCAATTTCTAAGCAATAAGGTTCAAAACTAGACTATATTGATCTGATATCCTTACGATAAGGAGGTATACTTATCAAAAGAAAATCAGACTGAATAACAGAAAAGACAAGCAAAAAGATCAAAATTCAAAAAGGATGTCTATATCCCAACATTCCTAATAAAGTAACTGATTTTTGCTTAACCCTTTACCACACGATCCCGAGTTTTGATGGCCCTGAGAAAGAAAGCATCTGATAACATTTTGAGGGAAGGAAAAAATCCTGCTAACCACTATTTTCTTCTTTTCCAGCAAAGCTTTATTATCTTTTGCAGAAAAAATCCCATTACTAATGCCACATTTACTATGTTTTTTTAAAAATACTTCCAATTTGGATCTGTCCATAAATTTCTTGTGTTGAAAAGGGTTTAGGCACTAAAACCCTCATGAAGATGTCAAATATACCATTTTGGGAAGATATGATTAACTGATACAAAAAAATCAAGTACTCTTTTCTAAAAAGAAACATGCATAAACTCTTTACCAAAAGACAAATTTATAGACTGATCCAAATTGAAAGCATTTGCAGAGGACAAAATAAACCTGACTCAGAAATCAAAATTTGATTTGGGAAGGGAAAAAAACATTGTGGGAAAAGGAGAAAATGCTGGTAACCAGCATTTTCTCCTTTTCCCACAATGTTTTCAAAAGCCTTATACCACAGGGTTGTCAAAAGTTGCCATTGTGTGGTAAATGGTTATTAGGACAGATGCACAGTGACTGACGTCTGCTCCTGGACTGCCAGTATTTTGTCAGAAAACCATGCCAAATCAACCTTAGCATCACCATTAATTCCGTCATTTATACTCACCAGAAAATGTCCATTTCGTTTACCAAGCAGTGTAAGAACTAAACTTTTTTGTGTGATTTAACTCTCCACTGAATAACAGAATTCTAGACTTGCCCATATTGAAAATATTTGCGGATGATAAGTTAATCCTTTATTTAAAAAAAAAAAAAAAAAAGAATTTGACAAGACCAAAACGAACAGCACTCATTTTTCAGACAAAAAATAAAATGTGGCTCAAATAATGATTTGTTTCTTTGATAGGGTTGAAAACATTGTGGGAAAAGGAGAAAATGCTGGTTAACAGCATTTTCACATTTTCCCACTATGCTTTCAAAAGCCTCCTTTTGTCTCCCATCATGGAAATCCGGAATTGTTTGGTATGGATTTAAGCATGGCTAAAATTAAGTCTTAAAAAGGGCAGAAACATTTTCCAGGAAGGAGAAAATGTTTATTGACTAGTCTAATGATGGAGCCCCAAAATGATTCAAGTGATACTTAAAGCACACCATATCATATTGTATAGATAGAACGTTTAGATAGTAGTAAGTGTTTGTACAGTTTTATCTCCTTTTCCCACAATCTTTTCAAAGATCTTCTTGCATGTGGTCATTAAACTAAAAGAGTAAGGATTGTAAACCGTTAAAACTTGTACTCATGTAGTATAGGTTGAAATGCCATTTTAAGATTCTTTTGCTCATAACAAAGTGTTCGTGCAAGACTATTGTAAGTGCATATACAATGTTTATGCACTTACAATAGTCTTGCATTTACCCCTCGTGATAATGTCAGATGTGTCTTTCTAGAAGCATTCCCTGAGTTTCAGGTACAAGAGTTTGGTACTGAACATTTTTTTTTAAAAACACTGGTAGCTTAACTTTAGTAATACCAGGCCTAAAAAAAAATTCTGTTTTTAGGGTTTCCTTACCCTACCTAGAAAATGCTGCAAGACCCTTAACATTTTATGCTGCGACTGAGAAAAAAAATCTGTCAAGGGTGTTTAGTACATGGTCCCTATAAAAAAGATTCTGGAAAAAAATAAATCCCTACCTACCCTACCTACAATGTCTTGGGCCGAAACCCTAAACACAGATATTTTCTATTAGGCCTCATTACAACATTCAGAAGTGAAAAAGGAATTGGTTGAATCAACCCGTTATTCAATCTCATCCCCCCCCACCCCCTTCCACATCAACTAGCCTTGCACTTTACTGGTTGTTCTACAAGGCTATGAATAGAAAGTACCTTTGTACATCCATATCCATCCATCTCTCGCTGTGTTTCATTACCATTTAGATCTTCTGGTTCACTACAGTTTAGAAATTCCATTGGTCTGAAAATAAAATCTTTATGAATACCCTCAACTCTTTACCACACAATCCCAACTTTAAACAACTCTAAGATAGAAGCCTTTTGAAAACATTGTGGGAAAAGGAGAAAATGCTGGTAACCAGCATTTTCTCCTTTTCCCACAATGTTTTCTACTCTCCCAAAATAAAAAAATCAATATTCGATTCACATTGATTTGTTGCCTGCAAATGCGTTAAATTTGGATTAGTCCAAGATTTTACTGTTTGGTAGACAGTTAAAGGTAGGTATTCAGATTTTTCCCATCTCACCAAATTCAAAAATATATAAATCACTGAAATTTATGTGAAAAAAAAAACGAATCATCAATAATGAAGAAGATTTCCTTGGAAGTGAGTCAATGGATATTTATATTACGAAATAATGGAATTATTTATAAGGAGGTAACGCTATCATTTTTCAATTTTTTCAGTGTTTTTGTAAAGATTAATCATTGACTCTGGACCTTATTGTTCACTAACAATGAAAAGATCGGCGCATACCGCCATTTGAAATGATGCCGGCATTTTAATTTTTCACTCCAGATGGGTCGTAAGAGTGGTAGTCTTAGTAATGAGACATTACAGTGATTTTTTTCATATTTGGATATCTATTGTGCACTGTACCGACTCGAGTCCATCATAAATTCACCGGTAGCAAAGATAAAGTGCTATACTGCTTTTCTGTGTCATTGGTTTAATATATATTGCAGCGAAATGCAAATGAATTTAAATAACTAACATGACCAGAGATAAATTATTAAATCTCTAATTACCTAAAACGCTTGTAAAAGTTGTTTATAAAATGTAAATCTTGGAAAAAACACTGGCGAAATTTATCATGCATAGAAGCCATTCAAGACTGTTTTCAGGAATGTAAGTTACTCAGGTTAGTAACAGATGAAATGCACGATTTTCTCTATGTTCATCATTTATTTGAAAATATTTGCATTTCAAACACAGGATTATTAAATACACAAGCAACAGGTATATTTAAATCCTAGTTTTCTGCTCTATTTACAAAATTGCGCATAAAATCTGTGCGGAACTTCCAACTGGTTTTGTCCTGATCGTCTCTGAACCAAGAGGTGACCAGTTAAAATATAACATCGCCTTTGGCGACAGTCATCTGTACTAATAAGAGTGGGCTACTGAGAATCAATCACAAAAATAACAATGGAAATGGCCTCCGCATTGAGGGTAGGTAAGACTCAAAACCAGTTGCCCTGCTAGTTGATAGGGCTGTGCTACTAGCATTCCAGAGGTCGTTGGTTTGAGTCCTATGTCAGGCGCACTTTCTTCCCTTATTTAATCTCAATCAGATTGAGATTAAATAAGGGAAGATCAGCCTAGTCTTAAAGAATACAAATGGAATTTTTATTTCTATTATGAAGAAAGAAAAATTGTTCATTATCAGGGAAAAAATCAGTTTGCACTTCGAAAGCTAAGTGCAGCTCAGAAAGTACAGACTCAGATTAGACTACACTGAAGTTGGATCTATATTATTTCTAGTAGAGCGGCATTCCCTGGAAGAAATCTTCAATTGCAACTGATTTTCTTGGTTTCTTGTACAGTATTACTTCCGATTCGGTGGTCTATCTCCCATGTTATTTTCGTGATTGTTAGATTAAATCACAAAACAGCAAGCCTTAACCCATTACCACACAATCCCTCCTTTTGACGCCCCTGAGAAAGAAGCCTTTTGAAAACACTATGGGAAAAGGAGAAAATGCTGGTAACCAGCATTTTCTCCTTTTCCCACAGTGTTTTCTACCCTTCCCAGAACAAATTTCTATTTTTTAGTCACCTTTATTTTGTCGTCTGCAAATGCTTCCAATTTGAACCAGTCTAAAATTTTGTCGTGTGGTAAAGAGTTAAGACAGAAGGGTAGTGCATATGAATCATGACAGAAATTTACAGGTAGCTGCATAAAATGAGAGGTGACTCTGGTCTGTATTCATCACAGTTCTCGTAGCAAACATCATCTGAGAATACAGATTGAGGTAGTTTTGTAAGAAATATGATAAAACATATTAGAAATTTCATTTTCTGTCATCATGTTGTTTACATCCGGTTTAGTATATGCTTCGGGAACGAGTCATTTGATTGGATTGAAAACACAAATGTATCCAATCAGATTAACTGTAACATGCACGGTAGAATTATGGACGTTTCGTACCATAACCATTTCGTACAAAAAAACCATATTGTACCATAACTTTACCAGTGTACCCGCAGTCATATCATTTCACACCATGTTTTTGGGAACCTATTACAAAGTTTTGACATAGAAAAACTTTCGTTATGACGGTAGAAAACAAAAACGTTACTTATTCAAAGTAAACATTGGTTTGAGAAATTATGCGAAATATAAGCCTTTTCATTACCTCTGTTCCCCTTCTTTTTTTCACAGCAGCTTCTCTGAAGTTCATTAAAAAAGAATTGCTTTTGTAAGGGGAGCAGTTTCAGCAAATTGAAAAGTGGAAAGCGATGTTTTTACAAATCTTAGTAGTCGAAAACCATCAACAAGAGAAATTGGAGATTTACTATGGCCCAGATCGACACCGACGGGAAACACGTTCTATTTTTACATGAGCAACTCGCTCATTTACATACCAGAAATACACAAACAAAGATTCAAACATAGTGTCGGAAGAAGATATTATGAAAAATATTTACATGTTTGTTATGTTATGGAATTTAAGCGTCATCAGTCATGTGCCAGTCACTTAACATTCCTACAGTGTTTTTTTTTTTTATTTTTGGCGCAAAATCTAAAAATAGCTTAAAAGGCTAGGCAGCCTTTTAGGGAATAACCATTTAAAAAGATTGTAATTGTTTAATTCTTAATTATTGATGATTTTCATTGTTTTTTTCTTTTAAATAAATTTCAGCATCGTAACTCTTTACCAAATGCAGGGATCGATATATACAGTATCCCTGCCAAATGGCAGAATTTTAGACCAGTGCAAATTGAATGCACTTGCAGACGACAAAATTAACAAAACTCATAAACTGAAATTTGTTTCTAGTAGGGTAAAAAACATTGTTGGAAACAGAGAAAATGCTGGTTAGCAGCATTTTCTCCTTTTCCCACAATTTTTTCAAAAGGCTTCTATCTCAGGGTCTTAAAAACCTGAGATTGTTTGGTAAAGGTTTAATTGCTATAAATTTAATTTTTTCTCGGAAGTAGGTCTCCCGAATCCCATTGAGACAGAATTAACAACCCCCCCGCCCCTCCCCAACTCCGAAACAAACGTAATACTTCTGATCATTGTGTTTGCTAGGAGCTAGAGTGTAAGTTGCTCCAGACAAAGGAACGTAATAATTTAACGATGATTACAGAGCTACCTTCCAAATCGAATGTACGTCTGCTGTCCAATCAAGCCAGCTGTGTGTAATATATAAGAAAAATCATATTGATCTAGATCTACAGCAAAACTGCGAATAAAGACATTGCACAATAGATCTAGGGGAGGAAATATACGTTTTCATACATCAAAGGTGGGCTAGAATTAAGAAACGTGCAGAAAAGCTCCTAATTATCATTGTGGGTCCGACGGTCTCAAGCCCGGAAACAGTCACCATCAGATTCCATTGTTATTTTATGGTCAAAGGGAAAAAAACTCGTATAATCATAATATCATAATATCCATTAGTTCTGAAGAATTCTCTCCCTTATTGCTGCCCCCTCCCACCTCCCCGAAAGTTTGAGAACCGGTGCAGGGTTAATTCATACCAATATGGTCTACAGAAAAACTGGACCCTCTGTTTACCCTTATCCTGCTAAATTAGTAGAACGAAACTTTAAATCCGATTAAAAAAAAAAACATATCCTTGCTAATTCAAGTAGTTTTCTGTTAGAAAATTTTATCAAATAGTACGTTCAGACTGCACCCGAGTTTCGCCTGTGTTGTTATGGTTTGCCCTCTGGTATTTTTCATATATATACAGATCGTCTTCACAAACTGAAATCATTTTTATTCGTCATTGGTTTTAGGCTGTCCACAAATATAAGGGACATAACTCTGTCATGAAAACATGATGTCGGTATATATGAGTTTTCTCCCTTTGGCCATAAAATTATTTTGATTTAACCCTTTACCAAACAATCCTGGCTTTTACGACCCTGACATAGAAGCCTTTTGAAAACATTGTGGGAAAAGGAGAAAATGCTGGTAACCAGCATTTTCTCCTTTTCCCACAATGTTTTCTACCATGCTTGAAACAAATTTCAATTTTTGAGCTAGGTTATTTTTTCGTCTGCAAGTGCTTTCAATTTGGACCAGCTAGTCTAAAATTTTGTCGTTTGGTAAAGGGTTAAGCCGGTTACCGGCTTATAAATGCCACACAGAATGTTTTACTCCGCCATAAGCTCCCTTAGTTGTAGGAAGAGTCTTAATCGTTTTATTTCCTATGCCGTTTTCCTGGCAAACTGCAAGTTGTAGGTCAATTTGATAACTCAAGATTTAATGTTCAAAAAAATATATATATAATAATCAGCAGATCTATTATATTTTTTTCTTTTTTTTTTTAAAGAATAAAATACGACCTTCTCATATTTGTGTTCACACCCACTGCGGAATTACGTGTCTGTTACCAAAATCGTAAAATGGAAATCGCTTAACCAAACGGAATTTAACATCAGGGCACTGATTTTAGATTAAAAGTGGGTAGACTATAATTATTTAAGAGAAATACTGAAATAATGTTGAATCGTTTTACACTGATTTAAGAAAACACTTTTTTTCGTAGTTCTATCAGTTTATTTCCCTTAGGTAAGGCCACACTCTTCGAGACCAATTAACTTAATCATTTCACGACACTTTTTAAAATGATGCGGACCGTGCCACAACTCCTCGCAGCACTTTGATTGTGTCAATGGTTTCAAGGGAGATAACTGATGTAGAATGAATGCATGACGAGTGTGGTTCGTATGCCTTATCGAGGGAAAAAACACCGAAGCGTTGCACTTTTAGTGGATATTTCTGTCTGCATATTACACACGCTCATACCTTCAGTCCGAAGGGTAGCTCTGATTTTATTTTTGTGATTGGGTCTAGCCAAGACCCATTCACAAAATAACATCGGAACAACCCAGACCAAATAACAATCATAGGACTGAGAGTCCTGGGAGTCGCCTGGTGTGGGTAATGTGTTAGAAGTTTTCACCCTTACCTTACCTTGTTTACCTTGTCCTTGAGATCTCGTTTAGGCTTCTGCCTCTAATGATCCTTTTTGATTTCTATTAGCTATATTGTCCACTTCCGGTCCGTAACAAGAAGGAGAAAATTTAACTGGGTGATTTTTCCACACTTTATTTAAAAAAAAATTTAAAACTATTCACATTATGACAGTTTTCAATGTCTGCAGGCAGTTTATTCCAATTGTCTACAACACGATGTGTAAAACTGAATTTTTTAGTGTTTGTTTTACACTGTGGTTTGTATAATTTAAAAACATGTCCTCTAGTTGTCAATCTTGAAGGGTTCATGGGTTTTGGAAATAGCTTCATTTTATCTAATCTGTCTAAATTCTTATGGATTTTAAAAGCTTGGATGGCATCTGCTCTCAATCGTCTATATTCTAATGATGGTAGACCTAATGATCTTAGTCTCTCTGTATACGATTTGTTCTTCATGTCTGGAAAAATTTTTGTTGCTCTTCTCTGTAGGTTTTCTAATTTAGTGGAATCCTTTTTATAAGGTGTTGACCAGATGAAGCTGCCATATTCCAGATGTGGTCATACTAAACTTTTATATAACGACAAAAACATGTCTTTATCCATATAGTTGAAAGATCTTTTAATTAGGCCAAACATCTGATTTGCTTTCTTTATTTTAGAATCAATATGTAATTTGAAATTCAACTGACTATCCATATAAATACCTAAATCCTTCTCATTTGATACTTTATGTATTTCCTTACCAAACAGTTTGTACGTTGAATCTGATTTTTTTCCAAGGTGCAAATGTTTACATTTATCCTTGTTAAATTTTAGCAGCCAGCAATTTGACCAGTTTTCCAATTTATACAGATCTTCTTGTAGCATTTTCTGATCTTCTTGGGTATTAACAGTTGAGTATATCTTAGTATCATCTGCGAATAGTTTGGAAGTGTTATGCAGACTGTCTGGAAGGTCATTTATGTAAATCGTGAATAGGACTGGCCCTAGAACACTTCCTTGCGGGATTCCATTACTTACTTGAGCATGTTTAGAAGAAGATCCATTTAGAAGAACTCTCTGTTCCCTACCTGTCAAAAAGCTGTTGATCCATCCAAGAAGTTTTCCCTGAATCCCATAACTTTTTAGTTTTGTTAATAATCTTTGATGAGGGACAGTATCAAAAGCCTTCTGGAAATCTAGATAAATTATATCTGTGTCATTCCCTTTATCTATATTGTCTGTCCAATCATTAATTGTTTCTAATAATTGAGTAATGCAAGACATTCCTTTCCTAAAGCCATGCTGATTTGGTGTGAAAAGTTGATTTTCCTCCATGTGTTCCATGATTTTATTTCTAATTATTTTCTCCATGATTTTGCATAATATTGAAGTCAAACTAATAGGACGATAATTTTTGACATCATTTTTTGGTTCTTTTTTATGTAAAGGGGTGACATTTGCCATTTTCCAAATTTGTGGAATTTCCATTTCATCAAAAGATTTTGTGAATAATAATGAAATAGGTTTGGAAAGTGATTTTGCAGTTTCTTTAAGAAATTTAGGGTGAAGACCATCCGGTCCAATGGATTTGTTTTCATCAAGAGATTCTAGATATTTTTTTATTGTAGCTTCGTTGAATGGCACTATATTCAGAACATGATCAGTTCTCATAGGAAAATCAGGAATATCTTCTATTGTTTCTTCTATAAACACACTTTTAAAGAAGACATTCAGAAGTTCTGCTTTCCTAGAATTATCAGTTACAATTTCTCCTTGGTCGTCCTTCAGACTTGGAATTCCTTCTTTTACCTTGATTTTGGTTTGAATAAATTTCCAGAATAACTTTGGATTTGATTTTATATTAATAGCTATTGACTTTTCGTATCTTCTTTTGGCTTCTTTCACTTTCATTGATGCAGTGTGCTTAGAAATGTTGTATCTCTGCATATTTAGTGCTGTTTTACAGTATTTGTATTTTTTCCATCTTGTTCTTTTATTTTTTACTGCCTTTAGAACATCAGCATTCATCCATGGCGTACTGTTATGCATGTGCTTGAAGTTGCTCACCGGTATGTTGTCTCTACTAATTTGATAAATTTTATCGGCTAACTTCTGCCAAGCAGTCTCAATATTGACATGTTTGAATTCTAATTCCCAGTCGTTGATGGTCAATTCTGAATTGATTTTTTCATAATCTCCTTTGAAATAATTCAGTCTTTGTCTTGAGTCATCTGATTTTGAATACTTGCTGTTTCCAAATGTGGCTTGGAATTCTAAGATCTGATGATCGCTTTTACCTAATGGTGCATTTAAGTTTACACTGTCTATCATAGTTTCTTCGTTGGTAAATATTAGGTCAAGGATGTTAGATTTATTTCCCATTTTATGTCTTGTTGGGTTCTTTACGTGTTGGTAAAGAAATGACTCTTGCACTAGATCTAAAAACCTAAAGGTTAAACTTTCTGGATTAGCATTAGTAGATTGATTTCTCCAATCAATATCGCCAAAATTGAAATCACCCATATGTAAAACTATGTTGTATTTAACATTATCTATATTTCTGACCGTTAATAGGTGTTTCAATTCGTTGATTACTTCATTGTTTGTTGAATTTGGACTTCTATATATACAGGATATTAGAATATTGTTTTTGTCACCTTTTATACCAATCTGTATATGTTCTTATCAAATTTCGAAAGGTAATCTATTACAAGTGTTGAAGGTACAAGATGATTTAGCCTTAGATTGTATCATGCTTGCAAGCAGAATTTCTGAGTTGTAGAGCGCTGGCATAGATATTGAAATTCACATGAATAAAAGGCATGATACCGGCAAACGCCCCTCCCTATACAGTCAATGCATACATGTGGCACTGTTTTTCGAGTTAAAAGAAGAAATTTAATGAAAGTTGGAGCTTCATTCCATTGACAAATATTGTATTTGATATATATGAAATAAATCCATAAAACATGTTTCTTTCAGACCTGTAATGGATTCGCCAAATGATCACCCTGAGGAGGTATCTATTAAAGAGAATTCTAAGCAAACAGAAGAAACAGAAGAAGTAGTAGAACTTGTAGAGGAAGACAAAAAAGACTTTCCAAAAGAAACAAGTGAGCTGAACTGTTCTGACAAGGACAGGATAACAACAAGTGACCAAGAGGCCGAGGCTTTGAAAGGGAGAGTTGAGACAGATAGTCTAGAAACACAACAAGTATCAGATCTTGCGAAGTCGGACAAAGATTATAATGATGTGAGAGTGGAATTGATTGACATTCCAGAAGATGACGATTTATTTGATTTCTTGGATAAAAGTCGATCTGATAAGGTACATGTATAAAGTGTCAAGTTCCTAGAGTGTAGTAAAGAGTTTAACTCTTTCCCAAACGAAAAAATTTTAGACTAGTCCTAATTGAAAGCATTTGCAGGTGGCAAAATAAACGTTAGTGACATTTGTTTCCAGCTGGATTGAAAACATTGTGGGAAAAGGAGAAAATGCTGATTACCAGCATTCTCTCCTTTTCCCACAATGTTTTCAAAGGGCTTCTATCTCAGGGACGTAGAAACCAGGGATTGTTTGGTATAGGGTTAACTCTTTACCAAACGACAAAATTTTAGACTGGCCAAATTGTGAGCACTTGCAGACGACAAAATAAAATGTAACTGAAACATTGCAATTTGTTTCCAGTGAGGTAGAAAACAATGTAGGAAAAGGAGAAAATGCAAGTTACCAGCATTTTCTCCTTTTCCTACAATGTTTTCTAAAGGCATCTGTCTCAGGGTCGTAAAAACCAGGGATTGTTTGGTAAAGGGTTAAACATCCTTTTTTTAGAGCACTGCTCATATATCGGCCATGCTCTGTGAACAGGGAGCTTGATACTATTTGCGAAAAGTTTCGACAGGTCAACCTGTGCCGTCCATGCAGGCTAATCTGGGCAAAAACTTTTTGCATGTCTGATTTCAAAGGACCAGTCTACCTCATGGTTCAACCTATTGTCAGAAAAAAATGAATTTTTTGGATACATATTTGTAGGATGACCAACTAGGTATACTGCTTCATGGAGATGAATTAAGCCATTACCACACAATCCCTACTTTTGACGACCCTGAGAAAGAAGCCTTTAGAAAACATTGTGGGAAAAGGAGAAAATGCTGGTAACCAGCATTTTCTCCTTTTCCCAGAATGTTTTCCATCCATCACAAAACACATTTCAAATTTTCAGTCACCTTTATTTTGTTGTCTGCAAATGCTTTCAATTTGGACAAACCTAAAATGTTGTCGTTTGGTAATCAGTTCAGTTCCCTCCTAACAGAGTATGATCCGTCTTTCAAAGTGTGTTCTGTTTGTAACTCTTTACCAAAAATTTTTGACTGGTCCAAATTGAAAGCAGTTCCAGATAACAAATGTCACTCAAAAATTGAAATTTGTTACCAGCAGGGTAGAAAAAATTGTGGGAAAAGGAGAAAATGCTGGTTACCAGCATTTTCTCCTTTTCCCACAATTTTTTCAAAAGCCTTCTATCTCAGGGTTGTAAAAACCAGGGATTGTTTGGTAAAGGGTTAATATTTATTTCTGTCATCAGCATAGGGATATTTGTGTGTGTGTGTGTGTATTGTTTTAATGTAGTGTCATTAATTTCTTAACCCTTTACCACACAATCCTGACTTTTAACGACCCTAAGAATAAAGCCTTTTGGAAACATTGTGGGGAAAGGAAAAAATGCTGGAGACCAGCATTTTCTCCTTTTCCCACAATGTTTTCTACCCATCCCATACCAAATTTCATTTTTTGAATCACATTTATTTTGTCGCCTGCTTTCAATTGAGACCAATGTATGATTATGTCGTTTGGTAAAGAGTTAAATAGTTCTTTGAAAGGCTCTAATGGATGTCTCTGATAAATTTACAAAATAGAGCAAGTAGCATGCTCCATTTTTATACCCCCGCAAAACAAATATTTTTCTGGGGTATCCTTGAATCAGCCTGTCTGTCTGTCAATGTGTCCGTCTGTGTGTCCGTCTGTGTACAAAATACTAGCAATTGCCCGTTTCTGTCAAAGGGGTATTAAGTCACACATTTAGTGATAGCTCTAGTTTTTTCTGTCACTTAGGAAGATGAACTAAAGAAGACAGAACTCTACAAATACCTAACTAATGAAAATGAGGTGATAACCAGGTCAGAGGAGGTAACCCCAGATCAGTCAGGAGATGAACATGATGAAGCAGGCAGCTCGAGCTCAAGCTCATCAAGTTCTGATGATTCTTCTTCTGATGATGATGGAGCTGATGATGACGAGTATGAAGAAATCATAGAGAGAAAGGTGGAAAGTGAACCACATAGGTAGGTGGCTACATTTTGTATTAATATTTGTGGAACTATTCATAATTCTAGGATTGTGAAGCATTTCTTTTTTTGTCAATTACATACTTTTTTTTAATCAATACCAATTGCAGATAAGTCATTTTAACCCTTTACCTCACAGTCCATCTTTTAAGAATAGTGAGGAAGAAAGCTTTTGAAAACACCATGGGGAAAATATGTGTGTCACCACAATTTCACCTTTACTGCAAAGTTCTTCATCAACAACAAATCCACTCTGTTATTGTTTGATCCTTTTCCAAACAATCTCAGGTTCTTATGACCCAGAGATAGAAGCCTTTTTAAGACATTGTGGGAAAAGGAGAAAATGCTGGTAACCAGCATTTTCTCCTTTTCCCACAATGTTTTCTACCCTGCTGGAAACAAATTTTTTAAATATGTTTATTTTGTCGTCAGCAAGTGCTTTTCATTTGGACCTGTCGAAAATTTTGTCATTTGGAAGAGAGTTAATGCAAATGCCTTCGGATTTCCTTGAAATTGCCTTTCTGATGGACAAGTATGAGATTCTGTTATCTGATAAAAAGTTAAGTCATGATTTACCATTGTTATTCATATTTTAGATAGACATAATCTGTTTATTTTAGATCGAAACAAATTAAGAAGCAACAAAATTGTAGACTGGTCTAGAATGAAAGCATTTGCAGACGACAAAGTTGTTAAGACAAATGTGTGTGGTAAAGGGTTAAGTTTAGTTATCGGTAACCTGTAAGAATTGACTTATTGGGACAATTTTAGTGAATTTCCCACAACATAGATTTTGAAAGAAAAGAATCGGTTCTACTTTTTAGATCTAGGTCTGTATCACATGAAACACAAGAATATGGTTGAACATTCACATAGTAGAAAACTCCTACGACACCAAATTACAGTTGTTCTTGTCTTGGAGATATTATGAAAGATTGAGAAATTCATTATAGTTAAAAGCAAAAGAAGTATATTAACCTTTTTATCTGTCATTTGGAAAACATTGTGGGTGAAGGAGCAATGTTTTTGTAACATGGATTTTCAATCACTCCTGTTCAAAGAATTTGTTTGAAGGCAGGTTATCTAAATAGGATGGTATATTAACTCATTACCAAATGACAAAATTGTAGACAAGTCCAAATTGAAAGCACATGCAGAAGACAAAATGAACGTAACTCAAAAAATATAGAATTTTTTTTCCCATCAGGGTAGAAAGATTGTGGGAAAAAGAGAAAATGCTGATTTAGAGCATTTGCTCATTTTCCCACAATGTTTTCAAAAGGCTTCTGCCTCAGGGTCGTGAAAACCAAGGAATGTTTGGTAAAGGCTTAACTCTTTACCACACAATCTTGACTTTTAACAACCCTGAGAAACAAAGTTTTTGAAAACATTGTGGGAAAAGGATAAAATGCTGGTAACCAGCATTTTCTCCTATTCCCACAATGTTTTCTACCCTTCCCAAATCAAATTTCAATTTTTGATTTGTCTTCTCCGAAAGCTATCAACTTCGGCAAGTCTTAAACTTTGTCGTTTGGTAAAAAGTTAAACCTTTTACAAAAACAGTGAAAGAAAAGAACCAGTATTGCCAGAGGAAGAAGAGGAACCTGTCACGGAAACAAAGGTGCTAAGAAGAAACCCGGGAAGAAAATCTACCGCAAAGAGGCCAGAGTCACCGAAAGCGGTGGAAACACCATCCAATAATTTGACAGATAAAACACTGGAGAGACTAGAAAAGTGCAAACAAGTTACGAATATGTGGTTACAGGTAGAAATATTCAGTTTATCCTTGTACGTGAAAATGGTTATCCTCCAACCACAAAATAGAATTTTTTTCTTTTCTTGTAACTCTTTCCCAAACAAGCCCTGGTTTTAACGTGTCGGCAGTACAAGTCTTTTGAAAACACTATGGGAAAAGGAGAAATTGCTCGTAACAAGCAATTTCTCCTTTTCCCACAGCGTTTTCTACCCTTTTTGAGAACTTTCTGCCATTTTCTCAAAATCTAAAATTGTTGTCTGCAAACCCTTTCAATTTGGAAGAGTCCAAAATTTGTCATTTGGGAAAGGGTTAAATTTAATCCTTTACCACACAACAAAAATGTAGACTTGTCCAAATTGAAAGCATTTGAAGTTGTCAATTCAGATGTGGCTCCAATGATGGAATTTGTTTTTGATAGGTTAGAAAACAATGTGGGAAAAGGAGAAAATGCTGGTAGCCAGCATTTTCTCTTTTTTCTACAATGTTTTCAAAAGGCTTCTTTCTTAGGGTAGTTAAAAGTCAGGATTTAGTTGTACAGGGTTAACAGGCACTTGAAAATTGATTATATTCCTGAAATAAAGAAAAATTGAGTGGAGCGTGCAAACGAGAACCATACTGTACTCATGTGCAACAATTTTTTTCGTACCTATATTGTTTTCACATGTTTTTCTGTATCAAACAAATGTTATACGAAACAATCCCATTTTTCAGTGAATCAAAGAAAAGGCTTTTCAAAGCATTGTTGACATGTAATTGATAATGATGATAACCAACATATTCTCCAGTTCCTACTGGTTTTCTTACCTTCAACAACAAAAACAATATTTGAAACACATTTTATTTACGTGATTTTTTTCTGTTTGTCTTGATAAAATCTCACATGAGACTGCATTCAGTGCTTGTCTCGAATATAAAAACTTTGTCATCTCAAGTCATAACAACTTCAAACTTGGTATGCATGTTTGTTGTAATATTACTGAGTACTGTGTGCAAAAACAGTAACTCTACCTAGCACGGATTTTGAGTAATTCCACTTTGATATTTATTTTTACAGTATTTCTTGCTTGTCCAGAATGGAACTTGGAAGTCTCAAATCAAATTGACTTGAGACTTGGTGAACATGTATGTTGTATTGCCTACCCTTTGCAACTATGATACGTCCTTGACACAACTGCCGGTGGGATGGGCTTATGTTGCGATAATTTGCCACTCTTGTTTCATTATCATTTGGCCTTGAACCTCAATATTTGGTATTTATCGTCATTGTCAACCTGTACTGCTTAGTACTCAGGTGAGCGATATAGAACCATCATGGTCCTCTTGTTTTATATCTGTTTGTCTGTCTGTTCCATTTTTATCTTACGTTTTATTACAACATAAAAAAATACATGTATGCCCCTTTTCATGGGAAACACCAGTTTAGTGCAGTAATTTCCTGTTTTATATATATATTTCAGGATCTGTGTATACCAGAGAACCTTACATTTAGTCAACCTCTGACAATAAAGATAGCGGAACTGAACCAGTATATAACTTGTGGCCTGTGTAAAGGCTATCTATATGAAGCATCAACGATCACAGAGTGCATGCATACATGTTTGTATCGGAACAACTTATCTGTTTGCAACTTTACAGCCTCTTGTAAATCCAAGATTAGGATCATTCTATGATTCCTTTCCCTTTTTCTCTTCTTTCTCTCTATTCCGCTTTTATTGTAAAATGTAAAAGAACAGCATTATCTTCAATGCTTTCATTGTTTGTACATGTGTCGCTGACCTGTACCGCAATAGATTTGTTTATATATTTTTGTTGATGACGAAAAACTCTTATAGTTTAAGTCAATAAAATCTTTGTTCTGTTCATTGTTATTTACACGAAACATTTATAACCGTATTCCAAACAGGCTCTGTGAAAAGGGGGGCTTAAGCCTTTCCCAAATGACAAATTTTGGACTCTTTCCAAACTAAAAGAGTTTGCAGACAACAATTTTAGATGTGATGAAAATGGTAGAAAGTTCTCCTAACGGGTAGAAAACACTGTGGAAAAAGGAGAAATTGCTCGTTACGAGCAATTTCTCCTTTTCCCACAGTGTTTTCAAAAGACTTGCACTGCAGACAAGTAAAAACCAGGGCTTGTTTGGGAAAGTGTTAATATATCCACAAAAAGCATTGACACAGGTCAGTCTGCACAGGCTGACCTGGGTCAAAACTTTACGCTTATGGTCAGTTTTATGTATGTCCAAGGACTAGTCTACCTCAAGACTAAGTTAGTTGATCAGTGACAAAAAGATATTTTGATTGGTTATTTGCACCACAGAGATGCACTTAGCCCCTTTTTGCCAGATCAAAACTCATTATACTTTTCATGATTTAGCCCTTTACCCCATAAGGCATTTCTATGGTATCTCTAACTGACCCTAAATAACAGCAAGGATGAAGCCATTTCTTAGTTGTATATGACACCTTTTGATAGTGTAGAAAACACTTTGGCCACAATGTTTTCCAAAGGCTCCTACAAGCAGTGCATAGAAATGAGTGACTATGGAGTAAAAGGTTAAAAGAATATTGGAGAACCATATAGCAGCTGTATTAACCCTTTACTTGATATGCCTATTTGAGGCTCTTCCATTTCAGCAGCAAATAAAGATATCATGTCAAAAATATGGACAAATGAGGATACAAATATCTGATTGAGTGGAAAACATTGTGGGAAAAGGAGAAATTGCTCGTTAAGAGCAATTTCTCCTTTTCCCGCAATGTTTTCAAAAGCTGTCCGTTGTTGATACATCATGATGAGTATCTATGGTTATCTGTAGGTGCATCTATCTGCTGTATCTACAATTTTCTTACATTCAAACCCCTGGTTGCACCACTGTAGAAAACATCTTGGGTAAATAAGAAAGAGAAGCAATTGTTATTTTTGTTTGTTTGTATTAGAGTTTAATGTGGTTTTAATGGCTTAGGTCATCTCAGTACAGCCACTGCCCCTAATCATGTTTTTTCCAGGCTTTCAGATGCCAGCATTGACACTCTTTTCAAACCACTGATTTCTTTCTCACGTGCATCAGAGGCAAGTCATAATCGCTTGGAAGAAAGCTATGTTACCAGTATGTATTAAATTCCATTGGATGATAAAGAATTAATTCAAATGAGCTAAAGGTCTCTGATAGGATAGAAAACATTGTGGGAAATGAGGAAACTATGAGTTATTAGCATTTTCTCCTTTGCAACAATATTTTAAAAAGAGGCATGTATCCTATCACTGTGAATATAGTGAATTTGGGAAAAAATTGGCCAAGCAAGGGAGTTGAACCAGAGACCCCTCTGTTTCAAAGCCCATGCTGACAGATCAGTCAGCACTCTATTTTGTAGACTTCTGGATATATGTTTGCAGTCAGTAATACATAGTTCTATCTTTGATATTTTCAGTTTGTAAGAACTGCATTGTAAGACACTGTATGGAAGTTAGTCTACACTGCCCAGTGTGCCTTATTCTGATTCACCCGACAGATCCGTTCGTAAACATCAGGTATGTATGTTTTGATTTAACATGCTGCCACACATTGCGGAGTTTTGAATGACTATGAAAAGTTTTTATGGGAAAAGGAGAAAATGCTGGTAACTATCAAACACAGAAATTGTCTTTTGTTCTACATTAGTTACAAATGCCTTCAATGTGGTAAAGTTCTTAATTTTGTTGCTAACAGTATTTAACGGAAAATTATCTGATTTTATGACTCACAGGAAAAAATCTTTTGAAAACATTATATTTGGTAGCATTCTATTTGATTCCCACTGTTTTCAAAAGCGTTCATCTGAAGGATAGTCAAAACAGGGATTGAATGATTGAATGGTATTTTAGACAGCTTTCAACATTATTTCAGTCATATTTATGTATGTCTTTGTTCTTATTTGTCCTAAGCTTGGGCTCTGAAGTTTCCTGCACAACAACAACTCCAACAAAAAAAACTAGTGGTCCAAGTCAGGCTTGGGACCTCCAGGTTGAAAGTCCTACACTTAACCAGTGAGGACCATGTTAAAAAGATGAGATGGTTTGGATAACTTTTTACCACACAATCCTGACTTTTAACAATCCTAAGGAAAAAGCCTTTGAAAACATTGTAGGAAAATGAGAAAATGCTGGTAACCAGCATTTTCTCCATTACCCACTATGTTTCCACCCTTCCCAGCTCAAATTTCAGTTTTTGAGGCACATTTATTAAGTTGTCTGCAAAATGCCTTCAATTTGAGGTGCCCTAAGATTTTGTTGTTTTGTAAAGAGTTAAGGATTAGTTCTAAGTTAGGACCTCCTGAAACACCATATTGGTGTAACAGCTGAGTGTGTTACACTTTTTACTTATCAACAAAAATAAAGAATTATTGAAATTGAAAGGATTTGCAGATCAAATTTGATTGAGATGATGGAATTTATCCTTGACAACGCAGAAAACAGTGAGAAAAGGAGAAAATGCAGATTATCAGTATTTTCTCCTTTTCCCACAATGTTTTTCAAAGCTCTCCTGCTCAGGTTGTTAAATTTGGGATTGCATGGTAAAGGGTTAGCATGTGCATGTATTTCTTACCTGTTGGTACAGAACAGCTTTTCCTTAGATAATGAGGTCATAAATTCCTTAGAAAAATGGAAGTTGAATATCTGTCTTGATTTCAAAGTGTAAATTCAATCCATTTGGTGCTCTCTTGATATGTAAAGAAATTGATGTTGCAGATTATTATCAAAACTTGTCAGAGAAACTAATTAACCCTAAATAACAGCTAGGATGAAGCCATTTCTTATGTGTATATGACACCTTTTAATAGCATAGAAAACATTGTGACAAAAGGTGAAATTGCTCGTGATGAGCAATTTCACCTTTTGCCACAATGTTTTCCAAAGGCTCCTACAAGCCTCGCATAGAAATGAGTATCTATGGAGTAAAGGGTTAATTCAGATACATGTGTATCCAAAAAATCCTTTTATTTTTTTAAACCAGGTTGGACAGAATGATACAAGATATAGTATACAAAATACTACCTAAAGTGGCAGACAGTAAGTCAGCACATTGATATTTCAAACCATTATCGCACTTAAACACCTTTTTACTCCCTTGTAATTCACAACATTTGAAAACAATGTGGGAAAAAATCCCTAACTTCTCTCTTATTTCAGCCCTGAAAGCAACTCCTTCTACTTGGTAGGAGTCACAGAATTGCATCCACATATACCAATTAGTGGTTTGTCTGGAATTGCTTTTATGGTAATGGATCAAGTCTTTACCAAATGGCAAAATTATAGACTTGTCCTAGTTCAAAGGAATTGCAGACTGCAGTATAATGTGACTAAATAATATAACTATTTTATGATCTGGAAGGGTCTAAAATATTGTGGGAAAAGGAGAATATGCTGTTTACCAGCACTTTATCCTTTTTGTAGTGTTTTCAAAAGCTTTCTCAAGCAGGCTCGATAAAACTAGGGTACAGGATTAAACCATCACTGTCTATTCTTTTAACCTATTACCACACAATCCCTACTTTTGACACCCCTGAGAAAGAAGCCTTTAGAAAACATTGTGGGAAAAGGAGAAAATGCTGGTAACCAGCATTTTCTCCATTTCCCACAATGTTTTTTACCCTTCACAAAACAAATTTCCAATTTTCAGTCACTTTTATTTTGTCGTCTGCAAATGCTTTCAATTTGGACCAGTCTAAAATGTTGTCGTTTGGTAATGGGTTAAATATCTGTGCCATTAGAAAATTTATACAAGGGAAGGTAAATTCAGACTCTGTCAAATTTCTAGCCCACTGCCATACCTGTAGAAATACAGCTAGCGACTGTGAGTGATATGAAGGGTAAAAATACAGAGAAAGAAAAGATGCTTCTTCTTCGATGGAAATATTTTTGGACAAGGAGAAAGTCCAAGAAAATTTGTCTGTGAATGAGATAGAAGATATTTGGTGAAAAATAGAAATTCATTTATCCAGCGCACGTCATCAATTGGCCACTCATGAAAATATTACCAATGATGTTCACTTGATAAAATAAATTTCGATCTTTCACAGCAAAAAAAAAACATTTATTTCATATTTCTACACATGCAACCCAACATCCAAAATGGCGGTGTCATTCGATCACTAGACTGCACATTTATGCACCAAAGTGCGGGTTTTAGTGATGTCAGTTTCCAGTGACGCCAGTTTTCATTGAATTGGGGCACACAGAAGGGAATTTCTATTTCATCAGCATACTCAATTTGTGAAATTATAAAACAGAAAGTTTTCGCTTAACACGCTTTGAAAAGGTAAAACTTTGCAAGATAATAAATTCATTGTACAGTCAGATGGTAGGGGACTTGGACACATGTTGCCCTGAGCCGAAGGCTGACTGTACAACTAATAATTCCTGTCAGACTGAAAATGGTATCTTTAAATTGAATTACTATTAAGTATTTGTTTGTTATTCAGCTGAAATGAAGAGAATAGAAGAGTTCTATGCAGAGCACCCAGAGGTTGAACCAAAAGGTAAGTCTATATAGAGAGGAACATACATGAGTGTTTGTATAGTTATAATAAAATGCTCATAGCCCGTTACCTTATACATGTATGCCAATTTGAGGTTCGTCCATTTCAGCAGCAAATACAGATATGATGTCAAAAATATTGACAAATGAGGATACAAATATCTGATTGAGTGGCAAACATTGTGGGAAAAGGAGAAATTGCTCGTTATGAGCAATTTCTTCTTTTCCCACAATGTTTTCAAAAGCTGTCTGTTGTTGATACATCAAAATCAGTATCTATGGAGTAAAGGGTTAAAGCTTAATTTGTGAACTACAAAACATTTCCACATATAATGATGTGTGACACAATTTCGACATATAATGATGAGTGACATTACACACAATTTGATATGTGATATGAATAGTACCTCTGGATGCACAGGTTCCTAGTGATGATAGCATCTATGACACGGCAGTCTAGAGGGTACACAGGGAAAACATCATCTCCTAGGGCAAGTTTGATTAACCCTTTACCAAACATTCCATGGTTTTTACGATCCCGAGATAGAAGCCTTTTGAAAACACTGTGGCAAAAGGAGAAAATGCTGGTAACCAGCATTTTCTCCTTTTTATACGCCCGTTGAAGACAGGACGTATTATGGGATCACCCGTGGCGGGCGGGCGGGCGGGCGGCATCCAGTTCTTTGTCTGGAGCATATCTGCAAAACTATTATAGCTAGGGTGATGAAATTTCATGGGTGGATAGATCTCATCAAGGGGGAGTGCAGTGCACAGGAATCATAACTCTTGCTTGCTTAATTTTTGAGTTATTGCCCTTTGTTTTTTTCATACTTGAATTTTGTCCGGAGCATATCTCTACAACTATACAAGCTAGTGTTATGAAATTTCATGGGTGGATAGATCTCATCAAGTGGGAGTGCAGTGCGCAGGAATCATAACTCTTGCTTGCCTAATTTTTGAGTTATTGCCCTTTGTCGTTTTTCATACTTGAATTTTGTCCGGGGCATATCTCCAAAACTATACTAGCTAGGGTTATGAAATTTCATGGGTGGATAGATCTCATCAAGGGGGAGTGCAGTGCACAGGAATCATAACTCTTGCTCGGTTAATTTTTTAGTTATTGCCCTTTGTTTTTTTCCATACTTGATTTTTGTCCGGGGCATATCTCCAAATTTATACTACCTAGGGTTATGAAATTTCATGGATGGATAGATCTCATCAAGGGGGAGTGCAGTGCTTAGGAACCATAACTCTTGCTTGCTTAATTTTTGAGTTATTGCCCTTTGTTTTTTTCATACTTGAATTTTGTCCGGAGCATATCTCCAAAACTATACTAGCTAGGGTTATGAAATTTCATGGGTGGATAAATCTCACTGAGGGGCAGTGCAGTGCACAGGAATCATAACTCCTGCTTGCCTAATTTTTCAGTTAGTGCCCTTTGTTGTTTTTCATACTTGAATTTTGTCTGGTGAATATCTCCAAAACTATACTAGCTAGGGTTATGAAATTTCATAGGTGGATAGATCTCATCAAGGGGGAGTGCAGTGCATAGGAATCATAACTCTTGTTTGCTTAATATTTTAGTTATTGCCCTTTGTTGTTTTTCACACTTGAATTTTGTCCGGAGCATATCTCCAAAATATACTAGTTAGGGTTATGAAATTTTATGGGAGGATAGATCTCATCAAGGGGGAGTGCACTGCCCAGGAATCATAACTCTTGCTCGCTTAATTTTTCAGTTATTGCCCTTTGCTTTTTTTTTATACTTGAATTTTGTCCGGTGCATGCCCCAGCTTTACAATTTGGGGTAAGACGGGCGTATCTTGCGACAATTTGCCGCTCTTGTTCCACAATGTTTTCAACTCTGCTCGAAATGAATTTCAATTTTTGAGTAACATTTATTTTGTCATCTGTGAGTGCTTTCAATTTGGAGCAGTCTAGAATTTTGTCGTTCGGTAATGGGTTAAGCAGTTACATGTATATGACCAAAGCAGTGGTCTCCTAAAGCTGGGTTTTCTTTCAACTTTCGGTTGAAGGGGTCACAATGACCCCCTTCATATGAATTAAAGAAGGTAGAATAATAAATTTTGGCGGTCATTTAGAAAAATTTGGGGGTCAAAACCCTCAAAATTCAAAGAAACAAGAGGGTCAAGGAAAATCCTGTAAAGCAGTGAAATCCATAGCTTGATCTATAGGATAATTTTGACTGTATTTCCATGTTTTCCTTTCAGAGATGCAGAAGCCTCCACCCAAACCAAAAGTGTCGCCTAAAGAAGAAGAGGAGTCACAGGAGGTCAGACCTTGTCATCTAGTGTCCTTGCTCCTGGAGGCTGAAGAGTAAGTAAATATAACCTTGTCCAAGTTAAACTTCTTAACACACAATCCCCTTTTAAAGACCCTGAGAAAGAAGCCTTTTGAAAACATAGTGGGAAAATGAAAAAATGCTGGTAACCAGCATTTTCTCCTTTCCCCACAAAGTTAAAGAGTTAAAGTAGGTGTTTTTGCAGTATACATTTTAAATGTGGGTATAGTCATTGATTTTTTCTTACAGAAGGGGAAAAACAATGTGGGAGAAGCAGAACATGCTGTTCACCAGAAGTTTCTCCTTTTCCCTGAATGTGTTCAAGAGCTTCCTTCCTCTAGATCATTGAAATTCATAATTGTACGTTAAAGGGTTAAAAACTTAGAAGAGACTAATTCTTTATTGCGTGGCTTATGTCAAACTATGAACAGATTTTGACCCAAGGCCTAGATTTGGATATTTAAGTGCTGTAATACAAGTACTGTGCTGCTTTAGTGAGGAAATTATGATAGTTTTTTTTTTCTTTCAGACATTATCTACACCAGGAAGAATTAGAGAAGAAATTTGTGAGGGTATCCAGTAAGGCCACAGTTGGAAGTGTTTGTACTTTTTTGAAAAGGAAATTGAGTTTACAAGACAGCCATGAAGTATGTTCTCTTACGTTTTGACGGTTTATATGCAAAGACTTTTTACACCCCCGCAAAAGGAATGTTTTTGAGGGTGTATTGGAATCAGCCTGTGTGTCCATCCGTCTGTGTGTTTGTTCGTCTGTGCGTCCATCTGTGTGTCTGTCTGTGTACAAAGTACTAATAATTTTGTGTTGCGATCTCCTACAGTTTTCCTTTAACCCTTTCCCAAACAATCCCTGGTTTTTACGGGTCAGAAATAGAAGCCTTTTGAAAACATTGTGGGAAAAGAAGAAAATGCTGGTAACAAGCATTTTCTCCTTTTCCCACAATGTTTTCTACCCTATCATATAGAAAAATCATCTTTTTAGCAACTGTTAAGTCGTCATCTGCAGAATGTTTTCGGTTTGTTTTCGGTAAAAAATTTGCCGTTTGGGAAAGGGTTAATTGTATTGAAACTTTGCACATTCACTGATTGCATGTAGCCTAGAGACCTCATTTAAAATTATTTGTTTTTGTCAGCAATGGTTATCAAAATACGTTAAAGCAAAATGTACATTGATTATTCTTCTATTTTATCAGCTGTGTTAATCCTGTACCACACAATGACGACTTTTGACGACCCTGAGGAAGAGGCCTTCGAAAACATTGTGGGAAAATGAGAAAATGCTGGAAACCAGCATTTTCTCCTTTTCCCACGAAGTTTTTTACCCTGTCAAAGGAAAGTTGCGACATGTGAGCCACTATGAAATTGTTGTCTGCGAATGCTATCAATTTTGATAGGTCTAAAATTGTGACATGTGGTAAAGGGCCAAGTTGCAAGAACTGCCTCAAATTTGTAAGATATGGGTTTCTGTACCAGCCTGGAAAAGTTCATTCCTTTTTCTTTTTGCACTTGCAAAACAAACGTCAGGACATTAAAAGACAAGTTCAAGAGAGCAAAAGAACTTTAAATTTAACCCTTTACAAATCAATACCTGGTTTTTACAACTCAAAGATAGAGGCCTTTTGAAAACATTATGGGAAAAGGAGAAAATGCTGGTAACCAGCATTTTCTCCTTTTCCCACAATGTTTCCTACCCTGCTGGAAACAAATGTCAGTTTATGAGGTAGGTATGTAAAATTTTTTCGTGTGCAAGTGCTTTCAATTTGGACCAGTCTAAAATTTTGTTTGGTAAAAAGTAAGGCATTTATGGCTACAAAATCTAGAATCAAGTTTTTATGCAGTTTGCTTATGATCTTCAATTCAATCAATCAAAAATC
The DNA here is from genome assembly GCA_943736015.1 of Tridacna crocea. Classification (NCBI taxonomy): domain Eukaryota; kingdom Metazoa; phylum Mollusca; class Bivalvia; order Cardiida; family Cardiidae; genus Tridacna; species Tridacna crocea. The sequence goes on along the minus strand of OX031064.1, from coordinate 58,417,227 downwards.
TGCAGGATTTATCTCTTTGACCTGCGGTGGCTACAAAATCAACTATAGTTCTAACAAATATTCATAGGGTTGAGGCATTAATTTCTGTACTTTTGATTTTACATGTATATCTACACTTCACTGTCTGTATTAACAGGTTGACATATTTTGCTGTGGAGATGCCATGGAGGAGAGTCAGTGTACATTGGCCACAATTAAACAGAATTTCTATAGCGATCAAGTGAGTTGTTGCTAATGTGCTTTTGCAACAAGTAGATAGGATATTCATTGTCTGAGAGTTTATTGTCATTATAATAAACTTTTGTTCCTTATTTAAAGACAGGGTTTATACAGTCAAATACACCACACAAACCTAAAGTTAAATGACCTTGAGAAAGAGAGCTTTCTAAAACATTCTGGAAAAAGGTAAGAATGCTGGTAATCAGCTTTTCATCCTTTCGTCAGAATTTTTTCAAATCATCCTGAAACAAATTCAAATTTTTGAGTCATGTTTTATTTCATTTTCAGCAAGTGCCATCAATTTCGACTGGTCCAAAATTTTGTCATTTGGGAAAGGGTTAAACTGGTTCACATAATATGGCCTCCAACATGCGAAAAGGGGCATTCGGATATTTGGGTAAAGTGTAGTCTTGAATTAGTCTGAGCAGTCTGCGCAGGCTGATCCAAGACAACATTTTACCTGTATATTAAATTTTGTCCTATGGTAGATTTGCAGAAAACAGAGTAATACATAGAAAGCATAGCGTTGAATTTGTCTGAGCAGGATGCGCAGGTTGATCTGGGACAAAACTTTACACAAATGTCCAATTACCCCCTTTTCATGCATTTCAGGCCATAATGAACTTGCTAAGTCACAGTTCCTTTTCATTATTTTACAGGAGGAGCCCATGCTTCTGCAGTATAGAATCAGAGAGACCTGACACAAGATGGTCTACTGACGTATGTTGACTGTGTTATTTATATATCACATTAAACATGGTTTGTGATGGTCTTCTTTCTTGAATGTGTTCATGGGTTACATTGGAGCAGCACTTACAATGTGGGATCAGAGAGACCTAATGTGCAACTATGCCAAGGGCCTACTAAATTCACATTTAGTGTAAATACATACAGTGGCAGTGGGTAATATTGGACAAACCTATATCCATGAGTTACAATGAAGCAGAACTTATGGTATGGTATCAGAGAGACATGCTGTATTGTGGCTTACTTGATTCATCTTGTGTTCATTGCTCACATTGGAGGAGGACTTGCAATAAAGAAATAGAAAGACGTGACATATGTTGGCCCGCTTGTTTTTGTGTTCATTTTGTTCATGAATTATATGGGACCAGTACTTACAGTTTAAAGTCAGAGCAACCTGTGATGACCCACTTCAATGGTGTTTAGAGTGTTCATGAGTTACATTGCAATGAGATTTACAATACAGATTTCCAGAAACCTAGCATACAATGGCCCACTTGATATCTGCCAATTGTGTGGATGAATCATATAGGAACAAGACTTGCATTGTTGAATCAGTGAAACGATGTCTGCTACCTTTGAGTCATGCTCTGTGAAAAGCTGGGCTTAAATCCTTACCAGACCACATGTTTCACTTGCCCAAATTGAAAGCATTTGCAGATGACACTTTAAATTTGGCTCAAGTGTTAAATTAATTAAACCTTTCCAAACAATCCCGAGCTTTTGTCCCAGAGAAAGACGGCATTTTCTCCTTTTCCCACAATGTTTTTCAACCTTCCCGAAACTAATTTCAATTTAAAAGTCCCATTTATTTTGTCATCTGCAAGTGCTTTCAATTTGGACACGTCTAGAACTTTGTCGATTGTAAAGAGTGAAACCTTTTTTGTCAGAACATGAATCTTTGTGACTTGATTGTGTTTTCTGTGAAGTAGGATCAGTGCTTAACCCTTTACTCCATAGATACTCATTTCTACGCATTGCTTGTAGGAGCCTTTGGAAAACATTGTGGCAAAAGGTGAAATTGCTCGTGACGAGCAATTTCACCTTTTGCCACAATGTTTTCTATGCTATCAAAAGGTGTCATATACACATAAGAAACGGCTTCATCCTTGCTGTTATTTAGGTCAATTAGAGATACCATAGATATGCCTTATGGGGTAAAGGGTTAAAATATAGATTCAGTAAGACATGACATAGTAGGGCAACCTTCCTTTTTGTTAACCCATTACCACGCAATGCCTACTTTTGACGACCCTGAGAAGGAAGCCTTTAGAAAAAATTGTGGGTAAAGGAAGAAATGCTGTAAGCAGCATTTTCTCCTTTTCCCACAATGTTTTCTACCCTTGACAAAAGAAATTTCAAATTTTCAGTCACTTTTATTTTGTCATCTACAAATGCTTTCAATTTGGACCATCCAAAACTTTTGTAGTTTGGTAATGAGTTAAATAGAATAAATAGAGGATATTTGTTTTTTTCGGTGTAAGATCGAAATTTATTTCATCGAGTGGACACCATCGGTAATATTTTCACGAGTGGCGCAGCCACGAGTGAAAATGTTACCGATGGTGTTCACGAGATGAAATAAATTTCGATCTTTCACCGAAAAAAACAAATATTCTATTTATTTTATGCTTTTAACCCTTTCTGGGAGGAGCTTTATCAAAATTCAGTACAGTTCTTTTCCCTTATTCCCCGTGGCGTACCCCTCCCGCATAGCAACTTTACGTCAAGCGCGTGAAATGTAAGGTATATGACGTCATATTTCCCATCTGGTTGTCAGGCACGCGCAATTAACCTAGGCAACAGGAACGTGAAAATCGGTATTTTCACTGGTGGTACCAGTGTAAGATCGAAAAATATTTTCACTGCCATTTCTCGATATCCTACCGGAAAGCATGAAATAATTAATTAGCTTTAACCACTGCCATGTTATATGTGACTGTTTACAAACCAGCTATAAACATGTACGGAAAGCACTGTGGGAAACAGAGCACTTGCTTGTACAAAATAATTACTGCTTTACCTACATTTCTTTCTTTTCTATTCAAATGCATTTTCTGAATACCTAATTTTTTTTCTGCTTTATTTTATTTATCATATGCATTATTTGGATGAGTAACAGTTTCTGTAAAAGTATACTGTAATTTTCAAAGGATACATCTATAACAAGTGAAATAAGGAATTACAACTGCATTCAAAAACTAACCTACCTCTGTACCCTAACCTTCCTCTCTACCAAATTGACAAAATTCAAACTTTTCTAAATTAAAAGCATTTGTAGACATTTTCAATGAGGCTCAAAAAACACTATTTGACCTAAAAGGGGCAGAAAACATTGCAGGAAAAGGAGAAAATGCTGGTTAGCAGCTTTTTTTCCCCCTTTTCCCAGACAGTTTTCGAAACCTTTCTTTGCAATGGTCATGAAAACTTGAAATTGTGTTTTGAAGTGTTGATCCTTTTCCTGCTAAATAACTAAAACAAAATTTTCAACTTGATTGTGAAAATCCAACTATTGCTATTTTAACCCTTTCCCAAACAAGCCCTAGTTTTTACGTGTCTGCAGTACTAGTGTTTTGAAAACACTGTGAGAAAAAGGAGAAATTGCTCGTAACGAGCAATTTCTCCTTTTCCCACAGTGTTTTCACCCTTTAGGAGAATTTGTCGTTTGGGAAAGGGTTGAAGTTATGATTTGGGGAGCAGTATTCCCTCATTTGATTGTTTAGATCTAAGATCAGACTGCATGTTCTGTGCAGTGTGATCTTGATCTACACTGTCTGCACAAGGTTCCGGAGTCACAGTCAGCAGCCTGTGAGTAAAAGGACTAAGCACTAAGCACATAACCTCTTTTACTGTCATTTTTTTTTTTAATAGTTTTCTAAGAAGCATGTTTCCAGTTGAAATATACTGATATTCCACTCTAATCTATTGTTCCTTTGTTTTTTTACTAGTAAAATTTCAATAATTTCTCTGTAACATTTGTAATTCTTACAGTTTATCCTAAGCTGCAAGCTAAACCCTTTCAAACCTGAGTTGCCATTTTGGTTGGTAAAGATGATGATTAGACTGCACAAAACATTCAGTCTGATCTTCCATCTACTCTGTTCATCTTTGATAAAACATCATAAATAAAAGAAAAATTGGAACTGCAATCTTTTTGGTCACAATGCTGAAAATGTCTGTAGAGATTTTTCTTTTCTTTTCCCTCTGAGAGTTTACTCATTCCCATATGGCAAAATTTTAGGTTTGTCCAAATTGAAAGCATTTGCAGACGACAAAATAAAAGTGACTGAAAATTTAAAACTTGTTTTCTGAAAGGTAGAAAACATTGTGGGAAAAGGAGAAAATGCTGGTTACCAGCATTTTCTCCTTTTCCCAAAATGTTTTATAAAGGCTTCTTTCTCAGGGTCATCAAAAGGAGGGATTGTGTGGTAATGGGTTGGCACTTCTTGAACATTTCAACACCCTTCCATGTTGTGCTAGAGAGCTTTCATAGGTACCTTTCTTAGGCAGTAGACTCAGTTTTCACAGGGTTGAAAAAGTGCCTGAATCCCTTGATAAGAAGGCTTATATCCATAAGAAGGAGACCTCCGAACACACCCACCATTATTCCGACCCCAACAAACCTGAAATACAGAAGAAGTTGCTGGTAATTAAAGGAGAGCAGGGGGAAAGGAATTTTCTGTCTCCAAGGATGAATTTAATGAAGACCAGATAAAAAGCACCATGTAAAATCATTAATTAAGTATAGAGTTATGAATCACTATAGCCTTTTGGAAACATTGTGGGAAAAGGAGAAAATGCTGGTAACCAGCATTTTCTCCTTTTCCCACAATATTTTCTACCCTATCATAGACAGAAATCTTTTTTTAACAAGAATTGAATTGTTGTCTGCAAATGCATTCAATTTGGTCTAGTCCAAAAGTTTGTCTTTTGGGAAAGATATAGAGTTATGAATCACTATTTCATTAATGAAATGCTATATTATAAATTATTCTCTTTACCTGTTGACAAATTTTTAGCCTCGTATAGGATTTTGTGCCATTTGTTTTTTTGTCTACAGCTTTTGAATTTTGTGATAAGTTTTATTATTATACTGCAAAGACTTTCTCATGATCTGATTAGTTAACGTGCCAGGAACATATATATCATGTTCTCTGGCAAAAACCATATAAAGCCAGTTTCCCTTTTGAGTGCCCTGTAAACATCACAACACAACATCCAAAATGGCAGCGTCAATCGATCACCAGACTGCACATTTATGCACCAAACTGCAGGTTTTAGTGACATCAGTTTCCAGTGATGTCAGTTTTCATTGAATTGGGGCACTCAGAAGGGAAATTCTATTTCGTCAGCATACTCCATTTGTGAGATAATAAAACAGGAATATTTTGCTTAACGTGATTTGAAAGGGTAAAACTTTGCAGTATAATAAATTTGTTGTACATTCAGGTAGCAGGGGACTTGGAAACTTGTTCACGGCTGTGTCAAATCATGTCACCACCTCACCTTCAGCTCGGGTGTGACATGATTCACCACAGCCATGAACAAGTTTCCAAGTCCCCTGCCACCTGACCATACAATTAACCCATTGCCACACAATCCCTGCTTTTGACGCCCCTGAGAAAGAAGCCTTTCGAAAACATTGTGGGAAAAGGAGAAAATTCTGGTAACAGCATTTTCTCCTTTTCCCACAATGTTTTCTACCCTTCACAAAACAAATTTCAAATTTTCAGTCACTTTAATTTTGTTGTCTGCAAATGCTCTCAATTTAGACTCCTCTAAAATTTTGTTACTTGGTAAAGAGTTAAAGACCAAACTTATATATACACAAAGAAATGTCCCCTGCAGTGCTCTTACCCAACACCTATAGCACTAGGCCTGTTGTCCTCAGCGCTTGTCTTCTTTCTCTGAGCAGCACTTGTGTTCGAGGCCTCTATCGTCAATTCTTTAACAAGCTCTTCTGCCTTTGCCTCGCTGCTGATTGGCTTAGGAATGGAAGGCTGTTCCTCAGTGGCACAGAAACAAATATCAGAGGCTGTGTAGGGCAACATTCAACTTTTAACTCTTTACCAAATGACAAAATCTTAGACTGGTTACCGGCATTTTCTCCTTTTCCCATAATGTTTTCAAAAGGCTTCTTTCTCAGGGTAGTTAAAAGTTGGGATTGTGTGGTAAAGAGTTATATGAAAATGAAAATTGTTGCAGATAGCAAATGTTATGTACTTCAAATGATAGGGTTTCTCTCTGACAGGTAAAAAAAAAACATTGAATTTCTTTGAAAAGAGGGAAATGCTTACTTGCAATTTGTCCTTTTTTCCACATTTTCTATCAAGCTTTCTTTTGATCTTAAAATTTGTATGGTCATTACCGGGTAATCAGTGATTTTGGGTCAACTCTATTACCTATACTTAGTAAGAGATGGGCTGAAATGTTTTGATCACTTTTTTTTTCAGCCTTTACAAAAACTTGGACCAGTCTAAGATTTTGTCATTTGTTAAAGAGTTAATGATTAGGGATTATAAGTCCCTCAAATATTGAGATAATTGTACAAAATTTCAGGCAGTTCTAACTGATAGGTTTGCCTTGATGGATATCAACAATAAAGGTTTCTGCAATAAAATAAAATATTCACCATTTTTGCCCAAAGCACTTCCTTACATCTAACAGAAACTTACCAGAGTTGTTGACAGTCAGTGTTCTAGTTGCACATTCAGTTTCTGCGTAATACCCATTGTTGAGATATTGAGAGTATGTGGACAAGTCCAGAGTGCCTGTAGTAAGATAATGGCATAGCTCTATATCGACTCTTTATAAAAAAATTAGACTACCGGTAGTCCAAATTAAAAGCATTTACAGGCACTAGTTTAAACATAGCTCCAATAATGGTATCTTTTTCTAAATGAGCTGAAAACATTGTGGGAAAAGGAGAAAATGCTGGTTACATGCTGGTTACCAGTATTTCCTCCTTTCCCCAAAATGTTTTCTAAAGGCTTCTTTCTTGGGGTCGTCGAAGTAGAGATTGTGTGGTGATGGGTTAAAATTCTATATACATTAAGTCATTACCAAATGACAATATTTTAGACTGGGCCAAATTAAAAGCATTTGCAGACGACAAAATAAAAGTGACTAAAATTTTTTTAATTTTTTTTGGTGAAGGATAGAAAATATTGTGGAAAAAGGAGAAAATGCTGGTTACCACCATTTTCTCCTTTTCCCACAATGTTTTCTAAAGGCTTCTTTCTTTGGTCTGTCAGAAGTGGGGATTGTGTCATAATGGGTCAAAATCCTATATAATTATGTTAAACTTTGTATTCTAGTAGAGTCATTTGGAGATAATTACCAAAAAGTGGTGCTATTCATTTGTGGACATGTATGTGGGTAAAGCAATGCAAGTTGCTTATTTCGCTAGTGGTTATGTTAGAAAGCAGTCAACAGCTTAGAAAGAATATTGTACCAACAACTGGTAAAGGAAGTCACTGATTGGTACGAGGGGTGTTCGAAAAGTTTCGGGACAATTGCCGTCATTCTTTTATTTATTAAGATTTTTTAATTATTTTTTTTTTTGGTAGCAATAGCTACAACCGCATTCTATAGGTTAATCAAAACAAATAAACGAAGATGTATGCCACAGAATGAATGGTCACCATAGCAATGTCAAGTCAGTGTGAGCGGGGCGTCACTTCACAAAATAACTTTTTAATTGCAAGTATCGATCACAATAAGCTCTCCAGTATGTTTTTAAATTGTGTATGACAAAAGTATTCACCCCCTGGGTGCCCAGTCCACTGCAATCAAAAGCTACAGTGAATCGCCTACAGTAAGGCTTTACTAAACCCTTTACCCCATAAGGCATTTCTATGGTATCTCTAATTGACCATAAATAACAGCAAGGATGAAGTTGTTTCTTATGTGTATATGACACCTTTTGATAGCATTGAAAACATTGTGGCAAAAGGTGAAATTGCTCGTCACGAGCAATTTCACCTTTTGCCACAATGTTTTCCAAAGGCTCCTACAAGCAACGTGTAGAAATGAGTATCTATGGAGTGAAGGGTCAAACAGTACAGTATGGCTACCGAGATATGAACAAAGTGATGTTGCTAATGACGCTGCACAACAACTACTAATGATAAAGATGCAGCATTACCTTCGAAACACCGACGAATGTAGAACACCAAATCAACAGTGGTTACAGGAGTTGGGATCCGGTTGGCCGGGTAAGAATAGTATGCAGATGCACTTGTAGATGAAACTGGTGCACCAGATGCAGCAACGAAACTGTTGTTGAAGCTGTAGAACATGCAATACAAACTAGGAGTGCCTGAGGGGTTGTGCTGGAAAAGGAAAGCCCAGCATTCATAACCCTGGTTGCTATGGTTTCTGCAGATCATAGCACAGTCAACTGCCAGTAAATCTGTGTGCTGAAACATGTCTGGGACACCAACTGCTGACTGCTCGTTCACTATAGGCTCGTACCAGCAATCGCCTAGAAGACGAAACTTTACTTGTTTTAATTTCAAAGGCATAACCAGACCATCTTCGAAGCCAAAGTAATGATTACTACATAGTGATTGTAATCTTGGCTTGCAAAGATATAACCAGAGTTGTACAAAGAATTTTTGCCCACCTTTAACTCATTACCAAACAACAAAATTTAGGGTTTGTCCAAATTGAAAGCATTTGCAGACGACAAAATAAAAGTGACTGAAAATTTGAAATTTATTTTCTGAAGGGTAGAAAACACTGTGGGAAAAGGAGAAAATGCTGCTAACCAGCATTTTCTTCTCTTCCCACCATGTTTTCTAAAGGCTTCTTTTTCATGGGCATTAAAAGTAGGGGTTACAAGTTTAAACATATTTATTTTACATTGATTCAGAAACAAGTTCTAACAACTTATGCTAATCTCTCTCGATTCTGCTTCCTGGGAACTACACCAGTACTCACGCCGAACATGTGGGCCAATGAAAAATCCCAAAGTTGACACCCGCTCCTGGGAATCGAACTCGGGACTTTTAGGTTATGAGGCCGAAGCTCTTTATTTATAAAATGAACACAAGCTTTCAGCTGTACAACCGCCTTCTTTAAGTGTGATCCTGTGATAGAATGCCTGCAGTAATAATGTTCAGTTGTTTACCCAACATCAAGGTAACGTTGACGTCACGTAAACAACTAATACAAAGTCCCGGGATGAAGTCGTTGCAGCTTTAATCACACCAAATGGGCTCAAACCCAGACCAAAAATGCATCCAAACCATGCTTTGGCAAAAGGGGGCCCAATGCATCTCCATGATACAGAATACATGACATGTATGTTCAGTCTTCTTGGTCTATTTATACCTTCGTATCTTTCACAGATGAATATTTTCCTTTGGTTACATGGCAACATGGACAGGATGTAGGAAGAATTATAACTTCCACATGTCGCATTGTCTAGATCGATTGTTACTGGGGGATATGAATACTCGCAGTCTTGAAATTTAACAGCACTGGAGTTTGTCAGAGGTCTATGATGGCCAGACCAAAATGACAGACCCAAGTTTAACCTAAAAGGATAAGCAAATGAAACATATTATTCTCTTAATTTATATAAGTGATCACGTGTACGAATTCCGTTCATTAAATGATACACTCCTCGCAAAGATCAAGTTAAACAACGATGAATTACAGCTGCACCAGAATTGGATTATTACACACATACAATTTCTTTGTGTGGATGTGATGAGTAATGAATTACGAATCTGTCCGAGCAATTTTGTGCTGCTATCAGATAACGTTTCTTACTTTCAGGCTTTTTAACCCTTTCCTGAACAATCCCAGTTTTTTTCATCCCTGGGAAAGAAAACTTTTGAAAATATTGTGGGAAAAGGGGAAAATGCTGGTTACAAGAATGTTCTCCTTTTCATACAATCTTTGTACCCTATCAAGCACAGAAACCATAGTTTGTTGCACTTTTAACACATGGAAACACTTTCAATCTGGTCTATTCTATCTATTCTTCTATGTTGTAATTTGGGAAAGGGTTAACCCATTATCAAATGACAATATTTTAGACTGGTCCAAATTGAAAGCATTTGCAGACGACAAAATAAAAGTGACTAAAAATTTGAAATTTGTTTCGTGAAGGGTAGAAAACATTGTGGCAAAAGGAGAAAATGCTGGTTTCCAGCATTTTCTCCTTTTCCCACAATGTTTTCTAATGGCTTCTTTCTCAGGGGCTGTAGGGACTGTGTGGTAATGGGTTAAGTAAGGCACTGTCTAAATCCACAAGCAAAAAAGTGGTTCCAAGCTAACCAGATGTTTTAAAATCTCCACAATCTGTTCAATTTGCAAACAAAACAATCAGTAGAAGGTATGGCCACCATTAGCATGCATACAAACTTGAACTCTTCTGGGCATTGACCAGATCAAGCCTGCTGCCATCCAGCAATGTTGTGAAATATCCTGCCATTCTTGTTTCAAAAGTTGCTCAGGGTGTTAGGCTTTCTGAGGTCTCACATTTCCACTGTCAACATATCTGAGCATACTGAATAGGATTGAGTTCTGGAGCTGGACAGTGTGATTTGGTCAATGCCCAGAAGAGTTCAAGCTTGTTTTCATGTGAATGGTGGCCATACAAGGTATGGACCATGTTCTGTTTGCATATTGAACGGATTTTAGAGATTTGCTTGGACTGGTTTGTAACTCAATATTAAGTCTGCCATAATTATGGACATGTTTTTCGACTTTATTTCAACCCCATCTAAGACGAGCCTCTTCACTACTGTACTGCATTTAGAAACCTGACAAAAAAATCCCTTTCAATTCTGTTGGAAAAGGATTTGACTCTACCACACAGTCCCAAACCCAAACAAAGAAAGCTTTTGAAAACATTGTAGGAAAAGGAGAAAATGATGGTCAGCAGCATTTTCTCGCTTTCTTACAATGTTTTCCACCCTTTCCAATGCAAAATTTAAATTCTGATTCACATATATTTTGTTGTCTGAAAATACTTTTAATTTGGACTCATCCAAAATTTTTTGGTTTGGTAAAGAGTTAAGGCTCCCAATCTGCAGCTATTTTAACAGGTAAATTTTTGCCCTGTAACTCATTACCAAACGACAAAATTTTAGGCTTGTCCAAATTGAAAGCATTTGCGGACAACAAAATAAAAGTGACTGAAAATTTGAAATTTATTTTGTGAAGGGCAGAAAACATTGTGAGAAAAGGAGAAAATGCTGGTTACCATCATTTTCTCCATTTCCCACAATGTTTTCAAAAGGCTTCTTTCACAGAGGTGTTTAAAGTCCGGAATGTGTGGTAAAGGGTTAAGAGACAGTTTCAGGTGCATTTTAAGGGCTTCTGCTAGGTAAAAAGTTGAACATGTAACCTGAAGGCCCCAAGTTAGTGCCACACTACAGGCACTGGGTTTTTCGCAGATGTGTCTTACACAAACACTGCAGAACCTTAGCCTGGTACTAGTTAAATCTTGGACATGCGTTTATTACTTTAAACGTATTTATTTTCAATCGACTGAGAAACAAGTTCTTATACTTATCTCTCTTGATTCTGCTTCCTGGGAACTACACCAGTACTCGTGCTGAATGTGTAGGCCAATGGAAAATCCTTAAGTTGACGCCCACTCCAGGTATCGAACTCAGGACCTTATGGTTACAAGGCTGACGCTCTACCTCACAGCCACGGACACCACACGCATTAATTATTTATGAGAGCTCTCACCCTCATATATGTATGATTGAAATGTTGTTGACAGTTGCATTAAACACCATTCACAATCAGTCTATCAAACTCTTGATATAACCTCTGTAGCTGGTTTTAATATGGTAAATTCTAAAACCTGTCATCTAGTAAAGAGTTGCTGACATTCGATTTTTACCGTGTGGTCAAGTTATGTCCCCATGTGGTCTGGTCCAGACTTATAAGCTCATAGATTTCTGTTTCGCTCTTTATCTTCACAAGTTGACCATACTGGTTAGCACAAATCTCTTTCGCCTCATTCCAAGTTCTTTCGTTTGTAAATAAAGTGTAGATACGCCGCATTGTAATCCCAGAAATAGGAACTTAAAAAGAAAAAAAATCTTTTAACCCTGTATCTCACAATCTTGAGTTTTAATGACCCTGAAGAAGAATGTTGTAGAAAAAATAGTGAGAAAAAGAGAAAATGCAGGAAACCAGCATTTTTTTCACCTTTGCCCACGTTTTCTTTACCTATAAAAACAGAAATTGTCATTTAAGTTACATTTCGTGTTTTTGTCTGCAGATGGTTTTGATTTGATCAATTCCAAAAACTTGCCATATGGTAAACAGTTAAAAAAAAGATAGATGGTGTAAGTATTATAGTGTACCTGGACTCTTTACCGTAAAATCACAAGTTTTAATAAGGTGGTGTTCAAAAACATTGTGGGAAAAAGAACTAGTGGTGACTAGCATTTTCTCTTTTTTCCCAAGTGTTTTCTACCCTATCAAAGACAAAGTGGGGTGATCATAAAGATCGTGAACCACCTCGTTATTTTGAAAACCACTACATGTAGAAATACAAAATTGTGCATAGATGAGCATCAATTATCTGGTAACTGACTCAAGCTTTCAAATGTCGTCATATTCAGGTAGATAAAGTATTACTTCATTTTAATGACATCATATATTGCATTAGTGGTCTAAAATATCCGACAACATTTTATTTGACTCAAGAGAAATCATAAAGTTTTACGTCAAACTCGAAAAGTATTTATCGGAAATCAAAAGCGATTTAGAACCAGTTAAAGGGGACTCTGCACTTAAGAAATCTGATATTTGCACATGGACAGGACTGGTTTAGACAAGGGTGCAATACTGTTAAAGATGACTCTAAATCTGGCCGTCCATCAACATCACTCACAGACAAAATCATAACAGCTGTAGAGCAGCATGTAAAACAAGCTCGTCGAAATACTGTCAGGAAAATACATGTAGCTTATACATTTGACCTTTCACATAGGAGTGCCCAGGAGATTTTGACAGGGAATATTGGAATGTTACGTAACTGCACAATGTGGGTATCTCAGCAAGTGATACCCAAGAAAATTGGGGATAGGATTGAAATCTTTAAATAAATTTCTGAATGCACTAAACATGGAAACACTTGCCAACACTCCGTACAACTTAGTCCTGACTCCATGTGTCCTGTGACTAGTTCATGTTTTGAAAGATTCTCTATGTGGCATGCACTGCGAGAGCCCCTCACCTGATGGTAACATCATGTGAGGGGCTCTCACATATGCTTTGCTCACAGAAATTAAGAATTAATAATTATATTCATAAAACTCAGAGGAGGTTACTTTAAAAAAAAAAGTACATACTCCAAGTTGCTTTTTATAGTAGTACATGTATTCCAATACCGGCACTGGTCCATGTTCTTTCTGATTACCCCTCGTAAATCATCCATTTTCAGAGTTTTGGGAGCCATACGCTCAAACTCTGTTGTGGGGTGTTATATTACATGAAATCTGAGAAGGTCAGAAGGTAAAAATATTAACCCATTACCAAACGACAATATTTTAGACTGGTCCAAATTGAAAGCATTTGCAGACGACAAAACAAAAGTGACTGAAAATTTGAAATTTGTTTTATGAAGGGTAGGGAAAAAGGAGAAAATGCTGGTTACCAGCATTTTCTCTTTTTCCCACGATGTTTTCTAAAGGCTTCTTTCTAAGGGGCATCAAAAGTAGGGATTGTGCGGTAATGGGTTAAACAGAAAGACACATAAAAAGCAGTTTGTACATACCAAAGCAAGATGTTGAAGCCAGTACGAGACAAATCCATGTTGATTTCTGGAAAGATACGAGATGATAATCTCAGATTTTAGGTGTTAACTCTTTACCAAACGATGAACAACAAATTTAGACTGGTCTAAATTTAAAGTATTCACAGACAATACAATAAATGTGGCTGAAGAATCGAAATTTGATTTGGAAAGGATAGAAAATATCATAGAAATAATAATTTTACTTACAAAATTCATACTCCAACAGTTGTAATAGTAAGTTCTGTTGAATTGTATTCATTAATGAAATGGTAAGTTTGCTATACATTAGGGAAGTTTTCTCCTTTACAAAAGTCTACCAATTACAGTATTTTCTAATAATTAAACTTGTACCATGCTAATTAAATTTGCTCGGTAAACAGAAAAAAATCAATGGACACTTTACCAGTGGCAGATTACCACACTACAGAATGTTTTCAAATATACCAATGTACCAGTCAGACACGAACCTACCTTCAGTTTGAAGGTGTCTGCTCCCATGCTATTTTTGTGACTGGTCTCCGCATTGACCAGTCACAAAAATAGCATGGGAGCAGACACCTTCAAACTGAAGGTAACATGAACCATGAACTCTTGATGATAATCCATCTATGAAGAGTTTTCCCTCCTCTCCCCCCCCCCCCCCCCAAAAAAAAAACATCACCAGTAAATTTGTTTGAGATGGTATTGGGTTAAATGATCACTATTTTATCATGACTTTTTTTTCTTTTAACTCTTTACCTAAGGACAAAATTTTAGACTGGTCCAAAATGAAAGCATTTGCAGACAACAAAAATGAAGGTGACTAAAGAATTGAAATTTGTTTCAGGAATGGAAGAAAACATTGTAGGAACAAGAGAAAATGCTGGTTACCAGCATTTTCTCCTTTTCCCACAGTGTTTTCAAAAAGGCTTCTTTCACTGGGTGTTAAAGGTAGGGATTGTGTGGTAATGGGTTAACTCTTTACTGGGTGACAGTATTCTGGACCTGTCCAAATTGATGACATTTATGGATGACAAATAAAATTAGGTTCAAATAATAGGATTTTATATCAAAAATTAATAAAAAAAAAAAACAGACATTGTCGGAAAAGAAGCAAATGCTCCTTACTAGCATTCTCTCTCATTCCCCGTCTTATTTTCAACAGCTTTCTTACTGTGAAATAGATTTATGTTGGTCGTCAGTCCTTATCTTTGCATTTTTGTGTCCGTTTCTCCATTTTAAAAAATATGGCTGAATTTATTTTCAAGAAGCTTTCGCTACCACCTGATGTGTTTAAAAATTCATTTAATAATGATAAAATTTAGTTGTATTCTTTAGAAAGTGTTTATCAATAATCGCGGAACTTTAATTATTCATATTGTAAATAGATCTACGTACGGTGTTGTTTGAATTCTTCTTGGACCTGTTCCAGGCCAAAGAAAATTAGATCGTTTTCTGTTTCAATACATCTGTGACCAATTTACTGATTTTACGCATTAACTCATTACCAAATGACAATATTTCAGGCTTGTCCGAATCGAAAGCATTTGCAGACGACAAAATAAAAGGGACTGAAAATTTGAAAATTTGTTTTGTGAAGGGTAGAAAACATCGTGGGAAAAGGACAAAATGCTGGTTACCAGCATTTTCTCATTTTCCCACAATGTTTTCTAAAGGCTTCTTTCTTAGGGTCAAAAGTAGGGATTGTGTGGTAATGGGTTAAATTGCTTCTAGAATCTAATCAAGAAAAACAATTCTATCGGTCTACCAGTATATTTTAATAGATCTAGTTTTAGATAGAACTCGTTACAAGATGCGAGTATGTTCGCAATATCTAAAGCTTACAATTCTTTTATGCACATTTGAAATGTTTGTTGTCCACTGTAAAATAAGCACAAGAGAGTGATTGCTCGCTATTTTCCTTTTTCCACGATGTTTTCACGTGGATTACAGATTGTGGTTTGAAAATGCGGTTGTTTGCGCCTTGAAACTTGCATCTAATCAGCAGCTTCTATTTGTACCACGTGATTTAATTGACGGCCATGTTGAACCGCTGAAAACAAACAGCGAAATCTGATATCGCAGACTTTTAACTTGTTTTTAATTAAAAAAGCGTCGTTTTAATCTTGATATTTTAAAGACACGTATTCTATATGTATTTACATTCTAAATAGTGTGTGATTCAAGTCCAGAAATTTGAAGAACTTCCGAAAAGTACCGTAAAACATTGGAAACGATATGTAAACAAAACAGGTATCGGCTTTATTTGTTACTAAATGAAGTGGGTGGGGTGCTGTATTCAGAGGATAACTTTTACTTCAATTGATATCCTTTTATTTTGGATCGTCAGCTATGAAAAATCTTGAAAATATAGATTAATGGGTAGGAATTTTTCTCCATTTTAACCCTTTCCCAAACGATAAATTTTGGACCCTTCCAAACCCAAAGAGTTTGCAGACGACAATTTTAGATTTGGCGAAAATGGCAGAATATTCACTGCAGACACGTAAAACCCAGGGCTTGTTTGGGAAAGAGTTGAACAAGCAGTCTCATAGACAGAGACATACAGTCTCATTGAAAGATGCCCAGAAGCTGGTTATGATTGAAGTCTAAATAACAAGATATTATGGTGATTTTTTTTTTCATATTTACACATGTATTGATAGCGTCGGACATCCGGGCATTTTCGGTGATCACGTGATAGCAACAAGGGCGGAGGTGAAAACGAACGGCATCTGAATATACGCGTATAGTTATTTGGTGACATTTTAGAAATGAAATTCACCGTAAAAACTATAAATATGCCAAAAATCGGCCGTGTCGGTAGTTGTATCCATTATCACTTTCGAAGAATCAAAAACTGTCAATTTATCAATTTTCCGGTATCCTACAGAAAAAAGAGTTATAACTCAGGCGCTGCTTCCTTTTGCTTTTCATAGAAGCTTTCGTGTGCAGACTATACATTATTAATACCGAGAAAGAAATAATAATTTCTAGCAAACTACCTGAGATTTATAAGACAAGAATTTAAAAAAATATGAAATGCGAACTGTAGTTAAATCAGGGATTAATAAAAATGCATTTGAAAACGAAACAAAAGTTTTCGGAACTCAAAAATGAGAATGAACTTACCCTATGTAAAAAAAAGTTGATTATTCCAAATCCTGTTTTCCGTATTTACAAATGATAAAGTGAAAATTAAACAGGACAGGCACATTTTTATGACATGTGTGTGTTAGTCTGTGTTTAGCAAAGACCATGTGTCACCTACTAAGTACTTCAGTGATATACCGAGATCAAAGGAACACCCGGCTAACCCTTTACCAGCTTTAATACGAAAACAGTTTAGCACATACTTTTCCCTTAAAATGAAACTGACACCACCATTTTTGGAGGGAAAGAGAAGTTTAAAATTTGAACAGACCTTCGTCGTTACAATAGTCATAGATTAAGAGGGATTTTAAAAAATTGCAAGTGAGAAGATATATAATATCTTCTTCGGCCCGAATTTTATCAGGAAACTCAAACTTTATCGTGTTCCAACTTTCAACAAATGGTCTGTTGGTGTCTCTTTGCACACAATAAAACTCTTTTTTCTCATTACAGAAATGACATTTATCACAACACTAATCCTTTTCAAAAAAAAAAAAAAAAAAGACATCTCCAACTTGAAAACATCTACTCACTTCAATTTCATATGGTTTAACTAATGTCACTGAATAGAAAACATCATAGGGAAAGGAGAAATGCTTGTCACGAGCAGTTTATACCCTTCCTACAATGATTCTTTTTCTTTTTTTTTTTTTTTTTTAATTCGGGATTGTAAGGTAAAAGTTTAATGGTTAAAATAAATCGAACCAGTTATCCCTGTGTTTCAAGCCCTGCACTTTACCAACTTAGAAAAGTCCGACATGTGCTGAACAATCAGACTAGCTATCGCAATTTTTATAAACTTAATTTGTCCTTTTCAGAACGACAAAATTTTGACTTGTCCAAGTTAAAAGCATTTGAGGATAACAAATATAAGTGTGGCTCAAAACTGATATTTTGTATATAAAGGGTAGAAGACATAGTAAAAGGAGACAATGTTTGTAACTAGAATGTTCTCCTTTTCCCACAATGTTTTCTGAAGGATTTTTCTTTCTCAGAGTCTTTAAAAATCGGGTTTTGAACAATGAGAGTAATGGCTTATTGGACTAAAAATTTCAGTAAACTGCAAACCTTGGGACCTATCAAAATCCATAGCATTTGAAGCCGACTGTTTAGATGTGGGTCAAATTGATGAAATTGTTTTTGAAAAAGTAGAAAATATCCTGGGAAAAGGAGAAAATGCTGATTCCAAGCATTTCACTTTTTCTTCAGGGATCCTTCATTTCCAGGGTTGTTAAAACTCGGTATCGCTTGGTAAAAGGTTTAAGAAGCTTTTCGGTGTCTTGAAAGAAATAGGGACAGTCAATTTACTGAAATGACACAACTGAAAGCATACTTTTGAATTTTTAAGAAAGTTACGATTTAAAAAAAAAAAACTTCGAACTTTTATGTTGCGCATAATTCAGTCATGTGCCTAAACATGGCTTCAGTTCAAATCTTCAATTTTCCATCCCCATTCACAAAATACTCGTATTTATAATCCAGGTTGAGTTCTCAAAAGTCTTAAAAAGTACTAGTATACTTTGTACGTGTCATATGAATCTTCACAAAATGGGTGAAGGGTGTTCCGTGTTCTTTTGATCTCGGTATCGCACTGCAGGGTGGACAACCCAAGAGCTGTAACGTAATTGCTTGGTGGAAATAAAAAAATAACGCGCACGTGTCACATTACACTGACTGTTTATGTCTGCTACTGATTTTCTTTCACCCTTATGGTGACCATTTGTGTTTAAAATTTGGATTTTTTTGCAGATTACAGAGGGTAAGTCCATTCTTCAAACTAACACATTTATCCTAACACATTTATCACAATTAGAATTTTCGAACAAGACATAGACTACCAAAGCCATTTTTTTTTTTTTTTTTTGATAGAGTAGCAATATTGTGGAAAAAAGAAAGGATGCTGATTGGTATTTTCCTTTCACTGCAATATTTTTCAGAATTCTCTCTCTCCATGGTCGGAAAAACCATGGATTTCTTTTGTACTGGGTTAGATCTTATCAGGTCGGTCTCGGGGCAAGGTTTAAAAAGACTGCCCCTTTTTTTTTTTCGCTCAAATATTAGACAATTAAAATGATAACCATCAAATAACAAGATATTTTACTGGTATAGTAATTTTTAATGACTAAACTTGAGATGTTTAATAGCTTATCAGCCTTTGAAAATTCAGGAAATCGCTCTGGTCAGAGAGAGAGAGAGAGAGAGAGAGAGAGAGCGAGAGAGAGAGAGAATCCTTGGGAACCATGGAATTCTTCGACCTTTCTTTAAGTCTGATGAACAACATAATGTGTTTACACTCTTTTAAGGCTCGGACATGAAGCAGACTAAGACAAAATGAACATTCATTTCTATGTCTGAAGGGTCTAGATATATAAATGGTAGGTCTATTTGTGCAGGCATATTTAAAGAAAATCGTCTCATAGAAAAATTGACAACTCGTCATTCGTATTCTAAAGTATATTTCTAATAGTTATCGTAACTGTTAAAAGCTTTTGATTCGTGAAAAACGTAGTTTTTCTCAAGGATAAAAATTGCAAACAGCACTAAAACATATGGTTGCTATGTTATCGATTCACCTCCGAAAATGGCCGCCGCTCGTTGTTAGGGAATGTGACGTCACGCCGATGTACCCTATTGCTCACAGAAAGCTTCTTTCTTAGTGTCATGGAAGCAGGGACTGTTTGGGAAAGGGTTATTACAAAACGAAATCTTGAGGCTTGCAGCTAACAGATATGTAACAGGAGAAACAGACAAAAACATGTAGAATTTGGTTTTCCTGTAACAAAATTCATCTCCTCTGTCACTTGAGGCTCACACTGTTTGTGAAGTGAAGAAGACAGGAAATGTTCGCATGAGTACTGCATATGTAATGGAAAAAATGGTCTATTTACGGATATGACTGTGCAAGAACAGACTTGTACCAGATATAACAGACATGTAAGGCATGAGAACTGGACGAAACATTCTTCCAATGTATGGTGAACAGAAATGAAAGGAACACCAAATTAGGAAGAAGGGATCGGTCACATGACATGACAACTGACATGCTGAGGCCGTAAATAGTCAGATGCGTCCAAAGTCTGTAAATTGGTTGTCTCTGTCCGTTTTGTCCACTGGAAATTTTGAACATCTTCAAAACTTCTCACTGGACGGAACAGGGATCACTGGAGGTCGCCAGACAAGTAGCGAATTCAAAGAACGAGAAACAGAGGTAAAATGGAAATGAACAGACACAAAGGGACAAAATGATTTTTTTATCCATCACTCGTCCATTAATAGCTTGGTGTGACCAAGGCTTGCGACTTGTCAATATTGAAAGCATTTGCAAATGAAGTTTTTTTTTCTTCAAAGGTCAGAAAACATTTAAGGAGAAGGAGAAAATGGTGATTACCAGCATTTTCTCCATTTACCTTCTTCCTTTCCATAACAAGCCCTGGTTTTTACGTGTCTGCACTACAAGTCTATTGAAAACACTGTGGGAAAAGGAGAAATTGCTCATAACGAGCAATTTCTCCTTTTCCCACAGTTTTTTTCTACCCATTTCAAGAATTTTCTGCCATTTTCCTCAAATTTGAAATTATTGTATGCAAACTTTTCAGTTTGGAAGGGTAGAAAATTTGTCGTTTTGGAAAGGGTTATTGTTCCAAAGGTCTTTGGAATAAGGGTCATTAAAATATAGAATTGTGTGGTGAAGGGTTAAATTGCCATATCTTGATCTTTTCTATATTGCCTAAAAATGTCTTCTTTCATTATTTGGCTGTCCCCCTAGAGGTCTGTTCTTCAAGTAGACCTTTACTCTGTTTTGATAAAAGATTACTGAAGAGGGAAACAAGTACTAGAGATTTATTTCAGTGGTTGAAGTAGCAACAGGCTCTAAAAAATACAAATATTACGTCATAATCCTGTCTTAACCCTTTACTCCATAGATACTCATTTCTACGCATTGCTTGAAGAAGCCTTTGGAAAACATTGTGCCAAAAGGTGAAATTGCTCGTGACGAGCGATTTCATCTTTTGGCACAATGTTTTCTATGCTATCAAAAGGTGTCATGTACACATAAGAAACTGCTTCATCCTTGGCGTTATTTAGGGTCAATTAGAGATACCATAGAAATGCCTTATTGGGTAGAGGGTTAATTCTGTCTTTAGAATGAACATTTACTTAAGTTGCAGCTTAAAGCTTTGTTACTAACTAACACTAAGATATTACCTTTCTGTTAAAAAGTTCTCTAATTGGCTACTCTTCACAGAACATGCACATGCTATAGTCTTAATCATTAACTCTTTATCACACAATCCCAACTTTAAACAACCCTGAGAAAGAAGCATTATGAAAACATTGTGGGAAAAGGAGAAAATGCTGGTTATCAGCATTTTCTCCTTTTCCCACGATGTTTTCTTCCCTTTCAAAGTCAGAAATCATCTTACAAACAAGATTAAATTAATTTGTTGTCCACAGATGCTTTGAATTTGGTCCAGTCTAAAAATTTGTTATTTGGTAAAGAGTGCCGGGGCCTTTCAATATTTTAGTTGCATTTAAGACCAGTGCCAATCAAGATCAGACTGCACACAATTTGAAATCTAATCTTTAGTTTACACTTTCTGTTTGAAGTCCATGCACAAAAGTTACTGTGAAATTTTGGTCATTTTGGTAAAATTTCTAGATCTAGATTTCTGGTTTTTGACTTTATTGGTCACTTTCAGCTTTTACCAGTGACAAAATTCTAGACTGGTTCAAACTGAAAGCGATTGCAGACTACAAATTTGGATCTTATAAATGAAATTTAAGAAAATATATGGGAAGTGTAGAAGGTGCTGGTTATTGACATTTTCTCCTGTTCCTACATTGTTAAACTTTTCAAAAGTCCTGTCTGTGTAGTCTAACCTTGGGACTGTTAACTCTTCACCACATAATCCTAACTTTTTACGACTCTGTGAAAGAAACCTTTTGAAAACACTGCAGGAAGAGAAAATGCTGGTAGCCAGGTAACTAGCATTTTCTCTATTTTTCACAAAGTTTTCTACCCAGTTGGAAACAAATTTCAATTTTTGAGTTACTTTTGTTGTCTGGAGGTGCTTTCAGTTTGGACCAGTCTAAAATTTTGTCATTTGGTAAAGAGTTAACCCATTTGAAATCATATGCAGAATTCAGAATAAAAGTGACTGAACAGTGACTGATGCTGCTTTCAACATGTTACTCAATTATATTTAGGCAGCCAGTGTACCTATCCATACCATTCCTGAAGTGTTTTTCTCTGGTATGTTTCACATTATTCTCACACCAGTACTTTACACTGACTCCTCAGCCACAGAGCCATCATTGAAACAAGCCAACGAATTGGTTTTGGAACGAAAAAGCCCAGTAGGCAAATTTGTATCATTGTGCCAATAAAAGGCTATGAGTGAGAGAATCTATTTTCAATCAAAAAAAAGTATCTCAACGATCGATGGCCTCACCCAATGTATTTTAAAATGCCATTTCAAATAAGATATCTGTGTGCCACCAAAAAACTCATTTGTCTGAGAAAGAATGAGTTTAACTGGGTTTATTTCCTTGGCTTTGCACAAATTAAGATACATGGTTGTCAAAATTCAATCTTAAACGCATAGTGGTATTGTCTTCGACAAATACCACAGAAATGATCAACATAGAGAGGAATGACCATCATGAATCAGTCCTCAGAAAGAAATTACTAACTTTGTGGCTTGAACCACTGACCCCTTGGTATCAAGCCTTATATGATACCTTACAAATTGCAATGCAAGGCGTCTTTGGTTGAGAGAGAGAAAGCAAGATTAGTTATTCACTTTTTTTTATTGAAGTAAATAATATTGGTATTACAAGTGATAGTTTTGGGTGAGGACACCCATTGTTTAAACATTAACATAGCTTATTTACCCTTTCACTTGAATGAATAATTGTAAACTCTGTTCTCTGAAGAAGAAGACTTGTGGACAAATTTTTTTCATGGGGAAATGAAAATGCTGGTTACCAGCTTTGTTTTTCTTTTTTTCCACAGTATTTGCTGCTCCATCATTTAAAGACAATAATTCCTTTTTTCGTAATATGTCTAAAAATACTTTCTCTTTCTGCAAGTGTACTTTTTTCCTCGTCTTTTAACCCATTACCACACAATCCCTACTTTTGATGACCCTGAGAAAGAAGCCTTTATAAAACATTGCAGGAAAAGGAGAAAATGCTGGTAACCAGCATTTCTTCCTTTTCCCACAATGTTTTCTACCCTTCACAAGACCAATTTCAGTTTTTCAGTCACTTTTATTTTGTCGTCTGTAAATGCTTTCGATTTAGACAATCCTAAAATTTTGTCGTTTGGTAATGAGTTAACCTTTTACTCCATAGATACACATTTCTACGCATTGCTTGCAGGAGCCTTTGGAAAACATTGTGGCAAAAGGTGAAATTGCTTATGACGAGCAATTTCACCTTTTGTCACAATGTTTTCTTTGCTATCAAAAGGTGTCATATACACATAAGAAACAGCTTCATCCTTGCTGTTATCTAGGGTCAATTAGAGATACCATAGAAATGCCTTATGGGGTAAAGGGTTAAAGAACTAGCTGTGCTCAGCTTCAAGTGGTTTTTCCATGTGGTGTACATGAAAGATCAGACAGCATGCTTTTATACATTCTGTTGACACTGATTTTGATCTTCACTGTCCCTCTCATTAAAGATACATGTATTTTAACCCTTATCCTGCCGAATAAAAATTGTTGACGATTAAGCAAACACATTTTGCTAAATATACGGGCATTGGGCTAGACTAATGAAACCCAGACTACAAATAAAACAGCGGAGGATGTAAAGCAAGATCAGACTGCACGTATGTGCAGGCTGATCTTGCTGTACATTCTCCGCAAAAGTCATCCATGGTCGCGTTCGGCAGGATAAGACTGTTAACTCTTTACCACACAATCCCGACTTTACAACCCTGAGAAAGAAGCGTTCTAGAAAACATTGTAGGAAAAGGAGAAAATGCTGGTACCAGCATTTTCTCCTTTTCCCACAATGTTTCTACCATGCTGGAAACCAATCTCAGTTTTTGAGTTATGTTTATTTTGTCGTCTGCAAGTACTGTCAATTTGGACCAGTCTAAAATTTTGTTGTTTGGTAAAAGGGGAAATAAAACAACCTTAAGCTGCAACAACCGAGTCACTGTCCCAGGGTTTTCCTTTGACTTTGAAAATTGGGGGTCATTGTGACCCGCTTCCTGATTAGTTGCGGGTCATTTCATTAATTTTGGGGGTCAAAAATATGGATATCCTCGTCATCAACTTCAAACACAATTTATAATGCATTTTACCTTTTAAACGCCAACTCCCCAGATTGAAAAGTCGGTCGATCATTTCTGACGGAAAGGCCGATGTTATTTTTTGACAGACCAAACATTTTCGCTGCTTGACGTGGCTTGATCGGCAGTTGTAGGAAGCAGATGATAGAAGAATGCTACAGTTTTCTTCGTCATGACATTATTTTTCCTCTAACAGCACAGACCGGTAATGTTTACTTTTATATACCAGAAGTCGTGTAAAATATGCAATGAAATACAGAGAACCCAACCACGACTTTGACTGGGCCCATATTTAAGACACGTGTCCAATATACATTTCGGCAATAATGCGTAAACCAGTCTTATTCTATAAATAAATTACCGGAAAACCACTTTTATCTAAAATAAACCCTGTAGTTAAAAAAAGAATGGTGTTTTTCTGACATTGAAGCAAGAACAGACTTGGAATTATGACGCTTCATTCAACTTCGTACATTATTTAGATTTTGGAAAGTTGCGTCACCGATGACGCACTGTCATTTATTTTGGGGGTCATTCGAATTTAAATTGTGTCAATGACGCAGGATTTGTGCGTCATGGAAAACCCTGCTGTCCTATCTGAAAATGTTTGTTTCTTGCTCTTGAAAACATTCTGAAAAAGTGACAGATTCATTGTCTTTCTGCATAATTAAAAATATATGTATGTTTTTGTTACATGTATTTTAAATGACAAACAATGGCTGGAAAAGCTATTAAAAATCTCTATTGCCATTGTTTTTCTTTTCTCCATGAACAAAGATGAAAGTGCAATACATTTAAATTGTATTTACCTGGATGAATATCAAAATTGATGGATTGTTTGAATTTTGTGTTTTATGTTGCTTTCAAGATTATTCCAGACAATCTGACATATCACAGGGAAAGCTGATTTATATATGTACACCATATGTTGGTTTCAACAGTCTTAGGCCAGGGCTGTCAAGTGTTTTGCCCAAAGACACTCCTACAAGAAAACCTAGTGCTTCAAGTGAGGCTTGAACTTGGGCCTCCAGATTACAAGTTCTGCACTTTAGCCGAGAGCTATGCAGGACCCAAGGTTTTAGAAAAATGTTGAGACAAAATGAATAGTCTTTTTAGATTTCATCCATTATGTTCAGAGACAGTCTGTAACTTTGTGTGGGCTTGGAAATACAGAAATGAATTACAATGTCAGGAACTAGATATTGTGTCTTGACTCTTGACAATGTGAAAACTTGAACCACTGACCCCTTGGTATCAAGCTTTATATGATACCTTACCAATTGCAATGCAAGGCATCTTTGGTTGAGAGAGAAAGCAAGATTAGTTATTCACTTTTTTTTTATTGAAGTAATACAGAAATGAATAACAGTGTCAGGAACTAGATATTGTGTCTTGACTCTTGAAAATATGAAAACTTGACAAACTGAAGTCACAGTGAAACTATTTGATCATGAAATTTAGCACATGCAGTAAAAACCTACTTGACAGGGAAAATGTGATAGTTAACCCATTTCCAAACAACAATATTTTAGACTGGTCCAAATTGAAAGCATTAAATTTTGCAGATGACAAAATAAAAGTGACTGAAGATTTGAAATTTGTTTTGTGAAGGGTAGAAAACATTGTGGGAAAAGGAGAAAATGCTGGTTATCAGCATTTTCTCCTTTTCCCACAATGTTTTCTAAATGCTTCTTTCTCAGGGGGCGTCAAAAGTAGGGATTGTGTGGTGATGGGTTAAAAGCTGATTGGTAGAAATGATTATCTATAGGTTTGCTTATTGATTAAGTAATATTATCATAAACTTTTCTTAGAAAATTGACAAAGAAACACACAAAAAAAGAAAAAAATATTAAGTCAAGGGGATTATGCAACAAAGGTTTATACCAGATTTGCTGCCAACAACAAGTATATGTGTGACATATAAATCTATTAGGTCAACTGTGATTGACTGACTCTTTGCTAGATGGCATCTTTGGATATAGTCATAGTTAAAGTATTTATAGTAAAAAAAAACTTAAAATGGTTCCAATTGTTGGATGTTTTTTGGTAAGTTCTAAAAAAATCTGGAAGAAGGAGAAAATACTTGTAAACAGCATTTCCTCCTTTCCACAAATGTTCTTTACCAATGTTTTTTTTTCCATGTTATCAATAGATGAAATGATAAGCAAAAGGGTTTAGGTCAGTCTTTCCTAGCTCTTTTGATGTACTTGATGAAAAATTATGATTTGATTGGATCAAGGCTGTTCGCGGATTAAGGGGATTATCAGAAACTTACTGTACAATAGTCGAAGGTTATTAAGTCTTTTGATAACATCAGATTGGGCAATATATATAAATAGAGATCTAAAACTTTTATTGAATTGCTGAGGAAATCAAATTTATACAGATTGAAAGTATAATGGATGAAATTTGACCCCATTTCATTGGATGAATAAGTTATTTGTTACCAATGCAATTATTCAATTTTACTATTGTATCATGGAGTGCACACAGTAATTAATGTTAAGTCAAACTTTAGGAGGAGAAAAAAACATGACAACAATAGGAGAAATTGCTCATTATAAGCAACAGATGTTCTGTGAAGGGTAGAAAACATTATGGGAAAAGGAGAAAATGCTGGTTACCAGCATTTTCTCCTTTTCCCACAATGTTTTCTAAAGGCTTCTTTCTTAGTGGCGTCAAAAGCAGGGATTGTGTGGTATTGGGTTAAACAGAATTTTATTGGTGCATAGTTTTCAATCCTAATTTCTTCATCTTCAGTTATAAAAGGATCCGAGGATAATTATGCTTGATAAAGGAGGGAATTTGTTAATGAATAGATCATTTAACTGATGGAGGGTGACAATTTGGATACATGTTTTATTTGTGTGGATGTGATGGATTAATGACCTTATTTAACCCATTACCACACAATTCCTTTTTTGAGGCCCCTGAGAAAGAAGGCTTTAGAAAACATCGTGGGAAAAGGAGAAAATGCTGGTAACCAGCATTTTCTCCTTTTTCCACAATGTTTTCTACCCTTCACAAAACAAATTTCAAATTTTCAGTCACTTGTATTTTGTCGTCTGCAAATGCTTTCAACTTGGACTAGTCTTAAATTTTGTCGTTTGGTAATGGGTTAACAGTAATAAAAATGGTGCTAGGAAACTTTCTCCCTGTGTCACAGATTTGACTGATCTGTTGGATTTATTTGTTGATATCATTTTGTCTGAACTTCTTTGTTAGCTTTAACCCATTACCACTCAATCCCTACTTTTGACATCCCTGAAAAAGAAGCCTTTAGAAAACATCGTGGGACATGGAGAAAATGCTGGTAACCAGCATTTTCTCCTTTTCCAACAATATTTTCAACCCTTCACAATACAAATTTGAAATTTTCAGTCACTTTTATCTAGTTGTCTGTAAATGCTTTCAATTTGGACAAGCCTAAAATATTGTCATTTGTTAATGAGTTAAGTGCTGATATACCCTTTTCAAAACTCAGTTCTGAGTTTTAACAAACATGGGGAAACAGTCTTTTGAAAACCTTGTGGCAAATGGAGAGAGTGCCGGTAATCAGCATTTTCTCCTTTTCGCACACATTTATTTTTACACATTCTCAGATAGTTCCCATGATTTCAGCTAAAGATTGTACATGTATTTTGTTTGCAATTATGCTTTCAGTTAGGATTAGTATATTTTATTGTTTTGTAAAGGGTTAAATGAAACTTTGCAGATCAAAGAGCTAGACAAAGTACTGCTATTTCCAGGTTGTTTTGGTCTGAGAATGAAACAAAGTAGTTGATCAGCAAGTTCAACATACTCTTTCCAGTCTGATTTTGATCTATTTTGTCTCACGGTGAAACAACAAAAGTAGTTACCAGTCCTTTACAGTCCTTTACAGCTTCAAATTTGTGACAGATGACTTCAATTGACCTCAAAGATGTCAGTACATGATTATGGATATTCATTTTGAATTACATACTGGCTGACTTTATAAACATATCACTTTATTCTCCAAAATTTAATATTTTCTCTATACTTAGCAGATCACAACATCCGGTAACATGCTGAAACAAAGTCACTGAAGAAATTGGTTTTGATATGAATGCCAGTATACTGTTAAAAGATATTTGAACTTTGTTTTTATAAAGTATGAGCATCAAGTCTCTAAAAAGGTTTTTATTTAACCCTTTACCTCACAATCCTGACTTTTGACGACCCTGAGAAAGAAAGCCTTTGAAAATATCGTGGGAAAAGGAGAAAATGGTGGTAACCAGCATTTTCTCTTTTTCCCACAATGTTTTCTGCCGTTCATTGACCCTTTACTCCATACTCATTTCTACGCATTGCTTGTAGGAGTCTTTGTAAAACATTGTGGCAAAAGGTGAAATTGCTCATGATGAGCAATTTCACCTTTTGTCACAATGTTGTCTATGCTATCAAAAGGTGTCATATACACATAAGAAACAGCTTCATCCTTCCTGTTATTTAGGGTCAGTTAGAGATACCATAGAAATGCCTTATGGGGTACAGGGCTAAACAAATTTCAGATTTTCAGTCACTTTTATTGTCGTCTCCAAAATGCTTTCCATTTGGACAAGTCTAAAATTTTGTAATGTTGTTTGGGAAAGAGTTAAGCTCTGTGTTTCTAAAGTCAGTCAGTATAATCATAAATATGAGTGAAAACTTGGCAGCGACAAGAACAGACCTTCTTCATATGTTCTATTTGAGCCATGCTCTGGGAAAAAGGGGCTTAATATATCTGTAAACAGTATCGACATACTGACCTGGACTGAAACTTCACTATTGGTAAATTTTCTGTTTGTCACCAAGGTCAGTAATTGAAAAAAGAAATGATTCCTATGGATCCACAATTCTGTGATGGCATAATTATGGGCTAGTCTCATATGTAGCGGAAATGCTTTTAGCCCCCTTTTGCTAGAGCAACTCATTTCTTTTGTTTCATCAGTTATATCGTGGCGCCTTAGGGTGCTTTTCCTTGGTTACGTGGGGTTTCTTTTATTAGTACCTGGCATAACACCTGTGTTACAAGTCACTAGCTGTTTTTTAACGTAGTGTGGAAACCATGTTCAAAGTCTGTATTAGAGACAGTCAACCCATTACCATACAAACCCTACTTTTGACGACCCGGAGAAAGAAGCCTGTAGAAAACATTGTGGGAAAAGGAGAAAATGATGGTTACCATGGTTCTACCCTTCACAAAATAAATTTCAAGTTTTCAGTCAGTTTTATTTTGTCTTCTGCAAATGCTTTTGATTTGGACAAGCATAAAGTATTGTTGTTCGGTAATGAGTTAATTCCTATGACAATGACTTCAGACAGTTAAATTTTGTCAGACAGTTAGATCAGTGTGGCTGGCTGTTAACCCTTTACCCCATAAGGCATTTCTATGGTATCTCTAATTGACCCTAAGTAACAGCAAGGATGAATTCGTTTTTTATGTGTATATGATACCTTTTAATAGCATAGACAACATTGTTACAAAAGGTGAAATTGCTCGTGAGAGCAATTTCACCTTTTGCCACAATGTTTTCCATAGGCTCCTACAAGTAATGCGTAGAAATGAGTATCTATGGAGTAAAGGGTTAAGTTCTGCGATCCATATATGCAAAACAATTAGACTCTGATATGTCTCATTGTACCAAGCCCCCTTAGCTCAGTCGTAAAGTTCAGAACTAGCCTGGTGCATTTTCTTTCTAGAATCTATAAATGCTGTTGCTCTTTATAACTCTTTCTAAACCATTGATAAAACACGAAGAGTTTGAAGATAGTATTAATGTAGATTGAGATCAGACTGCACAGAATGTGTAATCTGATCTCTGAACTACACTCTCCATTGCTTTAGTCTGTATTGTAATTGTATTTGTAGCCTTTGAGAAAATGTAACTGATTTTTTCAGTTATGAAATGTTTAAAATTATGCAAGGCTCCTGACCTGTTTGGCCCGCCTGTGTTGGACTCATGACCTGGTGTTTGTGAGTTTGATACCTGGTTGAGGCGAACTTTCCTTCTGGCTTATATTTTTGGCTCTCACTTCTGCTGAAGCATGTCAAAAAAGTAGTAGGTGGCTTTGGAAAGAAAGTTGTGTTAGTACTGGTGTGAGAAAGCCAGGAAACATATGTGCGTCACTGACCCCCATGATATGACGTTAGCTGTTAAAGTGGCGTTAAACCCCAATAGAACCAACCAACCAACCAACCTGACCTGTTTGAAACAAAAAATTGTATTTTCATTTGCAGAAGAAATTAGAGTACATGTTTCTTGTCACGGGCAGTTTCTCCATTTGCCACAGTGTTTTTCGAAAAAACTGTCGCCAATATGTTTGTACATTTGTGAAAAATTTATCTGCAGTGTTAAGAGAAAGGGTTTATTGACCTTTGATGGACCTGTTGATGTTATTACCTTGTATGTACATAATTGAATTTTATTAACCCTTAACTCCTTACCAAACAAGTAATTTTAGACTAGTCCAAGTTGAAAAGCATTTGCAGCAGACAAAATTAACCCATTACCAAACAGCAATATTTTAGACTGGTCCAAATTAAAAGCATTAATTTTGCAGACGACAAAATAAAAGTGACTGAAAATTTGAAATTTGTTTTTGGAAAGGTAGAAAACATTGTTGGAAAAAGAGAAAATGCTGGTTACCAGTTTTATCGTCGTCTGCAAATGTTTTCGATTTGGACAAACCTAAAATATTGTTGTTTGGTAAAGAGTTAAATGACACTCTAAGGGTTGAAGTTGTAAGGTGTTTGTGTTAACAGTGTTGATGGCATTTGTTTGGAGTTTTTTGTAACACTTAAATCGAAAGTGAAACTTATATTTGTTTGTCTGTACAGAGAATGCAGATTGAGACTGGATCATAAAAAAAAAATTGTAATATGATCTTGGATTTACATTTTTCCATTCTTTGTGACATTCTTGTAGATCAAATGGTGTTAAAGGTGGCCCTTCAGATTTTGGGACGAAAATTTTACAAAAATGCAAAAAAATCATTCTTATACTCCCAAAGTCTTTTAATTTGCGTTCATAAAATCCCAGTAGTCGAAAACCATCCGATAACACTAGAAATTAGAGATTTATTACGGACCAGGTTTACACCAACGGGAGACACGTTCTATTTTTAGATTATGAGTTCTCTCATTTAAATACAGAAAAACACAGACGAAGTTTCAAACATCCGTCCAAAGAAGACTTTATGGAAAATAATTATTACATGTTTGTTATGTAATGGAATTTAAGCGTTATTAGTGACGTGCAAGTCACTTGACATTCCAACAATGTTTTATTGATTTTTGGCGTGAAATCTAAAAATAGCTTAAGAGGCTACGTAGCCTTTTAACCCATTACCACACAATCCCTACTTTTGACGCCCCTGGAAAAGAAGCCTTTTGAAAACATAGTGGGAAAAGGAGAAAATGCTGGTAAACCGGCATTTTCTCCTTTTCCCACAATGTTTTCTACCCTTCACAAAACTAATTTCAAATTTTCAGTCACTTTCATTTTGTCATCTACAAATGCTTTCGATTTGGACAAGCCTAAAATATTGTCGTTTGGTAATGAGTTAAGAGAATACCATCAAAAATTTTTTTTTTGTGATTTCATGATTCTTAATTATTGATGATTTGTATTGTTTTTTTCATATAAATTTCAATGGTATATATATTTTCAAATTTAGTGTGATGTGAAAATTCTAAATGCCCACCTTTAACGCTTTACCTAACAATCCTCGCGACCTTTAACGCCCCAAAAAGAAAAAGCTTTTAAAAACTTTGTGAGAAAAGGAGAAAATGCTGGTATCCTTAATTTTTTCTACTGTATCAAAGATGGAAAAAATCATTTGAGGTACAATTGTCATCTGCAGATGCCTTCAATTTGGTTATGTCCAAAATTTTGTCTTTTTTATTAACATGAAAAAAAATGTTTTTATCACTGTAAACCATCTTCCTTTTAATCCATTACCACACAGCAAAATTTTAGACCTATCCAAATCAAAAGCATTTGCAGATGACAATTTCAAATTGGCTCAAATGGTGCAAGTTTGCTTTGCTAGGGTAGAAAACTTTGTGGGAAAAGAAGAAAAATGCTGGCTACCAGTATTTTCTCCTTTTCCCACGATGTTTTCAAAAGGCTTCTTCCTCAGGGGTATTAAAAGCCATCATTGTGTGGTAAAGTGTTAAAGTAGTGTTCTTTGGTTAACTCCTCAGCATTTAATTTTAGACTTGTCAAGATTGGAAGCAATTGGCCATAAAATTTTGAATTTTGATTAAAGTAGGACATCTGCTTGGAAAGTGTAGAAATTACTCTGGGAAAATTGCTAAAAGCTAACTTGCAGAGTGTGTTCAAAAACATTACTTCCTAGTTACAGAAACACAATCATCACTTCATCCTTTATCTAACAACAAAATTTTGGACTTCCCCAAAATCCAAGGTACTGTTCAGACCACATGAAGTCAAATGAAACTCAAAAATTGAAATTTGTTATAGGAAAAATAGGAAACATTATGAGAAAAGGAGAAAATGCTGGTTTCTGCTTTATCACAATGTTTTCAAAAGCTTTCTTTCTCAGGATGATGAAAACTTTGGATTGTGTTGTAAAGGGTTTAAAATTTTGGTATAAGGTTGATGGTTTTAGTTTCCTCAGATATTTCATTAGGTTATAGTGTGAAAGATAGTGATTAAAAAAAAAAATGAGACTCTCTTTCTTTTAACACATAGATGAAAAGATTGTGACCAATAAGGAAATTATCAATACTTTGTTTTGAGCAAATTAACTGAAGAAAGGTGTGCCAAAAGATGATGGCTGCTGTATTTGCCAAAACCATTTTGGCAATCCAGTTTGTTTAAAAATACTTGGAAAATAATCAAAGTGACTAGATCCTCATCCGTATGCAGAGTTCAACTTTAGTTATGTATTTGAGATTCATTCACCTCATATAGTTTTCAAACAGTTATCTGAGGATTTTTTTAAATTAAATGAAAAACAGTCCATGGGTTTAGGAAATGCTCACGCCAATTAAGATTGTGATGCACGAATACTATGGTGGTAAGTACATGTAATATACTTACCTTTTTTCATGTTTGAAGTATTTGGTAACAGATACATTTCAGAGACCACAAGTATCATTGGTTGAGAAAATTAGAGAAATTTTGTATATTACCTGAATCCTGCTCTATTAAGGCTCATTCTCTGAACTGACTTGTTTACTGTAACTATGGCAGTGTTTTGAATATATAGAGGATATTTGTATTTTTCGGTGAAAGATGGAAATTTATTTCATTGAGTGGACACCATCAGTAATATTTTCACAAGTGGTGCAGCCACGAGTGAAAATATTACTGATGGTGTTCACGAGATGAAATAAATTTCCATCTTTCACCGAAAAATACAAATATTCTATTCATTTCATGCTTTTTACCCTTTCTGGGTGGAGCTTTATCAAAATTCATTACAGTTCTTTTCCCTTATTCCCCATGGCTTACCCCTCCCCGTGGCGTACCGCTCCCGCATAGCAATGTTACGTCAAGCGCCAAAAAATGTAATGTATATGACGTCATATTTCCCATCTGGTTGTTAGGCACATGCAATTTACCTAGGCAACAAGAACATGAAAATCGGTATTTTCACAGGTGGTACCAGTGAAAAATATTTTCACTGCTATTTCTCGATATCCTACAGGAAAGCATGAAATAAACAGGTATATGTATCCTATCTGACCCTAGTAAACTTCAGAAAACAGGAATTTATGTAAGCAGAGGGAGAGTCTGTGCTGAAGCACATTTGGTTTTTAAACATCCAGTAGTTTCAAAATACTGAAACACGGGATGCAAGGTATGCCATAGTCACTTACTGATCAGTACAATATTTAACAGGGGTACTGACTGACTGACTGACCTATCAGCCCACTCTATAAGTGAAATATGTGATGGGGATACCAGTCTCGATTATAAATGGCCATTTATGATATACTGACTGACCGACCAACCAGCTGACCAATATTACCAACAAACCAATCCATGGGCGGATCCAGCGGGGGGGACCGGGGGTTCGGACCCCCCCTGGAATTTTGGCAAAAAATGTGGTTATCGGATTCGTGAAATGGTACTGGTTTGATAATGCACAGCATTTTTATGTAAAATACAGTCATAATTTTTAAAAAAAAAAGTTCTAAATGTGGAGACCTCCTCATGGTTAAAACTGGAAACGTTGCCTTTTCTTGTAAACGGCTTACATCCACTGAAATCCGGAAATCAAAGTATCATATAATAAGACAAGTGCGTTTTCGGTGGGACCCCCCTTGAGAAAGATATCTGGATCCGCGCTTGCAATCCACCAATTGACTTTTCCAAGTGCTAGCAGTACATACGGGTATTTATGTATTGCTAGAAGTCTGACTTTCCTGTTGATTTCTTTTACTCAGTTTGAATCGTCTTTAAAGATACCGGTATATGAAATTTGTACCAAACTAGCTGTCAAACATGTTTTACAAAGCACTTCACATCTTCTCCGAGAGTGGCTACTTGATACAGTGATTTTTTTTTGGGGGGGGGGTATTTCTATCTCATTGCAGAGAATGTATTGCATACTTGAAACAAGGTTTTACTCTTTAGCAAAGGAACAAATTTTAAACTTGACCAAATTAAAAGCTTTGGAATATGACAAAAAATTCACTCAAAAATTGAAGTTTACCTTTGAAAGGTAAAAAAACAGTGTGGAAAAAAAGAAAAAAATGCTAGTTACCAACATATTCTCCTTTTCCAAAAATGTTTTCAAAAAGCTTCTTCCTCAGCATCATCAAAAGTATTGATTGTTTGGTAAAAGGTTAAATAGAACTGTCATCATTGAGGAAGGTGACTGCTGTGGAGTGATAGTACAGAATAACTCATTTCATTGCGGAGGGTGACTGCTGTGGAGTGATCGTACAGAGTGACTGCTTAGAACATGCTTTACCAAATAGCTCCCATCTCATTGAGGATTGGGCAGCTGAACCCATAACAACACAATCTTGATTTTTCATGACCCTGAAGAAGAGGCTGTTTGAAAACATTGTCAGAACCAACATTTTCTGCTTTTTCCACAATATTTTCTAACAGTTCAAAGTCAAATCATATCATTTGTGCCTTATTTCGCTTCTACTCAATTTAGACAAATCTAAAATTTTGTGGTGTGGTAAAGAGTTAACTCAGTCACCAAACGACAATATTTTAGGCTTGTCTAAATTGAAAGCAATTGCAGAAGACAAAATAAAAGTGACTGAAAATCTGAAAATTGTTTTGTAAAGGGTAGAAAACATTGTGGGAAAAGGAGAAAATGCTGGCTATCAGCATTTTCTCCTTTTCCCACAATGTTTTCTAAAGGCTTTTTTCTCAGGGGTGTCAAAAGTAGGGATTGTGTGGTAAAGAGTTAAGACAGATCTTTCCAGATACTTCACATCTCAATGCTCAGAATGGCAGCTGTAGACTGGAACCGTCTTTATCATTGCAGAGGGTGGCTGCTGTTGGCAGATTCTTACTGAATTTTTATTTATTTCATTCCAGAATTGATCATGTATGGTCCCCACCAACATCACCAACCCAAGAGAAGGAAGAAACGCCCAATCCATGGAGTCAAAACAGTGGATGTGACTAGAGGCAAATCAGGATATGGTTTCACAATATCAGGTATTTAATATAAACCCCCTACCACACAATTTTGAACGGCTTCAAGCCTCGGAGGAGGAAAGCCATTGAAAATACTGTGGTATTAGGGAAAAAAAATTGCTCAGTTTTAAGCCTAGAGGAAATTCAGGTTGCCAGGTGAATCACTTGGTAAACAGGGATGGTAATACAGGGGATGCTAGTTCAAATCCCAGCTTGGTCAGATTATTTTAAAGAACCATGATTATTTCTCTAACCTTTGATTCTGCAATTTTTATTTGAGAAAAGACCAGTGGTTTATGTGAAATATGATGAATAGGTGCAATGGTGGCTGATGAAAGGCTGGAATTATGTTGAAAATGAAACTTGGTGCTGAAAAGCAACAAAAGTCCTATTGGCTATATTTTGTGCATATTTAACTTTACCACACAATCCTAAGTTTTATCGACCCTGAAGGAGATGGCTTTTGAAAACACTGTGGGAAAAGGAGAAAATGCTGGTAACCAGCATTTTCTCCTTTTCCCACAACATTTTCTTCCCCATCCAAAACAAAAATTGTCATTTCAGTTACAACATTTTCTCCTTTTCCCACAACATTTTCTTCCCCATCCAAAACAAAAATTGTCATTTCAGTCACATGTAATTTGTCGTCTGCAAATCCTTTCAATTTAGACCAGTTGAAATTTTTGTCCATTGGTAAAAAGTTAAACCAATTTTAGATGGGGTTGTGTTATAATGTGCTATTGCATATATTATACCAGTATATAGGATCTGACATGATTTGGCATTTGAGA
The DNA here is from genome assembly GCA_943736015.1 of Tridacna crocea. Classification (NCBI taxonomy): domain Eukaryota; kingdom Metazoa; phylum Mollusca; class Bivalvia; order Cardiida; family Cardiidae; genus Tridacna; species Tridacna crocea. The sequence continues at coordinate 58,380,612 of OX031064.1, read as the reverse complement.
TAAAATTTCATTAAAGGAGTCTTGGAAAAATTTATGAAGTGGGCCTATGGGAAGCTTTCTTACATTTGTTCTTGTTGACTTTAATAATAAAATTATTTCGGAATTATCAACGATTGTCAGATTGTTTTATCACATAAGGGTATTTCACATATTGTAGATCAGGGTTCGTATTCACCAAACATTCTTAAGAACATTCTTAGTCTAATTCTTCAGAATTGTGTCAATATGAAAGTACCGGTAACAGAACTTCTGATTGGCTAAACCACTCGGTTTAGCCAATCAGAAGTTCTGTTACTTTCACAGAAAATCTTGAACAGTAAGACAAAGAATATTCTTAAGAATGATTGGTGAATACGGACACAGAAGATGCAAAACCATCTACAGGTGCATCATATATTCATAAATTCCACTTACTTCTATGAAATGTATTCCAAATGAGGTCATAAAATGACGTCACACAATTGTGATATAAAACATGTATCAGATTAGAATATGTGTAATGGGCATATAACACTAAAAACAAGGGAGGTTATGTGATAAAACCTCATTCTTTTTTCAACCCCTTCCCAAACAACAATTTTTTTTTAATCTCTTTCAATTTCAAAACATCTACAGACAACAAATTCAAAATTGGCAGCAAATATGCCCAATCTCTCTGAAAAAGTTGTTGGCAAAGAAGAAAATGAAGGTTGTTGGCATTTTCTCTTTATCCCACAATGTGTGGAACAACTTCTTTCTTAATGTTTATAAAATGAGATTGTTTGGTGAATACTAGTAGTTAAAGTCTGTTTCTGAAACTCAGTAAACACGGTAATACTTACATGTACCATGCAAACACAAAATAAGAATACCTTAACTTTAATATTTGTTTACAGGTCAGCACCCATGTGTGTTAAGTTGTATAGTCAATCATAGCCCTGCTGCACAAGTTGGCCTGAGACCTGGAGACTACCTGATCAGTGTTGGTGGAAAAGATGTCTCAAAACTGGGACACGATGAAGTGGTGCGAATGGTTGGCATGTCTACTGGGACCCTTACTATTCAGGTGGCAGAGAACTATAATAGCAGTGATTCCTCAGATGAGGATTATGTACCAAGGAGTAAGTCTAAATACCCAAACAGGATCAAGCGTGGACATCACAAAGGCTACGGAGAGAAAATGGAGCGACTGTTGGCAGACATAAATCACCGTGATAGATATTGCCCTGATGGTCACAGCCACGATCCTAATTCACGTCCGCTAAACAGCAATAAAAATGAGCCTCCAAGGTCAAGGTCATCTAGGCCTAGGTTACACACACCAGTAGGTGCTGAGAACCATGAGATTCAAGCACAGGGTACCAGCTATATAGAGGCAGGTGCTAGTAATGTCTTCAAAGTCCCGTTTCAGAAAAGTGTATCAGCCTCAAATGTTCCAACAGTTCCCACCCATCACAAGGTAGAGCCCAAACATGCATTCATAAAGAGTACATCCCAGATACATTTTAAAGCCCATTCAACTGCCAATGGGGCATCCAATGTTGGTAATGTACATGCACATATGTATGATCACTTCTCTCCCAACAGCCTTCAGCAGATCATCAATCATTCTCTACACTCATACAGTGCTGCTAATGAGGCTTTTATACTCGATGAGTTTGATGAAGATGGAGATGAGGATCCACTGAAAAAAGAGGGAGGAGAAATAAGAATTGTTGTAGGATATATAGGGTCACTGGAAATGCCTGGCGATGTCAACCAGCCGCATGTCCGTATTCAGTCTATAAGAAATTCAGTGCGGAGATTAAGATTGGAGCAGAAAATACATACATTGGTGTTAATGATTGTGTCTAGTCATGGAGTAAGATTGATTAACATTGGTGGAAAAGAGATAGCTAATTACACGATAGACAGGCTGGTTTTCTGTGGTGTGTGTCCTGATGATCGGAGATTCTTTGGAATTGTGACCCTGAATATTTACACAATGGATAGTTCTAGTGACAGTGAGAGTCGAGATGAGCCTACCAGCAGCTCATGTCATATATTCATGGTGGATCAGGAACTTGCAGCACATAATGTACATGTACAGAAAGCCAAACATTTTGGGATTGTGTGTTCAGTTGATCCTCATTCTCAACGTTGTATGGAGTTTCCAAGATCAACTACACCTATTATAATGTCCATTTCTAATCTATATAAGGACAGACCAGGAGGTACACTAGAGAATGATGTGGCCAGATCTCAAGTATTTTCTGACCCTAATAGACCTGTGGAACAAGATCACAGTAGTAGTGCCAGTAGTAGTATAAACAGTAACAGTGATAGTGGGCTTGGTTTATGTCGTGATGATAAGGTCGTTGAAGGAGCACTGGTTGTTGATATGCCCCCACCTCCACCTCCTCTTCCTGCTAGAGAGAGACCAGCCCCACAATATCCTCAGATCAAATGGTCTGGGAACACAGTTCATCTCACAGAGGGACCCATCAAACATTACACTCCTGGTGGCACAGACAAACTAACATCCAAACTAATAGTGTCTCCTAATGCTGGACACGACACCTCGACAAGCAGTGAAGAATTTGTCCGAACTACTGGAAAACTTAATATTCGTGCCATGCCAGACCCATCACCAAAAAAGGACAAAGAGAATGATGGACTGGATTATCAAAATGCAGCAGAAAACCTGAGGAAACATACGCAAAAACTGTTACAGGCACGTCGCCAGGTGGTGATGGATCAGACAAGTAGCGATACAGAGTCCCTGAGTTCTCGTAGTGACAAAGTTTCATCAGTATTTAATACCCAGGAAAGGCCAGTATCTGCACCCTTCAAATACCTCTCGGACGACTCGAATATCGGTCTCCATACCTCCTACAGAAGTGACCTACATTTAAAACATGACTCGGACTCTAGTCTTATGGATAAATTGTCTCCAAGGGCTTTCTTGTCATCTGCTTTTTCACCGATGGGTTCTGTGGGGTCAGCTTTCAAAAAGATAAAATCTCGACCCCTCATACAGGAGTGGCGGTCTCCATCAGCCCCGCCCATTCCCAGTTACCATGGTGATGATGAGGACAGTGAGGAAGAAGCTATGAATGGCATTATAAAACAGTAAGAAAAAAACTTTTTCATGCTATTTTAAGAGAAACACTATTGTTATTTTGCTAGACACCAAATTACCTCTCTATATGTACACTCTGAGATTGTTTAACTCATAACCAAACAACAATATTTAGGCTTGTCCAAATTGAAAGCATTTGCAGATGACAAAATAAAAGCGACTGAAAATTTCAATTTTGTTTTGTGAAGGGTAGAAAAACATTGTGGGAAAAGGAGAAAATGCTGGTTACCAGCATTTTCTCGTTTTCCCATAATGTTCTCTAAAGGCTTCTTTCCCAAGGGCTTAGGGATTGTGTGGTAATGGGTTAATAAAATAAAGTTTCTTATATTATGACTGCTTTAGGTACTAGATTTATAGATTTCATTACTCCTTTTTGTATGCTTTTCGATTGTTTATGGAGAAAAAAATTCAATGATGGATTATGGTTTGATATTTCATGGTTACAATTGGTGAAAAATACCAATTTCATATTTTCATAGTCTTCAATTGAAGATGGAAACTGTAGCTCTTGTGCACTAGTTACCTCGGTAAACAGTGCATGCCATTCAACCACAGGGAAATATGACATAATTTATGAGCATTTACCCTGCATTTCTAGTGCTTTAACTCTTTACCGCACAATTCTGACTTTCAACGACCCTGAGATAGAAGCCTTCTGAAAATATGGTGGGAAAAGGACAAAATGCTGGTTTTCTACCCTTCCCAAAACAAGTTTCAATCTTTGAGCCACATCTATTTTGTCATCTGCAAATGCTTTCAATTTGGACAAGTCTACAATTTTGTCGTTTTGTAAAGAGTTAACTCATAACCAAACGAGGAAATTTTAGAGTGGTCTAAATTAAAGGCACTTGCAGACGTCAAAATAGAAGTGACTGAAAATCTAAAATTTTTATTGGGGTGGGTAGAAAACATCGTGGGAAAAGGAGAAAATGCTGGCTACCAGCGTTTTTCTCCTTTTCCCACAATGTTTTCAAAAGACTTTCTATCTCAAGGTCATTAAAAGTCTGGATTGTGTGGTAGAGGGTTAACTAATATTATAATGTGGTCTTGTATCGTGGGGTATGCCATGTGGAACAACCTTAAAGAACTGTACTGGATTTTGATCAATATCAAAACAAAACAAAAAACGAGGTTAGAAGCATAAAGTAAATAAATTTTTTTTTTTTCAGTGAAACTTGAAAATTTCTTTCATAATTATTGTGAACATCATTGGTATTATTTTAATGAGTTGCACAGCAACCCATAAAAACATCACCACTGATGTCCACAAGATGAAAGAAATGTCAAATTTTCGCCAAAAAACGAAAATGTTCTCTATGTATTTTGTAGGTTACAAAAGGACAAGGGGCTTGGAGTGCAACAGGGGCCAATTCAGAAGAAAAGTAGAAAGGTATGTTTATGCAGATTGTTATATTAACCCCTTACCACACAATCCCTACTTTTGGCAACCTGGAGAAAGAAGCCTTTAGAAAACATTATGAGAAAAGGAGAAAAATGCTGGTCAGCATTTTCTCCTCTTTCCATGTTTCTACCCTTCACAAAACAAATTTCAAATTTTCAGTCACTTTTATTTTGTCATTTGCAAATGCTTTTGATGTGGACCAGTCTAAAATATTGTCGTTTGGTAATGAGTTAAACACATTACCACACAATCCGTACTTTTGATGGCCCTGAGAAAGAAGCCTTTAGAAAACATAGCGGGAAAAGGAGAAAATGCTGGTAACCCACAATGTTTTTATCCTTCACAAAACAAATTTCAAATTTTCAGTCACTTATTTTGTTGTCTGCAAAAGCTTTCAATTAGGACACACCTACAATTTTGTTGTTTGGTAAACAGTTAAGCTCTTCCATCAGATGACAACATTTTATGTTGGACCAAAGTACATGTAAAAGCATGGGCAGGCTGCAAAGTAAATGTGCCTGAAATAGTGAGATTTGTAAGGGTAGAAAACATTGTGGGAAAAGGAGAAATACATGTACATGTTTATTATCATTGTCTTCCTTTCCCATGATGTTTTCAAAAGCTATTGGTCAGATTTGTTTAAAAATACAGGATTGTTTGGTAAAGGTTTGGCTAAGTGTGGCCTGCAGATGACTGTTAGTTTTATAGAAGACCATTTGTTGAGAAATCTCACACGAAAGAGGAATTGATGGTTAACTTTAGACCAAGCACCAAAGGTTTAGACTTTTCAAAATTAATAGCATTTGCACACATCGAAAAAGTCGCTCAAAACTTGAATTTTTTATCCGGAAGGGTAGAAAACTATGGCTAGCAGCATTTCCTCCTTTTTTCATAATGTCTACAAAAGACTTCTTCCCTAGGGTCTTTTCAACTTGGGATTGTGTGTTAACTCATTACTAAATGGCAAAATTTCAGGTTTGTCTAAATCGAAAGCATTTGCAGACGACAAAATAAAAGTGACTATAGATTTGAAATTTGTGTTTGGTTCGAAAACAATGTAGGAAAAGGAGAAAATGCTGGTTACCAGCATTTTCTCCTTTTTCCACAATGTTTTCTAAAGACTTCTTTCTCAGGGCTGTCAAAAGTAGGGATTGTGTGGTAATGAGTTAAAGAGTTAAGGTAGTTTCTCCTATTGCCTGAATGATTTCCCAATCTTTTGAAAACAACTTTGCAAGAAAATTTAGAAATTACTAATGTTTAACTTTTTCAAGTCAAATCCAATTATTTATATGCTACTTTCTGTTAAAAGTTTTAATATGGATGTATCTGAAATTTCGTAATGTAGTAAAGTGAGGAAAAAAATGTTCAGTGATAAGGAAAACAGTGATACAAACAAGAGGAAAAACCTGACAAGCTTCTATGACAGGACAGTACAGGAGTTATTTCCCTTGACAAGATTGGCAATTACTGTACTACTTTACAAGAGAGTAGGAGAGTCCTTCATAGGAGAAACATGAATTATTTGGATGGAATTTAGAATGAGAGTGTCTTATCAATGATATGAAAACAGCTAGTGACTCTGGTGACTGATAACTGCTGCTTATCAGTCACTAGAGAGTAGTAGAGTCCTTCATAGGAGAAACATGAATTATTTGGATGGAATTTAGAATGAGAGTGTCTTATCAATGATATGAAAACCTCTAGTGACTGATAACTGCTGCTTCCCCCCCCCCCCCCCAAAAAAAAAAAAATGGTGCATCTTGTGCTTAATTTGCTCAGATTTTGCAATCATGTGAAAATCATGTGTTTTATAGGTAGAATCCTGTTGAAATTGGCCTCTAACCCTTTACACAATGGTGCAGTGCTTGAACATGTCAAAAGTTAAAGTGATTAGTGTGCAGTGTTTTCTCTTTTGTCCAGTATTTATTTTCAGCCATTTAAAAGAAAGCCATTGTTAGTAAACAAAAGATCTTAGACTTTTGGAAACTGAAAGCATTTGCAGGTGACAAATTTAATGTTGCTAGATTTGTCCTTGATAGGCTAAAAAAGGTATTGATACAAGGAGAAAATGCTGTTTACCAGTATTTTTTCACAGTGTTTTCTAAAGCTGTCTTCCTCAGGTCGGGGTTGTATGGAAAAGGGTGAAGTCTTTAACTTACAGACTTAAAATACTTGCACATAACATTAATATGGCTGAAATCGAAGAATTTGTCTTTGAAAGGATTGAAAACATTGGTAGAAAAGGAAAGTATGCTAGTTCAGAGCATTTAACTCATTACCAAACGACAAAATTTTAGACTTGTCCGAATTGAAAGCATATGCAGATGACAAGAAAAACATGACTCAGAAATTGAAACCTGACTTTAGAAGAGTAGAAAACATTGTGAGAAAATCAGAAAATGCGAGTTACCAGCATTTTCCTCCTTTTCCGATAATGTTTTCAGAAGACCTCTTTCCCAGGGTCGTAAAAACAAGGGACTGTTTGGTAAAGGTTTAACCGTTTACTCCACAGATACTCATTTCTACGCATTGCTTGTAGGAGTCTTTGGGAAACATTGTGGCAAATGGTGAAATTGCTCGTGACGAGCAATTTCACCTTTTGCCACAATGTTTTCTATGCTTTCAAAAGATGTCATATACACATACGAGACGGCTTCATCCTTGCTGTTATTTAGGGTCAATTAGAGATACCATAGAAATGTCTTATGGGGTAAAGGGTTAAAGAGGGATATTATTTCTTAAAATTGATATTGATAATTGACGAGGTGTGATGCATTACCTGTCAGCTAAGTTTGAATGGCAGTTAAAGATTAGATCTTGATTTACAAGGACCCATCAAAACATGAACTCCCTACCAAATGACAAAACTATAGATTTCCATAATTTATTATAGAAATTATTTAGATATTTATTGCGCAAATGACAAAATTTATCTTGAAATGTGTAGAAAATATGATGGCAGAAGAAAGAATATACTGGCTACTAACTGATATTACTTTCTCCTGCTCCTACAATGTTTCTCATTTGGTAAAACTTTGGATTTAGCGGTAAAGGGTTTACTCTTTAAAAAAAAAAAAGCCTAAAAAAGTTTAACCCATTACCACACAGTCCCTACTTCTGACGACCCCGAGAAAGAAGCCTTTAGAAAACATTGTGGGAAAAGGAGAAAATGCTGGTAACCAGCATTTTCTCCTTTTCTCACAATGTTCTCTACCCTTCACAAAATAAATTTCAGATTTTCAGTCCCTTTTATTTTGTCGTCTGCAAATGTTTTCGATTTGGACAAACCTAAAATTTTGTCGTTTGGTAATGAGTTAAACTGGTTTAACCCTTTGCCGGATGAAACAATTTAGCCTTGTCAAAATTCAAAGCATTTACAGACAACAATTTTAGTCTTGCTCAAATGGTGCAGTTTTTCCTTGATAAGGTAGAAAACATTGTGGAAAAAGGAGAAAATGCTGCTTACGAGCATTTTCTCCTTTTCCCACAATGTTTTCAAAAGGCTTCTATTGCAGGAGAATTAAAAGTTGTCATTATGTAGTAAAGGGTTAAATTGAAAACTTTCACAGACAAAAAATTCAATATTGATGGGATGGCAAACTTTGCCTGAGATACGATAAAAAACATTGTTGGATATGGCTGGTTACTAGCATTTTCTCCCTTTCCCACAATGTTTTCAAAAGTGCTATTTTTCAGTGTTGTTAAAGCTTGGGATCATGTCACATGGGGTAAAGAAATATGCGTAATTTGCATGAGTTTAAGTTCGATAATATTGTATGACTTGAATGCAAATTACCTTTTACAAGCTGATAATGACCGAGTTCCTCTTCTGCCACATCGTTTTCAAACATGCTGTGCTGTAAAGCAAGGAAAAGATATCTGCAGGAGGCAATGAGAGATTAAATCTTGATTTATAAGGACCTGTCATTGCATTAATAGGTAGAATTAAAGGATACACATTTCTTCAATAGATCAAAGAGAAACTGACATTTAGTATTGCCTCTTCTTCAATATCATGTGCTGCATTTTTTTTGACATGAACTCATGCTCCCCTGGGCTTTACATAGAGGACAGTTTTCAGAAAAAAGGAGATTTCAATCAGTAAGTTAACAAAATGCAGCCAAAACTGATTTGCAAGTTTTTAATGACCCTCTCGTAGACAAAGAAGTCATTCATTTTAGCTATGATTAATCTGTTATCTGAGAATGCTCAGTTTTGACATGTTTAAAACTTTGTTATCTGGTAAAGAGTTAACTCATTACCAAACGACAAAATTTTAGGTTTGCCCAAATTGAAAGCATTTACAGATGACAAAATAAAAGTGACTGAAAATTTTAAATTTGTTTTGTGAAGGGTAGAAAAAATTGTGGGAAAAGGAGAAAATGCTGGTTACCAGCATTTTCTCCTTTTCTCACAATATTTTCTAAAGGCCCCTTTCTCAGGGGCGTCAAAAGTAGGGATTTTGTGGTAATGGGTTAACCTCTATACCACAAAATCCCAATTTTTAACGACCTTGAGAAAGAGAGTCTTTGAAAACACAGTGGTAAAAGGAAAAAATGCTGGTAACCAGCATTTTCTTCTTTTAACACAATGTTTTCTACGTAGTTGTAAGTGTCTACAATAAACATGTGCAGTGCAGTGTTCTTGCTTTGAACAATTCAACACATGACGTCATGTCATAATTCAAATTTTACTGCAAGTATTTCTGCACCCGTGAAAGTTGTGAAATCTCGTCGACAGACAGCCTTTTCTACAATTTTGGTTGTTCTCATTTACTCTGCAGATGACAAAATGGCAGTTTTCAATGCGTTTGAAGCTTTGTCTGTGGAAGTGAGTGAGTTGCTCATGTAAACATTTACCGTGTTTCCCGTCGGTGTCGACCTGGGCTGTAGTAAATCTTTAATTTCTCTTGTTGTTGGATGGTTTTCGACTACTGGGGTTTTATGAATGAAAATTATAAGGCTTTGGGAGTATAAGGATGAGTTTTTTTGTACTATGGTAAAATTTTCATCCCAAACTCTGAAGAGCCATCTTTTAAGCAGGTATTTTCATCAGTTTTAATTCAGTTGGGACTGGACTTTTGATTTGCCATATGAAAAACTTTGCTATATCAAAATTTGCTGTAACAATGCTTTTTCATATAGTTTAACTCTTTACCACACAACAAAAATTTGGACTTGTCCAAATTGAAAGCATATGCAGACAACAAAATAAATGTGAATCAAAAACTGAAAATTGATTTGGAAAGGGTAGAAAACATTGTGGGAAAAGGAGAAAATGCTGGTTTTAAATATACATAATTATGTACCAATGACTGACCAGCTTGTTTTAACCTTTTCCAAACGACAAAGTTTTGGACTAAACCAAATTGGAAGCATTTGCAGACAACAATTCAACTCTTGCTGAAAAGATGATTTCTGTCTATGATAGGGTAGAAAACATTGTGAAAAAAGGAGAAAATGCTAGTTACCAGCATTTTCTCCTTTTCCGCCAATGTTTTCAAAAGGCTACTACATGTATTCCAGACCCGTAAAAACCAGGGATTGTTTGGGAAAAGGTTAAGCCCCTTCAAATCTTGTGCTGTTACAATCTTGATCTACACCCTCAGCAAAATCAGTTTAGGCAAGTCGGCATTGGCTATATAGTATGATGATGATGATGATGATGATTATTGTTATTATCAAGAAAAACTATAATTCTGATGTTTTTCCTTGTTCTTGCGCCCAGAGGGGGGAGGGTGGGGTCAGGTTTTGTCCTTAGATTTGTGTCAGAAGAAGTCATACCAACATACCAGGTAATCAACTTGCTATAGGCTTTTTATATGGTTTGTAATATTGGGTAAGCTTATTACTTATTTTCATTTCAAGATGACATTTTAGGCAGGCCCAAAATGAAAGCTCATGCAGACTTGTAACTTATGAAAAGTTTCTCAAATGCTGGGAGGGATTTGTTGCTGAAAAAATGGAAGACACTACGGGAAAAGCAAAAAGTGATGGTTACCAGCATTTTCTCCTTTTCTCACAATGATTTCACAAACAGTTTTCCCTCTTGGCCAGCCCGGGTGGCTCAGTGGTGAGCGTGTCGTACTTGTGACCTGGTGGTTGTGAGTTTGATACCCGGTTGAGGCAAACTTTCTTTCCGGTGTATTTTCGCCTCTCACCTCTGCTGATGCATGTGAGAACAGTAGTCAGTGGCTTTGGTAAGAAAGTTGTGTTAGTACTGATGTGAGAAAGCCAGGAAACACATATGTGTTACAGACCTCCATGATATGGCCTTAGCTGTCAAAGTGGCGTTAAACCCCAATACAACCACCAACCAATTCCTCTGGGTCCTAAAAACTCAGGATTGTGTGTTAACCCTTTGCCAAGTGACAAAATTTTAGACTGGTCCAAATTAAAAGCACTTGCAGTTGGCAAAATAAACGTAATTCGAAAATTGAAGTTTGTTTCTAGCAGGGTTGAAAATAGTTGGAAAAAGGAGAAAATGCTGGTTACCTGCATTTTCTCCTTTTCCCACAATGTTACCAAAAGGCTTCTATCTCAGGGTCGTAAAAACCAGGGATTGTTTGGTAAGGGTTAAAGGACTAGTAAGACATCACAGCAAGCCCTGTAGTAAGATAAAATCATGGTGATACCAAAGTGAGACTGGCCAAGAGAACAGTATAAAAAGTAAGCTATTTAATCATATTTTTTTTTTATCTCAAACATGAAAAAGCAGTCCATGAAATTTTAAGAAAAAAGTTGTTACTTCATTACCAATGGACAAAATTTGGGACACATCCAATTTGAAAGTGATGGCAGACAACTAATAGAGTATGGCTCAGTAATGAAATTTGCCTATGAGTGGGTATAGACAGATGTGGAAAATAGTGAATGATTACCAACAATTTCTGCCTTTTACGCAATATTTTTTGACACATCCTTTTGAAGAGTTGCAAAAAGTTTAAATGGTGTTGTAAGGAATAAAACAAAAACCCCAGTGCGGGTGAGTTGACAAACTAGCTATAACTGAAATGTTGTTGAAATTGATGTAAAGTACTAAGCAATACACTATGAACGAATCCTACACTGTTTATTAATTTGTAGGCTGGAGATAAGATGTTGCATATTGTTACCTGAAAAGGTCAAAATTGTGTGTGGTGGTTTACAGCATACTCTATTGGCCACATATTGATGCCCCTAAGGTGTTCTCACGTTTTTGTGAATAATAATTTTTTTTTTACATCAACATTTGAGTCATCTGTCAAGTCAAGCTTGTAATTTGTTAATTCATTTTTACGTGTGTGAATCGTCAACTTCCGTACGTTAGATAATGCTTTTTACAAGTGCGCAAGGTAGATTGGGAGCTTTAAAATGCATTTGTGTTATGCCTTATTTTAACCTTTACTTGCTCAACTAATTTAAAGTTGGAAATTTAGTATTTTGTAATCATAAGATTAATATGGGATATCTCTGTATGTAATGAAATGACATCAGAAATCAGACAGAATGCTTTTTGCAAGCTGATCTTAATCTACACTTTCCACAACAGGAACTTAATATGTTGTTCTTATTGTTATAAGGGTTACAGTTGATAAGCGTCGTGATTGGAGGGAAATTTGAATTCTGTTGAGTCCATGTGAAGTTTCAAAGATTTTTTGCTGTATGTGATGTGATAAAATTTGGATTTGTTTATATATGGGTCTTTAGTGTTTTTTTATTAACCCTTTACCAAACAATCGCTGTTTTTCACAGCCCTGAGGTAGAAGCCTTTTGAAAACATTTTGGGAAAAGGAGTTTCAATTTTTGAGTTACTTTTACTTTGTTGTTTGCAAGTGCTTTCAATTTTGACCTGTCTAAAATTTTGTCGATTGGTGAAGAGTTCAGCCTTTACCAAAACAATTGGTTCTTCAAAGTTGATTGTACCTGTAAGTGCAGGTGAGAAATTCAAAATAGGTACAGATTGGCTATAGTTCTGATCTGCTAGACAGCCTAATGGGAAAAGGAAAAAAAATTTTGGTTACTAGCATATTTCCCGATTTCCTACTATGTCTTTTGAAAGCCCTTTTCTTCAGGGATTATTTTGTGAACTTTTTGCATGCTAACAGGCATTTATAGATGCTTCTGATGACAGTGTAGATCAAGATCAGACTGCACAGAATAAAGTAATGTCTGTAATTTGTATCTGATACACATTTGGCTGAAAGGATTCTTTTTAGGGCGAGGATTCACTGAACTCTCTACGAAACAACAAAATTTTGGATTGGAAATTCAAAACATTTGTATTAGACAAATTATCTATAGCTCAAATGATGATGTCTGTCTTTGATAGTGCATAAATCAATTTTGGAAAGGGAGAAAATGCTGGTTACCAACATTTTCTCCTTTTCCCTTGTTGTTTTCAAAAGCCACCTCTTTCAGAGTAGTTTAACTATTTACCAAACAACAAAATTTTGGGCTAGTCCAAATTGAAAGCATTTGCAGACAACAAAATAAATGTAAATGAAAAATTGAATTTTTATTTTGGAAGGGTAGAAAACATAGTGGGAAAAGGAGAAATTGCTGGTTACCAGCATTTTCTCTTTTTCCCACAATGTTTTCCAAAGCTTTTCTTCTTAGTGTCGTTAAAAGTAGGGATCATGTGGTAAGAAGTTAACCTCATGATAGCATGGTAAAGAGTCAAAATACAAATGGACAATGTTTTACTGTCCTGTTTAAGATGAGATAAGATTGATGTACATTTTTGGCGGTAGAACTTCACAACTCTTTACGAGATAGCCAGAGTTTGGAATTGTCTGTTTTACAGAAATTTGGAAACAGATTATCATGCATGGCACCCCATATAGGAGTAGAAAACATTGAGGGAAAAGAAGAGAATGCTGGTAACCAGCATTTTGTCCTTTTCCCACAATGTTTTCAAAGGTTCTAAGAAGTCTTTGGCGTTTTTAAATCAGATTGTTTTGGAAAGGATTGACTCTTTTTCCTTCTGAACCAAATTTACAACAGATATATTACATTGACAAAATCCTTCTGAAATATTAACGATCAACATGAGGCGGAGGACATAAATACATGTCAATTCATTGTGGAGAAAGAAAAGGGGTCAGCATGGATGTTTTATTTTTTTTATGATAATTCTTTAGAAATAAGTCTTCTGCGTAAGGGAAACAGTCATCTAAACCAGGTAATGTGATACCTGTTATCCTACTAGAGTCAATATTAGGAGTTTTTACAGACATTGCAGACCCAGATGGGGGCTTAACAGATGTTGTCTGATCTTAGATCTACATAGGCTTAAAGTCTTGAGTTGATATGACTTAGTCATCTTTAAGGTTCTTTCTACTAACTTCAAGTACATGTACAAATTTATCAGGACAGTTATCAAATTAATGTTATTTCCCTTAGCTTTATTGATAGGCTAACACAATAATATGCAAAAGAAATGTCTGTTGTTACAGCAGGCCATGTGTGGCAAATGGAGAGCATGCAGTCTGATCCTAGATCTATTCTGTTCAATAAGAGGGCTTTTTTTCTTAAAATTAACCCATGAACTAGCAACATTAAATTTTGGGTTTTACTGTTAGCTTGAAGATTACACTTACAAGATTACAGGTTAACCCTTTACCACTCAATCCTGAGTTTTAATGACCTTTTATAAAGGTGGCTTATGAATACATTGTGGGAAAAGGAGAAAATGCTGGTAACAAGCATTTTCTAATTTTCCCACATTGTTTTCAACCCTATGAAAGAAAATTTGCATCCTTTGAGCCACACTGAAATTGTCATACTGTAAATGCTTTCATATTAGGTGGATCTAAAACTTGGATGTATAATAAAGGGTAAAATATTGGTCATCTGTGTAAATGTGTCGTAGGAGGTAATGAGGAACAAAAAAGAATAGTGTGTGACCGTCCTAATATGAATATTATCAAGCTCGATTGAAGAGAATTTGATTAAAAATTGATATATAAGATGATTGTGCTAAATGAATAATTTTCCCCGTTTGTATGAAAATTAAAGAGAGTTTTTGACAAGCAAGGCTGTCTTACTTAGTGATTAGTGACTTAGTTGAGATTAATTTCTGCTGTGAGATAGGGACATTGGAGTTTAGGTAGTGATGGAGGTTGATGTTCAGGTAAGTTATTCTTTTATGTTTTTGCTCACATGTGCAATATTTGAACTGTGGTGACCCCAGTCACAGTCGGGCATCTATCATCTGCATGAAGTATCGACCTTCGTCAGTCCGTGGATTTGGCTGATTTGGGTAAAAATTTTGCCATTAGTCTATTTTCTGCATGTCAAAAGACCAATGTACTTCATAATGGGAGCCATTCTTGTAAATTGAATTATCTCCCTTGTCAAATAAAGGTAACCAAGTAACATTTAGGTCCTTTCACCTGTGTTCCTTTGTTTTTATCCTTAGTTCCCTTTGGGATGTTGCAATGAATAAAGCAGTGATTTGTGGTACATGTATATTTGTAAGGGCCATATATTATTCTAATTAAATTTGTTCTTAATCATCAGGATGTACATGTATGTATTTGTAACACTTACTAGATTTACTTGAAAATTTTATCTCTTGAAGAACCTAACTTTTTAGTGCAAGAAAATCAAGGATAAAATCCAAGTAATCCCCTTATCTGGATCAATATTAGACTGGTTAACGCCCCTGATACTACTACATGTATAGGGAACGGTACAGGCTAATCAATACGGTTCAAATTCTGCCCGTATTAGGCGAGGTAACTGTGCAAGAAGTAACTTTGAGTAGCGTCTCTTGATTCGACAAACAACAGCTGAATGTCTAAAATTTAATAGAAAATATGTTATGATTATAAGAGTATTATTTGATTATTATGTTTATAATTAGGGATGGCAACAGTTAACCGGTTAACCGATCGAATGACCGATTAACCGGTTGGGAATTCGGTAATCGGTTAACCAGAAACAAAAAAAAGGCTATATTATCAAAAGTTTAACAAAATAATCATTATAATAAAAGAAATACAAAGTTAACTTTGCCGGTTCTGACAACCAAAACTGCGTCATATGCACATCCAATGTCGCCAAGACGCGGCGAAGGTGTGATATACAGTTTGACATGTCGGTGCAATATTAAACATTGTTAATTCGCTAAATAGTCCCCAGTCTTCGATAATAAACAGTCAAACACGTGTCCTCTTTGGATCAAAGGCACTGGTTTATCCTAATTGATTTGCTTGGATTATTTCATTAAGTACCCGCCCCTAATCAAATATATGCATGGATTGACCAATCAGCGTAAGAGGGATTGAAATTTATAAAGTCAATCATTCTCTGTTCAAGCAGGCATAGCGGTTTCTCTTCGTTCGTTCATTATCACTTTGATAAGTATCTTTGAAAATCAGAGTATGGTGCAGAGGCTTTGAATTTGGGAGTGTTTAAAATTTAAATATGTCGTTTGGGCGATGGCTAACACCCGATCACTTAGCAATAGCCGCTTCGTTTGACGATCAATAAGCATACCGTCATCTGTATGATTCTGTAGATTTTTTGAATTTGTAAATAGCAGTGATCCCACTAGTTTTTTCTTTCGATGCAGCACTAAAGTCTGTTATTAAAATATCTATTCACTGCTTAAAATCATTAAAAAGCTAAAAAGACGATCTGAAGTGACTCTGATCGGACATTGTCGAAAGGAACATTTTGTTCTGTCATGGGTTTCCGTGTTTCTTGCATCGAGCATTTTTTCATGTGTTTTAATTTATGGATATGTATTTCCGCCTGATTTGACAATAATTTATCAAAATGGGTAGCAAGTAACTTCAAATCCTGGTATTTTACACAAGTTAAGCAGATACTGTTTTTTTTCCTTTCCAACGTGAGGTCTCACGTGAAACCAAACTTTTTTTTTACGTGAATTGCAGTTCTATTAGGTGATTTACACAATAATTTACGTAGTCGAAACACTGAAATGGCCTGATAATTTCTAGTCCTCTATAGAAAACATTGTGGTGAAATGATTTTATTGCCGAAAGGGTGAGAGATCGTCGATAGATTAGCAGTCTTTTGCGCTACAGTACAGAAATAGTAAACATCACGGGAATGCATTACTCACGCACCGGTTGTCAATTTTGACATATCGAGCAGGTACCTTCATCTTAAATGTTTTTACATGGTCGTTTGGTTAACCGATCGAAAGATTGAACGGTTAACCGGTTAGCAAATTTACTAACCGTTGCCATCCCTATTTATAATATAACATTGTCAGGTTACTCGATATATGTATCGAGCCTTTTCAATGGCCGTATCAATAATCCAATCACAGGGCACAGTACGTTTAGCTTGTGCATGTTGTAATACACGGTATACAATGGTGGCCAGTTCAGACCAATATAATGGTGAGTGCTGGAGAAGAAACAAGGGAAATAATTGAAGAATGGCCCTTTTATAGATCTATATTTATGTGATAAGTTGCCTGGTATAATGTATCACTGAGATACTTCAATCCTTT
Source organism: Tridacna crocea (assembly GCA_943736015.1). Taxonomy (NCBI): domain Eukaryota; kingdom Metazoa; phylum Mollusca; class Bivalvia; order Cardiida; family Cardiidae; genus Tridacna; species Tridacna crocea. The sequence continues at coordinate 58,363,639 of OX031064.1, read as the reverse complement.
ACCGCACAATCCCGAATTTTAACACCCTTGTTAAAGAAGCCTTTTGAAAACATTGTGGGAAAAGGAAAAAATGTTGGTAACCAGCATTTTCACCTTTTCCCACAATGTTTTCATCCCTTCCTAAAACAAAGTTCAATTCTTTTGTCACATTTATTTTGTCGTCTGCAAATGCTTTCGATTTGGATCAATCTAAAATTTTGTTGTTTGGTGAAGAGTTAAGCCCCTTAATGCCATAGCACAAACCCATTGATTTTGAGGTTACACTGGTATTGTCTCACCAATGAGGGCTTGAACATGGATATGTCAATGCTAAGTTGATAGGGAGCTTTATGCATTTCCATGATACATTATTAGTTGGACAGTCAGGTGGCAGGGGATTTGGAAACTTGTTCACTGCTGTGGTGAATCATGTCGCCCCGAACCGAACAAGTTTCCAAGTCCCCTGCCAGCTGACCATACAACCAATTTATTATACTGCAAAGTTTTACTCTTTCAAAGAGCGTTAATAAAAATTTTCCTGTATTATAATCTCACAAATAGAGTATGCTGACGAAATAGAAATTCCCTTCTAAGTTCCCCAATTCAGTGAAAACTGACGTCACTGGAAACTTTCGTCCTTAAAACATGCAGTTTGGTGTGTAAATGTGCAGTCTGGTGATCGATCGATCCCGCCACTTTGGATGTTGTGTTGCACGTGTAGTGATGTTTATGGGGCACTCAAAAGGGAAACTGTCTTTGAGTGATTTTTGCCAGGGAACATGATATATGTTCCCGGCATGTTAATCAATCAGATCACGAGAAATTTCTTTGTAGTATAATAATATCTCATAACCAAATGATAATATTTTGGGCTTGTACAAATCGAAAGCATTTGCAGATGACAAAATAAAAGTGACTGAAAATTTGAAATTTGTTTTGTGAAGGGTAGAAAACATTGTGGGAAAAGGAGGAAATTCTGGTTACCAGCATTTTCTCCTTTGCCTGCAATGTTTCTAATGGCTTCTTTCCCAGGGTCATTAAAAGTGGGGATTGTGTGATAATGGGTTAAACAAAGTAAGTCATCACATAATCGCAGATCTATAAAATCCTACAACATAACAGCTCTTGCAGACAACAAATTAAATGTAGCTCTAATGATGATTTCTGCCTATGATAAGGTAGAAAACATTATGGGAAAAGGAGAAAATGCAGGTGACCGGCATTTTCTCCTTTTCCCACAATGTTTTCAAAACCTTCTCTTTCAGGGTTGTGAAACTCTGGACTGTGTTGTGAAGAGTTGTTGCCCACAAATGCATTTGATTTGGATATGACTAGAAAACTGTTCCATGGTAGAGAAGTTAAAGAATTATGATTTTGTTTTTAAACTAAAGAAAAAAGGAAGGTGAAACCAGTTGTACAATGGAGAAGTAACCTGTATTATGAGCCATGAATACAATTGGGACAGACATTGATGTGATCTGTCATTGTTTATGCCTGTTTTACCTGTGTAATTCAACTAATTACTGCATGGTTCAGGTTTTAGACCATTTATAATTGTACATGTATTCCAAAGCTTCAAGCAAGATAAATGAAGTTGATTGATATCTTGAGGTTGGATAGAAGTATTTTTCTTGTTGGACAATTTTCAACAGTAGGGTTCAGTCATACTAGAAAAGCTAATCATTGTACATTATCTCCCGCTACATACCATTCTATAAATAGTCATTTATCTAATTTAGGCATCCTGGGTACAGAACTGTACCACTTTCCTACGCGACAGCCATCACTTTGAATTTTAAACTAAGATAAATGTTTACTCAATAAAATGCTACCAAGTGCAATTCACTCAGCTATGATCAGCAGTTTAGAGAAATCTGGAGCTAAAGCAGGTCTCATTTCTCCTCAAACATGTTAATAAAAGCCATTTTCTACATTGCTACTTTATAGAGCATATTACAGTCTGCCCACTTTTGGGGCTAATGCATCTTCGCCAGCCAAGTTTACGATCACTACGTGGATCTTGCCTTGGCGGATTGAGCTTGATGGATGTCTTCTTATCGCTTCATGTGTATTCGTAAGCGGTTTGTAAAACGATATTTCATTTGCTTTTAGAAACATGATGTAAAGGGGAGTAATAACCAGCATCCAATAGAGGGCGCATCACAGGAATCTCAAAATCAGGCTCAATCAGCCAAGGTAAGATCCACATAGCGATCGTAAACTTGGCTCGCGAAGATGGGGCTAATGATGAGTCATATAAGACAGGTCGAATCTTTGAAGAATATTACATGCGCAGACAACATAATTATTATTGTATGAAGTGCCCCTAAGCTAGTTATGAGCCAAGCCTCATGGCCCATGAAAAATATTACCAATGGTGTCCACTCGATGAAATAATTTGGGATCTTACACCGAAAAAAACAAATATCCTCTATATCCTTCACCAGATGATCCTGAGTTTTAATGACTCGGAGGAAGAGGCATTTTGAAAACATTGAGGGAAAAGGAGAAAATGCTGGTAACCAACATTTTTATCTTTTCCCACAATGTTTCCAAACCTGTCAAAAAATAATTCCGTCATTTGAGGTCATATGTTAATCGTCATAAGCAAATGCATTTTTTATGGACTAAGCCAAATGTTGTTGTTTGGAAAAGGTTTAAAAATATAGGTGTGACAAATTGTGATAGGAAGAAAATGCCCATTACAACAGTTTATAAGCAGTAACATCCATTTGTCATTCATTGGCTGCATGTATGTTGAACCATGTACATGTATCTGCATTGTTGACTTCTGATGATATCTCTCACCTGTTCATCTGGACTGGTTATCATCCCTTAACAATTGTCCAAATAACAGAATTATAGCCCTGTCCAAATTGAAAGCATTTGCAGATGTCAATTTAAATGTGACTCAAATAATGGAATTTGATCTTGACAAGTTTGAAAACATTGTGGGAAAAGGAGAAAATGCTGGTACCAGCATTTTCTCCTTTTCCCACAATGTTTTCAAAAGGCTTCTTCCTCAGTGGTGTTGAAAGTCGTCATTGTGAGGTAAAGGGTTAACAACTTACCTCGCAAGAGAATTTTAAATTTGTCAGAATTGGAAGTTTTTGTTGCAAAAATAATGTAATTAATTTCTTGAAGATTGAAAATGTTTGAGGTCAAAAGAGAAAATGCTTGTTACCAGCATCACTGATGAAAATCAAAGTACTGAGAACACTGAAGTGGTGTTTGTCAAGGAAATCATTGTGTGGAATTAATAATATGAAAGAAAGAGAAACATCATTCAAATACTGGGTTGAAAGTCAAGTTGCTAAACCAATGAATACATGTTTGCTTGAAGGGAGAGTATTCATGACAAAGTTAGGATTACTTGTGTATTGATGGTCTCCCTTTGGTCATTAGGAGGAGTCAGGAGTAATGTCCCTTGACAGTAGAATGTATAATGGATAGAAATAGAAACCATGTGAATTAACCCATTACCACACAATCCCTACTTTTGACGACCCTCAGAAAGAAGCCTTTAGAAAACATTTCGGGAAAAGGAGAAAATACCTGTAACCAGCATTTTCTCCTTTTCCCACAATGTTTTCTACCCTTCACAAAACAAGCTTCAAATTTTCAGTCACTTTTATTTTGTGTTCTGCAAATACTTTGGATTGGGACAAACCTAAAATTTTGTTGTCTGGTAATGAGTTAATGTATCAAATAAAATTAAGTTTGAATCTGAAAACAATGATTTGAAACATCTTTGGGTATGAACATTTAATTTCCAACTTTACAATCATTTTTTTCAATCTATAAAGATCTCAGTTTGAGACCTGTTCAAATAGAGAAAAACTGACTCAAAAACTGAAATTTCTCATTGGAGAAAATGCTGGTTTCCTACATATTGTCTTCAAAAGCCGTCTTCCTTAAGGTAAGACCTGTGTAATGCACATCCGTGAAAATTCTAATTGGTTGATAAATAAGGATTTATACAGAAACGATATTTTTGCACATTTCTCAGAAATTCCGTTTATGTCTATCTTGAAATTATTTTGAAGTTATCAGGTGAAAAGTTAAACAAACTTGCAAACTAACTCTTTATCAAACAAACATGCACAGAAGTGGTGTCAGAATGCCAATGTCAAAAATCCTTGTGACAGTCCAATCATAATCCCTGAATACATAGAAATTAGATAGCAGAAGATGGTTATAATACTATCTGCAAACAATAGCCCTTAAATTGTTTCAATATTTTAAACAAATTGGGATAAATGAGTTTGTACGGATTTTGAAACTTTATCACCCTCTTTATTTACCCTTCTAATAATATTTCACAAATATTCATGAGTGACCATTAATTCTTCATTAACCCCCTTACCACATGGTCCCAACTTTTAACGACCCCAAGAAAGAAACCATTTGAAAACATTTTGGGAAAAGGAGAAACTGCTGGTAACCAATGTTTTCTTCTTTTCCAAAAAGAAATTTTAAACTTTCAGTCACTTTATTTTGTCTTCTTCGAATGCTTTCAATATGGATCAGTCTAAAATTTTGTTGTTTGGTAAAGAGTTAAACACACATCCCAACCTCTTGCTGGCGACTGCTATGCTTTGAAAAAAAAATCACAGGTAGTTTCAACCATCAATAGCAAATATCCAGAAAAATCATAAGAAGTGTTGAAATGATAAAACTACTGCAAATACAGCTGCGTTCATACAGGGAATGGGGGTGGGGGATGTTTCACTAGGCATTGGTATAAATTAACTCTTTACAACATGGCAAAATTTTGCCCCTATCCAAATTGAAACGATTCGAAGACGACAATTTCATAGTGGCTCACATGACATAATTTTCGTTTGATATGGTAAAAAACTTTGTGGAAAAGGGAGAAAATGGAAGGGCAATACCAGCATTTTCTCCTTTTCCCTCTATGTTTTCAAAAGGCTTTTTATTCAGGGTCGTCAAAAGTCGTCATTGTGTTGTAAAGGGTTAATTAGCATTGCATTGTTGATGTTGTTTTTCACCCTTTTTTTTTGCTGACGCCTTCTCTGGAAAACATAGCGGGCTAGGGATCTTTAATGAGAATATGTATTTTATTTATCATTCTTTCCTCTAAAGGGTACTTAGTCAATCCTTTCCTAAACAATCCTGTATTTTAACAACCCTTAAAATAAAGTCTTTTGAAAATGTTGTTCAGTGTGGAAAAAATAATAAACATTTTCTCCCTTTCCCTACATGGTTTCCTGTCCTATGAAAGGCATATGTCATTGTTTGAACCACATTTGATTTGTTTGCTGCAGAATGCTCTCAGTTCGAAGAACTGTAAAATTTTGTTACTCTTAATTAAGGTTTCAAACCTTGTCTTTTAAACTATCTACAAAAGTCCATTTATTTAGAAGTGAATAGAGTACATCTATTTTGAGATGTTTGTATCCTGTTTGGCTCGATTAAAAAAATGTTGATTATTACTCCATTACAATCATGTGTTTTATTATCCACTTGGAAGAAAACTTCAGAAATTTTGTGGTGAAAGGTGGAAATGCTGGTAACTAGCATTAACTCCTTTTCCTACAATATTTCTATCCTTTTAATGAAATTCCCATCATTTGATGTACATTTAACTCATTACCAAATGACAATATTTTGGCTTGTCCAAATCTAAAGCATTTGCAGACGACAAAATAAAAGTGACTGAAAATTAAAATTTGTTTTGTGAAGAGTGGAAAACATTGAGGGAAAAGGAGAAAATGCTGGTTACCAACATTTTCTCCTTTTTCCAAATTTTTTTCTTTAGGCCTCTTTCTCAGGGTCGTCAGAAGGAAAGATTGAGTGGTAATGGGTTAACATCTCATCTGCATAATGTATGTATGTATGTATGTATGTATGTATGCTTATGATTTGGACCAGTCTAAAAATTTATCATATAGTAAAGAGTTAAACTCTTCTTTAGATGACAAAATTGTATCCTTGTTCAAATTGGAAGCATTTGCAGACGACAATTTCAAAGTGACTCAAATGGTGCAATTTTCTTTTGATAGGGTAGAAAACTTTGTGGGAAAAGGAGAAAATGCTGGTTACAAGCATTTTATCCTTTGCCCACAATGTTTTCAAAAGACTTCTTTCTCAGGGTCGTTAAAAGTTGATTGTGTAGTAAAGGGTTAACTCTTTACCAGACGACAAAGTTTTATCCTTGTCCGAATTGAGAGCATTCATAGACGACAAATTCAGTACGGCTCAAATGGTTTAATTTTTCTTTGATAGGGTAGAAAACATTATGGGAAAAAGGAGAAAATGCTGGTTACCAGCATTTTCTCCATTTCCCACAATGTTTTCAAAAGGCTAATTCTTTCCCAGAGTCGTCAGAAGTAGGGATTGTGTGGTAATGGGTTAAAGTATCCCATTTTTCATGTGCCAGTGCTTTTAATTTGGACAAGTCTTAAATTTTGTCATTTAATAAAGAGTTGATTTTTATAACGGTATGAAATTCTACATTGGACTTTTAATTGCTATGTTACTTTTTACCAAATGACAAAATTTTAAACTGGTCTGAATTGAAAGCATTTGCAGATGACAAATTAAAGGTGGATGAAATGATAGAATTTGTCCATGATAGAGTAGAAAACATTGTGGGAAACAGAGAAAATGCTGTTCTTACGAACAAAGTCCGTAACAAAGAAAGAAATGAATAAATGCATGGCAGAAATAAGGATCGGAGCGGGATTCGAACTCCGAACTCCCGGACGCAAAGCCAATACCCTAACCACTGAGCCAAAGAGATATCTCCCTGACGCAGTTGCCAGGTATTGTATTTAAATCGGGAGTATGCCATGCAGGAAGGAGTGGTCTCTCGTAACACTGTTTTTTTCCTTTTTACACAATGTTTTCAAAAGGCTTCTTCTCAAGGATCTTTAAAACTTGACATTGTTTGGTAAAGGGTTAACATTTTGCCAAACAGTCCTGAGGAAGAAGACTTTTGATAACATTCTGGGAAAAGGAGACTGAATGCTGGTAACCAGGATTTTCCCCTTTCCCAATGATGTTTTCCACCCTTTTCCAGACAAGTTTTCCTTTTTAGCTTCATTTGATCAGTGGCTTACAAAGTAATTCTTTCGATTTGGACATGTGTAAAATTTTATCATTTGGTAAAGGGTTGAATAATTGATACCGATTTTATAGGTCTTGTTTTATCTAATCATTAGATTGACAAGTACTTGTGTATTCTGAAATCGTAAAACACAAGGAGGAGAAAATTTAATGATACTTGACGAAATTGTCTCCTACTTTGGGGCTGTATAAAACGTGTATTTATACTTTTATTGAGTGCTAAGTTTAATTGATTTTGGGACAATATCAAAAGAAATTGTTCATTGATTTTTCAATTGAAATTGAAAGATATATGACTATGGATAAGTTTATTGGTGATAAAAATTTTGGATGAATTAACTCATTACCAAATGACAAAATTTTAGGTTTGTCCCGAATCGAAAGCATTTGCAGATGACAAAATAAAAGTGACTGAACATTTTAAAATTGTTTTGTAAAGGTTAGAAAACAGTGTAGGAAAAGGAGAAAATGCTGGTTACCAGCATTTTCTCCTTTTCCCACAATGTTTTTTAAAGGCCTCTGTCTCCAGGTCGTCAAAAGTAGGGATTGTGTGGTAATGGGTTAAGTGTGATAATGAATTGCTCTGTGATTATGGTCCTACATGAACAAAAGACAAAAACTCATAGAGTTTTGAAATGGTTGTTGTATGTTAATAGTTTTAAAACAGCTGAACCTTTTACTGCAAATTGCACACTGCAGACTTTTTATGACCCTTAATGACAAAGCTTTGATAACATTGTGAGAGGATGAGAAAATGTTGGTAATTAGTACTGGAGTATTTTCTCCTTTTCCCGCAATTTTTATCACCCAATGAAAGGCACAAGTCATCTTGAAACCACATTTAATTTGTTGTTTGCAAATGCTTTCACTTATTTTAGTTGAGTCCAAAGTTTTGTTGTCTGGTATTGGGTGAAGCCTTTTGTAATTACTCCCCTTTAATATATGCAAATGAGATAACATAGGCATGTTGTTGGAATGGTTGTGAAGATATATAAAGTGTGGCTGAAGTGTCTCTCTCAATATCCTTGGATGCCCTATTTTATTTATCTGAATTAACCTTTTATCAAACCATTCTGTATTTTAATAACCCTACAACATAGTACAAGGAAAGCATGGTAATATCTGCGACAATCTATGTAGAGTGACGTCATTCAATGCGTGAGTTATTCAATGGAACATAATCTTCATCCGCGTTTTTACTCTTAGTTTGAGCGTGTTTTCCTTTCATTAAGAATTTACCATGTTAGGTTGAAATAATCTTCTTTCGATCGTGGTTTATCGTTCAATAAACCACATTGCGAGTTAAAAGGCACAATGAATAACCCACTCGGGCTATCGCCCTCGTGGATTATTTATTGCGCCTCATAACTCACAACTGTGGTTAATTAAACAATATACCACGATAGAAAGAAGATTATTTCTTAAATAAACTTCAACTTTATTTATAGAAGTTAACTTTGAAAGGGTAGTACACACAGTGGGAAAAGGAGAAAATGCATGTTAACAGCATTTTCTCTCTTTTTCACCATTTTTCAAAAAGCTTATTCCTCGGGGTTGTTAAAACTCAATGCTGTGTGATAAAGGGTTAAGTGCCCCAGCCAGGCAACCTTTTGGTAATTGTCTAGCTTGACTCATCTGCCCTTTGTTGCAAGTTGCCGGTAGTCAAAATGCGGAAGAAATAATGATGATCTTTAGCCACATGCACACTAGGAGCTATATTCATAGATTATTGTAAGCATAAAACAATTACTATAAAAGGTCACGTCATCGTGGCTATTAAATTTCCTGTGTCACCAAGCACTGACCTGATGTGTGCATTGAATTCAGGGCAAAACTGTTGAAGAATTGATCTTAACCCTTTACCCCATAAGGCATTTCTATGGTATCTCTACTTGACCCTAAATAACAGCAAGGATGAAGCTGTTTCTTATCTGTATATGACACCGTTTGATAGTGTAGAAAACATTGTGGCTAAAGGTGAAATTGCTCGTGACGAGCAGTTTCACCTTTTGCCACAATGTTTTCCAAAGGCTCCTACAAGCACTGCGTAGAAATGAGTATCTATGGAGTAAAGGGTTAAATGAATCTCCATTTTTACTTGATAAAATGTGTTAACCTTTTACCACACATCAGAATTTTAGACCTATTTAAATTGAAAGCATTTGCAGATGTAACATCATAGTGGCTGAAATGACATTTATTTTTTGATAAAGTAGAAAACTTCATGGGGAAAGGAGAAGATGCTGGTTACCAGCATTTTTTCCTTTTCCTACAGTGTTTTCAAAAGCCATCTCTCGGAGGGATTCTTATTCACCAACCATTCTTAACCCTTTACTCCATTGATACTCATTTCTACACATTGCATGTAGGAGCCTTTGGAAAACATTGTGGCAAAAGGTGAAATTGCTCGTGACGAGCAATTTCACCTTTTGTCACAATGTTTTCTATACTATAAAAAGGTGTCATTACACATAACAAACGGCTTCATCCTTGCTGTTATTTAGGTTGAATTAAAGATGCCATAGAAATGCCGTATGGGGTAAAGGGTTAAGTATATTCTTTGTCTCATTCACCAGAATTTTCTACATTCGAAAGTAACACAACTTCTGATTGGCTAATCAAAATTTGTTATTTTCAAACCAAGAAACAAGAAAATCTTGTAGAATAAGACATAGAGTATCCTTAACCCTTTACCCCATAAGGCATTTCTATGGTATCTCTAATTGACCCTTAATAATAGCAAGGATGAAACCATTTCTTATGTGTATATGACAGCTTTTGATAGCATAGAAAACATTGAGGCAAAAGGTGAAATTGCTCGTCACGAGCAATTTCACCTTTTGCCACAATGTTTTCCAAAGCCTTCTACAAGCAGTGCGTGGAAATGAGTATATAATTTATGGAGTAAAGGGTTAACCCTTTACCAAACAATCTCTGGTTTTCACGACCATGGTAAAAAAGGCTTTTGAAAACATTGAGAGAAAAGGAGAAAATGCTTGTAAACCTGTAGAAAGCCTATAGAAAAAAAGCCTTTAGAAAGCCTCGAGAAAATGGTAACCAGCATTTTCTGCTTTTCCCACAATGTTTTCTACTCTTCAGAAAACAAATTTTAAAACTTCAGTCACTTTTATTTTGTTATCTGCAAATGCTTGCGATTTAGACAAGCCAAAACTTTGTCATTTGGTAATATGTTAAACTTGATATTATGTTGTAGCGCGCCCATATTAGTGCAAAAAATATCTATCAAATTGTTTTATGCTATGTACGACTCTTCACAACGATTCCATACCTACATCTAACTGTGTTTTTATAATGGTCGTTTCCATTTGAGCCTGAGCATTATCATGTGATCTGATACATGGGGGCGCCACTGTAAGTTGTTTAACAATGACATAAACAACGTCGATAAAGTTATTCACATCAGATTCTATCTGTCTGTCTGTGAAAACTTGACTGGCTTCCATCACACAAGGTTTGCTTAACCCATTACAAAATGACAATATTTTAGACTGGTCCAAATTGAAAGCTTTTGCAGACAACAAAATAAAAGTAGATCTAACTGAAAATTTAAAATTTGTTTTGTGAAGGGTAGAAAACATTGTGGGAAAAGGAGAAAATGCTGGTTACCAGCATTTTCTCCTATTCCCACAATGTTTTCTAGAGGCTTCTTTCTCAGGGGCGTCAAAAGTAGGGATTGTGTGGTAATGGGTTAAGGCTACAAAGGTATGCTGAATGGCTATGTAAATGTACTAGAGTTAGAAGAAATATGGCTGTAAAATTTGATGATAGTAGCTGACTTTCGGTCTAGAAAGAATTATTTTAGAAATGCAGACAAGAGTTCATGTTACACAACCAAAACAGTTTTAGCTTATCTTATACATTATGTTTTAAAGGTGGGTATTTAGAATTTTTATATCTCACCAAATTAAAAAATATATATATCAATGAAATTCAAATGAAAAAATAATACGAAAAAATAATATAAATCATCAATAATTAAGATTCATTATTTTACAAAAAAAATGTTTTTTGATGGTATTCCCTTAAAAGGCTACGTAGCCTCTTAAGCTATTTTTAGATTTCGCGCCAAAAATTACTAAAGCATTATGGGAATGTCAAGTGACTGGCACATGACTCATTCCCTATCATAACAAACATGACTGTAATAATTATTTTCCATAATGTCTTCTTCGGACGCTATGTTTGAAGCTTCTTCTGTGCATTCCTGTAAGTAAATGAGCGAATTGATCATCTAAAAATAGAATGTGTTTCCCGTTGATGTCAACCTGGGCCGTAGTAAATCTCAAATTTCTCGTGCTGTCAGACGGTTTTCGACTACTGGGGTTTAATGAATGAAACTTACAAGGCGTTGGGAGTACATGTATAAAGATGATTTTTTTGCATATTTGTGAAATTTTCGTCCCAAAATCTGAAGGGCCACCTTTAAAGGGCAAAGTTTTTCAAAAAAGCAAGTACATCTGGTATGGGGTCTTAAGTTGGATCTACTCTGTTGCAAAAAAGTAATTGAACTGTATATGGCTTGTTCTATGTGAGTCAGATGTCCAAAGTTTGGGCTTGGAGTCATGGGCTCAATGTGTGTTAACACTTTACCGAACAATGCTGACTTATAAGGACCCTGTGAAAGAAGTCTTTTGAAATCATTGTGAGAAAAGTCTGGTAACCAGCATTTTCTCCTTTCCTTACATTTTTTTTGTACCCTTTCAAAGAAATATAACACACTCTGAGCCACATTGAAATTGTCATCTGCAGATGCTTTCAAATTGGGCTAGGCTGAAAATTTGTGGTCTGGTAAAGGGTTAACTCATTACCTAACAACAATATTTTAGGCTTGTCCAAATCAAAAGCAGTTGAAGATGACATAATAAAAGGGACTGAAAATTTGAAATTTGTTTTGTGAAGAGTACAAAACATTGTGGTAACAGGAGAAAATGCTGGTTACCAGCATTTTCTCCTTTTCCCACAATGTTTTCTGAAGGCTTCTTTCTCAGGGTTGTCAAAAGTAAGGATTATGTGGTAATGGGTCAAAGGATAGATAGATAACTGAACTCCATGTGCAATGGCCTAAATTGCATCACTTACCTAACAGAATGTTCTTTCCTGTCCTTGACACCAATCAACAAGACGGTACCATATTGAAAAGCATTTGCAGATGTCAAATGGCCTCTCACCTCTGCTAAAGCGTATGAGAAAAGTACAGGTAGTTGGTGGCTTTGGAAAGAAAGTTATGTTAGTACTGGTGTGAGGAAGCCAGGAAACACATACAGTGGAGCCCCATTATTACACTGTCAGTGGGCGCCACGATCATCAACAGCATTACATCTGTGGTTTAAAGTTTATAACGCTGATTCCCCCCAGCCAATGTTCCAAATACTAAAACTAAGACATGCCTATTTACGTTCAGACATTTATTTATAGGACATTTAACAATTTAGATTCTTTTGTATGTAACGTGTAAAATGACTGTCATGTTGCCAAATGATGCTTTCTGATTTTCATAGGTTTGATAACATTGTGGGAAAATGAGAAAAGGCTAATTAACTTTATTTTCTCCTTTTTCCACATTGTTTATTAAAGTGGGAAAATGAGAAAAGGCTAATTAACTTTATTTTCTCCTTTTCCCACAATGTTTATTAAAGCAATCTCCTTCATGCTTGTTAAAATTCTGGATTGTGTGGTAAAGGGTTAATTTTACCACAAAACAATATTTAGGACCTATTTTAACAACATTATATCTGGCTAAATGGATGGAACTTGTGTTTGAAAGAGTTGAAAACATTGTGAGAAATGAGAAAATGCCTGGTTGATAGCATTTTCTCTCATTGTTTTCGCAAGGCTTCTTTCTTACATTTGCTCAAACTCGGGATTGTATGATAAAGGGTTAACACACATTCCACAATTAAATTTGTCATGTCAAGTATAGATCAAGATCAGGCTGCACAAAGATGTTAGAAGTTTAGACTAATATACATTGGAATTGTTTGCAGATGGCACTTTTTAACTCTTTACCAAACAACAAAATTTTGGACTACTCCAGATCGAAAGCATTTGCAGACAACAAAATAAATGTGAATCAAAAATTGATTTTTGATTTTGGGAGTGTAGAAAACATTGTGGGAAAAGGAGAAAATGCTGGTTACCAGCATTTTCTCCTTTTCCCACAATGTTTTCAAAAGGCTTCTATCTCAGGGTCGTTAAAAGTCGGGATTGTGTGGTAAAGGGTTAAATACATAATGTAGATATGGTTCAAATGATGGAGTTTGTCATAGAAGGAATGGAAAAATCATTTTAACTCATTATCAGACAAAAAAAATTTTGGCTTGTCCAGATCGAAAGCATTTGCAGACGACAAAGTAAAAGTGACTGAAAATTTGAAATTTGTTTTGTGAAGGGTAGAAGACATTGTGGGTAAAGGAGAAAAATGCTGGTTTCCAGCATTTTCTCCTTTTCCCACAATGTTTTCTAAAGGTTTCTTTCTCAGGGTCGTCAAAAGTAGGAATTTTGTGGTAATGGGTTAACCCTGTACCACACGATCACAAGTTTTAATCCTTTACCAAACAATCCCTGGTTTTTACAACCCTGAGATAGAAGCCTTTTTGAAAACATTGTGGGAAAAGGAGAAAATGCTGGAAACCAGCATTTTCCCCTTTTCCTACGATGTTTTCTATCATACTGGGAACAAATTTCAATTTTTGAGTTACGTTTATTTGTCGTCTGCAAGTGCTTTCAATTTGGACCAGTCTAAAATTCTGTCGTTTTGTAAAGAGTTAAAACAATGGTATCATATAATAAAAGGTTGAAGATAAAAGTTTCATTGTTTCTTTTAACATTTAAACAGAATGCGAGATGATGTGTACAATGAACTCTTACTACCATGTTATTGATTTAACTCTTTACCAAACAATAAAAAAATTCGACTGGTCCAAACTGAAAGGATTTGCAGAAGGCAAATTAAACATAACTGAAATAATGATTTTTGTATTGGATGGTGAAGAACACATTGTGGGATAAGGAGAAAATGCTGGTTTCCAGCATTTTCTTCTTTTCCGACTATGTTTTCAAAAGGCATCTTATACAGGGGTGTTAAAAGTCGTGATTGTGTGGTAATGAGTTAACACTTTTTCATTGGCTATTTTTATAGTCACAATGCAAGATGAGGAGACAGTTTCATCTTAATCGAAAACAAAGTAGTGGACAGTTTAGATCAGAGATCAGACTACACAATCTGTGCAGTCTGATCTTGAACTATATTGTCCACAAAAGCTTCTGGTATCATCAACAGTATAGAAAGAGTTAACCCATTACCACACAATCCTGAGTTTTGACGACTTTGTAATAGAAGGCCTTTGAAAACATGGTGGGAAAAGGAGAAAATGCTGGTAACCAGCATTTTCTTCTTTTCCCACCAAGTTTTCTACTCAATCTAAAAGAAAAATCATCATTTCAGTTACATTAAATTTGTCATCTGCAAAGCCTTTCAATTTGGACCAGTCTAAACTTTTGTCATTAAAAATGGTAAGGATTTATAATAGAATGTGAAATGAGGTGTACAATACCAGTAATTGTGAATGGTTGGATTTTGTGTGAATGAGAATCCAGGAGCATCTTGACATTGTTCAATGATAAAACTTTGGAGCCGCTTATATTATACAGTACACGAGATGAAAGCTCAAACACAAGTTTAAAAAAAAAGCTTTAGTGAAATTTTGGAATATACGGCATTTAGACAGCTCGGAGAATATTGTGACCGAAGGATAAATTGTTTACAATGATAAAATGCTGGGATGCAGTGAAATACTGGGCGAACAGGAGGAAAGAGCTATTTTGACGGGAAACTTTACTGTACCGGACTTTACTGTATAATTCTTTAGCTTTGCTTTTAGGACACTTAACTCCTTACCAAACGACAATATTTTAGACTTAACACATTACCACACAATCCCTACTTTTGATGACCTTGAGAAAGAAGCTTTTAGAAAACATTGTGGAAAAAGGAGAAAATGCTGGTTACCAGCATTTTCTCCTTTTCCCACAATGTTTTCTACCGTTCACAAAACAAATTTTAAATTTTCAGTCACTTTTACTTTGTTGTCTGCAAATGCTTTTGATTTGGACAAAGCTAAAATTTTGTTGTTTGGTAAAGAGTGAACCAAATTGAAAGCATTTGAAGACGACAAAATTAAAGTGAAAAGAAAATTGAAATTTGATTTTAGAAGTGTAGGAAACATTGTGGGAAAAGGAGAAAATGCTGGTTACCAGCATTTTCTCCTGTTCCCTCAATATTTTCAAAAGCTTTCTTTCTCAGTGTTGTTAAAAGTCAGGATTATGTGGTAAACAGTTAACCTTTAAAGTGCTGAATTAATACAAGAGACATTTTTAAAAAGGAAAAACATCTGAAATATTGCTGTACCAAGGTTTTTTTTTTGCCAGAATAGGAAACAAAATAGTGGACATTGTAGATCCAAGATCAGACTGCATGTTCTCTGCAGTCTGATCTTGATCTATACTGCCCACAAAAACAATTTAAGTTGGTTCCAGCGCTTAACCCTTTACTCTGTAGATACTCATTTTGATGTATCAACAACAGACAGCTTTTGAAAACATTGTGGGAAAAGGAGAAATTGCTCGTAACGAGAAATTTCACTCTTTCCCACAATGTTTTCCACTAAATCAGATATTCGTATCCTCATTTGTCCATATTTTTGACATCACATCTTTATTTGCTGCTGAAATGGAAGAGCCTCAAATTGGTTTATCAGGTAAAGGGTTAAAGGGTTAACAACTTGTTGTTCTTGAGAATATTGTGACAGAAGGATATGATGCAGCTTTAATTATTACAACTATTTACTTTATAGGATGTTGTAATTTTTATTGCTCTTTAGCATTTTCTTTTCACACAATGTTTTCAAGAGCATGGCTACAAGAAGGCATGATTGTGTGGTAAAGGGTTAAAAAATGGGGAATTTACACTAAATAAATTATTTCACATGAGATGACATGAAAATTCAATTGGTTTCAAGCTGGATAGAAAGATAGTGCTACAAATTGACACTCTTTAAAAACCAGGGAAGTTTTTATTACATGTGATTACATGAAATAATGTTGCAAAAGGCTAAAAAACAAGGATTGAAGATGAATGTGTTTTCTGGACAGAATTTGCTTCCTGTCATGCTGACCAAGTTTGACTTTTTACCCAGTGTTGGCCAATTAGAAAATGCAATTCGGGTAAGATTTCTCTTTACTGTAATATATTATCAACTATTATGGATCCCTCATACCTTTTTTCTTTAACTCTTTACCAGACAACAAAATTATTGACTGGTTCAGATTGAAAGCATTTGCATTCAACAAAATAATTATGACTGAAAAATTGGAATTTTGTTTTGGAAGGGTAGAAAACATTGTGGGAAAAGGAGAAAATGCTGGTTACCAGCATTTTCTCCTTTTCCCACAATGTTTTCTAGAGGCTTCTTTCTCAGGGTCTTCAAAAGTAGGGATAATGTGTGGTAATTGGTTAACCCATTACCACTCAATCCCTACTTTTGACGCCCCTGAGAAAGAAGCCTTTTGAAAACACTGTGGGAAAAGGAGAAAATGCTGGTAACCAGCATTTTCTCCTTTTCCCACAGTGTTTTCTACCCTTTCCAGAACAAATTTCTATTTTTCAGTCACCTTTATTTTGTCGTCTGCAAATACTTTCAATTTGGACCAGTCCAAAATTGTCTCGTGTGGTAATGAGTTAAGCAAATTAATCTTAAGATATTATGGTCCTTTGTCACGCAGAAAAATCAAGTTATGGTGAAAAGTTTTGCGGACTGCACAGGCTGACCTGAGTAGATACTTTTCGCAGTTGTTTTAACCCATTACCACACAATCCCTACTTTTGACGACCCTGAGAAAGAAGCCTTTGGAAAACATAGTGGGAAAAGGAGAAAATGCTGGTGACCAGCATTTTCTCCTTTTCCCACCATGTTTCTACCCTTCACAAAACATATTTCAAATTTTCAGTCACTTTTATTTTGTCATCTGGAAATGCTTTCGATATGGACAAACCTAAAATATTGTCGTTTGGTAATGAGTTAAGCTCCTTTTTCACAGAGTAATTGGCGCACATTTAATGGGGGTAATATTTACAAAGCAGAGAGTTTTTCTGATATTCTCTGATACAATGAGTGATTTGATGAACCAGATAGTTTAGTCAATGAGAATATACTGTTACTTTCTAAGTTCAGTATGATAGAAGATTGCTATATAGATTATTCCAAGAATACAAGCACATCATCTGTTGGAAAAGATTGGGCTATCATCCCAAAATCTTTTGACAGCAATTTTGTCCATGCAATCGGAGAAAGGGCGTCAAGATTTAACTCATTACCACACGATCCCGACTTTTAACGACCCTTAGAAAGAAGCTTTTTTTTGAAAACATTGTGGGAAGAGGAGAAAATGCTGGTAACCAGCATTTTCTCCTTTTCCCACAATATTTTCTACCTTTCCTGAAACAACTATTTATTTTTGAGTTACCTTCATTTTGTCTTCTGCAAGTGCTTCCAAATTGGACCAGTCTAAAATTATGTTGTTTGTAAAGAGTTAATCATCATCATGGCAGATGGATAATCTCAGGAAAGGTGTGACAAAGGTACTTTGCTTTGAAAGTAAGCAACTTACTCAAACAGAATCACATAACTGTGAACAAGTCTGTTACCATCAATAGACAGATATAATTACTAATGAACTTTCTGTACAGAAGTGTCAAGAAGAAGGTTTTTTGTAAAAGCTCTGAGTGTCAGGATGAAGTCTTGACTCAAGAAATAATTGCCAAAATAAAGTTGTAGCAATCAAAATTTCTTGAAAAATAAATGTCAGATTTTCATTTATATATGGAGAAATATTGATCAGAGCAGTTTCACTGTGATGGAGTTTTTTGTTTTGTACTGTAGGCTCTTTTTTTTTGTTTGGAAGTTCATCAAATTCATTAAATTTTTCCAAGTAATTGGACCATACTCTTATTATGAAAAATGGCTTTGTAGCTAATGATGTGACTGTGAACATTTGATGACAAATATGGTGCATGAATTTCGATTGAACAGGTCAAGGAGCTGTATTGTACGGCTGAAAAAGAAACTCACAGTATGTATTCTAACAGTTTTTCTTGACGTTCAACATCTTTCAGTATTGTTGGTGAACCATTAATGTTATTTCAAAGCAGAAAAATGCAACCAAAGATTTTCTATGCTTTTCTTTCTTCTAGAACTGAATACATAAACCATAGAATGTTGATTTACTGCATTTTTCTGCTAGATAATAACATTTGGCCAAATGTCAAACTTTGCACTTTTAACTGACCGAAACATGTGTGACCTAAACATTTATCTATCTCCACTAGGTTGTTATATGGGGGGGGGGGGGGGGGGCATGTAATTGTTTTTGTAAGGGTGGGGGTTGCTCTAAAAGAGCAAAAATATTTTTCAAATCATCCTATTGGAAAAATATTAGTTTCTAATTGTTAACCAATCACAACTTTCACTTTTCATTGTGTTTGCTAGAAGTATTTGTAAATACTTCAGCAACAAAGCTCTGTCCTGTCCTGTTCAGTAAGTAGTACATAGTCTTTCTGATAGACATATATTAGGTTGTTTGTTTGATATTTGTATGCAGGAGGTATAGATATAAGCCTTTGTCTACATTTCAAGATAAACATTGTTAAAGTTGGAAAACCAAAGAGAGAAAGGAAATAAGTTAAAAGTAACTTTTTAATTGTACAGTTCGGTTTACAACCAGTATTTATTTATTTTTCAATTTATATTTTGAGCAGTAAATTCTTATTACTTTTCAACTCTCTTATCCCATTACCAAACGACAATATTTTAGACTGGTCCAAATTGAAAGCATTTGCAGACGACAAAATAAAAGTGACTGAAAATTTGAAATTTGTTCTGGGAAGGGTAGAAAACATTGTGGGAAAAGGAGAAAATGCTGGTTACCAGCATTTTCTCCTTTTCCCACAATGTTTTCTAAAGGCTTCTTTCTCGGGGGCGTCAAAAGTAGGGATTGTGTGGTAATGAGTTGTATTTATTTGCTACTGATTTTATTCCACATAAAGTTTGTATTGTGCTCTGTTTATGGCAGTGCATCATCTAAATTTCTATTGTCTTTGCATTCAGTTATGTGACCTTGGTTGATACTGAGTTATCTTACTCTGTACAGTTCACAAAGATGCAGTAGGTTTTGAAGCATATCTTGATGAATTTAGGTCTGTCTTGGTTTTTCCATGGGCCCCCATCTTCGCAAGCCAAGGGTGACAATCTGCTATGCTACTTTACCCTTTGCGGATTGAGTTTGATTTTTACGTTCAGGCGATACACATTTTCATTGGTTGGAGCCAGCTCCAACTATACCGAATCAAATCGCTTGTAGCATTTCATTTTTGATAGGAAGAGAATAAGGTCGCGACCTTTCGAATAAAGATGGACTGTAAACATGGATAACTCCATGGATGTGCACAGTATCTGTAATGATTTATTACTAAATAAAGGTACACAAACAATATTTACAGAAAGTTTCAGTGTGACCAATCAATTATCGGAGATTTTAGGCTATATTCCAACATCTTACGATGGAATGTCGAAGTGCATTTGTGGTTATTGAATCATGTTGAATTTTTGTATTCTTAAGCGGTTTGTAAAACAATATTTAATTGGCTATTAGAAATATGATGTAAAGGGGTGTAATAACTAGCATCCAATAAGGGGGTGTATCGCAGGAATCTGGAAATCGGGCTTGATCTGCCAAGGTAAGATCCACATAGTTATCATACCCCTGGCTCACGAAGATGATGGGTCCCTTGATTCCTAAGGTTGGATTCTTTGGAGAAGAAGCCTCTAAAACACTGTTGATTGACAATGATAGACTTCGGCCTTCCATTTGTTTGATGTAAAAACACAAATTTTGCATAAGAAACAAGTCCCGATGATCTCTGTGTGTTTCATCAGCTGTTCCTGGTGATTACGTGGTTCTTGGTTTTTCTAATGCTTAACCCATTACCACACAATCCCTAATTTTGACGCCCCTGAGAAAGAAGCCCTTAGAAAACATTGTGGGAAAAGGAGAAAATGCTGGTAACCAGCATTTTCTCCTTTTCCCACAATGTTTTCTACCATTCACAAAACAAATTTCAAATTTTCAGTCACTTTTATTTTGTCGTCTGCAAATGCTTTCAATTTGGACCAGTGTAAAATATTGTCATTTGGTAATGAGTTAATGTTAAATGGAGGAGCCAAGGCTCCCTATACACAAGCAACCTGTAATTGATTATCGATCATTGTTACGATACAGAAGATACGAAAAGAAAAAGAGGTTATTTTCTGAATTCCCCTCAGATTTTTGAATATTTAGCAGTGGGAGGATTTTCCAAAATTCCCAGTTGGACATGGCAACTGCTTAATTAGAATTAACCCATTACCACACAATCCCTACTTTTGACGCCCCTGAGAAAGAAGCCTTTAGAAAACATTGTAGGAAAAGGAGAAAATGCTGGTAACCAGCATTTTCTCCTTTTCCCACGTTTAAATTTCTATCCTTCACAAAACAAATTTCAAATTTTTAGTCACTTTTATTTTGTCGTCTGCAAATGCTTTCAATTTGGACCAGTCTAAAATATTGTCGTTTGGTAATGAAGTAAAAGAATTACTTTATATGTATTGACATGCAAGATTTTCGTAATATTTCTAATTGACCTTCGATAATTTGCCCTTGCATTTTTTTCCTCTAAGCCCTTGAAATTTCATCACGCATTTTTCCAATTCTAACTCGCATTTTGCAAGTAAATAGGGATATTTTTAACCCTGGCAAAACTTACCCAGTGTTTTCACAAACCAGAAGTAAATGCCTTTGGAAAATAATATGGAAATAAAAGAGATAGTCTTATCATTTGAGGTCTGGTTACCAGCATTTTTTCCTTTGACCACAATGTTTTCAAAAGGCCTCTTTCTCCGTGTCATTTAGAGTCGACATTGAGTGGTAAAGGATTAAGGAAGATGAAATGTGGGATGCTGTGGTAGGAGGTTTATATCCATCTTCACAATCTAAAGTGATATACTTATGTGTAATTTCCTTCTTCTCTATGCAACTCCTCCTGGTAGTGACTCATTTTGACTTATGAATTTATCAAATGACAAAATTTTAGATTTGTCCCAATTGAAAACATAATGCAGACAATGATAGAAATGAAATTTGCATACTATTATTAACCCTTTCCCAATCAAGCTCTTGTTTTTACGTGTCTGCAGTAAAAGTCTTTTAAAAACACTGTGTGAAAAGGAGAAATTGCTCGTAACGAGCAATTTCTCCTTTTCCACAGTGTTTCCTACCAATCCAGAGAACTTTCTGCCGTTTTCTCCAAATCTAAAATTGTCATCTGCAAACTTTTTCGGTTTGGAAGGGTCCAAAATTTATCGTTTGGGAAAGGGTTAAATGCTGGTTACCAGAATTGTTTCATTTTCCCACCTTTCTTCAGGTCATTAGAACTTGGGATTGTGTGGTAAATGGTTAACTCTTTACCACACAATCCCAACTTCTAAAGACTCTTAGAGAGAAGCCTTTTAACTATTTACCAAATAACCCCAGGTTTTTACGACCCTTAGATAGAAGCCTTTTGAAAATATTGTGGGTAAAGTAGAAAATGCTGGTTACCAGCATATTCTGCTTTTCCCACAATGTTTTCTAGCCTGGTGGAAACAAATTTTAATATTTGATTTATGTTTATTTTGTCCTCTGCAAGTGCTTTCAATTTGGACCAGCACAAAATTTTGTAGTTTGGCAAAGAGTTAAAAACATTGTGGAAAAAGGAGAAAATGCTGATAACCAGCATTTTCGCCTTTTCCTACAATGTTTCCTACCCTTCCCAAACCAAACTTCAACTTTTCATTCAAATTAATTTTCTTGTCTGCAAATGCTTCAATTTGGACCAGTCTATTATAATTATGTCTTTTGGTAAAGAGTTCATAATTATGGCTGTGTCACACAGCCGTTGACGTATAAATTTCGCACGATTTACGCATAAAAATTGAAAAATCTTGATTTATACGCGGCGATAATAGAAAACTTGGTGGTTATACGTGAAATTTTGACAGATGAATCACGCAAGAGCGACGCAGAAACTACGTATAACTTACGCATTAAACACGAATACATCGTGCAACGAACACGCATATTCATGGAAAAGCCAATTTTCTAGATAATGAAACTTGCATAATCACGAAAGAAATTTGTATGATTTACGCATGATTCCTGCAAAGCACGAATGAATAGCGCATGCTCCGCTTACTGATCGCGTATATTTTACGCATGAATCGCGCATGTTCGGTGCATGCTTCGCCACTGCAACTTGTGTACAAATTTGCCACCTCCACTGCATTTCTTCGCAAACCATTGATCGTCATTTCTCATCTCCACCATCAATCTGTCGTAGATCCTGAGTTCGAATATTTTCCCACGCTTTCTTCTCCTCCTGCTGGAGCTGGACCAGTTGGTTGTTGTGCTGCTAAAGGAGGAAGGCAAGAACTTCTCTACATTGGGGATTCATGGTCTCCTCTCTTGGATGGCATACGAAAGAAATGTGAACTCATGGACGGCATGATGGAAACTGATGCAGCGGTCCGAAATCGGCCGGTTTATATATCCTGTCCCGATACGCGTTTCTTGCGTGAAGCATGCGTGATTCCAGCATAAATCTAGCGGATTTCATCTGTTTTTATAAGTGATCCATGTATAATGTGTGTAGTTTCTTAGCGGTAAACGCGAAATATAAGTGGTACATCTGCGATACATGAGTTATATCCGTGAAAGGTTCGTTAAACATACGCGGACCTACGTGGAATGGTCGTGAAAATTGCCAAGTTTGCGTATGTATCGCGCACATACGCGTATGAATTACGCAGGAATTACGTAAGAACTACGTAAAAACTATGTAAATTACGCATAGATCGCGTAAATCCAAACAGTCGAAAAATTTTGTGCAGCTCAAAACCGTTTTCGCCTATGTCCACGTATGCTCACCCTGGACTCCACTTGCTGCGCACAGAGACGAATGAAATGGGCATGAAAAATGTATGAATTATGTATATCGCGCATGTATTGCGTATCTCTCAAATTTTATACGTAGTTTAAGCGTAATTTATGCGTAAGTGCTGTGTGACACGGCCTTTATTGAAAGCATTTGGGAGACCACATTGTATTGACTATGGTTCAGGAGATAGTATTTTTGCTTGATAGAGCTTATAAAATTGAGGGAAAAGGAGAAAACACAGGTTACCAGCATGTTTTCATTTAACCACAATGTTCACAAAAGCCTTTTGCTTGGGATGGCAAACCCTTTACCAGGAAATTGCTGAGTTTTCATGACCTTCAAGCAGGAGAGAAAGAAAAGAACACTTTATGTGGAAAAAGAAAGAAATACTGGTAACCAGCCTTTTCTCCTTTTCCTACAATTGTTTTCCATTCTGTCAGGGACAGAAATCGTCATTTGAGATACTGTTAATTTATGGTCTGCTAGTGCTTTCAGTTCGGCTGTATCAAAAATCTTGTCGTTTGGTAAAGAGCATGAATAAGGAATTGTGAAATTAGAATAGTTCTGAAAAACTGAATGACTAACAAAAACAGTGTGGGCAACTTATCTAGCAAACTGATCACATGACAAGGTTTGCCCATGGTAGGGTAGGAAATGCTGATTAACCCATTACCAAACAATACCAGGTTTTTTACAGCTGTGAGAAGGAAGCCTTTGGAAAAAAATGTGGAAATAGGAGAAAATGCTGATAATCAATATTTTCTCCTTTTCCCACAGTGTCTTTTTACTCTTCCCAATAGAAAATTCGATTTTTGAGTCACATTAATTTGTCATCTGCAAAGGCTTTCGGTTTGGACTTGTCCAAAATTTTGTCATTTGGTAAAGAGTTTAAATGGAGAAAATAGAAGGAAAATAGCGGAACTTGCAAAGCAATGATATACATTTTCAAGTCATGCAGTGGAAAACCCCATTTTTTTAGCCACATTTAATTTGGTATCCTAGATGCTCTCATTTGGACAAGTTTTAACCCTTTCCCAAACAATGACAACTTTTAAGGCCCCTGAGGAAGAAGCCTCTCTAAAAACTTCTACCTTTTGGTCGTAAAAACCAGGGATTGTTTGGAAAAAGTGTAAGCCAGTTTGAAATTTTGTCTGCAAGTGCTTTTAATTTGGATAGGTCTAAAATTTTGCTGTTTGGTAATGGGTTTAAACTTTGCTTTGACTAGTAAAGCTGTTACTGTTTACCACATGACAAAAACAAAGACTTGTTCAAATTGAAAACATTTGCAGACTACCGTTTAAATGTGGGCTGTAAAAATAGTTGTCTTTGATAAGATAGAAAAGACCGTGGGAAAAGGAGGAAATACTGGTTACGGACATTTGCTTATTTTCCCGCATTGTGACAAAAGTCTAAGGACTTTTTTTCTCAGGGTCGTTTAACACTTTACTTCATAGATACTCATTTCTACCCATTGCTTGTTGAAGCCTTTGGAAAACATTGTGGCAAAAGGTGAAATTGCTCGTCATGAGCAATTTCACCTTTTGCCACAATGTTTTCTACACTATCAAAAGGTGTCATATACACATAAGAAACGGCTTCTTCCTTGCTGTTATTTAGAGTCAGAGATACCATAGAAATGCCTTATGGAGTAAAGGGTTAAGATTGGAGATTGTGTGATGAAGGGTAAAAAAGAAATAAGTATTCCTAACAGAGATGGCCTTGTGTCAATGAAATTGATCTAAATATTTGAATGAGGAGGTTACTCCGATTATACCCTTTTCTTCTTATAGGGAATTACGCAATATCTTCACTGTTGGTATTAAATCTTTGCCAGTCGCTGGTTTTAAGGACCCTTGGAGAGATGAATTTTGAAATCATTGTTGGGAAAAGGAGGAAAAAATGGTAACCAGCATGTTCTATTTTTCCCCACATGCTTCTACCCTTCCCATCGCAAGTTTAAATTTTCCTTTCACATCTATTTTGATGTCTGCAAATGCTTTGAATTGGAACCAATCTAAAATTTTAACCCTTTCACAAACGACACGCTCTTGGACTAGACCAAATTGAAAGCATTTGTAGACAACAATTCAACTCTTGCTGAAAAGATGATTTCTGTCTATGATAGGGTAGAAAACATTGTGGAAAAAGGAGAAAATGCTGGTTACCAGCATTTTCTCCTTTTCCCACAATGTTTTCAAAAGGCTACTATTCCAGACCCGACAAAACCAGGGATTATTTGGGAAAGGTATAATGTCTGGTAAAGGGTTTAACTCATTACCACACGAGAAAATTTTACACTGGTCCAAATTGAGAGCACATGCAGATGACAAAGGTGACTGAAAAATTGAATTTGTTCTGGGAAGGGTAGAAAACACTGTGGGAAAAGGAGAAAATGCTGGTTACCAGCATTTTCTCCTTTTCCCACAGTGTTTTCAAAAGGCTTCTTTCTTAGGGGCGTCAAAAGTAGGGATTGTGTGGTAATAGGTTAATGCTGTTTAACAAACAATCCTCTGTTCAAAAGATCCTGAGGAAGTAGCTTTTGAAAACATTACTAGAAAATGAGAAAAATCTGGCAATTTTTCCCTGTTCCTGAACTTTGTCAAAGTCTTCGAAGATAAATCCCATCATTTGAGCCTCACTTAACCCATTACCACACAATCCCTACATTTGAAGCCCCTGAGAAAGAAGACTTTAGAAAACATTGTGGGAAAAGGAGAAAATGCTGGGAACCAGCATTTTTTCCTTTTCCCACAATGTTTTCTACCCTTCACAAAACAAATTTCAAATTTTCAGTCACTTTAATTTTGTCGTCTGCAAATGCTTCCGATTTGGACGAGTCTAAAATATTGTCGTTTGGTAATGGGTTAATTTGTCATCTGTACATGTAACTTTCAACTCGTTACCAAATGACAAAATTTTAGGCTGGTCCAAATTGAAAGCATTTGCAGACGCCAAAATTAAAGTGACTGAAAATTTGAAATTTGTATTGTAAAGGCTTGAAAACATTGTGGGAAAAGGAGAAAATGCTGGTTTCCAGCATTTTCTCCTTTTCCCACAATGTTTTCTAAAGGCTTCTGTCTCAGGGTCGTCTAAAGTAGGGATTGTGTGGAAATGGAAATCTGTAAATGATTTTAACTAGTAATATGGACAGGTCTGAAATTTTGTTGGATGAATGATTGAATTCATCCTTGGGAAGGGCAGAAATTATTGTGGGAAAAGGAGAAAATGGTGGTTACAAGCATTTTCTCCTTTTCCGACAATGTTTTCAAAAGGCTTCTTTCTCTGGGTTGTGAAAAGTTGGGACTGTGTGGTACAGAGTTAGAGATGTCTTTATACAAGACTGGCTCTCAATACATTATAGCAACAGAAGAAATTACACATCTGCAGCAACTTCTCCTTTTGTTGTGCTATTTCCATAAGCAGTCTGCGACAAGATCAAAGAAGTGTTTGCAGGGGTTGTAAAGGGGGGGTGGGTTAGAAAGTTTCTGTAATTTGAAGGCTATCACATATTTGTGAAATTATTTGAAAATGAAGACATATCCAACCATGAAACTGATAGAAATAGGAGCCTATTTGATTAGATCTTATATATCTACGTCAAATCATTTCAGTAGAATTTGTTTGCAGGTCGTATTTTCAATTGTAAAGCCATCAGAGGGGGGTTTGAATTTCATGACTAGACTTGGTATACATATTTATTTAACCCTGTACTAGGCCATTTCTTGTTTTTACGACTCATTGATAGAAAGGGTTAGAAAACATTGTGGAAAAAGAATAAAATGATGATGACTAGTTTCCTTTTTCTCTGAATGTTTTCTATCCTTGCAAAGACAAATTTCATCAATTGAGTGACATTTCATATGTTGTTTGCTAGTGTTATCAATTTAAATAATTTTAAAATTTGTTGTGATCTAGTAAAGATTGAAATCTAATTTGAGTCTTATCACATGGGGGTCGTGTTATAGGGGTATTTGAGTATCTAAGATATTTGAAAATTTCTACCTCGTTAGGACGCTCTAAGGGACAGATATGATTTTGAGGGGATTTAAATTTGAAAGTTCTTCCGGGATTAAATAGTGAAAAATAGCTGGTTAGCCAGGGTGAAAAACTGTCAGTTGGAGAGGGTTTTTTTGTGGGGGGGATTGTTTTTGTTGGTTTTTGAAGAAAAAATATAGCTACTAGGGAAATGACAAGGGAAATGACTCTTAACTCATTACCAAACGACTAAATTTTGGACTGGTCCAAATTGAAAGCATTTGCAGACCACAAAATAAATCTGACTGAAAATTTGAAATTTGTTATGTGAGGGTAGAAAACATTGTGGGAAAAGGAGAAAATGCTGGTTACCAGCATTTTCTCCTTTTCCCACAATGTTTTCTAAGTGTTTCTGTCTCAGGGGCGTCAAAAGCAGGATTGTGTGTTAATGGGTTAATTCATGAATTCTTCTTTTGTCACAGTGTTTTGCAATGTATGTATGGTTTTGAACATGATGTTAATTTTACCCATTTGATATGGCTGTTTTATGAAATTGTGATTGTGCTAAGATTATTTGTGTCTGGATGTCATGGCAGCAGTCCATGTTTAAGGGATAGAAAATGTTTCAAAAGTAAAAAATCCAGAGAAACTTCTGTTGTTACACTGTTTTCACATGTGTACTTTTTTCAAGGATCTTTCAGTTTTTGTGGATTAAATGAGTTGACCACACAATCCTGGGCCCGGTCTCACTGAAAAATTTAAGTCTGTTATTTTGCTCAAATTGCTGATGGACTCAATTTCTGACTAAAGCAAGGCTGACACTTGCACAATTCTGTGACACTCCTTGGTATGACTCAAGTCGTGCCAGTGCGCAAACTAGTTGTAAACTGGCGTGAAGTGTGCGTAAACCTTTCATGACTGCGTGCCATGTCGGGACATAAATTTTGAAAAGTTCAAAATTTTGGTCACGACAAAATTTTGCGACCGGGTCATGAACTATGTGCAAACTGTTCGTGAACTCATCAGGGCATTGTGGGAGGATGCTTACCAGTGCGTGGCAGTGAGCACCATGCCACGACTGTCACAAACTGCCGCGAATAGTTCACGAACAGATCGTGTCGAGTTCATGAGTAGTTCACGACATGTTCACGACTACTGGGCGACAGTGGCGCTTGAGTCGGTTTTGGGGTATATAAAGGGCTTTCTGGACACTGCTCGGCATTCCAGAGATGCCAGCAAAGAAACAACTTATATCAAAGAGACAAGATGCCTAAAACAAAGCAGACACAAGCCTCCCAGTTCGTGCCCCAAAATGGCACGATTTGCCACGACAAAATCGCGGCCAAAAGTCATGTGATTGTCAGCCTTGCTTTAGTTGACTTTGAAGTGGCAAAGTCTGGTAACCAGTATTTTCTTCCCCCCCAAGAAGTTTTCATTCAAATGACATTAGAACTCTCATTATTGTTAACCCTTTACTCCACAGATACTCATTTCTTCGCATTGCTTGTAGGAGCCTTTGAAAAAGATTGTGCCAAAAGGCGAAATTGCTCGTGACGAGCAATTTCACCTTTTGTCACAATGTTTTCTATGCTATCAAATGATGTCATATACACATAAGAAATTGCTTCATCCTTGCTGTTATTTAGGGTCAATCAGAGACACTATAGAAATGCCTTATGGGGTAAAGGGTTAAAAGCCTTCATATGGTAACAGATTTTTGCCACACATGCAAAATATCTCCATGTCCAAATTGAAGGCATTTGCAGATAAAAATTTAATTGTAGCATAAATAATGGATTTGTTCTTTGATAGGGTGGAAAAAATCGTGAGAAAGGTAGGATTGTCTCCTTTTGCCACAATGTTATCCTTAAAGGCTTCTTCCGCAGGGTCATTAACTCTTAACCAAACGACAAAACTGTTGACTGGTCCAAATTGAAAGCATGTGCAGACAACAAATTAAATGTGACTGAAAAATTGAAATCTGGCTTAGAAAGGGTAGAAAACATTGTGGGAAAAGGAGAAAATGCTGGTTACCAGCATTTTCTCCTTTTCCTACAATGTTTTCAAAAGGCTTTTTTTCCAGGGTCGTTAAAAGTCGGGATTGTGTGGTAAAGAGTTAAAACTCTGGATTATGCGGTAGAGGTTTGAACTGATCAGATTTTGATTTTAAAATAAAGGCTTTTTTTTTTACCTGAATGTTCTAAAACATAAAATCATACCATTTATTAGAGGCCTTTTTTTTTTCTAACGAAAAGATTGTATTTCAAGGATTTGATATGACTTGCCCATTTAGTTTGATATACCTAAATAGAAATAGCCAATCAAAGAAGACACGTATTGATCTGTTAATAAACAGTTCAGTGAGATTCCTTTCATATTTGGATAAATTATAAACATTGATGTTTTGGATTGGAGAGATATAGCATGGGAAGATATTTGATTATGTAAGGATTTCAAAGTTAAACTGATCCTGTGAAAATTATGCTTGACTTATCTCTTGATTTTTTAACCCTTTACCTCACAATGACGACTTTTGACCTTTGGAAAGAAGCCTATTGAAAACTTTGTGGGAAAAGGAGAAAATGCTGGTTACCAGCATTTTCTCCTTTTCCCACAATGTTTTCTACCCTATCAATAAACAATTGCACCATTTGGGCCACATTGAAATTGTCGTCTGCAAATGCTTTTCAATTTGGACACGGCTAGAATTTTGTCGTCTGGTAAAGGGTTAAACCCGCAACAAAATTCTATACTTGTCCAAATTCAAGGCATTTCAGACAACTTATCAACTGTGGCCCATATGATAGATTTGCTTATGAAAAATTAGAAAATAGTTTAGGAAAAGGGAAAGTTCTGGTATCCAGCATTTTCTCTTTTTCCCAATATTTTTTTGGTGTTTTGATATATTCTTAAGTCCTCTTTCCCAGGGCCTTTTAATCATTGGGACTGTGTGGTAAAGAGTTATTATTGGAGAGCAAAAATTTAGGCTTTCAAAATTGAGGCTTTTGCAGATAGTGAAATAGATTTGGCTGGGAGAATTTGTTTTGTCTTTGGCGTTTTAAGTACATTAATCTATACTGGAATACATAACTTTTGAACAGTCAGTGCAAGACTTTAATGGCAATATTGCAAGATTTTTGTGGGAATGTTTCTATTCTTAATGATGTAGTCTTTTTGAGAATATTGCATAAAATTTATTGAAAAATTCTTTGATGGAGAAATGAGTATAATACAGGAGTATGTAGGGATTGCCATACTTGAAGTGTTACTTCTGTGAGGAAATCATTATCAATACAAAGGTATCACCACACAAATCATTTTTAAAGTGGAGGATGACCATATTTGCTCATTACCAATTGACAAAATTTAAGACTTGTTCGGACTACAAATGACAAATTTGATAAGGTTTTATTAACCCGTATTAACCCGTTACCAAATGAATAAAAAAAACTTGATCTGTCCAGAATGGTGGCTATTAAAGTTATAATTCTTCATTAAAAGGTTAGAAAACTTGCAGATTTCATGTGGTTTGATTTATGCATTTTTGTCTGTGGAAGTGTATAAAACATTATGGAAAAAAGAGAAAATGCTGGGTACCAGCATTTTATCTTTTTCCCCACAATGTTTTCAAAGGTGGTATTATTTAGGTTTATTCAAACTTGGGATTGTCTAGTAGGGAGTCAAACAAGTGATCTTTAGAGTGAAAGTATAAATGGCAACAGCTCAAAATAGAATGCAGCATAATCCTTTGAAGAGAAAGTTTGCTCCTCGACCACCAAAGGTAAGATCTTCCCAATATGGCTTGCAAGACGTGAAAAAGAGGCATTCAGACAATTGCGTAAAGTGTCATATCAGATCGGCCTTCGCAGTCCGCGCAGGCTGATCCGAGATGGCACTTTAGCCTACATTAGATTTTCTTTTACAGTTAAGACTCGCACTTGACAGAAAATTACATAAAACAGAAAGTTTTTACGACTTAATTGGATTTTGTTCTACAGTGGACTTGCACATAACAGAAAGTTACATAAAAACAGAAAATTTCATTTCGGATCAGCCTGTGAGGTTTTGGCAGGCTGATCCGAAACAACACTTTATGCAAATGTTTGAATGCCCCTTTTCGCGTGTTGCAGGTGATATAGAATGTTTGCTATGTGTATACTGTATACCTTTTTATCACATGAGAAAATTTTATGGTCCATATTGAAAGTATCTGCAGACGACAAAATAAAAGTGATTGAAAAATTGAAATTTGTTCTGGGGAGGGTAGAAAACACTGTGGGAAAAGGAGAAAATGCTGGTTACCAGCATTTTCTCCTTTTCCCACAGTGTTTTCAAAAGGCTTCTTTCTCAGGGGCGTCAAAAGTAGGGATTTTGTGGTAACGGGTCAACTGAGACTGGTTAGCACATGATGCTAGTCATTGTAACAGTATTCATTCCTTTCTCACAGCTAATAACTGTTTCGACAATGAACACATAAAGCTTTGCAGACAACTGTTTCGACAATGAACACATACAGCTTTGCAGACAACTGTTTCGACAATGAATACATAAAGCTTTGCAGACAACACAATTAAGGTGACTTAAATGATGGCAACTGTCAAAGAAACTGTAGAAAAAACTCTAGGAAATAGAGAAAATGCTAGCGTTTTTTTCTTTTTCCACATTGTTTTCTTAAGGTTTCTTTTTCAGAATCATTAAAATTGGGACTATTTTTTAAATAATTACTCGGGTAACACTATGAACAATTCCTGAACTACAGTTCATGAACAATCCCATGAACAGCAAATGGCAGGTTCATGAACCATTTTTGTTCATGAACCTTTGTTTTGGTTCTATGAACTGTTCATGAACTGTTGATGAACTGTTTGTGAATATCACCTCTTAATCAGTTCCGTGAATGAAAGTTCATGAGCTGGTTGTGGTGTCTCAGACATTTTCCTACAATGGTAGAAAACCTTGGCTTATAAACCTCAATCCTTCAGTTACCTTTATTTAGTTAGGTTGCAGCATCTAAGAACACCATACAGTCATCATTTGGAAAATAAGATAATGTCAGCTTTTAATAAGAATTCTTACTGAAGAGACACCTTGATTTGAGTTGCTTTCAATGATCTGTACCTTTCTTAACCCTTTACCCCATAAGGTATTTCTATGGTATCTCTAATTGACCCTAAATAACGGCAAAGATGAAGCTGTTTCTTATGTGTAATCAACACCTTTGATAGTGTAGAAAACATTGTGGCAAAAGGTGAAATTGCTCGTGACGAGCAATTTCACCTTTTGCCACATTGTTTTCCAAAGGCTCCTACAAGAAATGTGTAGAAATGAGTATCTATGGAGTAAAGGGTTAAGAGTAAATGAACTGTAGTTGTGTGTTAATGAATACAAACATTTGTGAAGAGAGAGAGAGTCAGCAGAATAAAAAGATAATTATACCCCCCTCAAACGAAGTTTGTGGGGGGTATACTGGAATCAGTCTGTCGGTCGGTCAGGCGATCGGTCTGTCCACAAAATCTTTTCCAGTCAACTCCTCCTGCAGTTTCAGTCCAATTCACTTGATACGTGGCAGAAGTGTTCATTAGGAGCTGTAGATGTGCAAGACGCAAATTTTGTGAAAATTCCATCAAGAATTACGGAGTTATTGCTCCTGACTTGACTTAGAAATGCTTGTCCGGACAACTCCTTTATTTTCCGTCTGATTCTTTTGCAAACTTGGCAGAGGTGTTTATTAGGAGTTGTAGATGTGCAAGACGCAACTTTCGTGTAAATTCTATGAAGAATTAATGAGTTATTGCCCCTGATTTGACTTAAGAATACTTGTGGGGACAACTCCTCCTACAGTTTCTATCTGATTCACTTTAAACTTGGCAGAAGTGTCCATTAGGAGTTGTAGATGTGCAAGACGCAACTTGTGAAAATTCTATGAAGAATTGATGAGTTATTGCCCCTGTGACATGAAGTATAGGGGCGGGGGTATTTATCACCTTTAGTGATAGTTATTCTAGTTCTGATTGAAAGGCTATTACAATAGAACCATTTGGAGAAGATAAGTAGGCTGTGTTAACCCTTTACTCCATAGATACTCATTTCTACACATTGCTTCTATGAGCTTTTGGAAAACATTGTGGCAAAAGGTGAAATTGCTCGTGACGAGCAATTTCACCTTTTGTCACAATGTTTTCTATGCTATCAAAAGGTGTCATTTACACACAAGAAACGGTGTCATCCTTGCTGTTGTCTAGGATCAATCAGAGATGTCATAGAAATGTCTCGTGGGGTAAAGGGTTAAGTTATTCTCGCAAAAATGTCACATATACCATCAGTGGTTTGGATAGATTGGTGGTTTATTAATATAATGCGAAAAGAAATTTTCAAAGTTTTTTTTTCTTTTTTAATTTGAATTTCTTTGATCATGCCATGTAATTATTTCTATTGACACAATAAATTTGACATTTGGATTTTTTATGATTCTGGCCTTTTACATAATTGGAACCCCTTCAAACTTTTATTGTCAAAATGATTGGTATTCTGTTGAGGGCCCAATATATTTCAGTATGTAGATTGAAAAGAAGGAAAAACAATTTTAAAATGTAACCCTTTGCCCCGTATGCTGTTTGGTAGCAAGCCACTGTTACACATCTTTGCAAGCCAAGGCTGATGATTCACTTCGCTACTCTACCCTTGGCGGATCAAGCTTGATTTTTACATTCCCCCGATACGCTTTTTCATTGGATGCAGCCAGCTCTAACTGCAACAAATGAAATCGCTCGTAGCATTTCATCTTTGATAGAAATAGAATAAGGTCACTACCTTTCGAATAGAAGGTAAACATGGAAACCCACGTGGATGTCTGCTTATCGCTTCATATGTATTCGTAAGCAATTTGTAAAACCATATTTCATTGGCTATTAGAAATGTGATATAAAGGGGGGTAATAACCAGCATCCAATAGAGGGCGTGTTGCAGGAATCTCGAAATTGGGCTCAATCATTTAACCCTTTACCAAACGACAAAATTTTAGACTGGTCCAAATTCAAAGCACTTACAGACGACAAAATAAAAGTAACTCGAAAACTGAAGTGTGTTTCCAGCAGCATAGAA
Source organism: Tridacna crocea (assembly GCA_943736015.1). Classification (NCBI taxonomy): domain Eukaryota; kingdom Metazoa; phylum Mollusca; class Bivalvia; order Cardiida; family Cardiidae; genus Tridacna; species Tridacna crocea. The sequence goes on along the minus strand of OX031064.1, from coordinate 58,329,408 downwards.
AACATTGTGGAAAAAGGAGAAAATGCTGGTTACCAGCATTTTCTCCTTTTCCTACAATGTTTTCCGAAGGCTTCTTTCTCAGGGTTGTCAAAAGTAGGGATTGTGTGGTAATGGGTTAAGGTAAGATCCATGTAGTGATCGTAACCTTGGCTCCCGAAGATGCTGTTATAGAAAGCTTTGAGATGGAAAAAATTTATCTATATATAATTTGTCTTATTTCCTTGATTGTTTTGTAGCAGTGGGCCGATGATTGAGTATAGTTGAAAGTCAGTTGGTTTTGGCTTTCAATTCCGGTAATCGATTGTAGTCGGTTTGTTAACTGGCTTGGTGTGAAAGCTTGAATTCTAATTGTTATGTGACTATTATTAATCACAATCTTTGATTAAAGATAGAAGATAACAAACATGAAAATTAGCTGGAAAAATGAGAAAGAACTCTTTGTCCATGGATGTCTTGACAAAACTTTACAATTCAACATGCTTCTCATTTGATCCCTGAGCCCGGGTTTTGACACTCGGAAATTTGAAAAGACCTGTTTCTGTTTCAATTTGGACCAGTCTATAAATTTGTTGTTTTGTAAAGCGTTAACTCTTCACCAAACAACACAATTTTAGACTGGTCCAGATTGAAAGCATTTACAGACGACAAAATGATTGTGACATAAGAATTGAAAGTAACGTTTTAGGAAGGGAAGAAATCATTGTGGGAAAAGGAGAAAATGCTGGTTACCAGCATTTTCTCCTTTTCCCACAATGTTTTCAAATGGCTTCTACCACAGGGTCGTCAAAAGTCGTCACTGTGTGGTAAAGGGTTAATGTACTATGTTGTGCTGTATTGTAGAAGTCATTATAATTATGGAGTGAAATTATGATAATTGTTGTTTTGACTCTTGGACACACAAACTGATTGTTTCTTCTATCAATACTGTAGATCTTACCTATCCAGGATTTTCTTCATGGAAATATATTTCAGCTGAAAATACCAAGACAAAATTTCATCAGAGAAGTTAGAAAATATTGTAAAGTATGGATAATTAACTCTTTACCACATGAGAAAATTTTAGACCGGTCCAAATTGAAAGCGTTTTGCAGACAACAAAATAAAGGTGATTGAAAAATTGAAATTGGTCTGGGAGGGGTAGAAAACACTGTGGGAAAAGGAGAAAATGCTGGTTACCAGCATTTTCCCCTTTTTCCACAGTTTTTTTCAAGAGGCTTCCTTCTCAGGGGTGTCAAAAGTAGAGATTGTGTGGTAATGAGTTAAAATGAATTGAGATTTTTTTAACAGGAAAATATGGTGACATAAGGAGAAAATGGCTTGTTGCTCGATTATGAGAATAATCTCTTACTCATGCCACAATATTTTTCATATTTCTCTGTTGCAATACAAAGAAATTCACAGAATGTAATGAGTTAAACTTTTATTTCAGTGTAAACTTTTTTATGATCATAGGGAAGAAGTTTTAAAAACATAATCGAAAAAGATGCTGTTAACTAATTACCATACAACAAAATTTTTGGCATGTTCAAATAGAAAGCATTTGCAGATGACAAAATTAAAGTGACTGAAAATTTGAAATTTGAAGATAGAAAACATTGTGGGAAAATGAGAAAATGCTGATTACTAGCATTTTCTCCTTTTCCCACAATGTTTTCTAAAGGTTTCTTTCTCAGGGTTGTTAAAAGTAGGGATTGTTTGGTAATGGGTTAAGCAACATTATATCTCTTTCCAAGAAGGGCCTTCCTTTAACATTTGTGCCAAATTTTCTTCATTTGTCTTATTATACTTACAATATAGACCAGTGAAGTTTTGTCAATTGTGTGACGCGTTGTAATGAGTTAATAATGAAAGAAAAACATTTTCACTACAGATAAGTGGATGATATGTTAGTGTGTAGGACAGGGATGGCAATATATTTGGTGCAGTTAGAAAAATATGATGACTGTTTTTGATAAAAAAAGAAGTAGCATCCTAGAGTGTTATCTGTTTTTTTTTTAATCATAATTCTTTACCAAATGACAAAATTTTGGCTTTTACCAAATTGAAAGCATTAATTTTGCAGACAACAAATTAAGTGACAGGGATAGCAATACATTAGGTGCAGTCAGAAAAATATAATTATTATTTTTGATAAAAAATGAAGTGGTATCCTACAGTTTTATCTTGTTTTTTGAAAAAAAAAAATCATAACTCTACCAAATGACAAAATTTTAGCCTGTACCAAATTGAAAGCATTTGCAGACAACAAATAAAGTGCTGCTAATACGATGATTTCTGTCTTTGTAACCAGCGTTTTCTCCTTTTCCCACAAAGTTTTCTACCTTATCAAAGGAAAATAGTACCATCTGAGCCACTTTGAAATTTCGTCTGCAAATGCTTCCAATTTGGATAGGTCTAAGATTTTGCTGTGTGGTTACCAGCATTTTCTCCTTTTCCCACAATGTTTTCTAAAGGCTTCTTTTTCTGGGGCGTCAAAAGTAGGGATTGTGTGGTAATGGGTTAATACAGATTTGCTCCTATTAATTTTTTCCTGAAGAACTTGTTGGCATCATTCTGCATGCATTCCTTTAATTAGCAAGCTACCAGAAAAAGAAAATTGTTGTTTTTGGAAAAAAAAAATTTTTTTTTCAAGAATCTTCCCCCACTCCCCCCATATAGAAAGAAAGAAAAACAGTGTTTGTCTATTGTTCCTAATTTACAGGAAGTAAGATGAGATTTATAATAATTCTGAAGCTCTGATTGTGTGGATTATTGATGAAGTAGGATGTGTGTTTATTATACTTGTGTTTTTTTATACAAGACAAAAGTCAGTGAAAGTTATTTTTTTCAAAAAACAAAAAGGTTACAGTTCAATAGGGAATCTTTTTGAAGTTTGGATTGAAATAGTTTACATGTTATTTTATCAATGTGCTTTACAAATGTGCCTTGTGGATAGAATTGTCAAAAGAAGATCTGTGACACAGACTTAACCCTTTACTGCATAGATACTCATTTCTACGCATTGCTTGTAGGAGGCTTTGGAAAACATTGTGGCAAAAGGTGAAATTGCTCGTAACGAGCAATTTCACCTTTTGTCACAATGTTTTCCATGCTATCAAATGGTGTCATATACACAAAAGAAACGGCGTCATCCTTGCTGTTATGTAGGGTCAATTAGAGATACCATAGAAATGCTTTATGGGGTAAAGGGTTTAAGACTCATATTGGCTTATATCTTTACCCAAAGTACTCTAAGTCTTGTGTTTCAAAATCTCTTGAAAAGCAGAACACAGAAAATATTGAGGAAAAAGGAGAAAATGCAAGTAACCAACATTTGGCTTAATTATTTCAAATTCCATCTTCCCTGGATGGGTTAACTTTTTACAATACACAATCCATACCTGTAGGAACCTTCAGATAGATGCTTTTGGATACATTGTGGGAAAAGGAGAAAATGTTGGTTACCAGCAATGTTTTCTATTTTTCCAAAGACTGTGTGCCATGCATCTAGTCAAGGTTTGTCTCTGTGCAACTGCTGTAGGTTAAGACAAGCCCAAGATCTTGCTGCGTGGTAAAGGGTCAAACCAAGGAAAGATAGGAATGATTATAGACAGTGACTCACAGTGATTTGACCAAAATATTGTAGAAAATGGTAAAGAAACCCAGAGCTTTAAGTTGTAGAATATAAGAAAGTGTTTGTAGTTATGATTAAAATAGACAAAGTTACAAACAATAGTCCTTTATGAGAACGGAGAGAGCTATGTCGTTCATGTTCAAGCGGAGAAACTCCTACTCAGTTTTTCAAGCATTTAAGGTATGTAACAGTTACTCCTTGACTGCTAAGTATTTTCATTTGGTATAAACAGACTGAAATATGGCTTAAAAAATGTTGAAAGTAGTATATAACACCATGCAGATCAAACAGTTATATAGTGTAACCCTTTCCAAAATGGCAAATTTTGGACCAGACCAAATCCAAAGCATTTTGCAGATGACAAATTAACAGTAGCAAAAAAGATTATTTTTCTATACGATAGGGTAAAAAACATTGTGGGAAAAGGAGAAAATGATGGTTACCAGCATTTTCTCCTTTCTCCACAATGTTTTCAAAATGCTTCTATTCCAGACCTGTAAAAACCAAAGATTGTTTGGGAAAGGGTTAAAAAACATGTACACTCTTAGAGCATTTATAAGGCAGGCTTTCCCGGAATATTCCTCAAAGTATTGGTTAGTATCTTCTTCGGAATTTTTTGGTTTTTGAACTCTTTACCAATTGACAAAATATTAGACTTGTCCAAATTGAAAGTATTTACAGAGAACAAAAAAAGAGGATTTGAAAGTTGCAACTTGACATAGGAAGGGTAGAAGACAATGTGTTAAAAGGAGAAATGCTGGTTACCAGCATTTGTAACCAGCATTTTCTCCTTTTGCAAGTGTGTTTTCAATAGGCTTCTTTCTCAGAGTCGTTAGAAGTCAGGATTGCGTGGTAAAAAGTTTAACTGCTTCAGTAATATCATGGCGTCAGTTCCATTATTCATGGATGTCCCTGGTTGCACCATTGCCTGGCTATGGCTTTGAAGTGTCTTGCCCAGGGACATACACAATTAATGAAAGAACCAATGCTTCCATTTAGTCTTGAACCTAAAGCTATTGTAAAGAGTCATAGATTTTACTTCTGAGCCATGCAGGACTCTATAGACCGCATTTTCTTTGTAGCCTGATCTTGATTGACACTGTCCATACACCATAATTATGTTGTGCTTTGCAGGGAGATTAAATCTTTTGCCACACAATCCTGACTTTTAACAATCTGGAAAAAAGCTTTTTGATCTTGCATAGCTCAGTGTAGGAAGTCTATCCAAACCTAATGCTCTGGTGCTGATTATCACTAAGTCTTATCTTTAGATTGGTATGAGTAAACTGTTTTCTTATGGACAAAGTCCGTAACAAAGAAACAAATTAATAAATGCATGGCAGAAATAACAGACTGGGCGGGATTCGAACCCTAGAACTCCCAGACGAAGGGCCAATACCATAACCACTGAGCCAAAGAGATATCTCCCTGACACAGTCGTCAGATATTGTATTTAAATCGGGACAATGCCATGCATGAAGGAGTGGTCTCCCGTTACAGTTTAGATTGTCCTTGGTATACTACGGAACCCAAATCTAAGACTAGTGAAATGGTAGATTAACTCAATACCAAACAACAATAATTTAGGTTTGTCCAAAACAAAAGCATTTGCAGACTACAAAATAAAAATTACTGAAAATTTGAAATTTGTTTTGTGAAGGGTAGAAAACATTCTGGGGAAAGGAGAAAATGCTGGTCACCAGCATTTTCTCCTGGTTTACCCACTATGTTTTCGAAGACTTCTTTCTCCGGGTTGTTGAAAGTCGGGATTGTGTGGTAAACAGTTAAAACATGAGTAAATAGATTGTAGGGCAACAATAATTTGTGAAATAATTATTCTAAATGGGGAAATTCTGTCTGCATTCATTGTACTCTGACATACATTGTCCACAAAGAAAATTTCTTACAGCTGTAAGGTTTCCAATAATGTGAAAAAAAAAACCCATAATTTATTGCTTTGGTTCGAAATAACAGTTAAGTGCAGAAGGGAAATAACTGTGTACTGTAGTAGATATCAGACTTGTTTCCCTTGTATGCAGTGTCTTCCAGCTGTAATTGACAGATTGCTTGTTCTACTGAAAGTGCTGTACCTGGATTTGTAGAGACTAGTGCAGACAGCCAAGATCAGACTGCACAGACTGTACAGTCTGATCTTGGAACTCCACTTCTTGCTTCTTATTTTGAAGAAATTAACCATGGCTATGATTCCCTTATGCACAGACAAAATGCCCAAGTCATTTTACTCTTTACCAAACAATACTGAGCTGTAATGACCCTGAGAGAGAAGTTGCTTGAAAACATGATGTGACAAAGAGAAAATGCTCGTCCCCCATATTTTCTCCATTTCACACATTTTTTTTTCAACCTCTCAGAGGAGGAATTTCAAAAGATTGCAAAATTTAATCTGTAGTCTGCAGGCTGATGCTTTCAATCTGGACAGTCTAAAATTTAAATCAATTGATGAAGGGTTTATAAGCAATTTTTTGTACACACAGAATGCCCAGTTAATTCATTAAGCACTTTCTAATACAGGGTTGACCATAAAATTACTGTGATAAGATGTTATATCTTGAATAGTATGTCTCAGTGGGTTTATTGGCCACTCTAAGGTTTAAATATGAAGGAAAATGGTAAGGATTGGAGACCTATTCTGATTAAAATAGTCCTTTCATGGTTTGTCCTCTATAAATATGTAAAAATGTCCATTTAATTCACAAACTTTGTCCTTTTACTGTTTCAGTATAGTTTTACCTGCTGATTTTATAATTGGCTGTATTATGGAACATGATACTAGAAAGTTTCAGATTCCATATTTATAATACAGTCAAACAGGTTGATATTCACTTACAGCCTTTACCTTACAATTGGGGCCTGTATTTACAACCAATTTAAACCCTTATCCTGCTAGATAGGTTAAAACTTTTACTTAAGCTAATAGTTAGAACCCTAATAATGTTATTTAAACCTTTACTTCATAGATACTCATTTCTACACATTGCCTGAAGGAGCCTTTGGAAAACATTGTGGCAAAAGGTGAAATTGCTCGTGAGGAGCAATTTCACTTTTTGCCACAGTGTTTTCTACACTATCAAAATGTGTCATATGCACATAAGAAACTGCTTCATCCTTACTGTAATTAAGGGTCAATTAGAGATAACATAGAAAAGCCTTATGGAGTAAAGGGTTAACTCTACCAAATGACAAAATTTTATACTTGTCATTTGCAGAAGCAGCTAAACACTTTTAAAAACAACAAATTTCAGACTCTTTCAAATTCAAAACATCTGCAAACGATAAATTCAGAATTGATAGAACTGAGCTTTTGCTCTCTGTTAGGGTAGAAAATTTTGTGAGAAAGGAAAAAATGCCGGATTACAAAGCCTTCTTTGCTAGGGTCGTGAAACCAAGGGATTGTTTGGTAAACGGTTTTATAGCTTAAAGGTGGCCCTTCAGATTTTGGGACGAAAATTTTACAAAAATGCAAAAAAATCATCCTTACACTCCCAAAGCCTTTTAATTTGCGTTCATAAAACCCCAGTGGTCGAGAACCATCCAGTGATACTAGAAATTACATCCTCGGATACCCGGGGTCTCCTTATTTGCTACGCTACATCGACCCCTGGGACAATTGACTGATAAAACTTTGAATCAGCCGAAAATCGATACGAAACGTCATAGCGTACAGTCCACTCGCCCATCACAAAATGATGATGGAACCAATGAAAAGCCAGCATTCGGCCAGCGGTAAAGCGAGGGAAATTCAATTAATTGTCCCAGGGTGTCGATGTAGCGTAGCAAATAGGGAGACCCTGGGGTATCCGAGGATGAGAAATTAGAGATTTATTACGGACCAGGTTGACACCAACGGGAGACACATTCTATTTTTAGTTTATCAATTCTCTCATTTAAATACAGGAAAACTCTGATGAAGTTTCAAACATCCGTCCAAAGAAGACAGTATGGAATATAATTATCACATATTTGTTATGTAATAGAATTTAAGCATTATTAGTCACGTGCCAGTCACTTGACATTCCCACAGTGCTTTATTGATTTTTAGTGCGAAATCTAAAAATAGCCTTTTAAGGGAATACCATCAAAAAAAATTTTTTTTGAATTTTATGATTCTTAATTATTGATGATTTGTATTGATTTTTCATATACATTTCAATGATATATATATTTTTTAATTTGGTGTGATGTGAAAATTCTAAATACCCACCTTTAAGAACATTCTCAGTCTCATTTTCCAGAACTTTTAAAAGTAACACAACTTGTGATTGGCTAAACCATTTGACACTATACATTCCTCAGAAAATGAATAAGACAGTTATAATGAAAAACATCATTGTATTGTTTAGCTCTTTACCATATGACAAAATTTTACACAAGTGGAAATTGAAAGTGTTTGCTGACGACAAAATAAATGTGACTTGAAAATTGAAACTTGTTTTCAGAACAGTAGGAAAAAATTGTGGGAAAAGAAGAAAATGCTAGTTACCAGCATTTTCTTCTTTTCCAACAATGTTTTCACAAGCTCTTTCTCAAGGTCATTAAAAGTCTGGATGGTGCGGTAAAGAGAGAACTAGGCCGATGTTTTTTTTTTTCAAGAATTCTAAACATATTTTCCTGTAGAACCTTTACTATGAGTGGGTTACTGCAGCTATTTTGTTTTACATGAATGCAATTTCTAAGAAAAAACAAGTTACCTGCATTGTTTACTTTCACTTGAAATTACCTCAGTCGTGATATATCTATTTCCTTGTCCAAAACTATGAAGAATTGTTTTGTAAAGTGTTAATAAGGACTTATATATTAATCCTTTGACTTCACTGCTCCTAAAACTGATAAGGTCTTTTTTACCTTTACTTTTCTCTGCCACTAAAAATTTTAAGACTTAACTCTTTACCGCACAATCGAGACTTTTAATGACCCTTAGAAAAAAGCCTATTGAAAACATTGTAGGAAAAGGAGAAAAATGATGATAACAATGTTTTGTATCCTTTGCAAAACAATTTTTAATTTTTAAACCATATTTATTTTGTCATCTGCAAATGCTTTCAATTTTGACAAGTCTACAATTTAGTCGTTTGGTGAAGAGTTTAAAGCATTTGATAGGGTATTTCTGTTAGATAAGATAGATAATGTGGGAAAATCCAAGAATTCTAGTAAGCTGGAACCTCCCTTCTTCCAACAATGCTTTCAAGAGCTTTTTTACGCAGCCTCATTAAAACACAGGATTGTTTTCTATAGAGTTAACTCAGAACTGTAGGCTGGTCCAAATTAAAAGCAATTACTGAAAATTTGAAATTTGTTTTGTGAAGGATAGAAAACATTGTGGGAAAAGCAGAAAATGCTGATAGGGCTGTTAAAGTCAGGGATTGTGTGGTATTTAACTCATTACCAAATGACAATATTCTCCGCTTGTCCAAATTGATAGCATATGCAGATGACAAAATAAAAGTGACTGAAAATTTGAATTTGTTTTTTAAAGGGTAGAAAACATTGTGGGGAAAAGAGAAAATGCTGGTTACCAGCATTTTCTCCTTTTCCCACAATGTTTTCTATGGGCTTCTTTCTCAGGGTCGTCAAAAGTAGGGATTGTGTGGTAATGGGTTAAGGCAGAAACTGGTAGTGCAATAGATATGGTACAGGTTTGAAACATCCATTTGGATCTCCCAGAATGAGTTATACATAATGTGAGGGGATTAATCCCTCTCTCAACTGCCTGAACATTGCTTTCAGTGTTTTTGTGGGAAAGCAGCCAGTGACTGGAAATAATTTTGTGCAAAAAACTGGTAAAGTTAAAATAGTCTGAGCATTAGGCATGAATCACTACTGTATTGACATATTGTTAATAACAGTGTTTAACTCATTACCAAACAACAAAATTTTAGACTGGTCCAAATTGAAAGCACTTGCTGACTACAAAATAAATGTAACTAAAAAATTGAAAGTTGTTTCTAGCAGGAAAGAAAACATTGTGGGAAAAGGGAGAAATGGTTACCGGCATTTTCTCCTTTTCCAACAATGTTTTCAGAAGGCTTCAATCTCGGGTCATCAAAATCAGGGATTGTTTGGTAAAGGGTTAACATAGAACACATGTTCTCCTTTTCCCATAGTATTTTTCAAAAATCTATGTGTTATTGGGTTTATTTAACCCTCTACCAAACAATCCCTGGTTTTTACAACCCTGAGATACAAGCCTTTTGAAAACATTGTGGGACAAGGAGAAAATGCTGCTAGCCAGCATTTTCTCCTTTCCCCACAATGTTTTCTACCGTGCCAGAAACAAATTTTAATTTTTGAATTATGATTATTCTGTCCTGCAAGTCCCTTGACAATTTGGACCTTCACTCTAATATTTTGTCATTTGGTAAAGAGTGAAATAGATTCTTTGGTAGAAGGGTCAAGATCTAGTGGGATTAAGATGAACTGTACAATAAGCTATTATCATACCTTAAAAGGCCATTCTGTACCCTGTTGCCATTGACACCTGTGTAGGGTAAGATCAGACTGCACAAGTCATGTGGTCTGATATTTAATATACACTTTTCACTTTGCTGAAACACTACAGGTAAAATAGAGCCTTGAAATTATAATGACTAGGGTCTTTAATCTTGAGTGAAAATGTTGATTGGATTTATTTGATCTTCTAAACATTTACAACTCAACAAAACTTTTAGACTCATTGCTATTGAAAACATTTGTAGTAGGAGAAACTGAGCATGATTCATATGATGAGGTTTGCTATTGACAAAGTAGAAAAGATTGTGGAAAAAGGAGAAATGCTGGTTACCAGCATTTTCTCCTTTTTGCCACAATTTTTTTCAGAAGTCTCTTTCCTCAGGGTGGTTAGAAATAGGGATTTTGTGGTAATGGGTTAAGGGTTAAATGCAGATTTAATCATGGGTGGGATATGGTTGTAGATGTTATTTTTCCAACAGTTAAGAAGAATCATTTGCAGTGTGGACTTTTTTTTGAAGATTTAACGTTTTATCATTGATGAGAAAATTTTTTAGACACATCCATGTTGAAAGCAATCACAGAAGTGTTACATTAAATATGTTGCAAGTGATACGATTTATAAGTGGGAAGAATTCTATAGAGTTACAGAAACATTGCTTGTTGGCCATTTCAAAAGGCTGCTTTCAATTTAGGACTGTTAAAAGTCTGGATCATGTGGTAAAGGGTTAAAGTCTGGTTTGTTATAAACCTTGGTACCAGGCATGGTGGGATATATTGGGATACAGCTTTTGTTACTGTTGTAATGCAGAAATTCTTTTTATATTTGCAATGTTGCACTTGTGAAAGAATGCCAAGCATGCTCTGTTTAGTGCAAATTGGCATCCATGAGCATCCGTGAGCATTGAGTCAATACAGTGTTAAAATTGTATCGAATACAAAATAAACAGGTTGTTTTTCTAGACATCTTTTGCAATATGAGTAAGGTTATGAAAGGTTACAAAGGAAACATACCCTCGGAGCCACAAAACATGAATTTGATAGTGTTCAGTAGATGCAAAACAGAAAACCCCCAATTAATTCAAGTTTCTAGACAGTAGTTGGCAAGCATGTCTCAGCATAGCGGACAGTGCAGATTAAGATCAGACTGCACATTTTGTGCAGTCTGATCTTAATCTACACAGGCCCCTGAAGCAATTGGTATGACTTAGGTAGATTAACCTTTTACCACACAATGACGACTTGACGACCCTGCAATAGAAGCCTTTTAAAAACGTTGTGGGAAAAGGAGAAAATGCTGGTAACCAGCATTTTCTGCTTTTCCCACAATGTTTTCTACCCTTCCCAAACAAAATTTTGATTTTTCAGTCACATTTATCTTGTTGTCTTCAAAATGCTTTCAATTTTGACCAGCATAAGAATTTGTCGTTTGGTAAAGAGTTAAGGGTAGAAATAGCCTGTGGTGTAAGTGAAGGATAAGTAATCAATTAAATGGCTGACATGCCTTCAAATTTTTGTCTAAAATGAATGAAATTACCCATGTTCCTGCTTCTTGTTTGTGAATATATTGGGTGTGTATCTCTTCAGTGTGGTGGACATTCAAAAAACAAAGAGTTCTCTCTGGAAATGTAGTGAAAAATGGAGAAATTACTCATAATGCACTGTTTTATCATTAATTTTGTTAACTCTTTACCAAACCACAAAATTTTAGATTGGTCCAAATCATAAGCATTTGCTGACAAAAAAATATGAATCAAAAATTGAAACTTGACTCTAGAAGAGTATTAAACATTGTGGAAAAAGGAGAAAATGGTTAGAAGCACTTTCTCATTTTCCCACAATGTTTCCAGAAAGTTTCTTCCTCTGGGTCATAAAAACCAGGGATTGTTTGGTAAAGGGTTAGAGGAAAAACATAGACTTCAGTTGATACCAAACAATTCTGAGTGTTAGATGATGGAAAAAGGATTCTGAAAACATGGTGCACAAATCAATGGGTGAGTGCAACACTATTCTAAGTGCCTGTACAATGTACAGGCACTTAGAATAGTATTGCACTCACCTATCGAAATGAGATATATGCTGGTAACAAGGCTGGTATAATTTCGAAGATAATTTCCAAGAATAAAGATTTTGTTTGTCATTTGAGAATAAAACTGCACAGCACATGCATTCTGATCCTAGATCAAGATAACAGATACCATATTACTGTTGTGGTGAACAGAACCTTTGATTTGCTATATTTAACTCTTAACTGTCGGCCTCGTAACCATAAGGTCCTGACTTCGATACCTGGGAGCGTGTATCAACTTTGGGATTTTTCATTGGCCCACACATTTGGCGCGAGTACTGGTGTAGTTTGCAGGAAGCAGAATCGAGAGAGATTAGTATAAGTTGTTAGAACTTGCTTCTCAATGATGTAAAATAAATATGTTTAAAACTAAACTACCGTAATTTGCGTATATTTTGGGACACCCAAAGAATTGGGACACCATCAAAAATCACGAAAATAATTATTTTTCATGACCCAAAGATTTGGGACATACTAAAAATTGCAAAGTAAGATCGGTAATTTTTTGTTCCAAAGAATTGGGACAGTGAATATCTTATTTAATTTTCTTTTTTCAATCCGTTGATAGGCCTACCCTTTGCAAATATTTATTTCTCGTCGTTTTATTTTTACGCTCGTAACATCGTAAGCATGCTTCCTAACTCTCCCCATTTCAATAGGAATTACCCGATCCAAGACGAAAAACCCGATCACCTGATTGTCTAATGTAAACCCCAATTCAAAAAGAAATCCGACGTAACTGTAAAAAGGGTGTGATAAACTTCTATCCAAGATCCATAACATGTATAACGTGTGTGTACATCAGGTTAACAGAGTTGACACGCGTGTATTTTACGGTCAATCGAGTTTGTTGTTTATAAATAGAAATCTAGGTACACAGTTTTACCCAAGGTTTATCGATCGAAGATCGACGAACCAATCAAATTTGAGAACGGTCCGAGCTGGTACTTGTCAAGAGTGCAGTTAACGTCGTTCACCTCGCGTACATGTAAGCAGGTAAAATATGTTGTGAATTTTTTCTACAAACGCAAAATAACGTTTTTATTGATATCCCAAGATGCAAACAAAAATGAGTGAAAAGTTCATAATCAAGGAAAATCGCAAGCTCTTAGTGCTCATACTGATCGGTGGAATTCCAATCAGTCTAAAAATAGACCAACCTGCAAACCTGACATCAATCACGTTGCAATATTTCAACGTCGGCAATATTCGATGTGTTAGCGGCGAGTGACTTTCACTTTGACAGACCGTCGTGTTTGACCATAACTTTTGGGACAGCTGACAGAATAATTATTTTTTGTAGACCAAAGTATTGGGACACGAAAAAAATTAATTATTTTTTGCTGTCCCAAAATTTAAGCATATTACGGTAACTCTTAACCACATAATACCTACTTTTAACAAACCTGAAAAAGAAACCTTTTGAAAACATTGTGGGAAAAGGAGAAAATGCTGGTGACCAGCATTTTCTCCTTTTTCCCACAATGTTTTCTACCCCTCGCCATAACAAATTTCAATTTTTCCATCACTTTCATTTTGTTGTCTGCTAATGCTTTCAATTTCGACCGGCCTAAAATTATGTTGTGTGGTAAAGGATTAAAGTTTTGAAATTGGTTGGAATTTCGGACTGCTTTGCTGAGACTTTCTGTAGTTCTCCTGTAACTGCATTTACTTAATAGGTTCTCATTTCTGCACTGTAACTTCCTGTTGGGTTAGTTTAAATCTTTTATGACACAATCCTGAGTTTTAATGACCCTAGAGAATTATGCTTATAACCCTTAACAAACAATCCCTGGTTTTTATGGCTCTGAGATTGAAGCCTTTTGAAAACATAGTGGAAAAAGGAGAAAATGCTGGTAACCAGCATTTTCTCTTTTTTCCACAATGTTTTCCACCCTTCTCAGGACAAATTTAAATTTTTGAGTCACATTAGTTTTGTCATCTGCACATGCTTTTAATTTTGGCCAGTCTAAAATTTGGCCATTTGGTACAGGGTTGAAAGTAAAATCTTACAGGAGTTTCATGTCATTAATGTAGCTTAATCCCTTGGATATTAGTATCCTGCTAAATATATCAAATAAAATTTGGAGTGGGATAGTAAAACCCAAAATTACGTTTCAAAGTTAACTTTGCTAGGAAGTTTTCTGCATTTCTGACTGTGTAAACCTATGATCATATTGCTTGCTTTTCAGTCCAATCTTGATCCACACTGGTTGCAAAATGGTCTGTACTCCCACTTGGTAGCCTCACCCTTTCTTGCTTTTCTTCCTTTTTAGATTTTTATATCCTTCTTTCACTTGGACAGATCTTAACACTACTTTTAGAAATGGAAAATCAACCCTTTCCCAAACAATCACTGTTTTTTCACGACCCTGAAAGAGAAGGCTTTTGAAAACATCATGGGAAAAGGAGAAAATACTAGTAACTAGCATTTTCTCTTTTTCCCATAATGTTTTCTACCCTCCCAGAACAAATTTAAATTTTTGAGGTGTGTTAATTTTTAAATGTAAAATGTAAAATTTTGTTATTTTGTAAAGAGTTAAGTGTTTGGACATTTTCATTTTGATCTATAAAATTTCTAATAGTGTTCACTTTCTTTTCAAAATTTCAAATTCCCCTCTGCGTCATGAATATGGAAAATAAACCCATTTCAGGAATTCAGTTTTTGTCTCTTCGAAAATTAATGCAAAGCAATTGCAGATGACGAAGATAGCTTAAATTATTAAATTTGCCATTTGAAAAGGAAGAAAATAATGTGTAAAAAGGGGCAAAATGCTGATTACCAACCCTTTTTTCCTTTCTCCTCCCAACTTTCTTGTAAGATTTCACCCTTTAGGGTTGTTAGAATTCAGGATGTTTTGGTAAAGGGTGACAGAAGGCAACTATACTTGTATTAAGTTTCGATGATACAAATGACATGGTTTCTGTTACACATAGAGTATGAAACATACCAGTAGATTTGTGCAGAGACGAAAATGACATTGTTTCTTTTTGGTAGTGTGTAAAGCTGGAGATTATTAGTGATGATACTATTTTGGGGCTGTGCAAAGATGTTTTGATAAGTTTGTGCTGAAAACTGTATCATGGAATTATGTCTTTACCAAGAACCAAGGGACGATCATGGACAAGGCTTACCGCTTCTCTACCATCACGGTCTATCACAAACCCAAATCTTTTGTGGTCGGATGTTGAAAAATTTGTTGAGGGAATTTATAAGAAAAGGAGAAAAGTACCCAAAGAGGTAAAATTCTATGTAACTCCTGTAATGATGTATGTGATTCATGTGACAGGTAGAGATACTAAAGGAATGAAAAGTATCTCTTTAACTGGACAAAATTTTAGACTGGTCCTAGTTGAAAGCATTTGCAGACAACATAATAAAAGTGACTCAAAATTTGAAATTTGTTTTGTGAAGAGTAGGTAACATTGTTGGAAAAGGAGAAAATGCTGGTTACCAGCATTTTCTCCTTTTCCCACAATGTTTTCTGAAGGCTTCTTTTTTAGGGTCGTCATAAGTAGGGATTGTGTGGTAACGGGTTACATGATCAATTTCTCCTTTTGCCCGTCTGTTTGCAGCAGGGGCATGAAATGTTGAGTTATTACTATTGACAGACAGACAGACATGAAAACATGAAAATGATTAGCTCTTTACTTCATAATCCTGGGTTTTTAACGACCCTGAGGAAAAAGTCTTTTAGAAATATTGTGGAAAAAGGAGAAAATGCTGGTCACCAGTATTTTCTCCTTATCCAACAATGTTGTCATCCTATCAAAGACAAATTCTATCATTTTGGCCATGTTTATATTGTTGTTTGCAAATAAGAATTAACCGCACAGACTCACGACGGACAAGTTTGATTAAAGACGACACTTTATGCAAATGTCTGACTGCCCTGTTTCCTGTTGTGCCATCTTCGCGAGCCAAGTTTACGATCACTATGTGGATCTTACCTTGACTGATTGAGCCTGATTTCACGAGATTCCTGTGCTGCGCCCTCTATTGAATGCTGGTTCACTGTCGCCTTTGGCTGAAACTTTAGACAAAAATAACAGTGAAATTGAAACTATTTTGGTCTTATTTTTAGAATGAAAATGTATGTTGTGTTTACTAAATGCTCAAAGGGTAAAATTCCTAGATTCATATTGATGACTTGGGTATTGCTTTCACATTCAAGTGCCTGAATTATTGGCTTTAAATCCCCCTCTCCCCCGAAAAAGGTAGTTTGTAAACATTGGGGCATTATCCAAATGTCGATTGGGGATCAATAGATTTGCTATAGATCAATAGATAAGTATTCAAATTGATTTGATTGGGAGGACTTGTGTCAAAGATTCCGACTATATTTACATAGTTCAGGTTTGTCTGACCATTTACCTCATTCTCTAAAGTTTGTGTTTTTGCGAAGTAAAGCAAACTAAATGGAAGGAAGAATAGAAAAATCTGGAATTCCTTGGCTCGCAATCCCCGAGAGAGACAGATTTTGAAAATATTGCAAGGACAAAAAGAAAATGCTGGTAACAAGCATTTTCTCCTTTCCCAGGCTTTCTACCCTGCCCAATCCAAATTTCAATTTTTAAGTCAAATTAAAGTTTTTATTTTGTCGTCTCGAATTAAAATTTTGTTTTCTATCCACTTTGAAGCAAATAGAGCTACCTTTGACTTTTTTCCTGAAAATTCCTTGAATTTGAACAAGTCTAAAACTTTGTTTTATGGTAAGAATATCAACATCCTCGGATACCCTGGGGTCTCCCTATTTGCTACGCTACATCGACCCCTGGGACAATTTATTGAATTTCCCTCGCTTTACCGCTGGCCAAATGCTGGCTTTTCATTAGTTCCATCAACATTTTGTGATGGGCGAGTGGACTGTACGCTATGACGTTTCGTATCTATTTCCGGCGGCTGATTCAAAGTTTTATTAGTCAGTTGTCCCAGGGGTCGATGTAGCATAGCAAATAGGAAGACCCCGGGGTATCCGAGGATGGAATATCAAAGGGAAGAGTGCATTTCACATGTAGACCAAGATCAAACTATAAAAGTATAGTCTGTGGATCTTAGATCTGCCATGTCTTGGTACTGTTGTAGCAGACATTCATGTCAGGCTACAGAGTAGTCCTGAAAATTGCACTAAGCAATATTATAGCTTTCTCACAGATCGGTCATGTTACTTTTTTTGCTTTTGAAATGTTGATATGATCTGTTAATAAAGTGATTGATAGATTAACCCATTACCATACAATCCCTACTTTTGATGCCCCTGAGAAAGAAGCCTTTAGAAAACATTGTTGGAAAAGGAGAACATGCTGGTAACCAGCATTTTCTCTTTTTCCCACAATGTTTTCTACCCTTCACAAAACAAATATCGAATTTTTAGTCATATTTTGTCGTCTGCAAATGCTTTCGATATGGAAACACCTAAAAGTTTGTCTGTATTTGAAGAAAAAGTGAAGGTTTTATCATATAGCCCTGTCAGGGTCTGTGTGCACAGTCATGATTTTGGAAAAACTTCAAGATCTTTCTAATTTACTCATTACCAAACAACAAAATTTTAGATTAATCCAAATCGAAAGCATGTGCAGACGACAAAATAAAAGAGACTGAAAATTTTAAGGGTAGAGACATTGTGGGAAAAGGAGAAAACGCTGGTTACCAGCTTTTTCTCCTTTGCTCACAATGTTTTCTAAAAGCTTCTTTCCCAGGGTCTTCAAAAATAGGGATTATGTGGTAATGGGTTAACTCTTTACCGCACAACCCCAACTTTAAACACCCCCTGGGAAAGAAGCCTTTTGAAACCATTGTGGGAAAAGGAGAAAATGCTGGTAAGCAGCATTTTCCCCTTTTCCCATAGTGTTGTCTATTCTTCTCAAAACAAAATTCAATTTTTGAGCCATGTTTATTTTGTCAACTGCAAATGCTTTCAGTTTGGACTAGTCTAAAATTTTGTCGTTTGGTAATGAGTTAATATATATTAACTTCAGACTTAAACTAATTCCTACATTTCAGAAAGGGAACGCATTCAACAGGGCCAGATAACTATCAATATGTTTTAGTTATCCCCCTTCTTCAACTTAAAAATGTCCATTCCTGAAGGCAACTGCAGCCAAGCATGGGTTGAACAGTCTCTGCCCTTGTCTGATTGACGTTAAATGATTGATTATCAGTATTTTTGTTGACAGGTAACACTAACCTTTGTTACCTCATTTTATGCTTGTCCAAATTGAAGCATTTTGCAGATGACAGAATAAATGTGACTCAAAAGTTTCAGCTTGTTCTTTGAAATTTAGAAAAAGTTGTGGGAAAAGTGAGAGAATGTTGGGTACCCACAACGTTTTAAAGTTTTCTTTTTCATGTTCCATAAAATGTTGGGATTGTGTCAGGTAAAGAGTGAACCCATTACCACACAATCCCTACTTTAGACACCCCTGAGAAAGAAGCCTATAGAAAACATTGTGGGAAAAGGAGAAAATGCTGGTAACCAGCATTTTCTCCTTTTCCCACAATGTTTTCTACCCTTCACAAAACAAATTTCAAATTTTGAGTCACTTTTATTTTGTCATCTGCAAATGCTTTCAATTTGGACCAGTCTAAAATATTGTCGTCTGGACGGGTAAATGACTGAGGATGTGTTGTCTGGACTGGAATCTATAGCATTAGCTACTTTTAAGCATAGCTATCTTTGAAGACAAGTCCAGGTTTTGTCATGGCATTGTAAACTATGAACTTTTTACTACACAATCCCGACTTTTAACTACCACAAGGAAGATGCCTTTTGAAAACATTGTGGGAAGAGGAGGAAATGCTGGAAACCAACATTTAATCCTCAATGTTTTCTATGCTTCCCAAAACAAATTTCATTATTTGAGTCCTATTTATTTCGTCGTCTGCAAATGCTTTCAATTTGGAAAAGTCCAAAATTTTGTCGTTTGTAAAGAATTAAGCCTTTACCACACAATCCCGCCTTTGAATGACCCTGAGAAAGAAGGCTTTGAAAATATTGTGGGAAAGGGAGAAAATGCTGGTAACCAGCATTTTCTCTTTTTCCCACAATGTTTTCTACCTATTAAAGAATAAGTATCATGATTTGAAAACAAGTCAATTTTTCCCTGTGAATTCTCTGAAGGTCGACATTTTAGTATGAAATTTTGCTGTGTGGTTAAGGGTTAAGGGGAACCTATACAACAGACTCTGGTAACCATCAAAATATTTTTGACACAGTTATGCCCCTTTCTATGAGAAAAGCAGTCGTGATTTGGAAAGAAAGTTTGTCAACTTTTATATGAGAAAGGTGCACTGAAAGCCGTGATATGACCTTGCTATCAATCATGTGAAATTTTCACAGAAAACTTTATTCTGAAAGCAACTGCAGCATAGCATTGGCACATGTGATCAGTGCTGTAGTTAACATGTTATGTCCTAGAAATATCGTAATTTTGCTACTTTGTTGAATTGAAAAAGTCTATCTTGTTAACTTTTCTCCCGCACATTAACTAAAATAAAATTTTTAAATCTGTAGTAATGACTTGAATATTGCTATTTCAAACTTTTATGTTGGGGAACACCATCTCCGTATTGGATAGTGTAGATTAAGCCATCACCATACAAAGCCGACTTTTGCCCTGCTGGAAAAGAAGCCTTTAAAATTTGAAAACACTATGGGGCAGAGAAGAAAATGCTGGTAACCAGCATTTTCTCCTTTTCCCACAATGTTTTCTAGCTATCAAAGAAAAATTACACCATTTCAGCCACACTGAAATTTTCGTCTGCAAATGCTTTCGATTTGGACAAGGCTAAAATTTTGTCGTCTGCTAATGGGTTAAAGATCCAGGGCCCATATTCACAAGCCAATCATGAGAATATTCTTAGCCTTATTCTCCAAGTTTTTCTCAATTTGAAAGTTACACAAATTCTGATTGGCTAAACCTAATGGTTCAGACAATCAGAAGTTGTATTACTTACAAATGTAGAAAATTCTGGAGAATAAGACAAAGAACATTCTTACGAATGGTTGGTGAATATGGACCCAGTCTGCATGCTCTGTGCAGTCTGATCTTGATCTACATTGTCTAGAAAAGGTAAGTGAATCGTGCTTAGCAGCCTAGGGGTTAAATCGGCCCTGCAAGAGTTAAAAGTTACTTGCAGGAAATGGGTTGATAAAATGTCTGAAAAGTGTATTAAAGTGAAAAAAGGGAAAATGGACACTGAGTGTTCTCACATTTAATTTCCCATTTGGTTGCATTAGGATTTGAGAAAATATTTAGATATCATTGTATGGGAGAGTTTAGCGAACTTTGGCATTATGATCAAAAGATAGCATTCATGGTGAATTAGACAAACACAGAAAGTGTTTCCCTCACAAGAGATCAGTAATTTTGCCAATTTCGGTAGATTATCTTTTACACGGAGCTGTGTCATGACCGCAACTAATGGATGCAAAAAATTCTTTTCTTATCTCTTTACCACACATAAATATTGCTGTCTTTTTTCGATTAGGAAACATTTGTGACTGGATGGGATTTGTAATTGAAAGGGAACAAAACATTGCCATAGGTGAAAAAAAGAACTTTGCCATCTACATGTACTTGCTTTGTGAAGGGATTCTGCCTGGCCTAGTGGTAAGGTGCATGACTTCAGACCTGAGGGCCCTTGGTCACAATGCAGCCTTATCAAATGCTATTGAAGAAAACATTGCCATAGGTGAAAATAAGAACTTTGCCATCTTCTTGTTTTGTGAAGGGATTCTGCCTGGCCTAGTGGTAAGGTGCATGACCTTAGACCTGAGGGCCCTTGGTCACAATGCAGCCTTATCAAATGCTATTGAAGAAAACATTGCCATAGGAGAAAATATGAGCTTTGTACGGTGGCACAAAAGTGACATGGAAGATATATTTTATACTACGTGCGCACGTAATAGTTATTACGTGCCCATGTAATAGTTAATACGTGCGCACGCAATAGTATTACGTGCGCACGTATTAGTTAATACGTGCGCACGTATTAGCTACTGCGTGCGCACGTAATACTATTGCGTGCGCACGTATTAGTTATTACGTGCCCACGTATTAGTTAATACGTGCGCACGCAATAGTATTACGTGCGCACGCAGTAGCTAATACGTGCGCACGTATTAACTAATACGTGCGCACGTAATACTATTGCGTGCGCACGTATTAGCTAATACGTGCGCACGTATTAAGTAATACGTGCGCACGTAATAACTATTACGTGCGCACGTATTAATCGACCAATCAGACCTCTACCCCTATGATGTCACTCTGGTAAACAAATATCAGTCGCGCTGCATTTTCACCATGCCTCGAGTAAATTATTGTGTTCCTTTGTGTACTGCCGAATCTAAAGGTAACCTACCTTTTTATCGGCTTCCCAAGAAAGGAACGGGTGAAAGATAGACTTGGATAAGGCTGATTCGGAACGAAAACTTGCGAACTGAGTCTCAATGGACCAGCGTGTGCAGTCTCCACTTTGTTAATGGACGCAAGACATATGATGACTCTTGTCCTACAATCTTTCCAAGGTCGCAAGATTGGGAGAAAGTAATTTACACGTATAACAACAGATCTGACCCTGCAAGACCGAAATTCAGATCATTCAAAATGGTTCAGCCTCAGTCTTACAGGAAAAGACAGAAAACTGGTGAAGACGGAAGTACAGCAAGAGAAAAGAGGATGAGAAAAAGACTTTTTGATACACAGGTATACCATATTCTTTTAAATCAATAGATGCAAATGGATGCATATTTTGGACAATAACCAACCAATCATTTTTTTTTTACCAAACGAGCCCGACTTTAAAACGACCATGTGAAAGAAACATTTTGAAAAGATTATAGTAACCAACAATTTTTCCTTAACCCACAATGTTTTCATACCTGTCAGTGACAAATATGTCATCGGCAAAGTTGGATGTGTCAAATATTGTCTGTTGTTTGGTCAAGGGTTAAAATCACATCCCGTAACTTACTAAGATTAAAGTTCAATCAAACAAACTAACAGCAAATCAGCTTAGTTCTTTACCAAACAACAAAGTTTTTAAATGGACCACATTCAAAGCATTTGCAGACAACACATCATACCAAATGATGATTTATGTTGCCACTCCTATAGAAAACATTGTGAGAAAAGGAGAAAATGCTGTTTAACAGCATTTCTCCTTTTCCCATCTGGTTTTCAAAATGCTTCTTCCATATGGTTGTTAAGAGCTGGTATTGGCTTAACTCTTTACCACACAATCCTACCTTGTAACGACCCAACGAAGGCATGGGCGGCTCCAGAGGGGGGGACTGGGGGTCCGGACACCCCTGGAATTTTGGCAATAATGCGGTTGCCGGATTCGTGAAATGGTACTGGTTTGATATTGCACAGCATTTATGTAAAATACAGCCATAACTTTAAAAAAGAAAGGTTCTAAATGTGGAGACTTCCTCATGGTTAGAACTGGAAACGTTGACTTTTCTTGTAAACGGCTTACATCCACTGAAATCCGTAAACCAAAGTATCATATAATAAGACAAGTGTGTTTTCGGTGGGACCCCCCCTGAGAAAGATATCTGGATCCGCGCTTGGAAGGTGTGTTGTCGAAAGATTTTGAATGCTGGTTACCGGCATAATTATTCTCCTTTTCCCAAAAGGTTTTCCACCTTTCCCAAAACAATTTTGATTTTTTAGTTACCTTTAATTTGTCATTTGCAAGTGCTTTGAATTAGGACTAGTTTAAAGAGGGTAGTCCACTGGCCTAACATTGAAAGGATTCAGTCTGTCTCTTGCTATTTCACAATATTTTGTCTAAAATATTACCCTTGATCTTGATGGTGTAGTTTACTTGATTGAAGGATTGTTTAACTGGTATCACATATTCATGTATTTCCTGGGTTTCTGTAGTACAAGGCTGGTGCCCTGAAGTGTCTTGCCCAGGACACTCCAATAAAAAACATAGTGTATCCAGTGACGCTTTCACTTGGAGCCTCCACTATCTTTTGGTCCACATGAAGGTGTAATTTTTTCTTTTCATACTGTATTGTCTATTTCAGGCAAATATCAGTACCTTAAATGTGGAGAGAACATCATATACAGTAAGCTTGGATGAATCTACAATCGCAGATGAAAATCATTTGTTGTTAGAGACAGTCGGACAGCCAAATGCTCAGGTTATAATATTGTCTTTTTCTTAACTCTTTACCAGGCAAGAAATTTTTATGAAAGAGTCTGTAAATAACAGTTAAAATGTTACACAAAATATGCATCTTGTAGGGTTGAAAACTTTGTGGTTACTGGTACAAGTATTTTTGTCTTTTCCCAAAGTTAACTTTAAATTGTCAATGTTTTAAGATTTAGAATAAATTTTGTAACATTTATAACCCATGATGTTATCTTGCATTGTGGTTGAGAAAAACTGGCAAGACTGTAGCATAGCATTTCAGAGCCCTAGCATCGTACAAAGTTTTAGTTTTGGTTGCAGATTACAAATGTTATCAAAAGTATGAAGTTTGTTTCTCCTACAGGAGAAAGAAGTATGGAAAAAGGAGGAAATACAGAACACAAGCATTTTCTCCCTTTTTCACTCCTCAGTTTTTGATAGGTTCATAAAAGACCTGCATTCTTTGCTTTGGCAAGATGAACAAATACCTAAAAAAACAGCTGGTTAACCCTTTACCCCATAAGGCATTTCTGTGGTATCTCTAATTGACCCTAAATAACAACAAGGATGAAGCCGTTTCTTATGTGTATATGTTACCTTTTGACAGCATAGAAAACATTGTGACAAAAGGTGAAATTGCTTGTCACGAGCAATTTCACCTTTTGCCACAATGTTTTCCATAGGCTCCTGCAAGCAATGAGTAGAAATGAGTATCTATGGAGTAAAGGGTTAAGGAACAAAATCAAGTCAAAAAGACTTGTGCCTTTAAGACTATTATATTCCAAATCATAATTTTGTATTTCAGGAAAAAGCCTGCAAAAACCAAAAGGGTAGTACGGTAATAGTAAAAGACAAACTTCAACAGCTGCTCCAAAATATTCTAAACAAATTATCCTCCCAAGATTCTGACCCCGATCCAAACAGTATAAGGGAATTACAAGCCCTGCTGATTGTTGTGACCAAATTGCTTATGAATGTGGAAGAGCAGTTGGACTGTGTGGTTGAGTTAAGACATTATGACAGATTTTTCCTAAAAAGGTTTGAGGGAAGTGATTCGGACATTAGGTTTTTGGACAGGATTTTACTCCTACCAGGCTTTGATGACATTCTATCATAATATGCTGGAGCAGGAGGCAAAATGTTTACAGTACTGGGGCGCAAATAACTCAACCACTAAAGATGGAGACAGTTTGAAATGTGGCAGAAAGAGAACACTTATTCCAATGGATGAAATGTTCATGACCCTAGTGAAACTAAGGCAAGGCTCTGCCAACTTGGATCTGGCAGAGAGGTTTGGTATTAGTGAAATCCATGTGTCACGCATATTTATTACATGGGTGAACTTTATGCACAGTGTCTTGTGTAGTTTAGACATTTGGATGTCAAGGGGAAAAATAAGGCGTAACAGTCCAAATATATTCAAGGAAATTTACCAGGATGTACAGATTATAATTGACTGTACAGAAATATCACTGGAAAGACCATCTGACTTTGAAGTACAGGCAGCAACTTACTCCACGTACAAGAGTTGCAACACGTTGAAAGACCTCATTGGTATAAGTCCAAATGGAATTCCGACATTCGTTTCAGATCTTTTCGAAGGGATTATTTCTGACAATCAGATAATTTTTGATAGTGGATTGGTTGAAAAACTTCAGGAGGGAGATGCCATCATGGCAGACCGTGGATTTACAGGACGGGAGTCTCTTGCAAAACATAAAATTAGACTTGTAACGCCACATTTCTTGAGCAATAAAGACCAAATGCAAATACAGAATCTTGTTGAATCTGTTTCTATTGCTCGTGTCAGAATTCATGTTGAAAGGCTCACGGGGTGCTTGAAGCAGTGGGTCATTTTGTCTTCTAAAGTGCCTATCACTTTTTGGAAGCACATTAATCACATCTTCCAGTTGTGTGTAATGTTGGTTTTATTTTGGCCCCCATTAGTAGATAAGGACTCTGAGTAAATTGATGAGTGAGTGCAGAACCATTCTAAGTGCCTATACATGTACATTGTATAGGCACTTAGAATGGTATTGAACTCATCCAACAAAATGGTGATGATACACGTACTTTTCAACAGAATTATGAATGCAGAGCAGTCATTATTTAACAAAGTGAACTTGTCATCTGCAGATACAATTTTGACAAAGGTCTGAAATTTTGTCGTCTGGTAAAGATTTGAACCTTTATCCTGCAATGCCAACTGTCAACTCCTCTTGGAAATAATGCATTTGAAAACTTTTAAGTTTTAATTAACCCTTTCCCAAACAAGCTCTGGTTTTTACTTGTCTGCCATACAAATCTTTTGAAAATACTGTGGGAAAGGAGAAATTGCTTGTAATGAGTGAAACTTAAAATTATCGTCTGCAAGCCCTTTCAATTGAGAAGAGTCTAAAATTTGTCGTTTGGGACAGGGTTAATAATTAATCTTTCTGTGCAAATGTGTTCCATTTTTACCCACGTATTACTTGTCAGTAAAACAAATGTTAGCTATTAAAGGTTTCTCTGGAAAAGGGAAAAGCATCCACTTTCATAAATCTGACTGCAGGCTAACCAGAGTCTAAATTTTTCACTTACATTTTATTTCCATTTTCATCAGGACAAATGTTTTGAAGAAGTAACAATTACTAAATTTCAAAATTTTTTATTAAAATGGCACATTTTATAAACATGGTGAGTAAGTGTTGTGAATTTCAATCTATTACCACACAGTCCTGAATTAAGCATTTCACTATAAAAAAACTTTTGAAAACATTGTGGAAAGATAGAAAAAGTGCTGGTAACCAGCATTTTCTCACTTTCCAAGTTTCCTTTCTTTAGATGAGAGACAAATTTCATATTTCATTGACATTTTATTTGTGATCTGCTAATGCTTTCAAAGTGAGTAAGTCTACAATTCTGTCATCTAGTAAAATAAATTATGTGTCAACTTTCCTTAGTCTTTTTTACATAATATATATTATGTTTATCAGTGAAAGTCTTAAATGGAAGAAAAAATGCATAATTGTAGACATTGTGGACATCTTAAATTAACACATTACCAAACAACCTTGAGTTTTGATTATCATAAGAAAGAAAGCTCTAGAAAACTTTGTGAGAAAAGGAGGAAATGCTGGTTACCAGTAGTTTCTATTTTCTCACAAGTGCTCTAGGTTTTACCTAACGACAAATTTTTAGATTTGTCCAAATTCGGCAGACGACAATATAAACGTGATTCAAAAACTGAAACTTTACTTTAGATGTGTAGAAAAAATTTTGGGAAAAGGAGAAAATGCTGGTTACCAGCATTTTCTCCTTTTCCTGCGATGTTTTCAGAAGGCTGCTTCCTCTGGGTCGTAAAAACCAGGGATTGTTTGGTAGAGGGTTAAATGCAAATTCTTTGTTCTAACACATAGCATACAATCCCATCTTTTAACACTCCTTAGAAAGAAGGCTTTTCGAAAAAATTGTAGGAAAAGGAAAAAGTAATGGAAACATTTTCTCCTTTTCCCACAATGTTTTCTACCACTCAAGACCTATTTTTATCCTTTTTTTATAAAACCCCTGAGCTACCAAAGTAGGTACAATGTTCATTGTGTGGAAGTCCAACAACTTTTTGAGAATGGCTTTCTTTCATAATGATTGTTTCTCCAAATGCTTTAAGTGAAAACTGGCTAGAAGACCTTTTTCTTTCAATGGCTTCTTTAGGAGAAATATCTCTACAAGAATAAATGCACTTAATTTCAACCAATCCATGTGGATCTTTCTCTGAAGGATCTGTAATCAGGCCATCAGGACTAGCAGCAAGCTGCCCAAATTCCAAATCAACAAACAAACCACACCCACAGACTGTTATATTTACACCTTGTGCTGCTTTCTGCTGCTTGTATTTAACGACAACAACTTCATTATCTATCCCATATTTGACAGCTGGAATGGATGTCAATTTTGGTTTTCTTATCTGAATAATATCTTTAACTAGGGTTCCAATATTTCCCTTTCCGACAAACTTTTTCGCCTTGCTTGCTGTAATCCTGCCTTTCTTGTGCCTGAACCACAATGGGTTATTTGCTTGTCCATGAGTTTGCTTTTTGATTTCTTTCTGTCGTGCCTCTGTGACCTATAAAGGCAATAAATTAGCTGTTATCATTTATCGACTGCTTTCAAGTTAACTCTTTATCACACAATCCCGACTTTTAATGACCCTGAGAAAAAAACCTTTTAGAAAACCCTATGGGAAAAGGAGAAAATGCTGGTAACCAGCATTTCATCCTTTTCACACATTGTTTTTGACCCTGCTGGGAAAAAAATCAACCTTTTTCTTTCTTTACTAAACCTAATGTAAAATATTGCAGATGAAAAATGTTGCTTGCTTAAAGATTTGATGTCTTTAACCCTTTACCAAACAATCCCTGGTTTTCAGGACTCCAGAGACAGAAGTTGTTTGAAAACATGGTAACCAGCATTTTCTCCTTTTCCCACAATGTTTTCTACCCTTCACAAATTAAATTTCATTTTTTGTGTCACATTAATTTTGTCATCTGCAAAAGCTTTCAATTTGGACAAGTCTAAAACTTTGTTGTTCCGTAAGGAGTTAACAGAACTTTATGTTAACTTTCTTACTGAGGTAATTTAATCCATTACCACACTATCCCTACTTTCGACGATCCTGAGAAAGAAGCCTTTAGAAAACATTGTGCGAAAAGGAGAAAATGCTGGTTACCAGCATTTTCTCCTTTTCCCACAATGTTTTCTACCCTTCACAACACATATTTCAAATTTTCAGTCATTATTATTTTGTTGTCTGCAATTGCTATCGATTTGGACCAGCCTAAAATATTGTCCTTTTGTGATGAGTTAAACTGAGGTTGTTGATAAAAAATTATAAGATAAAGTCTTATATGTAAATATCGTAAGTTTTTGACAAACTATTTCCTCTGGAAGTTGATGAGTATTAATCCTCTCTTCTTCACCTTCACTAGCAGTATCAGTGCTTGAGTTAAGAATCTGAAGAAAATGAATTAAATAGTTTTTCATGTATGTTGGGTTATTTTTTATCCTTTTTATCCTTTGCTTTTCATTCTAACCTTCACAATGCTAAATTCAAGTAAACTTGCTTTTACCATCAGTGCAGATCAAGATCAGACTACACAGAGCATGCAGACTAATCTTTGATCTATATTGTCCAATACCTTACTACAGGTTATGGTTGAAACAACCTTGCACAATGTTTGAAAAAAGTTCATCATGTTTACTCAGCATTGTAAATGTTGACAAAAGTCAACGTAAATGTTAAAGAATACATTTGTCAACCACCTGAAAGATTGGCACAGTGCTGTCCCTGTGATTATTTTCAACAATGAAAAAGACACTGCATGTAAATGTTACTTATTTCAAAGAAGCTCCAAGAATGGTTTTCATCAATGTTGAAATTTTAGTGCTTACCATCAGCAAGCCTTTTTCATGAAGTAATTGCTTCAAGTCTTCTTTTAAGGCAGTGGTATCTAAGATGGCCTTTTTCATTCGTACACTGTACCCATCATAGTTTTCAAGAGGTCTTTTTCGTCATACAGAGCGTCCAAATACATGTTTTTGGACAACACGAACACCTGAAATGGGAGAATCAGATTTTTTGTAAAAATGTTAAAAGAACACAGTTTGATTAGCATGGATCTTTTGTTCACCAAACATTTTGGTTTCCATTCTTAGTCCAAGTTTATTTCCAAATGCATAACAGGGTTAGTGAGGCTCAGTGGTTAAAGCTTGTAATCTCAGACCTGTGAGGTATTGTGGTCACACTGATTGTGGTTCAAAGTTTCAAGTCCCAACAACAGACCTTCTGGTCACATGAGAAATATAAAATGAAAAAAAAAATTGTCGAAAGCGACAGCAAACATTATAAATACACCTCGAAAGCGATGCAAAGCATCACACAAATGTCACAAATTTTCAGAACAAATGGGGAAAGCTTCTGATGTTTGTTGTAGTACTGTACATTGTATAATGAAAATGCACAAGACCTCTATTTTAACTCTACCACACAATCCTGACTTTAAACAACCCAAACAAAGAAGCATTTTGAAAACATTGTGGGAAAAGGAGAAAATGCTGATAACCAGCATTTTCTCCATTTCCCGCATTGTTTTCTACCCTATCAAAGACATTTTATAGATTTTTTATCACAACTGGACAATGTAAAAAAAAATACCTGTTTTTATGGGTTTGGTTAGCTTCCTTGCTTTTCTTGAAGGCAGTTGCTATTTCTGTTCCTTGGAAGTGCAGCTTTCTGGTGCATCATTTAAAGATTCTTGAAAGTCCAATAGGCCAAAAAGTACAATGGCTATATGATTGCACTTTCCTCCAAGTCGTGCTGCACATAAATCTGTACTTTCCTTTCATAACTTCACCAGTGCTGTTTTTTAAAACTAAATCTGTTTGAAATGTCTTGCTCTTGTATGATGACAACACCATTCCGCTGACATGTATGTAGTCTTCCAGTTTATTAAATTTTACATCACTTATATGACCAGATTTAAAAAAGTTAAAACCTTTCCTCAGTGGTTTCTGGGCAACAGGTAAATCTGTGGTCGTAACAGAGTCTTCAATGTCAGAGTCTGCAGCATGAACTATCATTAATTTTCTTTTAACTAGATAGTCAACTATGCAAGCATAGTTGAAACCTCTTGGAATAGAACCCATATTTGTTGTCCAGTTTCTCAGTAATGGAAGTGGAAAATTAATATCTTTATGGATTCCGCAGTCTGCCTCAGTTAACACATTCTGACTACATTCTGATCCATCCGGGTCAACAACAAACTTTGAAAGTCCATTCTCTTGAAGATCTTTCACCCTGAAATATCAAACAATGCACAATATTTTAAAAGTTATTCTGTACATCAAGTGTAGAATGTTACTAGTCTTAGCTTCTATGTGATAGGCTTTTCAAGTTATAAGTATGCTAGCCTATATTTAGATATATTTATAAATAAATAAATCATTAATAAATGCCGTTTACAGGTGTTAAATTTATTAATTACAGCTGAATGGGAATCTAGTGCATATTGCTTAAGTTTGCATATGCTGAAGTCATCTTTTTCCACATTGGTTTAGACCACATACAGAAAATATTCTTGTGGAAAATAACTAGAGGCGCTTGAGCGCCTGTATCGCTCCACAGGCCTGATTTTTCTGTAACGGTGAAGAGAAATTTTTAACAATTACCATTCATTACAGCATTTTAAGAAAAAAGGCTATGAAAAACATTGTGAGAAAAGAAGAAAATAAAAGTAACCTGCATTTTCTTAGTTTTACACAATAATTTCTACCCTTTTTGATACAAGTTTTACTAATTTGAAGATTTATGTTGTCTGCAACATCTTTCAATTATGGCCAGTTATAAAAATTTTGTCGTCTGGTTATAGTTATCTCATTACCAAACGACAACATTTTAGGGTTGTCCAAATGGAAAGCATTTGTAGATGAAAAAATAAAAGTGACTGAAAATTTGAAAGTTGTTTTGTGAAGGGTAGATAACATTGTGGGAAAAGGTTACCAGCATTTTCTCCTTTTCCCACAATCTTTTCTAAAGTCTTCTTTGTCAGGGATCAGTTTGATTGGATAACAAAATGCCTTATCACAACAGTAAAGCCCTGTCCCTCTTTGTACTAGGTCACCAGTAGGTCAACAAACCTTTACCAGAACTAATCAAAGTGCAGAGGTTCTCTTGTTTTATATGAAAAGGATTATAGATTATGTAAAGCAACCATCTTTAACTCTTTACCAAACGACAATATTTGGGATGTGACCAAACTGAAAGCATTTGCAGACAACAAATTAAACATTGATGAAATGATGATTTCTCTCTTTGATGGAGTAGAAAACACTGAGGGAAAAGGAGAAAATGCTGATTACCAGCATTTTCTCCTTTTCCAAGAGTGTTTTCCAAAGAGTTCTTCTTTAGGGTCATTAAAAGTCAGGATTGTATGGTAAAGACTTACCACCATAGGAACTAACCTGCAATACAACAATGAAATCAAAACAAACAGTTTGAGAGAAGAAATTTTTCAAAGATTTTACTTTATACCATAAAAGGAAAATGAGTCTCCCATAAAAGCCGTGTTTTTTGATGGATTTTTTTTTTTTAAGGAATTTTGTAGACCTCTATCTAAGGAACATTCCTGCAAAATAGTGATGCTAACCAATAAGTGGTTTGGGAGGAGAAGATTTTTAAAGGTTTTTTACTTTGGTTGCCATGGAAACCAGAATTATTCATGGAACACAGTTATTTGAAGGAATTTGAAAGAGGACCACCTAAGGAACATTCCTGTGAAATTTGGTAAAAATCCATGCAATAGTTTCTGAGGAGAAGTTTTTTAAAGAAAAAGTTTACGGACGCACGCACGGACGAACGAACGGACGGACGAACGGACGGACGCACGACCGACACAACGCCATGACAATAGCTCGCTGGCTTTCGGCAAGTGGAGCTAAAAACCGCCAGCACATAGAAGAAAATGGATCTTAGGGGAACCCCGAATCGTAGGCCAAAACATCAAAGTTACCGACCCGTAACCATTGGAATTCCCTTTCAAAAGAATATCCACAACTTAGGCTTTGGATGCATGATAAACAGTTTAGTGTATAATCAGTCTATATGGGCGATGTCTGAAAACATAAGGACGGCGATTCAAACTCGCTCAGAGTCACAGCTCGTCGCACTAGTCGGCAAGATATTTCTCTTAATTTACCTGTTAGTAAATCTCTTTTTTGAACAACTTGTGTTCGCCGCAAAGCCTCAACAATTCAGCCTTCTTGCGAGATCCTTTGCATCGTTGTCCTCAACAACTGGATCAGGTAGTACGGCGCCTTTTATATCTTCTTCTCATAGTTTCACTATTCTGTCCACCATAATTATTGCAATCCAAGATTCCCCCCAAATAATCCCACAATGCAACGCGATAAACAACGCGTGACGGTTTGAGGCCTATTCACAATCAATAAATGTCTACTTCCATCTTGAAACAATGGCTTCCGTTCATGATTCTGATTGGTGGATTATTACGTGCGCACGTAATAACTAATACGTGCGCACGTATTAGCTACTGCGTGCGCACGCAGTAGCTATTACGTGCGCACGTATTAGTTAATACGTGCGCACGTATTAGTTAATACGTGCGCACGTATTAGTTACTACGTGCGCACGTAATAGCTACTGCGTGCGCACGTAATAACTAATACGTGCGCACGTATTAGCTACTGCGTGCGCACGTAGTATAAAATATATCTTCCATGTCACTTTTGTGCCACCGTAGCTTTGCCATCTTCTTACATTGTCAATGGGTTCTACGTGGCCTACTGGTGAAGTGCATGACTCCAGACCTGAGGGCCCTTGGTCACAATGCAGCCTTATCAAATCCTATTGAAGAAAACATTGCCATAGGTGAAAATAAGAACTTTGCCATCTGCTTTTTTTGCCAAGGGGTTCTGCGTGGCCTAGTGGTAAAGTGCACGACTCCAGACCTGAGGGCCTTTGGTCACAATGCAGCCTTATCGAATGCTATTGAAGAAAACATTGCCCATAGGTGAAAATATGAGCTTTGCCATCTGCTTGTTTTGTCAACGGGTTCTGTGTGGCCTAGTGGTAAAGTGCATGACTTCAGACCTGGGGCCCTTGGTCACAATGCAGCCTTATCAAATGCTATTGAAGAAAACATCACGACTCCAGACCTGAGGGCCTTTGGTCACAATGCAGCCTTATCGAATGCTATTGAAGAAAACATTGCCCATAGGTGAACATATGAGCTTTGCCATCTACTTGTTTTGTCAACGAGTTCTGTGTGGCCTAGTGGTAAAGTGCTTGACTCTGGACCTTGGGCCCTTGGTCCAATGCATCCTTATCAAACTCTATTCAATAGGTCATTCTTCTTTCTCAGGGTCATTAAAAGTCAGGATTGTGTGCTAAAAAGTTGAGGATAGGCATACAACATAGGGCCTGCCTTGGTGGCTCAGTGGTGAGCGTGTCAGACTCATGACCTGATGGTTGTGGAGTTCGATACCTGGTTGAAGCAAACTTTCTTTCTGGCATATTTTTGCCTCTCAGACCTCTGCTGAAGCATGTGAGAAAAATAGTTTGTGGCTTCGGAAAGAAAGTTGTGTAAGTACTGGTGTGAGAAAGCCAGGAAACACATGTGTATCACTGACTGCCATGATATGACCTTACCTGTAAAAGTGGCGTTAAACCCCAACCAACCAACTAACATGGTAGGATGGCAGATTTTTTTGGATGGTTAAGCCTTGTTCGGGAGTGAATAAATATACTTGCAGAAAAGTATAAAAGTATTGGGAAGAGGTGAGGGGGGAAGGGCTGGTTAGGGTAGGTCATGTAGCACCTCAATATAGGGCATCTTGTTCATTGACAGAATGACAGATGACCATCTTGTGTTATTAATGTCTTTTATAAACTATTTTGAATTTCAATACATTGAAATACACTTGAAAGCACTATGTTTATGTAAGTGTTTAGTCATTGTGTGATTTGTGTTATTTTGTTAATATATTCGTTTTTCATACCTGCTTGAATATTTACTATAAATTTTATGTTGACTCTTTACTGGATGATTTGCCAGATGACAATAATTTGGACTTGTTCAAATTCAACCCTGTACCTAATAACAAAATTCTAGACTGGTTTTAAGTGAAAGCACATGCAGATATAATATGAACAAAACTCAAATAACAAAATTTGTGTCTGGCAGGGTAGAAAACATTGTTAGAAAAGGAGAAAATGCTGGTTACCAGCATTTTCTCCTTTTCCCACAATAATTTCAAAGGGCTTCTGTCTCAGGATTGTAACAACCAAGGATTGTTTGGTAAAGAGTAAAAACATCAGTAGATAACCAAAAAAAATGGTTCAAATTAATGTTTAGGATAGAAATCATTGCAGGAAAGGAGCAAATGTTGGATTACTAAGCAAATTTTGGGTTTACAAGGTGTTCTCCTTTTAGCAAAATGATTCCAGAACCTTCAGGTTGGTGAAATCACAGGATTGTTTTGCGAAGTGTTTTACATAGACCAATATTGAAGGTGACAATATTTCTTTCATTAAAATTCTTTTTATTCTTTTACACAATGAAGTCATAGGATGGGCCCTTAAGAATTACAAAATGCTTATTTATTAGAATTTTCTTTGATACTAAAGAAGTGGGTTAAAGTTTAACTTTGAAAAATATCATTGACTGTCTTTGTTACCTATCAAACTCTTCATTGCATGTGCTAGTGGACACAATTTTAACCTTTAACCCATTACCACGCAATCCCTACTTTTGACGCCTCTGCGAAAGAAACCTATAGAAAACATTGTGGGAAAAAGAGAAAATGCTGGTAACCAGCATTTTCTCTTTTTCCCACAGTGTTTTCTATCCTTCCCATAACAAATTTGTATTTTTCAGTCACCTTTTGTTTTGTCGTCTACAAATTTGGACCAGTCTAAAATTTACTTGTGTTGTAAAAAGTTAACCCATTACCACACAATCCCTACTTTTGATGATCCTGAGAAAGACACCTTCAGAAAACACCGAGGGAAAAGGAGAAAATGCTGATAACCAGCATTTTCTCCTTTTCCCACAATGTTTTCTACTCTTCACAGAACAAATTTCAAATTTTCAATCACTTTTACTTTGTCATCTACAAATGCTTTCAATTTAGACAAGCTTAAAATATACTGTTGTTTGGTAATGACAGTTTTGGCTCAACGGTATCCAAATCGAAAGTATTTGCAGACGACAAAATCAATGCCACTCAAAAATTCAAATATTGTTCTGGGAAGGGTGGAAGACATCATGGGAAAAGGAGAAAATGCTGGTTATCAGCATTTTCTCCTTTTCGCATATTGTTTTCTATAGGCTTCTTTCTCAGGATCATAAAAATTAGGGATTGTGTGGTAATGGGTTAAAGTGCAGAATCAAGCTAACTAACATTTTCAGTCCAGGAACAATTGTCCTTGTAAAATATGAATAGCTAGCATCAGTTTATTATATCAAATGATATAATTATATTACAAAACTAGTGCACATTGAAATGATTTGCAGACAAATGTGGCCGAATTGATCAGAATTGTCTTGTAAATATTAGCAAACAGTGTGGGAAAAGGAGAAAATGCTGGAGACTAGCTGTCCTCTTTTTCCCACAATGTTTTGTAAAGGCTCCTTCCACAGGACTGTTAAAATTTGGAATTGTTACAATGTTTATGATTTATTTAATTGACTGTGAGAAATTATTCTTTGAAAGCAAAAACTGAGACGAAGGGATTTTTCTCTTTGGCTCATAGTTTTCAAAATTGGATATCATGAAAGATGACAAAAATCATCTTCTGTTGGTACTGTAATTTATCAAAGCACATAAAACACATGCTCACTGCACAAGGTAGCCATTTTGTCACAACATTATATGATCAACATTGAAGATGTATTGTAATAACCGGGCTATGTAAGGTAGTAAAATGTTTTGTAATCGCTGTCAATGTATAGAGATCGACATATTTGTCTTGGGTTTATGGTCATAGAGATAGACTCTCTGGGTTTTTGTGACGGTGAGAAAATGTCCGTGTGAGAGTTTCTGAAAAGGCTACATTGTGTGGATTAATGAATTGGATTTTTGTAAACAGAAATGAGCAGAAATGAGGAGGCTATCTTTGAAATTCTTAACGAAGGAAATGTATGATGTTTTTAAGGTAAAAAGAATTATGTGCTGTATCCACATGGCATTATAGGCAAGACAAAGTGCTTAAAATTAAAAATAAAAGATGAAATAATAGATATTGGTGCATTAAGAACTGTTTTAGTATGACACAAATGAAATTGGGTTTTCAATAAGCACCAAAGATTTATTATATTGCTATTGCTTTATTGTTATAAAGATGTGGACAATATACGTCCATGATCAGATTGCACATTCTATGCATTGCTACAAGGATTAACCCATTACCAAGCTTAAGGGTTCTTATGACCCTTAGAAAAAGGCCTTTGGAAAACATTGTGGGAAAAGGAGAAAATGCTGGTAACCAGCATTTTCTCCTATTCCCACAATGTTTTCTCCCCTGCTGGAAATAAATTGCAATTTTTGAGTTGTGTTTATTTTTTTCATCTGCAAGTGCTTTCAATTTGGACCAGTCTAAAATTATGTTGTTTGGTAATGGGTTAATTTAAACCAGTGAATAATATCTGTGAATGAGAAAGTGCCTGTCACAACTATAGCTGTCTTTACACCCAGTGTAGATCATGATCAGATGGTGCAGAATCATGCAGTCTGATATTTTGATTACAATCCATGCTAAGTCAATCATTGAAACAGTAGCCTTGAAATAGAAATTTCTTTTTGTGCTATTTTTATAATGAAAATTTTGATCTTTATTTTTACTGAATCATTCAAGGCACCTGATTATTTTCAAATGTTATTGGATAATTTGCTTGAAATCAGGAAGTATGGTGCAAAATCTAAATTGTAAACAGATGTAAGGTATAGCCCTTTCCCAAACAATCCCTGGTTTTTACGGGTCAGGAATAGCAGCCTTTTGAAAACATTGTGGGAAAAGGAGAAAATGCTGGTAACCAGCATTTTCTCCTTTTCCCACAATGTTTTCTACCCTATCATAGACAAAAATCATCTTTTCAGCAAGAGTTGAATTGTCGTCTGCAAGTGCTTTCAATTTGGTCAAGTCCAAAAGTTTGTCGTTTGGGAAAAGGATAGATACCACTGATGATGTCCAATATTTACCAGACGAGAAAATTTCAGGCTTTTCTATATTGAAATTTGTTGCAGATAGCAAATTTAGTGCGGAACTGGTGGTTGTAAGTGTTGAAAACCTTCTGTAAAAAGACTTGTTATAGGTATTTTCCTTTTTACCCGCATTGTTTTCTAAAGCACTTCTTCCTCTTAAGTGTTATTGGATGTTTAGCTAAGGGTAATGTTGTGCTTCATTTTTATATTAACTCTCTTCTAAACGACAGAACTTTGGACTAGTCCAAATTGAAAGCATTTGCAGAAGACAAAACAAAAGTGACTGCAAATTTGAAATTTGTTTTTTGAAGAGTAGAAAACATTGTGGGAAAAGGAGTTACCAGCATTTTCTCCTTTTCTCACAATGTTTACTAAAGGCTTCTTTCTCAGGGGCGTCAAAAGTAGGGATTGTGTGGTAATGGGTTAACCCCTTTACTACTCATATCCGAGTTTGAATGATTCCTGAAGCAAAAGCCTGTTGAAAGCATTTTGGAAAAATAGGACTTATTTTCTCCTTTTCCCATAATGTTATGTTTCCCATGATAAACATATGCAAATGCTTTCAATTTTGGTAGAGTCTTAATACTTTGAATTATTTACAGACGATTTAAATGTGTCTCAAATGATGGTACATGTATATATATATCTTTGACATGATAGAAAACATAGTGGGAAAAAGAGAAAATGCTGATGATCAGCATTTTCTCTTTTTCCTGCAAGGAATTCAAAAAGGCTTCTTCTTGAGGGGTCACTAAAACTCAGGATTGTGTGGTTAGGTGTTAAATTGTCATTTAACTCTACCACACGAGGAAATTTTAGACTGATCCAAATTGAAAGCATTTGCAGACGACAAAATAAAGGTGACCGAAAAATTGAAATTTGTTCTGGGAAGGGTAGAAAACACTGTTAGAAAAGGAGAAAATGCTGGTTACCAGCATTTTCTCCTTTTCCCACAGTGTTTTCAAAAGGGTTCTTTCTCAGGGGCGTCAAAAGTAGGTATTGGGTGGTAATGGGTTAATGAAGAACTTTCATGGAGTACCTCCTCGAGATGAAGTGGAAATGCAAAAGGCAAAGTAGTGATCAATTTCCTTTTGCAACAAAACTTTTACACATGAATACTTATGTACTGATCTTGACTTCATGTTGAGCACCCAGGTCATGTAAGATTTTTAGGGAAGATATTCAGAAGCATTTTAGGTGCTTATCTGTAGAATTGTTTGAAGAAACTTCATATTTTGTGTATTTAGGGCTTTTGTAAATACATATACTGTTAACAGACATCAATTTTATTTGATTTCCTGTGAGTAGTTCTATATTTTGTAAGGAAATCATAATCAAAGTTCTGACAGCACTGACAATCAAAGTGGGAATAAGTGGCTTTTGTAGATATAAAACATGTTTGGACCGTACAGGTTTGCAGTAAAATAGACCAATCTGGTTATTGATACTGTTACGATTTGATCCAATCCAACATGATAATTACGTCTAATCCTTGTAGGGTGGTCTCATCTGGTTAAGACAGATCTGCTGACGTCACCAACGTCTCATAGTCATATACCTTGTCAAAATGCCATGGAAAATTTTATGTTTTTGTTGGTCCTTAATTGAAGAAAGTAGATAAAGAACATCAATCCTATGACTTGGCATTTAACCCTTTCCCAAACAAACCCTGGCTTTTACGTGTCTGCAGTAAAAGTCTTTGAAAACACTGTGGAAAAAGGAGAAAATGCTGGTTACCAGCAAACTCATTGCCATAAGAGACCAACTGTATCTTTTAAAAACACAAAGATGTTTAGATAATTCTAGGTGAGCCTGATTTGCATAGGTCACTGACTTCATTTATATACAAGCAAACATTGTATACCTTACCAATTAATTGATATCTTGTAAAAGGATGAGGGGAGGGAGGCAGGGGGAGAGAGTGAGGGTTTTATTTTTTTTCATGAAAGGATATTTTTTATTTCTCTCTTGAACACAAAAGTGATCAGGTTCATTATTGAATAATGATAATCGACCTTTACCTTCACCATTTGCAGACAACATATACATATAAATGGTTAAAGTGCTATGAGTTGTCTCAGAAATGGCAAGAAAAGGAGAAGCTTCTGGCTTACCAGCATTGTCTCAATTTTCTTACAGTGTTTTAACCTATTACCACACAATCCCTACTTTTGACGCCCCTGAAAGAGAAGCCTTTTGAAAACACTGTGGGAAAAGGAGAAAATGCTGGTAACCAGCATTTTCTCCTTTTCCCACAGTGTTTTCTACCCTTCCCAGAACAAATTTCAATTTTTCAGTCACCTTTATTTTGTCATCTGGAAATGCTTTCAATTTGGACCAGTCTAAATTTTTCTCATGTGGTAATGGCTTTAAAAGAGCTGTGTTCTTTTGGGTTGTTATAACAGTTGGGTGTGTGGTAAATGGTAAAGAGGTTTTATTTTCATCTCTTTTCATCTGTTTTTGCAGAGGGACCAAGAGAGAAGAGCGGTTTCAATCAACGAAAATGATCCAGAGCCAGTAAAACAACCGCTGTCTAATAATACAGAGAAATGGGTCAAAACACCAGTGGGGTCTGCACGGAAAAAGTCTACCAGGCGCAACCCTTTGAGTCTCTCCCATGAAGTAAGTAACTGTTTATTTTTGCACATGATGACTGTTTTGCATGGTAGCCTTTAATCCTTTACAAGGCAACTAAAATTTGTCTTGCCCAAACTGAAAACATCGCAGATGAGAAATGCAGCTTAAATGATCGTATAGTGTTAACCCTTTACCAAACGACAATATTGTAGACTAGTCCAAATTGAAAGCACTTGTAGTAGGCAACAAAATAAAAGTAATTGAAAATTGGAAATTTGTTTTGTGAAGGGTAGAAAACACTGTGGGAAAAGGAGAAAATGCTGGTTTACCAGCATTTTCTCCTTTTCCCAGTGTTTTCAAAAGGTGTCTTTCTCAGGGGCATCAAAAGTAGGGATTGTGTGGTAATGGGTTAATGCATCTCTGTGATAATTGATACGAAGCAAGTCATCACATTGTAGTGGATCCATAGAAACCACTTTTTATCAACAACAAGACTTAATCATGAGGTAGACTAGTCCTTGGACATACAGATAATTGACCCATAGTGAAAAGTTTTGGCACATAGGCTGACCTTGAACATACTTTTTGCAGATGCATTAACCCCCCTTTTAACACGAGCATGACTCACTGTTACAATTACTGCTTGAGCATGTCCATTTCATTTATTTGGCACAACAAGGGATAATGCTTGCATGAAATCGGAGCTTAACAGTCTTGGGGGCTATAACAGTTTCTTGGTGTTTACATTGTAAAAATGATTGATAGCTGATGTTAAAAGAATGTAGGCTATTATCTTGTCACAGCCCTCTCTGCACCATAATGATTATTCATTAACTCTTTACCACACAATTAAAATGTAGACTTGTCCAAATTGAAAGCATTTGCAGGCGACCATTCAAATCTGTCTCAAATAACAGTATTTGTCTTTGATAGGTAAGAAAACATTAAGGGAAAAGGAGAAAATGCTGGTTACCAGCATTTTCTCCTTTTCCTTTAATGTTTTCAAAAGGTTTCTTCCTCAGGGGTTGTTAAAACTTGGGATTGTGTGGTAAAGAGTTAAATGGCAAAAAAATATAATTATCATGCACACCCACACATAAATAGTCATGTATACGTTACCGTCTTATTAGTGAATTCGGCTCTGACAGGTTTTTTTTACTTTTACCACAAAATCAGGAGTTGTAACAACCTTTGTGAAGAAACCTTGTAAAAACATTTAGGGAAAAAAAAAAGAAGTTGCCTATGACCGGTATTTTCTCCTTTTCAAGCAGTGCTTTCAAAGACAAATCCTATCAATTGAGCAGTATTTGTCAATTGCAGTTGCTTTGGATTTGGATAAGTCTAGAATTATCTTGTTTGGTAAAGGGGTTAAGTCTATTTTCAACATTTTTAGCCACATCATGCCAGAAAGTGAACCTACCAATGGGTTCCTGGAGTATCTTGTACATTTTTAGCCACTTCATTGTTACTCTGTTTTCAAAAACTCTCAAACTTGCTCAGTGGTTGAGTTTGAATCATCAAGAAACTGAACAGAATTTTTATTGTAGAAGTCATTAATCACATTGGTTTGACCTAATGGGCAAAGCACTGCAGACTCACTGCACAGAAGGTCCCTAGTTTTGTACAAGTAAAACAAGGAAAGAAATGAATATGACTCCATGAGCTGTTGCTTTGTTTCACTGAAACATTGTTGAAAGTGGTGTAAGCACCATTTAACTTTTTACCAAACAGTCCAAAGTTGTAACAACTCTGAAAAAGACAGCCAAAGAAAACAGTGGGAAAGGGAGAAAGTGCAGCATTACCCTTCAAAGATAATTTAGGCTATTGGGCCACAATGAATTTGTTATTTATGGTCGCTTTCAACTTTGACAAAGCAAAAATTCTTTTGCCTAGGACAAACTTATTGCTACTTAATAAAGGGTGTTGCCTTTGAAAACCACTTTAAAATAGGAAGAAATTAATTATCACTAGCATCTTCTTCTTTCTCTACTATGTTTTCAAATTGTTTTGAAAGTTTGAAAACAGTTGTTTAACCCTTTACCACACAATCCTGACTTTTGACAACCCTGAGAAAGAAGCCTTTGGAAAACATTGTGAAGAAAAGAGAAAGTGCTGGTTTCTCCTTTTCCCCCAGTGTTTTCTACCTTTCATAAAACACATTTCAAATTTTCGGTCACTTTTATTTTGTTATCTGCAAATGCTTTTGGTTTGGACAAGGCTAAAATTTTATCATTTGGTAATGAGTTTAATGCCTTTTGGAAGGAAACACTGGATTGTTTAGTTACGAATTAGAAAGAAAATGATCACTGAATATGAGCTATCCTTATGCAAAAGGGGGCTTAATTGCATTTCACCATTCTGCATTACATCAAGTAAGTTACTGCATAATTTTGGACCTATAAAACCCATTTAGTCTAACAGGAACCCACCAAATCATGAGGTAGAATGATACTTAGACATGCAGGAAATTAACCCTTTCCCAAACAAACCCTGGTTT
Source organism: Tridacna crocea (assembly GCA_943736015.1). Taxonomy (NCBI): domain Eukaryota; kingdom Metazoa; phylum Mollusca; class Bivalvia; order Cardiida; family Cardiidae; genus Tridacna; species Tridacna crocea. The sequence continues at coordinate 58,287,281 of OX031064.1, read as the reverse complement.
TTACATGTCTGCAGTAAAAGTCTTTTGAAAACACCGTGGGAAAAGGAGAAATTGCTCGTAACGAGCAATTTCTCCTTTTCCCACAGTTTTTTCTACCCTTTTTGAAAACTTTCTGCTTGTTTTTTCCAAATCTAAAATTGTCGTCTGCAAACACTTTTGGTTTGGAAGAGTCCAAAATTTGTTGTTTGGAAAAGGGTTAACTAATATCAGGAAGTGTCAACCCATGTTAACCTGCATCCTCGGATACCCCGGGGTCTCCCTATTTGCTACGCTACATCAACCCCTGGGACAATTAGTTGAATTTCCCTCGCTTTACCGCTGGCCGAATGCTGGCTTTTCATTGGTTCCATCATCATTTTGTGATGGGCGAGTCGATGTATACGCTATGACGTTTCGTATCGATTTTCGGCGGCTGATTCAAAGTTTTATTAGTCAATTGTCCCAGGGTCGATTTAGCGTAGCAAATAGGGAGACCCCGGGGTATCCGAGGATGGTTAACCTGTGCAGACTGCACAGTCTAACATTGGTTTATACTTTCTGCAGAATTAATAATAAAATGTCGATGGGTGAGTGCAACACTATCCTAAGTGCCTATACTTTGTATAGGCACTTAGGATAGTGTTGCACTCAGCCATCAAGATGCATTACACCCCCTTTTCACAAAGCATGGCTCATATCTATATGCACAATAGACACAAGTCTGCCGGCTGTCAACAAACTTGTCTTAAGGTTGTAAAAATGTTTTTGCTTGATAAATCTGATCAATGACCCATCATTGAACACCTTGTAAATCTGCCTGTCAGTAAATTGTCATTTGACCATTGTGATCAGTTTATCTAGGGGACATCTCCCACTATGGGCATGGCTGTCAACTTCTGGCACACTTTCTTTTTTGGATGGATCTGTGACTCAAGAAAATATGAAACTTAGAATCCAAGGATTGAGGATTGAGTTCTTAGTTCTTCCAGAATTTTATCAGCATTGTACAGCTTGTTAGTCTGCCTGCGGTCATTGGTAGCATAATTACCTCCCTTGAATAAATGCAAATGAGATGTTTTTACCCATTTATCACACTAACTGGACCTTTAACAACAGAGAAAACTTAAGAAAAACATGTTGAGAAAAGAAGAAAATGGTAAAACCAGCATTTTCTTCTTTTCCAACAATGTTTTCTAGTCTCGTCATATTGGTTACATTAAATTTGTCATCTGCAAATGTTTTTAATTTGGTATAGTCCGAATTTTTTCGTTTGATAAAGAGTTAAAATGAGGCAACATGTTGGGGTGCTTGTGTTGGATGTTCACTTCAGAGGCTGGAGAAATTCTATCAACTCTTTATCAAACGACAAATTTGAGATCATACAAAGTTGAAACTTATACAGACAACAAATTTGAAAGTGATGCAAATAAACTGAAATTATTTCACTTGTTCGAAAACAATGTGGAAGTGTGTTGGAGAAAATGGTGATTACCAGAATGACAGTGGCTTTCTTCAGTATTGTCAGGACTCGGGTATAAATATTGCTTGCCTCTGCCTGTTAACCTGTGCCTGTTAACCCATTCCCAAACGATAAATTTTGGACCCTTCCAAACCGAAAGAGTTTGCAGACGACAATTTTAGGTTTGGAGAAAATGGCAAAAAGTTCTCAAAAAGGGTAGAAAACACTGTGGGAAAAGGAGAAATTGCTCGTTGCGAGCAATTTCTCCTTTTCCTACAGTGTTTTCTAAAGACTTTTACTGCAGGCACGTAAAAACCAGGGCTTGTTTGGGAAAGGGTTAAGCAATATTATATGCCCAAGCCTGTGCTATTTGTAAGGCTTTTTTAGTTTGCTCTTTATTGAGGGTCCTTGCACACTGATGTGTCGACATTTGACCAATAATATCAGTGTATTTTATGACACTGGTACATCTTCTTCCACAGTGTGCATGCTTTCCATCATTTTGTATCAGCTTTCTACTTCTAAGCTGGCAGCTGATCTCGCCCTTTATAATGCAGGGATTTCATCCAAGGGGATGTGGATTCAGATCTTGTCATCTTTTAAATCAGCCTCCAAGTAGTCCATTGCCATCTTATCATTATAATCAATATAACTTGGATGTAACTCAGTCTCATTATTTTGTTGTTAATGCTGGTCTCAATTCCTCCTGACCGAATTCCTTCATAGGATTGATGATAGTCATTGTGATGGGATTTATTCTTCTTTCACACTCACAGCTGTCCATGAATTCAACAATGTTTATATGAGAAAACAGCTAGTGGCTTGCAAAGAATATTGTGCAAAGCACTTGTAAAAGAAACTCTTACAAAACTGCATCCGTGATAGTACTAACTGCTGCAGAATAATTGGAATACCGGTACACTTAATTAATAAAAGCAGAATTGAACACCAAACAAAGATTTTTTGTCCTTGTTATCCATTACCAAATGACAAAATTTTAGACTGATCCAAATTGAAAGCATTTGCAGACGACAAAATAAAAGTGACTGAAAATTTGAAATTTGTTTCGTGAAGGGTAGAAAACATTGTGGGAAAAGGAGAAAATGATGGGGCATCAAAAGTAGGGATTGTGTGGTAATTGGTTAAAAGCTGGTTTGTATGGTAAAGAGTTAGTTTAATTTTTCTTTGTACTTTGTTCATGTATTGATGACAAGATCACTGGTGCCAACAATCATAACTCTGGACTCTTTACAAACAAGAAAATTTTGGATGTATCCAAATCAATGGCATTTGCAGATGACAAATTTGGCTAAATTTTTAGCAAATTGTATTTGAAGGGATGGGAAATGTGAATAAAGTAGACTAGGCATTTGAAAGTTTACTAACAAGGTTTTACAAACATCTCTTTGTGGAGGTTTAATGACCCTAGAATGATTGAAAAATTGTTGTAAAAAATTTTGTCTCCTTTTCATAGTGATGATTTATACCTTATCCAACTATAATCAAAGACAAATGCAATGATTTAGCCGTTTTAACATGCCATCTTCAATTGCTTTAAATTTAGCTTTTTGTAAATTTCTCTCTTTTAGTATTTAGTCAAGGTAAATGCATAAGGCCTGATATGTAATTAAGGGAATTGAATGTTTGAAACATTTATGATTCTGCTCATGATTAAGTTAAGGACAAAAGTTAACTGGTTGCTTATGATTATTTTTCTTGCTTTCTTTCTGATTGTTTCATGTTTAGGTTTAGTTTCTTTCATGTCATTGTTGATGGAAATTAACACTTGACTGGTGTTAAAAGATTGGGCTGATATGATCCTAGATGATAAAAAAGTTAATCGATTTATCTGTATGATAAATTATGTATCAACAAGTTTACAATAGCAAATGATGCAGAAAAAGCAGATCAGACTGATAAGAGATAAAAAGAAAATACTATATAAAGGTTGAAATTTTCAGACCAGTCCTAATTTATAACAATGCATTGTGATTTACATGAACTTACTCTACTTTCATAAAATTGGTTTTAAGCTCTAAAAATTGTTGGTATTTTCAGATATAAAGCAAAAGATTGACAAAGAAAATTATTTGTAGCTTACACTTTAATTAAAAAAAAATTCAGACATGCTTGTCATATAGTGAGAACAGTGTCATGTAATAGTTACTCTTTGCTCTAAAATTAATTCATTTTTTGATAAATTGTGGTGTGTCAATTTTAATGAAGACATTGAGAATTAAGTTGAAATGTGGCAGAAGTGATAGACATTTATGACTTTAAACTTTCTATTCTTGTCTAACAGCGCCTCAACTATATATGGTTGAATTTTGAAAACTTTATTTAGAAACAGCTTTGTGTTTTATGTACTACATGTATCATTCAGTTAGGAATAGATAGAATATTGAGATTTGAAAAGGAAATAAAACAACATGCAGATTTTACTGAGAAAGCTGACTGACTCCCAATTGGAAGCACTTATAAAGCATGTGAGTTATTTAGCTGTATTTTCTGAATTCTTTAATCCTTTACCAAGCAATGTTGAGATGTAATGACTGAGAAAAAAGGATTTTGAAGACTTCATGGGAAAAGAAGAAAATGCTGGCATTAAGCATTTTCTCCTTTTCCCTCAAGGGTTTCTATCATATCAATGATAAATTTTAATTGTTAGCGGTTTATTTATATTATCATCTGCAAATGCTTTCAGTTCGGAGAAGTCTAAGATTTGGTCGTTTGGTAAAGAGTTATACTTTCTTAACTTAACCATTTACCACACAATGAAGCCTTTTCAAAATGTTGAAGGAAAAAGAAAAAAATGCTGGTCCCCAGCATTTCCTTCTTTTCCCACAATGTTTTCTGACCTTTCCAAATTAAATATGGATTTTATAGTCACATTAACTATGTTGTCTGCAAATGCTTTCAATTTGGACCAGTCTGTAAAATTTGCCGTTTGGTAAAGAGTTAATTAACAAAATTGAAGTGCAGAAACTTTATATGAACTCTATGAATCCTCCTTAAAATTATTTGATATCTATACCAATCTGAGTCAATAGAGGTTTACAATGGTACCATTTTAGAAGAAGAGTTACCATGTAGGCTTGTAGAGTATGCCTGTTGAAGCTTCGTTTGAAAGCTTGGATGCTCTATAATAGCTTGAATGTGAGTGCAAACTGGCTGGGTACCATGCATAACTTGCACAATCTCATAGAGACTGAGTACAGTTGATTTCTTACTTAAACATTTGATTATGTTTTTTATTACCAGAATATTTCAAAATTTGATAAATATACAGTAATTATTATTGGTATTGTGTACATCTTTGTTAAAGATATGGGATTTTTTAAAAAGTGGACTTCCTTAATCAAATTTGTAAGTTATTAGGTATTAACCACTGTTGACTTATCAATTTCTTTAACTCTTTACCAAACAACACAATTTTAGACTTGTCCAAATTGAAAGCATTTACAGACAATGAAAATTGTAAGTTTGTTTTGTAAAGAGTAGAAACTATTGTGGGAAAAGGAGAAAATGCTGGTTACCAGCATTTTCTTCTTTTCCCAAAATGTTATCTAAAGGCCATCTCAGGGGCGTCAAAAGTAGGGATTGTATGGTAATGGGTTTTAACAGCATAGGAGGAATGTTTTTGCAAACATTTTGGGGACCTTTTATTTTATCTATTCCTTCTGATCCTTAGAATGATGAATAAATCCAATAGACAATTTAAATCTAAAAATATGACTTGAATAAAATGCTTTGACAACATTACCTTTGTTATGAATGTCACGGCAAAGCTGTATGTGTAAATTCAAGATCAGGCTGCATATTCTGTAGGCTCATCTTGATCTATGGTTGCCATAAAGGAAATTGTAGTAGTGAAAGGTCAGCTGTAAAGGAACAACTTCGCAACTATTACTCAGTCATGTGAACACCATCTTCATCAGCAAAAAAGAAAAACTTTACCTACTGATTCCAGAATACATTGACAAGGACCATACCACATGATTTTTTTTTTGTATTTTTTTTTTCAACCAGATAGTCTGTCTGCAACTGTTATTTAATGTTTTTAATAAAAGTTTCATTCAATCTTTTGATATGTTTAACTAGGCTTGTATTTAAAGGTTGGGTTTTTTTTTGTAATGAAACCATAATGAAACCACATGTTTATATTTTGGAACAATGACTTTATAATAAAAAAAAAATAGGCAGGATTTATTTGATTGTCTGCAAATGCTTCTATAAAATAAAGCTGTTGTAAGTAAAGAGTTGAGAAAAGTGCACTATTTGTAAAATGCCCAACTCCTAAGTGTGAACTGTTTGACATGAATCGAAAAGCTGTTTGAAATCATACTTTCTGGTTTGGCAAACATAGTAACATTGCTGTCTCTCTGTCTGTCTGGGGGGGGCCAAGCTCAACTTTGGGCAGTTTTGTTTCCTTTAACTTAATCAATGGCAATCAGGTCATAGAATTATAGATCATTGATTTGTTATTTAAAAAGGTAATAGGAAAAAAATTACAGTTATTGTAAAGAAAAGTTGTGATATTTCGCATTATTAATATTTACTTTGAATCTTTTAACCCTTTACCCCATAAGGCATTTCTACGGTATCTCTAATTAACCCTAAATAAGAGCAAGGATAAAGCCGTTTGTTATGTGTATATGACACATGTTGATAGTATAGAAAACATTGTGACAAAAGGTGAAATTGCTCGTGACGAGCAATTTCACCTTTTGCCACAATGTTTTCCAAAGGCTCCTACACAGGCAATAGGTAGAAATGAGTATCTATGGTTGATGCTATAGGCCCCTTTCCCAAGGTCATTTAAAAGTTGGGATTGTGTGTGAAAGGTTTAAATTTCCAATTTCTGAGTCACATTTATTTTGCCATTTGTAAAATGCTTTCAACTTAGACAAGTCTATAATTTTTGTTGTCTGGTAAAGACTTAAATGATGGTTTTTGCCATTTATATAATAGTAAACAATGATTGGGATCAAAATAATGATATCTCTCAATTTCTAACAAAACTTTGGACTGTATAAAAACAAATCATTTTATGTAAGCCTCACTAATTTATTGTCTTACGAACAAAGTCCGTAACAAAGAAACAAATGAATAAATGCATGGCAGAAATACGGGTCCGAGCGGGATTCGAACCCCGGAACTCCCGGACGCAAGACCAATACCCTAACCACTGAGCCAAAGAGATATCTCCCTGACGCAGTAGCCAGGTATTGTATTTAAATCGGGAGAATGCCATGCAGGAAGGAGTGGTCTCCCGTAACACACCCCCTCTTAAAGTCATCATTTATTGATGACTCAAAGCCTTATTAGGCAGGAAGTCCGATTTTGGACAACAAATGGGATTAATGGCTCAATGGCCAATCCCGTACGAGCCCCAATCTTACGAACAAAGTCTGTAACAAAGAAACAAATGAATAAATGCATGGCAGAAATAAGGGTCCGAGCGGGATTCGAACCCAGGAACTCCCAGACGCAAGACCAATACCCTAACCACTGAGCCAAAGAGATATCTCCCTGACGCAGTAGCCAGGTATTGTATTTAAATCGGGAGAATGCCATGCAGGAAGGAGTGGTCTCCCGTAACAATTGTTCCTCAGCATTTTTGTCTGGTAAAGGGTAAACACATTTTTATAATGATCTGGAAATTTATGGATCTTGGGAAGGAAAGCTTTTAAAAACTTTCTTGTAAAAGGGGAAATGACTAGTAAATAATTACATGTTTTCTACTTTAAATGGCAAAGTATATATTTTTTTCTTCGCTGATGCTGATTTGTCTAAAAATAATATAAAATTAGACGATTCCAAAATTTTGTTGTTTGATTCAGAGTCAAGGGCTATCTAAAAATGTCACTCATAGGTGAAAATGCCCACACAGCAGTGCTAATAGATGTCCACTGTGACACCTTGGTTGTTGACTCTGAATTCTTGGTGCAGTTTTTAGACAGTGATTGGCTTTGAAAGAAAGTGAAAGAAATGGAATTATTGGCTTTAACAAATGCCAATAAATAGTAAATGGTACCTGCTGATTGATGCTAATTGGGCACAGACTGACTGTATTTCTGCCTTGGTGGTATGTGTGAAAAGCACAACCATTTTTACAAGTGGCTATCTTTTGTAGACTAACTGTAAACATTGCCTGCTGTCTTTAGGGCCAAAGTGTCAAAATCCTTTAACCCATTACCACACAATCCCTACTTTTGACGCCTCTGAGAAAGAAGCCTTTAGAAAACATTGTGGGAAAAGGAGAAAATGCTGGTAACCAGCATTTTCTCCTTTTCCCACAATGTTTTCTACCCTTCACAAAACAAATTTCAAATTTTCAGTAACTTTTATTTTGTCGTCTGCAAATGCTTTCAATTTGGACTAGTCTAAAATATTGTCGTTTGGTAATGGGTTAACCCTTTACCAAAAACACTGTTGGACAAAGAAATTTTGCTAGTGAGCACCATTTTCTCTTTTTCTGGTAATGTTTTTTTTTTTTGAAAGTGAAAGACAAAATAAAATTGTTTTAGCAACACTCAATCAGGCATCTGCTAATACTAAGAGGACATTTTTATCCTTTTCACACAGCGCATTCTTACCATGATGAGCAACAGACGACAAAATTGAAAATTTGAAATTTGTTCCGTGAAGACTATAAAACATTGTTGGAAAAGGAGAAAATGCTAGTTACCAGCATTTTCTCCTTTTCCCACAATGTTTTGTAAAGGCTTCTTTCCAGGGTTGTCAAAAGTAGGGATACTTTGGTAATGGTTTAATGTTTCTCATGTATGTAACAGAATTATACCTCTTCCCCACATGCTTTACCCTTTCAAAGACATACCCAACATTCTGGTCTTACAAATGTGTTGTCTGCAAATGCTGCAAAATTTTCAAAAAAAAAAATAGTTTCTAGTAAAGGGTTAACAAAGCTATCCCAAGCAAATCCCACATGCTAAGTGTGACAGGAAAAAGTGAGAAAACTGTTCACCCTCCATGGCTGATGGAGAGGTCTGATTGGTCAATAAGGAATGTGGCCTGTCCTGATTGGGTTCCCTTTTGGCAGTACCAATGAATATCTAAAGTTTATGGGCATGGAATAAAAGAATGTTCCTGTAATGGATGTGTACCATTTTGTGCTTGCCTATGACAGTTGTAAATGCATGACTTTTAAAAAATGGTGGATATAAATTATTGAACAAAGTGTACAGATTTACAATATATTTCAATAGTGCTATTTTATTTCATATTTTATTTTTAAGATCTGAACAAAAATATTGAAACAAACAATGTTTTTGGATGTTAGTTTTATTGGGGCTGCATCCTATAGAAAAGAAGGATATAAAAAGATTTATAAATCACTCCGTAAATATCACAGGAGAAGTGTTTGTCTAGAGGACTCGGCTTGTTTACTTGGTGAACAGTATTGTAGCAGAAATGTTACAATAGCCAGTATAAATGATGGACTGAATGCTTGCTTGCATTATCACAAATATGAGAGGAGAACTGAGAGTAATTCAGGAAAATACAAACATTATTATAAAAAGAACCTCAATGTGTTCGAAAATAATGATGCTGAGATGAGACTCTATTATAAAAACTATGCAAAAAGAAATCTGTTCAATAGAGTAGGTATTTTTTTTCTGCCATAATATAGGTGTATACTGAAATGTAGACTCGATAATATTGAAACAAAATTCTGAAATTGAAAATGGTTCAGAAGAAAAAGTTTTCTGCAAAGGGTCAGAAAACTTTATTTAAAAAAGAACTCTTTTAATTTTTTTTTTCCCTTTTACATATCTTACAGTGGTGGAACAATAGTCTTGAAATGATTATGAAATAACTATATGTGAGTGTTTTTCCTCTACAGAAAATGTTTATATATTAGATCAAGTCATTTGGCACTTTTTGGTTTAACCCATTACCGCTCAATCCCTCCATAGAAAGAAGCCTTTTGAAAACACTGTAGGAAAAGGGAAAAATGCTGGTTACCAGAATTTTCTCCTTTTCCTACAGTGTTTTCTACCCTTCTTAGTCTGCAAATGCTTTCAATTAGAACCAGTCTAAAATTTGGTCATGTGGTAAAGAGTTAAACATTAATTTGTTGAAGAACAGCCCTGAGGAAGAAAGCTTTTGAAAACATTCTGGGTAACCAGCATTTTCTCCTTTTCACACTCAATTTTCTAATAGTTCAGATTAGCAATCACCATCAACTGAGCTTCCTTTACTTTGTCAACTACCAAGCTTTCAATAATGTCTAGATATTTTTCAATTGATAAATGGTTCAGTGGTGCTCTTCTATTAGTATTGTTTTTTTTGTGTGTGTAGATGAACGTCAACATTGGAGAAAAAAGGTTGTTTTGTCTTACTGAACTGATAAGTAAGGGGAGACACCTAAATTCTTAAAATGCGAAATATACCATGTGTGAGAGGTAACAATACATTAGCACCTCCTCCTGAGAAAATCTGATTATAAGGGAACATGAAAGGGAATTCTAGGACCAGTTTAAGCTCCTAATAAGATTGAAGTGTGGAATATTGCACTAGCTTGCTGGCTTTTATGAAAGGTGTTAACCCTTTACTCCATAGATACTCATTTCTACGCATTGCTTGTGGAAAACATTGTGGCAAAAGGTGAAATTGCTTGTGATGAGCAATTTCACCTTTTGCCACAATATTTTCTACACTATCAAAAGGTGTCATATACACATTAACAACTTCATCCTTGCTGTTATTTAGGGTCCATTAGAGATACCATAAAAATGCCTTATGGGGTAAAGGGTTAAACAATGTGCTATGATCCTTTGTATAATTATGAAAATCAAGAGGAATTTTATAAGTCTTATCCAAACAAGAAACATTTAAACTGACTAAATTTAATGCACTGTAGATGGCATTGCATATGAAAGCTTTTGGACATGAAAACAAGAGAGAAAATGCTGGTTGTGAACTCGAATGTTCTCCTTTCTCTACAATGCTGTCTATCGTATGAATGATTAATTCCACCACCTGATCACTTTGAACAATTTGTTATCTGCTAATGCTTCATTAATGAGTCTAAAAATTTATTGCCTGTAGGTTAACCCTTTCCTCCATAGATACTCATTTCTACGCATTGCTTGTAGGAGCCTTTGGAAAACATTGTGGCAAAAGGTGAAATTGCTTGTGACCAGCAATTTCACTTTTTTTTCACAATGTTTTCTATGCTATCAAAAGGTGTCATATACACATAACAAAAAGTTTCATCCTTGCTGTTATTTAGGGTCAGTTAGAGATACCATAGAAATGCCTTATGAAGTATAGAGTTAAAAGAAAGGCTCTTTGCCAAAGAACCAAATTAAAGATTGGTCAAAACAAAACAAATGTGAAAAAAAAAACAGGAATTTGTTTCCAGCAGGGTGTAAAACACTTTGCAAAAAGGAGAGTCGTGGTAACATGCATTTTTCTCCTTCTTCAATGTTTTCAAAAGGCTTCTGCAGTACCTCAGGGCTGTTATAACCAGGCATTGTTATAACCAGGCATTGTTTGTTAAAAGGATAACAAAAGAAATGATTCAGTGAAAATATTTTTGGAAAAGGGCTGCATCATTGTTAATCATCATTGTTTATCAGTTGTCAAAAGGCTTCTCTCCATACAGTGGCTATAATTCTGTGGAAGTCACACTAAGTAGTAAAAGGTTTAAGAATGCCAGAAGAAACTTCATGAGGGAAAGGGAATGAAATTTTTTTGATAATTGCCAATCATAATTTAATCATTGACTTTTATAAAAGGATTACCATGTCTGAAAGATCAAAGATCGATAATAAAGGTATTATTTTAAGGCTAGGGGGGGATATGGGCACTAATCTGAAATCGAGTCCAATCAAGACATGCATTTATGACTTTGGAAAAGTACAAATACCAGCTTTGATTCAAAGGGTCCATAAAATGATATAGATTCTTGAATGATATGATGATTTGTGATTATCTGGAAGTGCAAGTATGCTATTTTAAGAAAAAAAAAACAATGGTAGATCTAATTCAGCATGCAGATGGTACATTTTTTTTTTTTTATCAATTGATCAATTTTTTATCAATTTTTAATCAATTGATTTCTACTACTGTAGTAGACAAATAATATTTATGATAAAGAATTTTTCTTTCATGGGGTAAAAAACATTGTTGGAAAAGGCGATCATGCTGGTGACCAGCATTTTCTCCTTTTCCTTCAGTTAGCAAAAAAGCATTCCTCCTGAAGATTATTGAAAATTGACATTGTGTGGTACAAGGTTAAGCTGGTTTGATCAGTCTGCATGCTTTCTTAATGTCTACTGATCACCAAGCCAACAACAACAACTGTTGTGAACGGTACTCTGATGGTCAAAGAACAATTGTCGTAAGGTCAGGTGTTCCTGAAATTCTTCTCCGTAACATATGGAAAGTATTGTGTACTGGAAACAATTTCTTCCTTTCACCAAAATATTCATTGTACGTATGTGTACAGCAATTTTATTTCATCAAAATATTCATTGTAGCAGAATACATCTGAAAAGATACATTTACCATAATAAATTATATGGTATCTCTAATTGACCCTAAGTAACAAGAAGGATGAAGCTGTTTATGTGTTTAGAAAACATTGTGGCAACAGGTGAAATTGCTCGTAATGAGCAATTTCACCTTTTGTCACAGTGTTTTCCAAAAGCTCCTACAAGCAATGCGTAGAAATGAGTATCTATGGATTAAGGGTTAATTTCAGGTCCATGTAATGTCTGTTGAGATACTACCTAAACAGAGACTCGCTGGTTTGCATTAACACAACTATAAATCATGTGACCCAAATTTAATATCTTATTAATGTATTTTCAGTCTCTTGTGGTGTTTGACCAAGATCCTGCCCAGCAGAAACTGTCCTCTGCAAGCAGCGTAAACAGTATTGTCAATCATGTGGCCAAGTCTATCGAGAAGGAAGAAGTTGGCCGAGTATCAGGATGGGCTGTTGGGTTTGACAAACTGCTCAGGGATGATGTCGGCATTAATGTTTTTACCGTAAGTGTTTGCTCTTGCTTGAACTGTCCAACTACCAAATTTCTAGCCTGTCCAAGTTTGAAGAATTTGCAGACAACTTATTAAATATGAGTCAAAGAATATTTCCTTTCAAGGGAAAAAGGCATTTGCCAGGCATTATGTCCATGTCTAAAATTCATCAACCAAAATACATTCTTACTACTACTCTAGATTTAGAAAGGAAAACAATTGGACAAATCAAGAATATTGATTTAACCCTTATCCTGCTGTGTAAGATAAATGATACCTAGTGGATAGTAACTCAAGGGTTGCTATTTCAAAGTTAACTTTTGGGGAGAAATATCTCCTTCTCAGACAGTGTAGATCAAAGATCAGACTGCACATTCTGTGCAGTGTGATCTTGATGTACGCTGTCTACAAAAGGTCAGTGAGATGCGATCAGCAGCCAAAGGGATAAACCAAAAAAAAAAAAAAAACCCAACACATTGAGATACTTGGAAATTAAGACAATCCAAGAATTCAACTTTGAAATTATCAACTCTTACGGCACCTTTCATTTGCCTGTAGATTGTAAGCAGTGAAGATTAGGATCAAATTGCACAAAACATACATTCTAGTCTGAAATCTCCCCTGTCTGCTTTGCTGAAATCTGCTTTGCTCTTGAGTACATAACAATAGAAATGTACAAACATAACTCATTACCATAGACTATATTTTGGACAAGTCAAAATCTAACCCATTACCAAATGACAATTTTAGGTTTGTCAAAGTTCAAAAGAATTGCAGACCACAAAATAAAAGTGACTGAAAATTTGAAATTTGTTTTTTGAAGGGTAGAAAACATTAAGGAAAAGGAGAAAATGCTGGCTACCAGTATTTTCTACTTTTCCCACAATGTTTTTTCTGGAGGCTTCTTTCTCAGGGACATCAAAAGTAAGGATTGTGTGGTAATGGGTTAAAGCATTTGCAGACATCAAAATAAATGTGAGTCAAAAACTGAATTTGAGTTGGGAGAGGTTGAAAACATTGTTGAAAAGGGATTAAATGCTGGTTACCAACATTTTTTTCCTTTTTCCACAATATTTAAAAAAAAATCTTGTCTGGGTCATTAGAAGTGAGGATTGTGCAGTAAATAGTGCATAATAATGACCATTAGCACATATTTTTGTTTCCCATTCCAGGATTTTCTCAAGAAAGAATTCAGTGAAGAGAATATTGAGTTCTGGAAAGTCTGTGAGATGTATAGAAATATCATTGATTCCAACTTTGTAAGTGAATTCACTCAAAATTAGTTTAAAAACTTTTAGTTCTTTTTGCATGTACCTTCACTCTTTGCCAGATAATAATTTGAGAGTTGTCTCAATCAAGAGCATGAGCAGATTTGAAATTTGAACATATTATGGGATTTGTTGAAAACATGGTGGGAGAAAGTAGAAAAAACATTACACACCATCTCGGAAAAGGTGCATAGATTGAAATTCCTTGTATGCACCTTGATCACATGTTGCAGACTTGAGGTTTATGCCACCAGGCTCCAAACACACAACAAAGGTTACAGGATCAAGCAGAAGGTCAAATTGGGAGTGGAGTCAAAGATGGCATACTCTTAAAAGCTTTCCTTTTAGCAATTTGTCTAACTTGGCAAGCCTGCACGGGTGGCTCAGTGGTGAGTGTGTCAGACTCATGACCTGGTGGCTGTGAGTTTGATACCCGTCTGAGGCATATTTCTTATAGGCATATTTTCACATCTCACCTCTGCTGAAGCATTAAGTTAAGTATTTTTTGGCTTTGGAAAGAAAGTTGTGTTAGTACTGGTGAAGGAAAGACATGTGCGTCACCGACCGCCATGATATGACCTTAGCTGTTAAAATGGGGTTAAACCCCAATAGAACCAACCAACTCACAAAGCAAAGTTCTTTCTTTTCAAAAGTAAATGTTTTTAATCAAATTAACTCCTTACCAAATGACAAAATTTTAGACTGGTCCAAATTGAAAACATTTGTAGACGACAAAATTAATGCGACTGAAAAATTGAATTCGGTTTGGGAAGGGTAGAAAACATTGTTGGAAAAGGAGAAAATGCTGGTTACCAGCATTTTCTCCTTTTCTAACAATGTTTTCAAAAGGTTTCTTTCTCAGGGTCGTCAAAAGTTGGGATTTTGTGGTAAAGAGTGTGTCATACTAAATCCTTTCATTATTTTCTTCAAGTTCAACAGTTGATTATACAGATCTGTATTATTGATAAATTTGAAATTAATTTCCAGAGAAAGTCCAAAGCCAAAGAGATCTATGACAACTACATATCTGTAAGGGCACAAGATGCTGTCAACATCGACAGTGTGGCAAGGAAGCATGTAGAGAGTGAGCTGGAGACTCCTACACCACAGACTTTTGAAGTGCCACAACAACAGGTAGATTTTTTCCTCCTGCTTGAGTTTTTACCATGTGGCCTGTTACAGGGGCATTTGGACATTTGTGTGAAGTGTCGGCTCAGATCAGCTTGAGCAGTCTGCAAAGATTAATCCAAAAGAACACCCTGTTTTTATTTATTTGCTGTTTTGCGCAAGTCTACTGCAGTGTCCAATCTAATGTAGTTGTAAAGTGGCGTCTTGGATTAGCCTGAGCGGACTGCTCAGGCTAATCGAGATGACACTTTACACAAATGTCCGAATGCTCTTTTTTGCGTGTTGGAAGCCATATAAAACAAATCTGACTTGTACCAGCCACATTCTAATGCAAATCAACTCTTTACTAAACAACGAAATTTTAGGCTTGTCCAAACAAAGCATTTGATGACAAAAATAAACGTTGCTCTAAAAACGAAATTTGTTAGAAAGGTTAGACAGCATTGTGGGTAAAGAAGAAATGCTGGTAACCAGCATTTTCTCTCTTTTTCCCACACTGTATTCAAAAAGCTTTAAGATTGTTAAAACCCAGGCTTGTGTGTTTGGTTGTTAGTTTTCGCTTGACTTAAGTGATCAGGTTTGTCTTGTTAGATGTTTTGCACATCTACATGTGTTTACTTCATGAAAAACTATGTACAGGAGAAACTATTTATAAAAACTTTAGTAGTGAATCTCTTTATTAACATGCTGAATAATTCCTGAATTTCATGCCCCTGAAAAAGAAGCCTTTTTGAAAGCATCGTGAGAAAAGGAGAAAATGTTGGAAATCAGCCTTTCCTCCTTTTCCCATGTTTTCTACCCTTGCAGAACAAATTTCAATTTTTGTTTCACCTTAATTTTGTCGTCTGCAAATGCTTTCAATTTAGCTGGTCATTTTGTAAAGAGTTAATAAAATTAGGTTATTGTAATTAGTTGTTTGCTGAATTTGGTGTTTCAGCAGATAAAATTCAATGTATGGGTTTTTTTTTTTTTACAGATTTTCCAGTTAATGAAACAAGACAGCTATGCCAGGTTTTTGAAATCAGATCTTTACAAAAGTTGGTTGATGAAAGAAATGGAAGGTCAGGCCCTAGAACTAACCCCTGAGGATGCTGTAACAGATAAAGAAAAACTGCTGGATAAACCTCTGGAAAAAGATACGAAAAAGAAAGGAAAAGGGAAGGAGAATGAAGATAACAAAGAAAAAAGAAGAAGGTCTTTATTACCATGGAGACAAAGTACGTTGGAATAATATTTGATTACTAACAGATCCTGTCATGTCATAGATCAAAATTTCTACACAGATAATACAGCTTCAGTACATGCAGATTTCATTTGCAATCAAATAGAAAATGGACACCTACATAGTAAATTTTAACCCATTACCACACAATTACTACTTTTGACGCCCCTGAGAAAGAAGCTTTTAGAAAACATTGTGGGAAAAGGAGAAAATGCTGGTAACCAGCATTTTCTCCATTTCCCACAATGTTTTCTACCCTTCACAAATCAAATTTCCAATTTTCAGCCACTTTTATTTTGTCGTCTGCAAATACTTTCAATTTGGACCAGTCTAAAATTTTGTCGTTTGGTAATGGGTTAAGCAAATGCTTTCAACATGGCCAAACTCTTTACCATATGACAAAATTCAACACTTGTCCAAATTGAAAGCATTTGTAGAACAAAATATAAATGGGTCTCAGAATTTGAAATCAGTTATGGGCAGGTTAGAAAACATTGCTAATGGCATTTCTCCTTTCACCACAATTGTTTCTATAGCTTTCTTTCTGAGGGTCGTTAAAAGTCAGGATTGTGCGGTAAAGGGTTAAGTTTTTGTCTTTGATTGCACTGAACTCAGAAATCTATACTCGCTAACAGGAGAAAAAGTAAGCCCTCAGTGTATATGACTGAAGCATTATCTCATTACCACACGAGAAAAATTTAGACTGGTCCAAATTGAAAGCATTTGCAGACGACAAAATAAAGGTGACTGAAAAATTGAAATTTGTTGTGGGAAGGGTAGAAAACATTGTGGGAAAAGGAGAAAATGCTGGTTATCAGCATTTTCTCCTTTTCCCACAGGGTTTTCAAAAGGCTTTTTTCTCAGGGGCGTCAAAAGTAGGGATTGTGTGGTAATGGGTTATGAGATCATAAGACTGGCAAGCCAATCAGATGGCTTATCTAAAATAAAAAAAAAAATGTTGGTATTACCTATATCATAATTGTGTATTCTATCAAGTATTAGAAAGAAAAAGGCTTTTAATAAACATGATTGTAAAGGAGAAAAATGCTGGAAACAGGACCTGGTGATCTTATTATGTTCTTTTTTGACCTTTCAAAGCCAACTTCTGCTGTCATTTTAGCCACATTTAAATTGTCATTCTTAGCTAACAACTTTGACAACTACAGTATAAAATTTCTTTGTCTTTCTATCATTATAACTTTAATTTGTAATTATTGTTAATTGTTTTTGAATCCAACAGAATCAAAAAAGAACAAAGAGGACAAGAACAGCAAAGGTTCCAGAGACACCAAAGATGGTACAGAAGTGATTAACAACAATAACAACAATAATATTGTAAAGTCAACAAACTCAACCCCACTTACTGATCTCCCTGGCTCAAGGAAAGAATCTAATGCAAGGAAAGAGACCCTACAAGTTGAGGTAAATATCTCGGACTTGCTTTAGGCACATGCATGCCTCAGATAACCTTACAGTTACACCATACAACACCCTCAGGCATGTCCAGGAACATACACAACACCTTGGCATGAAATTCAATACACATATACTCAAGGATTTGATAAAAATTTGTTTGGGAAGAGTGGTTTTTTTTGGGCAGCACTGTGATGCTATTGAATCCCAAATAAGTTAGTTGGAGTATGATAAATGGATAGACCAATAAGATTTAACCCTTTACCACACCACAAAATTTTAGTCCAATATGAAAGCACTTGCAGACAATGAGGAAAATGTACCACAAAAATTATAATTGATTTCAGCAGGATAAAAAAACATTGGGGGTGGAGTGGAGGGGTGGGGGGGGGGGGGGAAAGAGAAAATGCTAGTAACCAGCATTATCTCCTTTTCCCACTTTTTTTTAAAAAGGCTTCTTTCAGGGTTGTTAAACCCAATGTTTGGTAAAGGGTTAAACAAAAGAAAAAAAAAAGCCAGTAATTTTAACTTTTCTTCGAATTCCATCATTTTGTAGTGAAATACTTCTTTACAGAAAGTCCTGTGATCTTACATTTTGTTAACCTTTTTCCAAATAATGCCGTATGTTTTAAAATAATTGTGGGGAAAGGAGAAAATGTTTGTAACAAGGACTTTTTCTTTGCCACTTTTTTTACTACATCAAGGAAAGAATTTCATCATTTGAGCTATATTTATCTTTTGCCACTGTTCTCAGTTGGGTCGAGATAAGGAATATCGAGATAAGTAAGTTGGTAAAATGGCTGTGTGAAAAATTAAAAAAAAAAAAAAAAAACCCACCTTCTTGCCTTAACTTGCAGGTTCCAGAAACCATAGAAGAAGAGATGGAACAGCCTAGATTTTGTAGAGTGATCATGCCTGATGGGTCAACCACTGTTGTGGGTACTAAACAGGGACAAACAATTAATTATGTGTTGGGAAAATTACTTGAGAAACGAGAACTCTCCATAGCTAGTGTAGACGTCTTCTTATTGGGCTCTGAAAAGGTTAGTAGACTTCGGTGTTGATTATGTGTATTCATTTAACCCTTTACTCCATAGATATTCATTTCTATGCATTGCTTGTAGGAGCCTTTGGAAAACATTGTGGCAAAAGGTAAAATTGCTCGTGACTAGCAATATCACCTTTTGTCACAATGTTTTCTATGCTGTAGAAAGGTGTCATATACACATAAGAAACGACTTCATCCTTGCTGTTATTTAGGGTCAATTAGAGATACCATAGAAATGTCTCATGTGGTTATGGGTTTTACCATGATGCTTTCTAACCCGTCAGAGGCAGGAACAATCACTTCTGCTGCTTTTTGTTGCCTGCAAATGCTTTCTAAAGTGGAAGTGGTGCAAAATGTTGTCATTTAGTAAACTCACTAGAACACAATCCCTACTTTTAACGACCCTCTTAAGGAATCCTTTTGAAAACATTGTAGGAAAGGGAGTAAATGCTGATAACCAGCATTTTCTCCTTTCCCCACAATGTTTTCTTCCCTTCCTGACACAGTTTCAGATTTTTAGTCATGTTTACTTTGTTGTCTGCAAATGGTCTCAATTTGGACCAGTCTAAAATTTTGGTAATAGCTAATTGAACTTATTCTTGTTGTTCCTGCTTTCAGCCCTTAAATCTAAATGAGGATATTGCTGTTCTTGGTTCAAAAGAAGTGACGATAGAACGAAGAGTTTTATTCAGGATGGATTTACCCAACAAGAAGTCTATAGGGGTCAAAGCAAAGCCAAATCGCCTTATCCGTGATGTGTTCAAACCTATTCTGAACAAGTATGGGTTCCGTATTGATGCCATAGATGTACATTTGGTAAGCGAGTGCTTCACATTTATACTGATCTGTTTTGTGTTCTTTACCAAACAAACCCTGGTTTTTATATGCCTGCAGTGCAAGTCTTTAGAAAACACTTTGGGAAAAGGAGAAATTGCTCGTAACGAGCAATTTCTCCTTTTTCCAGAATGTTTCCTAGCCTATCGGAAAACTTTCTGCCATTCTCATCAAATTCAAAATTGTCATCTGCAAATACTATGAAATTGGGACAGTCTCAAAATTTGTCATTTGGGAAAGGTTTAATTTGGTTTTCAACTGAATTATTGTCATATCTTGGGTGGCAATGCACCTTCCACTGCTTTCCAGGGGTTTCTTTTCTGGTTCTTTACATAGCATTCTTTCTAAACACTGTCTACTTTCCATATTGTCAGAAGACTGTTGGTAGACTGTCAGAATGTACCCTGTTGCAAAGATTTTCATCAGTTCAAGGAAATATATTGTATACATTTCGAAATCAAACCAACAAAATCCATGGGTTTCAAGTTCTGTACATTGCCAGCATAGCTTCCAGGCTTGGTTCATTCTTTGGCTTTCAAGTATAAACGTTATCAGAAAACTTTCAAAAGGAATCTTATAGCAATATTTTTTGTCAGTCCTCAAAGATTTTGGCCAAATATGGGAGTGTAACCAGTAAACTTGGCCTGTAAGCCCTGCACTTTCTGTGTATTCTGATTTAATCTACACTGTCCGCAGTCATGCTTAGCAGTTTAGGGGTAAATGTGTAGAAGGATTTGTCTGAGAGTAGAAATTTTTGTTTGAAAAGGAAAAAAAACATTTTTAGCTATTTTCCTTTGGCCGCAAAGTTTTCAAGAGGCTTTTTCATCAGGGTTAAAAAGAATAACTGTGTGGTAAAGAAAAATTTGCTTCTTTTCAAAAAGTGTTTTACTGCAATTGCTTCTTAGTGGTTTGTTTAACTTGTTACCACACAATCCTGACTTTTAACGACCCTTAGAAAGAAGCCTTTAGTAAACATTGTGGGAATGGGAGAAAAAGCTGGTTACCAGCATTTTCTCCTTTTTTCTATCCGCCACAAGACATTTCAAAATTTCAGTCACTTTTATTTTGCTGTCTGCAAATGCTTTCGTTTTTTGTAATGAGTTAAAGCAATAGTAAAGCAAGAAAGCACTGACTAAGTAGAATTGCTTTTTCATTGATTCTTACCACAGAGACATGAGTTCGATTTTGCTTATAGAAAGGTGCTCAGGAGGTATAAAAGACAGTTGATATTTTGTATTTTCAGTGTGGTCATTCTGAGTCCTTAAATCTTGATAACTTAGTGTCAACAATAGACAGTCAGCGTGTGATAGTTTTGATCCAATCGGAGGAAACTGCTGGTAGGTATTATCCTGGTTACCCAGGTCAGACAACATACAGAAGAGAATAGGGGGAACCAGTCAACAGGAAGAAGAAATGTTGATTCAAAAGAGACCTCAATAATATTTGAGATATTCAAGCTTTGATATTATAGTTTTATTTTTTATGCATTTATTAAAAGTTTTATGAATTTGGCAAACAGTCTTTTATGACGACACACAACTATTTTAGTAAAACGGGAAAACAAAGAATTGTTAGTAAAAGACTTCAATGAGATTATGATGTATTTTCAAACAGCATGTTGTGTTACTGTATTTTCTGTTTTTAAGACTGTTGTAAATAAAATCATCCAGTCATTTCATGCTTGTGTCCCATTTCATCATTTCAACCATCTCATTTATCATCTTCATCACCATACTGACTGTTTCAAACTCTCTGGCCTTATCATGCTCATCCCCTGTAGCTTTTTTGAACATTTTACTTAACCCATTACCAAATGATAGAATTTTAGACTGGTCCAAATTTAAGGCATTTGCACATGACAAAATAAATGTAACTCAAAAATTGAAATTTGTTTCAAGCAGGGCAGAAAACATTGTGGAGAAAAGGAGAAAATGATGGTTACCAGCATTTTCTCCTTTTCCCACAATGTTTTCAAGGGGTTTCTATCTCAGGGTTGTAAAAACCAGTGATTGTTTGATAAAGGGTTAACAGTCTTAGTTTTTTACAGCTCTGGGAAAGAGGGCTCTTAAAAACATGATAGGAAAAGGAGAAATGTTGGGAACAAGCATTTTCTCCTTTTTCCATCATGGTTTCTACACTAGAATGAGTTCCATCATTCCACTGGGTTAGGTATTCAATATAGGCTAAAACCCATTAATTTAGCCACATGTACTTTGTCATTGCAATTTTTTTCAATACAAGCAAGTCTCTCCTTGGGTAGAAAGTTATCCCTTTACTTACTGGCTCTAGACCAGTCAAAAATGTATATGAATGACAGAAGAAAAAAAAAAAACACTCAGGAATAGACAAAATGTTTGCTGAACAGGATGGAAAATGTTTAAGGAAAATGCGCATTGCTTGCAACAAGCAATTTTCTCTTTTCATTCTGAAAGTTTTCAACTTCAAAAATTGGTATTGCTGGGGATAATGAAGTCTCTACAAATACACACTACATGCTCACAGGGCTGATATTTACAATGAAATTAAACATCTCTGCAGGAAACAGCTATAACCTGGATTAAAAAGCTGTCCCATTGTTAGATAACATACCTGTCAGTTATAAAAATTGATACAAGTTGCTTGTCCCTTTTCAAAAATAACCTTTGAATTGAATACTTGGTGGAAAATATGAAATGGAAAACTATAAGAGCAAATGCTGAAAGTCCCTGTGATATTCAAAAGGAAAGAAGATAGGTGTTATTGCATTCAAATTCACATTCAAATTCAAATCATCCCATATAAAAGAATGGATATTATTTTGAATTTAAAAACAACCTATCATTTTTGGCCCCCAGTGGGCCTATGATAAGCTGTATGCTAGATGAAGATGGTACAAAGAATATAAAAATTTGTAAAAACAAGTAAATGTTTCTAACATTCTATGAATTACCGTTAGTTTAGGGTATCAAAAGCAATGAATTAACCCTTTACCCCATAAGGCATTTCTATGGTGTATCTACTTGACCCTAAATAACAGTAAGGGTGAAGCCATTTCTTATGTATGTATGACACCTTTTGATAGCATAGAAAACATTGTGACAAAAGGTGAAATTGCTCGTCACGAGCAATTTCACCTTTTGCCACAATGTTTTCCAAAGGCCTTTACAAGCAATGAGTAGAAATGAGTATCTATGGAGTAAAGGGTTAACTCTGTACGAAACAACAAAATTATAGGCTGGTCCAAATTACTGACATACCACAAAATAAACATAACCAAAAAATTGATATTTGTTTCTAGCATGGTAGAAAACATTGTGGAAAAACAAGCATTCTCCTTTTCCCACAATGTTTTCAAAAGGCCTTTTTCCCAAAGTCATGAAAACCAGGGATTTTTTGGATACTAAAAGGAAATATGTACATGTATGAATGAAAATCAACTTGGAGAGGCAGCAGTTGCTTGATTCCAACATATAGGCTATGAATTACATGTAGATGTTTGAGGAGAAATTGTATACAAGTATGGTAAATATTGTGGGAAAAGGGAGCAACTTCTTTTCTTGTTTTTCCACGGTGATTAACCCTTTACGAAACGATTGTGACTTTTAATGACTCTCAAAAAAAAAGGGGGGCTTTTAAAAAAAATTGTAGGAAGGAAAAACTGGCAACTAGCATTTTCTTTTCTAACTTTCCAAAATAAAGAGCCCTCTTAACCCATTACCACACAATCCCTACTTTTGACGCCCCTGAGAAAGAACCCCTTAGAAAACATTGTGGGAAAAGGAGAAAATGCTGGTAACCAGCATTTTCTCCTTTTCCCACAATGTTTTCTACCCTTTCCAGATCAAATTTCAATTTTTGAGACAAGTTTATTTAGTCGTCTGCAAATGCTTTCAATTTCGACTAGTTCAAAATTTTGTTGTCTGGTAATGAGTTAACTCTTTACCACACAGTCCAGACTTTTAACAACCCTGAGAAAGAAAGCTTTTGAAAACATAGTAGGAAAAGAAGAAAATGCTGGAAACCAGCATTTTCTCCTTTTCCCACAATGTTTTCTATCTTTCCTTAATCAAATTTCAATTTTTGAGTGACATTTATTTTGTCGTCTGCAAATTCTTTTTATTTGGACTAGTCGAAATTTTGTCGTTTGGTAAAGAGTCAAGCTCTTTACCAAACAAAAAAATTTTAGACTTGTCAAATTATGCTGTTACAGTATAGTAAACAATTTAAGCCTTTCCCAAACAATCCCTGGTTGTTACGGGTCTAGAATAGTCGCCTTTTGAAAACATGGTGGGAAAATGAGAAAATGCTGGTTAACCAGCATTTTCTCCTTTTCCCACAATGTTTTCTACACTATCATAGACAGAAATCATCTTTTCAGCAAGAGTTGAATTGTCCTCTGCAAATGCGTTCAATTTGGTCTAGTCCAAAAGTTTTGTCGTGTGGGAAAGTGTTAAATCTCTTTACCAAACATCAACATTATAGACTTGTCTAAATTGAAAGTAGAAAAAAAATAAATATGACTCAAGAATTTAAACTTGACTTCAGAAGAAGTATAAAACATAGTAGGAAAAAGAGAAAATGCTGGGTACCAGCTTTTTCTCATTTTCCCTCATTGTATTCAAAGGCTTCTGTTTTGGAGCTGTGAAAACCAGGGATTGTTTGGGCAAGGGTTAAGTCACATTTATATTGTTGTTGGCAAATACTTTTAATTTGGACAAGCCAATACTGTTGACATTAGGTAAAGAGTAAAATAGTTTACTGTACTTTAACAGCATAGTTTGTGTGGTGGATGTTTGGAGAAAAAATGGGAAGGGGGGAATGTAAACAAAATGCAAACCTTCAAACTTGACCAAAATACAGTAATGTATATCAATAAAACAGTGCGGTAAAGGGGCCTTATACATGGTTATAGGATTTTTGGTTAGGTTTTAGTTAGGCAACCAAGCATTATATTTTTACACATGACCAACTATTGTGCTGCACTGGAAGGGGGTGTAAAATATCGTACTTTGTGATAGAGTGCTAGTTTTAAATATCTACCCAATTTGAAATTTCACAGCATCAAATCTTCCAAATATGATAAAAATGTCGCAAAAGGACATTGCACTGTCAGAGATTCACCAAAAGATTATCTTTCGTTCAGAGTTCTGTCCGAAATTCAACATTTCAACAAATCCGCTCAGTAAATGGTGTTAGTGGTAATCCTGCTTTTGTTGTAGGATTATAGCACCTAGGTAACAAAAAAATCAGCTTAGGTTTTGTGAAAAGACATGCCCTATCTCATCCTCAGGCAGACAACTTTTTACTCATGCAACAGTCTAATGTAAATCTTTTACCAAATGGCAACATTTTAGACCTGTCCTAATTTAAAGTATTTGCAGATGACAATATCAGTGTGGATTAATTTATGGGTTTCTTATTTTTGATAGGGTAGAAAGCATTGTGGGAAATGGAGAAAATGCTGGTTACCAGCATTTTCTCCTTTTCCCACAATGTTTTCATAAGGCTTCATCCTCAGGATCGTTAAAAGTCCGCACTGTGTGATAATACGTTAAGCCTTTACCAAACAATCCCAAGTTTTCACAACCCTGAGAAAGAAGCCTACTGAAAACATTATGGGAAAAGAGGAAAATGCCGGTCACCAGCCATTTTGTTGTCTGTAAATGCTTCCAGTTTTGACAAGTCTAAACATTTTTCGTTTGGTAAGGAATTAACGCTTTACCAAACAAAAAAATGAAGACTAACTCAAATTGTTGTTTTTTTTTGCAGACAATTTAACCCATTACCACACAATCCCTACTTTTGACGCCCCTGAGAAAGAAGCCTTTTGAAAACACTGTAGGAAAAGGAGAAAATGCTGGTAACCAGCATTTTCTCCTTTTCCCACAATGTTTTCTACCCTTTCCAAAACAAATTTCAAATTTTCATTCACTTTTATTTTGTCTTCTGCAAATTCTTTCGATTTGGACAAGTCTAAAATTTTGTCGTTTGGTAATGAGTTAAATGTGATTTAAATGATGGCAGTTGTCTTTGATAATGTGAAATTCTGGATCATACTATCTCCGGATTGTGTGGTAAGGGTTATTACAAAGAGAAATTCATAGTACGGAGCAGCCTAGGACTGTTTTCTCCTGCAATCTTAATACTGATTATCTTTCTTTTATATGGGATGTATTCAGTCCTGCTGTAAATTTGTTTCAGAATGTTAAGATTTGCTGAAGAATCTTAAATCCTTTGACCAAAAGTTAAACTAACATTGATAGCAAAACCAAACTATTAGAAAATCCATCCATCCATCCAATGTAAGAAGTTGCTGAAAAATTTTAAATTCTTTGAGCAAAAGTTAAACTAACATTGATAGCAAAACCAAACTATTAGAAAATCCATCCATCCATCCATCCATTCATCCATCCATCCATCCATCCATCAACCCACCCATCCTTCCATCCCCATCCATCCATCAACCAATCCATCCCCCATCCATCCACCAGCCAATCCATCTATCCATCAGTCAATCCATCCATCAGCCCATCCATCCATCCATTCATCATCCATCCATCCATCCATCCATCCATCCATCCATCAGCCAAGCCAGGGTAGAGCAGTCAGTAGTATGTAGGACTTGAGAACAGGGAGTCACTGGTCCAATTCCTTATCTCAGCCAATTCCTTTATGAGGATTGATGATGGTCATTCTGATAGAATTCTTCCTTCTCTCGCTGTTGTCATTGTTTAGAGAAAGGTTTTGTGGGAAATTAGTCAGTGACTTGGGAAGGATATTTTGTGATTATCTTGTAAAAGAAACTCACAGAAAGTCTGGATAGGTGCACCGGCCACCTCAATATAACTGAAATGATAGGTAAAGTGGCATTTGACACCATACCTCAATATAACTGAAATGATAGGTAAAGTGGCATTTGACACCATACCTTAATATAACTGAAATGATAGGTAAAGTGGCATTTGACACCATACCTTAATATAACTGAAATGATAGGTAAAGTGGCATTTGACACCATATACCATCCACCCACTCACTTACCCACTTATCCATCCATCCATCCATCCATCATTCCATCCTTCCATCCATCTTGACTTCCATCTTGACTTCCAAGAGGAAAGAGATCTTAAAAGAATGAAATTGCTGGGACTTTTACCTGCCACAAGGTATATAAACTTTCGAAAGTCAAGATTCAACTTGGAGAAAAATACATAAATTATTATCTCCAGAAGTAAATGCTTTTCCAAAGGGTACTTGAATAAGGATTTCTGTTTCATTCATGCAAATGGTAATATTTTCATCTGTTACTAAACAATCCCATGTTTTAATGACCCACAGGGTGGAGGCTTCTAAAAAAAAACGATGAGAAAGTAGAAAATGCTGCATTTTCTCTCTTTTTCCCACAATATTTTCCAGTCTTTCAGAGAAATTCTTACCATTTGAGCCATGTTTGATTTGAGGTCTCTAAATGTTTTAAAATTAATGTAGATGAGTCCATTTTGCCTGTTTGGTAAAGATTGAATTCTTTACCAGACGAAAAATTTTGGCCTTGGCCAAATTGAAAGCATTTGCAGACGACACTTTCATTGTGCCTCAAATAGTCATTTTTTATAGGGTAGAAAACATGGGAAAAGAAGAAAATGTTAGTTTTCAGCATTTTCTCCTTTTCCCACAATTTTTTTAAGAGATTTCTTTCTCAGATTCAGTAAAAGTTTGCATTGTGTGGTAAAGGGCTATAAATTTTTTTGTTTTATGGTACACAACATGCTGGTTTTGAAAATATGATTTTTTTAAAAATTTTCCTGTATTTGTATCATTTTCAAGGCAATATCTGACATTTTCTTCTTCCAGTTCCTGAATTGCACCTCTTTATGAAGCAAGGTCTGACAATTACTTCTTCCAACTGTAGTCCTTGGAATGGCTATTACAATGATGCTCCTTGTTAACTCTTTACCAAATGACAAAATGTTAAACTTGTCCAAATTGAAAGCATTTGCAGACAATAAAATAAACATGGCTCAAAATTTAAAATTTGTTTTGAGAAGGGTAGAAAACAGTGTGGGAAAAGGAGGAAATGTTGGTTACCAGCATTTTCTTCTTTTCTCAGTATGTTTTCAAAAGGCTTCTTTCTCAGGGTTGTTAAAAGTCAGGATTCTGTGGTAATGAGTAAAAAAGTGTAGGGAATAAAGCATCATGGGAAAAGAATAAAATGGAGAAAATGCTGATAACCAGCTTTTCCCACAATGTTTTCATATACCTGTTTTTCCAGGGTCATCAGAAAATGATATTGTTTGGTAAAGGATTAGAGAGTAGTCCTATCTCATTGGATTTGTAACGTGAAAACCACATAGTGGACAGGTCTAAAACTTTGTTGATTATCAATCTTACACCAAACAACCCTGAGTTTTAAATACTCTGTGGTAAAAAGCTTTTTGAAAAACATTGTGGGAAACCATGTTCAACAATCTGTTGAGATTGTTGGACATGGTACAATGCTAGGTTTAACTCATTACTAAATTTAGACTTGTCCAAATTGAAAGCATTTGCAGATGACAAAGTAAAACTGAATACATGTATTTGAAATTAGTTTTGTGAAGGGTTGAAAACATTGTGGGAAAAGGAGAAAATGCTGGTTACCAGCATTTTCTCCTTTACCCACAATGTTTTCAACAGGCTTCTTTCTCAGGGTCGTCAAAAGTAGGGATTGTGTGGTGATGGGTTAAATATCTATCAAAGCTCTTGTAGGGATATTAACTCGCCTATAGAGATAGTGCCAAGTTGTGATTTCAATACATATCAAATATTCATTTTAACCCTTTACCAAACAACCCATAGTTTTTATGAACCTGAGAGAGAAGCCTTTTGAAAAACTTGTGGGAAAAGGAGAAAATGCTGGTAACCAAAAGGAAAAGCAGTCTGGTTTGAAAAGAAAATTGCGCGGTGTACTAGTAAAAGGGACTCCAGGAAAGCATGGATAGGTGCACTGGATTTTGTGGTATATCTGAAATAATGTTGAAAATGGCATTAAACACAATACAATCATACCAGCATTTCTCTTTTTCACAAAGGTATCTTCCTTGAGGTCAGTGAAATAATTATGGGATTGTTTGGTTAATTGTTAACCCCTTACCAAACAACAAATTTTTAGACTTACCCAAATTGAAAGCATTTGTAGATGACAAAAATAAAGGTGACTCAGAAATTGGAATTTGTTTTAGGACGGGAAGAAAACATTGTGGGAAAAGGAGAAAATGCTGGTTACCAGCATTTTCTCCTTTTCACAAAATGTTTTCAAAAGGCTTCTTTCACAGGGTCATTAAAAGTAGGATTGTGTGGTAAAGGGTGAACTAGTTCAGTTTTCCCCTTTTTTTTTTTCATTCCTGAACGTTTTTTTTTTTTATATTTGTTTTATATACATATATTCCGTAGATCTACATGTACTTGATTTTTTTAACTTTCGAAAAAAGCAATTGAAAATTTGTTCGGTCATCCTGTTATTTGTAACTCATGTGATAACATTTTGTTATGACATAATCTTATGTTAGGATCTATTTTGAAAAAATTCATTTCTTTGGATAAGCATGCCAGTTTTTCATCATTTGCATGTTTCCAGTTTGTTTTGCATTTTTTAATTAATCATAATACCCTTTCCATATTTCATTCATGTTCATTGTCATTAACTCATTACCAAACGACAAAATTTTAGGTTTGCCCAAATCGAAATTATTTACAGACGACAAAATAAAAGTGACTGAAAATTTGAAATTTGATTTGTGAAGGGCAGAAAACATTGTTGGAAAAGGAGAAAATGCTGGTTACCAGCATTTTCTCCTTTTCCAACAATGTTTTTATAGGCGTCTTTCTTAAGGGCGTCAAAAGTAGGGATTGTGTGGTAATGCGTTAAGTATCATTGTAGTTATCCAACACAATAAAGGTTTATTTCTGGGCTTGGTTTTCCAAAGAAGCAAGACTTGCCCCATTTACTACTACTTTTGAGGTCCGCAGCTATTCTTAATTGCATGCTGATTTAGATCCTCAAGACTTTTTAAAATTCCATAGGAACACAATTTTTGATTGGGTACATCATTTTGGCTTAGCCAGTTAGAAATTGTGTTATTTCCTAGATTTACAGCTGGACTAAGAATACTTAAAATTCTGTACAAGACATGAAAGCTTTTGGACTTGTCCAAATTGAAATCAAATGCGGATAACAATAAACATAGCACAAAAATTGAAATTAACACAAAAACTTGTCTTTGAAAGGGTAAGAATATTCAGGGAATATTAGCATGTTTCAGTATGGTGTCCTTTGTAAACAGTGTTGACCCTAGGGCAATTTTTAACAAGATTTCTGTTGTAAAACAGTCATGCCCCCCCTACTACCACATTGATACAGGAAGTGGCACAGTTCATTAACTGATATCAAAACGAATGTTTAACCCTTTACTCCATAGATACTCATTTCTACGCATTCCTTCTAGGTGCCTTTGGAAAACATTGTGGCAAAAGGTGAAATTGCTCGTGATGAGCAATTTCACCTTTTGTCATACACACATAAGAAACGGCTTCGTCCTTGCTGTTATTCAGGGTCAATTAGAGATACCATAGAAATGCCTTATGGGGTGAAGGGTTAATTGCTGCTTTTTCCCACTTAATTTCGATGCTTACCAGTACTACGTCCAGGATAGTATGTGAGTAAAATGTTGGAGCCCCAAGTTGAGCTACATATGATGGTTTTTGAGATACTTTAATTTTCTTTGAGCAAATTGCTTGAGAAAGAAGCCTTTAAATTATTCTGATAACCCTCTATAGGAAATTGGTGGGACCGGATCATGTAAAATATAATGATAAATTATACCTCATGTAATATTCAATCAGTTATAGGAAATTTGTGTTAACGGATCATGTAAATATAATAATATATTATATCTTATGTAATATTCAATCAGTTATAGGAAATTGATGTTACCAGATGGTGTAAATATAATGATAAATTATATCTCATGTAAGATTCAATTAGTGATAGGAAATTGATGTTACTGGATCATGTAAATATAATAATAAATTATATCTCATGCAAGATTCAATCAAAATAATGATAAATTTTATCTCATGTAAGCTTCAATTAGTAATAGGAAATTGGTGTTACCGGATCATGTAAATATAATAATGAATTATATTCCATGTAAGATTCAATCAGTTATAGGAAATTGGTCTTACCGGATCATGTAAATATAATAATGAATTATATCTCATGTAAGATTCAATCAGGTAATTGGTGTTACGGGATCATGTAAATATGATAATATATCTCAATCAGTTATAGGAAATTGGTGTTACCGGATCATGTTAATATACTAATAAATTATATCGCATGTAAGATTCAATCAGTTATAGGAAATTGGTGTTATCAGATCATGTAAATCTAATAATAAATTATATCTCATGTAAGATTCAATTAGTTACAGGAAATTGGTGTTACCGGATCATATGTTATGGTGGCATGTGGTATTTGCCTGGATCATATTCATAATGTTAATCATCATCTTCATAGTAGTCATGGTAACGACGGGAATACTCACTCATCATCATTTTCCTTCTATTTATTGAAGCACTTTTTGGACTGTCATTAAAATCTAGTTTTTCTCTTCTCAGCAAGGAAGAACAGTTTATTCGGGCGATATATTCCGTCTGCACTCCCACCAATAACAAACATG
Source organism: Tridacna crocea (assembly GCA_943736015.1). Classification (NCBI taxonomy): domain Eukaryota; kingdom Metazoa; phylum Mollusca; class Bivalvia; order Cardiida; family Cardiidae; genus Tridacna; species Tridacna crocea. The sequence continues at coordinate 58,256,221 of OX031064.1, read as the reverse complement.
CTCACAACAAAACTTGGCCTGTTTAGTCTGCATAACAACAACAACAACTTGGTCACCAATAACAACCACTCAAATAACCTTGACCCTCATGACCTTGATGAGATCACTAACCAAATTTTTGGGGATTTGATGTTAGACAAATCTGACCAATTGTTGCAACCTAATTTTGATGAACTTGGAATTTTAGATTTTGACCCAGTGCCGAAGGTAAGACATGCTATAATTATAGAGTGGAGGTCTGATGAGCACTGTTTAAATGTAGTGTTTGTATGTCTGTGTTCTTTTTTCTGTCTTTCTGTAAATACCATTACCTCTTAAACCAATGTGATTGACATCTTCTTTTAACTCTTTACCAAACGACAAAATTTAGGACTGAAAGCACTTGCAGACAAAAAAATAAAAGTAACTCAAAAATTGAAATTTGTTTCCAGCCGAGTAGAAAACATTGTGGGAAAAGGAGAAAATGCTGGTTACCAGCATTTTCTCCTTTTCACACAATGTTTTCAAAAGGTTTCTTTCTCAGGGTCGTTAAAAGTGGGGATTGTGTGGTAAAGAGTTAAACATTGTAGCATAAGGAGAAATTGCTTCTTTTTCTGCAATGTTTACCCAGTTGATTTGGGGGAAAAAAGTCTTTTACCTTGTGTGTGATTTATGCATATTTTAAAGGTCTGAAATAAGTCTGAGTGGTATTGGGTATTTTTTTTTTGTTGTTGTCGCTTTTCCCTCATCTTGTAGTGTCAGTTTTACTTGAGCTTCTTTTTCAAAGGTAGAAAAGTAGTACATATGAGCGCTTTACAACCCCTTTGTGCTTTATGTTGCAAAATTATAGTTGAGAAATTTTTACCACCCCTTCATATTTCTTGTTTCGATCAGTTTTAAAACACTCTGATTTCCATACTTATTATTTACATGGATATTTTCAAAGTCATAATTACATGTCTCTTAGTTATTGTTTACAGTGCAATTTACAATTTTGAGAAACCTTAAGGGTGATAAACCTGTATTATAAATCTGATATTAGAGCGATGTGTGTGTTTAACTCGTTACCAAATGACAAAATTCGAAGGCATTTACAGACAACAAAATAAGGTGACTGAAGGATTGAAATTTGTTTTAGGAAGGGAAGAAAACATCATGGGAAAAGGAGAAAATGCTGGTTACCAGCATTTTCTCCTTTTCCCACAGTGTTTTCTAAAGGCATCTTTCACAATACTGACTTTTAAGGACTTTAAGGAAGAGGCCTTTTGAAAACATCAAGAAAAAAGGAGAAAATGCTGGTAAGCAGCAATTTCTCCTTTTCCCACAATGTCTTATACCCAATCAACAACAATATCACCATTTGAGCTACAATTATATTGTCGTCTGCAAAATGCTTTCAACTCTGTTTGGACCTAAATTGTCTTGTTTGGTAAAGAATTAAGAGTTTTTTTCTTTGCTTACGCTTAGGCATTGCCATTTGCTATGGTTTGCAGCTGAAATACAGTCAATTTTATTGCCACAGTTTTAGTACATGTACATCATTGAAGATTTTGGATAAATGAGCATGTTCTGTGACCAGGGGGCTTAATGAAGCTGCAAAAAGTATTGACCTGTATCAGCTTGTGCAGGCCAACATGGGTCAATGCTTTATGCTTAGGGTAGATTTCCTGCATTTTAACTCTTTACCAAACGACAAAATTTTAGACAGGTTCAAATTGAAAGCACTTGCAGATGACAAAAATAAACGTAATTCGGAAACTGAAATTTGTTTCCAGCAAGGGAGAGAAAAGAGTTGGAAAAAGAGAAAATGCTAATTACCAGCATTATCTCATTTCCCACGATGTTTTCAAAAGGCTTGTATTTCACGGTCTAAAAAACCAGGGCTTGTTTGGTAAAGGGTTAAGGTTCCGTTGTACAACAGGAATTAGTTGATTCTTTGACAAAATGGACCTTGCAGATGTATGATGATACAGATAATATAAAAAACTGTTTGATATAATGGAGCAGATGATTAGGCATTAACCCATTACTACACAATCCCTACTTTTGACAACCCTGAATGAAGCCTTTAGAAAACATTGTAGGAAAAGGAGAAAATGCTGATAACCAGCATTTTCTCCTTTTCCCACAATGCTTTCTACCCTTCCAAAACAAATTTAAAATTTTCATTCACTTTTATTTTGTCGTCTACAAATGCTTTGGATTTGGACAAGCCTAAAATATTGTCGTTTGGTAATGAATTAAACCTCCTTTTGCCTCAGTTTTGCTCGAATTCATAGCAGTATAGTTGATTATTGCTTATCTTCTATTAGATTTACTTTCACACAAATATGCTTCTTTTCTGGTTCTTTACTACCCTCCCATTTACTAGAAACCCCTCTACCTTTCATGACCCTTTACAATGCAAATATCGGAGAATAGGCTTTTAAAAAAAGCATTATGGAAAAAGGATGAAATAGAAGTGGCCAGCATTTTTTACTTTCCCACAATGTTTTCTAAACATTTTTTCTGCCAAAAACAAATTTCAACTTGTTTATCCTATTGATTTTGTCATCTACAAATGCTCTAAATTAGAACAAGTCTTTCTTGCCTTTAGTCTTAAGTTATTGAATTTTTGTCTCGGCTGTTTTTGAAAGAATCTTTAGTTAGTTCTCCATTTACCAAATGCAAAAATTTTTAGACAGTTCAAAATTGAAAGGACTTGCAGACGACAGAATAAACATAACTAAAAAAATTGAAATTTGTTTCTAGCAGGGTAGAAAACATTGTAGGAAAAGGAGAAAATGGTGGTTCCCACAATGTCTTATACCCCATCAACAACAATATCACCATTTGAGCTACAATTACTTTGTCATCTGCAAATGCTTTCAACTCTGTTTGGTCCAAAATTGTCTTGTTTTGTAAAGAATTAAGAGGCTTCTATTTAATGGTCATATAAACCAGAGATTGTTTGGGAAAGGTTTAATATCTTAGACTAGTTGTCATGTGCATCAGCATCTGTGTCGCAGTCATTGTTGTGGAAAAACTTTGTTTATTGTTAGAAGGGGAAACTTCACCAGAAGGGCAGATATCCCCAAAAATATTTTTGACACACTAATGCCCTGTTTTTCACTTTGAAATTTTTCCCAAAATAAATGGAACAGAGCATTTGCATCAAGTTTTATCATTTCATAATACTTTTTACATGGTGTCTCCCCTTCTTTCTCTATAATAGACTTGTATTATCCATACACTTATGTTTTAGAATTCTTTATCAGCTTTCTTTACATAACTCTACACTAAACAAAAGAATTCAAGACTTTGCCATATTGAAATCCTTTGCAAAGGCCAAATCGAATCTACAGGTATCTCAAATGGTAATCATTTTCTTTGAAAGTTTACCAGCATTTTATCCTTTTCCAGAAACGTTTTCAAAGGCTTTTTTTTTTAATAAGATTGGTAAAGGGTTAAATTCTACTTTCGTTTTGTAAAAGGAGCTTTTCCATTTTTAGCTCCACTGGCCAAAGGCCAGCGAGCTATTGTCATGGCGTTGTGTCAGTCGTGCGTGCGTCCGTCCGTGCGTCCATAAACTTTTTCTTTAAAAAACTTCTCCTCAGAAACCATTGACTGGATTTTTACCAAATTTCACAGGAATGTTCCTTAGGTGGTCCTCTTTCAAACTACTTCAAATAATTGTGTTCCATGAATAATTCTGGTTGCCATGGCAACCAAAGTAAAAAACCTTTAAAAATCTTCTCCTCCCAAACCCCTAATTGGATAGCATTATTATTTTGCAGGAATGTTCCTTAGATAGAGGTCTATAGAATTCCTTAAAAAAAAAAAAGATCAGTCAAAAAACACGGCTTTTATGGGAGACTCATTTTCCTTTTATGGTATAAAGTGAATCTTTGAAAAAATTTCTTCTAAAAATATTTTCTTCTTTTTGAGTATTTTTTTTTTCTTATCAAAGACTTTTTTTATCATATGAGCCACATTTTTATTTTTTGTGTGTGTATTTTAATACTTTCAAATTTGCCATCTTCTAAGATTTAAGGCAGGTGACTGAAGTGCTAGTAACAGCTCATTTTTTCTTGCACCACTATGTTTTTGTTTGTTGATTAGGTATCTATAATATATTCACAGTGCTTTGGGAAAGGGGGTTCAAATACAAACTCACATAGCACTATAAAAAGTAAGTTGTCCCATAACACTTTGTCTAATTTAGAGTGATAGATTCAATCTGGTTTGCATACAATTTCCTGTTAGCAAATACTTGTTTACTATTAGCAAAAATTATTGACTCATGGCCTCTGTAGGTTAGCATGTGTTGATACTTTTTAAAGATGCATTAAACCATTGTTTCACAGAAGGTAACCCAATTATATTATTCTATAGAAGGTAATGAGAGAACTGAAAAGATTTATACTCCTTTAGGTTCAAGCAGACGGAGAACAGCTACCTTTGGATTTACGCATCGAGGGGCAGAGAAAAGACAGCATAGGTACTCGGGAGGCTTTGACAAAGGAGTCCACGAGGACGGGGAAGCCCAAACAGAAGGTCAAGTTCGTTCTTCCGAAAAATACAGTTAAAGATGTTCTTGATGAGACTGAAGGTATTGCCTTAACTCTTTACCACACGACAATTTTAGACAGGTTCAAATTGAAAGCATTTGCAGACAACAAAATAAAGGTGACTGAAAAATTGAAATTTGTTCTGAGAAGGGTACAAAACACTGTGGGCAAAGGAAAAAATGCTGGTTACCCAGAATTTTTTCAAAAGCTTTCTTCCTCAGGGCTGTTCTTCAACAAATTAATCATTTAATGTGTAAATAAAAGTGACTGAAAAATTGAAATTTGTTCTGGGAAGGAGAAAATGCTGGTTACCAGCATTTTCTCCTTTTCCCATAGTGTTTTCAAAAGGCTTCTTTCTCAGGGACATCAAAAGTAGGGATTGTGTGGTAATGGGTTAAAGATCTTAAAATTAGTATAAAGTGATTGATATCCATTGAATATTAAACTTAACCATTTACCACATGACAAAATTTTAGACTTGTCCGAACCCAAAGCATTAATTTATTTTGCAGATGACAATTCATTGTGGCTCAATCAATGGAAGTTGTCTTGGATCGGATGGAAAACATAGTGGGAAAAAGAGAATATGCTGGTCACCAGCATTTTCTCCTTTTCCTAAAATGTTTTCTAAAGCTTTCTATCTCAAAAATCGGAATCGAGTGGTAAAGAGTTAACTCATTACCAAACGATATGATTTTAGGTTTGTCAAAATCGAAAGCATTTGCAGACGACAAAATACAGTGACTGAAAATTTGAAATTTGTTTTGTGAAGGGTAGAGAACATTGTGGGAAAAGGAGAAAATGCTGGTAACCAGCATTTTCTTCTTTTCCCACAATGTTTTCTACAGGCTTCTTTCTGAGGGACGTCAAAAGTAGGGATTGTGTGGTAATGGATTAAAGATCTTAAAATTAGTATAAAGTGATTGATATCCATTGAATATTAAACTTAACCATTTACCACATGACAAAATTTTAGACTTGTCCGAACCCAAAGCATTAATTTATTTTGCAGATGACAATTCATTGTGGCTCAATCAATGGAAGTTGTCTTGGATTGGATGGAAAACATAGTGGGAAAAAGAGAATATGCTGGTCACCAGCATTTCTATCTCTATCTCTAAAATCAGAATCGAGTGGTAAACTGTTAACTTATTACCAAATGATATGATTTTAGGTTTGTCAAAATCAAAAGCATTTGCAGACGACAAAATAAAAGAGACTGAAAATTTGAAATTTGTTTTGTGAAGGGTAGAGAACATTGTGGGAAAAGGAGAAAATGCTGGTAACCAGCATTTTCTTCTTTTCCTACAATGTTTTCTACAGGCTTCTTTCTGAGGGTCGTCAGAAGTAGGAATCGTGTGATAAAGAGGTAAGGTTCTTTTTTGGATGGTGCAGATCAACATCCAAGATGGACTTATCTTAGATCTGCCCTGTCTTACTACATGTTTATTTCAAGGTCATAGATGACATAAGAATTGGAAAATCTGTTGTTGTTGTTGTCATCAACGTCGTCGTCGTCGTTAATTCTTTAAATCTTTAAGTACACGTACTTTTACTCTTTCCAAGACACAAAATTTTACACCCATGCTTATTGATTGCATTTTCAGAGGACATTTTCCATGTAGCTTAACCCTTCACCAAACAATTTATCAACCCAAAGTCTAACATTCTGTTGTCTTGTAAAGGGTTAACCCATTACCACACAATCCCTACTTTTGACACCCCTGAGAAAGAAGCCTATAGAAAACATTGTGGGAAAAGGAGAAAATGCTGGTAAACAGCAATTTCTCCTTTTCCCGCAGTGTTTTATACCCTTCACAAAACATATTTCAAATTTTTAGTCATTTTTATTGCGTTGTCTGCAAATGCTTCCAGTTTGGACCAGTCAAAAATTTTGTCTTTTGGTAATGAGTTAACCCTTTACCAAGCAACAAAATTTTAGACTAGTCCAGATTGAAAGCACTTGCAGATGACAAAATAAATATAACTCAAAAATTGAAATTTGTTTCCAGCAGGGAAGAAAACATTGTGGGAAAAGGAGAAAATGCTGGTTACCACCATTTTCTCCTTTTCCCACAATGTTTTCAAAAGGCTCATATCTCAGGGTTGTAAAAACCAGGGATTGTTGGTAAAGTTAAGTGATATCTTGTCTTAACTCTTTACCAAACGACAAATTTTTAGAATGGTCCAAATTGAGAGCTTTGGCAGACAAACAAAATAAAGATGACTTAAAACTTGAAACTTTTTTGTAGGAAGGGAGAAAACCTTGTGGGAAAAGGAGAAAATGCTGGTTAGCAGCATTTTCTCCTTTTCTCACAAGGTTTTCAAAAGCCATCTTTCTCAAGGTTGTTAAAAGTCATGATTGTGTGGAAAAGACTTAACTCTTTCCCACACAATCCCGACTTTTAACAACCCTAAGAAGGAAGCCTTTTGAAAACAGGAAATGCATTTTCTTCTTTTCCCACAATGTTATCTACCCTTCCCAAACCAAATTTCAGTTTTTCAGTCAAATATATTTTGTCAGCTGCAAATGCTTTCAATTTGGACCAGTCCAAATATTTCTTGTGTGGTAGAGTTAACCCTTTCCCAAACGACAAATTTTAGCCTCTTCCATACTCCAAGAGTTTGCAGACAGCAATTTCAAACTTGATAAAAATGGCAGAAAGTTCTCCAAATGGGTAAAAAACACTGTAGGAAAAGGAGAAATTGCTCGTTACGAGCAATTTCTCCTTTTCCCACAGTGTTTTCAAAAGACTTGTACTGCAGACACATAAAAACACGTGCTTGTTTGGGATAGGGTTAAAAAGGATAGCTGACATGCTTTTTACTTTTACTCTTCAGGAGAGAAAGCCCTTTGTGAGAGACTAAAACGAGCACAAGATTTAAGTTTGGATGATCAGAGAGGTTTGGCTCAGTACGACCTCCAACTTCCCGAGTTTTTACAGGAAGGGACTGAAAGTCGTGCTAGAATGACCGGAAGGGGAAGTGCTCCTTCTTTATTGATGCATCATAAAAGTGGATCTCCTTTACCAGAAAAACGTGATTTTATGGCCGAAATTGATGACTACGTTGAAAATATAACAGAAAACTTTGCAGCCTATACAAAAGAAAGTGCCCATAGAAAGTTGACGTTAGCAAATTCTGATCCCAGAAAACTAAGTAATATGCAATCTTTTGGGTTGTCAACTACTTTACCTGTTGACGGAACAAATACCAGTTTCAGTGAAGATGGAGTCGTGCCATCTCAGGAGGAAGGTGATAGGCTTTTTCAACCTCCAAAACCTGAAGATGTTGATTTTGATGATCCAGACTTCACAGATAAAAGTCTAACTGATATAGGATTTAATTATGATTATAACAAATATCTCTCTAAGTCAAGAAACTTTGTGAATCAAAGAAACCGTCCAGCAAATCAATTGAATAGTGTGCATCCTGATTTAACGCAGGTCTCGCCTGAAATGTTTTCACCAAATCGTACATTGCAAGATGAATCTTACAATGGACTTGACTCTACACTTCTCAATTCTCCCATAGTATCTCAAAGAAGTCCCTATTCCAGTCCCTACAGTAGTGACTCTTCAGTGGAAAAGGAAAATTCTGGTAAGTGTGTGCCTCAGTCTAGTTTTACACATGTGCAGAGATCATCCCGTCACACTCTAACTCACAGTCCTATCACGACCCCAACTGACGACATGTTTTTGTCCACGGTTGACACTGATGGTAAAATGGTGAGACATTCCACAGCAAAGACTGGCATACAGGTAAATACTGGAAATATGTCCAGGGTGATTAAACTTGGTACACAGTCTAATGGACCAAATATTCCTCCTACAGAGGAGATTACTTTTGTATAGCCAGGTTTCTTGCTCACTGATCTTGTTGTTGTTTCATGTTGTGTTAACTATTTATCAGGCTAATAAATCTAGAATTAGACAAATTTTACTCAAGTGATGAGTATTGTCTGCAAAAGTATGGAGAACATGTGTAGAGGAGAAAATGTTGGTGCCCAGCTTACTCATTTTTGCACATTCTTTTAACTCCTTACCATACAATCCTGACTTTGAACGACCCTGAGAAAGAAAGCCTTTGAAAACATTGTGGGAAAAGGAGAAAATGCTGGTAACCAGCATTTTCTCCTTTTCCCACAATGTTTTCTACCCTTTCCAAATCAAATTTCAATTTTGGATTCACATTTATTTTGTCGTCTGCAAATGCTTTCAATTTGGACTAGTCCAGAATTTTGTCGTTTGGTAAAGAGTTAAAGGCCTCCTTCCTTGAGTCACTACTACATGAAAATGTTTTGTATAGGGTTGACCTTCCATTCTAGAGCTAAGGATGAAATAATTTACCTTTTAACCAATTACCACACAATCCCTACTTTTGACGCCCCTGAGAAAGAAACCTTTAGAAAACATTGTGGGAAAAGGAGAAAATGCTGGACACCAGCACTTTCTCCTTTTCCCACAATGTTTTCTACCCTTCACAAAACAAATTTCAAATTTTCAGTCACTTTTATTTTGTCGTCTGCAAATGCTTTCAATTTGGACCAGTCTAAAATATTGTCGTTTGATAATGGGTTACTAAAACTTTGTACTCAACCAGATTGAAAGCATTTGAAGACAACTTAAATGTAGCCCTTAAATGTAGCCCAAATGATGATTTCGTCTTTAACAGAATTTCTCCTTTACCCACAATGTTTTCAGAAGCCTTCTACCTCGGGTCATTAATGTTAGAATTGTGTGGTAGCGGGATAGGATAATATAGGTGTAAACAGCCCCCCCTTCGTTATGTGATAAAAAGAATCTGACATTTGTGGGTGTTCGAGATAAGATTTTATTAAACTTGTCAAGAAAAATGTTATTATGCTCACCAAAGGCTCGCTTAATAACATTTCCGTAGATTCGTTTAATAAAATCTTATCTCAAAAGCCACTCATGTCAGATCCCATATATCTGCAAATTCTTTGAGTTTGGGCAATTGTAGAATTTTTTAATCGGGTAAGGAATTTAACTCTGTTGTACATGTATTTAAGATGGATACCAGTTTTATGCAGCATAATTAATATCTAATTGAATGATGTAGCACATTCTTCCACTTCTTTTTCAGTAAAAACTGGGGATACTTAAGGTAAAGTTTTGCTGGACAAGTGCAATATAAGCTGTATTTTTTAAACATCGTCTTGTTTGTCTGCTAACTTTTTGTATGTATCACGTATGGAAACATCGAGGGGACATGTGAGAAAATAACAAAAAATCTTGTTACCAAGAGATTCACTCTTTACCAAACAATTTCTTTTTTAATGATCCTGTGAAATAAAGTTTTCAAAACTTTTGGGGGAAAGCAGGAAAATGCTACATGCCTCGATTTTCTCCTTTTTCCAAAATATTTTCTGTCCCTTCAAAGTGAAATCTCATCATTTTAGTCCCTTTTGACTCTTTACCAAACGACAAAATTTTAGACTGGTCCAAATTGAAAGGATTTGCAGACTAGAAAATAAAGATTACTGAAAAATTGAAATTTGTCCTGGGAAGGGTAGAAAACACTGTGGGAAAAGGAGAAAATGCTGGTTACCAGCATTTTCTCCTTTTCCCACAGTGTTTTCAAAAGATCTCTTTCTCAGGGGCGTCAAAAGTAGGGATTGTGTGGTAATGGGTTAATTTGTTGTCTGCAAATGTTTTCAATTTGGAAAAGTCTAAATTTTTGTCGTCTTGTAAAGAATCAAAAGGAAAAACATTTATTCACATGTCCTTCTGTGTTCCATGAATTTCATAACACAGAATTTATGTGTGGGGGTACAGGGATAAAGTACTTGTACTTATTTTTTTTTTTTATTCATATTTCATTATTTTATTTACAGTATGAGGTATTATGTAGTATTCATGATGCAGGTTTTTATGCTTGTGTTTGAGTCCACTTTAGAGATGCCCTTTACGCCATATACCTACACTGTCCATTTTAGATTTGAATTGAAATTCCAAGTTTAGGATGGCCATTCAGTCTGTATTGACCAACCATTCTTAAGAACATTCAACTTTGGGATTTTTCATCGGCCAACACATTCGGCGCGAGTACTGGTGTAGTTCCCAGAAAGCAGAATCGAGAGAGATTAGTATAAGTTGTCAGGATTTGTTTCTCAATCGATGTAAAACAAATATGTTTAAACTAAACTAAGAACATTCTTAGTCTTACTCTCAGGCATTCTTTAGATTTGAATGTAACATAGCTTCTGATTGACTCATCCAAATGTGTTAGAAATTGTGTTACTTTGTAAATCTAGAATTAGAATCAGGGCCCATTCTTAAGAATATTCTTAGTATTATTCTCCAAGAATTTCTAAATTTGAAAGAGAAACAACTTCTGATTGGCTAAACCAAATGGTTTAGCCGATCAGAAGTTACATTATTTTCGAATTTAGAAAATTCTGGACACTGAGACCAAGAATGTTCTTAACTCCTTTACCACACGAGAAAAATTTAGACTGATCCAAATTGAAAGCATTTGCAGACGACAAAATAAAGGTGACTGAAAAATTGAAATTTGTTCTGGGAAGGGTAGAAATCACTGTGGGAAAAGGAGAAAATGCTGGTTACCAGCATTTTCTCCTTTTCCCACAGTGTTTTCTAAAGGCTTCTTTCTCAGGGGCGTCAAAAGTAGGGATTGTGTGGTAATGGGTTAATATTGATTGGTGAATATGGGCCCAGAGCATTCTTGATTAGACAAGACAGAACTCCTTACCTCAAGAAACAAGTTTGCAGCAGAAAAATCTAGACCTACCCTGTAAGTGGATACACTGTTGTGAGAGAAGAATTCCTTTTTGCAAACAATTTCCTTTGAGTTGTAATATAAACAATATAATAGTATCCTTCTTGCAAACAATTTCCTTTGAGTTGTAAGATAAACAATATAATAGTATCCTTCTTGCAAACAATTTCCTTTGAGTTGAAAGCTAAACAATTTAATAGTACATGTATCTCCTATTTGTCCCAAATGTTACATTCAAAGTATATACATGTATATATAACAGCATGATCAGATACCTGTATCCAAGAATCAGAGTACTGTTGGATTCACTGTGTTCTGGTAATATGAAACATATCTCAAAATATTACTGATATTGTAAGGAAATAACAGTCAGGGGAAAAAATGCATGTGTTTTCCTGTTAAAAAAAACACACACACAAAGTAAGAAAAAGAATTTTACTTTTTCCTTGAATCAAAGTTTTATGCCACTATTATTAAATACAATTTTTATAGCTTATATTTTTTAATAGTTTAGACTCTTTATAAACAAAACACCTCCGGATCTTTCTTAGCAGATTTATTTGTCGTGCTTTTTTATGATTCAAAGGGACTACATGAATGAATTCTTTTTTAACCCTTTACCAAACAATCCCTGGTTTTTACGGCCTTGAGATAGGAGCCATCTGAAAACATTGTGTGAAAAGGAGAAAATGCTGGTAACCAGCATTTTTTCCTTTTCCCACAATGTTTTCTACCCATTCCAAATCAAGGTTTTCTACCCTTTCCAAATCAAGGTTTTCTGCCCTTTCCAAATCAAATTTCAGTTTTTGATTCACATTTATTTTGTCATCTGCAAATGCTTTTATTTTGGACCAGTCTAAAATTTTTTCGTTTGGTAAAGGGTTTGACATGTATGACCCAAGATTTTTACCTTCTGATCACAGTTAAATTGGAAACAGTGCATGAAAGTATCAGACTACATGTATACAGAATGTACTGTTTGATCTTGGACCCACACAGACTGAAATACATGTAATTATGTGAGATAATCTGGTTCAGTAGGCCTACAGCTGTAGAGAAGCAGGCCCAACACATGAACCATATTTTATTTTTGGTTTTAATTTATTTTTGGTGAGAGGAAATATATACAAGTTCTGGAACATTTCAGATTCATTTTCGTCTTGTGTTCATTAGTGGGAGGATTTGTTTAGAAATGAGCTTATGTAAAATATAAAATGAGGAAAAAGAGTTTTGGCTGGTTTTGTCCTGTTTTAAACCATGTTATTCCTTTTAACTCATTACCAAACAACAAAATTTTAGGCTTGTCCAAATCGATAGCGTTTGCAGGTGACATAAAGTGATTGAAAATCTAAAATTTGTTTTGTGAAGGGTAGAAAACATTGTGGGAAAAGGAGAAAATGCTGGTGACCAGCATTTTCTCCTTTTCCCACAATGTTTTCTGAAGGCTTCTTTCTCAGGGGCATCAAAAGTAGGGATTGTGTGGTAATGGATTAATAAAACATATGTAGAGTGTATCATATAACTTGAGTATCCTCGTTTACATAATTCCCTAACTCTATACCAATTTTGTGTTTTAGTAACCTGGAGAAAATAAGTGTAATTTGTGGTAACCGTCGCTTTCATATTTTCCCACAATGTTTTCTTCCCTGTAATGGACATTGCAGAAATATCTAATTTCACTTGTGAAATGTGTAGTTTTGTCTTTTAATTAATTTTTAATACCTATATTTTAGAAGGATGTTTTCAAACATTTCTGCAAAGGTTTCTGCTATAAATTGGTTCAAGAGCATTAATTTTACAATGTTTGATGACACATGGTCCTTTGCACATAGATTTTGAACTTTACTTGAAAATTTTGGAACACTTATAAAAGACTAAATGTCATAAAATAATAATTATGCCACAAGTGTATTGCAGAAGTTGTCTCCCTAGTTTCATTGGAAACCATTTTCACATGATTATGTTGTTTACCCATTACCATACAATCCCTACTTTTGACGACCCTGGGAAAGAGGCCTGTAGAAAACATTGTGGGAAAAGGAGAAAATGCTGGTAACCAGCATTTTCTCCTTTTTCCACAATATTTACTACCCTTCTCAAAACAAATTTCAAATTTTCAGTCACTTTTATTTTGTCATCTGCAAATGCTTTCGATTTGGACAAGTCTATAATTTTGTCGTTTGGTAAAGGGTTAAATAGATGCAGAGGCCAGTGATTTATTTTTGCAGCACTGAAATAAAACACCACTCTAGACTGGAGCTGAAACAGCGCACGCAGACAAACTAATTCAAGTTTTTGTTCCTCTCTGTGTGTATCTTTGTTATTAAAGCTGAATATATATAAAATAGACATTTTAATTTAGAAAGCGCTTATCAGAGGACAAAGTTAAGGTTCACCGATAACTTCATCCGTAAGCATTACCAGCATTTTCTCCTTTCACCTAAATATTTTCTACCCTTCAACAAATTTCGATAATTGAGTCGCATTCATTTTGTTTGCAAATGCTTTCAATTTTGAAATGTCTAGAATTTTGTCATTTGGTATAAAGTTAATTGTGGATCAAAAATATAAATTTTTTCTAAGGATACAAAACATTATCCTGTTACCTCCATTTTCTCTATTATTTGATCTGTTTTAAAGAAACCTGTTCCCAGCAGTATAACATGTTTGTCACACACAAATATTTTTAACCCTTTACCCCATAAGGCATTTCTATGGTATCTCTAATTGACCCTAAATAACAGCAAGGATGATGCTGTTTCTTATGTGTATATGACACCTTTTGATAGCTTAGAAAACATTGTGACAAAAGGTGAAATTGCTCGTCACGAGCAATTTCACCTTTTGTCACAATGTTTTCCTAAGGCTCCTATAAGCAATGCGTAGAAATGAGTATCTATGGAGTAAAGGATTAAAATGGAAAAATCAGTAGACATTTAGGTAAAAAGCAAATGTCCCTTAATCCTTTACCAAACAATTCCTGGTTTTAACGACCTTGAGATAGAAGCCTTTTGAAAGCATTGAAGAAAAAGGAGAAGATGCTGGTGACCAGCATTTTCTCCTTTTCACACAAAGGTTACTACCCTGCTAGAACAAAGTTAAATTTTTGAGTTACATTTGTCGTCTGCAAATGCTTTCTATTTGGACCAGTCTAAAATTTTGTCTGGTAAACAAAGAGTTCACCCTTTACCACACAATCCTGACTTTTAACACCCCTGTGAAAGAAGCCTTTCGAAAACATCGTGGGAAAAGGAGAAAATGCTGGTAACCAGCATTTTCTCCTTTTCCCACAATATTTTCTACCCTTCTCCAACCAAATTCAATTTTTCAGTTGCATTAATTTTGTCCTCTGCAAATGCTTACAATTTGGACTAGTCTTGCAATTTTGTCGTTTGATAAAGAGTTAATCAGACAGAAGTCAGCTGAACTTGAGACTTTATGATCCCAGTTGTCATTGCTTTGATGTGCCCTATGCTTTTCCAGATCTAAAATTCATATATTGCAAACATCATTGCTGGGACATGACTTTTTCTATGCAACTATTGATACTATGCAACATTCAGTGTGATTTTCTCAAACAGGAGATATGGGTATTTGTTGCTGAAATATGAAATACAAAATACAAGGTATTTCAAACTTAACTCTTTACTACACGACAAAATTAGACTGGTTCAAATTGAAGGCATTTGCAGACGACAAAATAAAGGTGACTGAAAATTTGAAATCTGTTCTGGGAAGAGTAGAAAACACTGTTGGAAAAGGAGAAAATGCTGGTAACCAGCATTTTCTTCTTTTCCTACAGTGTTTGCAAAAGGCTTCTTTCTCAGGGGCGTCACAAGTAGGGATTGTGTGGTAATGGGTTAAGCCCTTGACCAAAGAATCCTGACAAATTAATTGTAGCCGAAAGAATAGAGTTGGCCTTGGAAAGGGTAGAAAACATTGGGAAAAGGAGAATATGCTAGTTACAAGCATTTTTACCTTTTCTCATGTTTTCATGTCTGTTTTCCTTGCATCATAAAAACTCAGGATTGTTTGGTAAAGGGTTCAGCCATTTTTCTTGAACTTTTAACCCTTTGGCTGCCAAGTGTGACTCACCTTTTGCAGACAGTGTAGACCAAGATAAAACTACACAAAAGGTCTAGTCTGATCTTTGATCAACACTGTCTGTTTAGGAGATATTGTTCCCAAAACATGCCTATGGAATAGCAATATTTCGGCTTTTACCGGTACCATCTAACTGAAAAATTCACTTTGGTCATTTAACCCATTACTGCACAATCCTTACTTTTGACGACCCTGAGAAAGAAGCCTTTAGAAAAGATTGTGGGAAAAGGAGAAAATGCTGGTAACCAGCATTTTCTCCTTTTCCCTCAATGTTTTCTGCTCTTCACAAAACAAATTTAAAATTTTCAGTCATTTTTATTGTATCATCTGCAAATGCTTTTGATTTGGACAAGCCTAAAATATTGTCGTCTGGTAATGAGCTAACAGGATAAGGATTAAATGCATGTACATTCACATACTGGAACAATTACCTCATGTTTTTGCCTTTTAATGCTTTTGCATTTTTTTGCTTTGAAAGCATTATGAGAATTAGAAAATTACTTTTCATTTGTCACAATGTTTCCCTGCCATTCTCCACCGCTCAGCTTTTATTTCACTATTAACCCATTACCAAACGACAATATTTTAGACTGGTCCGAATTGAGAGCATTTGCAGACGACAAAATAAAAGTTTGTGAAGGGTGGAAAACATTGTGGGAAAAGGAGAAAATGCTGTTTACCAGCATTTTCTCCTTTTCGCACAATGTTTTCCAAAGGCTTCTTTCTCAGAGGCGTCAAAAGTAGGGATTGTGTGGTAATGGGTTAACAAATAAGAGGCTTTAAGTCAAGAGGCATGTTAGTTGCACAATGATGGGGTATTGGGCTATCTGATATGTATACAAGTATATGTATTTAAGTAGAGATTTGTGGATACCTGTGTATATGTAAATATTTGTAATATAATATTACAGTATGTCTTCAGACAAGAAAATAAAGAAAAAAATATATCTCTATTATTATGTTTTGAAGCTGAAATTGTTTCTATACAATTTCAAAACTCTATCAAATAACAGAATCTTAGACGAGTCTAAACTGAAAGCATTAGCAGAAGACAAAATAAATGGGAATCAGAAAGAGAATTTTTTTTTTTCAAAAGATGAAAAGCATTGTGAAATAAGAAGAAAACACTGATTACTAGCATGTTCTCATTTTCCCACGTTTTCAAAAGCTTTCTTTCTCAGAGTTGTTAGAGGTCAGAATTTTGTGGTAAAGAGTTAAAAGGTCAAGGAAATGAAAGTTTTGTTTGTGTTATATTTTAAACCACTTTCAACATTGTTTCAGTCATATCACAGGCAACAGCTCACTGATGTGTATCCAAATTCAACCTGTACTTAACTGGGGCCCTGAAATGTCTTGCCCAATGACACCATTATCTCCCTTTAGATGGCATTCTATAAATACTCTTCTATCTAATTTGGGCATCCTGGGTACAGAACTGAACCACATTTCTATGTGACAACTGTTACTTTGAATTTCAAATTAAAATAAACGTTTGTTCAATACAGTGCTACCTGGTGTGATTCATTCAGTTATGATCAGCAGTTTAGAGAAATCTGGAGCTGTAACAGGCCTGATTTTTCCTCAAGCGTATTGATAAAAGCCATTTTCTTCATTGCTACTTTATCGCACATAATACTACATTCTCCCCAATAGCAGGGAGAGTGATGCGCCATATAAGACGGGTTGAATCTTTGAAGAATATAACATGCGCAGACAATGCAATGACACATGAAAACTCTGGAGCCTCAGTTTAGGATTAGACCACCTTTGAGGACCTTGTGAATGCAACCTTTTCATTTTAGGTGATTGGAGTCTTATAATACCTCCAACAGTATTTCCAATGCATGTAGATCTGGAGATATTTCACATATTTCCAGTATAAAAGTAATACAGTGGCAGTACCCTTGGACACTCTAATGCTAACAGCATTGCCAAAATTTGTTTGGCAAATCAATGTTAACCCTTTATCCCCGTGGGGTCCTGGTTTTTTTTTACTTTGTAGAATAGGACCTCGGCCTTTCTCTATGGCATGTCGTAGAAGGCGACTAAAATTAGAGACTAACGGCTGCTTTCCTCGTAATTCGTAGGATTGCAGCAGGCTAGGTAGTTCTTATTCCAAATCCTATATTTTTTTTTCTTGATGTAAATAGGGTTTGGAATGGGAATCAATTGGCCTGTGGGACCCCGTGTGGTTTAATCGGGGGTATAAGAATAAACCACTGCAGTCCCGCGATCGTCACATCTGCCATTTCATCTGGCGGAACAAAAGTGACAGCATGCATGTCGTAAAAGGCGACAAAAGGGGCATCATTTTGTGTTTCATCCATTCATCATTTATCATGTTTGTCTTATGTTGTTGCACATGTATGTTATTTTCATTCGCATTATTGTTTACTAAGTAAGTGCGCCCAATATGACCAAAGTTGTCGACGGGCCATAAAATACTATTCATTCATTCGTTAACCCTTTACCACACAGTGACAACTTTTAACAACCCTTAGGAAGAGGCCGTCTGAAAACTTTGTGGGAAAAGGAGAAAATGCTGGTAATCAGCATTTTCTCCTTTTCCCACAAAGTTTTCTACTCTATCAAAGAAAAATTGTATCATTTGAGCCACTATGAAGTAGTTATCTGCAAATGTTTTCAATCTGGGTAAGTCTAAAATTCTGCTGTGTAGGTAAAGGGTTAAGTACTTTATAAAATACAAATCAGTATTAAGTACTGGTTAAGATACAAATCTACAGATGAGGTGATTAAGTTTTCAAACTATATTTCAAATGAACTGGCACAAAACAAAGCTAGACAAAAAACATAATTCAACTATACTGCTTACCACTCTTTCTGTTCTGCAAAAAGTTCACATCAAGTTTTAGATTTCATTTATCAAAAACAACTCATCCCAAGTTATGAAAATCACTGGAGCTTACTCCAACATCAAAGAGGATCCTCTTTACAACAGCCTTATCTCTTTACCACACAACAATATTTTAGGCTTGTCCAAATCGAAAGCATTTGCAGACAACAAAATAAAAGTGACTGAATTTGAAATTCGTTTTTTGAAGGGCAGAAAACATTGATGGAAAAGGAGAAAATGCTCCTTTTCCCACAGTTTTCTAAAGCCTTCTTTCTCAGTGTTGTCAAAAGTAGGGATTGTGTGGTAATGGGTTAAGATGCTGGATGTATGTTGCAAAGGTTGTGGCTGAGAAACTCAGGGAAGCTGAACAGTGTCTAAGTACTCTAGAAAGCCTAACACAACTTTGTTTAATTTTGCACCGACTAGAAGATCAAGATCAGAATTTTCTGTGCAGTCTTCGCTGGTATTGCATCTTCAATGTCACAGTACAGAGTTATATTTATTTACTTCTTTATTAATTACATCTAGCCCAGTTTTCAGCAACCATTCCAAATTCAACATCTAAATTTTGCACATAGCTATCTGATAGACTGAGACAAAGTGCCTCAGCCTACCAAATGGCTTGTCAGGAAATACAGAACTGCAACACTTCTTCAAAGTTTTGGTACACATGACCCACATAAAAACCAAAAATATCCATTTCATTTACTTGGCACTTCATAGGCTAACAAATTTGGCTTTACATATCCCCAGAATAAAAACTTTTTTAACATTACTACGAGTTCAATACAGGAAAGGCCATCTGCTCATGACCAAGCTGGGCTGCTGGATCCTCGGCAGAGGCCGAATTTCTTTGTTCCAAGTATCCATTTCTATGATGTCCATACTCAAACTTTATACGTAATTCTCCAATGTGAGACTTGGGCAGGATATCTGGAATCCATTCTATAATAAAAGGGGTGGGGTCTTTTTGATCTGGAGAGGTATTACCTGGAATGAATGAAAATACTTATAGCTGTTGTGTAAACTTTTTTTTTTTCTTTAATCTCTGTTTTATTACTTATTCTGATAATACTCTTCCACACAATATTGACTCTTTTAACAGGAAGAAGCCATCTAAAATAAATTATCGGAAAAGGAAAAAAAACACTGGTAATCAGCATTTTCTCCTTTTTCCACAATGTTTTCCTCCTTTCCCAGCACAAATTTCTAGTTTAGAGTCACAATTATTTTACTGACTTTGGTCAAGTCGGGAGATTTTGTCATCGGTACAGGGTTAGGCTGTAATCCAATCCTTGCAGCATAGAGGGCTTATAAATTCAGGGTTAATTTTATGAACATTTTCTCTTTTTCTAGTTTCATTCTCAATTAACCCTTTCCCAAACAACAAACTTTTCGACTAGACCAAATTAAAAGCATCTGCAGACGACAATTCAACTCTTGCTGGAAAGATGATTTCTGTCTATGATAGGGTAGAAAACATTGTGGGAAAAGGAGAAAATGCTGGTAACCAGCATTTTCTCCTTTTCCCACAATGTTTTCAAAAGGCTACTATTCCAGACCCGTAAATACCAGGGATTGTTTGAGAAAGGGTTAAAGGAAAGCTGGATAGTCCTTGAAAAACAAAAAATATGTTAAAAGACCTTAGATATGATAGTATGTACATGTATTTTTACTTACCAACTTTCAGAAAAGTTTTGAGTTCAGACGGTCTGATTGGAGTTTGATTCTTGTCCAGCTCTGCCTCAAATTTAGGAACCTGGTACAGATCATATGTTGAGTCCCTGTTCTCCACAAAGTTACGAGTAATCTCCAGAGGCATCTGTCAAAAGTTAAAAAGGGAGGTAACACTAAGGATGATTTAATCTTTTAACTCATTACCACACAATCACTACTTCTGACGACCCTGAGAAAGAAGCCTTTACAAAACATTGTGGGAAAAGGAGAAAATGCTGGTAACCAGCATTTTCTCCACTTCCCACAATGTTTTCTACTCTTTCCAAAACATATTTCAAATTTTCAGTCACCTTAATTTTGTTGTCTGCAATTGCTTTCTATTTGGACATGCTCTTTACAAGTAAGTCACAACCTTGGTTTACTGAACAATAAACCATGATAAGATGAAGGTTATTTCTTAATTAAACTGATATTGACAATGTCTAGGTCTCACTTAATATTGCCCAAAGAATATTAAACATCAACTTGTAATTATGTCTAGGTCTCACTTAATATTGCCCAAAGAATATTAAACATCAACTTGTAATTATTTACCATAAAACACTTTTTACACGAGTCAAGGAAAGAAAGCCAATGAAAACAGTGTGGAATACTAGTAATAGACACTTTCTCATGATTCCTGTTGTTCGAGCGACACTGAATTCCTCATTTGAAATGCTTTAAATTTGAGTAAGCCTAAAACTGTCCTCTGGTAAAAAACACCAAGCTGTTGTGTCCACTGTATTAAGGTAGAGCAATGACCTTGCAATGCAAGGTCTTTAGTTAAATTCCCAGAAGTTTTGGTCAACTTTGGAACTGTTCACTAGTCTAAAAATTCTATGTGAATTTGGTGTAAAAAAAAATATGTTAAACCAAGCACGTAGCCAAACTTTGGTTGCTTTTTTAACTAAATGTTGATCAAAATTGTTAGGTTTGACCACATTGAAAGCTTTGTTTGTTCAGTTTTTAACACTGTTTTCAACACTGTGCCTCTCACATCAAAACAGCCATTTCACTTATCCATGCTCATACATTTGGTGAATCATTTTTCAGAAAAAGATTTATGGATTTTATCACTTTTATACAGCATTCTTTATATTAACATGAGTCCATACTTGAATAGTCCTTAAGGCACTGGATATGTAATCAAGAAATCTTTGTTCCATTCTGATCAGGCTAGTAATGTTGGGAGTTTCTGAGAGCAATAACTGACGAAGCCCCAATAATGAAATGGTAAAAACTTATACAAATTTTAATTTTACAAATAATCTTTCAATTAACTTTACCTCTGGTGTGTCAAAAATCTGTTTGACATGAATTATATTTGTTATATGCCATGTGTATTTGGTGAAAGTTCCAAGTGGAAGGGCATCCTTTCTTACAAAAGCTGTTGTAAAGTTGGGCAGGCGTTTCTTTCTGTTTCCAGATGAGATCCTTTGTTGGAGACAATCAAAAAAATACTGTGGGGCATGGAACACCAGTGGATCAGGATTTCCTGCAACATAATATCAGACATTTCTTTTAAAACATTTTAGTTGCATACAAAAAATGTTTTACAAAATATTATACCGATAACTTTTGCCACACAATCCTGGGTTTGAAATACCCTGAGGAAGAAATTTTCTACAAACAATTTGGTAACCAGCATTATTATTATTAAATACCAGTAAATTTTCTGACTCAAATATATGTGTTGCAATTGGATGAAATAACACACATGAAAGTAAAAATTCATATCTACACACTGAGAAAATATGGTTCAAAATATTGTATGATGATGTATCAGGTGCTCAGACTAAGCATGCATTGAATAGTTACAAGTTTCACTGTTACATTAATCTGCAATTCATAAAAACAGAGTTGCCACCATCCGCACTTTTTACCCTTTACCACACAACAAAATTTTAGAGCAGTCTGAATTGAAAGCATTTGCAGATAACAGTTTCAATCTGGATCATATCAAATGGTATTTCTTAGACAGGGTAAAAACACTGTGGGAAAAGGAGAAAATGCTGGTTACCAGCATTTTCTCCTTTTCCCACAATGTTTTCAAAAGGCATAATGTTTTCAAAAGGCATCTTTACAAGGGCAAAAATTTTTTAGTTGATGTTGCATGTATATAGCAAAGGGAAAATTAAGTTCTAGTAGTTTTCCTGGTGCTTGTATTTACTTCTCCCTTCAAAAGAAAATTTTGAAACCGCATGAAGACGTTCAGTCTCATGCAATATCAGAATTTCTCATGCTGCTGGAATTAAATACAAACACCAGTCTGACCTTGATCTAAAGTACCAGGATATGTGGCAAAGTAGTTACTGTAGATAAAGATCAGACTGTGCTAAAGGTACATTCTGTGCTGTCTGATCCTGATCTACACTATACACACAGGTTACTAAATCTTGTTCAGGACTGAAGTATTTAACCCTTTACCACACAATGATGCCTTTTAACGCTGCTGAGCAGGAAGTCTTTTGAAAACATTGTGGGAAAAGGAGAAAATGCTCCTTTTCCCACAAAGTTTTCTACCCTATCAAAGCATAATGCACCAATTGAACCACTTTGAAATTGTTGTCTGCAAATACTTTCAATTTGGATAGGTATAAAATTTTGCTGTCTGGTAACGGGTTAGCTAATTTGACCTTGTTAACATTTTATCAGTAGATAAAAGCAGAGAATGGACAAATCTCACAATACAAACCATCAAACTGGTAATGCATGGTCTGGTTTATTCTCTCTGTCACACTAGCCAACCACGACTGGAATGTGGAAACCACTTCAGCTTCATCAGTGATCTGAGTGGGATTAACTGCTAGAAGAAAATGAAAGATAGAAAATTAGAAATTAAACAAAACTATGTACATGTATAGAAATGGAGAAAACTAGAGCTGTCACTGAATGTGACTTTATACCTGCACCAGCCCTTTGACAGTATTTTGAACACAGACGGACACATGGACGGTCACATGGACGGACAGGCTGACTCCAGTATACTCCTGAAAACATTTGTTTTGAGAGTTTATAAAAAAAAAAAAAAATTCACAAACATAAAATAGGTATGTATAGAACAATACCCTGGAGGAGATTTTGTTACCCAACTATGTATCTAATGCAGCCTATCATTTGACTAGTTTTGCTAACCCTTTAGGCCTTTACCACATAATGATGACTTTTAATGACCCTGAAGAAGAAGTCTTTATAAAACATTATGGGAAAAGGAGAAAATGCTGGTAACCAGCATTTTCTCCTTTTCCCAAAAAAATTTCTACCATATCAAAGAAAAATTGTGTCATATCAGCCACTATGACATTATCATCTGCAAATATGTTTCTATTTGGATAAGTCTAAAATTTTGCCATCTGGTAGAAGGTTAAGAACAAATTACTATTATTTGACAAATAATTCAAATCTTTCCCCTTCGGACATGACTTAACTATTTACAAAACAATCCCAACTTTAAATGACCCTGAGAAAGAAGCCTTTTAAAAACATCGTGTGAAAAAGTGAAAATGCAAGTAACAAGCATTTTCTCCTTTTCCCACAATGTTTTCTATTCTGTTGTGTGCAGTTGCTTTCAATTTGGACTAGTCTAAAAATTTGTTTATTTAGTATAGAGTTAAACAAGAGCTCCCCAAAGTGGAGCAATATACGCTTTGAAGGAAGCTATCCAGTGTGTCACTTTTGACTCTGTTGTGACCTTGACTTTGTAGTCTGGTATCTCAAACCTCTTTTCTCTTGTCTCATTAAAGTGAATACATTTAAAATATTTTTTTTTAAATCAGATCATGGGTTCAAGAGATTAAACAGATAAGAATTACAAACATGTGATCTTTATCTCTTTACCACATGACAAAATTTTAGACTGGTTCAAATTGAAAGCATTTGCAGACGACAAAATAAAGGTGACTGAAAAATTGAAATTTGTTCTGGGAAAGGTAGAAAACACTGTGGGAAAAGGAGAAAATGCTGGTTACCAGCATTTTTTCCTTTTCCCAAAGTGTTTTCAAAAGGCTTCTTTCTTTGGGGCGTCAAAAGTAGGGATTGTGTGGTAATGGGTTAATCCCCTTCAATGACCTTTGTCTTGAGAGCCTGGCATCTAAAGCCGTTGCTTTACATGTTGTTTCATCAAGCAGCACACATGTGTGCAATCTTCTCAGAATCAGACATGCAATTCAAGGGATATAGATCAGATTAAAAATTACTAACAGACAAACAAAGGATGGATTATCGAAGGAATAACATTTTTCAACTCATTACCAAACGACAAAATTTTAGGCCTGTCCAAATTGAAAGCACTTGCAGATGACAAAATGATCATAGCTCAAAAATTGAAATTGGTTTCCAGCAGGGTGGAAAACATAGTTGGAAAAGGCAAAAATGCTGGTTACCAGCATTTTCTCCTTTTCCCACAATGTTTTCTGAAGGCTTCTTTTTCAGGGTCGTTAAAAGCAGGGATTGTGTGGTAATGGGTTAAGGTGTAAAAAAAAAAAAAAAGGGTTCTTCATACTTATTTTCTTAGCAGTTGATGGCTGGTTCTTGATGACTGGTGTTTTGACTGGTGTTGATACTTTAACTGGTTTAACATTGGCTTCCTGTAAAGTTAGTAGTGCACTGCTAGCTTGTACTGAAATAGACATTATCATCCTAGAAATATCAGTATGACTTTTCAACATCCCCACTGCTAATAGCTTTAGAAAACATTACAGGGATAATCTTTGTAAGCAATTGCTCCTAAAACCTATTTATAACACTTCTCTTATGAAGAAGACTTTTGAAAACATTATGGAAAAAGAAGAAAATGCTTATATCCAGTATTTTAAACTGAAGATGAGGAATACTGCGTGAAACATTATGGAACAAGAATTTTGCAGAGCAGCCCATATATGCCCAAACGGACTGGTCAGTGAACCAAGTTAAAATCTAGAATGCCTACAGATATCCAAATCTTAACCCTTTACTCCATAAGGCATTTCTATGGTATCTCTAATTGATCCTAAATAACAGCAAGGATGAAGCAGTTTCTTATGTGTATATGAAACCTTTTGATACCATAGAAAACATTGTGGCACAAGGTGAAATTGCTCGTCATGAGCAATTTCACCTTTTGCCACAATGTTTTCAAAAGGCTCCTACAAGCAATGCTTAGAAATGAGTATCTATGGAGTAAAGGGTTAAGAGTCACATGCACAGCCACACATAATATAGAACTAAGATTCAGGAAAGTCTCAAATTATTCAGTTTCTGAAGGAAACTGCAGTAGGAGTTGGGCACAGAAGAAATTGCTTACAGGGACTGATACAAGGACGACAGGGACCATAACATAACACAACCCTTTGGGTGTATAAAAAGGTGAAAATGCTTACAATTACCCTTTCCTCCATTTCTCACTCTCTTTTCCATGGGAATAATCCAACAATCTGAGCAACATTTTAAGTATCATCTGCAAATACTTTCAATACTAGTAAGCCCAATGTTTTTTGTTTTGTGATATAGGGATACAAACTGTTTCCCATACTGTTGAAAACAGTAAATATTTTCAAATTTTGTCCTCTGCATAAATTGTAAACGACTTTAATGGCTTTAAGTGAGGCTACACAAACCCTATAACTGAATTTCATTATATTCTACCAACCTAACTCCTCCTTTCTTTTCTTTTTTGATGGAGTCTCAAGGAATTCTTCAGCCGCAACCACCACCTCAAAAGTGCTGTTGTCTGCATTTGTTGTTTGTATCTCTTCATCGCCCATTGTTTGATACACAGCCACAAGTTGTTCTGGCGAAGCAGGAACTTCTTCAATTATACTAGTGGCTACTGTAACTGCTAACAAATGTGGTAAATGTCACAAAATGAAGGTTAATAAATGAAAATCATCTAAAAACATTATGGAAAGCAGATAAATCTAAAACCATGAATTGGTAGGCAAACTTTCATAAAGTCCAAGTTAACCCTTTACAACCCGAGGGTAGAAGCCTTTTTGAAAACATTGTGGGAAAAGAAGAAAATGCTGGTAACCAGCATTTTCTCCCTTTCCCACAATGTTTTCTACCCTTCCCAAATCAAAGTTAGATTTTTCAGTCACATTTATTAGGTAATCTGCAAATGCTTTTAATTTGGACCACACTATAAAGTTGTTGTTTGGTAACGAGTTTGAAGTATTTGCAGATGCCAGATGTGGCTTGTATTATGGGATTAGTCTAGAAAAGTGGTCCCGGGAATCATTATTGAGAAGAATTATGTTGCTAACCCTTTACCAAACGACAAAGTTTTAACCTTGTCCAAATTGAAAGCAATTGCAGACGACAATTTCAGCGTGGCTCAAATGGTGTAAATTTTCTTGATAGAGTAGAAAACATTGTGGGAAAAGGAGAAAATGCTGGTTACCAGCATTTTCTTCTTTTTCCACAATGTTTTCAAAAGGCTTCTTTTCCAGGACCGTCAAAAGTCGGCATTGTATGGTAAAGGGTTAATATACACTGATCATGGATTTACATGAAGAACGATCGCCACAATACTCAAGCATCTGGTCTGTTACACATCAAAATATCTGATATAGATAATGGCAATCTAAACTAAGAATTATCTGTATGACATTATAGGACAAACAATATTCATTATTAATTATGACGATAAACACTCACATAAAAGAGAAAACTTATTTCTGAACAAATTAGATCCAAATCAGACATTGCTTGATCCATGATATAGCAGAGATCCTTTGGAACGTAATTTGTGAAGTGATTATATGGCGTTTAACTGATATTATTGCATAAAACGTGCCTTTTCGGTCCATTATAAGCATGTAAGCATGTAACGGGTAAAAATCTGGCAGTTAACGTGAGAAAATGTTTACTAATCAGTAAATTCACGCACTGTTAACGACCGGCTTTGTACATCAATATCCTCGATTCGGGCCTACCTTGTAAGCAATGTCTGTCCTTGAAAGATTTTCCCTAGACTCCGACATCAAATTGTAGGAATTTGTACCACATAAGATCCATGTCTTTGATGATATTTGTACACCTTGAATTGAACAAAATTTTGCACAGATTCTCAGTATAATTGAGATCTGAACAAAACTTCACCCATGAAACGCATTCTAAACCAGCTACATCCCAACCACTTGTTAACGTGATTGGTCTGCCTCACTTAATGTGGATCGAACCTACTATCTTCTTTCAGTTACTGAAATTCATATCTGCCTTGCTTAATGTGGATCGAACCTACTATCTTCTTTCAGTTACTGAAATTCATATCCACTCATTCATTCTAGGTGTAATCGTCTATATGTGTGCAAGTTTATTCCACATAAGTCCAGTGTGTATTAAAAATCAATAGAAGTGTATTTACTCCAAGAGAATCAAAATTGGCATACAGGACTAACGGCCCGTTACTACTCGTAACAAAAACTTCTTCGCCGACTTCCTGTTTTGACCCATTTACGTACAGTACATTTGAAGTTCGCTTATTTGCATTTCTATGGAAATATTTTTGCTATCAGTGCAAATTATTGTTAAAATACCTTTACTTTATGCAATAATAGCGTTAATTCACGTTTTTTTCAGTCATTAACATTCGCACAGGCCCTCAAAATACTTAAACACCCTCATGCTTCACACTCCAGCGTTAAAGCATTTTTCGGGCCTCTGCGAATGATAACGACCTCAAAAACGTGAATAAACCTTATATAATCCAATATGTTTGATGTGTACACTTTCTAAGCTTTATTTTTCTACAGAGTCAACCTAAATCATATTCATTTTATCTGTGCAGTCTGATCTTGATCTACACTACCAATGAAAGGTCGCCGAGTTGATCTTAGCAGCCTAAAGGTTAACATGTAACATGGATTGATGTTAATTTCAACAAACATTTGAGAGCACTGTGAAAAAGAAAAAAAAAAACTGTTTTATTCTTACCATTCATGTCAAGATCTAGGTATGGAGCAAATTCCTCCATCAGTTTTTCATCACTAGAAAATGCACACAGACAGGCATAGAAATGAACACATCTTTTGTAATCATCGCCGGACACACTTCTTTGCTGAAAGATGGAGGAAGATAGACAGTGATTTCAAAACCTTGCAGGGCAATAACCCATGTAAGATTTAAATATGATGATCTCTTCATTTAACTCTTTAACAAACAAAAAAATTTTAGACTGGTCCAAATTGAAAGCATTTGCAGACAACAAAATAAAAGTGAATCAAAAACTGACATCTGATTTGAAAAGGATAGAAAACATTGTGGGAAAATGAGAAAATGTTGGTTATCAGCATTTTCTCTTTTTCCTACAATGTTTTCAAAGGTTTTATTTCTTAACATCGTTAAAAGTCGGGACGGTGTGGTGAATAGTTAAAAACCTTTTATAGCAAATACCAATTTCAGATTTACAAGAGCTAGTAGACTTGATGAAAAGCAAGGCAAGCTGAAAAAAAGAAGCTTATTAATAGCATTATGGTAAGAGGAGTGTTTGCTTGTTGCACAAAGTTGCAACTTTTCCCTCAATGTTTATAACAGCTCTACACTACAGTAGGCATTCTTATCACTGAATCCAATCTGAATATCCATTTACTGAAATCGTAAAGGAAAAATTCCTTTTTGAAAACATTATGGGAAAAGGAGAAAATGCTGGTACCCAGCATTTTCTGCTTTTCTCACAATGTTTTCTACCATTTCTGAGACAAAAATCATCTCTTAACCCATTACCACACAATCCGAGAAAATTTTCTTTCCCTACATCATCATGGTATAAATTTCCAGCCATGACGAATTGTTAATCATGTAAATACTATCATGAATGAAATGTAACAGATTACAAACTTTCAGTTTTCTGGCTCAGTCTTAAAATAAAGGACTTGTAATCAAAGGATCATGATTTCAATTCCAGGATTTTCAAAAACTCATTTTCAATGGATTTTCTCCTCTCTCTCTCTCAGCTGACTATTTATTTTGGAAATGTTTATTTGGAAAGTAGTGAGTGGCTTTGAGAGAATGCTTTGAAAAGTACTGCTATAAGCATACTCCATGAGGTTTAGATAGGTGTACTGGCAGCTGTGACTGAAATATTGTTGAAAATTTCATTAAATAACTATTTGAATAACTGTTGGTAACTAAATAGTTTACCTTGGATGATTTACATGAACACTGAAACTTGTGGGCTGGCTGTTGACCTCTCCCTTTACCTGTCTCATAGAAAGCAAAGTGCAGGAATCCAAGAGGCTGCTTCAGGCTTGGTTTACATTTCACAACCATTATATTCTTACTAACTCTTTGGACTAAAGGTCCAGTGGTTTCTGTAGCAAGCAGCCATATTGCCTGTTTAATGTCATTACTGACTTGTAAAGAGTTCAAAACAGAATTTTTAAGAGTGAGTGGCTGGGCATCTTTTGTACATTCTATTGCAGCATTAACATGGGGGCAGGCTAGCTGGGAATTCCTGGCACAATTTTCTACGTAACATCTAGCTGCAGGTGCAAGGACTTGCGGGTCCACAACTTGCGCTGGGTTTCCATCAAGATCTTGAACCAAGGGCAGCTGTACAAACCCTCTATAATCAGGACCTCTATCTCTCAAACGAACGGAGAAAACTTGAATTGTAGATCCTGTAATGATCTTGACTGCCTCAGCACTGTGACCTTTCTTTTTCTCTTTCTCTTTGAAGACAACATCACAAAGCTTATTTTTACAACTTATACCTCTAGTTCCATTGTATGTTCCACACTTAGGACATTTCCTAACTCCGCGTAAAGTTGGCTTTCCTAAGTCACCAAGTAGAGTCTTAACTTTATCTTGTGTTTTTCCTGTTGCCATCTGAATAAAAAAAAATATATATATATATTATATCTACATATGATATCCAGTTATTTCATTTTGAAGGCTTAACAGTTCTTAATATTGTGTCAAAAGGTGAAATTGCTTGTCACGAGCAATTTCACCTTTTGCCACAATGTTTTCCAAAGGAAGAGCCAGGAAGGACCAGGAAGTGTTTTTTCGGATTATGTATAGAGTCAAATATCTTTTCTTTAAAAGAGAATACTGTCAAATACTTTTGTAAGTTATTTCTAGAAAAATCTTACGTATCATGTTATGTCCAAAAATATATTAAAAAACAAAGAAAAAATACTTGTAATGCGTAATCCAAAAATACGCTTCCTGGCTCTTCCCCTGACGTCAGTGAATGGTCTCCTCCATGGAGAGAAATTTTCAAAAAAATTGTAAAACATGACGGATATCTCCAGTTAAAAGGTGTCTACTGAGGAATCACCAAATGTCGCAGGTGAATTTTTCTGTTGTCTATAATTAGGCTAAAGGAAATTATGATCCATGTTTGTTTTGTGGGTGATTTTGGGTGGGAAAGGCTGTCTTGTGCTAGCGCCGGCAATCAAGACTTTGCATTCCTCGTGTTTATGTTATACAGTATACCAGTAGCCTGGGTGATTTTTTTTTCATATTTGATCATTTATTTTGGTTAGAGAATGTCAAATTCCTGTGTTTATATAATTGCTCAAATGAAAACTCCGATTGCTTTTTCAAATGCTCTTTTTTGTCTTCTACATATACAATGCTTGAACTATATTCCTCTTCGGAGCAAGACTGAGTGTCATTACCTTCAGTCTGAAGGTGTCTGCTGCGATGCTATATTTGTGACTGGTCTTCGCTAACACCTTCATATCAGCCACTCATTGAACCCGTATGGAAAAAATACGATTTTACCTGCATCTTTTCGAATGCGACAAAATTTCCAATGACAGCTAATAAAATTTGTATGGATTGTTAGATAAATGATTAATCTTTAAGAGCACACAAAATATGCTGCAAAATACCAATTAAATCAATGGGAATTTACCTTTTTCCCAACGTAAATAAATCCAGCATAATTTGTAAACAACTAACACAGCGACTTCCGTTAGTCAGGTATGCGCACTCAACAGAATTTGAAATTTGTACAGTCTGGTTCCCTAACCCTATACAGCCAAGTTCGATCAAGGTGTTTTTGTTTACAGCAAAATTCGCAACTAAACCATCCTGTAGCGTGTCAGAGATACTGCGATTTCTGCCGAGACATGCGCATTGAAAAGATCACCATGTTTTGATTTCTGGTGAAGTAGGTCAACGATTATTTACGTTGAAAAGTACAGATTTGCACAAAGGTAAGTGTTAGATATTAACTAACATCAGTTTTTTTGTAAAGATTAATCATTTATCTAACAATCCATGCCCATTAAGTAGTTGTCATTTGAAATTCTCTCGCATAGAGCCGTTCGAAAATATGCGGGTAAAATCGTATTTTTTCCATACGGGTTCAATGAATGGCTGATATGAAGGTGTTAGCGAAGACCAGTCACAAAAATAGCATCGGAGCAGACACCTTCAGACTGAAGGTAGATTGTCATATGAAAAATATGCATCATCAAAATCTTCGATTTATCGGCCGGATTTCTATGCTTGGCAGTTCATTTCCAAATTTCATCAAAAATTTGTCACTGAGGACGCCTATCAACCTTCTAACTTACACTATACACTTTGGGTATTATGAGAAAGTCGTTCTGTCTGAAATGCTAATCAGATAAGAGGAAATAATAAGTCAAACTTCATTCTTCAAGCCGCCATCTTGCAATCATCATTGAACGCGCCCAGGTACGGGTATTTGGATTGGCTAGAAGGAAGCACATGATATGTGACGCTTTGTGATTAGTTATTCTGAAGGGAGATATCATTAAAAATATATTAAATCTTTTATGGCAATGGTACTGAAACTTTATTCCTTGAAACTCTTTTAAAAATGTTTTACAACAAAATACGATATATACGTATAATCTTGACACAAAACTAGATACATTAACGAAATAATGAATAATGAAATTTCGTAAAACTCCTGCTCCCTGACCAAATTTTATGGGTTACGGTCAAAACGTACCCAAACCAAAAAGTACCCCAAAAAATAAGTCGAAACGTACCCCACGGTCAAAACGTACCCAAACCAAAAAGTACCCCAAAAAATATGTCAAAACGTACCCCAAAATGAAGACAAACCGTACCCAAAATTTAAGTCTAAACGTACCCAAAGTGATTTTTTTTTTTGGTAACGATTTTAATGTTAGATATAAATTAAAAATGTCATGTTTTTTTTTTTCTTTACCTTTGTATGATGGTTTAACTCCAAACTCACTTTATATTTTCTTAATTCTTTAAAAAGAAGTATGTTTTCAGTCCCAAGGTAAATTCAGTTATGGTGATGTATTTTTGTCGGGACTGATCAGCTATAACAAATCATTCATTATATTTATTATCAAATTATTCATTATAAGAAGATATTTTGACATATTGTTACATGTATGGTATTATGTATATATTTAAACCCTCCTTTTTTTTTAGGTTAACAAGAAATAACTTAGATCCAGTCAATTTAAGTTTGAAATAAAAATGTTTTATGCAATTAATTGAACCTGTTTCTTTTTTCCCAATATAAAGCACAGGTTATATCTTTAATTACAACATCCATAGTATCAATAAACCTTCTGAAAAATGGCTTTTCAGAACACTGTGGAAAAAGAAGAGATGCAATTTTCTGCATTTCTCACCATGTTTTTTTCCATTCCAAGCCTTATGTTGCGTGTAATTTGCAAATGTTTTCAAACTTAAAGTGTCAAAGACTTTATTGTTTGGTAAAGAGTTAAGTTCAATTTTTTTCAGTGCAGAATATATCATATAATATCTCCCCCTCAAAAGAATTAAAATAAACATTTTCATTCAGTGGAAAAAGAAGGAATAAATGAATGATACTTGTAATGATATGTAGGTGTAGATGTACGTATTATATCTGCTCTGCTCCTTTTTCTTTTTTTACTTTTCCAAATTTAAAGAATTTCCGAATGAAATAAAAACTTTAAAAAATGTCTGAAGGATAGAAATGGAAAAATATTAAAAAAAAAAAAAAAAAAAAAAAAAAGAAAACATTTACTGATTTGTTTGTTTTTAGAAAAAAATAAGTTTTTTATCTGAACCAAACTGTCTCTCAAATTATAAAAAATATTTGCAAAGTATTTTAATTAATTGTTTGGTAAAGAGTTAAGTTCAATTTTTTTCAGTGCAGAATTTATCATATAATATCTCCCCCTCAAAAGAATTAAAACAAACATTTTCATTCAGTGGAAAAAGAAGGAATAAATGAATGATACTTGTAATGATATGTAGGTGTAGATGTACGTATTATATCTGCTCTGCTCCTTTTTTTTTTTTTTACTTTTCCAAATTTAAAGAATTTCCGAATGAAATAAAAACTTTAAAAAATGTCTGAAGGATAGAAATGGAAAAATATTAAAAAGAAAACATTTACTGATTTGTTTGTTTTTAGAAAAAAAAATAAGTTTTTTATCTGAACCAAACTGTCTCTCAAATTATAAAAAATATTTGCAAAGTATTTTAATTACCATGCAATATACAACAGATTGTAAAAGCCCATTGTGAATAATTAATTAAATCACCTCATTTAAGTTGTTCCACTCTTTTTGAGTGTGAAAATTGCACCTTTACTATCCAAACAATGTAATTACTGTATCACATTTCTTTAACTGTTATATCATTCCTTTAAATGTGTTGATGCTTATGAATTTTGTTTCCTTTTTCATATAAAACATATTTCTATAATAATGGATAAATGCATCTAGGTATCTAATGCTGTTTTCGTTGATAGCGACTTTATCTTTTTTAAAAATGACATGGTTTTATGATTAAGCGTTTGATTGACCTAGCTATGTAATATCCTTTATCATTGGTTTTAATCAACGTAGGCAAATTCAAAATAAATCAGAATTATAAAAATCATCCACATCAAGATGGTGAATACGTAATTTCTATTGATTTATACAAAGATTAAAGATAAAAGTGCTACAAAAAATCATGGGTACATTTAGATTAAATATCTATGGGTACTTTTTGACTCCACTTGGGTACGTTTCTCCACATAGGTACATTTTGACTTGGGTACGTTTTGGTTTGCGTACGTTTTGACTGTAAAACAAGTTTATCCATAAAGGCCTACTTTCGTTTTCAAGGGATGTGAAATTTGGCAAACTTGATCTCGTAATCTTCGTATATTCATTCATATATTCATAAATTTAACAAGGAGGCTCATTGCGAATTCCTTTTGTGCAAACTATCACCAGACCTTTTTCGGTCTTGAGGAATCAGGCATTTGAAAACATATTGGAGAAGATGAAACTGGTTAAGCAGATTTATTCATTTCCGTCTCACTCTTCAAAGACAAATTCATCATGTGAGCCAAATTCAACTCGCCTAATGCAAGTGCTTTGAATGTGGACAAGCCGTATATTTAGTGGTGTGATAAATGGTTAATTATCGATGAAAAAAATAAAATACATTGAACCACAGGAGTTTGACATTCTATAATGACATTAATGGAAATACATGATTAAACATGACTTGACTTCATCTAGACATAGTTTGCTTTATAGTATACAGCACTTGAAACAATCATTCAACTCTTTAGCAAATGACAAAATTTTAGGTTTGTCCAAATCAAAAGCATTTGCAGATGACAAAATGAAAGTAACTGAAAATTTGAAATTTGATTTGGAAAGGTTAGAAAACATTGTGGGAAAAAAAGAAAATGCTGGTTACCAGTATTTTCTCCCTTTCCCACAATGTTTTCAAAAGGCTTCTTTCTCAGGGTCATAAAAACCAGGATTTGTTTGCTAAAGGGTTAAGCTTTGAAACTTTACTAAGAGTGAGCAATTTGACTATTTGCCATCATATTTTTTACCTGCTAGAAGATGCTGTCATAATCAAGAGAGATTAGTATATATAATTTGTGATAACTTGTTTCTCAATCAGTGTAAAATAAGTAAGTTTAAACTAAGATGCCGTCAATCTGAAATGGCCTGTTGAAAGATGGAAAACTGACCAAAAGTGCTGGAGATCGCTGGAAAACATTCAGTATTTGCCGAAATGCATACCGAATGGGGGTTGAGGTCAAAAGGATGGGATTATAATTATGTAAACTAAGAGTATAGGACGAAGGAAGTTTTCTCCTTTACTCCCCAAAAACCACTTTTAACCCTTTACTCCATAGATACTCATTTCTACGCATTGCTTGTAGGAGCCTTTGGAAAACATTGTGGCAAAAGGTGAAATTGCTCGTGACGAGCAATTTCACCTTTTGCCACAATGTTTTCTACTCTATCAAAAGGTGTCATATACACATAAGAAACGGCTTCATCCTTGCTATTGTATAGGGTCAATTAGAGATGCCATAGAAATGCCTTATGGGGTAAAGGGTTATTTTCTAAAAAATAGCATTGTTGCTACCTTATTCTTTTCCATTTTTCTGTCCAAAAACTGTCTAAAATGGGTGGATAGGTGTTGTTTGCTTTATAGTGTTATACATGTATATTCATTAGGGGTATGAGGTAGTACAGATAACTGTCCCCAAAGGCGATGTTACTTTTTGACTGGTCGCCTCTGGTACGGTGTACAGTAAATGTCCAAATATGAAAAAGATCACCGGGGCGTCTCATTATTGAGACTAGGGTATGAGGGTAAAATGTTACCCTTTATTCTCCTGGAACTACCTACATATGCCAGCAAACACCGTTGATGCTTCCTCATCTGCTCTTACATGCACTTTGCTAAAAAACACCATCCAGTGATGAAACATTTACTTCTAGCCAGTGTGTGTCAGAAAAAACAGCTTTATTCTGTTTCCACTGAACTGCCGAAAAACACAAGTGTGGAAAATGACAGAGAAAAGTGTGTTAGTGTGAGAGAGAGGGAGAGAGATTAAGGAATGTTCTTAACCCATTACCACACAATCCCTACTTTTGACGCCCCTGAGAAAGAAGCCTTTAGAAAACATTGTGGGAAAAGGAGAAAATGCTGGTAACCAGCATTTTCTCCTTTTCCCACAATGTTTTCTACCCTTCACAAAACGAATTTCAAATTTTCAGTCACTTTTATTTTGTCGTCTGCAAATGCTTTCCATTTGGACCAGTCTAAAATATTGTCGTTTGGTAATGGGTTAAGTTTACCATATTTCAGATACATAAAATATAAACTTTAGACTTTAGGTACAATTGACTGCGTTCAAATACATCTAAAATGTTCTGAAGCGCTGCGGACTTAAACCGAAAATTTGCATCCCTTTTAACTTGGATCATGTCTAATGACACTATCACAAATATACTCTCTGAACACTCTAAACAACCCAAACACCCTTCACATACAACCCAAAGACAATATCAATAGTTTACTATGCAAATTTTAGGTGTTTTCCAGCATACGTTGTCTGGCGTTATACAGTGCTTTGGGTCATTTGGAGATTTTCTGTCTTTCTAGGAACACAATCTGAAAAATGGGTTCAAAAGCACTGATTGCCTGATCCAGGTATTATTTTCTGGTTAAGAGAAGCTATAAACTGAATGGCTGATAAAAGGGACATGTGGTATTTTCCGAAAATTTTATTTAAATTCAATGCCTAGGTATTGAAATTTTCATTTTGGGTATTCATTGCTCAAAATGTCAGGAGTGTTGTCAAACAGTATGACGTTTTGTGACACCATGGTATGATTAACTCATTATCAAACGACAAAATCTTAGGCCTGTCCAAATCGAAAGCATTTGCAGACGACAAAATAAAAGTGACTGAAAGTTTGAAATTTGTTTTGTGAAGGGTAGAAAACATTGTGGGAAAAGGAGAAAATGCTGGTTGCCAGCATTTTCTCCTTTTCCCACAATGTTTTCTAAAGCCTTCTTTCTCAGGGGCGTCAAAAGTAGGGATTGTGTGGTAACGGGTTAATTAAATGCTGACATAAGTTTACTTGAATATGATGCATAAATTGAAGGATAAAATAAAAGCCCACAGAGCTTCAGATAAAAGGGAGTATATTCTTTACAGATTTCAAAATGACAGAAGACTCAAGACCAAGAGTTTATCAAAGTTCCACATATAGAGGGGCAGAAAGAAGTCCAACAAGCAGGGTAAGTGTCTCTTTTGTTTCCTCTACAAGCAGTGCCATCATTTCAGTGGCAATTAATTTGTCGTCTACAAATACTTTCAATTTAGGCAAGCCTGAAATTTTATTGTATGATAAAGAGTTAAATACATGCTTGTGAATACAAGTAAAAATGTAGTTACAAAAGTAGAGATTATTCTTTGAAATATAGATACATGTATCCTCAAAATGCAGAGATTCTGCAGCAAGTCTTGTTGAATATTGTACCAGAAAGTCTATAAGAATAAATGTCATTTTCAATTGTGTCTATTTACTATCAGTCACATAATTTAACAAACCTTGTGACGATTGCTTTTGAAAACATTGTGATCTTTCAAACATGAAAGTTCACAACAAATGCATAGCTAAGATACAAATTTTCTCGGGGTGGGGGGGGGGGGTTTGAACCCATGTTGGGCAAATATCCTTGTTTTTCAAGGATTAAAAAGACCAATACCATAACCTCTGAGCCAAAGAGATATCTCCCTAACATAGTGGTCAGATATTGTATTTCAATCGGGACAAAGGTATGCAGGAAGGAGTGGTCTCCCATAACAGTGAGAATAGGAGAAAGAACTGGTAACCAGCTTTTTCTTCCTTTTTCATCACGTTTTCTATCCTTTCAGTCAAATTCCATCATTTTAGACTCATCAATTTTGTTGTGTGCAAATTCTTTGAATTTTGACATGTCTTAAATTTTGTGGTTTGGTAATGTCTGCATGTTTTTGGGAAAGTTAATATTACACCTCTAGATAGTGCTTGGCAGGACGCTGCCTCATGATTCCATCAGTTTTAAAAGAATACGAAATTGTTAAGGGTTAAAAATGTTTTTTCTCATATGAGCCGCACTCCGGCAAAAGTGGCATTAACTCTTTGCCACATGACAAAATTGTAGACTGGCCCAAATTGAAAGCATTTGCAGATGATTAAAATGAATGTGGCTTATAATGTGAAATTTGGTTTGGGAAGGGTAGAAAACATTGTGGGAGAAGAAGAAAATGCTGTTTCTAAAGGTTTCTTTCTTCAGGGTTGTCAAAAGTAGGGATTGTGTGGTAATGGGTTCATGCATCTCCATGGTAGCAATACCAAACAAGCCGTCACACAATTACAGATCTGCAATAGGCACTTTTTAACCTGCCCTAAGCTTGAGGAAGACTGGTCATGGGTCCTTCAACATACAGAAAATTGACTGATAGGGAAAGCCCACCCATGTGGCTCAGTGGTGAGCGTGTCAGACTCATGACCTGGTGGTTGTGAGTTTGATACCCGGTTGAGGCAAACTTACTTTCTGGCATATTTTTGCCTCACATCTCTGGTGAATCATGTGAGAAAAGAAGTCGGTGGCTGTGGAAAGAAAGTAGTTTTAGTACGGGTGTGAGAAAGCCAGGAAACACATGTGTGTCACAGACCACGATGATATGACCTTAGCTGTTAAAGTGGCGTTAAACCTGAATACAACCAACCAACTGATAGTGAAAAGTTTTGGCCCAGATCAGCCTTGGCAGACTGCAGAGGCTGACCTGGGCTGAATCTTTCTGCAGATCAGATGCATTTAACCCCTTTTTCACAGAGCGTGGCTCTCATATTTTTTTTTTTTTTTTGCAGCAGATGGGACAAGCCATTAGAGACAGCAATATTAACCCTGTCACGCTTCTTAAGGATGATAAAAAGTTGTCGGCCTCGATGCATTCAAAGTTACGCAAACCAGCAGGAAGTGAAACTACCCAGCTAAGGGACTCAGCCACAGCATCATTAAGAGGAAGTTTAGTACCAGCTTCAAAGTCATTCACAACACATACATCATATGGTATTCTCTCTTGTACCTTTCTAACTCTTTCAGCACTTTTGGTTTTGATTTGATTTTCAAAGGTGTTTACCAAACAATCCTGAGTTTCAACAACTCTGAGGAAGAAACATTATAAAAGCATGGTCATATTGGTCAGACAAGGAGAAAATGCAGATTTCTAGCCTTTTCTCATTTTCTCACAATGTTTTCTACATTTTACACACATTTAAATTGTCTGTAAATGCCTTCAATACTGACAAGTCTAAAATTCTGTTGTTTGTAAAGATTTGATTGAAACTCATGAATTCTGATCCTTGAAAAATAAGTCCATCATCTAGGTCCTTACTGGAACTCCAGTCATGTCAGTTTGAATGCTTGTGTACGTGATTTGTATCTAGCAAGTAATACAGCATCCAATCAAATGGATCATTGACTACCTGTGCTTTAAATTCTTGACACATATTTATGTACACCATTAACTAGACAACATTCTATTGTTTATATTGTGACAATAATGTGTTTATATTGTGAAGATAATGTGATAAAGGCTGACGAGTGAAATTCTTTATGAGATGTTTTCCTCATGCATAGCAGTTTCAGTATATCATTGCTTAGTTGGTGAAATATGGCATCTTATAAGTTTCATCCAAACTGTTTAGGAAGACAAATGGCCCAATCATACGCTTAGTAATCAGGAACTTATGGTCAAGGTTACCAATTAAATTGTGTATCAGGTCTTTTCTTGATTCACGCTTTTTGAGATTACATAATTATGTGAACATACGACCTCTGCTTTACACAAAGGTATTAGCTGGTTACATGTAAAGTTATGCAAATATCTATTCAAATCATAAAGTTATGCAATTGAGTGAAACTTGTTTTCAAGCTTAATGCCTGTTTACCTAAAATTTTATGCATACACAGTTTTGTGAAAGGTAGCCCAGCTATTTCCACTGCTCATAGAAGGCTTTCTAGTCTGACAGATCTCACTATTTTAGTCATATTATACACTTTTGACTGTATATGCTTTCAGTATAGACATGTTTGAAATATTGTCATTTGGTAGTAAGTTGAAGTGTCACAATAGCTATTTAGATACCACGCACTAGCATTAATGATGGGTCAGAGTTAATATCAGTCTTAGAAGAATCTGAATGTTAATTATAAGCATCTGCGGACGACAGTTGTGATTGAAGAGTTCAGCTTTGATAAGGTTGAAAATATTGTGGGAAAAGGTGAAAAAGCTTGTTGCCAGCATTTTCTCCTTTTTCCACAGTGTTTTCAAAAGGCTCCTTCCTCAGGAGGGATTTGGGTAAAGAGCTTTATGAATCTTTCCACAGACCATAATCCTAGATTCTCTAAGTGCAAATCGGCCTACTGCAAAGGAATTGATGGTAGTGGTACAGGGCACTTTTCTAGAACCAGTTATGGGATTAATGGACATGAACAAAGAGACCAGTTCTTGAAATCATGTAAGTTTTTAGCTCACCTGAGCATGAAGCGCTCAAGGTAAATTTTTGTGATGGTGTCTAGTGTCTAATGGGTCAGGCAACATGCGTTGTCAACTTTTACCTTGGCTCTGGAGGCCAAGTTTTCAGTCTGATGCTCCTGAAACTTGATTGGAATGTTTGTCATGCTTATCTTGGACTAGTTTTGAAAATAGGCCATATCGGGTCAAGTACTCGGTCACTAGGTCCAATCTTAGAAAAAAATTGTTATGCTCTAAAGGCCCAGTTTTCAGTCCAAAGCTCCTGAAAGTTTGTCAGAATGTTTGGATTGATGATACCTCAGACAATTTTGAAAATGGGTTATGTCGGTCAGAAACTTGGTCACTTGGTCAAATCCTAGCAAAACCTTGTATATGCTCTTAAGCCATTTTTTCTGTCCAAAACACTTTGGGCAGAATATATGTCTTGATGATACCTCAGACCAGTTTGAAAATGGGTCATGTTTGGTCAAGAACGTGGTTAGCTTGGTCAAATCTCTTGAAAAATGGTCAGAATGTTTGTCTTGATGAGAATTTATAGGAGTTTGAAAGTGGGTCATATTGAGTAAATAACTAGATCACTTGGTCAAATCTTAGAAAAACCTTATTAATACTCTAGAAGCCACATTTTCTGTCCAAAACTTACAAAAGTTGGTCAGAATGTTTATCATGATGACAACTGGAACAAATTTGAAAAAAGTTCATGTCGGGTTGAAAACTAGGTCAGTAGGTCAAATCTTAGAAAAGTGTTGTGTACGCTCTAAAGGCCACATCCTCTCTCCAAAATTCTTGAAAGTTAGCAGAATTTTTGCCTTGATGATATCTCAGATGAGTTCAAAAATGGGTCAGGTTAGATAAAAAACTAGGTCACTAGGTTAAATCCTAGATAAGCTCGTGTATGCTCTAGAGGCCACATTTTCAGTCCATAACTCCTGAAAGTTGGTCAGAATGTTTGTCTTGGTAATATCTTGGATGAGTTTGAAAACGACTCATGTCGGGTCAAAAAACTAGGTCACCAAGCCAAATCTTTGAAAACCTTGTGTACTTTCTTGAAGCCACATTTTTTGTGCAATACTCATGAAACTTGGTCAGATGCTTGTTTTGATGATTTCTTTGACCAATTTGAAGGTTGGTCATTTCTGGTCAATAACTAGGCCACTGAGTCAAATCCTTGGTAAAAACCTTTTACAGTCAAATACTCATGAAAATCTTGGTAGAATGTTTGTCATAATATTTCAAAAGAGGTTGAAAATTGGTCATGTTTGGTCAAGAAACTGAGGTGAGTGACTTTAGGGCCATCATGGCCCTCTTGTTTTGTATAGTCTTTCTTGTGAGGAAGTAAGGGAACAAGTTACCTACAGCCAAGCAATTAGATTAGAGTTCAACTAAGAAAAGTGATAGTAGAACATACAGCTCCATGGGCCTGTATATCACCAAAGTATATTTTAACATTTGTTGTATATGAATGGTGGAGAACTGGCATTTATTAATATGAAGAATTATGAAGATATATTGCAAAGATTATTGAATTGGATTGGT
This sequence comes from Tridacna crocea, assembly GCA_943736015.1. Taxonomy (NCBI): domain Eukaryota; kingdom Metazoa; phylum Mollusca; class Bivalvia; order Cardiida; family Cardiidae; genus Tridacna; species Tridacna crocea. The sequence continues at coordinate 58,214,442 of OX031064.1, read as the reverse complement.
TGAATTATTGATGGATCTATCAGTTTTTGATTCAAATGAATAAATAAATGAACGAAATCGCCATATCATCTTTATCTTGTCTAATCAAAAGCGTACCTTGTCAGAATTTTAAGTTGTGTACATTTTCACATATTCAACCATTACCGTAAAAGCACAATAATTCAGGCCACTTCAGTAATGTTGGAATTTTAAATTAACTTCAGAGGGTTAAGTGATTACAATTCCTTGGCCTGTAGTCACCAATTATTCTGAATCGCTTCTTATGTCTAATTCTATCTTTGGAAAGTAGTCCAATTCCTAATTGCCTTGAACACCTGATTTAGTTAGCTAGAAAATGCGTTAATCTAAAATTTAGAAAGTTCTTGACAATTAGGTTATGAATGTAATTAACAATATTGTAAGTAAACACAAGGGCAGAAACATTGTTGGAAAGGATACTTCCTTTTCCCACAGTGTTTTCCAAAGGTTTCTTTATTCAGGTCATCAAAACTTGGGATTGTGTGGTAAAGGGTTAAAGGATTTGAACTGAGTCCATTGGACTTTTTATGTAGAAAATTCTGGAGAATAAGACAAAGAACATTCTTAAGAATGGTTGGTGAATATGGGCCCTGTTTTATTTGTGTTTTGCTGTGTGAATTTTTTATGTTACCAAAGTTTATATCATTAAGTAGTGGGTTGACATTTTTGCAGACAGTTGTGGGCCTTGACTGTCCAATCTTTCATTGGTAGATTTTAATTTCTTTCCAAAGTGCTAGTTTTTTTGTCACAGACCAAAAATTTAATGAAAAATAATCAGTATTCTGGCATGAAGGTACATGTACTTTCATATCATTGTATATTGACTCTGGCAAAAATTTTACTGGTAGATGTGACTTTGCTACAGGTTGCTTTTTATACAGCCCCACCCCACAGCTAAGTGGAGGGGGTATACTGGGATTGTTATAGCTGTTTGTCCGTACATCCATCCTTCTGTCTATCTGTAGACACAGATTTGCTGGGCAAAATACTTTGACAATTTTTCAGCTACTGAACTCATATTTACAAACATTATTCCTATATATGAAGTTGTGCATGTGCATTTTCCTTGACCCTGCTGCAATTTGTTGTGGAATTATCTCCCCTTGAACTTTTTTCAACTCTTACATTTGTACTAAACCATTCTGTATTCTGTGACAAAGACCTGTTTTGTGACAAGGAGCTGGTGGGGGGTATAATCACATTTAGTGATAGCTCTTGTTAACCATGATTTTGTCTTGTTAAGAGCCAGCTCAGACCTTTATCAAACATCAGATTTTGACAACCCTGTGGAACAAGCTTTTCAAAACATTTTGAGAAAAAAAAAGATATGCTGGTAATCAGCATTTTCTCTTCTTTCCACAATGTTTTTACCCTTTTAAGTACAAGTCCTGTCACTTGAGCCTCACTTGATTTGTTAATTGCAAATGCTTTCAGTTTGTACATATTGATTTGATGTTATTGGAAAAGAGTTAAGTATTTTGTCATTCTGCCTTTTACTTTTCTTGCTTAAAATTAAAAAAAAATTATCCTAATTTCAAATTATTGCTATTCGGTAACATTGATAAGACCTGCTAACATTCACCGACATTTTTCTTGTCTTTGAAAATGACATTTTTTTTTTGGGGGGGGGGGGGGGTGTTCTTTGCTGTTTATTTAAAACAAGTTTATCGCCATACAGATTTCTTATGATTCAATGTCTCTGTCAGTGCCAGCTAAGCACATTGTACATTTAGTCTAAGGTAATAGAGCAATACTGGACCATCATGGCCATCTTGTTCAACATTAGTTTCTATTCTATCGAAAACAAATCCAATCATATGAGTTTATCACATACTTTCTGTTTTGATATGTCTGAAACTTATTTCATTCGATAAAGAGGAAGGTATTTTATTATGTGACTTTAACTTTTCTTGTGTGAAAAAAGTTAACTTTGTTGTGAGCTCCACTGGCCAAAGGCCAGTGGGCTTATGTTATGGCCCGGTGTCCGTTGTCCGTCTGTCAGCCCTTCCTTAACTTTCATTTCAAACATCTTCTTCTCTGAAACTATCCATCCGAATTTGATGAAACTTCACAGAAATGATCCTGCCATGGTCCTCTTCAGAATTTGTTGAAAAAATTTGATTCCTTCAAAAACTCTGGTTGCCATGGCAACAAAACTCTGGTTGCCATGGTAACAAAACTGAAAAAAAAATAGCATTTTCATTTTTTTTTCTCTGAAACCACAAGGCCCAGAGCTACTGAATTTGGCATGTAGCTTTATCTAATGGACCTTTAACAAGTGTCTTCATATTATAGGCCTGGGCTCAAAATTGGCTCCATTCCAAGGATCACATGTTTAACATGGGCTTCAAAATATAGTAACTTTAATTTAAACATTAATCAAAGGAAATAACTCTTACAAAGGATAATTTTTGTTACCATTTACCGCCTTTGATTATCAAACTGCAGTGGTACACTGGTGCTAGATAATAAGTTTTTTGATAGAAAATACTATGTTTTCAGGGAGAGTGATTCATTTTGATGCTAATACATGTAGTTATGCTCACATGCGTGGAATGATTAATTCATAGTCAGATTTCTATCATTTGGGTTTTTTTTCCTTGAACTTTACATTTCATGCTAATGAATTACCCTGCTTGTATTGCTTGACAGTGTTCATTGTTTTCGAGGGCCCTCTTTTTTAGGGTCATGAACACTTCAATTTGTGTGGTAAAGGGTTAAAAGCCAGTGGAGCGATACAGGGCCATCATGGCCCTCTTGTTTTTTAATGATATTCAAAGGCTCCTGATGTTTATTCAAAGGTGAATATCACAGAGAAACTGCTCAGAGGTCTGATAAATTAGAAAACCTAGGGGCAAGACCTAAAGAAAGGCAAAGCAAGGATGTTGGCTATTTATATAGTGACACTCGCATGGATATGCAGAGTATGATTCGGCAGCAGGCGGACATTGAGAAATCAAGTAAGATTTTCGTGATATTACTGTAAAGTAATTACTTTTAATATTTACTTTGAAAAGCAGTCATCTTAGTTTTGTTTGTATGGTGTTTAATGGCATTTTAAACAGTGTTTCAGTTACATTGCAGTGGCCACTGCACCTATACATACTTTCCTGTTTTTTTTTTTTAACCTGTACTCCATACAATACTCTTTCCATGCCAATGCCTGATCTGCAAGCTATATTACTGTATATGTAATACTGAATTTTAACCCATCACCAACAAAACCCTAATTTAACAACCTTGTGGAAGAGGACTTTAGAAAACAGTGTGATGGAAGGAGAAAATGTTTGTAACCAGCTTTTTTTCTTTTGATTTTTTTGTAGCCAATGTTTCCTTTTTTTCCACACACTGTTTACAGCCATTTCGAGTGCAGAGTTCATTTTATTAACTCATTACCAAATGGCAACATTTTAGGCTGGTCCATATCAAAAGCATTTGCAGATGACAACATAAATGTGACTAAAAGATTTAAAAGTTGTTATAGAAAGGGAAGAAAACATTGTGGGAAAAGGAGAAAATGCTGGTTACCAGCATTTTTTCCTTTTCCCACGTTTTCAATAGGCTTCTTTCACAGGGGTGTTAAATGTCAGGATTGTGTGGTAAAGAGTTATGATATTTTATTTGTTTTCTGAGCCTCAAGTTGTGGTTGTCTATCACAGCATTTACCTATAGAATGCCTGATTGCTCTGTTGTGCATTATAACTTTTGGGAATACTTGTTTAATAATTTTCTATTTCAGATCATAAAATAAAAGAAGAAGGGGATGGACTTTGTATCAAGTTGAAAGTGTTTGATTCACGAATGATTCATGATGGAAATGTTAAAATTGATTGTGACCTAGAAATGTATATGCAATGGAAGTACATTCTTTGGTCTCCTAAGAAGTTGGAAAAATTGAATGAACATCTCAGAAAACAATTCAAATGTATTTACAAAGCTACTTCATCTGTTTATTTCAATTCAGAAATTCCTCAATCAACAGATATGCTATTAACATCATTCTTACGGGAATTTATTGCTCGTGCATGTGAGGATGAGTTCATAGATAGTTTTTATGTTTCAAAGACTGGTGCTGTTCAGGTTGCCAAAGCATTACTTGATTCACCTATTGTACGTACTTCACATGTTTTGTATGCAGAGGCCACAGGTGATACCAGAGTCCATATTATATATGGAAAAACGGACAAAGAATGGATCATGGGTTTTTTAGACCAAAATTGTCCAGAAATGTTCATCCAAGTTCAGATGCCATCTGTGTGGCTTTTAATTTCTGAGAGGCTAAAGCTAAAAGAAAAACTTATGAAAGAATTTGATATTGTAGCATGTATTTTCTTCAAAAGCAGAAAGAGTGATGAGAGAGATACTTGTATATTTGAAATTCATGGAAAAATGTCTGTGATAGAAAAGGTAAAGAGTAAACTTCAAATTTTGAGAAATGGACTGAAATGTAAGATGCTCCGAATAGAAGGCCCTTTTCTAAATTCCTTTTTAGAATTTGATTTATGTGCCACATTACAAGAAAAGATTGACAAAATTATGAATGGCGCATGTCTCATACAGTGGACAGAAAATGGGGTACTTTTGTATGCATTTAAAGAGCAGGAGATTGATAGAGGAGTAAGAGTGATAGATGAGTATTTGAAACAAAAATATGCACAAATGGATAACACACAGAAAAATAGTGAGCTGCTTCAAGAGTATCTCAGACAAGGGGAAGAGAACAGTGCTGGTAATGTTCCTTTAGTTCCAGGGAGTGAAAGTCACAGTGTAGCAGGTTTGAAAGAATATGGAGATGAAACTGTCAGTTTTCAAAATAGTTTGATAGGAAATGAGCAAACAACCATGCATGACCATTGTTCAAAGAAAATTATTACCACAGATGAGGAACTGTTTGATATACTGAAATTGCTTGCTGAAAATATTGCTAAAAGTAATCAGATTCACTTAAATGTGAATGAAACACCAGCAGAGTATACATTTGAATTTACTGGAACCTACAAAGCTGTCATGTATACAGTGAAAAAATTCAAAGAACTAGAAAAAGATATAAAAAAAGAACACATGTATGTTAATGAAAATTTCATTTCCAGTACAGATGGTAAACAGTTCCTACGGAATTTACTGTCAGAAAATTCTGTGAAGATTGTGCATGAGAAGGCGGCTGAAAACTGCAATTTGTTGCACGGAAATTTACCCAGAAACACTAAGACAGTTTTAGAGAAACAAGGAAACCGATGTAAGTGGTCTTTTCCTACTGGAAAGAGCCTGGTGTTAGATTTAATGGACACTGAAAAATGCATTGAAGCAGACCTCATAGTTGCTATGACAGAAGAGAAACAGCGAAAATCATGTATGTTGAACCTATGTATCTTTTATCTTATCTTTTAGCTCACCTGAGCACAAATTGCTCATGGTGAGCTTTTTTGATCATGCTTTGTCTGTCTTTTGTCGTTGGTTGTCCGTCGTCAACTTATGACTTGTGTACGCTCTAGAGGCCACATTTTCAGTCCAATACTCTTGAAACTTAGTCTGGATGTTTACCTTAAAATATCTTGGATGCTTGAAAATGGGTCTTGCTGGCTCAAAAACTAGGTCACTAGTCCAAATCTTTGAAAAACTTTGTGTACAATCTAGAGGCCACATTTCAGTGTAATACTCTGTAAAGTCAGTCAGAATGTTTGTGTTGATGTCGACTTAGAGGATTTTGAAAATGGGTCACGTCGGGCTAATAACTAGGTCTGTTGGTTGAATCTTTGGTAAAAAAATTAAAAACCCTGTGTATGCTATAGAGACCACAAAATTTTTGTCCTATCCTCATGAAATGTGGCCATGATGTTTGTCTTGATGTTCGTCTTGATGACATCTTACGCCACTTTGAAAATGGATCAGGTCAGATGAAAAACTAGGTTACTAGGTCAAATTTTAGAAAAAACTTTTTATACACTCTAGAGGCCAGAATTTAAGTTCAATATTAATGAAACTTGGTCAAAATGTTTGTCTTGATGACATGAATTAGTCTGAAAAAAGCCTTGCATAAAAACTAGAGGCCTAATATTTTCAATCCAATAATTATGAAAGCTTGTTAGAATGTTTGTTATAATATATGGAAACAGGTTTAAAATGGATCTTGTGTGGTCGAAAGGCTCAGGTGAGCAACCTCAGGGCCAGGGCCATGGCCCTCTTGGTTTTTTTTGTTTGTTTTTTTTTCAAAGACCTTTTTTAGCTTGGTCATTAAAACATTGGATTTTTTGTTAAGAAACTAATCATTGAACTCTTTACCACGCAACAAAAATCCTAGACTTGTCGAATTGGAAGTACATACCAGTACATGGATTTGCAAATGTCAAATAAAGCTTACACCAGCCAAACTTGAAAGAATTGTAGGAGAACACAGTGTTCCCACTCGTGCAAATTTGTTGCGTAGATCATTTTATAGAATTGAAATTCACATAACAAATTTAGTTTACATGTGAGACCTCACGTAAGAAAAAAAAGTAAAAGGATCTATTATCCACTTAACTTGTGTAAAATGACGGGACTTGAAGTTACTTGCTGCCTGAATACCGATGAAAAAATGCTCGATGCAAACCCATGACACAATACATTGTTCCTTTTGACATTGACAGATCAAATTTACTTTAGACAGTCTTTTCAGCTTTTTAATGACTTTAACCATTATATTTCCATAGATATCTTAATTATTATATTAATAATATAACATACTTTTGTTATGCAAAGCATCATCATTGATTACTTTACTTTTAGTTTGGAACCATTGTTTTCATACTCTCTGTTATGAAATCTTATCCCCCAGATCTACAGCTCAAGGGGTAAGTATATCCTTCAAATAAAAGGCCAGTGGATCTTTTCACAAGAGAAAAGATTTGGCTCAAATGATAAGCTATAAACCTGCTGAATTATTGCAGAAAATGATGGTTATCAGCATATTCCATCAGTGTTTTCAAGTGAGTTGGTTTCAAATGTTTAACCCTTTACCAAACAATCCCTGGTTTTTACGACCCTGAGATAGAAGCCTGTTGAAATCATTGTGGGAAAAGGAGAAAACGCTGGTGACCAGCATTTTCTCCTTTTCCTACAATGTTTTCTACCCTGCTGGAAACAAATTTCAAATTTTGAGTTATCTGTATTTTTTCGTCTATAAACGCTTTCGATCCAGACCAGTCTAAAATTTTGTCATTTGGTAAAGGGTTAAATACACAATTAGATAGCTCCATGAAATTTATTCCGAAAGTAGAATAAAACAGTCTCTGGAGGGGGTAAGTGCAACTAATGTAGCAGTTTTTGTTTTTAAAAAAATTTTCCCTGCACTTCTTGCTTTTTATGAAAATCAAAAACTGTTCATGGGCATACACCTTTGCAACAGTGACATCAGTTTTCCATATAACGGCATAGTAGTACAAATTCTGGCATTTACTGCAGTTCGTTTCTCAAGCTTCATACACTCATGACAGAAAAACAATCAGAATCAGGACTGAAAAAACGATAATACGCAAGTGTATTATCATAAAGAAGTCATGGCTTTTAATACACTGTTGGCAGAGGTTTCATAAAATAGCCAGAATTATTTCTTTGCTCTATATGATAATTTTTTTCTATGCTACAATGCCTACCTAAATGGTAATCAGTAAGATGAACTAAGTCAACCACAGAAGTTAATGTGTTGCAGGTACAAAGCTTGCATCAAAACAAACAAAGATGGTGCAGCCAATACCAGAATGGGCAGAAGGAAGAAAAGGTGAAAAACAGAAATTCAGGGGTCATTTAAGAAGAATACTGTACATGGTTCAGGATGATTCCTTCAGCTCGATATGCTTTGGTTTGGAACCTGTAAGTGGATGGCCATTTCAGGCTTTTGTAGAAAACTTGTTGGCAGCTATTCTGGAGTATGTGCAAAACTTTACGGAGAAGCCTGAACTTGTTGATGTGCTTTTGTGCTCCAGTAGTGTAGATAAAATGAAAAAGACGGAAGCTTTTATTCGGACAAATATTGGTAAGTCTTTCAAGTTGTAAATATTTTTCGTTTAATGCACCAAAACATTCAGTATTTTTATGATCTTGAGGTAGACAAGTTTTGAAAAAATGATAGGGAAACAAGAAATGCTGATATCCATGACCATCAAGAAGATGGCTTTTGAAAATAATATAAGTTGAAATTTTACATTGATTAGTCTGTCTCATGTTCTGGCTTAAAAAGCCATGCTGTGATAAAGCCTTTTATCCTGACTGATAATGTTGAAATCTCAGGACCATTACGACAATATATTGTCATCCCACATCTTTTGTATATCTTCATGGTATAGATTGTCTAACTGGCCATCCAGGGGCATCTTTTCCTGTTCAAACTTCTAAATCCATATAAATATCCTTGTGGCGTAGGATGTTGGTTCAACCTACATGTACTTCAATTTTAGATCCCAGTTATGTGGAGAATGAAATTCAGATTGAAGTTGTGAGAGGCGAGCTGAACCTGTTTGAGGTAATCAAATGTTTTAGATAGGTTTGATACCTGTACATGTACCCATATTTGAAAGGCCTCTTCCTCAGGGCTGTCAAAACTCTGTATTGTTTGCAAAAGGATTACAGCGCTAAAGAAATGAAATGCACCTTCTGTATCAATAGAAAAGATAAAAAAATATCCGATCGCAAAGGTATTTTTGTCAAAATATTACACAGGCAGCACAAATACAAGATGAGACCAAATGCCATTTGCAGTCAGGTCTTAATTTATACACCATTCACAAAAGACAATCTGATCTTAATTTTTTTCAGTTAAAAAAAAACATTGAAAGTTGTGCTTTGAGCTCCAAGGGTAGAAAAAGAAAAGGCATCAAAGTTTACAAAAGCAGAATACACAGTGTAAATTTGTGGAAGACATAAAAACGAATAACATAATTTTTCTTTTTAGGCTGATGTATTAGTGAACACAACATCTCCGACCCTTGACCTTGATTTCGGACAGGTGTCAGCTGCCCTGTTACAAACTGCAGGAGCCGAGATACAAATTGAATGCAAGAAAAGATATCCAAAGGGTGTTCAAGGGCCCAAGATTGCTGTAACTTTAGGGTACAATCTAAAATGTCAGTATGTCTTCCATGGTGCCCTGCATGCCTACAGTACAAAAAGTCAGACAGACTGTATACAGGTAAACATGACCTTCTTAAACCCATTACCACACAATCCCTACTTTTGACGACCCTGAGAAAGAAACCTTTAGAAAACATTGTGGGAAAAGGAGAAAATGCTGATAAACAGCTGATAAACTCTTTACTAAACGACAAAATTTTAGACCAGTCCAAACTGAAAGCATTCGCAGGTAACAAAATAAACATGACTCAAAAATTGAAACTTGACTATATAAGAGTAGAAATCAATGTGGGGAAAAGGATAAAATGCTGGTTACCTGCATTTTCTCCTCTTCCTACAATGTTTTCAGAAAGCTTCTTCCTCTGGGTCGTAAAAACCAGGTATTGTTTGGAAAAGAGTTGAATTAGCTTGTGTGTCAGCTAGCACTCTGTATGTCTTTACCTATTCTCAAAGACTTCTTAAAATACTCCCTCAGTGTTTTTGTCAGATTTTTTGGCACTACTGGCTCAAATCCGGCACAGCTAATGTCATTGCATGGTTTCCATCATCCATCCGTCTGTATGTCCAACCATTAGTCTTTTTCTTGTTCACACAATAAAGTCTGCATTTTTGGTCAGATTTTGAAATTTGCTTGGATTGGTAGTTACAATGAGTACTGAAACCCTATTAATCCTTTACCAACACAGGCCCTGGTTTTAACAACCTTGAGAAAGAAGCCTTTTGAAAACATAGTGGGTAAAGGAGAAAATGCTGGTAACCAGCATTTTCTCCTTTACTCACAATGTTTTCTACCGCATCAAAGACAAATTTCATCATTTAAGCCTCATGTAAATTGTAGTCCACAAATGCTTTCAATCTGGACAAGTCTACATTTCTTTTGTGTGGTAAAAGGTTAACCCTTTCACACAGAATGACAACTTTTGACAATCCTTGGAAAGAAGCTTTTTGAAAAATTGTGGCAAAAGGAGAAAATGCTAGTTACCGGCATTTTCCTCTTTTCCCAGAATGTTTTCTAAAGGCTTCTTTTTCAGGGTCGTCAAAAGTAGGGATTGTGTGGTCATTAGTTAACCCATTACCACACAATCCCTACTTTTGACGCCCCTGAGAAAGAAGCCTTCTGAAAACATTGTGGGAAAAGGAGAAAATGCTGGTAACCAGCATTTTCTCCTTTTCCCACAATGTTTTCTACCCGTCATGAAACAAACTTATTGGGAAAGGGTTAACCCATTAGCACACAATCCCTACGTTTGACAACCATGAGAAAGAAGCCTTTTGAAAACATTGTGGGAAAAGGAGAAAATGCTGGTAACCAGCATTTTCTCCTTTTCCCACAATGTTTTCTACCCTTCACGAAACAAATTTCAAATTTTCAGTCACTTTTATTTTGTCGTTTGCAAATGCTTTCGATTTGGACAAGCCTAAAATATTGTCGTTTGGTAATGAGTTAAGTTACTTTTAATTATTGCTCTACCTTTCCAGGAGCTCAGATATTTCCTTAATAGTTGTTTTGAAGAAGCAAACAGACTTCAGATTTCATCCATAGCTTTTCCAGTGATTGGATCAGGGAATCTTGGGTTCCCAGTAGGCGAAGTGGCAAGTGAAATGTTTACCAGCGTGGAGAGATTTAAACAAAATCACAAGGAGTTTTCAATCAGATTTGTCTACTTTGTTGTCTACCATAAAGACAAGGAATCAATTAAGGTAGCTTATTATACCTCCCCAAAACAAGTGTTTTCGGGGATATATTTGAATCAGCCTGTCTGTCCGTCTGTGTGGCCGACCCTTTGTCCATCTGTGAACAAAATACTTGTAATTGCCTGTCAAAGCCTTGGCAAGGGTATTAAGCCACATTCAGTGACAACTCTAGTTTATACTAGTTGGAAGTTTGTTCGACCTTTTACAAACTGATATCAACGACCTTGAGAAAGTGATACAGAGAAAAATTGTGGGAGAAAGAGAAAATGCTGTTTTTAAATTTCTGAATCATATTCAGTTGCTTTCAGTTGCTGCATTTGCTTTAAGCCATTACCACACAGTCCACACTTTTGACGAACTTGAGAAGGAAGCCATCAGAAAACATTGTGGGAAAAGGAGAAATTGCTGGTAACCTTTTCCCACAATGTTTTTCATCCTTCACAAGACAAATTTCAAATTTTCAGTCACTTTTATTTTGTTGTCTGCAAATGCTTTCGATTTGGACAAATCTAAAATGAGTTAATATTAAAGAAGAGCCTAAACTTTTGTTGTCTTGTAAAGATTTTTATCTATCCAAATGTATTGCAGTCACACAGAAGAAGGAATACTTTTTAAGGTCAGGTTTATATGCAATGAAAAAAAGTACAAATACATGTACTAGTGCATGTATGTGTAAAAAGCCAGTAAAAATTTCCCTACTACCTCATCATACACAAGTCCATGTCCTGCTTAAAACAGGGAGAGCCTGGGTTCGTATCCATCAACCATTCCTAAAAACCTTCATAGTCTTATTTTTCAGAATTTTGTCAATGTGAAAGTAACAGAACTTCTGATTGGCAAAACCAAATGGTTTAGGCAATCAAAAGTTCTGTTACTTTCCAAGTCAGAATATCTTGAAAATTCATTTAAAGAGCGTTTTAAAGAATGGTTTGTGAATACGGGCCCAGAACTCTTTGGTAAATATGACTTGCCTCCAGTGCCTCGGCAAAACCAGCCAATATCACTCGGTAGGTAGAGCGTAGGACTCGTGAACATAATGTTTCGGGTCACTACAGGTTGTGGGTTCGAATCCCCGGGCTGGCCAGCTAAAATAACTAGTAGTCTTTTGGATGAGACATTAAACCAAGGTCCCGTGTGACGGTGCTATACGCCGAGCACGTTAAAGAACCAGGTGAAATTCTCAGTAGTTTCGACCCGTATCCTTGCACTATCCCCTGTAACAACTAACTGTCTTCAAGGGGCATTGCTCAGATGGGCAACCAGTAGCGACGATAAATAAACACAAATAACCAACCAAGCCCCAGCAAAATATTCTGGGTGTATGTGCAGCCACCCACGTAAGCCATACAATGCCAGCGAAAGGCATTGGTAAGAGAAGGACCAGACCTATGTCTGTCTTGTACCGGCCAAGTTTGCCTTAGATCTCTTACAAGATGTTCTACAGTGCAAACATTGACATCAGAATGTCTGGCAATCTGTAATTGCCTTTGATATTTCATAAGCATTGCAATGGCTTGACCACTCTGAACTTCTGTTAGCCATACCAATCGATACTTTTTGCAGATGCATTAAGCCCTCTTTTCACAAGGCATGGGAACAAGGGCAGGTAACCATCAAAATATTTTGACAGAGTTATGCACCTTTTTTGACAGAATATTTTTAACTAAAAATCAGCCTTTTTCTAATACCTCTCATTACTGAAGATATTTACTTCAAACATGGATAAGTTGTTTACTCAAAAAAAAAAGGGGGAACCCATTCAACAGGGGCAGGTTACTATCAAGATATTTCTGACACAGTTATGCCCCTTTGTTTAGCATGAATATTTCACTGAAAAATCAATGTATTTCTAAAACCAACAGCAGCCAAGCATTGACACCAGCATGCAGTGCTCTTATGTTGTTTTTTACTTTCCAGATTTTTGAAAAACTTCAGGAAGCTTTTGGTGAGTAGTGGTTCATTCTTTATCAGATTACAAAATGTTAAAATGATCCAAACTTTTAAACCAGTTGACAGATTAACTCATTACCAAACAACAATATTTTTGGCTAGTCCAAATTTAAAGCATTTGCAGACAACATAATAAAAGTGACTGAGAATTTGAAATTTATTTTGTGAAGGGTAGAAAACATTGTGGAAAAAGGAGAAAATGCTGGTTACCAGCATTTTCTTTTCCTGCAATGTTTTCTAAAGGCTTTTTTCTCAGGGTCCTCTAAAGTAGGGTTTGTGTGGTAATGGGTTAAAAGGAAAAAAATGTTGGTTACCAGCATTTTCTTCTTTTCCAACAATATTTTCACTAACCTTCTTTCTCAGGGTCATTTAAACCAGGGTGTATATAAGGGGGGGGGGGGGGGGGGGGGGGGGGGGGGTTATAGATTAATGGAAATGGTTTTGCATGTCACACAATATATTTACGAATTTACGAATGAAGACTTACCAATTGAAGGCTAAACGCTCAAAGCGCCGAAGGGGAAGGGGTAAAGGTCAGCAGGGAGCAGGGACTTTTCAGGAACTATTTTCTTTGATGAATTAGTTGCAGAAAATGTGTGGAATTTGTGTGTGAAAGAGTAGAAAACATTGTGGGAAAAGGAAAAGATGCTTGTTACCAGCATTGTCTCCTTTCCATACGCCTGAAGGGTCATAATATATTATGGCCCTGGTCATCTGTCCGTCAGTACGTTAGCGATTTCTTGTGTGCCTAAGTCCTCCTACAGTTTTCATTGGAATAGTTACAAACATACCACAATGAATCTGTTTGATTTGTAGTTTTGTGCATGTGACTTAGAATTTGGATATCTGCAGGCATTCTAGATTTTAAACCATTTCAATGACAAGCCGCTATGTGCCGCTTTGCAAAGCTATTGTTCTGCAATGTTTCTGGATGCTGTCTCTCTCAAGGTGGTTAACTCTTTGCCACACGACAATATTTTGGACTTGTCCAAATTGAAAGCATTTGCAGATGACAAAAAAAATGTGAATCAAAAGTTGAAATTTTATTTGGAAAGGGTAGAAAAAAATTGTGAGAAAAGGAAAAATGCTGGTTACCAGCATTTTCTCCTTTTCCCACAATGTTTTCTAAAGGCTTCTTTCTCAGGGTTGTCAAAAGTAGGGATTGTGTGGTAATGAGTTAATACTCTAGATTGTTTGGTAAAAAAAATAGTTTAACTCTATAATCCGGACTTTTAATGACCATAAGAAAGAAATCCTTTGAAAACATTGTGGGAAAAGGAGAAAATGCTGGTAACCAGCATTTTCCCCTTTCCCCACAATGTTTTCTACCCTTTCCAAATCGAAATTCAATTTTTGATTCACATTTATTTTGTCGTCTGCAAATGCTTTCAACATGAACTAATAAAAGATTTTTACGATTGGTTTGGAGTTAAACTTACAATTACTGTGTATGGCGTGCAACACACGAAAAAAGACACTCCGACATCTGCGTAAAGTGTCGTCTCGGATCAGCCTGCTCGGACTGCGCAGGCTAATCCGAGATGGCACTTTACGACTGCATTAGATTTCGTGCTACAGTAGACATGCGTAAAACAGAAAATTGCATTAAAACGGAAAGTGCCGTCACGGACTGCGCAGGCTAATCCGGGACAACACTTTACGCAAATGTCCGAATGCACCTTTTCGCGTGTTGCACTCCAAATAGTAATATCTGATTACAGACAAATCCACTAGAACAAAGAGGGAGCCACTTGTATTCAATGAAGATAACAAATCTGCTATGGTCAAAGTTACGATAATTGGAAAGTCAAGTGATGCAAAACGAGCCAAAAAAGAATTAGAGCAGAAAGTCAACATTCAAGGAAAAGCAGCTGATGAGTTCAAACATGGAGATCAAGAAATAACCCAATATGTTGACAATATCACAACATACCTTTATAGTGCCCTTCTTAAGGCATTTCCTATAGAATTTGAAGAGATTAATGACGAAGGTGTGAATTGCAAATGGGAAAATAATAGGATAAAAGTGGAAGGAAAATCAAGACTTGTGGTGAAGGCTGTGAGGACAATAAAGGATTTGGTTAAAGATCTTACGGGAATGTTTGAAAGGCATGTGACTGTTACACATTTGGATCATGAACATGTAAAATTGATCGTACAAAAACTGAGCCGAGATTACCCTAACATTGTTATTGTACATGATAGAATAAACTCATTGATTCACCTGTATGGCAAGGTCCAGAAAGATATCAGAGAAGCTGAACAGATTTTAGGTTGTGATAAAGTTACAGCTACGAAAAATGGAAAGAAGGAACACAAGATAGATAAGGACATTTTAGCAAACACTCCTGGTTTATATAAACCACAGGATAGACAACTGAAGGCTAAAAACCTCAAGACCTATAAAGCAAGGGAGATCACAGTCAAGGTGTGTCAAGGTGATCTACTTGAGGCCCCTACTGCTTGTATTGTAAATGCTGCCAATGAAGACTTGCAACATGCAGGTGGAGTCGCGTTTGCTATTGCTGCAAAGGCTGGAGATGAGTTGAAAAAAGAAAGTTATCAGATTTCTCAGTCAGGTATTCATACTTGCATAGATCTATAAATCCTATGAGTTACATTTATTATTTAGTCTGTGAAAGAGACTGAACACAATCTAGCTTAAATGAAATCTTTGCCAGACAAAAAAAGTCCTATATTAATTCAAATTGAAAGTATTTGCTGACAAGATATTAAATGTGGAGTGTGTGTTTTGGAGGACTTGAACCAGTAATTTCTCCTTTTCTAACAATGAATTCAGATGTTGATTTCCTTGGGGTCATTGAAACACAAGATTGTTTGGAGAACAATTAACAAAAATTGAAGGTGGGCCTTCCCCACGTAGTTAAGTGTTTCACATACAAGCTTCCTCTAATAATTTCAAAAAGAACGTTTTTGAAAGTACAGTGTAGAATTTTTGTATATAGCATTATCTTATAAGCCTCATAAAAGATTGTTCAATAGAAAAAAAAATTCATCACCTTCTAAAAGGTCAACCCTTCATCACACAAGCCTTAGTTGTAGTGCCCTTAACTCATTACCAAACAAAGAAATTTTAGGTTTGTCCAAATCGCAAGCATTTGCAGACGACAATATAAAGTGACTGAAAATTTGAATTTTTTTTGGGAAGGGTAGAAAACATTTTGGGAAGAGGAGAAAATGCTGGTTACCAGCATTTTTTCCTACAATGTTTTCAAAGGCTTTCTGTCTTAGGGTCGTTAATAGTGGGGATCATGTGGTAATGGGTTAAACTAAAAGATTTTCAATATCATTGCAGGAAACCATATTATTTAACCCTTTCCCAAATGACAAAATTTTAGACTGGTCCACATTGAAAGCACTTGCAGACGACAATATTAATGTTACTCAAAAAGCAAAATTTGTTTCCCGCAGAGAAGAAAACATTGTGGGAAAAGTAGAAAATGCTGGTTACCAGTATTTTCTCCTTTTACCACAATGTTTTCAAGAGGCTTCTCTGTCATGGCCGTAAAAACCAGGGACCATTTACGACGTGTCATTTGCTAGTGCTTGCAATAATTTTAAGTTAAACTCTTTTGCTGTTTATAGTAGGTCCTTTGAGAGTGGGATCAGTTGTAGAAACAACGGCTGGAAAGTTAAAGGACAGGTTTGACTATATCCTTCACACTGTTGGGCCAAATTGGTATGACTATATGCCAATTACACAATTAAATTTTGCCAGGGTAGAGCAGGATTTACACAGTGCTGTTTTGAATACATTTCGAAAAGCAGAGGATTTAAAACTGAAGTCTTTGGCTCTACCTGCCATTAGTTCAGGTAAGTTTAATCTCTGTTTTATGGTCATTACCATATCAAAAAGATGTGCAGAAGATGACCATTTAACCCGTTACCACACAATCCCTACTTTTGACGACCTTGAGAAAGAAGCCTTTTGAAAACATTGTGGGAATAGGAGAAAATGCTGGAAACCAGCATTTTCTCCTTTTCCCACAATGTTTTCTACCCTTCCTGAGACAAATTTCATCTTTTGAGCCATACTGACATTGTCGTCTGCCAATGCTTTCAATTTGGACTGGTCTACACTTTTGTCATTTGGTAAAGAGTTAAGATACAGCTATACTCACTTTCATGCAGCTCTTTTAGCCATGTTTTCAACTCTTTACCAAACAGCAAAATTTTAGACTGGTCCAAAATATTTTCACTGCCATTTCTCGTTATTCTACTGGAAAGCATGAAATAAATAATCATTCTTGTATCTTCAAGCAAAACATTGTCCCTTATGGCTGCAAGGTTTCACAGATTATGACCGATAAAAAAATTATTTCATGTTATGGAGATCTTAAATGCAATAATTTATTGCTGTTGTCATTTCTGGTTTTAACCCATTACCACACAGTCACTACTTTAACGACCCTGAGAAAGAATCTTTTAGAAAACATTGTGGGAAAAGGAGAAAATGCTGGTAATGTTATGGGAGACCACTCCTTCATGCACAGCTTCAATCTGATTTAAATACAATACCTGACAACTGCGTCAGAGAGATTTCTCTTTGGTATTAGTCTTTAAATCCTCGAAAGACAAGGATATTTGTCCACTGTGGGTTAGAATCTCATCAGATGCAGTTTGTATTTGAGCTATGCATTTGTTTCTTTGTTACGGACTTTGTTCGTAAGACTATGACCACCACAACATACAGGAAATAATGTTGAAAATGCCATTAAATTCCATACAAACAGTTCAAAACATGGGAGAAAACAGCAAACAGAGATGTTGCTTGTTGTGAGAGTATTTTAACCTATTACCACACAATCCCTACTTTTGACACCCCTGAGAAAGAAGCCTTTAGAAAATATTGTGGGAAAAGCAGCCAGCATTTTCTCCTTTTCCCACAATGTTTTAAACCCTTCACAAAACAAATTTACAATTTTCAGTAACTTTTATTTTGTCGACTGCAAATGCTTTTAAATTGGACCAGTCTAAAATATTGTCATTTAGTAATGGGTTACAGTACATGTACGTAGTCTTTTGCAAAATGAAAACAAAAAATGAACTCAAGGCTTTCCATTTATTTTGAAAAGATGATACATGCTGCTCTAGTTCAAGTTTTCTGTAGCACTAATTCAAACCAAGCCATTTGTGTGGCAAATTTGATATCCAAACTTTGTTCAGCTATCTCTTTACCAAAGAATCACAAGTTTCAACAACCTTAAGGAAGAGGCCGTACAAAAAAAATGTGGAGAAAAAGAAAATGCTGCTAACCAGCATTTTCTCCTGTTCCCACAACGTTTTCTACCATAACAAGGACAAAAATCATCATTTGAACTGCATTTATTATGATGTCTGCAGATACTTTCAGTTTGGTTTGAGTAAAAAATTTTGTCATTTGGTAAATTTGGTAAAAGTTAGATCTATGCCAAAAATTTTAGGCTGTGTTATATTGAAAGCATTTTGTAGACATAGAAGTTATAGAGCTGCAAACGATGATACTTGTCTGTGATAGGATAAAAAACATCACACTAAGAACTAGAAGGCTTTGTAAACATTGTGAAAAAGGTGAAAATGTTATTTATCTGCATTGTCTCTTTTTCCAACATTCTTTTCACTTGACAATTTTTCTATTTAACCCATTACCACACAATCCCTACTTTTGACGCCCCTGAGACAGACGCCTTTTGAAAACACAATGGGAAAAGGAGAAAATGCTGGTAACCAGCATTTTCTCCTTTTCCCACTGTGTTTTCTACCCTTCTCAGAACAAATTTCTATTCTTTAGTCACTTTTATTTTGTCGTCTGCAAATGCTTTCAATTTGGACCAGTCTAAAATTTTCTCATGTGGTAATGAGTTAAGCAAGGAATCCTTCCATAAACAGCCAAAAGCTAATTTTTTACTATTTCAGCTATATTCCGAGTTCCTCATGAAGTTTGTGCTGTACAATACGCCAAAGCAGTTTGTGACTTTGCAAAGGAAGGACGTTCAATTTTGAAAGAGATCTATTTTATTGATCAAGATGATAGAATTGTTGCCAAGATTCAAGAAGTTTTCAGTCTTGTGATAACAAAAAATAAAACATACCTTTATGACCCAAAGATGTATTCTCATACACAGCTTTCAAAAGGAAGTGAACTAACAGGAAGAGATGTAGCTTTAAATCAACAACAGGCATATGAAACTGAAGGCAAGGATAATTTATCATCAAAAGGATTGGTTTCACTGCAACCACACTATAGACTGGACAAGGGGAAAATGACATGTATGTTTACTACCTGTCATGAGATCCAGATTTACACTGGAAACATTCTAGAGCTGAATGGAATAGATGCCATAGTTTGTAGTGAGGATAAGTCCTGGGCAGCTGCTGGCATGGTTGCTAAGAAACTGTTGGACATCGGTGGAAAAGAATATCGTAAGGCCAAGCAAAAAGCCTATAAAGAGAACCCTTCACTGGATGATGGAGACGTTCTGATTACTATCGGGGGACAAAACAAATACCCTTGGGTGATTCATGCTCTGGTACCAAATGGCAAACCACCGGAGGCTTTAAAAGATCTGACAGAGGATATACTGGAAAAATGTGTGATAGAAGGGTTTAAATCCACTGTTATGTCTCTTGTAGGATCAGGTAATTATACCCTTGTAAAATACCTTAATCCTTTACTCCATAGATACTCATTTCTACACATTGCTTGTGGGAGCCTTTGGAAAACATTGTGGCAAAAGGTGAAATTGCTCGTGAGGAGCAATTTCACTTTTTGCCACAATGTTTTCTACACTATCAAAAGGTGTCATAAACAGATAAGAAACGGCTTTATCCTTGCTGTCATTTAGGGTCAATTAGAGATACCATAGAAATGCCTTATAGAGTAAAGGGTTAAGGCATATATTGGAATCATCGTGTTGTCCATCCATCCCAACCCATTCCCTTCCCCCATCCCCCATCCCAATCCCCCAACCCCATCCCTATCCCCATCCCATCCAAAATTATGCCCCTTCTTCTATGTAAGATTTCAGTTGAAATAACAATATTACAGCAGAGCTTTGGCATCTACATACTATAGTTTTTCTTTATCCTAGGTTCTGGTAGAGTAGACCCAGCCATTTGTTCTAAGCAGCTTCTCACAGCCTATGAACACTTCTGTCTCAGAAACCCAAGATACAAGTTTACCTTGCATCTTGTCAACATAGATGAGGAAAAAACCAAAATTCTACAATCAGTTTTCAGTAAATATATTGAAAAGAAATCAGTTTCACATAGAATAATGGAAGAAGTGACAGATATAGAAGGAAACAGAGATAATCTGACAGTCACATTGGAGGGAGGGTCCAGAATCATACAAGTGCAGCCTGAAAGTTTAAAAGGTTATTCAAAGCTGGATAACAAAATCCATGCAAAAAAAACAAAGTCTGTAGCAGGAATGAATGAGAATGAAAGAGAATCATACACAGATGTCATGCAGGAAAAAGTCAAACACATATCGGATTCCATGAAGTCTAATCATCAAACCGCTTTAGGTGTGACCGAGGAAGAGTATAAGTCTAAGGAAAAGGTACAGTTGCTTTCAAGTTTTTTTTTTCTTTTAACTCATTACCAAACGACAAAATTTTAGGCTTGTCCAAATCGAAAGCATTTGCAGATGACAATATAAAAGTGACTGAAAATTTGAAATTTGTTTCGTGAAGGGTAGAAAACATTGTGGGAAAAGGAGAAAATGCTGGTAACCAGCATTTTCTCCTTTTCCCACAATGTTTTCAAAAGGCTTCTTTCTCATGGTTGTCAAACGTAGGGATTGTGTGCTAATGGGTTAACCCTTTCCCAATAGGCAAAATACTTGAAACATTCATATTCAAGATTGTTGCAGACTGCAAATTAAACATGGCACATTTGATGAAAGCTGTCTGTGAAAGGAGATAAAACATTGAGGGAAAAGAAGAAAATGCTGGTTGCCAGCATTTTCCCCACAAGGCTTGCTCCTCAGAGTCAAAAAGGATTAAGTCTCTAGCAGAAAACAGATTTGCAGACTTTAAGTTGCCGATAGTAAAAGCAATTGCGGATGAAAAAATGAATATGGGTCAGCTGATAGTAATTATTATTTTAAAAGGTAGAAAAACATTGTTTGGACTTGGATAAAATTCTAGTTACCAACATTTTCTAACTTTCCCACAATGTTTTTCAAAAGCGTGGTCTATATTTTTCCTACTGCTGAATTTTCTTTGTGTCAAAGGACTCTTCCAGCCAGATTTTAGACAAAAATTAATACCATATCAACTTGCCATATGTATAATGCGTTATAAAGATAATTTAAACCCAATTTTACCAGAGAGCTGCTTATCTGAGCCATGCTCCCGTAAAAGAGGGCATAACCCTTTACCACACAATGACGACTTTTGACAACCATGAGATAGAGGCCTTTTGAAAACATTGTTGAAAAAGGAGAAAATGCTGGTAACCAGCATTTTCTCCTTTTCCCACAATGTTTCCTACCCTTCCCAAATCATATTTCGATTTTTCAGTCACATTTATTTTGTCGTCTGCAAATGCTTTCAGTTTGGACCAGTCTACAAATTTGATGTTTGGTAAAGAGTCTGTGATCCATTGATCCATGGTACCATGCAAGCCATCACATATTTCTGGTCCCATAATATCTCCTTTTTATAGACCCAAAGGGCCATGTTATGCGATGGCCCCAGTTGTCCGTCCTTCTGTAGGTCCATCAGTCTGTTTGCAGTTTCTTGTGTGCGCAACTCCTCCTACAGTTTTCATGGGAATAAGTCCAAACCTACCAACCTGAATCTCTATAATGTGTATTTATGCATAGGACTCTTAAAGTTTGGATCTCTTTTGGTGTTCTTGATTTTAAACAATTTTATTGACAAGCCCTATTGAGCATATATTTACAGCCCTGTGAAGCTAGATATCTAGTTGTTTTGACATTCTACTTAAGCACCGATAGACTGGTCCATGGACTCCTAGAAAATTGGGGAGGCAGACCTAGATGGATGCTTTTGCGCATGCATTAAACCACCAGCATTTTCTCCTTTTTCCACAATATTTTCTACCTTTTCCAAAGCAAATTTCAATTTTTGAGTCACATTTATTTTGTCATCTGCAAATGCTTTCAATTTGGACTAGTCCAAAATTTTGTCATGTGGTAAAGAGTTTAATCTCCACCAGATTGTAATATTTTAGCCTTGCCAAAACTAAAAGTATTTCAGATACTGATGATGATGTTGCTCTGCTGCTGCTGCTGCTATGATAATTGTGATTATGGTGATAATTATGAAGGTAGCATAAATTATCATTGTCTTTTATTGCAGAAAAATGTTGCTCCTGGTGCCGATGGTGATGATAAAACAGATATGTCTGCAAACTGTGTAATATGTATGGATAAACTTGATAATCCAAGAAAACTCCGATGTGGTCATGTGTTTTGTGCTGAATGTATAGAACAATACTTTAAGGTGGGTATATGCTTGGTGTACACATAAATCCCATGATTTATTCAAATACTTTGAATTTTAACCCATTATCACACAATCCCTACTCTTGACAACCCTGATAAAGAAGCCTTTAGAAAACATTGTGGGAAAAGGAGAAAATGGTGGTAAGCAACAACATGAATCCTATCACAAATGAAGAAAATCAAGCTGTCAGTTTTGGAAAAAGCAGCCATTTGATGACCAAGTCTTGTTTACTCAATACAGTCAACATTGTCATGCTTCTTTGAAGCTTGCAGGGATCGTTCAACCCATTACCACACAATCCCTACGTTTGACGCCCCTGAGAAAGAACCCTTTAGAAAACATTGTGGGAAAAGGAGAAAATGCTGGTAACCAGCATTTTCTCCTTTTCCCACAGTGTTTTCTACCCTTCACAAAACAAATTTCAAATTTTCAGTCACTTTTTTTTTTCGTCTGCAAATGCTTTCAATTTGGACCAGTCTAAAATATTGTCGTTTGGTAATGGGTTAATACAATGAGCCAAGGCCCGATAAGTCAGTCGATAGTGTACAGGACTTGAGAACAGGGGTTTATGAGTCTGTTTACCGGCTCGGCCAATTTCTTTCGGAGGATTGATGATAGTCATTGCAGCAGGATTCATTCCTCTCCCACCACTGACCATTGTTTCGGCTATGGTCATGTGGGAAAGCGGTCACTGGCTTGGAAAGAAAATTGTGGGGAGTACTGGTAAAAGAGACTCCAGGAAAGCATGGATAGGTGCACTGGCCGCCATGATGTAACTGAAATAATGTTGAAAATGGCATTTAACGCTATACAATCAATCAGTCATTTAATCCAATGAGTTCTGAAACCTTATTAGATTTGACTGAATTCTAAACAGCTTGTTTTGAGAAATTGTAATTCATTTATTCGCTATTTTTAGCTCACCTGAGCACATAGTGCTCAGGGTGAGCTATTGTGATCGATCGTTGTCCGGCGTCCGTCCGTCCGTCTAGCCGTCCGTCCGTCCGTCCGTGAACAATTACTTAAAAATTCTTCTCCTCTGAAACCGCCCAACAGATTTCAGTGAAACTTCACAGAAATGATCCTTAGGTGATGCACTTTCAAAATACTTCAAAGATTTGAATTCCATGGAGAACTCTGGTTGCCATGGCAACCGAGAGAAAAAACTTTCAAAATCTTCTTGTCCCAAACCGTAAGGGCTAGAGCTCTCATATTTTGCATGTAGCATCATCTAGTGACCCTCTACCAAAATACTTCAAATTATGGCCCTAGTGTTGAAAATGGCCCTATGTTGTGGGTTCTTCGATTTCACATGGAGATAAAGAAGGAAATCTTTAAAAATTTTCTTGTCCCAAACCATAAAGGCTAGAGCTCTCATATATGGCATGTAGTATCATCTAGTGGCCCTCTATTAAAATACTTCAAATAATGGCCCTATTGTAGAAATTGGCCCTATGTTGTGGGTTCTCGGATTTCACATAGAGATAAAGAAGGAAATCTTTAAAAATCTTCTTGTCCCAAACCGTAAGGGCTAGAGCTTTCATATTTGGCATGTAGCATCATCTAGTGACCCTCTACCAAAATATTTCAAATTATGGCCCTAGTTTGAAAATAGCCCTATGTTGTGGGTTCTCGGATTTCACATAGAGATAAAGAAGGAAATCTTTAAAAATCTTCTTGTCCCAAACCATAAGGGCTAGAGCTCTCATATATGGCATGTAGTATCATCTAGTGGCCCTCTACCAAAATACTTCAAATAATGGCCCTAGTGTGGAAATTGGCCCTATGTTGTGGGTTCTCCGATTCCACATAGAGATAAAGAAGGAAATCTGTAAAAAACTTTATGTCCCAAACCTTAAGGGCCAGAGCTTTCATATTTGGCATGCAGCATCACCTAGTGGCCCTCTACCAAAACACTTCAAATTATGGCCCTAGTGTTGAAAATGGCCCTATGTTGTGGGTTCTTGGATTTCACATAGAGATAAAGAAGGAAATCTTTAAAAATCTTCTTGTCCCAAACCATAAAGGCTAGAGCTCTCATATATTGCATGTAGTATCATCTAGTGGCCCCCTATTAAAATACTTCAAATAATGGCCCTAGTATCGAAATTGGCCCTATGTTGTGGGTTCTCGGATTTCACATAGAGATAAAGAAGGAAATCTTCAAAAATCTTCTTGTCCCAAACCTTAAGGGCTAGAGCTTTCATATTTGGCATGTAGCATCATCTAGTGGCCCTCTACCAAAATACTTCAAATTATGGCCCTAGTGTTGAAAATAGCCCTATGTTGTGGGTTCTCGGATTTCACATAGAGATAAAGAAGGAAATCTTTAACTATACTAGCTAGGGTTATGAAATTTCATGGGTGGATAGATCTCATCAAGGGGGAGTGCAGTGCACAGGAATCATAACTCCTGCTTCCTTAATTTTTAGCTCACCTGAGCACAAAGTGCTCAAGGTGAGCTATTGCGATCGATCAATGTCCGTCGTTCGTCCGTCTGTCTGTCCGTCTGTTCACAATTACAAAAAAATCTTCTCCTCCTAAACTAACAATCAGATTTCAGTCAAACTTCACAGAAATGATCCCTAGATGATGCACTTTCAAAATACTTCAAAGATTTGAATTCCATGTAGAACTCTGGTTGCTATGGCAACAGAGTGAAAAAACTTTAAAAATCTTCTCGTCAAAAACTGTAAGGGCTAGAGCTTTCATATTTGGCATGTAGCATCATCTAATGGCCCTCTACCAAAATACTTCAAATTGTGGCTCTAGTCTTGAAATTGGCCCTATGCTGTGGGTTCTCAGATTTCACATAGAGATAAAGAAGGAAATATTAGATAATCTCCTTCTCCCAAACCGTAAGGGTTAGAGCTCTCATAATTTGCATGTAGCATCATCTAGTGACCCTCTACTGAAATACTTCAAATTATCACCTTAGTGTGGAAATTGGTCCTATGTTGTGGGGTCTCGGATTTCACAAAGAAATAAAGAAGGAAATCTCAAAAAATGTTCTTGTCCCAAACCGTAAGGGCTAGAGCTTTCATATTTGGCATGCAGCATCATCTAGTGACCCTCTACCAAAATACTTCAAATTAAGGCCCTGGTGTGAAATTAAACCTATGTTGTTGGTCTTGGATTTCACATGAAGACAAGGAAGGAAATCTTTAAAAACCTTCTTGTGCAAATGGTAAAGGCCAGAGCTTTCATATTTGGCATGTAGCATCAGCTAGTAGCCCTCTACCAATTTTCGTCAAATTATGTCCCTGATGTAAAGAATTTGCCCTATGTTGTGGGTCTCGGATTTCACATAGCGATAAAGAAGGAAATCTTAGAAAATTTTCTTGTACCAAACCGTAATGGCCAGAGCTTTCATATTTGGCATATAGCATCATCTAGTGGCTTTCTATCAACATACCTCAAATTATGGCCCTATGTTGTAGGTTCCCGGATTTCACATCGCGATAAAGGAGGAAATCTTAGAAAATCTTCTTCTCCCAAACCATAAGGGCTAGAGCTTTCATATTTGGCATGTAGCATCATCTAGTGGCCCTCTACTAAAATACTTCAAATTATGGTCCTGGTGTGAAAGTTAGCCCTATGTTGTTGGTCTCAGATTTCACATAGAGATAAAGAGGGAAATGTTTAAAAGTGTTCTTGTGAGCACTCTTGAGACCACATTTCTTGCTAAGCTGAATTGAAAATTGGTTAGAATGTTTTTCTCAATAAAATCTCACATGAGTCTGTATTGAATGCTTGTTTGGAATATAACTTTGTCATCTCAAGTCGGAACGAATTCAAAATTGGTATGCATGTTTGTTGTGATATTACTGAGTACTCGGTTCAAGAACAATAACTCTACCTAGCGTGGATTTTGAGAAATTCCACTTTGATCTTTATTTTAATAGTATTGTTTGCTTGTCCAGAGTGGAATTTTGAAGTCTCAAGTCAAATTGTCTGTTGCATTGCCAGCCCTTTGCAACTATTATACCTCCTATACAACTGGTGGTGGGATTGCATATCTTTCGACAATTTGCCGCTCTTTTTTCATCATCATTAGCCCTTGAACCTCAGTATTTGGTAATTATAGTCTTTGTTGTAGACCTTTGCTGCTTAGTACTCAGGTGAGCGATATAGGACCATCATGGTCCTCTTGTTTCCATTTGCTATGCCGACATAATGCTAGAAGGTAAGGAAAGTTACTGCCACTAGAGCAATTCATACACTCAAGGGCCTCTGGTTGATTTTGTGTTTTATCTTTTTGCAGGTCAAACCAGTATGTCCGACTTGTTTTACTGTTTGTGGAGTTATTACTGGAGACCAGCCAGATGGTGTGATGGAAATACAGAAGCTGAAAACCAGTGTCTCAGGATATGAGAATTGTGGGACTGTTTGCATTACATACAAATTTGGACGTGGGAAACAGGGGGTTAGTATATGAACACACTGTGTGTGAAAATACATATTAGAGGGTGTTCAAAAAGTATTTGGAAAAGCGTCAAAACTTATTTTGTAGTCTTTTGCTTTGGCAACACTCTTGAAGAGGGTTTAATTCATTCTTGCAAAGCACAACAACAAACAAAATATCACATACTATGAATCTCTTTATTCTGAACTATTCTGAGATTACTGAATCAGGAGATAAAATGGTCCTTTGATATGCAGACAATTTTCCAATTGCAAAGTTTTGACCCAGCCTGGAAAGACTAATGTGGGTTGATAGTTTTTGCTGGTGTATTAACCCTTTACGACTTTTGACACCTCTGATGAAGACGCCTTTTGAAAACATTGTGGGAAAAGGAGAAAATGCTGGTAACCAGCATTTTCTCCTTTTTCCACAAAGTTTTCTACCCAATCAAATCAAAATTGAACCATTTGAGCCACCTTAAAATTGTCGTCTGCAAATGCTTTCAATTTGGATAGGTCTAAAATTTTGCTGTGTGGTAATATGTTAGCCCACCTTTACACAGAGCATGGTTCACATACAATGGTTAGGCAGAAGGATAGTTGACATATATGTTACATAATACATACAATAGAAAAATTTACCTCAAGTTCTTGAAATGACATACAGAGGCATAGCCAGGATATTTGTTATGTTGAAGCCAACACGATAGGCATTGGGTGAGAGCAGGGAGGAGAGTAAGAAACGGGGGGCAGAGCCCCCTCTTATAAGAGGGGGTTAGGGGAGGGGCTTCCCAGAGAAAATTTGGTGTGATTTGGTGGCATCTGTTGATAATTGATATCTGAATGGGCCTGTTGCAATAAAGATTTTGAAGATTTTTAGAATTGATTTTGTGAAGAGAAATTGATCAAGCCAGTAAACACTTGTACTCATGTATTAATCCATTACCACAAAATCCCTACTTTTGATGCCCCCGAGAAAAAAGCCTTTTGAAAACACTGGAGGAAAAGGAGAAAATGCTGGTCATCAGCATTTTCTTCTTTTCCCACAATGTTTTCTACCAAACTGAAAACAAATTTCAATTTTTGAGTTACCTTTATTTTGTCATCTGCAAGTGCTTTCAATTTGGACCAGTCTAAAATATTGTCGTTTGGTAATGGGTTAAGAAATGCAATCATGGCATTTCATATTCTGAATAAAAAGGCAAGATGCCTTGGCTTTATCTCTGCAAACACCGTTATCATTTCCTGTTTTTTGCACATGCATCAGAGCTTGTGAAGAGAGCCTTTCTGTTTTCATTGTCGCATGTAAATAAGTTTTCACCCTCCACATCACGCTGAAGGACCTTTCAGCCATCGCAGTTACAACTGGCATAGTTACAAGAATAGCCAGACATACAAAGACGTTGGGGTATAGTGTTTGGTTCTTGGCTCTTATGGCGTGAGCAAGTGTTCCTTTTCTTTCATTTTCATTTTTATATTCTTCCTTTTTTCATTATTAATTTTTTCTCAGAAAGACCATACTTGAAAAAAATATGTTGAAGCCAGGGCGTCGAGGCTTCCGCCTGGCTATCTGTCTGACATACATGTACTGCAATTTCTAAAACTGACATGTTTTTTTAACTGTTTACCTCAGAACAAAATTTTAAACATACCCAAATTGGAAGCAATTCCAAAGCACATAGTAAATATGGCACAAGTGATGGTATTTGTCTGTAAAAGATTAGAAAACATTGTGGGAAAAGAAGAAAATAATGTTTACCAGCATTTTCTCCTTTTTTCCCAATATGTTTTAAAAAGCTCTCTTTCTGAGGGTCATTAAAACTCGGTATTGTGTGGTAAAGGGTTAACTCTTTACCAAAGAACAAATTTACAGACTGGTCCAAGTTGAAAGCATTTAGAGATGACAAAATAAATGTGACCGATAATCAAAGTTTGATTTGGGAAGGGTAGAAAACATTGTGGGAAAAGGAGAAAATGCTGGTTACCAGCATTTTCTCCTTTTCCCACAATGTTTTCAAAAGGCTTCTACCTCAGGGTTGTCCAAAGTCATCGTTGTGTTGTAAAGGGTTAAATCAGTTTTCCATACATCTTCACAGCCGGAACATCCAAAGCCTGGGGCATGGTATTCAGGAATTCAAAGAGCTGCATACCTGCCGAACAATGTGGAAGGTCGAAAGATTTGTGCAATGTTGAAATTAGCCTTTGAGCGGAGACTTGTATTCACTATCGGTACATCAAGAACAACAGGTCACGAAGGGGTCATTACGTGGAATGATATACATCACAAAACAGATCCTCAACCAAATACCCAGTAAGTGTTAGGCCTATGTCATAATGTGTTTTTACTTCAACATCCACGTCTAGGAAATAGATTGTAGGATTCTTCTTCAGGAAAAACACAGAGTTATAACCTTCAGCCCACCTGATTTAACCTTATCTCCCAAACGATAAAATTTTAATCCTTTCCCAGACGACAAACTTTTGGACTAGACCAAATTGAAAGCACTTGCAGATGACAATTCAACTCTTACTGAAAACATGTGTTAAATTTTGTCATTTGGTAAAGGTTTTCATTGAAAGAGTAAGTCCAGCTGGGCACTGACATTCACATAGGGTGCCTTTTTTTTTTTCATACATGTTTTTTTTCATACATGTTTTTTTTCATACATTTTTAGCTCACCTTAGCACAAAGTGCTAAAGGTGAGCTATTGTGATCGCCCAATGTCCGGCGTCCGGCGTCCGTCAACAATTTCTTTAAACATCTTCTCCTCCTAAACCACTGGGCCAATCTTCATGAAACTTGGCAGGAATGTTCCTTGGGTGAAGCTCTACCAAAATTGTTCAAAGAATTTAATTCCACCCATAACTCTGGTTGCCATGGCAACAAAACGAAAAAAAAAAATGAAATCTTTGAAAATCTTCTCCTCTGAAACTAGAAAGGGTAGAACTTTGATATTTGGTATGTAGCATCTCCCAATGGATCTCTACCAAGTTTGTTCAAATTATGCCCCTAGGGTCAAAACTGGCCCCGCCCCGGGGGATAACGCGTTTTAGCGCCTTTGAGCATAGGAACAAAGAAGGAAAACTTTAAAAATCTTCTCCTCTGAAACCTGAAGGGGTAGAGCTTTGATATTTGGTATGTAGCATCTCCTAGTGGACCTCTACCAAGTTTGTTCAAATTATGTCCCTGGGGTCAAAACTGGCCCCACCCCAGGGGTCACAAGTTTTAGCATAGGAACAAAGAAGGAAAACTTTAAAAATCTTCTCCTCTGAAACTTGGAGGCGTAGAGCTTTGATATTTAGTATGTGACATCTCCTAGTGGACCTCTACCAAGTTTGTTCAAATTATGTCCCTGGGGTCAAAACTGGCCCCACCCCGGGGGTCACAAGTTTGAGCATAGGAACAAAGAAGGAAAACTTTAAAAATCTTCTCCTCTGAAACTTGAAGGCGTAGAGATTTGATATTTAGTATGTGACATCTCCTAGTGGACCTCTACCAAGTTTGTTCAAATTATGCCCCTGGGGTCAAAACTGGCCCCACCCCGGGGGTCACAAGTTTGAGCATAGTAACAAAGAAGGAAAACTTTAAAAATCTTCTCCTCTGAAACTTGAAGGTGTAGAGCTTTGATATTTAATATGTGGCATTTCCTAGTGGACCTCTACCAAGTATGTTCAAATTATGTCCCTGGGGTCAAAACTGGCTCCACCCCGGGGATCACAAATTTGAGCATGGGAACAAAGAAGGAAAACTTTAAAATTCTTTTTCTCAGAAACTAGAAAGCTTAGAGCTTTGATATTTGGTCTGTTGTATCTCCTAGTGGACCTCTACCAAGTTTATTCAAATAATGTCCCTGGGGTCAAATCTGGCCCCACCCCGGGGGTCACTAGTTTGAGCATAGGAACAAAGAAGGAAAACTTTAAATTTCTTCTTCTCTGAAACTAGATGGCGTAGAGCTTTGATATTTGGTATGTAGCATCTCCAAGTGGACCTCTACCAAGTTTGTTCAAATCATGCCTGTGGGGTCAAAACTGGCCCTGCCCCAGGGGTCACAAGTTCGAACATAGGAACAATGAAAGAAAATTTTAAGATTCTTCTTCTCTATAACTAGAAGGCATAGAGCTATGATATTTGGCATATAGCAATTCCTAGTGGATCTCTACCAGGTTTGTTCATATTATGCCCTTGGGGTCAAAACTGGCCCTGCCTCGGGAGGTCACAGGTTCAAACAAAGCAACAAAGAAGGAAAACTTTAGAAATTTTCTCTGAAACTTGAAGGTGCAGAGCTTTGATATTTGGTATGCAGAATCTTCTTGATGCAACTTGGCAAGGATGTTCTTTGGGTGAAGCTTTACCAAAGTTGCTCCAAGAATTGAATTTCACTCATAAGCTATAGTCTAAGGTGAGCGTTCCAGGGCCAATGGCCCTCTTGTTTTTTTTTTTACATAAGATTATCTCTGTAAAAAGGGAGAAGTGTAATTGCAGTATCAGAAAACACATTCTTTGCACTGTGATCTTCATCTTTGATATCTGCAAGTAATTCCTGGCTGACCGTTCTGTTTGTTTCCTTTTCTTTTTTTGGTTTGGTTACCCAGATCACTCTACAGTCTGATCTTGATCTACATTATCTACCATTAACTCATTACAAAATGAGAAAATTTTAGGTTTGTCCTAATCGAAAGCATTTGCAGAAGACAAAATAAAAGTGAAAATTTGAAATTTCTTTTGTGAAGGGTAGAAAACATTGTGGGAAAAGGAGAAAATACTGGTTACCAGCATTTTCCTCTTTTCCCACAGTGTTTTCTAAAGCCTTCTTTCTCAGGGGTGTCAAAAGTAGAAATTGTGTGGGAATGGGTTAACCCTTTCCCAAACAATTCCTAGATTGCACGACCCTCAACAAGAAAGCCTTTTGAAAACATTGTGGGAAAAGGAAAAAATGCTTGTAACCTGCATTTTCTCTTTTTCCCAAAATGTTTTCTTCCCTGCTAGAACAAGATTCAATTTTTGAGTCACATTAATTTTTTGCTGTCTGCAAATGCTTTGAATATGGCCCAGTCTAAACTTTTGTTGTTTGGTACTGATAGTGGTACATGTATCTATTGTCTTTTCTCTTTACAGGTATGGTTACCCAGATGAGACCTATCTTTCCAGAATTGAAGAAGAGTTAGCTGCCAAGGGTATTTTTGAAGAGGACATAGATAAAAACTTGGTGAAAAAACTGAAGAATGAATCAAACTTTTGTGAAATTGTAAAAAGCTCTGCATCATCTACATCTACCAAGTTGTAAGAGATTTGCGTGAAGAAATATGTCTTGCTCTTTACCATATAAGGAAATTATTTATAAATGAAGAAGTTTGTGGCAAGACTAATGGGATTTGTCTGTGACAGGAAAGGAAATATTGTAAGAAAAGTATAAAAATCCTGGTTGCAAGAATTTTCTCTGTACAAAGCAGTTCCTCTATTTAACCCTTTCCCAAACAACAAACTTTTGGACTAGACCAAATTGAAGGCATTTGCAGACGACAATTCAACTCTTGCTAAAAAGATGATTTCTGTCTATGATAGGGTAGAAAACATTGTGGGAAAAGGAGAAAATGCTGGTTACCAGCATTTTCTCCTTTTCCCACAATGTTTTCTAAAGGCTACTATTCTAGACCCGTAAAAACCAGGGAATGTTTGGGAAAGGGCTAACCATCCTCAGGAAGGAGGCCTCTGCAAATTTTGTTGGGAAAAGGAGCTTGTAGCCGTTTTTGTTTTTCTCTCAGTGTTTACCCTACTATGATAACCAAATTTGATGTTATGAGTTACATATGACTAGATATCTGCAAATGCTTTTAATATGGACCAGTTTAACCCCTTACTAAACAATCCCTGGTTTTTACAACCCTGAAATAGAAGCCTTTTGAAAACATTGTGGGAAAAGAAGAAAATGCTGGTAACCAGCATTTTCTCCTTTTCCCACAATATTTTCTACCTTGCTGGTAACAAATTTTAAGTTTTGGCTCAGTTAATTTTGGCATGTGCAATTGCTGTCAATCTGGACCAGTGTAAAGTTTTGTCGTTTGGGAAAGGGTTAGAATTTTGCTATGTGATGAAGTGTTAAAAAGCTGGTGAATGGTTAAGTCTTTATCACATGACAAAATTGTAGACTTGCCCAAATTCAAAGTATTTGCAGACGAAAATTTAACTGGGACTCAAATGATGAAATTCCTTTTTGAAAGGGTAGAAAATATTGATGGAAAAGAAAAAAAAGGCTTGTAACCAGCACTTTCTCCCTTTTCCTCAATGTTTCAAAAGGCTTCTTTTTCAGGGTCATTAAAACTTAGATTAAGGATTCTTTTGAAAAGGGTTTAATTCTTTACCAAACGACAGAATTTTAGACTTGCCTAAATTGAATGCATTTTAACCCATTACCACACAATCCCGACTTTTAAAGACCCTGAAAAAGAGAGTCTTTGAAAACAATGTGGGAAAAGGACACAATGCTGGTAACCAGCATTTTCTCCTTTTCGCACAATACTTTCTTCCCTTTCCAAATAAAATTTCGATTTTTTATTCACATTTATTTTGTCCCCTGCAAATGCTTTCAATTTGAACTAGTCCAAAATTTTTGTTGTTTGGTAAAGAGTTAAGATGACATAATAAACATGATTCAAAGATTGAAAATCAATTTTTGGAAGCGAACAAAATAATTGGGGGAAAAAAGGAAGAGAAAATGATGGTTACCAGCATTTTCTCCTGTTCCCACAATGTTTTCAGAAGGCTTCTTTTTCTGTATAGTAAAAACCAGGGATTATTTGGTAAAGGGGTAAGTGACAATATGAAATGGCTATACAATTTTCTGTTCTGTCCAGAAAGAAATATACCATTAGGCTTTGAAAATAAATTATTGAAAAGAGATAAAATGCTGGTAACCAACATTTTCTCCTTTGTGCCTCAATGTTTCCTATCCTTTCAAAGAGAAATTCCATTCCAGCATATGGTAGAGAGCCATTTTTTAACCCTTTACCAAACAACCCCTGGTTTTTACAACCCTAAGATAGAAGCCTTTTGAAAACATTGTGGGAAAAGGAGAAAATGCTGGTAACCAGCATTTTCTCCTTTTCCCACAATTTTTTCTACCCTGCTGGAAACAAATTTCAATTGTGTTGTCTGCTTTCAGTTTGGACCAGTCTAAAATTTTATCGTTTGGTAAAGGGTTAATGTTATGTCTCCAAAATTTTACTAGTCTAGTCAAAAATAAAGGGTTAAACTATTGTCTCCAAAATTTTATTAATCAAAATTTTTTTGTTGAAAATTGTTCAGTTAGATAACAAGACCTGTGTAGAATTTGCCTGTTTTAATCTCAATAAAATTTTATCCTTGTCCAAATATGATAGCATAATCTGTAGACGACAAAATAAATGTTACTAAAAAATTTAAATTTGCTCTAGGAAAGGCAGAAAATATTATTGGAAAAGAAGAAAATTAAGGGTACTGACATTTGGTTCATTTCCCACACTGTTTTCACAAGGCTTCCTCCTCAGGGTTGTTAAAACTGAGGATTGTGTGGTAAATGTTAAAATTTTTATTCTGTTTGTAACTCTTCACCACTCATCAATATTTTAGACTAATCCAAATTCAAACCAACCAACAAATTAGTGACTCAAATGATTGCATTTCTCTCCTAAACGATAGAAAACATTGTGGAAAAAGGAGAAAATGCTGGTAACCAGTATTGTCTCCTTTTTGTACACCTGAAGGATTGTATTATGTTATGTCCTGGGTCGTTCATCCATCCATTGGACCATCAGTCCATCCGTCTGTTTGCAGTTTTATGTGTGCACAACTTCATCTTCAACTTACCACAATGAATCTCTAAGATGTGTAGTTGTGCATGTGACACTTAAAATTTTAATCTCCTTAGGCATTCTAGATTTTAACCCATTTCACTGACAAGCCCCTTTGGGTATATATGTGTCCTCTTCGAAGCTCTTGTTCCCATAAACGTTTTGAAAATCTTATTTCCCAGCGTTGTTTGGTAATATATTTATTTCAGATTATTTATAACTTTTAATTACTTCAAATATGGCCTGCAACGAACCAAAAGGGGCATTCGGACATTTGTGTAAACTGTCGTCTTGGATCAGCCTTCGCAGCTTATCTGAGACAGCACTTTACAACCACATTAGATATCGCTCTACAGTAGACTTGTGTAAAACAGAAAATTATATAAAAACGGGAAAGTGTTGTTCCTCATTAACTCATTACCAAACGACAATATTTTAGGCTTGTCCTAATTGAAAGCATTTGCAGACGACAGAATAAAAGTGACTGAAAATTTAATATTTGTTATGTGAATGGTCGAAAACATTGTGGGAAAAGGAGAAAATGCTGGTTACCAGCATTTTCTCTTTTTCTCAAATGTTTTCTGGAGGCTTTTTTCTCAGGGTCGTCAAAAGTAGGGATTGTGTGGTAATGGGTTAATCGCGGCAGGCTGATCTGAGACAACACTTTATGCAAATGTTTGAATGCCCCTTTTTGTGTTTTGCAGTCCATATGTGAAAGTGGAATCCCAATGATTTATTGGTTTACAGGGTTTCATCAGCATTGTGCTGGGACTATATACTGCACATGAAAAGGGCCAGCTCCAGTGGTTTGTTTGTTTGTTTATTTGTTGTTCAGTGCTTCATTCAACATTTTTACAGGCAAATCAGGGAAGCCAGTACATGTAATGCTACTAGAGTAATTCTTAACTCTACCACATGACAAAATTTTAGACTGGTTCAAATTGAAAGCATTTGCAGACGATAAAATAAAGGTTACTGAAAAATTGAAATTTGTTCTTGGAAGGGTAGAAAACACTGTGGGAAAAGGAGAAAATGCTGGTTACCAGCATTTTCTCCTTTTCCTACTGTGTTTTCAAAGGCTTCTTTCTCAGGGGCATCTAAAGGAGGGATTGTGTGGTAATGGGTTAAAAGTGGCTTTCACAACTTTAGTCGCCACATCTGCTAGTGCAGGTCAAGACCAGACTGCACAAAACTTGTGGTCTGATTGTTGATTTACACTGTCTGCTTTGTTGAGATTTTCTATACAAGGACAACTGTGAAATTGTTCTTAACAATTGTAACCCAATACCAAACAATCCCTGGTTTTTCTGACCCTAAGATATAAGCCTTTTGAAAACATTGTGGGAAAAGAGAAAATGCTGGTAACCAGCTTAGCAATATGCATCATCTGAGTTACCTACATGTATCTTGACTACAAATCCACTAGATTAACCCATTACCACATAATTCCTACTTTTGATGCCCCTGAGAAAGAAGCCTTTTGAAAACACTGTTGGAAAAGGAGAAAATGCCGGTTACCAGCATTTTCTCCTTTTCCAACAGTGTTTTCTACCCTTCGCAAAACAAATTTCAATTTTTCAGTCACCTTTATTTTGTCCTCTACAAATGCTTTCAATTTGGACCAGTCTAAAATTTTGTTGTTTGGTAATGGGCTAAGTGAGCTCTATTCACTGCACACTGAACTTGAACAAAGGAACTGATAAGAAATCAGTAGGCCTATTCCCAGAATGTCTTTGTAAGTTTTATACAAGTAGCAGTGAAAGTTTTGTTTTAGTGACAGTCTGGAAAAAGGGGGTTTAATGCGTCCTTGTGATTTATTATACCAAACAAGTCACTATGATTTCTAACTTCAAAAGTTACACAAATTCTGATTGGCTAAACCAAATGGTGTAGCCAATCAGAAGTTGTGTTACATTCAAATTCAGAAAATTCTGGAGAATAAAACTGAGAACTTTCTGAAGACTGGTTGGTGAATAAAGACCCAGTTCTTTTACAAGCAAAAAACTCATCAGTAGCAGAGACTGTGCTGGCTTTCCTGGGTCGATACTGTTTGTAAATGCATTAAGCTCTTTTTACACAGGCATGGCTCATTTAACCCATTACCACACAATCCATACTTTTGACGACCCTGAGAAAGAAGCCTTTAGAAAATGCTGTGGGAAA
This sequence comes from Tridacna crocea, assembly GCA_943736015.1. NCBI lineage: Eukaryota > Metazoa > Mollusca > Bivalvia > Cardiida > Cardiidae > Tridacna > Tridacna crocea. Next base: position 58,177,801 of record OX031064.1, on the reverse strand, counting down.
AGGAGAAAATGCTGGTAACCAGCATTTTCTCCTTTTACCACAATGTTTTCTACACTGTACAAAACAAACTCCAAATTTTCAATTATTTTTATTTTGTCGTCTGCAAATGCTTTTGATTCGGACAATCCTAAAATTTTGTCGTTTGGTAATGAGTTAAATGTGTTGATGCTTTTTTTAAAAAATTTTTTATGATTATGTTGTTGCTTTAAATTGATGGCTTTAATAGCAATTATAATGTAATTATAATTGTAATATTAAATTCTTTTATTTGTAATTCTTATAAATTATTATTTTTCATCTCTTTACTAGATGACATACTGTTTTACAACCCAAACATAGACATTGCTTGAAAAAGATAACAATCCTGTTAACAAGCAGTGTCAGTTTTTTCCATTTTTTCTGATATTTCAGAGACAAATGGTATCATTTGAGCTAGATTTGATTTGTGGTCTAAACTTGTACAAATCTAAATTTTATTGTCTTTTGAAGAGATAAAGTAAATTTTGTTGTTTGCATTATGTTTTGTCTTTTGCATTTTTTACCTTCAAAAGGTTAACTGCTACCCTTTATACACAATCCTAAGTTTTGGGCACACTGATTATAAAGCTTTTGAAAACATCATGGGAAAAGGAGAAAATGCTGGTAACCAGCGCGTTCTACTTTTGCCATGATGTTTTATAACCTGTTACAGACAAATCCCATTATTTGTGCTACATTAACTATGCTGTCTGCAAATTCTTTTAGTTTGAACATATCAGTCAAATATTTTGTTGTATGGTAAAGAGGTCATTAATTTTGTCATACCTCAGGTGATGAGAGCTATCAAATCCCTCTGCTGTATTTGGTGGATTGATATGCACCAGATCGGTACATACCGTGGAATAGACCTGTTTACCATACTGAAAATTGTAAGGCTCCTCTTAAAAAAGAAAACTTGAGTTTCAATTTTCTATCAAAATCTTTTTAACTATTTGGACCAGTCTGATTTTTTGTCGTTTGGTAAAGAATTAACCCATTACCACACAATCCCTACTTTTGACGCCCCTGAGAAAGAAACCTTTAGAAAACGTGTTTTCTACCCTTTTCAAATTTTCAGTCACTTTTTTTTTGGTCATCTGAAAATGCTTTCAACTTGGACAAGTCTAAAATTTTGTCGTCTGGTAATGAGTTAACCCATTACCACACAGTCCCTAATTTTGACGCCCCTGAGAAAGAAGCCTTTAGAAAACATTGTGGGAAAGGGAGAAAATGCTGGTTACCAGCATTTTCTCCTTTTCCCACAATGTTTTCTACCCTTCATAAAACAAATTTCAAATTTTCAGTCACTTTTATTTTGTCAACTGCAAATGCTTTCAACTTGGACCAGTCTAAAGTATTGTTGTTTGGTAATGAGTTAAGTGTTTTGAGCTTTTACTAAATGTATATTTTGATTGGATAGTTTTGTGAGTAAGAAATAATTTATCATAATTAAATAGATGAATAAATGATACACAATGTTGCTTTTAAATAGCCTGTTCCAGGTTTAAAAAACTTATCAGTTAATCTTGCTTGATAATTCTGAAAGAGAAAATGGTCTGTCACATAGCGCTCTGCCGCATGTCACAAATTCACATATGCCTTGTGTCTGCGATAAAATAATTGAACTGTCAGAATTCAAACAAGGCAATTAGTGGTTTCAATGACGACCCAACCATATCATGGCAGTTACATAGATGTGAAAATATGGACTTGACAAAAGACCCTAATAATTGCTATTTTTTTTAGATTTCTTTGTGTGAAGCATACCAAACATTTCTTTTTAGAATGGAACATCTTCAAATCAGAACGCCAAAATTATTGTCACTGTACAGAGTGGATGGAGGGACTGATAACAAAAGACAAGCCCAAATTTACATTTTATTGTATGTACCAAATGATTTATATCCTGGGCCCTTAATATCACAATTGATTTCAGAGCCTGTTCATGCTATCCTTCTTTCCCCTTTGTAGGGAATGGAGCATGCCATCATGGTCAAAAGCAATATTATAACGATTCAGGACATCTTCCCAGCTCATACCTGGTAAGCTGTATGCGTTGGCGTAAGATAATCCTGTGAAAATGAATGAAAGCAATAAATAGAGAGTAAATTTTCACACATTCTTAATAATTTGAAAAAGAAATTTGTATTAACTCATTACGAAACAACAAAATTTTAGGTTTGTCTAAATTGAAAGCATTTGCAGATGACAAAATAAAAGTGACTGAAAATTTGAAATTTGTTTTGTGAAGGGTAGAAAACATTGTGGGAAAGGGAGAAAATGCTGATTACCAGCATTTTCTCCTTTTCCCGCAATGTTTTCTAAAGGGTTCTTTCTCAGGGGTGTCAAAAGTAAGAATTGTGTGGTAATGGGTTAACTGACAAAGAATTAGGGAGAGTGAAGGAAACAAAGTAGTAGTTGCTCACCAGTGATAAAGACTAAACAGATTTTGGGCCCTGCAGCTTATCCCATTGAGCTATGGATTCAGCCTAGAAAATGAATCTACACATATACCGGTAGGTTCCCTCCCCCCCTCTTTCTTCCAAAACATTCCGACATAAGTCAAAAAAGTTTCATTGGAACTTGTCATCAAGGTCACAAGCAGTTATAAATAGTAGTCTCAATAATGAGTCATTCCGGTGATCTTTTTCATATTTGGACATTTACCTTACACCGGCGACCAGTCCAAAAGTAACATCTCCTTTGGGGACAGTTATCTGTACTATTATAAATAGCTGCTCTCTCTTGACAACAGATTCAATATAGTCTTCAGTGATGAGAGAAGAATGATTTATTTCAATTGATGATTGTAAAAGAACAGTTACATACCCTGTGTCTCATGCTTTATATGCCCGTGTCATTTCATATGTGTATTTATGTATAATTTCTGAAGACAAATGATCACCATAGCTAGATTGTTGCATGCAACCACCAGCTCAAAGGTCCAGGTTGTAGCACAGGGGCCATCGATGTCAGTGACAGATTTCCAGTTTTTAATATTTTACACTGTTCCTAATACTACCCTTTACCAAACAATCCCTGGTTTTTACCTGAGATAAAAGCCTTTTGAAAACATTGTGGGAAAAGGAGAAAATGCTGGTAACCAGCATTTTCTCCTTTTGCCACAATGTTTTCTACCCTACTGGAAACAAATTTCAATTTTTGAGTTATGCTTATTTTTCCATCTGCAAGTGCTTTCAATTTGGACCAGTCTAAAATTTGTCTTCTGGGAAAGGTTTAAGCCATGGCAGCCAGCCGCACACATTTCTACTTTTTTTTACCATAACACACTTCTCGAGCCATGTTCTCTTTTCCTATAAAAACTAATCCAAAACTCAGTGTCAAGAGCAAGGAACGGAGGAAAAAATTCAGTCAAAATGTGTTTCAGCAGTATAGGACAAGAAATTTAGTTACATAGGGGTTTAAACATGCACCTGCTTGAATCCCAGCAGTATCTGATATGACTCAACCATCAAGGCCCAGCACCAGTGTTTGAACCCTTCACTGTTCAAGTGAATACTGAGCAATCTTATGATTCAATGGTCCTGAAAAAGAAGACTTGAAAGTTGTGAAAAACAAGAGGGCCAAGATGGCCCTGGATCGCTCACCTGAATTTTTGAGATGACCATAGCCTATTTTTTTTTTGGTATTGAAACATTGGAACCAAATTTATAATTTTGCTAAGCAATTTTCAAAAGATCACCTGTAAAATTCATTTCGAAATCTGACCATCAGTTTCAAAAAGAAGAATTTTTAAGAATTCTTCATTTCTGTATAAGAGCAAGTATCCCCCATCCACGAGAGCCATGTTTCTGAATGGATCAAAATTTACAAACATGTTTTGAAAAGGGTCTTCCAAGGAACATTTCGGAAAATTTCTTTTAAAATCTGACCAGGGGTTTCAGAGAAAGAGAATTTTCAAGAATTTCATCATGTCCATATAGTGCAAGTAGCTACCATTCACAAGAGCAAGGATCACCCAAGGAATATCTGTGTCAAATTATTTTAAAATCTGACAAGGGGTTTCAGAGAAAAAGAATTTTCAAGAATTTCTTCATTTCCATATAGTGCAAGTAGCCCCCATTCACCAGAGCCCTGTTTCTTGACCGATCAAAATTTTGTGAACAGTTTTTGAAAAAGGTCACCCAATGATCATCTCTGTGAAATCATTTCAAAATCTGTCCAGCCGTTTCAGAGAAGAAGAATTTTTAAGAATTTCTTCATTTCCCTTTAGTGCAAGTAGCCCCCATTCACCAGAGCCATGTTTCTTGACGGATCAAAATTTTGTGAACAATTTTTGAAAAGGGTCACCCAAGGAACATCCCTGAGAAATCATTTCAAAATCTGACCAGCGGTTTCAGAGAAGAAAAATTTTTAAGAATTTCCTCATTTCCCTATAGTGCAAGTAGCCCCCATTCACCAGAGCCATGTTTCTTGACGGATCAAAATTTTGCGAACATTTTTTGAAAAGGGTCACCCAAGGAACAATTCTGTGAAATTATTTCAAAATCTGACCAGCGGTTTCAGAGAAGAAGATTTTTTAAGAATTCCTTCATTGCTGTATAGTGCAAGTAGCCCCCATTCACCACTCACCAGAGCCACATTTTTTGACGGATCAAAATTTCACGAACAGTTTTTGAAAAGGGTCACCCAAGGAACATATCTGTGAAATCATTTCAAAATCTGACCAGCGGTTTCAGAGAAGAAGATTTTTTAAGAATTCCTTCACTTCTATATAGAGCACGTAGCCCCCATTCACCAGAGCCATGTTTCTTGACGGATCAAAATTTTGCGAACATTTTTTGAAAAGGGTCACCCAAGGAACAATTCTGTGAAATTATTTCAAAATCCGACCAGCGGTTTCAGAGGAGAAGATTTTTTAAGAATTCCATTTGGTTGCCATGGCAACCAGAGTTTTTGACGGAATCAAAATCTGTGAACAGTTTTTAAAGAGGACCTCCCAAGGAACATTCCTGCCAAGTTTGGTCCAAATTGGCCCAGCGGTTTAGGAGGAGTTGATGTTTAAAGAATTGTTCACGACGCACGACGAACGACGGACGACGGACACCCAGTGCCCCTTAAAGCTCCCCTTGAGCACGTTGTGCTCAGGTGAGCTAAAAAAGGGAAAATCCTGTTAACTATTGAGTTTCTTTTCTCACAGTATTTTTCTACCCTTCCAAAGACAAACAACATCATCAGATTTATCATCTGCAAATCATTTTAGTAGTATTAGCAAGTTTGAGAGTTTATCATCTGCAAAAAGGTACTGGATCAATGAGTTACCATGACTTGGTGCTAGTGTAAATAATTTCTAAACTTCTTTCAAATTCTTTACCAAATGTCAAATTTTAGACAGTATTTGCTGACAACAAAATTAATTTTACTTAAAAACTGAATATTTATTAAGGGAGGGTAGAAAACATTGTGGGAAGAGGAGAAAATGCTGGTGACCAGCATTTTCTCCTTTTCCCACAATGTTTTCAAAAGGCTTCGTTTTCAGGATCGTGAAAACCAAGTATTGTTTGGGAAAGGGATTGCAGAGAATGCTCCTAGTAGAATCTACTGGGCAAATAGAATGACTTCCTTATCTTCAGATTTCTGTCACATTTAACTGTACAACTTATCTTCTTGTAAATGGTAACCAACTTTATCCATTATTACAGGAGTTATTTTCTTTGATTAATATTTAAGTCAAAGTGACTGTATATGAAAACCCATGTTAAACTTGTGACCCTAGGCCTATAAGATGAAGAAACTTGTTTGAGGTCTGTTACATAAAGCTACATGTCAAAATTCAGTAGCCCTGAGCCCTATGGTTTCAGAGAAGATTTTAAAAATACATTTTTTGTCCCAGTTTTTGCAAGGAATCAAATTCTTTTATGACATTCTAACGAGAACCATGGCATGATAATTTCTGTGACGTTTTATCAAATTTGAATGCGTAGTTTCTGAGAAGAAGATTTTTGAAATGAAAGTTAACGCCCGCGCCAAATTTGCTACGTTTCACGAGTTATAGTAAGGGCAGGCTGACCGCAGAATATCGTCACACCACTACATGCAATGAAAAAACTAATTTTATTAAGTAACCCTTCTACTGGTCTTAAACCTTTTTACGTAATCTATTCATTCTTTTTTTCAAACGAAACTAAGATAAAATAGAATCTCCTGTTCGCAATCCCTTCCTTGAATGAAATTTGCACTGTTTTCTTTTGAAATTAATCTTTAATTGGTGTAAGCGGCAAGCGTTTGCCGCCATTGAGCTAAATTTTGTAAACAGACGAAATAAAGTCCAGAATTATGCACAATTTAACCATCTAATATTGCAAGGGTAAAAACAGAAAATGTACATTAAACAGGTAGTATTTTTGTTCATAATAATTATCACAATGGAAAATTTTGCATTGGTTCTTTCGCATTACAGAAATAATTCCCAGATCATGAGATGTGCTTTGTGTCGATTTCTTTTCAACATGGAAATCGATTGCATTTACTCTATTCTTATTAGTTTCCAGTATGTACCAGTTTGTTTTTTCAATTTCCTTTTAAAAATGTAAACGTGTCTTTGAAACATAAGTGAGACTGCAGCAAGATTCTAAAACAGATTCGACCCATGACCAATTCGTACAAAAGTGGTTTTCGTCCTAATTATAAATTCAAACCAACCTTCAGTCTAAAGGCTTGCTCAATGTTATTTTTGTGATTGTTTCTTCATACCAGCTATTCTCAAACTGTTTCTGGAAAGCTTACGTCATTGTTCAATCGGTTGGATAAACAGTCAAAATGTGAGGTCATTTTCTCCTTTTCCCACAATGTTTTCCACCCTTTACAAAACAAATTTCAAATTTTCAGTCACGCTTATTTTGACGTCTGCAAATGCTTTTGATTTGAACAATATGTTGTTTGGTAAATGAGTTAACCCATTACCAAACGACAATATTTTAGACAGGTCCAAATTGAAAGCCTTTGCAGACGACAAAATAAAAGTGACTGAAAATTTGAAATTTGCTTTGTGAAGGGTAGAAAACATTGTTGGAAAAGGAGAAAATGCTGGTTACTAGCATTATCTCCTTTTCACACAATGTTTTCTAAAAGCTTCTTTCTCAGGGGTGTCAAAAGTAGGGATTGTGTGGTAATGGGTTAAACAGCTCAAATTTTTCCTAGGTCTTGTTCATTTTCTTGTCAAATCTAATGAAAGAAGAGGATGAGATGAAACAGTGACATCCCTGATTCTCTTTTAAGCTCTTAAAAAAAAAATGGCCTTGACATGAATAGCCTATACATCTTTTGTACAAACCAAATTGTTATGCGTATTCTGAGATTTTACAGTGTTAAGACTGAATGAGTTTTATGAGGAGAAAATTATTTGCATTGTCCTGTATTAAAAGAATTATCTTGTAATCTAAGGACATCCTTTAATTTTTTTGAGAAATGTATAAACTTGTAAAAACAGGGGCTTCCTAAAAGTTATGTAGATAAAACTCAGGTAAAGTACACTAATTATGTTTGCATCATTGTTAGGTTATTATCCAGGGGTTCAGAAGTTACAGGGAGCAAACAGTGGTGGAGCCATTTAGCCCAAAGCATAATGTTATAGGTTAGTAGTATACATGTTTATCAGGGTTAGAAATCTCACCTATTCTTGTATGAAGAAAGATAGCAATTTTTCTTGGATTTCGTAATTTTCAATTATGGGTTTAATCTTAAAGCGGGACTTTGTGTACAATATACTTTCAGTCAGAAGAGAAACTCCACAATAGTGCTACTTCAGGGCTAGTTTTTCCAGAACATGGAACATAATAGCAGGTAGTGAAGGTCTAAGATCAGAATGCAGTTGCAGAATAAATATAGTTGCTTTGCAGACAATGTAGATCAAGATCAGATTGCACGAAATCTTTTTTATCTATACTGCCAGGTTTGCTTAGACATTTTAGACGAAATCAACCTTGACCATTTATATAGGGCTTTTGATTAGATAAGAAATGTCTGTTGGGTTTGTCTGGGGCTCTAAGGGTTAAGCTAGAAATCTTTCCCTTATATTAGTTGAGCTACAGGTATTCTTTTCTCTAGGATCCTTTGTAGTTATTGGTGTACTGATGATGTACCTTTTGTTTCAGTTGGCAGAAATGGATCAGGAAAGAGTAACTTTTTCTATGGTGAGTCTATCAAAGTATTAATCCTCTACCCTTTAGGGCCTGACTTAATCCTTTGCCAAACAATCCCTGGTTTTTACGACCCTGAAAAAGAAGCCTTTTGAAAACATTGTTGGAAAAGGAGAAAATGCTGGCAACCAGCATTTTTTCCTTTTCTCTTTTTTACCCTGATGGAAACAAATTTCAATTTTTGAGTTACATTTACTTCGTTGTCTGCAAATGCTTTGAATTTGGACCAGTCTGATTTTTATCGTTTGGTAAAGAGTTAATTGCTTGTCCATTGTATTAATGCAAGTGAAAATCTTGGTTGGACAAGTAAATTTCAAATCCGACTATCCTCTAGAACAAGTGGATTTTCTAGCTTAATTACAGGTAGACAAAAACACCAATGACAAAAATGTGAATGTCAAGTTGCTGGCTCCATCGCATGCTTCCTGTCTTGTCTTCTGCAACAACTAGGCCTGGTACTTGACAAAAATGGCATTATTTTTCAATCAGTACAAGATAATGTGAATATGTAACCCTACCCATATCTATTTTTTTAACCCTTTAGGCCTTTACTAAACAATCCCTGATTTTTACGACTGAGATAGAAGACTTTTGAAACCATTGTGGGAAAAGGAGAAAATACTAGTAAATGGCATTTTCCCCTCTTCCCACAATAGTTTCTACCCTTTGCATAACAAATTTCAATTTTTGAGTCACTTTTTGTTGCCTGCCAAGGCTTGCTATTTGGAAGTTGGAACAGTCTAAAATTTTATCATCTGGTAAAGATTTAAGTATGGAACTGACCCTGTCCCTTATCAAATTCACTTGTGTATGTCATGAGGCAAATTTGTAAAAAGTGCCAACCATTAGTGTGTATCCTCTGTGCATTGTTTATATGCAATGGGCACATAAAAAGTCCTTACAGTAACATAATTTTGAGTTAATTTTTACACCTAAAGTGTAAAGTAAAACACGGAGAATCAACATTAAAAACACACATACACAACGAAAACTCATGACAGAAGTGTCAGTTTAATGTGTAATCAGGGTCCCTTTAAACTGCTTTTTCAGCCACAATAATAACTTGGAAAACAGCAGATATACACTGATAGTGAATAAAGAAATAAAGCAGAAGCTGTAGTTTCTGCTTGATGACGGAAAAAATTCTTACATGTTACAATGAAAAATATCTGAGAAGCTACATCAGACAGTAGGATGGCAGGTCTGTTTTGTCTTGAGGTATTTGACCAATAGAACTAGTAGACAGATTTGTATGAGACATTCATACAAAGATTGAACACAGACAAATTAGAGCTTGTTAATGATCATGGTCCTATAGAGGGGCAAGTGAAAATCCTTAAAGGACAAGTGGTTTTACAGACTACATGGTGGTATGAATCAGTGAATTGAACAGTCACATATGTTAATAATGTAGACCAAGATCTTTTGACAATCTCAGAACTAGTACACCCTTTTTTTTTTTCGGGGGGAGGGGGGGGGGGGGGTAAAAGCATTAATGGGCAAAATGATAGATGATTATCTGTTTGTAGCACAGTATCACAAGATTTTTTTCGTTTTGTTTTCTAGCCATCCAGTTTGTTCTGTCTGATGAATTCAGTCATCTTAGACCAGAGCAGAGACAGGCTTTGCTCCATGAGGGAACTGGACCTAGAGTTATCTCAGCGTTTGTAGAAATAATCTTTGATAATGCTGACAACAGAATTCCTGTAAGTATACCTCATCAGCTATGAAAAAGGATTTCTTTTTCCATCAAGGATGAAAGAATCCTATAATTCTCAGACAAAAAAAAAAAAATGACAAGTTTTATGAGTAAGGTTTATATAAAGAAAGACAAGTCAGTACTTTTCACTCCTAAATGACCGGTAGTTTTAAAGAATAAAAGGTTGATACCTTATTGAAGGACAACTCTTTACTACCTTCAAATTTGTTATGAAAGAAGAAAGCTTTGAAATGAGACTTCACCTTCATTTTAATATGCTCAGGATACATTCTTGGAAACAAATACTGTGTGGGAGAACTTGTAATCAATAATTTGTGAAAACATGTACATGTACTTGTGAAAAAGGTACCAATTTCTGTTTTGCAACAATTTTTCCCAAATTAACCTTTTACCACATAAGAAAATTTTAGACCAGTGCAAATTGAAAACATTTGCAGATGACAAAATAAATGTGACTGAAAAATTGAAGTTAGTTTTGGACATAGAAAACATTGTGGGAAAAGAAGAAAATGCTGGTTACCAGCATTTTCTTCTTTTCCCTCAATGTTTTCTAAAGGCTTCTTTCTTAGGGTCGTTAAAAGTCTGGATTGTGTGGTAAAGAGTTAAGGGGTCTGCAAGACAACAAACAAGAGTTGTGTGCAGTTGGCAATGTGATGAACACCTACTATTCAGCTGAGTTGTAAGTCATGCAATGTTTTATTGCTGTAATGGTTATCCTTGGGTTACTCTAATGAAATATTTGCCTTTTGATATTAATATTTTGTAATGCATCATTGATATTTTAAATCTATACCAGCAGTCAAGATCATACACTTGTCCAGATCGAAAACATTTGCAGACATTGAATTGAATGTGGCTCAAATGACAAAATTTGACCTTAATAGGATAGGATACCTTGTGGGAAAAGGAGAAAATGCTTGTTACCAGCATTTTTGTCTTTTCACACACTGTTTTCAGAAGGCCATCTCTTTCAGGTTCTTTAATCCATTACCACACAATCCCTACTTTTGACGCCCCTGAGAAGGAAGCCTTTGGAAAACATAGTGGGAAAAGGAGAAAATGCTGGTAACCAGCATTTTCTCCTTTTCCCACAATGTTTTCTACCATTCACAAAACAAATTTAAAATTTTCAGTCACTTTTATTTTGTCGTCTGCAAATGCTTTCAATTTGGACCAGTCTGAATAATGTCGTTGGGTAATGGGTTAAAAGTTGGCATTGTTTGCTAAAGGGTTAACAGAGGCATATTTCTAGTTTGACTCTTTACCACACGATCCCGACTTTTCACAACCCTGAAAAAGAAGCCTTTTAAAAACATTGAGGGAAAAGGAGAAAATGCTGGTAACTAGCATTTTCTCCTTTTCCCACAATGTTTTCTACCCTTACCAAATCAGGTCTAAATTTTTTATTCACATTTATTTTGTCGCCTGCAGATACTTTCAATTTGGACAAGTCTATAATATTGTCGTTTGGTAATGAGTTAAGGAAATTCTTAATGATTCAGTAGGGCTTAGCTCCTTAGCCCATGAATGAACAAAACTTTATAATTCTGTTTTAGATTGAAAAGGAGGAAGTCGTTCTGCGCCGTGTGATTGGTTCCAAAAAGGATCAGTATTTTCTAGATAAAAAGATGGTGACGTAAGTTATAGTACAGTTATTGCTTGGGCGTATAATACTTTTTTTTCATTTACCAAAACCATGCTGACGCTTAACCCTTTACCCCATTAAGGCATTTCTATGGTATCTTTAACTGATCCTAAATGACAGCAAAGATGAAGCCCTTTCGTATGTGTATATGACACCTTTTCACAGCATAGAAAACATTGTGGCAAAACGTGAAATTGCTCGTCACGAGCAATTTCACCTTTTGCCACAATGTTTTCCAAAGGCTTCTATAAGCAATGCGTAGAAATGAGTATCAATGGAGTAAAGGATTAAAAGGAAAAAAAAGATTTTTGAAGTACAAATGTGCATCATTAGGAATACCTTGGTTCAAGTTATTGTCAGTTTAATATTTTCTGTTGTATCATTCCATGAAAAAAAGTTAAATAAAAACGAAATTTGATGAATGGAAGAATTTCCAAAAGCCTCTAAGGACCAAGATAATATTACTAAAATGTAAGTTGCAATGAACAGATTTTACCATATGATAATTGCTTTCACTTGCAGCAAGGGAGATGTGATGAACTTGTTAGAAAGTGCTGGCTTTTCTAGAAGTAATCCATATTACATAGTCAAACAGGGAAAGGTAAGATAGATTTGAATATCAGAGTAAAATTATAACTGTAGGCTGGAGTCACTGACCCTGTCATCAGGAGTAATATTATTGTGACTTCAACTCCTAGCATGTAACAGGCAATATCAGGCCCTTTAACTCTTTACCACACGAGAAAAGTTTAGACTGGTCCAAATTGAAAGCATTTGCAGACGACACAATAAAGGTGACTGACAAATAGATACTTGCTCTGGGAAGGGTGGAAAACATTGTGGGAAAAGGAGAAAATGCTGGTTACCAGCATTTTCTCCTTTTCCCACAATGTTTTCAAAAGCTTCCTTTCTCAGGGGTGTCAAAAGTAGGGATTGTGTGGTAATCGGTTAACCCTTTACCAAACAACAAAATTTTGAACTAATCCAAATTGAAAGTATTTGCAGACGACAAAAACAATGTGACTCAAAAATTGAAATTTGATTTAGGAAGGGTAGAAAACAATGTGGGAAAAGGAGAAAATGCTGGTTACCAGCATTTTCTCCTTTTCCTACAATATTTTCAAAAGCTTTCTTTCTCAGGGTCGTTAAAAGTCGGGATTGTGTGGTACTACACTATTTTTAGATTTTGCATAGTTATGGTCTTCCCCCATAAAAGTCAAGCTAGGTATTAAATATGTTTAGGATAGAGTGGGTGAACTTTACTTTCAGTGACAGCATACTTGCATCATTATAAAGTGAAGCTTAGGTGTTTCTAGGATGTTGTTGATTGGAGATGTCAATTAACTACATGGACTCTTTGAAATTGTTGAATCAGATTAGATCAAGGTCAGACAGCATGAAGCATGCAAACTGATCCTAGACCAACATTGTTCAGAAACTGTTAATTAGCTTTACTGGCTGAAAACCAGCATAGCTTATGTCATGGATCATGTCCTGTCTGTCCATCTGTCTTTTTCTTGTTAACGCGATAAAGTCTCCATTTGTTGTCAGTTTTTCTTAAAACTTTCACTGTTTGCTTATCTCATCTATAGCCTCAACCCTGTTGATTTTGAAAAAAAAAAAAAAAGTCCAAAAAACAGGGAAAAGTAACCATTTAAAGTTGAAAACTTCCATTTTTTGTTAACATGCTAAGTCTACATTTGTAATAAGATTTCACTGAAACTTGCATGGTTTGTTTACCTTATTAATAGGTTCAACCCTATTGATTTTGGAAAAAAAAAAAATCCAACAAACAGTATGGGAAAAGTATTAATTATTTGTGTGTTTTTGGCCCCTTTTTTTTTCATCATGAATTCATAATGTAAGTATGCAGAAAAGCAAAATCACTGCAAGTGGAGAATTTTCAGGACCTCAAGGGCCTTTAGTTTGAGATTCATTTGCAAAACATCCTGAAAATTGTAATATCTTAATCGTTTGATTGAAAGGAAGCTGATTGAAAGGGAGCAGTGTTTTTAATTTTTTGCTCTCCGAGGACTAGTTTGTGTTATATGTGTTGTAGATCAATCAAATGGCAACTGCTCCAGATTCACAGAGACTGAAATTGTTGCGAGAAGTAGCTGGCACCAAAGTTTATGATGAAAGAAAAGAGGAAAGTAAAGTCATTTTGAGAGAAACAGGTTTGTTGTCTTTTGGAAATACATAAAAATTCAAGTTATTGAAGTTTGCAACTATTCCATTTCATCTTTCGATTGGAAGTGCTGCTGGTAAAGAAATTTTCTGAGAAAACAGTGTATCAGATTTTGATTGCCATACTCTGTGGTCTTGTATCTGATTCCTAAAAATGAGAAGGTTGTTTGGGCCTCATTATCAAATGCATGAAATATTGAATAGATTTTTATTGCTGAGTTTGACCAGTTGTAAACTTATTGTAATTTTTCTCCACAGAGGGCAAAAGAGAAAAGATAAATGACCTGCTAAAATACATAGAAGAAAGGTTGATGACCCTAGAGAATGAAAAAGAAGAGTTAAAAGAATATCAAAAATGGGATAAAATGAGAAGGTAGTAATTTGCCTGATTTCTTAGAAGACAAAAATGAATTTACTGAGTTACCCTGAGTAATCATTTGTAGCTCAGCTTTCTCCATAAAAAGAAAATCAATGTTTTGTCATAGCTCTGTCATTGTTGCTGCCATGAACTAACTATTGACATTTTTTTATATCCCTGTCAATCTGAAGATGTTTGAATTTCAAGCTAGTTGTTGACAATGGAAAGGGGAAACTCATACCAGAGAAGCAGGGTCTGTTTTCACCAACCATTCTCAAGAACATTCTTACTGTTATTCTTCAAGATTTTCTAAATTTGAAAGCAACACAACTTCTGATTGGCTAAACCAAATGGTTTAGCCAATCAGAAGTTGTGTTACTCTATAATTAAGAAAATTCTGGCAGATAAGACTAAGAACACTTTAGGATGGATGGTGTATATGGACCTTGGTATTCCTCATAATATTTTTTACACCATGGTGCCCATTTTGACTAAGAACTTTTCTGTAGAAGCATCTCCACCAAAGTGTCATTACCCTCTTATAATGCTCCTGTATAAGTATTACCTTGTCATCAAATATGTTGACGTTACCTACCCACAGTTTGTCTGATGTAATTTTTGTACAGATTTAATCACAAAATTCAATCATGACTTTTAAGATCATCTGATTGACTAAGACTTTGACCTTCAATACTATACACAGCTATTAAATGATCGTCATTAGTTACTGTTTGGCTTCCAGAACAGGATATGGCGGTCTTTTTTTGAAATCAACATTCAGGAATACAAGTACATTTATGAATTCTGTTATTAGTTTTGTATGGGTCAGAATATGAATTCATGTAGCAGATGTATAAATAACAATGGGATGGTGGAACGCATGTTTACTTCTGCAGATCTTTAGAGTATACCATACATGATCATGAGTTGAGAGACACAAAGAAGAAACTCGAAGAACTTCAGGACAAGAGGGACAACAGTGGTGTTCAATCACAAAAGATTCGTGATCTACAGCAGTCAGCGAATGATAAAGTCAAGGTAAATATGATGTGTAAGATTTTGTTATTCTTCCTCCTTCAGAAGACTTTTGATATGTTAGTGTTACTGGCCTGCATCTTACTGTGGCAATAAATTATGAATTAAGATATTTGTGTGCTTACAGTGTGCCATATAAACACAGTCACCAATAGTTGACTGGCAGCAAAGTTATATCTACCATAGTTTGACTGTTTTTGAAGAATGAGTCTGTCATTCTCATAGCCATTTTTTTTTTCCATTTTTGTATCGTACAACTTCTACTAAAACAGCAACTGCATCCAAGCAGTAGCGCCACCATACGTTCTTTTGGGTAGAATACACTTTAGGGGACACACTCTGTCCTTTTTGGTATATTGTCAATAACATTTGGGTATTATTTGTTACAGCTCATATTTGAAATGTGACTTTAACTTGAAAAAAAGCAGGGGTGTTTGGGCAGTAACCCCCAAGTAGTAATGAAGTACTTATTTATAAGTATGTATGTGTCGACTAAAGTGCAGATGACCAATGATCATGTTCCTTGATTATTTTCAACTTTTGTCGTAGTATTGCTGGTTATTAACATAATGCTTGCTTTGCTCTGCAATTTATCCATTTACAGTGTTTTTTAACCCATTACCACACAATCCCTATTTATGACGACCATGAGAAAGAAGCCTTCAGAAAACATTGTGGGAAAAGGATAAAATGCTGTTAACCAGCATTTTCTCCTTTTCCCACAATGTTTTCTACCCTTCACAAAGCAAATGTAAAATTTTCAGTCACTTTCATTTTGTCATCTGCAAATGCTTTTGATTTGGACAAACCTAAAATTTTGCTGTTCGGTAATGAGTTTAGCAAAGTTGTTAACTTGTTTTCTTGAGTATGATTTTTCTGTTGAGAACATAAATACAGTTTTACATAATCAGGGCCTCTGTGTTTTCAAATTGCACATTTCTATTCATCCAAATACAAAAGGCTATAAACAAGGACCTCCGTGACCTCAAGTCCAGGATTCAGACAGTGTTTGATGAAAAAGAACAACTACAGAATGAGAATCAAGAGCTAACCAAACAGAAAGCCAAACTAGAACTCACTATTAAAGACATACAGGATGATCTGGAAGGCGATGCAAAGGCAAAGGTGAGTATTGTTTCCACAGCTCTTTATTTCAAGGGTACACACATACCTCTGGTTTCCTGCATTTTGCCCTTTCCCAACTTTGCTCTCAAAGTGGTTAAAACTTAAGATTTTTTTGTTGAAGGGTTCAACCTATTTATTTCTACCTTGATTGTGGAAACAAATCCTTGCAACTTGAATCAATCACTCTAGATGGTTGCTTCCTGGAAACCTAACAGGCTATTTTGCCCCAGTAATGTAGGTGGTAACAGAGGTTGGCCCTGCTTGTCTTTGGGTTCAAACTTGAAAAATTTACTGTTTGAAGTTGACATTCCTTCAATGTTTCTGTTTAAGGTGGCATTTCCTTCCTGCTAATTGCTTTGAAACATTTGTATTAAAAAAAAAAAAAAAGAAAAGGAAAATGATAATAAGTCAGTCGAAAGCTAGATGCTCATATAGGTCTATTTACAGGTAAAGCAAATAGAACTGATGGTATTTGATATGTCCTTGGTTAAAAGTGAACAGAATTGAATGATTTAGGAATAAAAAGAATATATACATAATATTTGCAGAAAAAATCGGAAGAAGAATTGCGAAAAGTAGATGAGAAGATCTCTAAAACCCAGTCCCAACTTGAAAACATAACACCACAGTATGAAGCCTTACGAGATAAAGAAGAAGTTTGTGTACAACAGTGAGTTGGTTATACCTCTTCACTTAACTTTTGTCAGCAAAACAAAACTTTAGATTGATTCAAATTAAAGGTGTATGCAGACAACAAATTATGTGTAGCTTAACCCTTTACCCCATAGATACTCGTTTCAACACATTGTTTGTAGGAGCCTTTGGAAAACATTGTGGCAAAAGATGAAATTGCTCGTGACGAGCAATTTCACCTTTTGCCACAATGTTTTCAATGCTATCAAAAGGTGATATATACATATAAAAAAACAGCTTCATCCTTGCTGTAATTTAGGGTCAGTTAGAGACGCCATAGAAAAGCCTAATGGGGTAAAGGGTTAAATACTGATTTTTTTTTCTTTGAAAGAGTAGAAAAACATTGTAGATAAGTTATTTAAACTTGAGACTGTGTGGTAAAGGGTTAATCCTATTTCAAACATTCCCATATTTTAACAACCCACAATATTTAGAGTTTTCCAGTCATTCTGTACCCTACAAACTCACTGTTTGAGAAACATTTACTTTGAGGTCTGTAAATGCTATCAATTTTGACAAGTCTAAAGTTTTGTTAGGTGAAGAATTAAACTACTGATTTCTTTCTTAACCCTTTACCAAACAACAAAATTTTAGACTGGTCCAAATTGAAAGCACTTGCAGGCGATAAAATAAACCTAACTCAAAAATTGATATTTGTTTCCAGCAAGGTAGAAAACATTGTTCTTGTGTCATTGCTGATGACAGATTCAGTGTGGCTCATGTGAAATGAGTTTTCGTTGATAGGGTAGAAAACATTGTGGGAAAGGTAGAAAATGCTGGTAACCAGCATTTTCTCCTTTTCCCACAATGTTTTCAAAAGGCTTCTCTTTCTGGGGTGCGAAAAATTGTTATTGTGTGGTAAAGGGTTAAGTTAAGTTCTATATGAAATCTATTCCTTGATCCAAAAATGTTCTTAACTCGTTACCGAACGACAATATTATAGACTTGTCCAAATTGAAAGCATTTGCAGATGACATATTAAAAGTGACTGAAAAATTAGAATTTGGTTTGTGAAGGGTAGAAAACATTGTGGGAAAAGAAGAAAATGCTGGTTACCAGCATTTTCTCCTTTTCCCACAATGTTTTCTAAAGGCTTCTTTCTCAGACGTAAAAAGTAGGGATTGTGTGGTAATGGGTTAATAGATTTGTAGATACAAGAAAGGGGGAAAAATTATTTTTAGTTTACTAGTTTATTGAACGCAATTGCTTCTTTTCACACTGTGTTCTTGAAGCTGAAATATTCTATGAGTACAATGATGCTAAATTTTGTAACCATGACTTCAGACTGGCTGCTGCTGAACAGAGAAAGAAAGAACTGTATGCCAAACAGGGGCGTGGAAATCAGTTCACTTCTAGAGATGATCGTGACACATGGATAAAAAATGAGTTGAAGTCTTTGAATAAAGCCATTAAAGATAAGGAAGAACAGGTTTGTTTGTGTTTAATATGTTTTATCAAGGATTAGTTGATATGGTAATACAGTGGATTCCACTTAATCGCAACCCTGTTAATCGGGTTTTTCGGTTATTCGCAAGAGTTTGTCCAGCACCGATCCATTTCATATTTAGACAATGTAAATTTCAAGGCTTAATTGGGATCCTGTAAATAGAAAATTTTGTGTTTTTGCAACGAAAAATTATGAAATGATTCGAAATTCCAGTGTTTATTAGTAATTCCATGGGATAGGACAGAAAAGAGCCATTGGATTATCGGGCTGACCGCTTATTTGCAATATTTTCTCAGACAAATAGGGCTTGCAAATAAGCGGAATCTACTGTAGTAACATTAAAGGCTTGGCACGACTGGGTTGCTTATTTAAATCACCATCTTGGCAAACTTGTTTTCAAAAAATTGATGATAGTGGTAGCCTTTGGTTTAACAGTAAAAGAAGTTGGAGGTAAGCTTGGGTAGGTAAACTGACCACCAACAGTTTGGCCTTCTCCCGAAATGTTTTTTACTCATTAGAGGCTTAATTTCATGGTTTTTGAAACATGTAAATCTTAATGTCTGTGAATCCTTTATTTTGGACAAGTTTAAACTTATGTTAAAAACTTAACAACTAGAAAGGAAAGAGTTATATAATTAACGAGTACATAACAATTCAAAATATACATTAGAAATATAAAAGTAACTATGTACACACAAAGATCTGCTCTAGCACAAAATATCAAAGCCCATGGGGCCCCTGGTTGGAATCCCAAATGGTCTAAAAATAGATTTTGGCCTGTTATTGTGTGGAGATAGAACATCTAACCAAAAAGATATGATTTTAACAGTTTTATTTAAATTAATGATGCTGCAATCTTCCACTGGAAGAGTACTCTTAAGAAACAGTCTCAACACACTGATTGCAGGAACCAAGGATGTTCTGAGGCTGATTTAGTCTCTCAGGAAAAAAATCCTGTTCACAATCCAAAACCAAGGGTTGAAGGATGTAGCTTCTAATAGAAATTAATTTTACAGATTCCTGCCTTTGTATTAAGTTTCATTGATATGACGAGGGTTAGTTTCTGAACTTAATTCTCTGTGTGATTTGTTTAATCTATGTAAAATCTAATTAACCTTGATCTTTAAAACTGTGGATGTCTGACAGATAGAAATGTAGAAAAAAAATCTTGTACAGGATTTTTTTCTTTCCTCATGGTTGTAAGATATCTAAGTGCTGATTTATGCCGAGAAAAATGAGACTTTGAAGAATTTCAGTGGGGCTCAACTTTTTCTGTGACCCTGAATTCCATGAACTTAATAAGATAGATTGCAAACGGGTATGCCATTAATGGATACTTTACCTGAGAATAACTATCAATTATAAAAAAAAAGAAAGTACAGAAGGATCCTTGTACTCTTGTTTTAAGTTGGAATCTTTGACCCATGAAGAACAACAGAATACATTATATTAATTTCTAATTTACTTTTACAGATAAGGAAATTAACAGAAGATACAGGCCAGGAGGAGAAGAGACAAGAAATGTTGGAAACAAGAATAGCTGTATGTATAATAACTACTCAGGCTTGGCAATGTTTAATTTTGGAGTTAAGCCATACCATAGCTCCAGATACGGGATGTGATTTTGATTTCAAAACTGAAAATATTAAGTATTCTCCAATAAACCTGATGTTATAGGTAGAATCGTCTCAACACGACGATTCTAATGAGTACCCACAACATAGGGTTTGGAAGAGAAATAATGGAGTAAGAATACCATCACTTCCTCTTATCTGCAGCTCCGCCATGCTGTGTGGAAAAAGTATTTATTCACATCAGCCTGCACAGTCAGCACAGGCTGACCGAAGTAGAAACCTTTTGTTATTGGTCGATTTTCTGCATGATAACTGTATACTAAACAACAAAATTTTACACTATCCAAATTGAGAACATTTGTAGACGACATATTAAATGTAGCTGAAATGATACAAATTGCCTCTGAAAATGTACGAGACTTTGTGGGAAAAGGAGAAAATGCTGGTAACCAGCATTTTCTCCTTTCCCACAATGTTTTCTACCCTTCACAAAACAAATTTCAAATTTTCAGTCACTTTTATTTTGTCGTCTGTAAATGCTTTCAATTTGAACAAGTCTATAATATTGTTGTTTGGTAATGAGTTAAACTGTCAGATAAATACTTGTAATGTCGAAGTAGATGAAGAACACCTTAATCTTATTTACTGACTTTTCAAACACTCTACCAGACAACAAAGTGTAAGGCTTTTCCAAAATTGAAATATCTGTAGATGCCAAAGTTAATGTTAGTCAAATGATGGGGTTTAAATCTGAAAGTCTAGAAAAGAGTGTAGGAATTGGAGAAAATGTCATGATTACCAGCAGTACCTCGTATTTCCACAATGTTTTCGTAAGTCGTTTTCAAGGGGGTATACTTGTATTTGTTTAGGGTCAGATCCTTATGTACATATACTTAGATTGCATGATTAGGGATCTGACTGACTTGGACATGTTGGTGTATTACATATAGATAGCTGATCTTGGACCTCTGTCTTATTGTTTAATTACTAAAGGCTGGTGGAAATAGACTGTTAATCTCATTTTGAGATTTGCAAAAGTCACACAAAACTTAATTCAAAAGCACACTGTGGAAAACAAGATATAAGAGATGCTGCTATCAGTGATTTTCGCAAATGCTCTGTGTTTCAGGAAATATCATCAAAAGTTGAGCAGCAAAAAGAAGTTATGGATACAAACAACAAATCTTACAATGAGATGAAGGCCAAAAAAGATGACCTCCAGAATGAAAGAAGGTAAGTCTGAATTGCAGATGTGTTTTTGGTCAAACTTTTTGTTTTTCTGTGGAAACCTGTAAGCAGAAGATTTTATACTTTGTATTTCATCTCATCTAGCACCAAATATATGATGTCACAAAAAGGCAGAAAATATGTCTTATCCTGTACTCTTGAAAAGTTGACAGAGTAGATCTAAGATCAGATTGCTCATTATAATATATACCGTCTGACCTTGATCTGTATCATCGTACAGGCCTCTGTTTTCACTGATAGCATGATGATGCCAAGGGTACTCGTACATCTAAGTTTTTATCTGATATTACAGTGCCCTGTGGAGAGAAGAAAATGTACAACAGCAGACATTACAGTCCTCAAGGGAAGAACTCAGTAAGAAGGAACAAGGTCTTAGATCAATGACTGGAAAGGTATAAACATGAAAGATACGCAGAATTCTTCATTAAATGCCTGGCCCCATGAATGCTCCCTTGTCCTTCTTCTAACTGAAGATGGACATATCCTGTAACTAAGCCATCAAAATGACAGTAAAGTGAGCTTTATCCAGGGAAAAGTTTTCATCAATATATCTCTATTTATGTCGCCCCTTGCTAAACAGAAGTGACATCCTTAGCAGCATCTAATAGATCAAATACAGTAGTTATGAAATTTCATGTAGGGTTATCAGTTTTGTCCATAAAATACTTAAAATCTGTCTTTTAGTGATTTTGCTTGTTTTGCATCTTTGAAATGTTTCTTGCCTTGTCAATTTTTGCAAAATATATGAATTTGTTGTCCTCTGAAGTCTGAAAGTTCTTACGAACAAAGTCCGTAACAAAGAAACAAATGAATAAATGCATGGCAGAAATAAGGTACCGAGCGGGATTCGAACCCCGAACTCCCGGACGCAAGGCCAATACCCTAACCACTGAGCCAAAGAGATATCTCCCTGACGCAGTAGCCAGGTATTGTATTTAAATCGGGAGAATGCCATGCAGGAAGGAGTGGTCTCCCGTAACACACCCCCTCTTAAAGTCATCATTTATTGATGACTCGAAGCCTTATTAGGCAGGAAGTCCGATTTTGGACAACAAATGGGATTAATGGCTCAATGGCCAATCCCGGACGAGCCCCCATCTTACGAACAAAGTCCGTAACAAAGAAACAAATGAATAAATGCATGGCAGAAATAAGGGTCCGAGCGGGATTCGAACCCAGAACTCCCGGACGCAAAGCCAATACCCTAACCACTGAGCCAAAGAGATATCTCCCTGACGCAGTAGCCAGGTATTGTATTTAAATCGGGAGAATGCCATGCAGGAAGGAGTGGTCTCCCGTAACAAAGTATATTCCCTCTTTAGTGAAGGCATTATTTCACCCTAGGGGGATAAGAATCCCAGAATTTATAAAGGGGCATCAGAGAGTCATAATTTTTGAGAGAGAGAGAGAGATGCTCAGACATTGCAAACTTCAGGCTTTCCAGTTCTTCACACCTGTCCAGCGTATCTTACTGTAGAGGGGACCATGTGACCTGACAATAATCTGTGCCAAACGATCTGGGGAAAAGGCTTTTGAAATCACTGTTTTAAAAGGAGGAAATGTTGGTAACAAGCATTTTTCCCTTTTCCCACAATGATTTCTACCTTTTTAAAGACAGATCCAATCATTTCCAGCAATGCTTTTGATTGGTGCATGTTTGAGTGTCTTTAATAAAGGGTTAACCCTTTACTCTTTTCTACACATTGCTTGTAGGAGCCTTTGGAAAACATTGTGGCAAAAGGTGAAATTGCTCGTGACGAGCAATTTCACCTTTTGTATCTATGTTTTCTATGCTATTAAAAGGTGTCATTTACACATAAGAAACTGCTTCATCCTTGCTGTCATTTAGGGTCATTTAGGGATGCCATAGAAATGCCTTATGAGGTAAAGGGTTAAGTGAGCTAGACGGTTAACAGTAAAAAGTATAATCTGTAATTTCAGGCCATTTTGAATGGTATAGACAGTGTTCACAAAGTTTTACAGTCCTTCAGAGACAGAAACATGCACCATGATCTCATTAATGGATACCACGGTACTCTTATAGAGATGTTTGACTGCGACAAAACTTTCTTTACTTGTGTGGAAGTGACAGCTGGTAGCAGGTTAGTACTGGTATTTGTTGTAATCATCAAACTGTGTTATGGAGTTATCTATTCTTTTTAACTCTTTACCACACAATCCTGACTTTTAACGACCCTAAGAAAGAAAGCCTTTGAAAATATTGTGGGAAAAGGAGAAAATGCTGGTTCCTTTTCCCACAACGTTTTCTATGCCTTCTAATTCAAAATTCAATTTTTGGTTCACATTTATTTTGTCGTCTGCAAATGCTTTCAATTTGGACTTGTCCAAAATTTTGTCATTTGGTAAAGAGTTGAAGATTTTTAAAACACCCTACCATCCCAAAAAAAGTGTAGACTTAACCTAATTCAAAGCATCTACAGTTGATAAATTAAATATGGGCTCGAATGATGGAATATGTCTGTGATATTTACAAAACATTGTTGTAAAAGGAGAAAATGCTGGTAACCAGCATTTACTGGCTTTCCCATAATGTTTTCTAAAAAGCTTTTTACTCAGGGTCATTTTTGAGTGATACCCTGTGATTCTGTTGGTATTACAGTGTGCTAATACTGTTATTACAGGTTATTTCACCATGTGGTCGACAGTGACAAGACAGGCACTGCCATATTACAAGAAATGAACCGACAACATTTACCAGGAGAGGTCACTTTTATGCCATTAAACAGACTAGATAACAGGGATACAGTCTATCCTGAAACTAACGTAAATTTCATTCTTGTCAATTTCTTTCATTGTATCAATAGAAAGGTCCAGATTAGCTAAATTAATCTAAATTAATCTATTTGACCCATGTTGTGTGAAAAGCGTTTGTTATGCATCTAAAAAAAGTATCAGTTCATGTCAGTCTGCATATGCGAACAGGCTAATATGGATCAAAATTTTTGTTATTTGTAAATTGACTGCATATCAAATGACCAATTTACCTCAAAATTAAGTTGATTGACAGACCTAACAGATTTTAGTAATTGGTAATCATGTGATGACGTGCTTTATTATAACAGATCAAGGAGATGCATTAGATCCAGCCCCGCACGGGTGGCTCAGTGGTGAGCGTGTTGGACTCATGACCTGTTGGTTGTGATTTCGATACACGGCAGAGGCGAACTTCCTTTCCAGTGTATTTTCGCCTCTCACCTCTGCTGAAGCATGTGGGAAAAGTAGTCTGTGGCTTTGGAAAGAAAGTTGTGTTAGTACTGTTGTGAGAAAGCCAGGAAACACATATGCGTCATCGATCGCCATGATGTGACCTTAGCTGTTAAAGTGGTGTTAAACCGCAATACAACCATCCAACCAAGGATTAGATCCGTTTTTGCCAAATTTATAACTTGCACATTCCTCTAGAAAACCCTTAACCCTTAGGCTGCTATGAGTGACTCACTGATCTTTTGTGTACAGTGTAGATCAAGATCAGACTGCACAGAATGTGCAGTCTGATCTTTGATCTACACTGTCTGATATGGACATATATCCCCTCTCTAAAATACTGTTGAAACAGCAAAATGTGGAGCTTAAATATCAGCTGTAAAATTAATTTCATTTATTTAGTGGGATAAGTGTTAAAGGGTTGGTACAGAAAAGTGATAGTTCAGCTCTATGTTGAGATTAGAATCACCACAATCAGATAATTCCTAACCGTTTACCCCATAAGGCATTTCTGTTGTATCTCTAATTGACCCTAAATAACAGCAAGGATGAAGCTGTTTCTTATGTGTATATGACACCTTTTGATAGCATAGAAAACATTGTAGCAAAAAGTGAAATTGCTCGTCACGAGCAATTTCACCTTTTGCCACAATGTTTTCCAAAGGCTCCTACAAGTAATGTGTAGAAATGAGTATGTATGGAATAAAGGGTTAAGAGGTCCAAGACCATGGATATAAGTAAAGAAGACAGATGATAATAATGATTCTTGAAAAAGCAAACTTAAAATCCTAGTATTATGTGAACTTATGGTTCTGTTGATTCTTGACACAGGGTTACATGGACAGGGATGTCGATGAATTGCTGTCTTCCAAAGGGTTGAAAAAGTTGTTGAAAAAGGACAGATTTGGTGGTCTCTGGCATTTTTCCTGTTCTCACAACAATATACATGTACAGAGCTATCTCTTCCTCATAATAGAAATTTATTTTTAAAGGTTTTAAAAAGATTATTATGTTTGAAGTCCTATGCTAAACTTTTTTTTATACCACTATATGATATACACCAAAAATAATCTGAATTACAGAATACATATATATTCTAGGATGCCATACCCATGATTAGTAAACTTCGCTATGACGAACAGTTCAGCCCTGCTCTCAAACATGTGTTCTCCAAAACCCTCATTTGCCGAAGTATGGAGGTTGCAACACAGATTGCCAGAACCCAGAACTTAGACTGTATAACACTGGATGGTAAGTTGTTGGCAAAATTTTGTCAGTGAATGTTTTACCCTTTGCCCTACAATACCAACTTTTAACGACTCTGAGATAGAAAGGTTTTGAAAACATGGTGGGAAAAGGAGAAAATGCTGGTTACCCTTTCCAAAACAAACTTTAATTTTTGAGTCACATTTACTCTGTCATCTGCAAAATTTAATGCTTTCAATTTGGACCAGTCTAAAATTTTGTCATTTAGTAAAGAGTTAAAACTTCTACTCTAATACGACCCTGCTATTTACATCACAAACATAATTATATTAGCAGAAAGCTTCTTTATGAGTGAAAAAACAGATTACTTATAGCAAACACATTTGTCACTTTGCACTCCTGACTGGGTAAAAAAAAATGATGTTATTTTTCACTCCACTTAAAACCAGTCTCATATGCCAACATGTACATTTAAAGCCCCAATAGCGCTCATACAGAGGTATTTTTGTGCGTGAAAATAGTCGCAATAAAGACACGAATCTGCTAATTATACTCTAATTATGTCAACAAGGGGATAGAAACGTTCATTGCAACATCGGCTCCTGCTACAGAACCATTTGCATTTTTTCGTTATCAACTCTCCCAACTCCAAAAAGACGTTGCTACATCTATTCGGAACGATTCTGATGTCCTATATTTGGGCATCACGTGATTGATAATGATGACGTATTTCCACAGACGCTATCTGCTTCCTCTACATGAAAGCTACTGCGAAACCTCGGTAAGATTTTAATTTTCTTGAAATTAGTACTGCGTTCCTTGTATGTTGATTGGTAAACCGGAGTTGCACTTCCTTCATTCTGATCAGGACATGAATAAACATATTTTTTTCTCTTGTCAGAGCTGTACTGTAGAGACTTCGCGTCTCGGCCGATAACACTTTCGGCCCATTACTATTTCGTCCAATAAGACATTCGGCATTTATACATACAAAGTCGAATGTGTAGGGTACACAGGGTTGTAATATGGACCAGGGAAAACTAGTTAAACAAATTGTGGATGTTTTATAGTGAAGATCGGACTTTATATTAGGTGCGTTCGGATCTTGATCGTAGGTAGTGAATGAGTTTAGAACTTACTGTGAAAAAATAACTGATGAATTTTGATCCGAGTTTAACATCAGGTGGTAAACGTTTTATATCAAATGTCAGACTTCTTACCAGGTATATTCTGGTCTTGACTAACGTTACAGTGTCAACACAGCATATTTTAAGTCTCAACTTTCAAGAGTTTGGTTTAACTCATTACCAAATGACAATATTTAAAGCTTACAATTCCAAATCGAAAGCGTTTGCAAACGACAAAATAGAAGTGAATGAAAATTTGAAATTTGTTTTGTGAAGGGTAGAAAACATTGTGGGAAAAGGAGAAAATACTGGTTACCAACATTTTCTCCTTTTCTCACAATGTTTTCTAAAGGCTTCTTTCTCAGGGGCGTCAATAGTAGGGATTGTGTGGTAATGGGTTGACTCGCAGGTTACAGATATCTTTACAGTCAGTTTTTTAAGAAAAATCTGGTGTTATTTCATCAATTAAGTCATCGCATACAGATGAACCCTACAGATGCAAGACAGTTGAAGACCATCAGCAGTAGTAGACTGTACTCAAGTAGATCTATTTAGCATTGTGATTGAGAATAATGTTTTTCATGTCTTTTTTACTGATCACTTTCCTTTCTAATCAAACAACAATGTATCTTTTTAGGCAGACAGAGAGATTAAGATGTTTTTAAACTGATGATTAGATACCACAGTCTGGTGTTATATCCCATCTGAAAGGATTCCTTTTATTACTGATTTTAACAACATGTCAACAGGTATTTCAATGATATTTATGTCTGGATCTAAAATACATTAATGTTAGAACTTGTGTCTTTTTGTATTCAGAGCTGAAATACTTGACCAGACAAAGGTTCAGCTTTGTACATCCATACCATAGACTGCATGTGCAATAATTAATTTTTGGAAAGAATCAAGTTTTGGAAAGAAGCAATTGTATGTAACAAGCAAATATTCCTTTCTTACAGCCAGTGCACCTATCCATGCTTTTCTAGAGTTTCTATTACCTGTACTTTGCACAATATTCCAATGGCTGATTTCCCTTGTAACCATTTTCAAAACAATTATCAGTCAGAAAGGAATGAATCCTGTTGCAATGACTATCTTCGATTCTGGGGAAAAATTTTGCCCAGCTTGGGATTTGAACCAGCAACTCCCTGTTCTCAAGTCCTGTATAACAATGGCTGTACCATTTGGGTTTGACACAAGTATTTGGTAAAAGTAAAGTACTCTCCTCTACACAAAAGAATGCTTGATGAACCCTTTCCCTATTGATCTGTTTTTTTTTTGTTTTGTTTTTTTACATTAAAAAAAAGAAGACTTTTGAAAACCTAGTGGAGAGAGGAAAAAACTTTGAAACGAATTCCATTATTTGAGCAACGTTCAACTTGTTGTCTTCAAATGCTTTTAACTCTTTACCACACGACAAAATTTTAGACTGGTTCAAATTGAAAGCATTTGCAGACGACAAAATAAAGGTGATTGAAAAATTGAAATTTGTTCTGGGAAGGGTAGAAAACACTGTGGGAAAAGGAGAAAATGCTGGTTACCAGCATTTTCTCCTTTTCCTACTGTGTTTTCAAAAGGCTTCTTCCTCAGGGGCGTCAAAAGTAGGGATTGTGTGGTAATGGGTTAATATGGATGAGTTAAAAATTTAGTTCAGTCTGAAAATATGAATGCAGTCTCAATGGCTGTGTTAGAAACAAACACATCATTTTTAAATGGCCTTCCTAGGATATAGTTAAAAGACTCCCAAACAAAGTCTGTAGCCTATATTCATCAGACATCTCCCAATCATAAAGTATGGAAGAACTTTAAAACTGTCTGTAGCCATGTATTCTGCATAAACCTTGTATGCATTTTGTGATCATACATTTTTGTCAGAAACCATATTTGTAAAGATGTATGGGCCATGGCCTAGCAAAAATGGTCCTAATACATCTCAGTGATGTATTATACTAAGCACCTTATTATGGATCCATAAAACCCAATTTGTATAACAGTGGACTTGAACCGATGGTAGAATGGTACTTTGACATGCAGAAAATTTGTAAAGTGCAAAAAGTGTCATCCCATATCAGCCTACACACACTTTTGACAGAGCATGGCTCCTATATTACAGTACAGTATTTAGCAAGAAACTTATAATCTTGTCATTTCAGTGTCTCATTTTGCTCAAAGCCAGCCCAGTAAAGCCAGGTTACAAGGACATGATTGAACTGCGTTTGATGGGCCATCAACATTGGAGGTCGTGATGGGCACAAAGTTGGGAAGTGGTAGTGTGATAACAAAATTAGAATTAAAAGAGACTGGAATATGAAAAAAAAGAGACTTTTTGAAAAAATTGTAATTTAGTTATGGTAAACAATGTAGGTAGCTTTAAATGTCAGATAACCATTTTAAAGGCAAACAGTATCAATATAGTTTATTGAAAAGAAAATCTTATTATTCACTCTTTATCATAAGACAAAAATGCAGACTTGTTAAAATTTAAAGCATTTGCAGTTGATTTTTAACCCTTTACCACACAATCTCGACTTTTCACGACCCCGAGAAAGGACCCTTTTGAAAATATTGTGGGAAAAGGAGAAAATGCTGGTAATCAACATTTTTTCCTTTCAAACAATGTTTTCTACCCTTCCCAAAACAAATTTTAAATTTTCAGTCACTTTTATTTTGTTATCTTCAAATGTTTTTAATTGGGTCCAGTCTAAAATGTTTTCCTTTGGTACAGAGTTAACTCTTTACCACACAATCCCTACTTTTGACGACCCTTAGAAAGAAAGCCTTTGAAAACATTGTGGAAAAAGGAGAAAATGCTTACCACACAATCCCTACTTTTGACGATCCTAAGGAAGGAAGCCTTTGAAAACATTGTGGGAAAAGGAGAAAATGCTGGTACCCAGCATTTTCTTCTTTTCCCACAATGTTTTCTTCCCTTTCCAAATCAATTTACAATTTTCCATTCACATTTATTTTCCCACATAATCCCTACTTTTGATGACCCTAAGAAAGAAAGCCTTTGAAAACATTGTGGGAATAGGAGAAAATGCTGGTACCCAGCATTTTCTTCTTTTCCCACAATGTTTTCTACCCTTTTTCAAATCAATTTACAATTTTCGATTCACATTTATTTTGTCGTTGGCTTTCAATTTTGTTCATGGGGGAGGGTGGAAAAAGCCTGAAAATTTTAAAGACTTTGCTAAGGATACTAGTAAACGAAACAGACGTAAAAGAAACATTATCATTTTAACCCTTTTTAAAACAATATAAGTTTTAACAACCTGGAGAAAGACTCTCTTTGCAAACATTGTGGGATAAAGACAACATGTTGGTCAAATGCAGCCTGTGGGAAAAGGAGAAAATGTTGGTAGCCAGCATTTTCATTTTATTCCTTTCTACCCTTTTAAAGAGACTTTTATTATCTCAATAACTTTTTCATCAGCAAAAAGTTTCAATTTAGAAAAGACTTGACCCTTTCCCAAACAAGCCCTTGTTTTTACATGTCTGCATTAAAAGTCTTTTGAAAACATTGTGGGAAAAGGAGAAATTACTCGTAACAGGCAATTTCTCCTTTTCCCAGTGTTTTCTACCCTTTTTGAGAATTTTCTGCCATTTTCTCCAAATCTAGAATTGTCGTCTGCAAATTCTTTCGGTTTGGAAGAGTCAAACTCTGTCGTTTGGGAAAGGGTTAATTGTTGTTCTCCAGTAAATATTTGATTTTTGTTTGTCGGAGCATTTTGTACCACTTGAAACATTATTAGTTGTACGGTCAGAGCATGTTTCCAAGTTCCCTGCCACCTGACCGCACAACAAATTTATTATATTGCAAAGTTTTATCATTCTGACGTTTGTTAACTCTTTACCACATAAGCAAAATAATAGACTTGTCCAAATTGAAAGCATTTGCAGACGACAATTGAAACATAGTTCAAATGATGAAATTTGTCATTAATAGAGTAGAAAATGTGGGAAAAGGTAAAAATGCTGGTTACCAGCATTTTCTCCTTTTTCCACAATGTTATCAAAAAGCTGTAAAAGTTCGGAATTGATTGAATTGATAACATTTGCAGATGAAAAATTAGACATAGCTGAAATGATATGATTTTTTTTCTGAAAGAGATGTTAATGTTTTGAAAAAGGGAAAAGAAGTATTGGTTACCAGCAATTCTTCCATTTCCAAAAATGCCCTGAAATCATTTTCAATGTTAGAATTACTAAATACTATAGTTCTTAACATGGAAAACTTTGATGTTTGGGTTAAGAGCTGACAACAGGCAACACCCTTTAATATGGCTGTATGTATGAATGTATTTTATTTTTTGTCTACGAATTCTTATTGTGATTATATAATGTATTTAAAATTATAAACTAATATTTACACCTTATTGTCTTGCTTATTGCATGAAACATATCTGTCCTTGTATGAACTGTCATCTAAAGTGGCCAGTTATATATTGTAACAAGCATACGGAAGGCCAAATATTCCTATGCTACGTATTCTTCAGCAACACCACAGAATGTCTTTGGAAATTTGATTGTTCTGCTGTATACCCTAAAAATAGAAAAAAAATCATAATCTCTTTTTCAATTCATCTCAATCTGAAAATCTGGGGAAGAAAAAAAAAAGGAATTATTGAAATGGGTGTTTTTATACTCCACTTCATTCTATTTGACGACAGAATAACCTCCAGCATAATATCCAGCATAATTATAATTGGACTGTTGGATTGTTGGTGCATCTCCAACCCTTTACTAATTTACTTCACATGTTGTTTGTACTAGCAAGGAGTTGGGGTATGTCATAGTGCCCCAATGGCAGCAAAAGTACACGTAGTAGGTCTTAAAATGCATCTAAATTTGAATAATAACAGAAGTATGGAAATTATGGAAGGTGACAATCTGTTATTTTGCAGCCCGTGCAAGTGTTAGTTAATGGCAGAAAATGGAGTTTAAAAGTAGGTCAAAAAGTTGCCATGTCTCTCTGTCCTTTGGTTTCTTTTACCTGATTTCAAAAATCTTTTGTTTTAGCCATCAAATTACACTTGCATTGATCATAAAACAACATATTGTCATCTTCACAATACTTTCCATACATTATTTAACCCTTTCCCAAACAAGCCCTGGTTTTTACATGTCTGCAGTAAAAGTCTTTTAAAAAAAACTGTGGGAAAAGAAGAAATTGCTCGTAACGAGCAATTTCTCCTTTTCCACAGTGTTTATCCTTTTTGAGAACTTTCTGCCATTTTCTCAAAATCTAAAATTGTCGTCCGCAAACTCTTTCAGTTTGGAAGAGTCCAAAATTTGTCGTTTCGGATAGGGTTAAAGTCAAAACTGGTTTGTTCAACCCATTACCACACAATCCCTACTTTTGACAACCCTGAGACAGAAGCCTTTAGAAAACATGGTGGGAAAAGGAGAAAATGCTGGTAACCAGCATTTTCTCCTTTTCCCACCATGTTTTCTACCCTATCAAGGACAATTTTCATAATCTGAGCTACCTTTAATTAACAATGTAATTCAGCATCTTTCACTAAAATAGACGACACTTTTGTGAATGAAGCCAGGCTTGACTGAATCAGCGATGCATTTGTGTAACTGTCAACATGATATCAGTCATACCAATTTGATAAACTATAATATTCTTAATTTCTGGAGTTTTTACTTTTACCAATATCTGAAGTAACATGCACATGGACATCCCAGCAAAACCCAGAGAGAACTGAATCATACTCATGGATTACTTATATTATGCATTAAATTAACCACTGAGTCATGAAGTAATCCTGAAGCCCTTTATAGCTGTTCAGCTGAATAAAAATCAGGACATTACTAATGTCACAAATGGTATAGAAGGACTGTATAGCCCTAGGTGACAATATCAAATTCAGTCACACAAGAACAGCAGTAGTTATCTCAATTGTCTACTTTGTCCTACAGAACATTTTTAAGAATTCCGCTCCATTTTTAACCCAGTCTATAATGATGGGTTCATTCAACATCAAGATGTGACAGCAAAATCTTCTTACAGTATACCAGTAATCTTATATCTACAATGATTCTCTGGGTAGATGGCCTGTGAGTTGAACCACTGAAACAGTAATACATGCATTCAATTTTCACTAACCAGTCATGTAAATAAGAATATGGCTGTTGAAATAAAATCTGTTTTACCTAATTAAGTTACCTGAAAGCAGATGGCCAAATTCTTTGTCTACTGGAATGGAATGATGAAAGAGTCAGAAACCAAGGCTAATCTGCATCTTCATAGTATGATTCTGTTTGTGTATCACCATGTCGGAGGATCCATTCGCATTGGCCAGAGAAGTGCAAAATAGTTCCCTCTGTACTCTGAAATATCATTTACAAAACAAGTGAGAGCTCCAAATATTGTTAAACCCTTTACCACACAATCCCGACTTTTAACGACCCTGAGATAGAAGCCTTCTGTAAACATTGTGGGAAAAGGAGAAAATGCTGGTAACCAGCATTTTCTCCTTTTCCCGCAATATTTTCGACCCTGCTGGAAACAAATTTCGATTTTTGAGTTATGATAATTTTGTCGTCTGCAAATGCTTTCCATTTGGACAGGTCTATAATTTTGTCGTTTGGTAAAGAGTTAAACATTTTATGAAGGTTAAACTCTTTGGTTACATGAAAATGACTGGGGAAATGAAAGTGACCTACACATCAGTTTTTAGAGGTGTTTCTCAAGAGTTCTTCCACATTAGAAGAAGTATAGACTTTACATTTCATTAAAATTAGATACATGTAGGTCTACAACCTCCAACACAATCAAACAGTGGCTGTATCTCTGGATCAGATGAAAAAAAAATTCATAAGGGCCATACTGCATGTACCACATGTATTAAGGAGTCCTTCAGTAGTCCCACCTAACATTATGTGTACAAATCGTTATGAAAATTACATACATACATTAGTTCTGCAAGGACAATAGTTGAAAATTGTCCAAGAAGAGCCCTTAACAAATCTGAGAGTAATTATGGACAGACCAGCAACCTGATTCTAAACTTTCCCCTTATCATTATCATGGGTATGCCTAGTGACTTAGTAATATACAGTGCTAAAAGCTTGGAACTGTTTCTTTTCCATCAAACCGAGCCACGGTAGCTTAGTCAGTAGCATGCAGCACTTGAGAAAGCGCGGGTCGTGGGTTCGATCCCAAGCTCGGAAAATTTCTTTCGGTGGATTGATGATAGTCCCTTGTGACAGGATTCATTCTTCTCCCACCTCTGACTATAGTCTCGACAATGGCTATATGGGATAACAGCCAGTGGCCTGGAAAGAAAATTGTGCATACAACTTGTAAAAGAGACTCCAGGAAAGCATGGACAGGTGCACTGGCTGCCACAATATAACTGAAATAATAATGGAAAAAGTGTTAAATAGCATACAATCAATCAATCTTTTCCCTCAATTTTCATTTAAAAAATTTTGCATTGGTATGTAGCCCATAGCTTGCAAGAAGTAATGTATGCAATAAGAATATAATCCTGCTCAAAATTTTCCAAAGCCATTTCTCAGTGGCGTTAGAACTAGGGATTAGACTAAATTTAGATCTATAATTAACCCATTACCACTCAGTCCCTACTTTTGACGTCCCTGGAAAAGAAGCCTTTTAAAAACATTGCGGAAAAGGTGAAAATGCTGGTAACCAGCATTTTCTCCTTCTCCCACAATGTTTTCTACCTAATCAATTGAGCCACACTGAAATTGTTGTCTGCAAATGCTTTCAATTTGGACAGAGTTCAACCCTCAAAAAACATGTTTTGAGTATAACCGTACCCTCTGAACTCAGGTTTAAGCATTACGTTACTATCCATGCATTAGACTCAATCGAAACTGGGTCAACGAGGCTGGAATATCCGAGGATCAGACATAATTATGCACATTTAATCTTTGCAATACCTGCACAGTAAATGGGTCAATCGAGTGCTGAATTATGCGTAAAAATGATCATTTTTATCAAACCATCCCATATTCATGGATCGAAAAGTTCTCCATGTTCTATAACAATAGTAAATGGAGGTGACTTACCGATCGTAAACGGGTTTCCGTGCGAACTGAAATCCGCATCTATTTTCCGGCTTTTCGCTCATTTTTTTTATTTGCATGGGGTTTTTAGACGAAAGCAATTTCTAAAATAGACGCCCGTTTGTTCTGTTGTATCGCTCTTCGCAAGACTTCAGCGAATTCGGTTAATAAACTTGCTCTCCTGTCGAATTTGAACCTTCACGGTCCTCCATTTTGTATTTTCGTTTACCTTAGTTTCAGGCTGTCACGTGATCATTACGTCATGATCAACGATGTAAACAAAAATTTAGTCGGCTTGGTTGGAAATGTGCTAGATTGAAATTTAATTCTTCTGTCAGCGAATGGAACTTTGACCAATCGCACATTTAAAGAGTGTCATCCTCATATTAATTTACATACTTTTATATGGTGTGATATGAATTTACTGCTTTTTAACGTCTCCCACTGTTTACATTTGGACGCTATTGTTACTTTAAGCCTCAGGTTTTATCAAAGCACTAGGCTAGGACTCTATAATGTCTGGCCTAACAACACTCTTGCATGACCTTCCATGCCAGCAAGGATCACAAAAGGAGTTTCTCAACAACTGTGCTACATGATGTAAAAGAATTCTTCTTCGTTGATTTCACATTTATGGAAGATCCTATGTTTTAAAAATCCTACGAGGAAGGTGTGCAAAAGAATTGTGGAAAAAGGAGAAAATACTATTAACTAGTATTATTGCTTTTTTCACAATGTTTTTTGCCCTATCATAGACAAATCATATTCATTTTCGACCTGATTTAGTTTGTCTGCATTTGCTTTACCTGTGGATTTGTCTAAAGTTTATCAGTTGGTGGAATGAAGCCAAACACTAGTTCTCTGCCATTTAGATATGTGTAAGATTTCGGAAATTCTTTTATTCTTTTTTTAAATTGAGGCTTGTTCTGGAAGGTAGATATAACCACTGTCTATATCAGGTGATCAAGTATCCAGGCGCGGAGCCCTAACAGGTGGTTACTATGACAACAGAAGGTCAAGGCTAGAGTTACACAAATCTAAGGAAGAATACGCAAAAAAAGTGCAGCAACAGGAGACAGAGTACAAGGAACACAAATCCAAACTAGAGGAACTTGAAGGGCAAATCAATAACATGGTCAGCGAGATGCAGAAGATGGAGACCAGGAATAGTAAAAACAGGTCAATTAATTGAAATTCTGAGATCTTTTGCAGACACTGTAGATAAGTGATAAGCCTGTACAAGATGTGTAGCCTCATTTTAGATCTTCCCTGTTTGGCATTGTTAGCTTAACCCTTTCCCAAACGACAAACTTTTGGACTAGTCCAAATTGAAAGCATTCACAGACGATAATTCAACTCTTGCTGAAAAGATGATTTGTCTATGATAGGGTAGAAAACATTGTGGGAAAAGGAGAAAATGCTGGTTACCAGCATTTTCTCCTTTTCCCACAATGTTTTCAAAAGGATACTATTCCAGACCCGTAAAAACCAGGGATTGTTTGGGAAAGCGTTAATATTGTGACTACAGCTTTGAAAACATGATATTCTGATCATCACAACTGGCTTGAAATCTCAGTTTTTCTTGCCATACAGCAAAAATTTAGACTTATCAAATTGAAAGCATTTGCAAGCAGCAGATTACTCATAACTTCGGTGATAGGTATTGTACTTGAAAATCTAGAAAACATAGTGGGAAAAGGGGAAAATGCTGGTCACCACAATTTGCTCCTTTTCCCACTCTCTTTTCAAGTCTTTAATTCAGGTTGTTAAACTCTGAACTGTCTGGTAAAAGATTAATGGTGAAGAGTGTGTACTATATTTATTGAAAAGGTTCATTCAAACCTATATTTGATAACCAGAAGGTTTGTAATATAAGAAAATACTAATGTTGATAATGACTCTTAGAATGTATGTAAGGTGATGAATGTATATAATGTGAAATAAATAAAAGTCTCTTTACAGTCGAATTGGATTAATTCATGAATTTCCATATTATATATTACAGAGACACATTTGAGAAAATGAAGGCTGATGTGAGATTGATGTCAGAAGAATTGAAGAATTTACAGAAAAGTCAACCTGGCAAGGTATTTTAACATAATTAAAACCCTTAGTCTTGACAGCATTGGAAAAAAATGGGATCAGGGTAAACCACTTGTCTGATAAATAGGCTCAGTTCTCTTAAATTTTTGATACCATTAAAATAGGATAATGTTTCTGTCATTTAAATCATTGCTATTTGTATGAATTTTAGTAGCTCTTGTTAAAGCTGTAAAGATAGTCTTTCCAGTGTTTAATCAAAGCAAAGTGTCTGACATTTCATGATATTAATCCTTACTTCCACAAAAGCAACTGTACTAGTGAATCGCATGCTAAGGTTCAATACTTTCCAGAAAATTGGGGAAACAGAATCTGCCACAGTAAAATTTCTCAGACACATTCAAAACTTAATCATTATGCTAAACAAAACAAAATGATTAATATCTATTCCACAAGGGACGAAGTGTCACCAATTTGCAAACCAGTCTTGAAGCAATGAAAGCCACAGCCCAGTCTCTGAAGGAAGAATTAGGAACTGATCTGCTTTCACAACTCAGTGCTGAAGACCAACATGAAATGGATCAGCTGACTGATCAAATCAAAGGTCTCACACAGCAGAATAAGGACTCCCTGAAAGAAAGAATTAAGGTAAAAATGTTCATTGTATAGCCTTTATGTTTGTTCAGATCCCTATTGCTGTAATGATTTCTATTCATTATATTACAACATGAGTCGTTTACTTCAGTCATGCGCCCAAGGAGGTGGGTGTGTAATCTCGGATACATGTTTTTCTATTGTCATAGAAATTTTTTTCACAACTATCATGTGTGTTACAGAACTATAGTTAACTTTTCATCATCCTGTATCATTTTACCAATCTGTGATTTTTCAGTGTTTTACAGTTATAATTAACAATGATTTGAAATCCAAGACATGGCCATTAGCAATTTAGAGCCTTTCAGATTTTCATTATGAATTTGTGAGGTTTTTAGTAACTGCCATTTATATAGCAGGGTTTTCCATGACGCACAAATCCTGCGTCATTGACGCAATTTCAATTCAAATGACCCCCAAAATAAATGACAGTGTGTCATCGGGTGACGCAACTTTCCAAAATCTAAATAATGTACGAAGTTGAATGAAGCGTCATAATTCCAAGTCTGTTCTTGCTTCAGTGTCAGACGAACACCATCCTTTTTTTAACTATAGGGTTTATTTTAGATAAAAGTGGTTTTCCGGTAATTTATTTATAGAATAAGACTGGTTTACGCATTATTGCCAAAATGTATATTGGACACATGTCATAAATATGGGCCCAGTCAAAGTCTTGGTTGGGCTCTCTGTATTTCATAGCATATTTTACACGACTTCCGGTATGTAAAAGTACACATTACCGGTCTGTGCTGTTAGCGGAAAAATAATGTCATGACGAAGAAAACTGTAGCATTCTTCTATCGTCTGCTTCCTACAACTGCCGATCAAGCCACGTCAAGCAGTGATTCAGACGAAAATGTTTGGTCTGACAAAAAATAACATTTGCCTTTCCGTCAGAAATGATCGACCGACTTTTCAATCTTGGAAGTGGCGTTTACAAGGTAAAATGCATTATAAATCATGTTTGAAGTTGATGACGAGGAAATCCATATTTTTGACCCCCAAAATTAATGAAATGACCCGCAACTAATGAGGAAGGGGGTCACAATGACCCCCAATTTTCAAAGCCTAGGGAAAACCGTGATATAGTCTATAAGCCATTTGGTTATGCAATGAACAAAAAGTTGAGAGTTTGAACCATACTATGTGAAAAGGGGGCATAATTATTCTGCAAAAAATGTCAACTCAGTCCGTGTAGACTGACCTGAGCTGAAACATTTTACTTTTGTTTAAATATTTGCATGACCTAAGACCAGTGTAACTCATGATTTAGACGACTAATCA
Organism: Tridacna crocea; assembly: GCA_943736015.1. Taxonomy (NCBI): domain Eukaryota; kingdom Metazoa; phylum Mollusca; class Bivalvia; order Cardiida; family Cardiidae; genus Tridacna; species Tridacna crocea. Next base: position 58,139,010 of record OX031064.1, on the reverse strand, counting down.
CAAAATGGACTTAACTCTTTACCAAACGACAAAATTTTAGATTGGTCCATATTGAAAGCATTTGCAGATGACAAATGTGAATAAAAAATTGAAATTTGTTAGAGGAAAGGAAGAAAACATTATGGGAAAAGGAGATAATGCTGGTTACCAGCATTTTCTCTTTTTCCCACAATCTTTTCACAAAGAGTCTTTAAACAGAGGTGTTTAAAGTCAGGAGTGTGGTAAAAGATTAATATATCCATAATTTGTGTAATGACTTACTTGATATGATGCTTCAGAAAGATGCTGTAAAACCCTTTTCACCAGAGCACTATTCATTATTGAACAAGGTAAAACTTTCAGACTTTTGTGTGTTTGTTCTCATCATTGTTCTGTGTGTTTTATACAGCTTGAGGGCGAAAAGAACAAGCTAGAGAACCTGTTGTACAACAACTTAATGAAGAAAAGGGAGAGAATTCTGTCAGAGATGCAGGAAGAACAAGTTCAGAATAGACAGGAAAAACTTGATAACTCTGCTGATGAACTCAAGAACGTGGATAATCGATTAAATGAACTCAAAGTACATTTGAAAGGTGAGCTGTAATACTACAATTTTAAACGTGTTACTTTTTACCAGAGGACACAAGTATTAGACTGGTAGAAATGTAAAGTATTTGCAGATGAGAAATCATTTGGTACAAAACCTGCAATTTATCTCTTCTTCAGGGATTATTTTGTAAAGGGTTGAGTTAAGTGGACTTTCTTGTTCAGAAAAATGACCTAATGCAATGTAATTTCAAGCTTGTGAGCCAAAATGTTCTCAAAGATGTCAACTCTAATATTACTGCACATTCTGTGCAGTCAGATCCTGATCCACACAGCCTGCAAAATTAATCACAGTATGTGTATGAACTTGTGCTTAGTGGACTAGTATTAAAATGTTTAGCTAGGCTTGGTTACTAAAAAGTGAATTTTTTAGATATACAATTTCCTGCAAAGACTCATGGTGGGATAAGAAAAGAATGTTAGTTATTTCTTTCTTTTGCTTTTCTGTTGTCAATATTCTTATTTTCTTTTTAGAACTTGATGAAAATTTGGAAAAAGTGAACAAAGAACAGAAAGAGCTTCAAAATAACATGGAGTATTGGAAGGTATTAGTTTATGTGTGATATTTGCTTGCTACAATCTTGTTGGTTTTCTGTTGCATGTATGTTTCTAGCTCATCAGAGGAAACTCTTTTGTCAGTACATTTGGCTTTAGCAGCTTACCAGCTGAATCATCTTTGAATGAAATAATTTTCTTGGTCCATGTTCAAAACAAGAAGCAAGTGATTAGATTTAAGATCGGAAAACCTACAAAGCCTTATACAGATCTACACTTGTTTGTGAAGCTACCAACATCATTTTGCAAATGATTTGTTTAACCCTGTACAAAATTACAAAATTTTAGACTGGTCCATTTTGAAAGCACTTATGGACGACAGAATGAATGTAACGAAAATTGAAATTTGTTTCTAGCAGGGCAGAAAACATTGTGGGAAAAAGAGAAAATGTTGGTTACAAGCATTTTCTTCTTTTCCCACAATGTTTTCAAATGGCTTATTTTGCAGGGTCGTTAAGTCTGGATTGGGTGGTAAAGGGTTAAATACTAGATATAGGAAGTACTTTTCAGTTCTTAACTCATTACCAGACAACAATATTTTAGACTGGTCCAAATTGAAAGCATTTGCAGACAACAAAATAAAAGTGACTGAAAATTTGAAATTGTTTTGTGAAGGGTAGAAAACATTGTGGGGAAAAGGAGAAGATGCTGGTTACCAGCATTTTCTCCTTTTCCCACAATGTTTTCTAAAAGCTTCTTTCTCAGGGGTGTTAAAAGTAGGGATTGTGTGGTAATGGTTAATCAAGTTGAAACCTTTTCATGAGACTGTTCTCATAAATATATTCCCCATTTCAGGGACAAGAAAAGGAGCTCCAAGATAAATTGAGTGATGACTCCAAAGAGCTTGACAAGATAACAAACAAACAAAGTGTTCTCTTGAAAAAGGTAATCATTTTTGAAAAACGGATGTTTTAGATACAGCACATCTTCAATGCACAAGGTTGAAGAGCACAATCAAATCTCTTTACCTGGTAAAGAAAACTGCAGCTTCTGCTCAACTGAACAAGACTTGACAATATTTCATACTCTTCATTTGAGTCATTGTGGCCTTTCATGCTTGGACTGACGTTCATTTGAGTCATTGTGGCCTTTCATGCTTGGACTGACGTTCATTTGAGTCATTGTGGCCTTTCATGCCTGGACTGACATATGCCTGTTAACTTTTAACATGTAATTAACTACTTATGATGACTGTCCCATTTTGATACTCCTTAAGGGTCATATTATGTCATGTTCCAGGTCACCCGTCTCTCAATCTGTCTGTCTGTGCATCAGCAATTCCTTGTGTGTGCAACTTCTCTAACACTTTTCATTGGAATAAGTTCAAAATTACCACACTGAACCTCTGTGATGTGTAGTTGTGCATGTGATATTTAGAATTTGGATATCTGCAGGCATTATAGATTTTAACCCATTTCACTGACAAGCCTCTTCAGGCATATATTCGCTGCATTGTAAAGCTCTTTTATGTGTCGGGATAGAAATGTATAGCCCAGATTGTCAGCAATTTTGTGCCTGTTTCAGGGTTTTCCCTCGGCCACAAAATAGGGGGTCATTGTGACCCCCTACTCAAAAATAATGGGGGTCATTTTGGAATTTGTGGGGGTCACAACAAAATGTAATTTGCTAAATCGCTTAAACAAAGGCAACTATTTGTGAAAGTATGTGTTCTTTTATGTGCAGCCTCTCGCTATGGTTAAGGGTTATTTTGTTTTTATCATAGGAATCGACCATTTCGTTGGCGAAGAAAGCCTGTTGTCGGCCAGAGTGGGAAGTCTCTGTTTCTTTTCGTGATAAAGATTATCCATTTTGGCCGAAAATAAACTATTTTCACCGATTAGATAAATGACCGATTCTTGTGTTTTGACACGCGGTCGCTTTCATGCCGCTGTTTTCAAAGAATAACAAGGTGTATCTCTAGCTAATATACAGTGAACCCTCGAGACTTTGAAATGATGTTCTGGTGCTCTTACCAGCCGCAGTATCGTCTGATCTTTGTTTAAGGGCTTTTCTTCCTTGCAGACAGCAAGAATGAAGTCGATTTTGACAGGAAACATATTGTTTTCATTTGAGATTGACTGGTTTAGTTTAGACCCGTTTAAAGACCGACGGTGTTTTAGTAAAATCGACACACAGTCCAGTGTTTCGTCCCAATTTTCCTTCATACTCCAGATTTTTCATCTGCTCACGATGTAACAGTGTCAGAGGTATATACAATCATTATTACCTCTTATATTTGTGTGTCCACCATGACGCATTACTGAAAAAAATGCAGGTCATTTTCCTTAAAAGTGCGTCAAAATGCACAAAATCGTGCATCAAGGAAAACCCTGCTGTTTTATATCTCTTGAAATTCTTGTCCATTCTCTAAGTTGAAGGTTACTGTGAAGGATTGGGGTAAGGGGATGTCAATGGTGTTATGTTCTTGATTGTTCCAGTTTGACTGCTCAAGTTTTTGTTTTTGAAGAAGGCACAGTTTGCTCTACAATTATCTGTTACAAACTTTGAAAATAGTGGGGAAGGTAGGTAGGTGGAGTAACTGTTAACTTTATTGCATCTGTGACCAAAATTTCTGTTTACAGAAAGATGATTGTATGAAGAAGATCAGAGAGTTGGGATCACTTCCAAGTGATGCATTTGAAAAGTACCAGAACCTCAATTCTAAACAGGTAAGCCTAATTACTTCCACATGTTAGATGCTAATTTACTCTGGTTTTTTTATAACTCTGCAATATTCAATTATGGCATCCCTGGCAGATAAAGCCAGTTATGCTTCTTAAAACTTTGTTGTTCATGTTAATCTCACAGAGAGGGAGTACCTTCTAGAGGATTTTTGCTGAAGTTTCATATGTCTAACATCACAAAAATTTATGTCACATGTTGTATTACCTGGTTTTCTTACTTGACTGATCTTTCTTTAAGAAGGTTTGTTAACTCATTACCAAATGACAATATTTTACACTGGTCCAAATTGAAAGCATTTGCAGATGACAAAATTAAAGCGATAAAAATTTGAAATTTGTTTTGTAAAGGGTAGAAAACATTGTGGGAAAAGGAGAAAATGCTGGTTACCAGCATTTTCTCCTTTTCCCACAATGTTTTCTAAAGGCTTCTTTCTCAGGGGCGTCAAAAGTAGGGATTGTGTGGTAATCAGTTAAAGGAAATCCCAAGCAATAGCATGTGGCTATATTGATTTAGTTTTTTTTTTAACCAAGTCTGCTGAAAAAAACTACACATGTTGCAAGATCAATAGAAAACTTTAGTATGGTGTTCTGCTGGGACAAATAATCATACATTGTTATGATAAACTCTCCCATCCTCAATGGACTGGTACTTTAGACAAGAACGGAGCAGTGTGTATATAATATGGCTTGCATCATGCGATAAGGGGCATTCGGACATTTGCTTAAAGTGTCATCTTGGATCAGCCTGCACAGACTAATCTGAGACTGCACTTTATGACTACATTAGACTTTTTTCTTCAGTAGATTTGGGCAGAAAAGAATATTACATAACAATGGAAAGTGTGGTTTCAGATAAGCCTGTGCGGACTGGGCAGGCTGATTGGAGACGACACTTTATGCAAATGTCAGAATGCCCCTTTTGGCTTGTTGCAAGCCATTTGGAGTATCATGCTTTGATCTACTTGTCCAGTATTACATATTTAGACCATCAAATCAGATCAGAGTTGGATTGATTATCCAACAGTAGCCAGCTTTGAAAACCATGTTGGAAAAAGAGCAACCATCTCTTAACCCTTTACCACACAACAAAATTCTAGACTGGTTCAAATTGAAAGCATTTGCAGACGACAAAATAAAGGTGACTGAAAATTTGAAATTTGTTTTGTGAAGGGTAGAAAACATTGTGGGAAAAGGAGAAAATGCTGGTTACCAGCATTTTCTCCTTTTCCCACAATGTTTTCTAAAGGCTTCTTTCTCAGGGGCGTCAAAAGTAGGGATTGTGTGGTAATGGGTTAATAACGTTTTTTGCTACTGTAATTTCCACATTAGGAAAAAGTTATGCTTTGCACAATCATCTGAAGAAAATATAGTTTTTTTGTAGAAAATGGAAAATATTGTGGAAAAGGGAACAATTACTTGTAACAAACAAAATAGTCTTCTTCTCACAGTTGTTGAAAATCTGTTAACTACAGGGGTTTTTAAGACAAAGAAGGATAAATTTTTCTTAATAGTTACATTATACATGTATCTGTTTAACTTTCAGCTATTTAAAAAACTAGACCAGTGCAATGCTGAATTGAAGAAGTACAGTCATGTAAACAAAAAGGCTTTGGATCAGTTTGTTAACTTTACAGAACAGAAATCTAAACTTATCAAGAGGAAGGAGGAATTGGACAGAGCACATACTGTAAGCTCCTTTTGATTTCTTTTCAAGATTACAGTGTTGATAAATTGGCGAACTAGCACTGATAACTTGACACGGGGAATGTGTTATTCGCCCTTAACAATACCTGAACAACAAAACTCTCCATTGTGACAAAACATTTCATGTCTGTTTCCAGTATTTTTAACTACCTTTTATTGTAATGTATGAATAGTTGTTGGTTGGTTGTGTTGGGGTTTAACGTCACTTTAACAGCTATGGTAAATGGGTGAACTAGCACTGATAACTTGACACAGAATGTGTTACTTGCCCTTAATAATACCTGAACAACAAAACTCTGCATTGTGACAAAAAATTTCATGTCTGTTGCCAGTATTTTTAACTACTTTTTTTGGTAATGTATGAACAAAGAAGACTTATTGCAATCTACATGATATTAACTCATTACCAAATGACAATATTTCCGGCCTGTCCAAATCAAAAGCATTTGCAGACGACACAATAAAAGTGACTGAACATTTGACATTTGTTTTGTGAACGCTAGAAAACATTGTGAGAAAAGGAGAAAATGCTGGTTACCAGCATTTTCTCCTTTTCCCACAATGTTTTCTAAAGGTTTCTTTCTCAGTTTCGTCAAAAGTAGGGATTGTGTGGTAATGGGTTAACCCTTTACTCCATAGATACTCATTTGTACACATTGCTTGTAGGAGCCTTTGGAAAACATTGTTGCAAAAGGTGAAATTGCTCATGACGAGCAATTTCACCGTTTGCCAATCTTTTCTATGCTATCAAAAGGTGTCATATACACATGAAAAACGGCTTCAACCGTGCTGTTATTTAGGGTCAGTTAGAGATACCATAGAAATGCCTTATGGGGTAAAGGTTTAACTCTTTACCATACAATCTGGACTTTCAACTTTTTTTTTTTTCAGTCCATTATCGACCTGATGAATGCATTAGATCACAGAAAGTATGAGGCAATTCAATTAACATTCAAACAGGTAAGTTTGTTTGTGATATCAATATCACCATAGTTATACTATTCAGCAATATTTTAGACTCTTTCATCTTGAAAACACATGTTAATGTCAGCCACTGAAAGGTTAGAAAACATTCTAGGAAGAAGGAAAAAATGGGGGTTTCCTCCCTTGAGGTTTTTGGAGAATTCTTTCTGAGAGTTGTAAAACAAGGGATCAATTGGTAAGACGTGAATGCTGAGTCTGAGCACTGTCAAATACCTCAGTCAGTATAGCAAGTGGCATATAATACAGAGTTGCAAGTTCAAATGAGGGTATGGCCAATTTCATTATGCAGTATATGGTGTTGTTGTATGAATCATTCTAGTTTTATCATGAAGAATGTATTGTTTTTATATGGCAATCTGGCTCATGACTAAAGTAAGATTGTTGTGTGCAGAATTTGTAATGCAGTGAATAGTGCACTAACTGCAAATGTTATTAACCCTTTCCCAAACAGTTCCTGGTCTTTACGGGTCTAGAATAGTAGCTTTTTAAAAACATTGTGGGAAAAGGAGAAAATGCTGGTAACCAGCATTTTCTCCATTTCCCACAATGTTTTCTACCCTATCATAGACAGAAACCTTCTTTTCAGCAAGAGTTGAAATGCTTTCAATTTGGTCTAGTTTATAAGTTTGTTGTTTGGGAAAGGGTTTATGATATAAAATAGTGGAAAAGTGTCAAACAAATGGAGTGGATGGGAAACTTTGAGAAGGTAGCAGATCCCTGTTTCAGGCAACAAAATGTACTCCAAAGTTGTTGACCGCCGTTTTCCCTTAACCTTGCATACACAGAAAAGACCAACCCATGGTGTCTTGTGTATTTCAACTGCAAATGTTTGTACATTTTTAATAACTTCAAATGTTGAATTTGTATTGCCATTCAGAATTCATGAGGACATACCTGAGGAAGATAAAATGTGGAAACATTGTGAAAAAAAACACTGGTTACTATCATTCTCTCCTTTGCCAACAATGTTATCTTCCCTTTGAAAGATAGATATTTTGTGCAACATTTATCTAGACTACTGTTATTTTTTCCAATTTTGTCTAGTCCAAAATTTTGGGGTTTTTTTGGCAATGAGTTACAAGATTTGTATTCCACAGGTATCAAAATACTTCAGTGAGATATTTAAAAAGCTGGCACCAGATGGACATGCTGTGCTTGTTATGAAAAAAGGAGACACAGATCAGGTATTGTGTTTTTGCTCTGCAAATTTCAAAGAAAATACTGTAGCTCTGGCATCTTCATCATGTGTCATTGTTGTGTTGCAGAAAATTTGAAATTTTGTAATATCTCTGCTTTGTCTGAGGATATTTATTTTACGCTTAGACAAGTGTTAATGATCAAAAAGGGGAACTGATACAGAGTAAAGGCCCTTTTTTCGACTTAACTTTCACTAGAAATCAAGTAACTGCAGCGGAGCTTTGGCACATGCATGTAGTGCTGTTTTTAAATTGTGACCTGTCACGTGAAAAGAGGCAGTCTGGGAATTCTTTTAATCAAATCTGGGAATTCTTTTAATCAATTAAATGAAAACTGATTGAAGACAATGCAGGTCAATTTACATCGATACTTCAAGAATGATTGTATAACAAGGTAGAATGATCACTTTACAGATAGAAAATATAAAAGCGAAAAGTGTCGGCCCTGGTCAGCCTGTGCAATCTGGGCAGTCTGACCAGGGTTGACACTTTTTGTAGTTTCCAGATGGTCCCTTTTTGTATGATGGGTCACAATTATTAGATGCATTTTTTTAGTTGATATATAAGGTTTGCGACCCTTTAACTCTTTACCACACAATCCCGACTTTTAACGACCCTGAGATAGAAGCCTTTTGAAAACATTGTGGGAGAAGGAGAAAATGCTGGTAAGCAGCATTTTCTCCTTTTCCCACAATGTTTTCTACACTCCAAAAATCAAAAATCAGTTTTTGATTCACATTTATTTTGTCTGCAAATGCTTTCCATTTGGAGTAGTCCAAAATTTTGTTGTTTGGTAAAGAGTTAACCCATAATCCTTTACCAAATAACCTGGGGTTTTCACAGCACTGGGACAGGAAGCTTTGAAAATTTGGTGAGGAAAGGAAAAAATGCTGATAACCAGCATGTTATCCTTTTCCCTTGTTTTTTTTTTTTTTTTTTTATACCCTTTTAAAGAACTTAACCATTTACCAAACAATGCCGACTTTTGATGACGCTGAGAAAGAAGCCTTTTGAAAACATTGGGAGAAAACGAGAAACTGCTTTTGGAAGTTTCATGTGCAGATGTATTGAATTTGAAGAGTTCACAGTTTTTCAAGTGGGACAGGATTAATAAAATAATCCAGAAAAAGAGGCTTTTTTGAAAATGCTTATAACCAGCATTTTCTCCTTTTCCCACAGTGTTTTCTACTGTATTTGAAGTTAAAAGCAACAGTTACCTACCAGTGGGAATATATAAAGAAACAATTGCTAAATGTATACAATAAAACATCAGCTTTCTCTTACAGGGTGACGATGACGAGGGCACACAATCTCAAGATGTACCACTTGTAGAACAGTTTACAGGTGTAGGAATAAAGGTAATGTGGTATCTTGTTGTCATTTAACCCTGTACTAAACAATCCCGGGTTTCAGTGACCTTGAAAAAGGAGCAGTTTGAAAACATCATTGGGAAAAGAAAATGTTGGTAAGCATTTTCTCCTTTTCCTGCAACATTTTCTGCTCTTCCAAAGTCAAGTTTCAATTTTTGAATCACATTTATTTTGTCGTCTGCAAATACTTTCAATTCGGTCAAGCCCAAAATTTTGTTGTTTGGCAAAGAGTTCAAATCTGGGAACAACATTTTCAGTTTTGCTGTTTTCAATGAAACCATTGGTCTATTGTCATAGATCTGGCTGCATTATGGCCATTCCAAAATATTTTGTAGTGTCTGATATTGCTGAGGATATACACTTCAAACTTGGAGAAGTTGTTATCCATCCAAAGCAGAACTGGGTCCGTATTCACAAACTATTCTTTTGAATATTCTTAGTTGTATTCTTTTGAATTTTGTCAGTGTGAAAGTAACAGTTCTTCTGATTGGCTAAACAAAATGGTTTAGCCAATCAGAAGAACTTTTACTTTCATAGTTAAAAAATCTTAAAGAATAAGATAAAGAACATTCTTGTGACACAGTGATGCTCCTTTTTTGACTCTTAATTGAAAAAAAAACCTGCATTGGAGTGATGGAACCTGCATATGGTGCTCTTGTTGTCATAATATTTTGTAAGTGTTGTATGAAAGGAAAACTTGAAGAAGACTTAGTTGAGAGAGATACTTCTTTAACCCTTTACGTAACAACGAAATTTTGGACTAGTCAAGTTAGAAAGCATTTGCAGACAAAAGAATAAATGTTAATGAAAAATTGTAATTTGATTTGGGAAGGATAGAAAACATTGTGGGAAAAGGAGAAAATGCTGGTTACCAGCATTTTCTCCTTTTCCCACAATGTTTTCATAAGACTCCTTTGTTAGAGTTGTTAAAAGTCAGGATTGTGTGGCAAAGGATTAAATATGAGAAGAATGAATTGATATATTGACCTTAACCAAAGTATGTCTTGTCATACAATATAGTGGAGGGGGATATACTCTAATCGCTATGGCTGTCTGGCTGTCTGTCCATCTGTCAGTCCGTAGACAGAAATTTGTCTAGCAAAATACTCGCAACAGTTTTTCAAGTACTGATTTCAAATGTACACACTGTGTTCCTGTATATATGAAGCTGTGCATGTCCAATTTTCATGGCCCTGCTGTGACTAGTGAATTACTCCCCTTGAACTTTTTTCAACCCTTACTTTTGTACTAAACCATTCTGCATTCTGAGACAAAAGACCTGTTTTGTGACAAAGAGGTGGTGGGGTATGATCATGTTTAGTAGCTCTAGTTGTACATTTAATGTAAGTCAGTGAATACCTTCCATTTAACCCTTTACCAGATAACAAAATTTAAGTGGAAAGCATTTGCAGATAACAATTTTCATTTGGCTAAAATGGTTGGATGTTTCTTTGATAAGGTAGAAAACATTAATGGAAAGGAGAAAATGCTGGTTACAAACATTTTCTCCTTGTCCCACAATGTTTTTACTGTCTGAGGAAAGTGAAAACACGGAATTTTTTGGTAAAGGGTTAAATATGGTCTAGATTTTTTTTCCCAAGTATAAACCTGACTGAGAATTTCAATTTTTACCCCCTCTCTAAGCCGCTGCATTTTTGTTTCTGTGTTGTCACTTGTAATTTTTTCTTTAAAAAATAATGCCCTTTTGGCTAAGTTCAAGACATTGACTTAATTTTTACAGGTATCATTTACTGGTAATAAGGCAGAGATGAGAGACATGCAGCAACTATCAGGAGGGCAGAAATCTCTTGTGGCCTTGACCTTGATCTTTGCCATACAGAAATGTGACCCAGCTCCCTTCTACCTCTTTGATGAAATTGATCAAGCTCTGGATTCACAACACAGAAAAGCAGTGGCAGGTATGGTTAGAAGTTTTTTTCTAAAGAATTGTGTGGAGTTTTTTGTGTGACGCTTTAGGAAGAACAAGGATTTTCTCCTCTTCCCAGAGTGTTTGTTCCCTTTTCTCGGACAGATTCCATTATTGGAGCTATACTTAATGTGTTGACTGAAGAATCTTTCCATATATTTAAAAAATTGATGTTTTTCTGTCTTGAATACAGGTCTAACATTGTGACTGAAGGATAAATGATTTTTAGGGAGACCTGGCTTTATGAATTCTTATGTCCATCTTTCATGTTATGATATCTGCTTCACATGCCCTGAACCCCTTGTCTAGTTTCACATGCATGACTAGCTTGCCTGCAGACCTGAGGAGTGATGGTTTCACATACCAGTCTCCAAGGTCAAGGTCACAGCCGAGGTTCAAATGTCACATGGGGAGGGAGGCAGGAAATGCCTGTTTCGGCAAAAAAACACTCACAGCTTATCAGGCAGTGGAAGGGGCCAGCTTTGCAGCTGACTTTATAGAACTTTGTGAAAAAGCACAAACACACAAAAAAGATCAAGGTCACCCAACGTTATAAATGAGCCATGCTCTGTGAAAAGGAGGCTTAATGCATCTGCAGAAGTTTGTGGCCTAGGTCAGCCAGTGTTAGTTTGCCTAGGCCAACCTGGGCAGAGACGTTTCACTTTTGGGAACTTTTTTGCATTTCCAAGAACCATTTCACCTCAAGACTCTATCATTTTAAAGAAAAAAATGGAGATACTTGATTCAGAATTATGTGATGACTTCCATGGTATAATGCCTCACACAGATATATTTCTCTTTACCAAACAATACTGGGTTTTTACGGCTCTGAAACAGAAGCCTTCTGAAAACAATGTAGGAAAAGGAGAAAATGCTGGTAACCAGCATTTTCTCCTTTTCCCACAATGTTTTCTACCTTTTCCCCTAGAAAATTCAATTTTTGAGTCACATTCATTTTGTTGTCTGCAAATGCTTTCAATTTGGACCAGTCTAGAATTGTGTCGCTTTAGAAAGGGTTAAGCCCGCCTGGATGGCTCATTGGTGAGCGTGTCTGACTCATCATGACCTGGTGGTTGTGAGTTCGATACTAGGTTGAGGTGAACTTTCTTTCCGGCGTATTTTTGGATCTCACCTCTGCTGAAGCATGTGAGGAAAGTAGTCGGTGGCTTTGGAAAGAAAGTTGTGTTAGCCCTGGTGTGAGAAAGCCAGGAAACATTTGTGCGTCGCCGACCGCCATGATATGACCTTAGCTGTTAAAGTGGCGTTAAACCCCAATACAACCAACCAAATAGAAAGGGTTAAGCCTCCTTTTCTCAGACCATGGATCATATGTTATTTTGAATTTTAAGACATCCCATCTCATTAGCTGGAGCATTTTGTCTCTGGCAATCAGATAGCTAAGATGGAATTTAGAATCGGAATTTGTTATCAATGATGAATCTGATGTCACTTGTTACACGTTCATAATTTTTTCAGACATGATCCATGAACTCTGTCAAGATGCCCAGTTCATTACAACCACCTTCAGACCAGAATTGCTGGAACATGCTGATAAATTCTATGGAGTGAAATTCAGAAATAAGGTATTTCCTTATCAGACTACTGCAGTATACAAATGCAAAACAAAAAAAAACAAAAAATCTTACGTAAACAATTTGTATGCCAAATTAAAGATGTACAAGTTTTTTGTTAGACAGTTTTCGACAAATGGCATTAATTTCCTTCCAACATGGGTAGTTTTGACAGTACCCCCACAACTTCATATTCAGCCGTTCAGCAGTTATCACAAAAATCTTTTTACTTTACTTGACTTTTCTTATTTCTTAGGATCTGTTAACAACCCTTTAGTGTCAAAACCATTAAAGTTACATAAATAAGCTTGTTTCGTACAGCAGTATTACTGCAATAAAATCTTAATCCTTTCCCAAACAATCCCTGGTTTTTACGGGTCTGGAATAGTAGCCTTCTGAAAACATTGTGGGAAAAAGAGAAAATGCTGGTAACCAGCATTTTCTCCTTTTCCCAGAATGTTTTCTACCTTATCATAGACAGAAATCATCTTTTCAGCAAGAGTTGAATTGTTGTCTGCAAATGCTTTCGATTTGGTCCAGTCCAAAAGTTTGTCGTTTGGGAAAGGGTTAACCATTAGAGCTCCCAATAAGCCTTTCAGACATTTTCAACATAGAAATATGATCCAGTGTAGATAAAAGATTGACTGCAAGTTTTGTTCAGCCTGATCTAAATGTCCACTGGTCACAAAGGGAAGTGTAGTTGTGAAAGACACTTTGATGGTTAAAATTGTTAGAATTTTTATTTCGAAATTTCTGGTAGTCATTATCTGTGGAACAAGCACACTGTTACTGTAACATTTAACCCTGCTTTCTCAGATTAGAATCATTTATATCTTGCTTCTTTTATTTCTGTGACTTTTTTATCAATGTAGGAAAAAAAAAAAAGAAATAAGGTCAGAAATAGAGAAAGAATGACAGAAATTCATTTCTAGAAAAACTGACTGTTAAAGTAGGATAAATCACTGACAGTTGCCACAAATTTGCTGCATCAGTATATTTACCCAATTTCAGGTAAGCCATATTGACTGTGTGAGCTATGCTGATGCACAAGACTTTGTTGAGGACGACTCTACTCATGGCTGAAAGATGAGAAATAAGACTGTATATAGAGGACGAGACTATTTACTACTTACAACTGGAAGATGAACAAAACTCTACATAGTGGATTATTCTACTGATGACTGCAAGATGAGGAACAAGACTGCACATTTAACCCTTTACCACACAGCAAACTTTTAGACCTATCTGAATTGAAAGCAGTTGCAAACAACAATTTCAAAGTGGCTGAAATGGTGCATTTTTGCTTGGATAGGGAAGAAAACGTGGGAAAAGGAGAAAATGCTGGTTACCAGCATTTTCTCCTTTTCCCACAATGTTTTCAAAACGCTTTTTCCACAGGGACGTGGTAAAGGGTTAACCACAGAATGTTTGTTGACTTACCAAAGTACTATCTACATCTTGTGTTTCTTTTGTTTAACCCTTAACCAAATGACAAAATTTTAGTATGATCCAAATTGAAAGCGCTTGCAGACTACAAAATAAATGTAACTCAGAAATGGAATTTGTTTCCAGCAGGGTAGTAAACATTGTGGGAAAAGGAGAAAATGCTGGTCACCAGCATTTTCTCCCTTTCCTAAAATGTTTTCAAAAGTCTTCTCTCTCAGGGTCGTTAAAAGTGGGGATTGTGTGGTGGGTAAAGGGTTAACTCTTTACTGAACGACAAAATTTAAGACTGATCTAAATTCAAAGCACCTACAGATGACAAAATTAACTTGACTTAAAAATTGAAATTCATTCTAGAAAACAAAGAGGAAATTATTTTGCTGACTTGAGGTGTACAAATGGATTTGGAATGAAAATGAAGATAGTTGGGTCATATTTTTGCAAAGTTTCAGAAAGCAAAGTTCTATGAGCAGACTGCAAATTTTTTGTAGGCAGATCTTGATTTATGCCATCTGTACAAGTTTTGAAGTCACCTGTTTTTGGATTGAAAGAGATTAATGGCTCTTTATTTGGTGCAGATAAATATGTTAATTTGACAAGAGTACATGTACAGTTATCAATTAGTCGTGTCTTCTTTATATGTGAAAATGTATGGTGTTGTCAACTTTGTACTTGACATGTAGTTTCAGAGCTTCAGACAGAGGCAGTGATTTTGATTTCAAAATTGAAAATATCAATTATTTTCCATTAAACCCTATGTTGTGAGTACCCACAACATAAAGTTTCAAAGAGAAATAATGGATTTAGCATACCATCATTCCGTCTTATATGGAGCTCTGTAGTTTAATAGTTCAAATTCGGTAAGTTTGTTAAAAAGTTCTGTGCTTCTCACTAAATACTGAGTTATTGATCCGTCTTAATTTATAGAGAAATTTCTGACGGTAAATATCAGAATCTTAATCACTTTGAGCTCCTGACTTTTTAGTCCAATCCATGCAAATATCTAAAAACATACAACCGAAGTAGCTTTTAAAAACTTCATCAGAAAAGAAGCATTTGTTGATACAAGGAATTGCTCATTTTCCATGAAGTTTTTTTTAAATCATCAAGAAAAAAGAAATTCATTTTCTTGACTTGAATTTTTCCTTTTTGGCATTTACACTTTAATCATAAAGTTTTTTGACTTTAGAAAAAAAAGAACACAAGGCAACAAAGTTAACAGAAGTGTGTTGAAGGAATATTAGCTCTATGCCAAACAGTATTAAAAATTTTGGACTCTTCCAGATCCAAAGTATTTGCACAACATTTGGATATGAAATTAAATGTGAGAATTGAATATGAAAGGACTGAAAACATGGTGAAATAAAGAGGAAAACAGGATATCAGCATTTTCCCTCCTTTTTCTTACATTTTCAAAGGCTATCTTCTCCAAGTTGCCTAAAACGTAGGCCTGTGTTATAAATGATCAGTATGAGTGCTTTATCTGTTAAAGAGATAAAAAGTTGTAGGAGTCAGTATGTATTAATTCTTTACCACACATTCCCAACTTTTGACAACCCTGAGAAAGAAGCCTATAGAAAACATTGTGGGAAAAGGAGAAAATGCTGGTAACCAGCATTTTCTCCTTTTCCCACAATATTTTCTATCCTATCAGTCAGAAATCATCATATAACCACAAAGTTGTTGTTTGGTAGAGTTTTAAAAAAAAATTAACCACCTAGTTTTTTTTTTCTAGATACAAAGAGCTAGGCCTCAAAGTGTCAGGGAAATTTCTTGAAACTGCTTTTCTCCCATAAAGAAATTCTTCTCTCTCACCTCCAATGAAATTAGAAAACTGAAGTTCCAAATAGATGAAATGAAATGTTTTTGTTTTTAGTTTGACTGGAATTTTAAAAGGACAAATAGACTCGTTTTTGTATTCTTAACCCTTTTAATCAAACAGTCCCTGGTTTTTACGCCTCTGATATGGAAGCCTTTTCCCACGTTTTCTGCTGGGAAAAAAAATTCAGTTAGTTTATTTTGTCGTCTGCAAGTGCTTTCAATTTGGACCAGTCTGAAATTTTCTTGTTCGATAAAGAGTTAAATGATTCGCAAATTAATTCTTGTACATGATTTGACTGAAATGTCGTTATGTAGCTGAAGTCATATAGAATTATGGTTTGATGAAATTTTCTCTCCGAGGGTTTAATATGACCTTGAAAAAGCTATTATAAATTCTAAATGTTCCAGTTCAATCTATCTTTAGCGTTTTTGACTATTTTTAAGACATGATGTTCATTTAATTGTAATTTTCATTGTAAATGTTCAAATAAATATCATGGACTAGTATCACAATGTATTTTGTTTCACTACTGACCACTTTTAGCTCTACTGGCCCAAGGCCAGCTGGCTTATGTCATAGCCCAGCCTCATTCATGCATTATTCTGTCCATCTGTTTGTGCCTGTGCTTTTATTTCAAATGTCTTCTATGGAACTACCCATCCAATTTTGATGAAACTTTACATGGTAGTGTTGAAATCAAATCTTGTTTCAAACAACAGATCCCAAGGCTACCAAATTTGGCATATAGCTTCATGTTGTAGTTCACTTCTGAATTTGTTAAAAAATTTAGCCCTGGATTGAAATTTAGACTCATCTAATGAGTCTCACATTTCATGAGGCCTTTTATTGAGAAAACTGAGAAAATCTCCTTGTTTATAACCACATACACTAGATATGTATTTTTTGGTGTATTTTGTGGACCTCTGCTATGATTCAAGAAATTATAGTTCTGTGCTCAAAACTGGCTTCACCCTGGTGTCATGACTTTCTTTGGTATTATAGAGAATATACTGTCTTCTAGTTCTATACTCATTGGCCAAGAAATGTAATGTTTGGTGTATAGCCAGTGGAGCAATACAGTGTCGTCAAAGCCCTCTACACACACACAAAAAAACAATGCAACGTAAATCAAGATCAGCGAGGAAGTTCTGTGTTATCAAGTCTTGCACTACACAGCTCAAAAATGAGTCGACCTAACTTCCGCTGTTGATGCTCTTTGTTTTCCTCACCAGTGCACAATTTGCTTCATATGCCTGTGATCATGTTATGTCAAGTTTTGGTTTTACTTATGTGCACCCTAAAGGCAAATACAGATGAAAGAAGGCTTAAGTATTTGTCTTGATAACTTCTTAGATCACTGCGAAAACAAATTGTCTTGTCATTTATATCATCAAGGAACCTTATAAAAATGGAAGAAAATGCAGCCATCTTTCGGAAAAGCTGCCATTGGATAACTTTGTATTTTTTTACTGAACTGTCTACATCATCAGTCACATTCATCTGATTTTAAACTTGTAGGAATTGTTTAACCCATTACTGCACAAGAAAGTTTTAGACTGGTCCAAATTGAAAGCATTTGCAGACAACAAAATAAAGGTGACTGAAAAATTGAAATTTGTTCTGGGAAGGGTAGACAACACTGTGGGAAAAGGAGAAAATGCTAGTGACCAGCATTTTCTCCTTTTCTCACAATGTTTTCAAAAGGCTTCTTTCTCAAGGTTTTTAAAAAGTTGGGATTGTGTGGTAAAAAGTTGATGCAATGTAGTTCCAAAACTCTGTCAAATTTGGCTGATTTTGGTTTTAGAAAAGTTGTTGGTTGTATTGGGGTTTAACGGCACTTTAGCAGCTAAGATCATATCATGGCGGCTGGTGACGCACGTGTTTCCTGGCTTTCTCATACCAGTATTATTACTACACAACTTTCTTTCCAAAGCCACCGAGTACTTTTCTCACATGCTTTAGCAGAGGTGAGAGGCGAAAATACGCCGGAAAGAAAGTTTGCCTCAACTGGGTATGGAACTCATAACCACCAGGTCATGAGTCCAACACACTCACCACTGAGCCACCCGGTGGGCCCTTTAAAACAAGAGGACCATGATGGTCCTATATCGCTCACCTGAGTACCAAGCTGTAAAATTGAACTTGTGACCCCTGGACAGGGCCAGTTTTGACCCCCAGGGCATCCTAAGAGGTCCACGAGGAAATGCTACTTACAAAATATCAAAACTCTATGCCTTCTAGTTTCAGAGAATAAGAAATTTAAAGTTTTCCTTCTTTGTTCCTAAAGTTCAAACTTGTGAACCCCAGGGCCAGGGCGTTTTGACCCCAGGGGCATCTTATGAACAATCTTGGTAGAGGTCCACTTGGAGATGCTACATACCAAATATCAAAGCTCTGCGCCTTCTAGTTTCAGAGCATAAGATTTTTAAAGTTTTCCTTCTTCCTAAGTTTCAAACTTTTGACCCCCAGGGAGGGGCCAGTTTTGACCCCAGGGGCATCATATGATCAATCTTGGTAGACGTCCACTAGCAGATAGTACATACCAAGTATCAAAGCTCTACTGGCTCGCGACCAGTGGCGGCCAAGTACCAGTGGCGGCCATTTCTATGATATCGCGTTTGTGCGTAGATAAGCATATCAAAGCTCTTGGCCATATTAAAAAAGAAGAAACGGTGTGTTAAATAACCAATAAAAGTTGAAATTTGACGCAATGTAAGTAAGATTATAAACATGTATCCCCTGTTACCCCCCCCCCCCCCCTCCCCCCCATGTGTCAAAAAATCACTTCCGGGGGACTGACCTCCATTATTTTTATCGCCGATTTAAGCCTCAAATAATCCAAAAGAACAGAGTTTCAGTATCAACAATGCGACATGTACGATGATTTTTCACTTACCTCATCGATTAGTCCATTATCTATTTGTTAAAGTATTATATCCAAAATATAAACCAGAGCCACAAATCACACTATGCTTGCAGAAAGCAAGCGTTAAATGACGTCATGCAGAGGCATAGCTGTCCAGTTCAGTCAGTAACTATAGTCTTCTTCATAATCCTCATCATTGCTTACCAGGTTCCCCTTGGACGGTGCTCAGACAAAAATGATATTTATACATGAGTACTATTCTAGATTATCATATAAGTTTCATTTGTTATTTTATATTTTGATTTAGATCTAATTAAAAAATACTTGTAAATCCATAACATTTATTGTATTCCTGTACGACTTGCAAATGAAAAAAAAATGTGTAAAATGAAGTTTTTTCCCATTCTTCAACAGATGCCTGCAATATCCTATTTTAACGGCAAGACCATACATGGCTATATTAGGCCCATATAAGTATAGAACAAGCAACAAAAAACGTTATAGGCCTGCTCTTTTTCAAGGAAAATGGTCATTATGTTGGGGGGGGGGGGGGGGGAAGGAGGGGATAAATGAGCTTTGCCTACCATGTCGTCTAGTGTGATCATCAGTTTGACGGAGCCAGAATGTTGTTAAACTGCATCAGTCAAGTAGATCTATCTAGAATACATGACTGTATGAGGTCTTTGAAAAAACAATAACTGGAAAAAAGGGGGAGGGGTGTATATTAATGCAAATAAGTAGTAACCTTGTTTACAGTGCAATGTTGGGCATCCAGCAAATGATTAAGATTCTTTTTTGAAAGATGTCAAAGTCTCACAGAAGATGTTATTGGTGAAACTTATCAGATAATGATCAAGGATGGTAAATGTTATGAACAAAGACTTCAATTATCCTATTGAGGACACACAGGATGGTATGGACACACTGCATGGTATTGGACACACAAATACAGAATTGAAGTTTATAGACAGAGAAGTTCTTCTTTAATCAGTTGCTGTATCTTGCTCTTTATTACATATACAATAGAAGTTGTTTCTTGTCCATATTAAAAGCATATGAATATGACATTACAGTGTGTTTCCAATTTTGAAAAAAAAGTTTAAAGTGAAGAAAACATGGTAGGAAAACATGGCAACACTGATAGCATTCATTTTCTTCTTTCCCACAATTACTCTGAAAGCCTTTTTTTTTTCCAATTGTTCACCTTTTTCCAAAATAGATGCACAAAGTACGCCTTCTAGTTTCAGAGAAGAAGATTTTTAAAGTTTTCCTTCTTTGTTCCCAAGTTTCAAACTTGTGACCCCCAGGGCAGGGCCAGTTTTGACCCAAGGAGCATCATATGAACAATCTTGATAGAGGTGTACTAAGAGATGCTACATACCAAATATCAAAGCTCTGCGCCTTCTAGTTTCAGAGAATAAGATTTTTAAAGTTTTCCTTCTTTGTTCCTTAGTTTCAAACTAGTGACCCCTGGGGTGGGGCCAGTTTTGACCCAAGGGGCATCATATGAAAAATCTTGGTAGAGGTCCACTAGGAGATGCTTCATACCAAATATCAAAGCTCTGTGCCTTTTTGTTTCAGAGAAGAAGAATTTTAAAGTTTTCCTTCTTTGTTCTTAAGTTTCAAACTTGTGACCCCGGGGGGGGGGGGGGGGGGGGGCAGTTAATTTTGACCCCAGGGGCATCATATGAATAATCTTGATAGAGGTCCACTAAGAGATGCTACATACCAGATAGCATAGCTCTTCACTTTCTAGTTTCAGAAAAGAAGAATTATAAAGTTTTCCTTCTTTGTTCCTAAGTTTAAACTTGTGACCCCCTGGGCAGGGCCAGTTTTGACCCCTGGGGCATCATATGAACAATCTTGATGGAGGTCCACTAGGAGATGCTACATACCAAATATCAAAGCTCAACGCCTTCTAGTTTCAGAGAAGAAGAATTTTGAAGTTTTCCTTCTTTGTTCCTAAGTTTCAAACTTGTGACCCCTGGGGCGGGGCCAGTTTTGACCCCAAGGGCATCATATGAACAACCTTGGTAGAGGTCTACTAGGAGATGCTACATACCAAATATCAAAGCTCTGCGCCTTTTCGTTTCAGAGAAGAAGAATTTTAAAGTTTTCCTTTGTTCCTCAGTTTCAAACTTGTGACCCCCGGGGCTGGGTCAGTCTTGACCACAGGGGCATCATATGAACAATCTTGGTAGAGGTCCACTAGGAGATGCTACATACTAAATAGCAAAGCTCTGCACTCTCTAGTTTCAGAAAAGAAGAATTATAAAGTTTTCCTTCTTTGTTCCTAAGTTTCAAACTTGTGACCCCCGGGGCGGGGCCAGTTTTGACCCCTGGGGTATCATATGAACAATCTTGGTAGAGGTCCACTAGGAGATGCTACATACCAAATATCAAAGCTCAACGTCTTTAAGTTTCAGAGAAGATTTTCAAAGATTTCACTATTTTTTTCCTTTTGGTTGCCATGGCAACCAGACTTATGGCTGGAATTCAATCTCTTGAACAACTTTGGTAGAGCTTCACCCAAGGAACATCCCTGCTAAGTTTCATCAAGATTGGCCCAGTTGTTTAGGAGGAGAAGATGTTTAAAGAAATTGTGGACAACGGACGATGCGCGACGGACATTGGGCGAAAACAAAAGCTCACCATGAGCACTTTGTGCTTAGGTGAGCTAAAAACTATACTGTATTTTCCAGACAATAGGCCTATCTGTTGGAAAAATTGGATTTTTTCAAGAGTGTAATCTTTTTGACGAAGCAGCTTTTACAGTAATTTTATTTTTCTACATCTTTTATTGGACCTGTTAAGGTAAACCGGTTCCCCATGTGGGCACCATTCTGGCTCACATCCGCAAATATTTTTCAAACACTAGTACCTACCTATAGTTGCTAGATGAATAAATCTGCTTCCTAATTTACACCTGTATCTTTACTTGTGACCAAACTTGATGTTCAGACCTACTGAATAATAATGTTGATTGGAACTAATCAGTGGTTAAGTGTGAATGTAGTTAAAGGCCTTATTTGGTGTGTATCGTCAATTAATCAATCAAGTTGCAATTTGACAGTTTTTGTAATTTCTTGAAAATTTTGATAAAGGAACAATAACAATTTCAAGTCTTCCAAGTGATTAAATCTCCAGAAGAGGAAATCACTCCGATGTAATAGAAAGTTACTCAAAAACAAAGGAAAAATTTGATTTAACCCATTACCACACAATCCCTACTTTTGACGCCCCTGAGAAAGACGCCTTTTGAAAACACTGTGGGAAAAGGAGAAAATGCTGGTAACCAGCATTTTCTCCTTTTCCTACAGTGTTTTCTACCCTTCCCAGAACAAATTTTGATTTTTCAGTCACCTTTATTTCATTGTCTGCAAATGCTTTCAATTCAGACCAGTCTAAAATTGTCTCATGTGGTAAAGAGTTAAGTGCTTAAAAAATAATCTTCTTCCCATTGAGGTTTATCATTTAATAAACCAATGTTGTGGGTTATGAGGCACAATAAATAATCCATAAGGGTTATGGCCGAGTGGGTTATTCATTGTGCCTCAAACTATAACTTGCAATGTGATTTATTTAAGAAACTATCTTCTTTCTATCGTGGTTTATCGTTCAACAAACCACAGTTGTGGGTTATAAGGCACAATAAATAATCCACGAGGGCAATAACCCAAGTGGTTTATTCATTGCACCTCCTAACTCACAACATGAAATGGCAACATTTCATATATATGTACATGTAGTTCCACCTTTGACAGCTTTTATTGTTTAAACAGTTAATATTGGTAAGGTCTTGAGAATTCTTTCCTCCTTGGTCGTGGAGTGGAAATGACAATTTGTTTACATTAAGTAACCGTCATTGATAAAGTATTGGCGGGCAAGACATGAAAAAGTCACATGCGACTTACTTAATACAAAATGATGTCACTAAATAGAACAACGTGAATTTCACCAGACTTTCTTTGAGCCGAATTCACATGTCATGTTAGAATGTATAATACATAACCAGCTCATATAATACATGTATCTATGGATGAGTGGTACGAATTTTTAAGACTTTATTCAATTTACTATTCCTATTACAATTAGAGCATTTCAGGCCCTCAAAATGCATTACTGACTGGAAAAATTGCAATGACGTGTGAAAATGTGGCCTGTAGAGTGTACAAAAAGATGACATATACTGATGTATGTCAGATCAACCATGATCACACAGGCGAGCTAAAATTAACTTGGGATAGATAAATGAACAACACCACTAATCTCAGCAGAATTTGTATTTCTTTATAATTTATAATATGTATAACATTACACACAAGTTAGATTTTCATCCCACTGAAAAGCAAAACAATGTACAAAGGTAGAGATGAAATATTTTGACAGAATGAGACAATGCAAACAGCTATTAACAGTGAGATGATTTCACAAATATCTATCAACATAAAATCTTTTAACCTGCATTCACAAAACTCAACAATTCTTATACATATACTACATAAACATGATGTGAAGAAGCTCTTGACAATGTAACACTCTGGTGTTAGGACTTTGAATTGAAATTTACCCTTACGAGAGTCATAGATGATAGTATGTATTTGAGAGTTGTACTATTGAGGATCCAGCATTTATGTCTATGCTTCAACTCTTTACCAAACGACAAAATTTTACACTAGACCAAATTGAAAGCATTTGCAGACGACAAAATAAATGTGATTCAAAAATTGAAATTTTATCTGGAAAGGGTAAAAACATTGTTGGAAAAGGAGAAAATGCTGGTTACCAGCATTTTCTCCTTTTCCCACAATGTTTTCAAAGGCTTTCTTTTTCAGGGTCGTTAAAAGTCGGGATTGTGTGGTAAAGAGTTAACTCTTTACCACACAATCCGGAATTTAACCCTTTCCCAAACAAAAAATTTTGGACTCTTCCAAATTGAAAGAGTTTGCAGACGACAATTTTAGATTTTGAGAAAAAAGGCAGAAAGTTTTCAGAAAGGGTAGAAAACACTATGGGAAAAGGAGAAATTGCTCGTTACGAGCAATTTCTCCTTTTCCCACAGCGTTTTCAAAAGACTTTTACTGCAGACACGTAAAAACCAGGGCTTGTTTGGGCAAGGGTTGAATAACTCTGGGATAAAAAGCCTTTAAAAACATTGTAGGAAAGGAGAAAATGCTGGTAGTCCTTTTCCCACAATGTTTTTTACCCTTTCCAATTGAAATTTCGATTTTTGATTCATGTTTATTTTGTCATTTGCAAGTGCTATCAATTTGGCCCATCTAAAATTTTGGCATTTGGTAAAGAGTTGAGACTTGTCAAGTTACATTTGCAGAAAACAAATGTAGCTAAAATACCAGGGTTTTGTCTTTGAAAGGACAACTGCTTGCTAGTACTTATTATGGTAAAAACTGTCAGAAGCTCTCTAATGAACCCCTCTGATCCTCAAAGAAAAAAATGTTACAGATTTATAAAGAAATGGAAACGCATTACATTTATACAACAACTAGAAACTAGCTTCTTTAACTCATTACCAAACAACAACATTTTAGGCTTGTCCAAATTGAAAGCATTTGCAGACGACAAAATAAAAAGCAACTGAAAATTTGAAACCTGTTTTGTGAAAGGTAGAAAACATTGTGGGAAAAGAAGAAAATGCTGGTTACCAGCATTTCCTACTTTTTTCACAATGTTTTCTAAAGGCTTCTTTCTCAGGGTCGTCAAAAGTAGGGATTGTGTGGTAATGGCTTAAAAAGGTAGTTATCTTCAACTTCCAGACCTGAGAAATGGGTACCGAAACAATGCATGAAAATGAGCTTGGGCTTCACATTCACACTGACTTGCTCTTCAACACAGATACGCATTGCCACAGAGGTAAAAGCACTTTACAAACCAATCTTGCTAGAGAATAACGATGACAAAAGAAGCTCTGATATACGACAAGCAACACAAACACTTAAAAATACTCATAAATTATTTCTGAGTGACTTACAAAATCTGTATTCCGTCTCTGCCACAACTTTTGCACTTTTCCTACAAGTGGTCTCATTAAATACTAAAAATTAAAATGGAGTACATGCAACAACTTGGAATACACAAACAGTCACTAACAAGAAGGAATGCACACAGATAATGAAAAACATAAGTGTACATATCTCTTGTACTACAATGAGGCACTTTCTCTACATTTCAAACTATCTTCTGGGAAAGTAGATGTGGATGTGTGGATGTTTTATTGACAGTTTAATCGTTTGATTTGTAATATCCTACTTCATTGGGCATCTTGATAAGCCATACAAATTTTCTGTTTTCGGTACATATCCATCAACCTTTCGAAATTGCATTCTTAGATTAACCCATTACCACACAATCCCTACTTTTGACGACCCTGGGAAAGAAGCCTTTAGAAAAGATTGTGGGAAAAGGAGAAAAGGCTGGTAACCAGCATTTTCTCCTTGTCCCACAATGTTTTATACTCTTCACAAAACAAATTTCAAATTTTCACTCACTTTTATTTAGTCATCTGCAAACTCTTTCGATTTGGACAAGCCTTAAATATAGTCGTTTGGTAATGAGTTAATCTAGAAGGTCACAATCAACAACAATCCAGGGCACCATTTCATATCTCAAGTGTAGAAAATAATGTTTATGGAATAACTGCATATTAAAATCAATAGCTTCTTTTCCAACAAGCTGCCCACTGCAGAACATGAAAAGATGTATATTACAAAAGTTGGTTCAGAAAGTTCTCAGTATCCTGTTATTTATCCATCTGAATATACCCAAGATACCTGGTTTACCCAGAAAACCTAAATTCTATTACAGCCGAAACTCGAATTACAGAAAGCAATGACAAATTGATGGTTAATGAGGATGTAGCTTTTCATTTATTCTTTACTCCATAGATACTCATTTCAACACACTGCTTTTAGGAGCCTTTGGAAAACATTGTGGCAAAAGGTGAAATTGCTCATGACGAGCAATTTCACCTTTTGTCACAATGTTTTCTATGCTATCAAAAGGTGTCATATATACATAAGAAACGACTTCATCCTTGCTGTTATTTAGAGTCAATATTAGAGATGCCATAGAAATGCCTTATGGGGTAAAGGGTTAAAAACTTGCGTATTACATAGTAAATAAAGATGTCACATTGACAGGAAAAAACAGTGAATGAGACATTAGTGTGAAAAATTGAAAAAAATCCTAGTAATCTTTTGGAATGAATTCACTCATATTTCCAAAATATTTCTGATTGGCAGATGGGTGAAAACACATTTAACCTTAGAAACACACTTTACTTCCAACAGTAGCAAACACTAAATGCAAGCTTATTTGTCAAACTGAATTTTCAAGTCATTACTTCGGTCTTTTTAAATTAATTCCTAGACAACAAAATTTCAGGCTGATCAAAACAGAAAGTATTTGCAGACAACAAAAGATCTGTGGGATTTTGATTCTGAAAGAAGGCAAAATATTGTGGGAAAAGGAAAACATGATGATGACTAGTATTTTCTCTATTTCTAACCCTTTCCCACACAAACATTTTTAACCATTCCAAATTGATAGCATCTGCAGGCAACAAACCTGACAGAGATACAGGTGAAGTGTAGTTTTATGACAGAGTAGAAAACACATTGGGAAAAGGAGAAATGCTGGTAACCATCATTTTCTCCTTTTCTAACAATGCTTCAAAAGGCCTCTCCTTCAGAGTCGTGAAAACAAGAGACTGTTTGGTAAGGGGCTAAAGAACCTTCTTTTTCAGGGTCACTAGAACAAGGAGTTATCCAAAAGAGAGCTAAGAAATATTGTTCGCAAATTTCCAAAGAAAGAGCGCAAAAATACAGGAAACTGTGTTTGGCATGATATAAAAAGAACTGACAGTGTATACAGTTACAATTGATTTGATCCACAAAAACACCACCATACTGCATTTAGACATCAAAATCATCACAGCTCAATCAGATGTCTTACATTTTTGTAATGAATGCTTTTGACAAATTACCACACAATCCCTACATTTGACGACCCTGATAAAGAAGCCTTTAGAAATCATTGTGGGAAAAGGAGAAAATGCTGGTTACGAGCATTTTCTCCTTTTTCCACAATGTTTTCTTCTCTTCACCAAACAAAATTCAAATTTTTACTCTCTTTTATTTCATTATCTGCTCATGCTTTCGATTTGGACAAGCCTAAAATATTGTTGTTTGGTAATAAGTTAAAAAGAATCTTTACAATCTAACCTAAGTCAAAGGATTGGCCTTGTCCAACAGGGTCAGAAAGCATTGTGAGAAAAGGAGAAAACAATTCCTCTGCCACACTGTTTTCAAAAGTGTACCTCTTCAATGTCATAAAATAACAGATTGTTCAGTTAAAAGTTAAATTATAATATCCAGTTTTAGACGAAAAATAATTAAAAGACTTAATACACAGTACTGTATACACACCTTGGTTAACAACTGAATTACAATGAAATTTTTCAATAAATACTTTCAAGTTAATGTAGTAATGTATTAAGTAAACAAAAATAGACAGAAAAAAAAATAAACAAACAGGAGTTGAGGTTGAGAAATAATTATGCCACACTAAAGAATCAATGAATATATTATCCCATTACCACACAATCCCTACTTTTGACGCCCCCGAGAAAGAAGCCCTTAGAACACATTGTGGGAAAAGGAGAAAATGCTGGTAACCAGCATTTTCTCCTTTTCCCACAATGTTTTCTACACTTCAGAAATCAAATTTCAAATTTTCAGTCACTTTAATTATGTCGTCTGCAAATGCTTTCAATTTGGACCAGTCTAAAAAATTGTCTTTTGGTAATGGGTTATGAGATTTTCCAGGTGAGTAACAACTACATGTACATGACTATAAGTATAGTCATATTGGATGCTATATAACTCTTTTACCTCACAATCCCATCTTTTCATGACCATGAGAAAGATTGCAAACAATGCAGCCAAAGAGGAAAATGCAGATAGCCAGCAATTTTTCCCTTCTGCACATTTTTTCCTACCCTTTCAAAATAAAATCTATAATAAGAGCCTCATTCACTGTTTACAACTGCTTCAATTTAAACAAGTCATGAGTTCTCTTGTCTTGTAAAGAGTTAACTCTTTACCAAACTACAATCTTTTGGACTGGACCAAATTGAAAGCATTTGCAGATGACAAAATGTGACTAAAAAATTGAAATATTGTTTGAGAAGGGTAAAAAATACAGTGGGAAAAAGAGAAAATGCTGGTTACAAGCATTTTGTCATTTTCCCACAATGTCTTCGAAAGTTGTCTTTCTCAGGGTCATCAAAAGTCGGGATTGCGTGGTAATGAATTAACTCTTTCCCAAACAACAAAATTTTCAACTGGTCCAAATTGAAAGCAGTTGCAGACGACAAAATAAGCGCAACTCAAAAATTGAAATTTGTTTCTAGCAGGGTAGAAAACATTCTGGGAAAAGGAGAAAATGCTGGTTACCAGCATTTTCTCCTTTTCCCACAATGTTTTTAAAAGCTGTCTTTCTCAGGGTTGTCAAAAGTCGGGATTGTGTGGTAATGAGTTAATAGAGGTACCCTGATAAATAATATATATCAGCTGTGCTCTGGCAAAAGGTGGGTTTTAAATAATACATCTAAAGCCATTTTCAGCCAGTTTCTAACTCATTTCATCTGTATTTTATCATAACTGATCCTCCTAGTATCTTCATACCAAATGTTGTCCTTGATTATTGCAAAGTTGCCGATACTAATTGCCCTTCATTTTATCCAGGCTATAAATAAAAAACTTTTGTAACATTTCTAGTTTTAAATTGAATATCTTTGATACATGTATTTTATCCTTATACTGTACTATAAATTTACTTATGTCAATAGACCTGAATTCTAAACCATTCTACAATCTATCAAAATTTTCAGGACATTTTTTTTCACACTGGCTGTAAGGATGAATCTCTGTGATGCATTATACTGAGTCAGTCATTACGTAATTATGGGTCCATAAAATTAATTTTTTCAATCTAGCAACTGACTCATGAGGTAGACTACTCCTTGGCCATGCAGAAAATTAACAAATAGCAAAAAGTTTTGACCCATGTCAGCCAATGACCATGCATATTGTCAGGATCAATTCTTCCTTGCAGATGCATTAAGCCCCCTTGTCACAGAGCATTGGCTTAAAATATGAAACATGTTTACTCTTTTCAAATCTGGATAAAACCAAGAGACATCCCGACAAACCAGGACCCGTATTCACCAACCATTCTTGAGAATATTCTTTGTCTTATCCTCCAAGATTTCCAAAATTTGTAAGTAACACAACTTCTGATTGGCTAAACCATTCGGTTTAGCCAATCAGAAGTTGTGTTACTTACAAATGTAGAAAATTCTGGGGAATAAGACAAAGAATATTCTTAAGAATGGTTGGTGAATACGGACCCTGGTGTAAATTTGTAATGATGTCACCATGACATGGCCTGCAATATGCAAAAGGGGCATTCAGACATTTGCATAAAGTGTCATCTTGGATCAGCCTGCGCAATCCGCGCAGGCAAATCCAAAACAACACTCTCTGCTTTAATGTAATTTTCTATTTTGCACAAGTCTACTGTAGCACAAAATCTAATGTATTCGTAAAGTACTGTCTTGGATTAGGCTGTTCAGACTCATCCAAGATGACACCTTACTCAAATCGATAGGTGAGTGCAACACTACTTTAAGTGCCTGTACAATGTACAGGCACTTAGAATAGTGTTGCACTAACCTATCGAAATGTCCCTTTTCAAATGATGCAAGCCATATCGTATCATGACAAATTTCTTTTTGAATGTAATCCTTGATTATTTTTTACCCCACTAAAAATAACATCATCACATCAAGGACCTATTTTGATGAAAAATATATTTTCAACGGCAAAATTTGTCGTACATTTGAAGGCAAAACTACTTGTTTTAAGCAACTGGATGTTTCTAAAGCTGAATGAATCTCAACTCATTACCACACAATACTGAATTTTAACAAACCTGAGAAAGAAGCATATAAAAAAAATTGTGGGTAAAAGGAGGAAATGCTGGTAACCAGCATTTTCTCCATGTCCCACAATATTTTCTACCCTTTTCAAAACAAGTTTCAATTTTTCATTCACATTTATTTTGTCTGCAAATGCTTTCAATCTGGACAGGTCTAAAATTTTGTTGTGTGCCAAGCATGCCTCTTGCATCCAAAGGCATTTTAAGTGGACTAAGTAACCCTTAACCACACAATGCCGACTTTTAACACCCCTGTGAAAGAAGCCTTTTAAAAACATTAAGGGAAAAGGAGAAAATGCTGGTGACCAGCATTTTCTCCTTTTCCCACAATGTTTTCTTCCCTACCTAAAACAAATTTAAATTCTTTGATCACATTTATTTTGTGGTCTGCAAATGCTTTCAATTCGGACCAGTCTAAAAAAATTTTGTCGTGTGGTAAAGATTTAAATGTACCTTAATTGAATGGACTTGTCACTGAAAAAGTCAGCAACACTCTGTGCAAAGGAGAAAATGCTGATTACCTCTCACCTCATAATTTTTTAAAAACCTTTTTCCTCAAGAAAACTAATACAAGATACTCGACATAAATTAAGGTTCATTACAGTTTACATCAATACACTTTAAAACAGTTACACATAATTTCTCAATTTAAAACTTGGTCTTATGCAAGATACATGTATACAAAAAAATTCTGCAGAATGAAATCCAAAAACACTGCTATACCCTTTTCAATCAAATGATGGTTTTCATTCAGAAAATAAGAGAAAAATTATACACTTCAAAATGATAACTAAGAAAATATTGGGAAAAGAGGAAAAACTGCTTTTTTTGTTGACACAATAATTCTGGTGTCTTATCCGTGCTCATAGCCAAAATTAATCCAATGCAAATGAATTTAACCCATTACAACACAATTCCTATTTTTGACGCCCCGGAGGAAGAAGCCTTTAGAAAACATTGTGGGAAAAGGAGAAAATGCAGGTAACCAGCATTTTCTCCCTTTCCCAAAATGTTTTCTACCCTTCACAAAAATTTCAAATTTTCAGTCACTTTTATTTTGTTATCTGCAAATGCTTCTGAATTGGACAAGCCTAGAATATCGTTGTTTGGTTATGGGTTAAAATTTTTAGGTTAAATGCCGCAATTACATGAAAGAGCTGTAAACTATAAGACTGATATTTACCTGTAATAATTGACAATCTATTCATGTTTTATTTCTATTTTTTTTCTGTATATATTCAATAGTAATTCATTAATAAATCAATAGTTCATGCACGATACCTATGATAATAACCATAATTATTACCTTTGCCATTTTAAATGGCTTTTACAATAACCATAAACTAGAAGATGATTATATCCTTCCCCCACCCTAATAACTTTATATAATAATAATTTTATATCATATTTATCTCTAAATTCTTTATAATAACCTGTGCTGTGGATACTCCAGATAATTTTCTCATTTAAATAAATCTAATCAATAACCATAACATTTTCTTTAGAGAAGGTATTATGTTTAAGATGTCTTAACTACACCCGTACAATACCGCTTTTGAAAATATTTTTGGAAAAAAGAAAGGTAACATTTTTTTCTTTTTTTAAATTTTATCAGTTTTCGACCTCTAAGTGACAATAAATTTGCTGTCTGCATTATGCTCGCAACATCAGTGAGTTGAGATCTAGTAAAGAGTAAATCAAACATGAAGAAAATTGGGCAATAAAAAAGTCTGTGGAGGGGATTTATTCTAAAAAGATGTATGGTGAAACTATGTAGTGAAGACAGACAGACCAATTGAGTGACAGAAATGGCTATGCCAGTATAACTTTAAGAACTTTAATTATAGAGATATACTCCAAAGAATCTTTCACTTTTGGCATCAATGTCTTTGCAAACATAGGACATCCGTTATCAATGGCATGGTTTGTTGGACTTTAATTCCAGCTGCTATCTTGTTCAGCACAATCCAACACAAGGCCAGTGTATTTGAGTGTAGCATTTCATAATCCCTCAGCCTGTACCATTCCAGTGTTTGTTTGCAGCAAAGACTTTTATTCTTCAGCACTTCTTTACGTTCAATTTTTAATGCAGCTATTATCTCCTAAAATAAAGAAATCAATATCAATTCATGACCAAGTACCTGTCAACTTCCAGACAAACCAGTCAATAAATGTATTTCCCTTTTTGTCAGATTTCTTTTTTGATGTCACTAGATAGTGATATGTGTAAAAATAGCATGTATCATGTATGTTAGTGGGTTGCATTGTAATCAATGTTTGATTTAACTCATTACCAAACGACAATATTTTAGGTTTGTCCAAATCGAAAGCAAATGCAGACGACAAAATAAAAGTGACTGAAAATTTGAAATTTGTTTTATGAAGGTTAGAAAACATTGTGGGAAAAGGAGAAAATGCTGGTTACCAGCATTTTCTCCTTTTCCCACAATGTTTTCCAAAGGCTTCTATCTCAAGGGCGTCAAAAGTAGGGATTGTGTGGTAATGGGTTAAAAGTACTTTCCATATTGTTGAAGATACTTCATTGCTGCCAGAGCACCTATCCATGTACTTCTAGTGTTCTCACAACCAGTAGCCTGCATGACACTCTTCCTTAGCCTCTGGCAGCTTTCCCACATAAACATGATGGAACAACCTGAGGCAGTGGAAGAGGAATTAATCTTATCACACTGACCATCATAACCCTTTGGGAAGAAGCTGGGTTTCAATCTCTGACTCTGTGACGACAGACCAGTGCGTTACTTACTAGGCTACCAGGCTCTATTAACCCATTACCACACAATCCCTACTTTTGACGTCCCTGAGAAGGAAGCCTTTTGAAAACACTGTAGGAAAAGGAGAAAATGCTGGTAACCAGCATTTTCTCCTTTTCCCACGGTGTTTTCTACCCTTCCCAGAACAAATTTCAATTTTTCAGTCACCATTATTTTGTCGTCTGCAAATGCTCTCAATTTGGACCAGTCTAAAATTTAGTTGTGTGGTAAAGAGTTAATCCTCAGATGTACAGATAGTAAAAAAAGTTTAAGGCTTGTGTGTTTATGTATACACAAGAAACAACTATATTTTTAAAATATAATACACAAAAATGACAATACCTACGTGTAGGCATTCCGTGACGGAGATCTGGCTGGTGTTTCGGGACTTGGAACGTTCAAGAAATCCCACAGCAGTATGGTATCGTCATGAGAGCTACTAACAATCTGGAACTCGTCAAACTGTAGTCGGAACACACGCCCTGAATGCTCCTGCCACAAAGTAAAGGTAATATCTTGGGAATATTTTTTTTCACAGGGATTTACTTTTACAATCACAAGTACATTTTAGAGTTTATCTTGAATAATTCGAAGCCTAAAATAGGTTTAAAGTATCTTTGTGTTAAGACTTTCCAAACTTAATCAGAAACTCCTTTTGCATCTTTCCAAGAGGTACATTGTACATATAGTTCTCAGGTCACTAATATCTTCAAACAACAATTATGATAAGAGAGAAAAATTACACCAAAATGAATATGCAGAGCAAGGAGAAGCGGCGAGTAATCTTTGAGATCAAGGATGATTGTATAGTTCTTCACAAAATCTTTGTTATGTGTGCACATAAACGCTAAAATTGTTTCAAATGCTGCATGTTTGTTTAAATGGGTTTTTAATAATGGTTTCAGCAAGGCCTACTCATGTGTTTCCTCGTTTTCAAAACTAACAGATTCAACACATTAGCAATGTTTGTTCCATGCCATTTTCAACATAATTTCATATCATAAGATAAAATGCATCTTTCTATTTCCCTAGAAATTCCTAAACTCTTTCCAAGTCTAAGTTGTGCTACGCTATCTAAGCCATAACCCTACCACATATTTCAAAGAGAATAAAACTACTTACCCCGAGAGTTTTAATGCAAAGGGATCCTGCTGAAGCTCTTGGGTCCAGTGAGGCCTGAAGATCCCACACTTTGATTTTACTGAAAGCCAAAAGAGCAAATGAGAAAGAGATAAAGCACAACTCTTTCTTATACAACTATCTTCAGCAACTTTTAATCCTTTACCAAACAATCCTTACTTTTTAAGACCCAGAGGAAGAAGCCTTCTGAAAACACTGTGGGAAAAGGGAAAAAATGCTTGTAACCAGCATATTCTCCTTTCACCGCAACGTCTCCTACTCTTCTAAAGTCAAGTTTCAATTTTGGAGTCATGTTTATCATGTCATCTGCAAATACTTTCAATTTGGATGGGTCTAAAACTTTGTCATTTGGTAAAGGGTTAAATCAAGTATTGATATTCATCCAATGGCATTCTTCATTGGCAAAACCATGCTGACTAACTGGAACTTGAAAGGTGCAAACTGCTTCAGTTGTTGTCACAAAATACCCCAAAAATGTATTCTCAAATACACATAGGTCTGAAAAGCAGAAAGCTATTCACAAATAGTCTATGTAGGACAAAGTCCTGCTGTGTGTGAATCATACTGAATGACTTTCAAAATTCATTGAGCCAAAGTCCCAGAATCTCTACCCTGGCAGATTACAGTACATGGAGACACCAATGCCATTATCCAGCTGAGGTTTACAAGCTCCTTCATTGTCTTACAAACATATGAATGATATTTCCTCAAGAAAACAGCGCAGCTGACCATAACAGGTGCTGTTGACTTTTTCCTGGTGGTATGACTATTCCATTCATAAAATCTGTCGATATATTTGAATTACCTATGTTCCACTGAACAAGATTTCATCATTCATTCTATTTTTTAATTTACTGTGTTTTTATCCAAAAATTCAAACAATACTTACCCGTCATAAGCTCCACTAACAATTCTCTTACTATCAAATCGAATACACCTCACTAATTCTTCATGTCCCTCTAACACACGTAAACATGCACCACATTCTATGTCCCAAAGTCTTATTGTGTTATCTGAGCTGCCACTAACAACTAATCTATCTCTATACTGCAAACATGCTATCCCTCGCCTGTGTCCATTTAGTGTTCGAACAAATTCACATGTTGAAGTACTCCATACCTAGAAAAGACATTTAATTACAATCAACCTTGTATTACACAAGCACTTATGGCAAAGTGATGACTTTGTGCCTGCTTAATCCTTTCCCAAACAATCCCTGGTTTTTATGGGTTTAGAATAGTAGACTCTTGAAAACATTGTGGGAAAAGGAGAAAATGCTGGTTACCAGCATTTTCTCCTTTTCCGACAATGTTTTCTACCCTATTATGGACAGAAATCATCTTTTCGGCAAGAGTTGAATTGTCATCTGCAAATGCTTTCAATTTGGTCTAGTCCAAAAGTTTGTCGTTTGGGAAAGGGTTAACCCATTACCAAACGACAATATTTTAGGCTTGTCCAAATTGAAAGCATTTGCAGACGACAATTTTATTGTGGCTCAAATGGTGCAATTGTTTATTAATAGGGTAGAAAACATTGTGGGAAAAGGAGAAAATGCTGGTTACCAGCATTTTCTCCTTTCCCCACAATGTTTTCTAAAGGCTTCTTTCTCAGGGTCATAAAAAGTAGGGATTGCGTGGTTATGGGTTAATGCCCAATAATGGCAAAGTATAAACAATTCTGTGTGAATTGCATGAAAATGTCACTTGTATCAGTTAGAATCATGGAGATTATCGTAAGGCTGACCATACTCCACTCTTGGCTGCACCATGTAAGAAAATATCACCGATGATGTTCACCCAATGAAATAGGTTTCAATCTTTCACTGTAAAAAACAAATATTCTCCAATTCCTGCATTTGTCTATCTTCTTTACTGATGGTTTGCCTGCTTTTACCATACATAATTCAGTGAAGAATCATTGTTAAAGTTTTAAGGTTGATCAAAGTTCCTGTGACTGGCAGAGCAATCAATATCAAACTTAAGTTAATATTGCCAACAACACAATGTTTACAAAAATCCTTTTAGTCAGGTTCATTTAAAAAGGCATGAAGTATTAAAAGGCTAGTGCCATTGCAAATTGATAGGCAAATCACTTACTTTAATTGTTCTGTCACCAGAAGCCGACACTATGTACTTGTCATCAAAGTCTACTACATTTACAGCTGCTCTATGGCCTACTAACACTCTACGTAAGTTTATTTCTGTTGGTGACTGCATATCCCACACAGCAATTGAACGGTCCTAAAATTCCAAGCAAACCATAAAATGCAATATCCTTGTGAAAATTTAATGTCATTTTTGACTGTATTTATTTGTTAGGTCATCTTATGGAACAGCTGGCAAAAATGGGAATATTGCTCTGAACAAGCCATTTCTCTATTTACTATATCTTTTTTACAGTCTCTATATCAAATTTTCTAACACTCAGTGTACTATTCTTTAAATGTATTCAAATACAGATCAATTGTATACAGTCTGTGAAAAAAAAGTAAAGCCTCTTCCCAACATTTTTTTTTTTTTTTTTTTTTTTAACCCATTACCACACAATCCCTCCTTTTGATGACCCAGAGGAAGAGGCCTTTTGAAAACATTGTAGGAAAAGGAGAAAATGCTGGTTACCAGCATTTTCTCCTTTTCCAACAATGTTTTCTATTCTTCAAAAAACAAATTGCAAATTTTCTGACACTTTTATTTTGTCGTCTACAAATACTTTCAATTTGGACAAACCTTTAATATTTTTGTTTGGTAATGAGTTAAACATGCAACACAAGAAAAAGTTTGAAAAGATTATTGGACACACTATCCTTTCAAAGATGATTCCCATTATCAGAATTAATCTAAGGTAACATCTACTTTGTTGTCTGCTGTCCCTACATCTAACATCTAGTTATCAAGACTGGAGGTTAACAAAGGTAAAATTTATTTCCATTGAAGTTTACCTCTACTTTTTGTCAAAATACTAGTTGTAGTATGATCTAGACATGCTTCAGTTCTAGACATTTATGTTCAAAACCTACCTTTGAACATGTGACCATAATTCCGTCACTAAACCTTAGATGTAAGACTGCTTCGCAATGATGAATGAGTGTATTTAACATCTCCCCAGACCTGACATCCCACACTCGCACTGTAGAATCACTTGATCCAGATATGATGATGTTTTGATCATATTGTAAACATAGCACAGACCCAGTGTGACCAGTCAACACTTGCATACATTCTAGTGAATTTCTGTCCCATATCTACCACAAAAGAAAAAAAAACTTGTAAAAATATTACCAGTGACAGCTTCTGCCAAAATCTGAAAATCAGGAGTAACTAACCTTGTTAAAAAAAATTAAAGAGTACGAACAGATTTCCAAGACTAAGAATTGTACAATTAAAGTCATAGTACAGAGCATCAGATAGAGGGAGTGATTTTGATTTCAAAATTGAAAATATTATTCTCCACTAAACCCTATGTTATGGGTACTCATTAGAATCGTCTCATCGAGACGATTCTAATGAGTACCCAAAACATAGGGTTTGGAAGAGAAATACTAGTAACAGATTTAGAATACCATCACTCCCTCTTATTTGGAGCTCTGTCATACATTCAATAAACTCTTTACAAAATGCAGATTACAGATAAATGTGGTTCTCATTCAGGATTGTGGGTCTTCTTTAACACACTAGTACGACAGGTTGGATCTGTAATCATAGAAGCCTAGTTTGTTCCCCTCTTGAGGTAATGTCATTAGACAGCCACTCAACAAGGGGCTGTAGAGCAAAAGTTCAATATAAGTTAACCTTACATGAGTTTTTTTTTAACTATTTCTGTGATGACCTTTTCTCATTCAATCAAAAGCCTCTTAACTCCTTTATTACACTCTGCCAATTTTTAATGACCCTGAAATAGAAGGCTTTTGAAAACACTGAGATAGAGAAGACGGTGGTAACCAGTATTTTCTTCTTTTCCCACAATGTTTTTTGCCGACTGTATCAGAGCCTGAAATAATCATTTTGGCAACTTGTGATTGTCTGCAAATGCTCTCAGCTTGGTAAAGTCCTTGTTTGAGAAAGGTTGAACTCTTTACCACACAACAAAATTTTGAACTTGTCCAAATTGAAAGCATTTGCAGACGACAATAATTGTGAATCAAAAATTGAAAATTATTTAGAAAGGGTAGAAAACATTATGGGAAAAGGAGAAAATGCTGGTTACTCCTTTTCCCACAATGTTTTCAAAGGCTTTCTCTCTCAGGGTCATTAAAAGTTGGGATTGTGTGGTAAAGAGTTAATCTACAATGTTCATGCTGTACTGCATGTTCAAAGCATACGCATATACTTAGACAGACAGAACTCATACCTTAATTGTGTTATCTCTGAGACCACTGACTATTCGAATATCATCATACTGTAAACAATAGACACCTTTACTCGTTTCACTTCGACAATGTATGCGTTGCAATGTGTGCCTACCCATTCTCCAGTTTGTCTCGATTTTCTGAAATGTAAATTGAAGTTTCTTTGTTACTCTCATGGCATTTTATAGAAATTGTTGTTTATAACACTACCTCCATACATCTGGGTAACATATAAGTGTATCACAATTGCAACGTACGAAAAATAGTAATTAGGTATTCTGTTACATATTCAAATATGTCCCTGAAAATTTTTCATTTATCAAAAGAGCATGATAATGAATATATTCAAAACTGTGGTCAGGAAGAGCTATAAAAATAATTGTTGTTTGTGCGACGAACCAAAATGGCTTCGCATAGCCAACAGTGTAAACCAAAGATCAGACTTTATGTTTTGTACCATCTGATCTTGATCAACCCAGGCAGCAATAGCAAATATAATTTTGCAAGTACTGATAAGTTGTATATTGTCCTTTTTAGTTCTCTTCTTACCGTTTGATTACACAATCATTTTTTATGACCCTTTTATCATTCTGTAAGTAAACGCAGCTTTACCCAACTGTAAAAATAAACTCCTCAGTTTGGATGTTTTTTAAGTTAATTGTAAGTGCTCCTATGTTTCCGGTAAGACAAAAACATTAAAGATTTGTGCCCAATAAAATATCCTGATGAATCAATATCTGATGGATATCTATATTTGTACAACTTGTAGGTACTGCATGTACAGTATACAAGGGTTAATAACCTATTTGTAACTGTGACAAAGCCAAAAACTGTACAAAAAGGTAAAGAGTTTGAGCGGTAACAAATTGCTGAATCCTTAGCAAATTCATACATTCCGGATATACATGGAAATCACACTTACATCGATATCTTGGATAATCTGTGGGTACAAACTTCTATAGAATTTATGGTCTTTAGGTGGTTCACCTTGTCTAGGTTTGAACAAATACGCACCCCTGTAACAAAAGTGTATGTCTCAATAATAAAATATTGCCAGATTAAATAACTTGTTTAACTCCGGATAAGATGACAAAATTTTGGGCTTTTCCACTTTTGCAGGCATTATTAAATGTGATTCAATGATTGGAGTTACATTGAATGAGTTAGACAAAATGCTGGTTTTCTCCTACTGCCCACAATGTTTTCAAAAGCCTTCTTCCTAATGGTAGTGGAAACATCAGGGCCCTGTTTCACTGACGTAGTGACTTAAAAAAATTTTTGTAAGTTTTACATAACTATAGCATAGTGGCATTATCATGATAATTTTCATGTATCTCGTAGCCGAGTAATGCTACTATACTACTTACGTAAAACTTACGCAAATTTTGTTCGTAACTATTTAGGTGAAACGGGGCCCAGGTCATTTGAAAAAGGAGTAAAACATTGCCATCTTCAGGATCACATCTACAAATTGGCAACATGAGAACTAGATGGTAAATACATTTATAACAAGAGGGTCATAATGGTCCTGAAGTCGCTCACCAGAGCCTTTTGACCACACATGACCCATTCTAAATCTCTTTCAGGTTATACTGAAAACAATAGTAAGACATTTTCGTTAATATTTGCTCCAATTTTGCTTTAAGAAGACAATTAGTTCACAAGTAAGTGAAAAACGTAAAATATCTAACATTTTTTCCAAACAAAATCATTCCAAAACACAAGTTATTATATTTTCTGCATTCAAACTTTTATAACTATAAGCTGTATATACAGATATATTTGGCTACCAGGTACAACTGGATCTTGAGTGTTAACCACACAATCCAGACTTTTTACAACTCTTTTAAGAAGCCTTTTGAAAACATTGTGGAAAAAGGAGAAAATGCTGGTAACCAGTATTTTCTCCTTTTCCCGCGATGTTTTCTACTCTTCCAAATTCAAGTTTCAATCTCTGAGTCCAGTTTATTTTGTCATCTACAAATGCTTTCAATTTGGACCAGTCTAAAGATTTTGTCGTCTGGAAAAGAATTAACCCATTACCACACGAGAAAATTTTGGACTGGTCCAAATTGAAAGCATTTGCAGACGACAAAATAAAGGTGACTGAAAAATTGAAATTTGTTCTGGGAAGGGTAGAAAACACTGTGGGTAAAGGAGAAAATACTGGTTACCAGCATTTTCTCCTTTTCCCACAGTGTTTTCAAAAGGCTTCTTTCTCAGGGGCGTCAAAAGTAGGGATTGTGTGGTAATGGGTTAAAGCATAAAGGCTCTATCCAAATCGAGACAAATCAGACAAAAAACAGCTATTGTTTAACTCATTACCAAACAACAAAGTTTTAGGTTCGT
Organism: Tridacna crocea; assembly: GCA_943736015.1. Taxonomy (NCBI): domain Eukaryota; kingdom Metazoa; phylum Mollusca; class Bivalvia; order Cardiida; family Cardiidae; genus Tridacna; species Tridacna crocea. The sequence continues at coordinate 58,098,679 of OX031064.1, read as the reverse complement.
ACAAATCGAAAGCATTTGCAGACGACAAAATAAAAGTGACATAAAATTTTAAATTTGTTTTGTGAACAGTAGAAAACATTGTGGGAAAAGGAGAAAATGCTGGTTACCAGCATTTTCTCCTTTTCCCACAATGTTTTCTAAGGGCTTCTTTGTCTCGGTCGTCAAAAGTAGGGATTGTGTGGTAATGAGTCAACCCTGTACCAGTAAAACTGCTTACCAGCCCCGCCTATCAGCAAGACCTTTCCACAAGTTATCTGTGCGAACCATCCTCTCCATCAGTTTTTTCCACAACATCCCTTCTGTTATCACACGGTACCATTCTTTACAGACTAGCTCTGCTGCACACAATGACTTTGCATCAAGATATGATAGAATGGTTTCTGCTATATGATCTAACCCTTTTGCTGTAATAAAAAATAAACAATACACATAGATCCACATAACTTAACCCATTACAGTCCCTACTTTTGACGACCCTGAGAAAGAAGCCTATAGAAAACATTGTGGGAAAAGGAGAAAATGCTGCTAACCAGCATTTTCTTCTTTTCCCACAATGTTTTCTAATCTTCACAAAATACATTTCAAATTTTTAGTCAGTTATTCTGTCATCTGTAAATGCTTTCGATTTCGACCTTCCAAAGATTTTGTCATTTGGTAATGAGTTAGGGTATCCTTACTAAAGTCAAAATTCAAACTCATTGTTCTGCTCAGGTACATGTAGAGATGCTGGGATGCCACATTAACCCTTTACCCCATAAGGCATTTCTATGGTATCTCTAACTGACCCTAAATAACAGCAAGGATGAAGCTGTTTCTTATGTGTATATGGCACCTTCTGATAGTGTAGAAAACATTATGGCAAAAGGTGAAATTGCTTGTCACGAGCAATTTCACCTTTTGCCACAACGTTTTCCAAAGGCTCCTACAAGCAATGCGTAGAAATGAGTATCTATGGAGTAAAGGGTTAAAGTAACAAACTGTTCCTTCATCATGCACATAGGAGAGAAACTTTGTCCTTTTAAACTTTATGATAATAGTCTTCAGTGCAATTGTTAAACTGAAAACCTTCTTTATCTCATTACCAAACGACAATATTTTGGACTGGTCCAAATTGGAAGCAATTGCAGACGACAAAATAAAAGTGACTGAAAATTTAAAATTTGTTTTGTGAAGGGTAGAAAACATAATTACATTGTGGGAAAAGGAGTGCTTGTTACCATCATTTTCTCCTTTTCCCACAATGTTTTCTAAAGGCTTCTTTCTCAGGGTCGTCAAAACTAGGGATTATGTGGTAATGTGTTTAATTCTGCAAGTTTAAAACAATTGTCCTCTCTCTGAAAAATATTAAAGATAATTTCTTTACAAGTCTAAAATCCTAAACACTGTCAGTGCAATATATATATGCCTTGCAAGAGATTAGTCCATCGAAATTTATCATCTGCCATTTCTAATTCTAGAGCTTTCCTTTCTAGAAGCAAGATTGGCAGTATGAAAGAAAAACCGAAAATTTCATTAAATCTGTTATACAAGGGTCTTGAAAACAGGAAGGTGATAATAAATTTCAGTACATGATACAATACAGATCATGTATGTTCTGAAAATTAAAAATACATGTATTGTCTAGCAAACAACACTTGACCTTTACCCACACTCTTGACCTTTACCACTCATTCAAAATATTACAAAAACATCTTTAACCCTTTACTAAACAACAAAATTCTAGACTGGTCTAATTTGAAACCACCTGCAGACGACAAAATAAATGTTATGCAAAAATTGAAATTTGTTTCCATCAGGGTAAAAAACATTGTGGGAAAAGGAGAAAATGCTGGTTACCAACATTTTCTCCTTTTCCAACAATGTTTTCAAAAGGCTTCTATCTCAAGGTTGTAAAAACCAGGGATTGTTTGGTAAAGGATTAATTAATTGGTAAAAGTGAACCAAATAGATCTAATATAGTAAAAAGTTTTGAGGGAAAAGGAAAAAATGCTGATTACCAGCATCTTTTCCTTTACCCACATTTTTTTTTCAAAACTCTTAACTCTTCAAGGTAACCAAAAACAATCTTTCAAACTTAAAATTTATGATTGTGTGGCAAAGTGTCGATTAACTCCTACTAAGATTGTTTAAAAAAAAAAAATGTTTACCTGGCAGTGCTGAAATAAAATCCCTCTGTAACATGGGTTTGAGAAAGGCATTAATTTGTCCATGCTGGTAATGACACATACGGGACAGTAAATGTTCAATGAAAAACACCTGGTCATTTTCTGACCAATTATCAAAGTACTTTAGACAGGAATCCCTTTCTTTTAAATACTGTTCTGAAGGTTGCTCTGATTTTGATCCAATTGGCTTGATGTGAGCAATGGTTTCAGCCTGAAAAAGACAAATATGCATTGTAAGATTTGGTCTGATGAATCACAACATTACCACCAAAGCCCAAAAAAAAGAACATACATTTTCTATTATGGATTCAGTGACTGAAGTTGTGGCTTTTGACACAGCTCATGTTTTTTCTCACAAAGGAGGATGAGTTTAAAACCTAATGACAAGATAGCAACATGCCATTAAGGCTTGCCTTGAAGAATATGCGATAGATTAACATTTTTGAATCTGTTGTTAAAACGCTACCAGTCGTAAATTGATACGACGATCGTAATTTCATTGATTAGACTATCAATCGTAACTTGTACAGTTTAATAGTGAAAGTGACACGTTTACACATTAACTCATTACCAAATGACGAAATTTTAGGTTTGTCCAAATCGAAAGGATTTTGCAGATGACAAAGTAAAACTGACTGAAAATTTGAAATCTGTTTTGTGAAGAGTAGAAAACATAGTGGGAAAAGGAGAAAATGCTGGTTACCAGCATTTTCTCCTTTTCCCACAATGTTTTCTAAAAGGCTTCTTTCACAGGGGCATCAAAAGTAGGGATTGTGTGGTAATGGGTTAACCATGCTGGATTATATCCGAATGCCTTTAATTATAATCAGTTTATTTCACTTAAAACATGCTGCAACAACTTTTTTGTTAGGACTGATCTCATACCATCATCATGCAACATCTGATTTGGTTGTACTTTATTCCCAAAGGAGTGCTATTAGTGTCAGACTTTGTGAGCATGTCCTTGTGTTTACCACTCTAAAAGTAACAAATACAAATTATAATACCATTCCGATAATTCTTGAACCTTTATTGGCATGATCCAGATCGGGTATTTCAGTATATGTCAGACTGGAAAGGAGAGAGTTAACTCATAACCACACAATCCCGATTTTTGACACCCCTGAGAAAGAATCCTTTTGAAAACACTGTAGGAAAAGGAGAAAATGCTGGTAACCAGCATTTTCTCCTTTTCCTACAGTGTTTTCTACCGTTCCCAGATCAAATTTCAATTTTTCAGTCACCTTTATTTTGTCGTCTGCAGATGCTTTCAATTTGAACCAGTACAAAATTTTGTCGTGTGGTAAAGAGTTAAATGTGATTGTCCTCCATGTAAATCCTTGATAAATATATTTTAACAATATTATTTCTCACATTGATGATAGAAACTGCAATTAAAGGTGGGTATTTAGAATTTTCACATCTAACAATATATATATATATATATATCACTGTAATTTATATGAAAATAAAATACAAATAATCAATAATTAACCCTTTACCCCAAAAGGCATTTCTATGGTATCTCTAATGACCCTAAATAACAACAAGGATGAAGCCATTTCTTATGTGTATATGACACCTTTTGATAGTGTAGAAAACATTGTGGCAAAAGGTGAAACTGCTCGTCACCTTTTGCCACAATGTTTTTCAAAGGCTCCTACAAGCAATGCGTAGAAATGAGTATCTATGGAGTAAAGGATTAAGAATCACAGCGTTACCAAAAAAGTTGATTTTTGATGGGGTTCTCTTTAAAGGCTATGTAGCCTCTTAACCCTTTACTCCACAGATACTCACTTCTACACATTGCTTGTAGGAGCCTTTGGAAAACATCGTGGCAAAGTAATTTCACTTTTTGTCACAATGCTTTCTATGCTATCAAAAGGTGTCATATACACATAAGAAATGGCTTCATCCTTACTGTTATTTAGGGTCAATTACAAATATCATAGAAATGCCTTATTGGGTAAAGGTATATTTAGATTTCGCGCCATAAATAAAAAAAAGCATTGTGTGATTGTCAAGAGACTGGCACAAGACTAATGATGCTTAAATTCCATAACATAACAAACATGTAATCATTTTCTAAAATGTCTTCTTCTGGCGCTATGTTTGAAGCTTCGTCTGTGTATTTCTGGTATGTAAATGAGGGAGTTGCTCATCTAGAAATAGACTGTGTTTTTCCGCTGGTGTTGACCTGGGCCAGGGTTCGAAAATCCCATATATTTACTCGCAAATGCAAGCCAGAATTGGAAAATGCGAGTTGAAATTTCAAGCACTTGCAAAAAAATGCGAGTGCAAATTATTGAAGAACAGTTACCGAATGTACTAAATTCCATATGTGAATAAAAAAAAAGGTACTTCTTTTTGATCTGGTTAAACATCGGTCATATTGCACTGAGAACACCCTTCGACGGATGTCGATAATTTTACATGTCGCCATTGAAGCCTCCGAGTTGTCGTTCGTTACCTGAGTTTCGTGAGGCAAGTGCGTTCGTCTGCACTCACAGCCGATACCGAGGTTTTGCGTTTTTTAAATGGAAAAAACTGTAGGCGAATTCAATCTCTGATTTGAAACAAAAACATTTGTCAATCTTTTATGAAAAAATAAATTATTACTCACAAATAGCAACGAAAAGCAAGTCGGACGTGGTGGACTCACTAAACCAGTTACCGGACATGCAGATATTCGGATGTGACACGTCCGTTTTTCATTTACAAAATAGATCTAGTCCACCAGTGTAAGTTTTGTAGAAATTTAACCTCGCATTAGAACAGAAATTCAACTGAAATTGAATTGATTGTTAAATGAGGGTTTTAATGTCAATTAACGTTCCTTTTGTTTGGTTGTTGTCTCAGGGTTACGTAATAGAATAGAACTGAACAGTTTGTACTGGCCATTCGTTCTTTACAATAGGTAAGCAAGCTGAGCTTCAAAAACGAAAATGCGAGTCCAGTTTTAATTTTGCAAGTGGAAATAAAAGCTACTTGCTATAATTTGCAAGTAGATAAAAAAATGAAATTCGAACCCTGTGGGCTGTAGTTAATCTGTAATTTCTCTTGTTGGATGATTTTCCACTACTGGGGTTTTATGAATGAAAATTAAAGGCTTTGGAAGTGTAAGGATGATCTTTTTGTATTTTTGTAAATTTTTCGTCCCAAAATCTGAAAGGCCACCTTTAACTCTTTACCAAACAACAATATTTAAGTCTATTCAAAACTGAAAGCATTTCCAGACAACAAATTTACTGTGACTAAAATTCTGAAGATTGTTCTGGAAAGAGTAGAAAACATTGTGGGAAAAGGAGAAAATGCTGGTTACCAGCATTTTCTCCTTTTCCCACAGTGTTTTCAGAAGGCTTCCTTTTCAGGGTCGTCAAAAGTCGGGATTGTGTGGTAAAGAGTTAAGCATATTTTCTGTAAAAGAAAATCTTGCATACTGATATCAGTTATCTGGACTGCATAATAAAAAGTAAAGGTAGTGTGGTGATTCCTCTCAGCCCTCTCATAATAGGGCTTCAAAATATCTCTTCTGATTTTTTTATTCCTAGGAAGAGGACAAATTTCTCCTGCTACTCAAAAAATTTGACATCATTTTCATCTGCAGGTGCTTTCAATTTGGACCAGTCTAAAATTTTGTCGTTTGGGAAAGGGTTAAGTAATTTAATTCAGTAGGTTTTTTTTTTTTAAAATATCCTGCATACTTTTGTGAGTTATTTGAACCTAACAATTTAAATTAGGGGTGTTTTGGTGGCAACAAAATAAAAGTAACTCTAAAATTAAAATTTGTTTCCAGCAAGGTAGAAAACATTGGAGGAAAAGGAGACAATGCTGGTAACCAGCATAGTCTCCTTTTTCCACAATGTTTTCAAAAGGCTTATGTCTTTGGGTCATAAAAACCAAGGATTGTTTGATAAAGGGTTAAGAAGAATGATGTTGTTCATATACACTGATCATTGATTGACATGGAGAACAATCACCACAGTACTCACATGTCTGACCTATACACACCAAAATTACCCAATCTTAATTACAACAATGTAAAGATTTGTCAATACTACATTAATTTTGTCACTTGTAGTTCTTTGAATGTTAAACACACACAAAAGAAATACACTAATCAACTGTATTTGTGAGAGATGTATAATGGATTTACGGGGGTTTCGGTAACAGACGAGTTCAGTAATATAGACTCAGGGTTCTCCCTTAGTCTCAATAATGAGACGCCCCGGTGATCTTTTTCATATTTGGATATTTACTGCACACCGTACCGTCTCAAGTCCATCGTAAATTTTCCAGTAGCAAATATAGAGCGCTATACCTACTTTCAGTTTCGTCGGTTTTATCTGTATTGAAGTGAAATGCAATTAAATTTTAGTACTAATCATGACCAAAAACAAATCATTAAACCATTCATTACTTAAAAAGCTCGTAGAAGTCGTTTACAACATGTTTATCTCGGAAAAATCATGGACGAAATTTGTCATGCGTGGCGGCCATTTTGAATGTTTTCCGGAACGTTAACAGCTCGGGTCACTGATGAAATGCACGGTATTTTCTCACGATCAGCTTTTGAATTGAAAATATTTGTATTTCAAATGAAAGAATATTGAATATGCAAGCCACATACATGTTTAAATCCTAGTTTTGTGCTCTATTTAGGAAATTATAAGAGTTCAAACTTGCACACAAAACCTGTGCAGAACTTTCAACTGATTTTGTCCGGATTGTCTCTGTACCCAGAGTCGACCGGTCGAAAAGTAACATCACCTTTGGGGACAGTTATCTGTACTAGGTTCTCCCTAGATCCAGTCATTGACCCTAATTTTTCACGAGTCAAAATGGAATTTCCGTGAGTCAAATAGTGATGTCCAAGGGTCAAATTATCATGGAGAAATAAGAGTAAAATAATGAAAACTTTCCATTTATACTGTGTTCTCCTTTCTCCATTCACCTAAGTATAAATAAGCTCACAAAATTCACATTTTCGGTCAAGGGATCAAAATTTTCATGTAATGATCAAATACAAAATCTGAATCAAACTTGTAACTGAAAAAAATCTTTACAACTTGCATCAAAAGGTTCGATCCGAGGATTTTTTCAAACCTACCTCGCCAACCTGGGTAGAGTCACTATCTCATTTTTCCATTCATTTGATTGAATGTCAAGGCCGGTCGCTAAAGACTGATGAATATTCTACACTCTAGTTCAGATGGACTAACTTATTCATAATTAAGGGTAAATACAACACATTTAGGAGTATTTAATGTTGAAAAACATTGAAAATTTGCTTTTTATTGTATCTAATGAAATATTTTCTTTCAAATTGTGAAAATTACTCTCTTTTGTTGCATTTTTGCGTCTTATTGGATAGAAAAATACTATCGATGTAGAATAGGATGTTATGCATAATATCTCACAGAGGGGATGCGGTCAAAACGTACCCAAACCAAAACGTACCCAAAAAATAAGTCAAAACGTACCCAAAAGTTAAGTCAAAACGTACCCAAAATTTAAGTCAAAACGTACCCAAAGTAAAATTTTCATTGAAATAATTTCAGTGTTAGTTATAGATTAAAAACTTCATGTATCTTACCTTTTAAGGATGTTTTAATTCCAGACTCACTTTATATCCTTTTAATTCTTTAAAAATGATGCATGGTTTCAATCCTACGTTACATTCAATTATGGGTGATGTGTTTATGTCAGAACTAATCATGTGTAACATGCTAGTTGTCATTAACAAGTTTTATTTTCATAAAAGATACTTTACAAACATTTGTACACAATGCTACAAAGTATTAATTATATTCACCACCCAGCCGCTTTTTAAAGTTACCAAAAAATAAGTTAGATCATTCAATTTAAATGTAAAATGAAACTGTTCAATGATATTTAGTTGAACATATTTTTTTTCACCCACAGAAAGCACGGGTTACCTTTAATTACACAATCTGTAGTATTTACAATCCTTCTGAAAAATAGCTTTTTACAACATTGTTAATTAACTGAAAAATTGTGTAAATTTTATAATTGTAATGATAAGAAGGTGTAACCGAGTCACCACTCATAGACAACAAAATCTTTAACTTATCCATGTTTATGGAATTTCCTGATGATAAAAATGTTTCAAAGAAGAACTTTCAAAGGGAAGAAAAGCAAAATATGAGAAAAATTTCCATTAGAGCATTTAATGAGTTTAAGAAAAAATCAACCATTCAGATTTTCATCTAAAGCAAACTGTCTCTCAAATCACCAATATTTACAAAGCGTTCAAATATATAATGAGGTAATATGCAGCAGCTTAATTACCACTGTGAATAATGAATTTATTCACCACATAATTATAGTTTATTACACTCTTTTTGGGTGTGAAAATTGCACCTTTTGTTATTGAAACAATGTAATTAACGTATCTCATTTTTATAAAAGTGCTAATTCTTCTGAAGATTTTTTTCCGAGTTTTTTTTTTTATTGACAAAATATACTGAGTATATTTATAATGATGGATAACGGTATCAAGGTATCTGATGCTTTTTCCCTAATGTTAATTGTTTTTGCCTAAAAAAGAGAGATACACAAACTGTAATTTTATCATGAAGCGTTTGATAGACTCAGCTATATGTTCTGTGATATGCTTCATTATTTGTTTTCATCATGTATGTCAAACTTGAAATAAAGCAGAATTAAAAATTATCATCATCAAGATGGAGAAAACAATATTTCTATTAATTTGTGGAAAGATGGAAGATAAAAACACAATACAAATCATGGGTACATTTTGACTTCACATTGGGTACGTTTTGACTCCACTTGGGTACGTTTTGACTTCAGTTGGGTACGTTTTGACTCGACTTGGGTACGTTTTGACTTGGGTACGTTTTAGTTTGGGTACGTTTGGACTGTAAACCTCACAGAGTAGAATAAAACCAGGGCGGAACAAAACGTCACAAGCGCTTATTCCTTCTGCTTTAGTACATGAACGGAGAAGCGAGAATGAACAGAGAAATGAGAAAAGGCCATATATTGAACTGTCTTGAAACTAAGAAACAGAAAGTAACCCTGGGACACACAGAAGTCAGTGGCAAAATTATCAGACCAGAACATTCACAAGTAAAAACTCTTTCAAATGGTACATAAAAAGAAGCATTTCTATGAAGACAAAATACTTTCGAATAACAAAATCCAGCTTTCAAACCATTTTCTGTCACTGGAAACCCGGGGGAATTTTAGGGCAGATTTGTTCCTGGTGAAAAATGGCGTCGAGACATGAATCTTTAGACAACAGATTTTAGGAATGTGGTTTACTTACCCTCTTAATATCTACTCTTTCATCCGTAGATGGACATGTTTCCATTTTACTTTCCATTGATGTCATGTTGGAACAATGATTTTCAAGCGTCGTTTAGAAATTAGTCATAATTCGTGATCTAAAAGAAGACACAAAACATAATAGAGGAAAATTCGTGACGTCACATGTGTAAGACGACTAATTATATTTCGGCAATTTTTTTTTTTTTTAGACATTATAAAAAAATGAAAAGTACATTTTCTTCGGAACTGTTGATCATCTCCACTAGCCGTTTGATCATTATACCTAAAAAATATATATTTCTCGTAGAACGAGAAAGTGAACTTCCGCAAATGGCTGTGTCAATGCAGGTGTAACACCACTGCCAACTTTCTCAGGGTCGTAGACTAGGAGGAGTCCGGGTTGCGGAAATCCTATACATGTACGACTCGGGAAATTTGATGTCGGACAAGTGACTTTTTATCTAATCGTCCGGGAACAAGTAGAAAATAAGGTTGAAATATCGAAACAAAGATTTCTGATATAAATATTGAAATTCAACTAGTGAAAATGTGAAAACTTAAGTACTGAAGATGACTTTTTTTCACATATTCTCACTCAATAATGGGTCAAATATTTGGTTTTTACTGTAAAGCACATTTGGCCAATCTCCGCATTCACTGCATATGCCAGGATCTGTATAATATGTAGAGCTCTGCTTTGAGAAAGTGTCTGAATAATTCTAAAAATCATTGTTATTTTTACAAAGATATTGTCATTATCATTATTGCACTCATTCAGAGATCTTTTATGACAATGTTGCACAATGTGAATATTACAGGCTCTAACCTGATGGTACAGTTCTTGTGTGAATGTGTCATGCTCTACCTTCAGTCTGAAGGATTGCTCCGATGTCGTTTTTGCGGACAAACAATCACAAAAAATAAGATCGGAGCTAGTCCCTGAATCGGAGGATGTCATCGTTTAGCTATTACCTTCTCTGCCAGAAAACATCTTAAATCTTTACCACACGAGAAAATTTTAGACTGGTCCAAATTGAAAGCATTTACAGACGACAAAAAAAACGGCGACTCAAAAATAGAATTTTTTTCTGGTAAGGATAGAAAACATTGTGGAAAAAGGAGAAAATGCTGGTTACCAGCATTTTCTCCTTTTCCCGCAGTGTTTTAAAAAGGCTTCTTTCTCAGGGGTATCAAAAGTAGGGATTGTGTGGTAATGGGTTAAACCACAACTATTTTGCCATTTAGCAACAAATCTTTCCGCTATTTTAAGTCAGAGAAAATGATTTTTTTCTTGAATTTAATCTTCTAGGCCACCTGAATGGGAGAGGTCTGAGACCTCAAAGACATCCGGCAATGTAATAATATAATGGACTATGTACAACGAGGAATACGACATAAATAACAATGTGTCTAAATTATGCGTAGTTGAAGGATTCCGATGATTGTGTAGGCCAATGAACATTTTTTGAAAGAAACAAACAGCAAAAATTGTGAGTTGGTAAAAGTACAGCAGAGGGACAAATGCACGTGTTTTCAATATAGCAAAAAAATAGTGATGTGATACCTTCTTTAAAGTGGGTTTAGTGTTTCGTCCCCATGCTTGTTCGCCCCTTAGCCTGAACGCTAGTTAATTGACCGAAATGGTAAGTGTGTTTTTGAAAATTAAGTATCCTCATATGCCTAAGATTGATTAATTTAAATAATCAGAGAGGTTTTTTTTTGTTCTTCAATTAAAGTTTGTACATCTGTCTTGTAGCTTAGATAGAACCTTAACTGGTTCACTAAATAAGAACGCGCACTTATCATATCCTCAACAAAACCTTAAGTTGATTACATATTTGGTAATTGTAACTTTTATGCTTACATATCATTTTCTGGTCAATTTTTAAATGCCGTCTGCTCTATTACCACACTTTCTTTTCCACAGACTCGGAAGATTTCAATGGCCTATTCATTGTTGTAAAATCTTTCCAATGATATTTTCTCCACCTAATTGAAAGCAAAGTCATGTCTTTGTGGTGTAGCGCAGCCGCCTGAAGCCATCGAATTAACGGTTTAGTGCCCAAAAGATGCATTTTTTTTTGGGGGGGGGGGGCTGGAGAAAGACATATCAGTCCCAGCTTAGATAGAAACTATGCATGAGGGAACCAACTTTCCGGTAACAGGTATACGTACTTTTCTCTCGCTCGCATATATCTACAAGCACCAAACTCATATTTCAGGTAGACTTTTCTGCATAACCACCTTCAGTTAGAGGTGAAAGTGACAGAAATAAACACTATATCAGATGAAAATATGATAGATATACTCAAATTCAACCTGTTTGCTTGAATCAAATTAACCATGGGACAAGCGATAGAAGTATTCTTTGACAGGGTTAAAGAGAAAATACTTGTCAGTCTCCTTCAGTTGTAACCATTCTATTCTAAACGACAAACAATTTAATCAAAGAATATCAGTTTTTAATGACAATAAAAGTATTGCGCAAGTTTGCAGAAGTGATATCTAACTATTGTTTCGATCATCTCTTCTCAAAACTTTATTAACCCTTTCCCAAACGACAAATTTTGGACTCTTCCAAACCAAAAGAGTTTGCAGACAACAATTTTAGATTTGGAGAAAATGCCAGAAAGTTCTTAAAAATGGTAGAAAAGACTGTGGGAAAAGGAGAAATTGCTCGTTACGAGCAATTTCTCCTTTTCCCACAGAGTTTTCAAAAGACTTTAAATGCAGACACGTAAATACCAGGGCTTGTTTGGGAAAGGGTTAGGGTAGTAGACCCGTAACACTTCCAGTGCAGCATGGAATAAAATTTCAAGATAGATTTTAAATACGGATGTATACAGATATAACACTTTTGCATATTTTTAATCGACCAGAAATCCGTTTGATGTCTATCGTGAAATTATTTGTTGATACTTTTGTAAGTTTCAGAAAATTCTTTGTAATGAGAATATAGTGTTTTTTGATTTATGAATGATATAATTCTAAGATGAAAAAAAAAATCTGGCTCGGTTAAAACAGTACAATAACACCCATTTTTAATAATGGCAAATTTTGTAGGAGAATGCTCTAGCGGAAATAGCTGTTTCCAATTACGGGTCCACTACCATAAACTCTGGGACTGGCGATAACAGTTCCAGTATGTGTTTTAAGTGTGTGTTTGTTATCGGCGGAGCCGAATGTGCTGGCTTTTAACCTACTTTTTGACACTGATAACGAATTGATAAATAAAAAATTGCAATGGGCCAAATATGTAGACACATTTATTCTAGGGGCCCCTGCCTAGCTGTTTGCCGCCAAATTGATGCCGTCTTTCTATTTAACGATATCTCTTATGTTAGTTGCAGCTATTTTCAACAAAAGTTTGGCATGTAAGGATATGGCCAGTGCTTGTGCCATAATTGTATTTCTGTTGTTTCCTGTCACGCGCACTGACTACAACACTGATTAAGTAATTGTTTTAAAAACGAAGTAAAAATGCACATAACTTCTCATTTAGTAGGGGCAGGCGTGTCGCATGCGTATTCGAATGTTATCATATTTTGTTTGATTGCCGCTCAGTTTTTTAGTCACTGTAAGGGTTTAGCGCGTAGGCGCAAATAGGAGCACTTGTGAACTCAAAAGATGCCATATGGCCTGCGACATGCGAAAAAGGACATGAAGACATTTGCGAGCCTCAGAAAGTATCCTCTCACACCAACCTATGCAGTCCACGCAGACTTATCCGAAACGACGCTTTCCTCTTTTTTTTAAATGTACTTTTCTGTTTTGTGCAAGTCTATGGCACAAAATCTAATGTCGTAAAGTGCCGTCTAGGATAAGTCTGCGTGGTTAAATAGCGCAGTGTAAGTGGGTTTTATTATACTACTAAGAAATTTCTCGTGAACGAATTGGATAATATGCCTAGAACGTATCACGTACACTGTGCTGGCAAAACCAAAGTAGAACCTGTTTGCTTTCGGGAGCCCCATATACATGACTACACTATCAACACGACACCCAAAATGACGGCGTCGATTAAGATGATGCTTATGTGACAAGCTGCACGGTTTAGCACGTATTACCAGTCAAATGAAGTTTTTTAATTTGAATTCTAACATGACACGCGACTTTGGCTCTATAAACACAGTGCAAGGAAAACGTGGTAAAATCTGCGACAATCCATGTAGAGTGACATCATCCTATAGCGAATGACGTCATTCAATGAGTGAGTTATTCAATGGAACATAATCCTCATCCGCGTTTTTACTCTTAGTTTGAGCTTGTTTTCCTTTTATTAAGAATTGGCCAAGTTAGAATCGAAATAATCTTCTTTCTATCGTGGTATATCGTTCAATAAACCACGTTGTGAGTTATGAGGCGCAATGAATAACCCACTCGGGCTATCGCCCTCGTGGATTATTTATTGTGCCTCATAACTTACAACTGTGGTTTATTGAACGATATACCAGGATAGAAAGATGATTATTTCTTAAATGAAAAATGATATTATGACGATCTTTGCCGGTAACCTCGGAGAGTTCACAACTGTAAGGGACGCAACTCTTATATGACCAAAGACTTAAGGAAGTACGAGTATACTCCCTTGACCCATTCACGCATTTCGCAAGTTGGCCAATCGGTCATAATTTATGCGACCAATATTGAGATTTATTAATGAGAATTAGTTTAAATCAGAAAGGGAAGCAAAAACGTAAGAAAATTAAGCTAAAGAAAAACAAACCAAATAAATAGGTAAACAGATGGATGTGTTCTGCTTCAAGCGGCCGAGCATTGTTTCTCCTCATCTTTTCCTTTTGTGGTTGTATTTCAATCTAGAGCACTATATGGCTTGCAACATGCGAAAAGAGACATTCGGACATCTGCGTAAAGTGTCGTCTCAGATCAGCCTGCGCTTCTTAATCCGAGATGGCACTTTACGACTAACTTGCAGATAACACAGACTAAAATTACACTGTACAAAATATGCAGTCTGATCTTTGATAATTAATATCAAGCCTGCAAAATAAAAGTCTGTCTGAGGGCTCTTGTGGATAATATAGATTAAGATCAGACTGCACAGAACTTGGGATCTGGTCTTTGATAAACACTGTCAGTTTATTCAGTGTTTGATAATGAGAGTATATTTAACCCATTACCACACAATCCCTACTTTTGACGCCCCTGAGAAAGAAGCCTTTAGAAAACATTGTGGGAAAAGGAGAAAATGCTGGTAACCAGCATTTTCTCCTTTTCCCACAATGCTTTCTACCCTTCACAATTTCAAATTTTCAGTCACTTTCATTTTGTCGTCTGCAAATGCTTTCGGTTTGGACAAGCCTAAAAATTTTGTCGTTTGGTAATGAGTCAAAACAGGCCAAATACTCCATGTAATTGGAAAGCCTTCAAAATAAAAGTCTGTCCGAGTTTTAGTGGATTGTACCATCAGCCTTCTAATGAGGTCCGGCATCATAATTGAGCAATTCTCTGGCAAAAGGGGGCTAAATGCATCTCCGTGATGCTTCATACCAAACAAGTCATCCATAAAAGCAAATATGGATCCTTCAAAGCCTTTTTTTTAAACAACCAACTCAATCATGAAGTAGACTGATCCCTTGACATGCAGAAAATGGATGAATGGAGAAAAGTTTCGGTTCAGATCAGCCTACTCAGGCTGACCTCAGTCTATTGTTTTCGCAGATGCATTAAGCCCCCTTTTTTTTCAGAGCATGTCTCATGTTTTTGATGCTGAAAGAATTAACCCATTACCACACAATCCCTTCTTTTGACGCCCCTAAGAAAGAAGCCTTTAGAAAACACCGTTGGAAAGGGAGAAAATGCTGGTAAACAGCATTTTCTCCTTTTCCTACAATCTTTTCTACCCTTCACAAAACAAATTTCAAATTTTCAGTCACATTTATTTAGTCGTCTGCAAATGCTTTCAAATAGGACAAGTCTATAATATTGTTGTTTGGTAATCAGTTAAGCCCCCTTTTTTCCAGAGCATGTCTCATATATTTGAAGCTGAAAGATTTAACCCTTTAGCAAACAATTATAAAACATCTCCAGAAAAAATAGCTTTTAAAAAGCGTTTTCTGCTCTTCTCACAATGTTTTCTGCCTTTCCAAAAACAAATTAGAATTTTTCAGTCACAATTACTGACTGGAATGTCTGCCAATGCTTTCAACTTGATCAAAGTCTAAGATTTTGTTGTTTGGTTGAAAAAAAAAAGTATGGGACATTTTTTTGTAGAAAGAAATGAGGTAAGTTTTTTCTTTACTCTAGAAGCATCAAGAATTACTGGAGGTACTCCAGTTCTCAACTGTAGTAACATTTCTTTAACCCATTACCAGATGGCAATATTTTAGACTGGTCTAAATTGAAAGCATTTACAGACGACAAAATAAAAGTGACTGAAAATTTGAAATTTTTTGTGAAAGGTAGGAAACATTGTGGGAAAAGGAGAAAATGCTGGTTACCAGCATTTTCTTCTTTTCCAACAATGTTTTCTAAAGGATTCTTTCTCTGGGTGTCAAAAGTAGGGATTGTGTGGTAATGGGTAGGAATCATTGTGGGAAAAGAAGAAAATGCTGGTTACCAGCATTTTCTTCTTTTCCCACAATGTTTTCAAAAGGCTTTTCTCTCAGGGGCATCAAAAGTAGGGATTGTGAGGTAATGGGTTAAGAAACAGAAAATCATGATCATATTAACAGCTGGCCCTGAGTTACAGCACTGTATGTCATTGAGGAAAAAATGCAGAAGTATCCTTTATAAAGACAAGAAAGGAGAGATGAGTTACTCTGCATGAAAGACTTCCATTCTATATCACACATTAGAAACACATTAAGTGAAAAATTCTTTAAAACCTGAACATGAACATTTTGAAGGAAGGTTATTTTCCCTTTTTATGCTCCCCGAAGGGCGAGCATATAGTTGCCGCTTCGTCTGTGCGTCCATCCGTCTGTCCGTCCGTCTGTCCGTCCGAAGCCATTTCTCCACAACTCCTGGACCAAATTGGATAAAACTTCATATAATGAACTCCTTAGGGTAAGGCGCCGACGTGTCCTTCCTGGTTTTTCCATTTGACCCCGTGTCATGGAAAAAAGGGGCTTAATGCAAAATTGCATTTTTTACTAATATCTCATTCAGTTTGTGTCAAAATTTCGTGAAACTTCATGGTTATATTGTTTATGGAAAGTTTTAATATGTGCCCTTGCTATTTTTAATCTAGGCGTTCTTTAAGTTGACATTCTGTCACGGAAAAAGGGCGTTTCTTGCAAAATTCCAATTTTTACTACCGTGTAAACCGCTGTGTATACCACGCAGGCACGTATAACACGCAGGCCTTTTTCAGCATCAGATCCGAGTAAAAAAGGTTGTTCGGATGTACAACACGCATCAAAAATTGACCAAAACATCGTAACATCTGAAGCTTACGACGCTATCTTGAAAAATTGTAAATGGCGATACTTTATCAAAGGGAAATAACCATTTTTAGTCAAAGTGGAAATGGTAATGATTCGATGTGTACTCCGGGGATTATAAAAACATGCCAGCTTATAACATGTTGCAAATTCACACATTGAACTGACGACCATATCGTAGTTAATCTCCTATTTCTCACCTCGATCGACAAATGTGACAGGTGTGAAATAAATATGATCTATATGATGTAAATCACGGTTTTTGGAAGGCGAGATTTTCATTCTCGCCTTCATATGTCAACGCTCGGCAGCTTGTTGAAAATGCCTCTGAACAGCATTATCAAAACGCCTTTCAAATAGTTCGATACTTCTCAAGTACATAAGAACAAAATAATGTCGAGACCATTGTAAATTTAATCAGAACAGCAAGAAGAAACTTCAAATTTCTAGAAGAAATGAAATCGAATTCGTAAAAAGCATCGTTTTTGACAAATGCAAAATACTTTGGATCAGTTCATTGACATAATCACGTTGCTACAGCAACAAATAAACCGTAGCTATACTATAAGCCAATCGAAAGCTACTAACATGACGTCATTCGGACCTACTTCCACTTCACAAAGCATAAACAACTAACCAGTGGGATCGTATATGTAAATTTACTATCCCAGAACTAACCAATCGGATAGCGTCTTTGAATGATGTATCGCTGATAGACCCCTTTCCTCTGTTGGCAACCTTATGCTGTCTTTGTGAGAAGTAAAATTTCAATGAAATAAATTCTTTTGAATCATCAAGTGTTTAAACAAAATTTTCTCTTTCAAAGAAATATTTTTCTTTTATCAAAGTTGTGCTTGACTTTATGATTAATGACTATAGGTTATTGTTACGCATCGGCGTTGCCGAGTTTTGATTCCGGAGACTCGTGAAAAGAAAAAGGTAAATCTGTTGAAACCACAATAGATGTGTCATTTCGAAGTAGCTGGTCAGTATGATGTACCGATGTATAGCCAGGCTGATCACTTCTTTCCTTATATACGAGTATGATCAGATTTTACTACGTCAAAAATGACAATAACATGATCTGTAACCGTTTTAACATGCAAAGAATTTTAACTTCTTCTTTTGGTCGTCACGTTGCTTAATGTTCAGCAATTATTCATAAATATTTAACCCTTTACCACTCACTTGAAACGATTCTGAAAATCAAGCTTTTAAAAATATAGAGAGGAGAGGGGAAATTACAATCGGGAACCGGCATTTTTTTTTCATTTTACCACATTGTTCTGCCCTATCAAGAACAAATTTCGTCGTTAATTGGGGCCACCCTGAGTTTGTCATCTGTATGAAACAGTGTTTTCAATTTCAACTTAGTCTGAAATTTCTTTGTCAGGTAAAGAATAAACGCTTATCGCAATGAATTATTATCATAATCACTTACCTCCGTCATTATTAGAACTGAAATCTTTAACTTATATATTCCCATTTATTTTCCTCGAAAGAATTTCCTTCAACTATACACTTTTTCCAAAACTGAATAACACAGTGATAAAATTATCTTGACTGGGAGATTCCCACTGTCCTAGAGTGCATCGGACGTGTTCATGATTTTCTAAGAACACAGACCAAGGGCCTGTATCTGTGTAACAGTACACCATATATTTTTGTTGAACAAAGGAATAGGGTGTATCTCAATATTGACGAGTTGGCAATCATTTTGCTTTCATGTTTGCCGACAAGCTGAACGTACACTCCGGTTACGCAGGATTAATGAAAGACTAGCGTTAATGTCAATGAACCCTTAAATCGTTTAGTACGCCTGTCTCTTTTGAAGACAAGGCAGACGATTCTATAGGCTGCACAGAATATGCAATCTTATGTCGGATTAAGCTCTGTATTGTAATAACCCCACCAAAACAGCCAAGGGTGAGTTTGCAATAATTAAGCATTTTTCCCGAGATGTAAAATGCCATTTTCCTCAATCCAGCGCTCTAGTATAAGGGTTGACAGAGTCATAGATTACAAGAATCGTATAAACGAAGAACACCTTTCGACGTTCCTTATACGACCTAAGAAGTCAACCGTCAAATGATGTTGGTTGGTTATCCTTGATAGGATGGTAAACATTGCGCAAAACGGAGAAAATGTTCGTTGCCAGTATTTTCTCATGTACCTGCATGCTTTTAAAATACCCTTCCCTTTCTTAAAAGCCCCATTCTTTAAGGTCATTAAAACTCAGCACATGTATTGTAATCTAAATGTTAAATCTCCGTTTTGAACATTGAAAGTCGTTTGTTTTGAAAGTCTTTTTCAGTCTTGATAAAGTATATTTCAAATAAAATGGTAAACAAATAAAAAAAAAAGCCTTTTAACTGAACGACACTGAAATTTTGACAACCTCAAGGGAAAACAAGTTCCAAAATACTGTTGGAAAAGGAAAAAACGCTAGTCACCAGTATTTTCTCTTTTTACCACTATGTTTTGTACTTTTTCCCAGCCAAACGGCACATTTTCAGCTGCTCTTAACTTATTTAAAAAAAAAGCCTCTTCTTCAATATTGTTGAAAGTCAGTATTGTGATCTAAAAGGCTGAATCTCAGTTTCTATACTCTAAAATGTACCTTTCTAAAAACTCTTTGCTCTCTCAATAAAATTATCCATGGAATAAAATGGTAAAGACTTTCAAGAAATTAATCATCTCATTACAGAGTTACAGTTTTAGATCTATTAAAATTGATTGCATTTTCAAGCAAAAACTATTCTTTAATCCTTTACCATACCCTATCAAGTACAGTTTTAACAACCCTGAGAAAGAGGCCATTTAAAAACTTAATTTTGAAAAGAAGAAACTTTCTTGACTCTTTACACGAAGAAAAAAATTCAGACTTTCCAAAATTAAATGCATTTTCAGGTAGCAACTTTTTGATCTGGCACCATTGTTGGAACCTGTATGAAATAGGATGGAAGACATTTTAGGAAAAGGAAAAAATGTCAAGTAGCACCGACCCGTATTCTCCTTTTCAGACCCAAAGTTCTCAAGCCTTCTTCCTAGACCTTTTAAACTCATTATTGGGGTAATAGAGGGTTAGATCTAAGTTTCTATACAAGGTAAAAACATATACGGGTAACAGCAAATTAAAACTCTTTGCTATCACATAAAACTTTTCCTTCAATTGAAATGGAAAGGAGGTTCAGAAAAGTCCATTCGTTTTAATTTTTTTCAACATATTTTCACAAGCCTTCTTCAAGTTTGTTAAAATTCAGGATGTTAAACTGGTCTTCATTGCACATGAACATTGCACAACTCTATAGACTTTGCTGTTAAAATTCAGGATGTTAAACTGGTCTTCATTGCACATGAACATTGCACAACTCTATAGACTTTGCTGTATCAGGAGAGGCGATTTAAGTACAGGGAAATGTATTTCAATGTGTTATGCCTTTATTCTAAACTCGCCTTCCAACAGTACTTTCAGTACTTTGATTGTAAAAAGTAGCGATAAATATATATTATTTTAAATCATCCATTTCTTTCTGAATCATTATTTTACTCTTGTGTAATTATTCAATTTTAGATATTAACAAAGAATAACAAAAATATGAGACGAATCAGACGGTAAAAGTAAATCAATATTTATCATTCCGGGGTACGTTCGCCATAGCCAAAATGGCCGACAGAATCGGGAAATTACGAATCCTAATCCACAAATTAAGAATGTACAAGTACATTTTAACAAAATTAAAACATAATTATTTTTTTTTAAATCGGTAAAAGTTGAAATGGGATGATGACGAAAGTTAAGGCTGTGGCGAGAAAACTTTGCCGTTTTGTACCTACGCCCCGTCCCCCACCCACCCACTTTGAACAGGTATACGACTGACTTTCAAGGAGGAGAAAAACATGGTTTTGCCTATTGTAGTGTATAACACGCAGTCCCCAGTTTGAAATTATTCAGAGCTGAAAAAATGTGCGTGTTATACGCACCAAAACACGGTAATGTCTCATTCAGTTTTGGTCAAAATTTCATCAAACTTCATGGTTATATTGTTTTTTCAAAGTTTCACCATATGCTCTTGTTTCTTTATCTATGTGTTCTTCAATTTGACCCTCTGTCATGGAAAAAGGGGGTTTCTTGTAAAATGCCATGGAAAAAGGGGCCTTAATGCAAAATTGCAATTATTACTAATATCTTGTTCAGTTTTTGTCAAAATTTCGTGAAACTTCATGGTTATATCTTGTTTTTACAAGTTTCAACATGTGCCCTTGTTATTTTCAATCTATGAATTATTAATGCGCAAATACCTCTTTCCTGGTTTATCAATTTGAGGCTGCATCACGGAAAAAGGGGACTTCATGGAAAAATTGTTTTTCACTTGTATCTCCTACATCTGTGCTCAAAACTTTGCGAAATTTCAAATCTGAACTTGTTGGAACGTTGCTCGGGTACCTCTCTTCCGGTTTCTCAATTTCAGGCTGCGTCATGGAAAAAGGGGGCTTCATGTAAAAAATCGTTTTATGTAATACATGTATTTACAACATGACTGCTCAAAATTTTATGAAATTTCGAATTTTGAATTATTATTAAAAAATGCCACAAATCACACACCAGTTGTATTTATTTCAATGATGCTATATTGCCTTATGGGAAAAGAGGGCTTAAAGGGGGCTTACTGGGCTAATTGTCCTTTACAAGTTTGTGTTGGCTTTCTCGAAGATAGTAATTGCCTTTTCACTTCAATTTTTGGGGAGCATGAACAGGTCCTTTTAGGATAAAAGAAGTAAATTTATATCAATTTCATATATTTTATGACAAGCACTTGTTCAGGGAGCATAACTCGTCTCTGACGGCTCTTGTTTTATGATGGTGCTACGACAGAAACTTGCTGAACTTACAGATGATGACATCACCAGAATATGCTGTTTTACTTGAAATGTATTCAATAGTCAAAAAGTATTTCAATACAGTTGCAAAGTATAAGCATTCTTTTTCAAATAAAGTCATCAAAAATGTATTTGTGTTCTGTTTTCTTAACCCATTACCACACAATCCCAACTTTTCACGCCCATGAGGAAGAAGCCTTTTGAAAACACTGTAGGAAAAGGCGAAAATGCTGGTAACCAGCATTTTCTCCTTTTCCCACAGTGTTTTCTACCCTTCCCAGAACAAATTTCAATTTTTCAGTCACCTTTTTTGTCACCTGCAAATGCTTTCAAATTTGAACCTGTCTAAAATTTTGTCGTGTGGTAAAGAGTTAAACTGCCAAATATTGGTATATGTATTTGAATACTTTAGAACAAATTTAAATAATCAAGAGTCTGTAATCATCATCGTCATCACCATCATGTGAAAAAGTTGTAATCAAATATCAATATTAGTAGATGTAATGAAATAACAATTATCATATATGTAATACAAAACAACCCATTTATTTGTTAATAAATTACAAATGTATATCATTTCTTTTTTGTCTTAAAAGATAAATAAACAATGAACATATATGTCAATCAAAACAAAACAACACTTCTAGGGAAAAATGATAGTCTAACTGTATGTGGAAGCTGCTATATTGGTAATTCCTGTAGAATTGAAAGCCTCACTTGAATTAAAGGATGCTCCATATCTGTTTAAAATATTATCTACAACTTGATCTGATTTTCTTTCATATGGGGGATAAATGTTCCTTTTGGAGTGGTAAGAATATTTCCATGGATTATGGTGTAAGAATGGTTCCTGTGTTACAGCTAAAACCTGTGTGGTTGTTTTCTTGGCTGGTTCTAATCCAGGTAACCAGTCTGTCGTTGTTGTATCAAGTGGTACCCTGCCCATGGGCTCTAACACTGGTAGGTTCTTTCTGAATCGACGATGTACAGGTTTTTCCTCAGTATCTTTGCCCTTGAATGACTTCTGGTATGTAGAATTGAAATCGAAGTCTGTTTGTTCCCTTCCGTAATGCTTCAAGAAATCTTTGCCTGTTTTATGCAAACGTAAATCTTGATTGATTAGAGACCGGCCTAGGTGCCTTGATGCTTGTCCCTGAAAAAGTAAAAAAAAAGTAAAATTACTGATATGTTGAAATATACTCTATAGACACAGTGCAAGGAAAGCGTGGTAAAATCTGCGACAATCCATGCAGAGTGACATCATTGTATATCGAATGACACCATTCAATGAGTGGGTTATTCAATGGAACATAATCTTCATGCACATGTTTACTCCAGCTTGAACTTGTTTTCCTTTCATTAAGAACTGGTCATGTTAGAATCGAAATAATCTTCTATCGTGGTTTATTGTTCAATAAACCACACTGTGAGTTATGAGGCGCAATAAATAAACCACTCAGGCTATTGCCCTCATGGATTATTTATTGTGCCTCATAGCTCACAACTGTGGTTTATTGAATGATAAACCATGATAGGAAGTTGATTATTTCTTAAATATATCTCACTACCTGCCCCGCAACACAGATTTAACACACATGCCAAGACCCATAGTTGCCTTTTCTGACAGTAATGAATCAAGATCAGATTACACTGAACATGCTACCAGCCAGTCTGATCACAGAGCTAAATCTTCTGATATTCTTGACCAATACTTTAATTATAGTAGGCTTTGAACTCGTCTGGGCATGATTTATTGACTAAAAAATATTTAACCCATTACCACACAATCCCTACTTTTGACAACCTAAGAGTGAAGCCTTTTAAAAACATAGTGCTACAATGCTTTCTACCCTTCACAAAACAAATTTCAGGTTTTCGGTCACTTTTATTTTGTCGTCTGCAAATGCTTTCAATTTTTACAAGCCTAAAATATGTTCGTTTGGTAATGAGTTAATTCATTTTTATATCGTTATAAGAGGCAACAAAATCATACACATAATAAAATGTTGTCACTAGGTTTTAAAAGAAAATAGAAAAACATGTCACCTGAAACCTTGTATCGTCCATTTTTGTATGAATCCATTATAAAAGTATTGACAGAAAACTTCCATTCAATTTACCCATAATTCAACCATAACTAGCTACCACACAATCCTGGCTTTAGCCCATTACCGCACATTCCCTATTTTTAACGACCATGAGGAAGAGGTCTTTTGAAAACTTTGTGGGAAAAGGAGAAAATGCTGGTAACCAGCATTTTCTCCTTTTCCCCACAAAGTTTTCTACTGTTTCAAAGAAAAAAATTGCAACATTTGAGCCACTATGAAATTATCGCCTAAAAATGCTTTCTATTTAGATAGGTCTAAATTTCTTGTGTAGTAAAGGGCTAATGACCCTGACAATGGGTGGTTTTGAAAACATGCTGGGAAAAGAAGAACATGCTGGTATATGGCATTTTCTCCTTTTCCCACAATGTTTTCTACCCTATCAAAGAAAAACTGAATTTATAATTACTGAGCCACACTAAAATCATAGTCTCAAAATGCTTTCAAGATGGACTGGTCTAAAAACTTTTGTGTGTGGTAAAGGGTAAACATACCAACTTAACCCTTTCCCAAACATCAAATTTTGGACCCTTCCAAACTGAAAGAGTTTGCAGATGACAATTTTAAATTTGGAGAAAATTGCAGAAAGTTCTCAAAAAGGATAGAAAACACTGTGGAAACAGGAGAAATTGCTCGTTACGAGCAATTTCTCCTTTTCCCACAGTGTTTTCAAAGACTTTTACAGCAGACACGTAAAAACTAGGGCTTGTTTGGGAAAGGGTTAAAGGAAAAACTTGTAACTTGAATTAATTAACTCTTAAAACATTCAAGGAAATTTCGGGTGCCTTTTTTTCATCTAGTGTAGATCAAGATCAGATGGCAAAGAAAGTGCAATCTGATTTATGAAAGAAATGCCTACAAGAGAGTGGACAATTTTAAAACTTTGAAGTTTGCTTAAGAGATACATGTTACGGTACCTGAAATTCTTGGTAAAACTATGGTTCCATTCCTAGCTAATTCATCAGTTGCATTTTCATAGTTCTATCATTATTTTGTCTTTAGCAAAGTGCAATTTTTGGATGAATAAAACATGTTCAAACAACTAATCTTCAAAAATAATCTTAATTCCCTTCGTACTTTTTTTTTTCTTTTTTAGTTGAAACATAGCTTTTGCTGTAATGGGTCAAACTCTTCATTATACAACAAGACTTTAAGATTTGCCAAAAGTGAAACCAAAAGTAGACAACAAAGTATATCTTGCTTAAGTTTTTGCCACATGACAAATGTTTGGATTCGAACAAATTCAAAACATTTGCAGACAACACATGAAATCTTCTTAATATGATGATTTCTGACTTTGATAGGGTAGAAAATATTGTGTGAAAAGTAGAAAATGCTGGTTACCAGCATTTTCTCCTTTTCCCACAATGTTTTCTACAGGCTTCCTTTACAGGGTCGTTAAAATTTGGAATTTTGTGGTACAGAGGTAAATAGCTGTATTCCTCTGAGAAAGGGTAGAAAACACAGGAATTTTTGTTAAAGGGTTGAATCAATGGCTATGAATTCCTTTCACTTTTCAAATAAAATATAAAAAGTACAATACTGTAAACAGTAGCGATTCAATTTTCCTCTTGAAAAATACTATTTAATATTTTACAAAGTACAGCTTTTACTTTCATTGTTAGCAGTTCTTTTGTGGTTTCTATTTACATAGCCTGAATACCGCATGGCTCTGAACTGTGCCAGTTTTAAACTTTAAACACTTAAAGCTCCTTTCATCAGCTATAGTTGCTTCTGCAGTTAGTGTAGATCAAGATCAGACTGCACAAAACATCCAGTCTGATCTTTGATCTACTCTGGTTGCGTGTGTTAACCCTTGCCCTAACGACAAATTTTGGACTCTTCCAAACCAAAAGAGTTTGCAGACGACAATTTTAGATTTGGAGAAAATGGCAGGAAGTTCTCAAAAAGGATAGAAACACTGTGGGGAAAAGGAGAAATTGCTTGTTACAAGCAATTTCTCCTTTTCCCCACAGTGTTTTCAAAAGACTTTTACTGCAGACACGTAAAAACCAGGGCTTGTTTGGGCAAGGATTAAACACTACAGACAAAAGCAACCATCAAAAAGAAATTATTAAGGTCTTATTTCTAGACTGAATACATCCCTTGGGTGAATTCGGCATTCTACGGGTCAAGATCAACAAGTCTTGCTGTGAGAAAAGGGGGCTTAATGCATTTGCGAAAAGTATTGACCCATGTCAGCCTGTGCAGAGCACGCAGGCTGACCTGGGCCGAAACTTTTCACTGTTAATCAGTTTTCTGTATGTCAAAGGACTAGTGTACCTCATGCTTCAGTAGTTTTGCTATACAAAACAGATTTTATGGACTTCTAATACTTTGATGACGTGCTAGGTGCCATGCATTCATAGAGATGCATTAAGCCACCTTTTTCCAGAGCACAGCTAATATACATGTAACTTCTTACCAGATGATAAAAATTTAGACTTGTCCAAACTGAAAGCTTTTACAGACAACAAATTGATTGAGATTCAAAGATGGGGGTCTAGCTTTAAGGATAGAAAACATTGTGGGAAAAGGAGAAAATGCTGTTTACAAGCTTTAGGTCGAGTTTTCTTCAAAACCCATGATCTGATGATTAAGAAACAAGAGGGCCATGATGGCCCTGTATCACTCCACTGGCTAATTCATAAAAACACTACAAGCCAAACATTACATTATTTGGCCAACTGGTTTCAAACTTGAGGACATACAATTTTTTTCCATAAAAACCTACAAAAAAGTTAAGACCCCTGGGCAAATCCAATTTTGACCACAAAGCTATAATTACTTGAATCCTGGTGGAAGTCTACAAGATAAAGCCCCATACCAAATAATACAGGTCTAGAATGTGTGGTTATAAACAAGAAGATTTTCAAAGTTTTCTCAATAAAAGGCCCTGTACAACATAAAATCCATGAGACAGGGCTAAATTTAGTGGTCCTAGTCTTTATTATGGCTAGTAACAAGATGACTTAGAAAATTTTCACCACAAAAGTCCATGTAAAACTTGTGACCCCTGGTGTGGGGACAAACTTGACCCTAAGGCTATAATTTGGGCCCTCCTGGTAGAGGCCTACTAGATAAAGCTACATGCAAAATTTGATAGCCCTAGGCCTTATGGCTAGATACAAGTAGATTTTCAAAAAAATTCCCAATATGAGCCCATGTAAAACTTGTGACCCCCAGGACAGGGCCAAATTTGACCCCAGGGCTACAATTTGGGCACCTTTGGTAGACAACCACTTGATAAAGCTAGATGCAAAATTGAGTAGCCCTAGGTCTTATGGCTTGGTACGAAAAGATTTTTAAAGTTTTCACTATATAAGCCCATATAAAACTTGTGACCCACGGGGCCGGGCCAAATTTGACCTCTGGGCTATCATTTGGGCACTCTGGGTAGAGGTCTACTAGATAAAGCTACATGTCAAATTTGGTAGCCCTAGGCCCTAAGTTTTCCCTATATAAGCCCATATAAAACTTGTGACCCCCGGGGTGGGGCCAATTTTGACCCCAGGGCTATTATTTGAAGGAATTTGGTAGAGGTCCACTAGATAAAGCTACATGCCAAATTTGGTAGCCCTAGGCCTTATGGTTTCAGAGAAGAAGATTTTTAAAAAATTTCAATATTTTTCAGTTTTGTTGCCATGGCAACCAGAGTTTTTCAAGGAATAAAATTCTTTCAAGGAATTCTGAAGAGGACCATGACAGGATCATTTCTGTGAAATTTCATCAAAATTGGTTGTGTAGTTTCAGAGAAGAAGATGTTTGAAATAAAAGTTAACGCACGCACGGTCGGACGGACGGACGGACGCACGCACGCACGGACGCACGACGGACACCGGGTCATGACATAAGCCCGCTCGCCTTCGGCCAGTGGAGCTAAAAAACCATGTTTAAGTTACTTCCATCAGATTCAGTTTCCTGTGTACAAAAGTCAATGGCTAACTTTGTCACATGAAATAAACTAAAAAATATATTTTCAGTCATTAACCCATTACCACACAATCCCTACTTTTGACGACCCTGAGAAAAAAGCCCATAGAAAACATAATGGGAAAAGGAGAAAATGCTGGTAACCAGCATTTTCTCCTTTTCCTACAATGTCTTCTAACCTTCACAAAACAAGTTTCAAATTTTCTGTCACAGTTATTTCGTCATCTGCAAATGCTTTAGATTTGGACAAATCTAAAAGTTTGTCGCTTGGTAATGAGTTAAATTGAAAATGAGAGAAATTCCGTGTCAAACCAGCTTTCTCAGTATTATTTACAATCATAACCAAGGGCGGATCCAGAGGGGGGAACCGGGGGTCTGGAACCCCTGGAATTTTGGCAAAAATGTGGTTATCTGATTCGTGAATGGGACTGGTTTGATATTGCACAAAATTTATGTAAAATACACTCATAAATTTAAAAAAAAAGGTTCTAAATGTTGAGACCTCCTCATGTTTAGAACTGGAAACGTTGACTTTTCTTGTAAACGGCTTACATCCACTGAAATCCGGAAATCAAGGTATCATATAATAAAGACAAGTGCGTTTTCGGTGGGACCCCCCTGAGAAAGATATCTGGATCCGCGCATGATAACGTACTGTTCAGGCCCAAGATTAGACTGCACATTTAGCCCAGCATGATCTTATCTTGGCTATCAGCAAAAAGATAAAAGATTGTGATTAGCCACCCAATACATTTAGGTGAACAAAGTATCATAACATAGCGAAAAGGTAGAGATTTTGGTATTTGCAGATATTGAAAAATACATATTACAGCTTGTTCAATAGCTGTAATGTATATCCATTATAAACTATCAATTAACCATATAAAGGAACAGTGAATTAAAGTGTACACTGTTTATGCAGGATTCATACAGAAAAAACATGCTATAATTGATTATGAAACTCTGAAAAGATTGGCTAGGTACAAAAAAGAGAATAGGAAACATTTTTAGAACGCTTCATTCTCCTTTATATTTTGGGACAAAAATAGTACCACATGTTCTGTCTCGCTGTCTCAGGCCATCTGACAGCTAGTCTAGGAATTTTTAATTTAAAAAAACTTAGTTCAGGAATGTATATTGGCTACCCAAGTACTCTTTCAGTCACATGACCTAATGCTGCTTCAATGTGCTAAGGAATTATTAATTGATTACAAGCGCAGATCCAGATATCTTTGGGGGGGGGGGTCCCACCAAAAATGCACTCGTCTTACTATGGATCCATGAAATTAACCATTTACTCCACAAATACTCATTTCTACGCAATGCTTGTAGGAACCTTTGGAAAACATTGTGGCAAAAGGTGAAATTGCTCATGACGAGCAATTTCACCTTTCGCCACAATGTTTTCTAGGCTATCAATAGGTGTCATACACACATATGAAACAGCTTCATCCTTGCTGTTATTTAGGGTTAATTAGAGATACCATAGAAATATCTCGTGGGGTAAATGGTTAACTCTTTACCACACAATGCCAACTTTTAATGACTTTAATGAGAAAGCTTTTGAAAACACTGTAGGAAAAGGAGATAATGCTGGTAACCAGCACTTTCTCCTTTTCCCACAATGTTTTCTACCCATCCTAAAACATTTTTTTAATTTTTGAGTCACATTGCTTTTGTTGTTTGCAAATGCTTCCAATTTGGACCATTCTCAAATTTTGTTGTTTGGTAAAGGGTTAATTAGTCTGAAAACAGACTGAATCAAGGGGAAGACGATTAGTCCCATGACAAGCAGAAAACGAAAACCAATGGCCAACAACCCAGGGCAGCCTGTGCAGGTAGTCTCAATAATGAGACGCCCCGGTGATCTTTTTCATATTTGGACATTTACTGTACACCGTAGGGGCAACCAGTCGAAAAGTAACATCGCCTTTGGGGACAGTTATCTGTACTACCTGTGCAGGCTGTCCTGAGTCAATACCTTTAGCAAATGCATTTAACCCTTTACCACACAATCCCTGGTTTTTACCACCCAGAGGAAGAAGCCTTCTGAAAACATTGTGGGAAAAGGAGAAAATGCTGGTTACCAGCATTTTCTCCTTTTCCAACAATGTTTTCTACTCTTCTGAAATCAATTTTTGAGTCACATTTATTTTGTGGTATGCAGATGCTTTCAGTTTGGACCAGTCTAAAATTTTGTCGTTTGGTAAAGACTTAATCCCCTTTTCATAGAGCACAACTTGTATATTTTGAACCAAGACATAACCAGTCACATCACCGGTTACCTATAAAACTTTGATCTTGTGACTAAATAACTTAGGAAGCATTTCATTTGTTCCACAACGACATTGTGTGGAACTTTGGACCAATCAACCGATATGTTACAAATCACATGTGAATTTGTCAATTCAACTTTAGTGCATGCCAAATCCTGTTCTTTGTCATGGCTAGGCTCCATATCAAAGAGGTTGGTATAGAAACACACTGTTTGATTGGTTGGAAAGTCACACTTTTAGGTCATGAAATTTGATGAAAATGAGACAGTTTTCAAGTGTCAACTTTCTCACTAGGGGTGGTGTGTACCCAAAGAGATTAAATTGAGGCGGACAACTAAATGCTCATAATTATTATCACATGATACACCCATACAGTGGACTATGTTCATATTCAGCAACCACTCCAAATTCCATTCTGCCACTAAATTCAAGGCTAAACATCTGATTGGTCATGACAGAACATCTAGGCCAATCAGATTGCAAGTCTTGGAATTTATAGCTCAAAAGAAATTTAGACTGACATATTGCCATATAAAATGCCAGCCATTCAAATTTTATTTCCCATGTACTCTTTAAAACAGTGATTAGTGAATCCCTATTTTAATAGTATCGCTTTCAAAGCGTTAATTTTTTTTTCTATGCTCTGTTCTAACAAGCTCCCCCTGGTTTTTTTCTGCCTCTCTGGGACACCAAAGACTTAACTATATCCCACAATACTCATGTTGCTTTTATAGAATACCATCCAAGAAAAGAACAGCAACTGTAGCTTGAAAAAAGTTGAACCATGGGCTTACTAGTTTGAAAATGTTTTCAAAACATGTCAATGAGTGGAGGGTACAAAATTTTGTCACAGTAAACCTATTACCACACAATCACTACTTTTGACGGCCCTGAGAAGGAAGCCTTTAGAAAACATTGTGGGAAAAGAAGAAAATGCTGGTCACCAGGTAGTTAATTGCCTGAAATGTATGTGATAATAGTATCCTTAAGGTAGATAAAAACAGCAAGGCTAAGTAAAGATGGTCACCAGCATTTTCTCCTTTTCCCACAATGTTTTCTACCCTTCACAAAACAAATTTCAAATTTTCAGTCACTTTTATTTTGTCGTCTGCAAATGCTTTCGATTTGGACAAGCCAAAAATTTTGTCCTTTGGTAACGAGCTAATGTGCAAGCACTAGCAAAACAGTCCTAGTGCTTAAGCACGAGCTTGAAAGCACAGCAGAACACAACATTTGTGCGTTGATGTTTCATATCTAGTCTATGGTGCTAAAACCTTCACGATCAACCATAATGGACTTTAGATGTAAACACCAGAAACAAGATGTCCATCTTGACTTACATTGCTCCAGGTGCCATGAAAGGGGGTAGACCTTGGAAACTATTGTCCCTGAATTAGATAAAAAAGTCATCCTGGAAAAGTCAAATGAGAAAGATAAATAGAAAAGCAGATAAACAGAAAAGCTCTACAGAAGCTAAGCAAGAACCCGCACATTCCTCCAAATACCAAAGCATGAGGTTGAAGTCACAACAGAACTTGTGCATTGATATTTCCCTTCTTGTCTATGGTACTATTGAAACTTCCAATAATGGACTATATATGCAACTACCAGAAACAAAAGTCTTGAGAATTAAACAAGAAACGTTCGGGAACATGGTTTGTGAATAAGGGCTCCAAGGCCTAGATAAAGAACAGACATTCTAGAGAACATTCTTCATCTTCTTCTCCAAATACATCATTGATGAAGAACAACGTCTGTGCAAATTACACAAGAATCAGACTGGAGACGATTTTATTGAAACTGCCGCAGTGAGAAGAAGTCTACAAACAAGGAGACAGCCCCAAAAGCTAGAATGAGTTTAATGTGGGTCTGACAGTATGACAATCATAGGTTTGTGATGAAACGAACAAGGTGTACTGCCTCACCCATCTTTTCATCCAAAGTGGTCGGTCACAGAATTTGCTGTATTGCTGCAAACATTTACACAAAACATACTCCTTTCAGATAGAACTAACTTAATATTGACTGAACTGTATAAACCCAAATACAGGTGTATGGCTCACACAGGTAACATGTTGGTATATTGAAAGTGTCTCTCTAGAGTGAAATCACTATCTTTGACCTCCTGCGGCTCTTTCCTGTGCTTCTGAAAGCTTTGCTGTTTAACCATTACCACACAATGCTAGCTTTTAACGACTCTAAAACAAAAAAGCTTTTGAAAACATAGTAAACAGAATTTTCTCCGTTTCCCAAAATATTTTCAGATTCCCTTCTAAAGGCATATTTTGTTTTTAGAGTTACATTTTTATTTTTGGTCATCTGCACATGCTTTCAACTTGGACAAGTCTAAAATTTTGTCGAATTGAAAAGAGTTAATTTCCTAAAATGTATGTGAAATAGTCTACCTAAAAGTAGATAAAAATAGTGTGAATGCTAGATAAAGATGGCATCATGAGCAATGGACTTTTTATTCTATCTCTTGTCTTGTTACTCCAATTTTCTTCTTTTCTCATAAAGTTTTTGTCCCCTCAATTATGCCATTTAACCCTTTCCCAAACAATCCCTGGTTTTTACGGGTCTGGAATAGTTGCCTTTTGAAAACATTCTGGGAAAAGGAGAAAATGCTGGTAACCAGCATTTTCTCCTTTTCCCTCAATGTTTACTACCCAATCATTGACAGAAATCATCTTTTCATCTAGAGTTGAATTATCATATGCAAATGCTTTGATTTTGGTCTAGTCCAAAAGTTTGTCGTTTGGGACAGGATTAAATAAATGTACCATGTACACTTACTTGACATTGACGGGCATTTACAGAAAATTCATTAAATCATAAGAATTCTGTATGGTGACAAAGTTTCATAGAAAAAAAATAGCATAGTGCCCCACAAAAGTCATCTCTTTGTCAAATACAAAGATGATGTCAGTGAATACAAGCAGTATCATTCAGGCCTTACAGTTTGGAACCAGAATATTCTTATAGTTCTCCGTGTATAAGCCCTTGAAAAACTTGTGACCTCTGGGGCAGAACCCCATGCCAATGACTGGGACAATCTTGGTAGAATTCTATTAGATTATTTAACTGCCAGCAATTAAAAACATGTTGATGGTTATGAAATAGAGAGAAAATACTTACATCCCCGAAATAGACACCATGGTCTTGGAATGAATTTCTGTTATCATGCTCTGAAAATCTGTTGGAGTTTCTGTAATTTCTCTGAAACGATTTAAAAAAAAAAAGAACATATCAAACATCAGTTAAAGTGCAAAGTTTATGTTTTCTACCAATCTATAAAAGTCAAAACTTATTCAAACTGAATGGAAATGTGGTTGTACGAGCAATCATGGAGTTATTTGTTCGGAGTTGAAAAGAGTCGCATTTATAAAGGGCTTGTGGAAATTGTTTCATGTGTCTAATCAAGTGAATCTTGCAGGGATTTCTGACTGTTTGAAGCTTTAGAATTGTACATAATCATTCAATGTAGCCCTGGAGAATCTCGTCATATGATCAATTGGATTTTGTCTGCAACATTTATTATTAATTTCCGATAGCCATTTTCATTAACAAAGTTACAAGCATTTTATATGAAAGAAACAATATTTGTCTGAGGTGTGATACAGCGGATACAGATCTACTTGCTCACGTGTTTCTTCACTCAAAAGCAACAACCGAACAGTAAATAGGTTGACAGACATTTTTTTCTCTCCCCTTTTATTCTGTGCAATATTTAACCCTTTCCCAAACGACAAATTTTAGACTTTTCCAAACCGAAAGAGTTTGCAGACGACAATTTTAGATTTTGAGAAAATGGCAGAAAGTTCTAAAAAAAGGATAAAACAATGTGGGAAAAGAAGAAATTGCTCGTTACGAGCAATTTCTCCTTTTCCCATAGCGTTTTCTAATGACTTTTACTGCAGACACTTAAAAACCAGGGTTTCTTTGGTTAAATTTTACAAGACAAGAAGATTTGTCTATACAACCTGTATTTTCAGATGAAAAGTAAACTTAGATTAATATACATGTAATGTAATTTCGCTCTTAAGTCTTAACCCTTCACCAAACAATCCCATGTTTCACAGATTCTGCAGAAGAAGCTCTTGAAAACATTTTGGGAAAAGGAAAAAATGCTGGTAACCAGCATTTTCTCATTTTTCCACTATGTTTTCTACCCTTCCGAAAACCAATTTCCACCACGTAAATCACATTTATTCTGTTGTCTGCAATCGCTTTGAATAGAACAAAGTCCAAAATCTTGTCTTTGCTAAAACCCCAGTAACACTAGACCAAGTTCCTACGTAATGCGATCTTTATGGTCTTGGCTGACTTGGGTGAACTTTGAACATGTTTAAAAAAGAACGTAGCGAGGACCTGATCCAATGAGGACGCAGTAAGGACTCAATAAGAACGTTGGAACAACGGCATTGACGTAGTACCAACGCCACGGGACAGAAACCTAATAAATGGTCTTCATTGACGAAGTACAAGCCTAGCTAGTATTACGGAAAAGATTGCACTGCGTTTATACCATGACAATTGCGTACCCACCACGACCGTTCCACGTTTCTGCAAAGGCAAAGGTACGTGCATAAGTATACGATGTTGTACACGACAACATTACGTTTGTTACACGTTCGTTTGGTGCGTCACACGTCCATTGTAGGCCTGTCCTTGCAGTAGGTTCTCATAGCGTGCATGTCACGTCCAGCAATTTAGTCTAAATACTTCACCGAATTTCTCACTTACAAATTTCAACTTTTATCACTCAGATTATGGAGGCTCTGGTGCTCCTGGTGGTTATGTTATACCGGCAGCACCAGCATAAACACTGGGGCCAGGCTGTGAAGTCATGCGCGGATCCAGATATCTTTCTCAAGGGGGGTCCCACCGAAAACGCACTCGTCTTATTATAGGATACCTTGATTTCCGGATTTCAGTGGATGTACGAGTAAGCAGTTTACAAGAAAAGTCAATGTTTCCAGTTCTAAACATGAGGAGGTATCCACATTTAGAACATTTTTTTTTAATTTATGACTGTATTTTACATAAATTCTGAGCAATATCAAACCAGTTCCATTCACGAATCTGATAACCACTTTTTTGCCAAAATTCCAGGTGGGGTCCGGTCCCCCCCTCTGGATCCGCCCTTGGAAGTGCTTCCGATTTTCTGGTCTTTCAGTCTCAGTCTCCCACGACCTTTCGGAAGCACAGTTTTATGTGGGTTGTTCACTCTAGAAAACTTGCAGAACAAGTGACAACGAAAAGTGTGTTGACTTGAATTTATAAGATCACGAAGGGCGCAGTGAGAACGTAGTAAGCGCGCAATACGTGCGTGGTGCAATCTGAAAGGTCTTTGTGTAAAACGCAAAGAACGCGGTGCGCACATTATCAAGCGGGCGGCAAAACTTAGTTGAGACGTGTTTGACGCACTGACATGGGCGTAGTAAAGACGTAGAACCAATTTGAAAACTGTGTTTTTTCTTGCATTTCATCCGGTTCTCCCTGCGTTTTTCAAGTTTTAAGAACGCAGTACGTTCTTTGTGGTCTTTGTCCGATTGTGACAAAGTTAAAAGTTTAAACATAGAAAGCATTGTGATTACGACTTTTCTAGATTATCTTTTGAAGAACAATGCAAATTCATGACTTTTTATTAGAATTCTTAGAAAGAACGCGGAACAGGAAACCCATATTGTATCCATTTAGACTTTAAACCGAACCCTGGCGTTGATATTTTCAGTCAAAAAATAAAACCCCAAAAATGCAATTGCATTGATCATGTTTTCGTCCAAAGTGTCACACCAAATTGGACAGTGTGGATAAAAGATCAGCCTGCATGTTTTTATGCGGTCTGATCTCGATCTTGATTGGCCGCAGAGGCGTTTCAAGTGTCAATTTGTAATCTTATAGCAATAGGCCCACATGTCATTCAATGTCTACTACAAAAATAATCTTGATAAAAGCTTTTATCAACAAAACCTAAAATCTTCAACCCTCAATCCTCAAATATTGAACCAATATTTTCAAACTGTCCCGTAAATGAAAAATGTGATTTCAGACTTCTTAACACCGAAAAAAAAAATTCCTGGACTTGCACAATGTAAATCCAAGATCAGGCTTGCCTATAGATACATTCTGAGCATTCAAGTCCTAATCTACACTGTATTGTTACCCCCCCCCCCCCCACGAATAGCACCCAATGTTCCGTTTAGCCCTTTCCCAAACGACAAACTTTTGGACTAGACCAAATTGAAAGCATTTGCAGACGACAATTCAACCCTTGCTTAAAAGATGATTTCTGTCTGTGATAGGGTAGAAAACATTGTGGGAAAAGAAGAAAATGCTGGGTTCAAAATTTATCGTGTGGGAAAGGGTTAATGGGAAAAAAAACAACAATTATTGAAGTTTACGCGACTCGGCTATCTTTCAAGAGCATTTCTAAACTCCTTAAAACTCAAGAGATTCAACGTAATATTAAAGTCTCTTTAGCTCTTTACCAACCGACAAAAATTCAGACTGGTCCAAATTGAAAGCACTTGCAGACGACAAAATATAGGTAACTAAAAATTGAAATTTGTTTCAAACAGGGTAGAAAACATTGTCGGAAAAAGGAGAAAATGCTGGTTGCCAGCATTTTCTCCTTTTCCCACAATATTTCAAAGGACTTCTTTCTCAGGGTCGGGAAAACCAGGGATCAGTTTTTAGAACGGGTTGATAAATTGAGTATTGAGTTGATCTGAATTTATGTGTTTTCATCAAATCGGAACCAGAATATGACTATCTTATGGCGAAATTTTCGATTCCAAAATCTTCGAAAATATTTCTTGTTAAACCCTATAACAAACGACAAAATTTTGGACTTGAGCAAATGAAAAAATTTGTAGACGACAAGATAAATGTAGTTCAAATTATGATTTCCGTCGTTATTAGGGTAAAAAACTTCGTAGAAAAAAAGGCGAAAATGCTGGTTACCAGCATTTTCTCCTTTTTCAACAATGTTTCAAAATTCTTCGTTTTCTGGGAAGTTAAAACTTTGTATTGTAGGCTGAAGCTATCCAGTGACCAACCATTACAATATTCAAAATAAATTCTAATTCTAAGCACAATAAAAATGTAGCTAGAAAGTTAGAAACAAACATTTACCGGATGTTTTCCAGACACAGGTCTGTCATTCCAAAAATATGCCATGTTTCTTTAAATATTCCTTCTCTTACGTCACTTAGAATGTTTCAACATTTGTAATGCTAAATTAATAAATAGATGAACTGAACATTATCAGTAAGTGATTTAAAAGCAGATGTAATGCTCAATCTCCTTGTTGTTTGGCGGAAATCTCCCTGTTGTTTGGCGGAATAACTGACAAAGTAGCAGACTGTATGAATCCAAGATTAGAGCGCAGGTTCTGTGCAGTGTAATCTTGATAAACGCTATCTGCTTAAACAGATGAAATCCGCTGGGCCCGTATTCACCAACCATTCTTAAGAATATTCTTTGTCTTGTTCTTTAGAATTTTCTACATTTGTAAGTAATACAACTTCTGATTGGCTAAACCATTCGGTTTAGCCAATCAGAAGTTGTGTTACTTACAAATTTAGAAAACCTTGCAGAATAAGACTAAGAATATTCTCATGAATGGTTGGTGAATACAGGCCCTGCAGATTTCGGTGCTGCAAGTCTTAATCAAGTCTTACTTTACTAAAATCCAAATCTAGACGCACAGACGTGTATCCATCATAATAAATGTATTTATCAATTAGATCTACATCCTGAAATTCAGATGCACAGCAGACGGAATCTCTACGAACATTATGTTGTAATAAATCCGTGAATGTGTATGAAAACATAGTGGCAAAGGCAAAATTGCTCTCAGAGAGCATTTTCCCTATGCCACCATGTTTGTTTCATTCTTAAGTATATCTACGTTCTGTTTTCAAACGCGAGTATTAGCTACACGCGGTAATGTAACACATAACGCACTGACAGACGAACGATTTCGGGTGTTATCTCAGCGAATCTAATTCATTACAGCTCAATGAGTGCTTGGTTACGAGACAAAACCCTTTCTACCCTCTTACACGTTTTAAATCGACTTTTATAAGTTTACATTGTGTCAGGTGGAGAAAACGCTTACTTATTTTGTGGGGGAAAAATGTTGGTTTCTCTCAAAGATTTTGTAACTGTCTGCATTTTCGATTTCGTTCATTTGCTACTTTTTTACGAAGCACTAAATGTGATTTTTTGGTTAAACATAAGAAAATAGCGGTAGCTACTTTAACATGGATTCGGCACGTTTGTGGGTATATTCAACTATCCTACTTTAAATCTATAAAATGTCTACCCTTAACTCTGTACCGACAATCCAGTGTTCACCGACACTGCATGAGAAAGAAAAATGTAACAAGCATTTTATTTTCTTTTTCTACAATATTTTTTTTTACCTTTCAGGGATATTAAATTCAACTATATAAGTCACATTTCATATGTCATTTGTCTGATTGAAAGAAAAAAAAATGACGGGAAGAAGGGAGAAATCAAACCTCTAATTAAACAATTTGATAGTAGGCCTATAACGAGAATGAAGGCCTTTAAAAACATTGCGGGGAAAGGAGAGACTGCTACAGATATTTCCCCTTTACCCGAGGTATTTTCCACCCTTTCGTAACCTGTCATTTCATTAAGAAATATATCTGACTTGTTTTCTGTAAATGACTTCATTATGGAATAGTCCAAAATTTTGTCCTTTGGTAAAGAACACAATCCCGACATGTAATGACCCTGAGAAAAGAAGCAATTTTAAAACATTGAGGAGACTGCTGTTTACCAGCATTTGCTCCTTTTCCCACACTGTTTTCAATTCTTCCCAAAATTGATTTCAATTATCCTGTCGCACTCGTTTTGTCATCTACGAATGCTTTTCAGTTTGGGACAGTTCAACATTTTGTCGTTTGGTGAAGTTCACACTACCATACTTTATATGTTAGACTGGTCCAAATTGAAAGTTGTTGCAGACGACAATTTTGATGTCGCTCAAATCGGGTAAAATTGCCTCAAAAACGTTAGAAAACATTATGGGCAATGTTTCCGTCAGTGTTTTCAAAAGGCTTTCTTCTTCGGCCTCGTTAAAACTAAGGATTGTGCAGTCAAGAGTTAACCTTTTACCACAAAAGAAGCCTTTTGAAAACATTTAGGGAAAAGGAGAAAATGCTGGTAACCAGCATTTTCCCCTTTTCCCAAAATGTTTTCTTCTCCATCAAAAGATTATTGCACTGTTTGAGCCACACTGGAAATGTCGTCTGCAAATTCTTTCAATTTGGACAAAGCTTAGATTTTCTTGTCTGGTAAAGGGTTAAGGGGCACAGGTAATCTTGTCTTTATCGGTAAAGATGATTGTTTTCGGAAAAAGAGGTGTACGACAATATTACTATGTTCGGCTACTCAATCTACGGTATACATATATAAATAGATCTCATAGGTTTTTTAACCACACAGTCTTTATCGGTAAAGATGATTGTTTTCGGAAAAAGAGGTGTACGACAATATTACTATGTTCGGCTACTCAATCTACGGTATACATATATAAATAGATCTCATAGGTTTTTTAACCACACAGTCTTTATCGGTAAAGATGATTGTTTTCGGAAAAAGAGGTGTACGACAATATTACTATGTTCGGCTACTCAATCTACGGTATACATATATAAATAGATCTCATAGGTTTTTTAACCACACAGTCTTTATCGGTAAAGATGATTGTTTTCGGAAAAAGAGGTGTACGACAATATTACTATGTTCGGCTACTCAATCTACGGTATACATATATAAATAGATCTCATAGGTTTTTTAACCACACAGTCTTTATCGGTAAAGATGATTGTTTTCGGAAAAAGAGGTGTACGACAATATTACTATGTTCGGCTTACCACACAATGCCGTTTTGTAACGTCCTTTGCTTTTGAAAAGATTTTGGGGAAAAAGGAGAAAATGCTGGTTAATGTTTTCTACTCTGTCAATATCCACTTCCACAGATAGAGCAATATGTAATTTGTCGTCTGCAAATATTTTTGAATTGGACTGGTCTAAACTTTTTTCGTTCGGTTAGGAGAAAATCTCGACTCGTGTGATATTTGCGGTATTTGTGAAAGACAATACCACTCGGGCTGAGTTCAATATTGAATTTTGAAGACCATGTATCTGATTTTGTGCAAAACCGAAAGAAATATACCCAAATAATTAAACTCAATTTTTCTCGGGCAAATGAGTTTTTCAGTAGCACTCAAGAATGCAATTGGAAATGGCATGTTAAAATACACTGGGTGAGGCCATCGATTGTGGAAATACTTAATTTTTGACTGAAATTAGCTTCCATCTCTCATAGCCCTCTATAAGCGCAACGATACAAAATTTGACTACCGATCGTTTGGTCCTATGCATTTTCGTTCCAAAACCAGTTCGTCCCATGGCTTGTTGATCCCACGATTGTGTGCTACTCCATTTGATTG
The DNA here is from genome assembly GCA_943736015.1 of Tridacna crocea. NCBI lineage: Eukaryota > Metazoa > Mollusca > Bivalvia > Cardiida > Cardiidae > Tridacna > Tridacna crocea. The sequence goes on along the minus strand of OX031064.1, from coordinate 58,058,106 downwards.
GGCATGGATATTTATAGACAAGAATAATTGATTATAAAGTTGAGAAGCTATAGTTAACGGCCAAAGATATTTCAAAATCATAATCATATAGTATTTTGTGATAAACTTAATTTTATTCGGTATATTTACATAGTGTCTCTCTCTACCCATCATGCATCCTGCTGTCAACGGACGTTACGCCCGACTACGCCTTATGATCAAAGGGAGACCACCAACACATAAATAATCATAACCTTGTTACGAGTACTCTTCGTTCAACCGAAAAATGTATTGATTTTCTTAACAGATCGACTTTCAAGCCAATACGTAAATAATATTTCTATTTTTCTTCCAAACTATTAATTCTACGCAATGCCTTTATTGACAAATACCACTTCAGCAGTCTCAACGCTTTGATCCTTTTGTATGATGATTTTTTTTAATTATGTACAATTTATACTGGCTGCTTTCCCTCATAACGAGCGTCAAAAAAATGATAAGTTGTTGGAGCATAGTTAATCGTGTGGCAATGATCAATCCTCCGTGAAAAATTAGCAGTGCAATGGATATGAACCAGTTACCCCCTGTTCTAAAGTCCGGTACATTATCAACTGCGCTACCTTGTGGGATTTAGCCAGTTATTAATGCAAAAATGATGTGCAATTTTGTGGTTAAAAATCTAGGAACGCATCGATAGATGTAGTGGTCGCTGCGATTATCCAGAATTATGCTTAAAAAGGTGATGAACAACAGACACTACCCCCCCCCCCCCCCCACACACACACATACAAATTGATAACCGTCTTTTAAACTTTTTAACAAGCATGGTCCAAATTGGGAGCATTTGCAGATAACAAAATAAACGTGACTCAAGAAGAATTTAAACTTGACTTCAGACGAGTAGAAAACATTGTGGGAAAAGGGAGAAAATGCTGGTTACCAGCATTTTCTCCTTTTTCCACAATGTTTTCAGAAGACTTCTTTCTCTGGGCCGTAAAAACAGGGATTGTTTACCAGTGTTTGGTGAAGATTGAATGTACCTGTACATATAGATAAGAGCATACACTCTTGGAAAAGGACGTTTAACTCATCACCAAACGACAATATTTTAGGCTTGTCCGAATTCAAAGCACTTGCAGACGACAAAATAAAAGTGACTAAAAATTTGAAATTTGTTTAGTGAAGGGTAGAAAACATTGTGGGAAAAGGAGAAAATGCTGGTTACCAGCATTTTCTCCTTTTCCCACAATGTTTTCGTAAGGCTTCTTTCTCAGGGTCGTCAAAAGTAGGGATTGTGTGGTAATGGGTTACTGCATTTCTGTCATTCATTATACAAAGAGAGTCGTCTCAAAACTATGAACCCATGAAATCCATTTCGTCTACAAAAGACTGAAGCATGCGGTAGAATGATCCTTTCACATGCAGAAAGCTAACCAGTGGCAACAAAAGTTTCGACTCTGGTCAGTCTATACAATCTGCTGGGGGGGGGGGGGGGGGTCGATACTTTTTGCAGATGTATTAACCCTTTACCAGACGACAAATATTTAGCCTTGTCTAAATTAAAAGCATTTGCAGACGACTATTTCAGTGTGGCTCAGAAGGTGCAAATTTTCTTTGATAGGGTAGAAAACATTGCGGGAAAAGGAGAAAATGCTGGTTACCAGCATTTTCTCCTTTTTTCCACAATGTTTTCAAAAGGCTTTCACCTCAGGGCCGGAAAAACCAGGGATTGTTTGGGAAAGGGTCAAAACGCATTTTCATTGAGCATAATTCATTTGTATTTAACGAGGAAAAAATGCAAATGCTAAATGGTTAAGCTTTTCAAAAGATTAGTCGAAATTAAATTACATTTTGAAAACCATCTGCATGTAAATTTCAGTATTAGCAATAGATCTAGATTTCTGTGTTTTCATCCAGATTTGCCCAAACTTTCGTAGATCTGGTCTTGCCTTTACCAGGCACTTAGATTTAAACTGCACAGAACATGCAGTCTGATCTTGGACCTATGGGCCTCCCCTTCACTAGTCACTTGTTGCTCTACTCATTTTGAAGGCATTATTATAAAAAAGACTTTGAAATACCTCTTAATGTTTTAACTCATTACCAAACGATACGATTTTACACTGGTCCAAATTGAAAACATTTGCAGACGACAAAATAAACATAAATCAAAAATTGAAATTTATTTCTAGCAGGGTACAAAATATTGTGGGAAAAAGGAGAAAATGCTGTTTACCAGCATTTTCTCTGATGTTTTCAAATGTTCCTTTTTCCATAATGTTTTCAAAAGGCTTCTATCTTTGGGTCGTTAAGACCAAGGATTGTTTGGTAAAGGATTAACCTTCAGTATTCATCATCATCGTCATCATCATCATCATAATAATCATCATCATCATCATCATCTATCATCATCATCACTATTATTATTTACATGTAATATGAAAATGATAACAAACTAACAAAATTACAAATCGTTACATGTTTCGAACAATAAATGTGTTTGAAGCCGTCGAAAATTTAATTTTGTTTTTGTATATATATATAGATGAGAGTTATCTAGAGTCATCTTTTGCACTTGCTATATGGAGTGCAACACGCGAAAAGGTGCATTCGGACATTTGCGTAAAGTGTCGTCTCGGATTAGCCTGCGCAGTCCGCGCAGGCTAATCCGAGACGGCACTTTACGACTATATTAGATTTTGTGTTACAGCAGACTTGCGTAAAACAGAAAATCACACAAAATCGGAAAATGTCCTTTCGGATTAGCCTGTGCGGACTGCACACGCTGATCCGAGACGACACTTTACGCAAATGTCCGAATGACCCTTTTCGCGTGTTGCAAGCCAATTATAAGGTACAGTTCTATTGAGTTTTGAAGCTGAAGCTCAGAAGACTGGCAAACTTGTTCTAAGTATGCCAAGTGTTTAGGCCAAAACTTTAATCTAGATCTGCTAATGGCCGTTTTTACAACTACATTGTAATTGGTGAATTGGACCACAGGCCCCTGTAGCTCCTCTGTTCCATAGGTACCTGACATGGTTGGTATCATACTACCCCTCTATAAAGAGGTGTTGTATGATACCAGACATGTCAGGCACCGGTGCTCTGGTGCACAGGTGCCTGACATATCTGGTATCATACCATCTCTCTATATAGATATAATAAAGTCTTTATTATATCTATATAGAGAGATGGTAACATGAAACCAGACATGTCAGGCACCTGTGCTCTGGTCTAGCTGGGAAAACTTATAATTATTGGTCGATCATCTAACACTGTTACTAAAACAGCTGATTAGTGCATCTTCTCTATATCAGTATGATACAGAACACAATATAGACTCAAAAGGCGATGCGCAAATGTGCCATTTTTGGTATCGGTGTCCCTTGAGTGACCAATGAAAATTTCGATATTCCGTAATTTAGGCTTCAGTGGCCTGTGGCTATAAGTAAGCAAAAACTTACGAAATTTTAGATCTCTGTTTGCCTGCGTGGTTTAATTAGATCTAGATCTAGAAAAATGGTCCCCTTGTGAAATCCCGGAAATAGGTAAACCATGAGCCAATTAGCTGTCGCCATGATTTAACCCATTACCACACAATCACTACTTTTGACGACCCCGAGAAAGAAGCCTTTAGAAAACATTGTGGGGAAAGGAGAAAATGCTGATAACCAGCATTTTCTCCTTTTCCCACAATGTTTTCTACCCTTCACAAAACAAATTTCAAATTTTCATTCACTTTTATTTTGTCGTCTGCAAATGCTTTCAAGTTGCACCAGCCTAAAATACTGTCGTTTGGTAATGGGTTCACTTAATTTATTATATACCTAGCAGTGAAATCCTGAGATTTCCCAGTGTAATAAATTTTGATATCACTAGTGACGATATCAACTTTCACTTTCACTTCCTGCCGTAATTTGGGAACTACTTTTTTTTTTCGACTAGATCTAGATCTACATTTTTTTTTCGACTTTCAAACGCAAAATTACAAATAATGATGTTAATAAGGCATATAATAAATAGAATAATCAACTGGTTATTTTCTATATGAAAAATATCTCACTCGGACGCGTCGTAAGGCGTTAAAAAAACTCGTGCTACGCACTCGTTTTTTCAACGCCTAACAACGCATCCTCGTGAAATATTTTTCATATCAAAAATAACCAGTTGATTATTCTCTATATTGTTGAAGGCGAGTTATCTTCACATCATAGCTTACCTCAGATTTTCTGTCAAAGTTTGGAGGTGGTTTTGGCGGGAACTGTGCAGAAGATGATCGATACGGTGCCGATAGCATAAACCCTGTGCTTGTTGCATCATGTCTATGAAGACTGTCGGCCGACTGTGTTCCTCTGTGTTGAACCTGAAGACTGCTGCCCGACTGTGTTCCTCTGTGTTGAAACTGGAAAGAAAATAACTTTATTAGATCTATAAAACAGTGTAGATCTAGTTTCGTGGACAAATGCACGCGTTCAGTTAATCTTTATGCAACCATTCAGTTCGAATGATCTCCTTTTTCCAAATCTGGACGCTTTAAGGTTTTTAACTTATTGTTCTTACCATGCAGATGCCTGAATCTTACGTTAGATGTACATAATTAACGAATAACTTCTGACGTTATTTACATAAACTATAGTGACGTCAAACTCCCAGGAATACTAAATTTGCCGCGTGCAAATTTACGGTTTTTGAATCGGGCAGTTACAAAGAGCATTCGGCATACTTCGGGTGATGGGAACCATTAGGCCTAGATGTAGGTACGAAATCGGCCGACTTGTGACGAGAGTGTCAAAGGGGTGTAACGTTACGCTATCCAGCAAACAGTTGATATTAAACAAAATCTATAATTGGGAAGATTAGCTTCCGTCATTCGATTGGCTCAAACAATCACATAGCTCTGACTGGACTTCAAAATAAGAACATCAAGCATTTTCTAGATCTACTTGACGAAATCCAGCCTGCGGTCTCAGTAGGTCTACTTCCAAATATCTATTGATAGATCCAGATCTAGATTCCTGTGAATGATTCTTCCTATTGGTCGGAAACGAAAGATTGGCCAACCGATTGGTTGGAAACGACGGACCGGCCAATCGAATATTTAAAACATTCTATTTGCATAGGCTGGTCTAGATTCTAGACCTGGATCTATTTTAAAGGGTTTAAAACACAATGTGCGAAATGGAGAAAGTGCTGGACCAGTAACCGACGCTTCTTTTAAAAACAAATCACGTCTTTTGAGGTACGCTGAAATTGACGTTTCCTTGCACTTTTAAGTTTAATTTTCAAATCTATAGTTTTTTTTTTTTTTGGGGGGGGGGTTAAGTAAATGTCTAATCAACTATTTAACAAATTACTTTGAAAACATTTCCTTGAGATATGCACTGTATACAGAAGTCATGGTTTGATTGATTCATTACCAAACGACAAAATTTTTGGCTGTTCCAAATAGAAAGCATTTGCAGATGACACAATAAAAGTGACTGAAAATTTGAATTTATTTTGTAAAGGGTAGCAAAAAAAATGGGTAGGGGAGAAAATGCTGGTTACCAGTATTTACTCCTTTTCCCACAATGTTTTCTAAAGGCTTTTATCTCAGGATCGTTAAAACCAGTGATTGTTTGGTAAAGAGTTAAGGCCCCTGTTTACGACTTGTACATAGCATGGCTCACGTTTAAATCTGAAAAAAAAAAAACGGTTGGCGAATCGTTCATTACAAACAATTTCTCTCTTTCTTTTTTCACCACAATGTATTCAGAAGTCGTTTGTAGTAGATACGAAGTATCTAGTCGAATGCATAAGAGAAAATTAATAAGATCTAAATCTAATAACACAATGGAATGATCGATTCAATTTTAAATAGTTAAATCGCAATCTAGAGTGTCGAGGTTTATAACAAAAGGAACAAAGAGGTATTTACTATGACGGTCGTGGTTGACCTTTTCAACGGAAGACAGAATTCTAGACTTTTCCAAATTGAAAGCATTTGCAGACGAGAAATCAAATGCTGCTCACAAGTTAAGATTTGTCCTTGAAATGGAAGAAAAATATTGCGCAAAAAGGAGAAAATGCCGTTTCCAATAATGTTTTTCGCGACAATTTTTCACAAATCCTTATAAACATAGGATTGTTTGGTGAATATTTTACCCTGTACCCCACAGTTCCGACTTTTAAGTATCCTGAGAAAGTTCAAGCTTTAAAAATATTGTGGGGAAAAGGAGAAAATGCTGGTTACCAGAATTTTCTCTTTTTCCCAAAGAGTTTTCTACTCTTCCCAAAACAAACTTCAAAAGATGCGTCAATTTAATTTGTCGTCTGGAAATTCTTTTAGGTTGGATGGTCTACCATTTTGTCGTCTGGTGAAGGGTTAACGACAACTCGATACACATTTAACCCTTTCCCAAATGACAAATTTTAGATTCTTCCAAACTCAAAGAGTTTGCAGACGACAATTTCAAATTTGATAAAACTGGCAGAAAGTTCTCCAAATGCGTAGAAAACACTGTGGGAAAAGGAGAAATTGCTCGTTACGAGCAATTTCTCCTTTTCCCACAGTGTTTTCAAAAGGCTTGTACTGCAGACACGTAAAATCAAGGGCTTGTTTGGGACAGGGTTAAAAACTAATAATCCACTTTTTCAATAGATATAGATCTACCTGCGATTGCCTGATACTGGTTTAACCGTGCCACGTGATTATAGGAAATAAATGTTGAACACGACTTTAACCCATTACCATACAATCCCTACTTCTGACGCCCCTGAGGGAGAAACCTTTAGAAAACATTGTGGGAAAAGGAGAAAATGCTGGTAACCAGCATTTTCTCCTTTTCCCACAATGTTTTCTACCCTTCACAAAACAAATTTCAAATTTTCAGTCACTTTTATTGTGTCGTCTGCGAATGCTTTCAGTTTGGGCAAAACTAAAATACAGTATTGTCGTTTGATAATGAGTTAAACACTATTCAATTATGAACTATCAGCTTAAAACTGGTCTAAACAATACAAAATTGTACTTTTCATTACATAATTATGCAACTATAAAATCTGTGCTGTTCATAAATTTATAAGATACAAATTATAGCCTTCTTTTTCATAGATTTACATGAGTTTTTTTTTCACATAAGATACCAACCGCAATAGTTTTAGTTAGAACTATGGCCACATTTACGGTCAGTGCACGTAGTTGTCCGTAGTTAATTTCAAACGTAGTCAGCCGTACTGCTACAACGGTCAACTACGTTGAAGTACGTTGAAAGTAGGTTCAAACTTGGCGATACTGAAAGTCTAAGTAGGTTGAACTAGGTGTAAGTACGGTTAACTACATTCAACTACGTGCAAAGTGACTGGGGCTAACTACGGTATTAATACGTCTACGATTAACTACACTACGCTAAACTACGCATGAACTACGTCCTAAGTACGCACAACTACGGTAAATTAATATCAGCTGTGTAAAGCTACGGTAAAAAGTTATGTTTGTGTTGGCCAGTACGGGTAGGCTTAAGCCATTGTACTTTAAACTACTGTCACATATTACCATATGACCATATTAGGAAATTACCGTATTTGGCTGTAGTTGAACGTATCAAACACATTACAGTTAACTACGATTAATTGCGTTCAAACTACGGTCACAGCACAGTCACAACAACGTAGTTAACCGTAACGAAGTTTTGATCATGTTCGAAAATTTTGCACTTAGCACGGGTAAACCGTAAGTTCAAACGACGTTCATCACTACGTTTAACTTCCGTTAACTGCGTGTAAGTACGTTCGCTACATTTAACTACAGCCATCTACGGTCCTTCCCCACTACGGTCAACTACGTAAGGTGTGACCATAGATTTAGAATGAAGCAGCAGATAGCCTAAATTGAAGGTCAGAATGCATGTTTTGTTCAATCTGATGTTGACCCATGCAGTCCGCAAAAGCATCTTACCGTAAGGTTGTCCATTGTAGCAAGAGTGATCCGTAAATCCTCGGACTTTTCTAGAGAACTCTTAAGTACTGCAACTTCTTGGACTGTTTTTACCTGTGATTCTAAATTAAATTTCTCCTCTAAATAGCAAAAAATATTTACATTGAAAAAATAACGCGTTTTCTGATTGGGTAAACCAAATAGTTAAAATACAATACAAATAACTTACTGTTCTACTTCTCAAGGACAATAGAGTATAACAAGAGGAAATGAAGATCTATAACCATTAGATAAGCAAACATATAACATTTCACATAGTAAGTGTAGTTTACTTATGGTAATAGAAGAATTTAGAGAGTTTAGAACGGTTGGTGAATTACGAAGGTCGTTCTCATGGAATGCTTGAAGAAGTCCAATCTTTTTAGTGCCTTAAAATGAAGTGTGCATATCCTTATAGATAATAAAAAAAAGAAGCCAGTACGCTTCCGTTTTTGTGTATAGATCTGTGTTTGTAGGTGGGGTTGGGATGGGGGTTGGGACTGATTGATTGTATGGTGTTTAACGCCGTTATAAACATTATTTAAGTTATTTCTCGACAGCCAGTGCACCTACCCATGCTTTCCTGGAGTTTCTGTAACCAGTACTCCGCGCAATGTTCTTTCCAAGCCACTGGCTGCTTTCCCACATAACCATCGTCGAAACAACGGTCAGCGGTGAGAGAGGAATGAATCCTGTCGCAATGACTATCATCAATCCTCGGAAAGAAATTGTCCGAGCTGGGGATCGAATTCACGACCCCTATTTTCAAGTCTTGTATGCTACCGACTGTGTTATCGGGGCTCGGCAAATGGGGTGGGGAAGGGAAATGTACGTAAGCCAAGGGTTACAATATATATACACACTGTCAGATTTGGCAGTATATTTTCCATTATAATACACGTACATGTACAATATAAATCTCAACTCTTGACTTAAAGACTTAATCCTTTACTCCATAGATACTCATTTTGACATATTGACAACAGACAGCTTTTGAAAACATTGTGGGAAAAGGAGAAATTGCTCGTAATGAGCAATTTCTTCTTTTCCCACAATGTTTTCCACTCAATCAGATATTTGTATCCTCATTTGTCCATATTTTTGACATCATATCTTTATTTGCTGCTGAAATGGAAGAGCCTCAGATTGGCATATCAGGTAAAGGGTCAAGGTGTCAGTCTTTTGTATATGTTTGTCTCTTTACAAGACAACACAATCTCCGAGTTGTACATAGCATTAACCATTAAGCTGCTGTGCGCGACTCGCTGACCTTTTGCGGACAGTGTTGATCAAGATCAGACTGCACAGAACGTGCAGTGTGATCTTTGATCTACACTGGCCGATAATTACATACCCCCGCCCCCCGCTTTTGAAATAGCAAAAGTTGGGCTTTAACTATCGGCTTAACCCTTTCCCAAACGACAAATTTTGGACCCTTCCAAACCAAAAGAGTTTGCAGACGACAATTCTAGATTCGAAGAAAATGATAGAAAGTTCTCAAAAAGGGTAGAAAACACTGTGGGAAAAGGAGAAATTGCTCGTTACGAGCAATTTCTCCTTTTCCCACAGCGTTTTCAAAAGACTTACTGCAGACACGTGAAAACCAGGATTTGTTTCGGAAAGGGTTAAAAGTCTCGTTTCAGTTCTAAAACCATTGATAAGTACACTGGTCCACGTGGTGTAACCAAAATAATGTTAAAAACGGCGTTAAACACCAATTGACATAAAAACGAAGGTCATATGTAAATATTTGTACGTTTTAAACATGGGAGTGCAAACAACAAACATTGATAAATATTGACATACATGTAAACTTAGGTCTAGATATACAACAGTGGGAAAAAAAGGGAGGTATCGGGTGTCTGTGATTCCTTCTTTTATTCTCCAGTCCCAAAGCATTAGCCATGCGTTCAATCAGCGGTGAGGGGAATGCACCCAGTCACATTGACTATCATATTAACTCATTTCCAAACGACAATGTTTTAGGCATGTCCAAATCAAAAGCATTTGCAGACGACAAAATAAACGTGACAGATCCTGGTTACAAGCATTTTTTTCCCTTTTCTCGCAATGTTTTCAGAAGGCTTCTTCCCCTTGGTCGTAAAAACCAGGGATTGTTTGACAAAGGGTTAACACGTTATCACACAATCCCTACTTTTGATGACCCTGAGAAAAAAATATTTAGAAAACATTGTCTTCTTTTCCCACAGTGTTTTCTCCCCTTCACAAAACAAATTTCAAATGTTCAGTCACTTTTATTTTGTCGTCTGCAAATACTTTCGGTTTGGAAAAAACCTAAAATTTTGTCCTTTGGTAATGAGTTGATAAGCGTATAAAATAAGATAATTTGGAAATACATGAGTATTCGTTAAGTTTAACATAGCACATAATTTATGTCCATCAAATCTGATATGAGAGATTATTTGGCAAGTCATTTTTGGGGTATTTAATTATGTTATACACATATTAAGTCAATGATTAACTCTACCAAATCGGCGACAAGATTTTAGATTTGTCAAAGTTGAAAGCACTTGCTTTGACGACAAAATCAACATAACTCAAAAATTAAAATTAGTTTCCAGCAGGGTAAAAAGCATTGTAGGAAAAGGAGAAAATGCTGGTTACCAGCATTTTCTCCTTTTCCCACAATGATTTCAAAAGGTTTTTATCTCAGGGTCGAACAAACCAGGGATTGTTTGGAAAAGGGTTATGCTAAACTTAAGGATTGACCTAAAACAATTTTAAAATCATTTCGCAATCGTCGCTTTGAACTTCTTCATCTATGATATACTAAAAATACTGATATTACTACTGATAATATTACTATAGGTAGTTGTAGTCAGTAGTAGTAGTAGAAGCATCATCTCACGAAATGTTGATGATACAATTTAAAGTGACAGCTATTTTTTTTCCCTCTTGTGAATGGTGCCTACCTGTAACGTGTCCACGTCTAAATTATGAAAGCATTTTCGCATTTGCTGAAAAATATTTAAATAAATGCGTTTTATTTCTACGAGTAATAGTCTACAGTCTTTTAATTGCCTGCGATTTTTTTTTTACCTCCAGTGTTAAATGCTTATTAATTTGCTGAACCCATGCAAGATTGACGCATAAACTAGTACAGAAATAAAATTCATACATGTGATATGAAAAAAAAAAAGTTTTACCCATTGTCCAACTTCTGCTGCCGAAGGCACATATTGTCGTCCTCGTCCCATTTTCCTGTTTTTATGTGAAATTCTGTTATTTCGTAATGTTTGACGACTTTTACTTAATTTTCATTTTTTAGAAAAAAAAATTTTTCAAAATGAATGCATTACTGTGTTTGATACACTGCTTAATATTGTCATTAATGGGCGAATATCTATTTCACATTTTATTTAACCACATATTCTGTAATTCCATAACACGGCGTAACAAATACCGATTATAATACTTTCTATAGTATACTAAATGATCAATAATCCGCATCACAGAACAGCGACCTGAGACCGATTTACGCCTCCAAATGCTTACATTTGTGCAATAATATAGTTCCTTAACGACGTAGACCTCAAGTCTTGGTAAACCATAGAACCTAAAAACTGGATCATTTGTGAACTGGAAAACATATACTAAGTTTGATGGTTCCTCGACAGAAGTAACCTTTGTCTAAAATTTGCATGTGCGGCCAATCGCGCAAGAATAGGAGCGCGTGGTGATATTTGACAGGTAAGACAAAGGGAACTAACTTCCAATTGCAGAGTGTAAGTGACAAGTAGAGATTGATAAGATTCACAGCTAGTTTGTATCGCCAAAGTGTAAACAAATTCTCAAGTTTGCTCTCGATTATATTATTTTAAATCTACATGTATATGGTCTCTTTTCAAACTAACTGGCGCGACAAAGTTGTTTTTAATGCCTTGATCTTGTACAAGTCTCGCACACATTCTGGCTAACAATGGTATAACCTAGAAGGGTCGCAGACACTTATGCAAAGGGATCTAGGGCCAAGTTAAGGAGTTCGGCTCATGGCTTGCCGTCCGAGTTACATTACAAATGCACGACATGCAACCAAATCGTGGACGACCTCAGAGAAGACTAGACATTTAATGGACTGCCGATTTAACACTTTACCGAACAATCCCTGGTTTTTTATGACCCTATGATAAAGTCTTTTGAAATCATTGTGTGAAAAAGAGAAAATGCTGGTAACCAGCATTTTCTCCTTTTCTTACAATGTTTTCAACCCTGCTGGAAACAAATTTCAATTTTTGAATTAACGTTTATTTTTGCGTCTGCAAGTGCTTTCAGTAAGAACCAGTCTAAAATTTTGTCGTTTGGTAGACTTAACAAAAAGTTCTTGCATTAGCCTGAACGATATTCGGAAAACAAAAATGCAAGTCTGGGGTTAGCAATTTACGGTCTTAAAAAAGATTATTTATGAAACCATTGCAGTAATAAGAAAAATTGCAGGTAACAAGCGATACACACATGCTCGCAGTAATGTCTTCGTCATGTTGATTATCAGTTCTTTAAATATTGGTGTTCCCGAAGTTACTAGTATTTGTCAATGAGGCGTGCTCTGGCAAAAGGTTGACTGAATCATAAGGTAGAATGATCCATGTACATAGACAGGGTTCCCACAACTTTCCGCTTGCAAAATTCCAGACTTTTTCTAGACTTTTTCCAGGATTTTTTTTTTTTTTTTTTTCAAAATTCAAGGTTTTTTGCGATAGAAGAACCGGAACTGCAAAATCTTTTGAAAGTTACTTTCTTACACACATTCCTTGTGTTAATGTAAAAATGAGATTTAAAGAACATTTTCTAACAGCATGATAGTTATTTCATTTCTTTACTTGGCCAGTTACAAAACTACAAAGGACCACATATAGATTCAGATCAACCTATCCATACAGGCAGTTAATAAGGATCCATGCTGTTCTTGTAGAGTTCCTACAAGTAATGAAGAGTTTGAAGGCAAATAGTATAGATCCTTATAAGACTACATAACCAGGCAAATTGGGAATAGGACCATGATGGTCCTATATCACTCACCTGAGTACTAAGCAGTAAAGGTCTACAGTGAAGATAAATACCAAATATCAAAGTTCAAGACCAAATAATTCTGACAGGGTATGTAACTGTGCAAAAAGCATTTTCTTCTTTTCCCAAAATGCTTTCACAACCCTTCTTCTTCAAGGTCATTGAAAGTCAGGATTGTATAGTAAGGGATTGAATTAACTTTCAGAGGTAAGGCATTCATTTCCTGGTCAAAATGGTGGTCGAATGACAGATTAAAAAACATCACTCGCTCATTGTTAAGACACAAAAGACATGTATGCCAAGGACTTAAGAAGATAACCGTCAACATGGATGGATGGGCCAACTGACTGTAATTGGTCCGTAATGAAATTATACATTTAGTCCCCTTTCTTGATAACATGTTGTTTCATGAAATAAAATCAAATAACTATTGTCTGTGGCTTAACAAGATGAACTTTAATTACATTTTGTCCTGTAATGAAAGAGATATTGGTCCACAGTAGAAATATACACCAAGCCCCCTTTTTCCATGGCATGACATTTCATGAAAAAATGTAAAGTATTGTTAGTGGCAAACTATCATAAGGAACACATGTACATAAATTCCATCTTTTTTAAAAGTTTTCCTTCTTTGTTCCCATGCTCAAACTTGTGATCACCAGGGCTGGGCCAGTTTAAACCCTTGGGGCATCATAAGAGCAAACTTGGTAGAGGTCCTCTAGAAGATAGTACATACAAAATATCAAAGCTCTAGGACTTCCAGTTTCAGAGAAAAAAAAAGTTTTCCGTCTTTGTTCCAATGTTTCAAATTTGTGACCCCGGGGGGGGGGGGGACAGTTTGAAGCCCGGGGGCATCATAAATTATGAGCAATCTTGGTAGAGGTCCAACAGCAGATATTGCATACCAAGTATCAAAGTCTACAACTTCGTGTTTCAGAGAATAGATTTTTCAAAGTTTTCTTTCATTATTCCCATGTTCAAACTTGTGACCCCCGCGGTGGAGCCAGTTATGACCCCAGGGCATTATATGAACACTCTTTGTAGAAGTCCACTAGGAGATGCTACATACCAATATTATCACAGCTCTATGCCTTCTAGTTTCAGAGAAGATTTTTTCAAAGATTTTGCTCTTTTTTTTTTGGTTGCCATGGCAACCAGAGTTATGGCTGGAATAATTTTGGTAGAGATTCAAGCAAGGGACATCCCTGCCAAGTTTCAACACGACTGGCCAAGTGGTTTAGGAGGAGAAGATGTTAAGAAATTGTGGACGATGTACGACAGACATAGGGCGATCACAAAAGCTCACTTTGAGCACTTTGTGCTCAGGTGAGCTAAAAATGTGTTGTTTTTTTTTTTCTAATATTGGGTATTGTTTTCTTTATGATTTAAGACACAAAATCAAGAATTTGCATATCATTTACTATCATAGTGCACGACAGTTTTGTTGTAAGCCTTCAAATAGAGGTTCTTTTCCCTCTTCAGTCAATGAAACTAAAACCTTAGAATTCAAAAGTACCATGTTTTACTTTCACTTTAATAGTTCAGTTTTCATGACCTGAAATACATGAATAAATAAATTGGTCTTTTCAAAGGGCAATATCCCTGCTTTTAAAGTTTCTGAAAATAGGAATAATCGTAACTTTGTTAGATTAATACTTGAAGTGTTTTGATCCATGATTGCAGACGAGCGCTTACTTTCGTAGAAGAAACTCGTCAACCTCATTCCGACTACAATCATAACGTGGCTTCATAAAGATATAGTCTTTTAACCTTTTGGACCCCTACGGATTTAAATTTTCAGTAATATTTACTGTTGTAACTCATTTTCACGTCAATTCACTTCAGCTCGTCTCCCGGAAAATACAAAGCACAGCTGCATTGTATTTTAGGATAAGTACCGAGTTCTCCGAAATCAATACGCTGGATCCCGGTTTGTTTAAATGTTAGAACAACTATTCCGGGATCAGTGAACAAAAAGACCGTGGCCGACTTCGTTTGGTGCTATAGCCACGGCTAAAGTGACGTCAGAAAACTATAAATAAACGGGAAGCTGTCAAGTACGCATGTCATGAAGCGAACACACATAGCCTTTGCAACAGCAGTCAACAATATGGCGGCGTCCATGGATACCTATACTGTTGGCGATTGAGATTTTTTTTTTATGGATGATGATTTAAATGACATGCTTTTTTTACATTTACCTACAAAAACTGTTTTGCTTGGTCTCTTACTCAGACTCCGTCGACAGCATATTCAGCGGGTGCAGGGTTATTCAGAGAATATAATTCCCCAGTTTATAGACTTTGACTTAACCTTTTCCCAAACAATCCCTGGTTTTTACAGGTCTTGAATAGTAGCCTTTTGAAAACATTGTGGAAAAAGGAGAAAATGCTGGTAACCAGCATTTTCTCCTTTTCCTACAATGTTTTCTACCCAATCATAGACAGAAATCTTTTTAGCAAGAGTTGAATTGTCGTCTGCAAATCTTTCAATTTGGTCTAGTCCAAAAGTTTGCCGTTTGGGAAAGGGTTAAGGTACCATTTTCGAATTGATAAAGGGATGTGTGAGGAGGTTCTAAGGATTATAGGCCTTTTTCTTACAAGCCAGGACCGTAGTGGTGGTATTGAGGACACAGATCTGTTTTTCTTCCTAAAAATCGCAAATTTCAATGAAAATGTTTGGTATTTTTCTTTGACCCCAAAAGGTTTTCAAAACTTTTGGAGACAATTAGCTCTACCGTAATTCCAGCTACATTTGATTTCTGCATATGCATTCAATTTCAACCTTTGAAAACACTGTTGGAAAAGGAGAAAATGCTGGTAACCAGCATTTTCTCCATTTCCCACAATGTTTTCTACCCTTTCCAAATCAATATTCTATTTTTTATTCACATTCATTTTGTCGTCTACAAATGTTTTCAATTTGGACAAGTCCAAAATTTTGCTATTTCCTAAAGAGTTAAATACAAAGATTCCCAGGGCTATGACCAAGACTCATACAGTGTAGGCCTAGTTGTAGTCTTGATAAAAATCCTTTTTTGGTGTAAGGCAGATCAGGAGTTGAATAAGAATTTCTATCTGGCTAAAAATTGTTTAGCCAGATCCTGAATGAGTCCAGACCAATTAAGAATTTTTATCTGTCCTAGTCCTGATAAGATCGAATGCCTATCTGGTCTAGCCAGATTCTGAATCTAACTGAATTCCTGTCTAGCCTACGACATTTATAACTGTACACCCAAATTTTTACTATAAAGTAGGTCTTACAAAATTGATCATTTGAAGGGTACCAGTATATTTAAGTCATAAAAGCAGAAGTTTGGAAAATAAATGAGATATGCCAACAACAGTTAACATCATTTTAATAAAGTTTGAAAACTAACATGAAAATCAAAGTGTCAGATAAATCTAACAAGAGGCCCATTATGCCTCTGTACATTGCTCCACTGGCTTTTTAACCATACAAATTTGAAGTGATTGAGGTCCATAAGATAAAGCTAGATGCCAAATTTGGTAGCCCTGGATCTTATGGTTTCAGACAAGAAGATTTTCAAAGACAATCAAAATTTTTCGGTTTTGTTGCTATGGCAACCAGCTTTTTAATTCTTTCAAGAATTTCTGGAGAAGACAATAGCAGGATCGTTTCTGTGAGGTTTCATCAAATGGATGGGTAGTTCCAGTGAAGAAGTTTGAAAAAAAAGTTAACACACAGACACATATGTACAACGGGCACCAGGCCATGACATAAGCCTGTTGGCCTTGGGCCAGTGGAGATAAAAATGTTTAAGGTTGTTCATAAAAACTTGTGAAATCAAATGCAGCCACCAAAGTTTCTTTGTATGCTGCTTCAAGTTAAAGCAGAATTAGGGTAAAAGCCTTGTCCTGTTTTAAATTGAGGCAACATTACAACAAAAGCCATATAATATGGGATGAACAGGCATTAGACAATATAACATAATATCCCATCACTTCCTGTGGTAGAGTATAAAGAACTAGTGTCCCTTAACCCATTACCACACAATCCCTACTTTTGACGCCCCTGAGAAAGAAGCTTTTCGAAAACATTGTGAGAAAAGGAGAAAATGCTGGTAACCAGCATTTTCTCCTTTTCCCACAATGTTTTCTACCCTTCACAAAACATATTTCAAATTTTCAGTCACTCTTATATTGTGGTCTGCAAATGCTTTCAATTTGGACAAACCTAAAATTTTGTCATTTGGTAATGAGTTAAGAGCCTGAACTGCTCTACTTGCAGTGTATCTACTTATTTTCTTGCAAACTGTCAAAGTTAAAATAAACCAAAACATAAAAACAAATGAAATTTTCATCATGTAAACAAGAAATGGAAATTTTCAACTTGAAATGGCTACTTTTCCGATATTGTTTGTTTATTTTTTTTTTTTCAAAACCAATAGGGTTAAAGCTATTGATAAAACAAACTTTGCAAGTACACAGAAATCTGACAGATAATGCATTCTTTATTAAGTAAACAAGCAATAGCTATTTTCAAATTAAAGTGGCTACTTTTCCCTTACTGTTTTTTTGTTTTTTTTTTGTTTTTTGTTTTTCAAAATCGATCAGCTTGAAGCTGTTGATGAGATAAACAAATTGTGCAAGTTTCACGAAAATCCAACCAAAAATGCTGACCAAATCATGTAAATATGAAATGGAAATTTTACACTTTAACTCATTACCAAACAACAATATTTAATTTATAGACTTGTCCAAATTGAAAGCATTTGCAGACGACAAAATAAAAGTGACTGAAAATTTGAAATTTGTTTTGTGAAGGGTAGAAAACATTGTGGGAAAATGAGAAAATGCTGGTAACCAGCATTTTCTCCTTTTCCCACAATGTTTTCTAAAGGCTTCTTTCTCAGGAGCATCAAAAGTAGGGATTGTGTGGTAATGGGTTAACTGGCTACTTTTCCCATATTGTTAGGGCATAAATGTGACAAATGTGCAGGTGAAAAATAAATGGAAAAAACTTAAAAAGGATTATCGGAAAGCAGTCTTGAGAACAACAGTACAGGGAATAATCCAACTAAATTCAAGTACTTTGAAGATTTCAACAGAATCTATTGAAACAGGGCTTCAACCAAACCTATGGTAGTGTATGACACTGGTAACAGACAGCCACTCTGCCTTTTTAGAGTTATCAAAGAAACAGAAAAAATGATCCCCTGCAAAGAAGCACTCTCAAAAGTCCGAAAATGTTAAAATTATGCAAAAGTTAAGACCAGTAAACCAGGACATCATGGCGTTGATTTTTATTAAACTCCTCATCAACTTCTCCTCTCACACTTATTAGAGCTTTCTCTTCACTTGATGTCCATAGGTGTATAAGCTATAAAAAATAAAAAAAAAAAGGATATATTTGACGACCGTTTTATGCCGCTTCAACATTATTTCAGTCGTATCACTGCAGCAGCTGGTATATTCATGTATTTTCTGGGTTTTAGCAGTACTAGGTAAGGGCTTTGAAGTGTCTTGCCAAAGGGCACTCCAATGAAAACTCCAATGAATGCAGTGCAGCTTGAACCCAGAGCCTCCAGCTTATGAGTCCCACACTATACCACTGAGCCCTGCAGGACTCCTCCTGTGCTAGTCAGGAAAAGATAGCCTATCCTAGTTCTTTTTCAACCACTAAAATCATTCAAAGCCACTGTATCTTGTGATGACAAACATTTCTGCCAAGGAACAGAATTTTGATTTGGCCTGAGCACTTACTTTCACGGCTCTAGAAAAGCAATGATCTTTCCAGTTCTGCTGAGGCCAAATTAAGTTTCAGTTTACTTGCTTATATAGAAGTCAATATATGATTTCATAAGATTACACAATTATTTCTTTGGAGAAGTGATATAACTCCCATGTTATTACTATTCTAGGTACAGGTCAGGTAAGATTCTTTCTGAAGTAGGCAGATGCCAGTATCTGACTTAGTACTGGTTAAAGTTCTGCCTATTAAGTAGAGTCTGGTTAGGATGAGTGTTGATATACATGTATAACTGAAAATTTGCTAATATGGCATGAACCCCAATAAGCAATTATCAGTCTTATTTCTCCATCATAGGAGTGTAAAGGGTACTGATAAAGCTTATGAAACTTCAAAAAACCTGCCTACATGGTACTAATCTGACACAAGCTAGAAGACTGGTGTTTGATACCCCAACCTAGCAACATGTTTTTTTTTAACATTTCTCCCAAATCATACATACCACAATCTGGTGAACTGATCATATCAAATAAAGATTGGCTAATTCTTGCCAAGTACATTGTGCCATTTTTGTTCACCATAATCCTAAAAGAAGAAACAAGTGCAAATATCATATTACTGCTCTTCTACAGTACAATAGTGATTTTGAATAGAAATAATTTTAGTTTTTTACTTAAAAAAAAAAAAAAAAAACGTACTTCTATATGCTGTTTTCAAAATTAGGGCCGAATCTTCCTCTACCTTGGGCCGAATCTTCTCATAGGTGGTCCGAATCTTCTTGGGTCCGAATCTTCTCAAGATTTTGCGTTGGGCCGAATCTTCTTGGGTCCGAATCTTCCTCCACCCCTTCTATTGAAGTGTATTCTCCCAGGCAGAATATTGTCTTATTTTATGGGTCTTAAGATGGGATATCTCAGATTTAAAAAAAATGAGACATTTCTGAAAATTGATCTGGACTTATGGGCTCAAAAATTAAATTCAATTTGGGGACGGATTCTCAACGGGCCGATTTCTCCATCAATCATGATGAAAAATATCATCGGCTGAAGCCATCGGTTCGTTTGAAATAACACATATACTCCATTTCGATGCATAACTATTAGCTGGCATATAGGTCTGATCAAATAAATAATATGGAACGAATACGGTTTGTACTTCTACCTTTTCAACATAACTTGCATTTCATTTCCTTCCCCAGTAGGGTGGAACAATGATTTTTTGGATTTTGAAATAGAAATCTGAAACTTTCCACATACCAGGACTAAGGTTTGAGAAGTTCAAAACACTCAACTTTTTCCTTATCGGACCAGTACTTTTTTTTTTACGAATTTTTTAGTATGGCCTGTTGCAATCCATTGAAAAACACCCAAATTATTTCTATGGGAAAAGTCGTAACTTTTACCTCAACCTTATAAAATAAGTCAAATCCAAATAAATTATTTTTCTTTCTGCATCAACCAGTCCTACTACCAATCCTCTACAAAGAAAACCAAAGAAGTAATGCCTGTACTTCAATCTAATTTTTTATTAATTTTTTTAACATGTGCACCGAGCACCAAATTTGCACAGAAAACACATAGAGTTGATGGAAATCATAATATCAACATCAAACTGTTAACAGTTTAAACTATTAATAATCTATTTTCTTCCCATCTCTCTTCTTTTTCTTCTTTGGTGGCTCTTGTCACAGTTTTTGAAATTAGAGGAAATGTACATGTATTTTTTTATTGCTTACCTAAGCATATCACTACACGGGAGTGGGTAAGGTGGCAAAATTCATTTTTTCACTAAATTGGATGGGACTTGCACTAAGATGATTAATACTTCACATGGCAATCTTTTTTATTATTAGTATTTCAAAGTTTGCTCGCCATGCACCAATCACAGTATTCAGTATTGTGAAAAAGGGGACTTCCACAAATTCTACTTTACAAATCATAACTCGAATATGAGAGAAATGAAATTTCAGGCCTTAATTTAGCTCATTTAACTCTTTACCAAACAACAAAATCCTAGACTGGTAAAATTGGAAACATAACCAGACAACAAAATAAATGCGACCAAAATGTTGAAATCTGTTTGGAAAGGCTAAAAAATATTGTGGTAAAAGGAGAAAATGTTGGTTACCAGCATTTCTACTTTTCCCTCAATGTTTTGAACAGGTTTCTTCTGTTAAAGTTGGAAATGTGTGGTAAAGAGTTAAAATATGAATAATGTCTACAGTATTCCACTTTTTCTTGAAGAAAACAATCCATTCTCAGGCTTTATCTAGTGTTCAAATTCGCAAATTTCACTAAAAATGTGTTGGAAAAACAGTTTTCCGAAGAAAATGACAATAGAACTGCAAGCATTTTAACTCTTTACAAATTTGGACAAGTCCAAATTGTTATCACTGAATAGAGCAACATAAATGTGATTGAAAATTCAAAGTTATTTGTGGATGATTAGAAAACAAGCCCGAGCAAAAAACCATGGGATGATCAAGCCAAGGGACGAAATGGTTTTGGGACGAACAAGCCATAAGCAATCTAACAGTAAATAAACACTGAAAACATGCCATATGCGACTTATTATTGACTTTAAATGGATTCTGTTCTCAGAATGACAGATTTCAATGACTAAATTGTGATTTACAACAGAAAATAGGAACGCGAACGATTTTCGAATGAGGAAAAATGGGGGCGGCCATTTTGAAAAAGTCCCTTCCGGTTTCTCGATCAGCTTGACCTATCTCAGAAATTAGCTGTAAAAACACATTTCACAACCATTTTAAGATGTATTCATGACTGATTTTATCAGAAAAATGATGAATAAACAAGAAATAGTAGGTTTTACATGCGTGCACCTTCTCTTTCCTTGCAAAAAACGAATTTTCATTTTTCAATGTTTTTTTTCCAAGTCAAAGAAAGATCGTTCAGGTCTGAGAGTCGGGTGCACGTGTTCATAAATGTCCTGGCTATAGTCCCACAAGTCTTTTTTCTGGAAAAATTAAGCAAAAAATACCAAAAATTGGCGTAATTCAACCCCCCTAAAAGGGCAATAATTTTGCACCATTTTTTTGGCGCAAGAACGATAACACAATTAGAGTTACCTCCCGTGTTGGTCCATGCTATCCCCAGTCGCCATCTTGGAACTAAACCGACCGTGGGTGCGAGCGCGGTCCGACAATAGCCGAGGTTAAAGGTCAAATGACATCATTATAGTCCTGGCTTTTGATGTTCGGTTGGAGCCATTGCTACTGTAGCCGTGGCTATAGCCCCAAACGAAGTCAGCCCGTATGTATTTGGGAAATTCACCTTCTTCGGTCTATATATCTATTGTAGAAAATATTGGACCTTTATCCAAAAAGTGGAGGACGCAGACCGCAGATTAATATGGTCCCGAATTCTTGTTTCATACCCAAAATGTTTCGTACTTTTCCCGGGGTTTTCCCGACTTTTCATAGATATAACAAAATTCAAGACCGGGAACGGGTTTTACGAAATTCCCGACTTTTTCCCGTTTTCTCGACAGCGTCGGAACCCTGACATAGAGAAATTTTGCCAATAGTTACAGGCTAGGTCAACCTAGCAGGCTGACCTGGTTCGGTTTTCGCAGATGCATCAATCCCCCTTTTTAGAGCATGACTGAAATCTATTTCAAGAGGGAATGAGTTAATTAAGCACATGAATCTAATCTGGTTTCCCCAATCTGAGAAGGGGACCATGTGGTAAAATAACTGTAACAAACAGAACACATCTTTATACAAATGTTTTATTGAATAATTCCAATGTAAGATTGACAATGGGTGACAAAAATGATGAAAAATCTATACATTGGTCTCGTACTACAAAATATGAATTACAATTTGACCTTCAAACACTGACAAGAAATAAAGCAACAATTACACATGAGCATTGGTAGTACAATGCTTGCAATCGTCTTACTGTCTATACTACACACGACTTTTCACCAAACAACAAAAGGGTACCAAGACCAAGACAAAAGGGTAGGATCAGCCAGCACATCTATGCAGCCTGATCTTGGATGCACTTTCCTTAGTTTTCATTAATCTAATATCATTAAGAGGACCCTATCCAGGAATTGCATCAATAGAACGTTGGTATTCATAGATACAATGTCAAACAATTCATCTTAACTCTTTCCCAAACGACAAATTCTGGACTCTTCCAAACCGAAAGAGTTTGCAGACGACAACTTTAGATTTTGAGAAAATGGCAAAAAGTTCTCAAAAAGGGTAGAAAATACTGTGGGAAAAGGAGAAATTGCTCGTTACGAGCAATTCTTCCTTTTCCCGCAGTGTTTTCAAAAGACTTTTACTGCAGACACGTAAAAACCAGGGCTTGTTTGGGAAAGGGTTAAGTCATGCAACTTCATAGAGTTGTCAATCAAACTTTTGTTCACAACACTGGATGAATTAGTTCTGTTCCTGCATTAACTTTCCATATACCTTTAATAACCAATATTTCTTGCCAGTGTTCCAAGTTCTAATTACAATTCACAGTAAAGCTATTTGTCTTCAAAAAACAAAAAAAAAAGTCATGACCTGTGAAAAAGGTATTTAATGCATCTGCACAAAGTATCGACACGGATCAGCCTCTGCACATTCCAAGCAGGCTGATCTGGGTCAAAATATTTTATCGATCATTTTCCTGCATGCCAAAGGACCAGTTTACCTTATGATTCCTTTGCTTGTTAGACCAAACTGATTTTATGGAACAGTAAGTATGCAACATTGTATAACCCTTTCCCAAACGACAAATTTTAGACTCCTCCAAACTCGAAGAGTTTGCAGACGATAATTTCAAATTTGATAAAAATGGCAAAGTTCTCCAAATGGGTAGAAAACACTGTGGGAAAAGAAGAAATTGCTCGTTACGAGCAATTTCTCCTTTTCCCACAGTGTTTTCAAAAGACTTGAACTGCAGACACGTAAAAACAAGGGCTTGTTTGGGAAAGGGATAATGAACCTCATAGATGCATTGAACACTCCTTTCCTCAGGACGCAGCTCAAATCATTTATACGCACACATGTTCAACATCCACAGGTGCTGTGTACTGCCTGGTCTAAACATTTCTCACGCAATGATATTTGGGTGGGTCATGATTTTACAACCTGTTTACTAACAACAGTAACCTGCTCTCATGTCTTCATTTCTAGAAGCAAGGTTCAGGATCAATTAACATTTTTGTGCCATTTCAGAAAATGAATAAGACCAAAAGCCATTCCCTTTAGTCTTTTCCATACAATAAAATATTAGTTTTGTTCTTATTGAAAGTGTTTGTAGGTGACAAAGTAAATGTTGCTAAAATTTCACCACTTTTATTTATTTTGTATATTTGTATCTATTTTCATCAGCCTCACTGCCAATTTTACAGTGATTGTACTGTGACAAAAACAACAGTCCAACCTTTCTGGGCAATCCACCACTACTAGGACAATGCCTTAAGTAATGTCATTTTCACCATTATCATCTCCAACTTCTAAAAATATGGTACAAAGTCTAACCCAATAAATTTTCAAAACCAAAGAAAAATGTTCATCAGGTTCTTCTACATGAAGTATTTCATACTTGAAAAAGATTTGCACAATGTCATCAATAACTATTATCCTCAGGTACAGAAAAAGTGAGAGAAACAAAAAAGCTGTTGGAAAAACAAAAATTTGCTTATCCTCACAGAAAATTAGACAAAATGGTTCAAAAGCATGCCTGTGAGATCAGGGTCAAAGTAATATGAAGTGAAAGAAAGAGTTACTGGTATACAACAAAAGTCTTTTTTTCCAAGTCTCTCCGAGATGAAAACCTCTTTTTGAGAAAAACAGTACATTTTAAGGATCACTGCGTGATAATATTTAGATCAAGCATGCTGCCTCAGAATTTTAACACATGATATAGCACCTCTGTGTTTACAAAATACTCACATAAAAACTCATCACACATACATATCTAACACACACTCTTCATACACACAAGCACACATATAGAGACATATAAACACACACAAGTACACCCTACATATAAACATGAGACATAAAAATGTGGAACAACCTGCTCTGATGATATTTTACAATGTCTTTAAGCTCTTTGCAGGTACATTGTGATACAAATAAATGAGACAAACTCTGACAAATGGGGGATTAACTCATTACCAAACGACAAAATTTTTGCCTTGTCCAAATCGGAAGCGCTTGCAGATGACAAAATAAAAGTGACTGAAAATTCGAAATTTGTTTTATGAAAGATAGAAAACATTGTGGGAAAAAGGAGAAAATGCTGGTTACCAGCATTTTCTCCTTTTCCCACAATATTTTCTAAAGGTCTTCTATCTCCAGGGCGTCAAAGGTAGGGATTGTGTGGTAATGGGTTAATGCATCGACGTTATGCATATCAAGCAAGTCAATACATGATTACATTACCATACAGAAACATTTCCCCTGTTAACCCTTTACCCTACAAGGCATTTCTATGGTATCTCTAATTAACCCTTCATAAAAGTAAGGATGAAACTGTTTATGTGTATATGACACCTTTTGATAGCATAGAAAACACTGTGACAAAAGGTGAAAATGCTCGTCACGTGCAATTTCACCTTTTGCCACAATGTTTTCCAAAGGCTCCCACAAGCAATGTGTAGAAATGAGCATCTATGGAGTAAAGGGTTAAGAGGATAATATGGTACTAAAATCTACCAGTATGAAAAAGTTTCATTCCAGGTCAGCCTGTAAAGACTGACATAGGGCTATTTTTGTTTTTCTACATGCATTAAGTTCCCTTTTCAGAGCATGGCTCAAATCTACTAACATAAGTGGGTCTACTCAACCCATTATCTTATCGAACCCTACACTACTTCAAACATCATTCAAATGTAGGGAAAATAGCTACTAGTATTTTATACAATAATGGATTGGGTAGTGTTCTTTACGAATCAAATCTTTACACTCTTTACAATGTGACAAAAAAATGAGCCATGCTCTGTGCAAAGGGGCTTAATGGCACTGCAAAAAGGCTCGACACAGGTCCGCCTGCGCGGTCTGCGCAGGCTGACCGGAGTCGATACTTTTCGCTACTGGTCAATTTTCTGCATGTCAAAGACCAAAGTACCCAGTGATTCAGTCATTTACAGTTGTATAAATACTAGATTGTGTTTGGTAAAGAGTTTGATTCAGATACTACTAAATGTTTGTGATAGAAAAAAAAAATTAAGGGCACCTCAACTCATCTCTTGTACAGAAAATGACCCAATGTCTCATCTTAACCCTTTACCAAACAATCCCTGGTTTTATATGACCCCGAGATAGAAGCCTTTAGAAAACATAGCAGGAAAAGGAGAAAATGCTGGTAACCAGCATTTTCTCATTTTCCCACTATGTTTTCTACCCTGCTGGAAACAAATTTCAATTTTTGAGTTATGTTTATTTTGTCGTCTGCAAGTGCTTTCACTTTGGACCAGTCTAAAATTTTGTCGTTTGGTTAGACTTAAAATATGTTAATGGACCCGAAAGGTGTAAAATAAATGTGATAAATATTTTCAGCTAATAAAAATGGTCTAAAGTAGATGAATAGTATCTTTTTTCAGCCAATAAAAATGGTCTGAATTAGATGAATAGTATCTTTTTTTACTTTCTTTTCTGTGCGAGTCAGCAAAAAAGACTTTCTCCTTAAAGTGTAGAAATCACTGTTAGAAAGGGAGGAAATGCTGGTTTCCAAATTTTTTTCACCAACCACGTTTTCAATGGTCTTCTTCCTAATTATTAAACTTCAGGCTTGTCTAGTAATGGGTTATCCCTTGGGGCACTGATTCTTGTAAAGAGCGAAAATTGCTGCATTTTTAAGGTCATTTTCGTAGGAAAAGGTAACAAAGTAGAGGATAATGTTAATCCAAGATTAGACTACAAACTGAGCAGTCTGATCTCAATCTACACTTTAGGCAAAAGTAGTGCAAGTTGTGCTTAGAACTCTAACAGCTAAGACGGCATTGAAACACTTATCAGGGACAGAACACATAAAAAGTGGCATCAACCATCCATCCGTACACCAACAACACATACCCATACACACACAGTAAATAACCTTAACTCTTTACCACATGACAAAATTATAGATTGGTCCAAATTGATAGCATATGCAGGTGAAAAAATAGATGTGACTTCAATGTCAAAGATTGTTTAGGGAAGGGGAAAAAAAACACTGGTTACCAGCATTTTCTCCTTTTCCAACAGTATTTTCAAACATCCTCTTTTTCAGGGTCATAAAAATCTGATCGTAAGGCAAAAGGTTAACTCTTTAGCACATGACTAAATTTCAAACTGGTTTCAAGTTGAAAGCATTTGCAGACAACATATAAAATAACAGTAAAATGGAAGATTTGTCTGTGATAGCTTAGAAAACATTGAGGAAAAGGTAGAAAATGCTGGTTACCAGCATTTTCTCCCTTTCCCACAATGTTTTCAGAAGGCTTCTTTCCAAGTAGCATACAAACCCAGTATCGTTTGGTAAAGAGTTAAACAAAATACAAACAAAAAAGTCATTTTGTAGTATGATATCCTACCATAGATCATAGACTAAGACAATGTCAGCTCAACTTCACAATCAATATCTTTTTGTTGACATTTTGTTTAACCCATTACCACACAATCCCTACTTTTGACGCCCCTAAGAAACAAGCCTTTTGAAAACACTGTGGGAAAAGGAGAAAATGCTGGTGACCAGCATTTTCTCCTTTTCCCACAGTGTTTTCTACCCTTCTCCGAACAAATTTCAATTTTTCAGTCACCTTTATTTTGTCGTCTGCAAATGCTTTCGATTCGGACCAGTCTAAAATTTTCTTGTGTGGTAAAGAGTTAAAATCAGCCTACCCAAAGGCATCTCATAAAGGAACAAATTCTTATCCATGTTTGAAGTCAAAATTTCACTTTTACTTAGGTGTAAAACTAGGAACCGCCCCTGTCCATCTCTATGAGAAAATAGTTCCGAGATATTTATGGTATTTCCAACTGTTCACAAAGAGACAGTGCCCAAAGAGTAGGCTAATTAGAACATAACAACACAAGCAAACAGGAGATTCCGTGATAATGCAGAATTAGGGGATATAATTGTTAATACTCTGTATTAACCCATTACCACACAATCCCTACTTTTGACGACCCTGAGAAAGAGGCCTCTAGAAAACTTTGTGGGAAAAGGAGAAAATGCTGGTAACCAGCATTTTCTCCATTTCCCACAATATTTTCTACTCTTCACAAAACAATTTCCAAAATTTCTGTCATTTTTTTTGTCTTCTGCAAATACTTTCGATTTGGACAAGCCTTAAATATTGTCGTCTGGTAATGGGTTAAATCATTACATCGGCCTTATTCACCAGTCATCCTAAATCCCACAATTCCCATGATTTTTCCAATTTCAAAGAAACACCATTTCTGATTGGCTAAATCATGTGGCTTAATCAATCAGAAATAGTGTTACTTTTCAAACTTTTGAATACTATTATAGCACACTATTTAGAATGGGTGGAGAATACAGGCCTAGATACAGGTCAGGGTGAACATCCAGTTTTATTTTGGTCCCCTTTTCTTTAAAAGTTTCTCCAGATAACCCTTTACCAAACAACTCCTCTTTTACTGACCCCAAATTAGAAAGAAGGCTCGTGAAAGCGAAGTGTGTAAAGAAAGAAATGCTAGTAACTAGAATTTCTGCCTTTACCAGAGAAGTTTTCTAAAGTCAAATGCATTCACTTGAGCCAATTTATTTTTCTTTTTTCGTTCGCAAACGTTTTCATTTTGGTCTATTTCAGGGTTTTGTTGTCTGGTGAAGAGTTAACACTGACAAATAAAAAGTTGCATACAAAAAGAGAGAGACAAATTACACAACAAATAAACATATAAACTGCAAATTACAGCTCTACAGACAAAGAAAAAGTTTGTATGATTAATTAAAAAAAAAAAAAATCCAAAAAATGACATGGAGAAATTTACAATGAAAAACAAAAAAAAAACCATGTTGATACTTTGTACTAGCTGAATAAGTTCTGTAATGTTGAACGAAGCATTTTAATGTACATAACTACACATGACAAGTCCTCATAAGTATCTCAAAATTTTCATTTCACTCCACTTTTTTTTTTAAGAAACGATGAATCTTCAACTATCAGCACACCACAAAACAACACTTAACCCTTTACCACATGACAAAAATTTATACCCGTCAAAATTGAAAGCATTTGCAGATGACAATTTCAATCTAGCTCAATTGATGAGACTTTTGTATGATAGGATAGAAAACATTGTGGGGGAAAAGGAGAAAATGCTGGTTACCAGCATTTTATCCTTTTGTCCACAATGTTTTTAAAAGGCTTCTTCCACAGGGTCGTTAAAAGTAGGGATTGAGTGGTCATGGGTTGAACCCTTTACCAAACAATCCCTGGTTTTTATGACTCGGAGGAAATAGCCTTCTGAAAACATAGTGGGAAAAGAAGAAAATGCTGGTAACCAGCATTTTCTCCTTTTCCCACAATGTTTTTTTTCTATTCTTGTAAAGACAAGTTTCCAATTTTTGATTCACATTTATTTTGTCATCTGCAAATGCTTTCAATTTGGACCAGTCTAAGATTTTGTCATTTAGTAAAGAGTTAAGTGGTTTTGCAGGCAATGTAGATCTAAGATCAGACTACAGATCTACACCGTCTTTTTCTGCCCAGACACAATGCTAGGCCAAACTTGTCAACCATTCTTATTTCAATTCTAACCTAATAGATCCATAACCAGACTGCAGTCTAAGACAGCACTCATCTAAAATTCCTTTCTAAACTCAAGACTGGCCACTGATTGGCTGAGACAAACATTCTAACCCAATCAGCAGTAGTATTCAAATCCAGAACTTGACAAACATGTTAGTTCATACCAATCCTGATGCTGGGTTTACAGTATCTGTTACCCAGTAAGAGTCTTGTAATTGAAACCACAAGATGTCTGTTACTTTTTCCCAAATGTCAAATTTTAGACTAATTCATATTCAATACATCTGCAAATGATGAATTCAAAATTGGTACATACATGTTTTAAGGTCTCTGATATAGAGGAAAATATTGTGGGAAAAGGAGAAAATGCTGGTTACCAGCATTTTCTCCTTTTCCCATAATGTTCTCAAAAGCCTCCATGATCTTTCATGAAAACCTGAGGTTGTTTGGCAGAAGGTTACCCAAGTGTTAAGTTGCATAAAGAGCAAATGCAACAAGCATGGCAAATAAGAGCTAATGCAACAGGTATGGCAAATTATGGCCATGGCACCAAGCTAGGGCACCATGTGCAAGACAAGCAGACTGAGAAATCCAACTTTTCATGGCTTCATGCATCTGCAAAAAGCATCATTTTCAGGACAGTCCATGCAGGCTGACATGGGTCGAACCTGTTCGGCTGTTGATTAACTTTCAGCATGTTGAAGGATGAGTCTACCTTGTGATTCAGTTTGTTGTTACAAAATGGATTTAGTGTATTCATAATTATGTGATGAACTCATTTGTCAATTGCATCACATAATTGTGATGAAATCACATGTCAAGTGCATCACATAATTGTGATGAATTAATTTGTCAAGTGCTTCACAGGGATGCATAATTATGTGATGAACTCAT
Source organism: Tridacna crocea (assembly GCA_943736015.1). NCBI lineage: Eukaryota > Metazoa > Mollusca > Bivalvia > Cardiida > Cardiidae > Tridacna > Tridacna crocea. The sequence continues at coordinate 58,027,808 of OX031064.1, read as the reverse complement.
TTGTCAAGTGCACCAAAGAGATGCATAAAGCCCCCTTCATAAAGAGCATGGATCAAATGTTTTAGTCTCAGCTGATGTATCCAAACACAAGCCCTCTGACACTTTGCCTTACCTATCTCATTTGCATTTTGTAAAGGGAGGTAATTTTCCTAGCCACAACATTAGCGTGCAAATGGCTTCTCTTCCAAGACTTAACCCCTAGCTTTTGTCAAAGCCTAAATTACATGAAATCCTTAAAAGTGACGAGAATTTGACTCCAACTTTGCATTGACATGGATCTATTGCTCATGAGATATATTTGCATCAGTCTACTACTTCAAGAATTAACCAATTGGTATCAAGATATAGACAATGCAGATCAAAATCGGAATGCACAGAACAAGCATTTTGATTTTGATATAGGAACCACATTGTCCAGTATTCTGTATGGTATTTTTTTCCCCCCTCTGCAGACTGATGAATAAATTTTCTCTGATTTTCTAACCCAAAGGTTAGCATTCACAGACAAAATTCGTTCACATGCAATAGAATGAGAACCAAATTTCCATTTTGATTTTCTCAGATAAACAATGAACAAACATACTACATAATGCTGGACAATGAAAACTATTGATATCAGCGATGAACAAACTAATCAGCTAATATTACATGGGGATCAATTAGTTCTACCATACAATCCTGCATCAGTTTCATCCACCCTTAGGATGAAGGCTTTTAAAAACATAGAGAGAACATGAGAAAATGCTGGTGTTCCTGAATATTCTCCTTTTCCAACTATGACCTCTTCTCTAACAAAGAAAAGAGCCATTGTTTATGTTCGATAAATTTCGATAAAGTCACCTTTTGTGGTTCAGATTAGACCTATCTCTTTACCAGACGATAGAATATTTTAGATTTGTCAAAATTAAGAATTTAGTGCAGTTAAAGACACTAAATTAATTCTTTACCAAACGATAAAATTTTAGACTTGTCAAACTTGAAAGCTTTTGCAGACAAATTTAATGTAAATGAAAAATTGAAGTTAAATTTGGACGAGGTAGAAAAAATTGTGAGAAAAAACGAAAAAAAATGCTTGTTACAAGAATTTCCTTCTTTTCCCGCAATATTTTCAAAAAGCTTCTTCCACAGGGTAGTAAAAACAGTGTTTGTTTGGTAAAGGGTTAAATGTGGCTAAAACAGTACAATACACCAAGTGATAGTGGAGAAAAACTGGTAACCAGCACTGCCTCTCTTTTCCACACAACATTTACAAAAGTCTTCTACCTCAGGATTCTTCAAACACAATCATGATTGTTTGGTACAAGATTAACTCTTTACCAAACGACAATATTTTAGACTGGTCCAAATTGAAAGCATTTGCAGACAACAAAATAAAAGTGACTGAAAATATGAAATTTGTTCTGGGAAGGGTAGAAAACACTGTGGGAAAAGGAGAAAATGCTGGTTACCAGCATTTTCTCCTTTTCCCACAGTGTTTTCAAAAGGCTTCTTTCTCAGGGGCATCAAAAGTAGGGATTGTGTGGTAATGGGTTAAAACACAATCATGATTGTTTGGTAAAAGATTACATGATAATGCCTCTGTCATTTGTATAAAAGGACTGTCCCCTTCCTAGCTAAGAACATACCAAATTCTACAATTTAACCAATAACCATACAGACTTTTCTCATATTCTTACTTGGTTTGTTGTTAGATGGCATTTTCAATATTCCTTCTGTCACATTAAGGCAGCCAGTGCACCTATTCACGTGTTACTGGTGTCTTTTTTTTTTTCTAACATTAAACGGCACTCTTTGCAAGTGCACATAAACTTCTAAAAGAGAGATAAAAGAAATAGCAAGGGAACAATAATGGCTTTTAAGACTGATTAAGAAAATACTGTGGGAAAGAGAGCAATTGTTTGCTACACTTGATCTTTTTTCCACACTGTTTTCAAAGCAGTATCTTCTGCAGAGGTGTACACAAGTTCTACTCCTAGGGTTATGTGTTATGAAAGCCAAGCAATCACCTTTGTTTAACAACCTCTGTGATAGTTAACTCAATAGTAAGTTGTAGATTTTACCTCCCACTTTAATCCAGATTTACAAACTCTCTTCAAAACTTAGCAAAACTCTCCCAATACTAGGTGGGAAAGGAGTTGTTTTACTATATCAATGATAATATTACCCATAACTGAACAGGCTATTTACAGTTTAATCCAAAGTTAAGCTAAAGCAAAAGTTTCAAGGGAAAAGAACATCTTTCTTTTTTCTCAATAGAATTTAACCCATTACGACACAATGCCTACATCTGATGATCCTGAGAAAAAAGCCTCTAGAAAACATTGTGGGAAAAGGTGAAAATGCTGGTTACCAGCATTTTCTCCTTTTCCCACAATTTTTTCCACTCTTCCCAAAACAAATTCCATATGTAAAGTCACTTTTATTTTTCGATTTGGACAGACCTAAAATTTTGTCGTTTGGTAATGGGTTAAACCATTTCAGGCAAGGGAGGAAGAGCTTTGACAAATAATTTGTCCCTCTCCCATGGTCCTCATACAGCTGTTCACTGCGGGCGTAAAACAATTTATACTCGTAGATGAAATAGATCTATTAATTCCAAAGTTCTAAAAACAAACATTTAATTGGTATCCTCTCCAAAAATATGTACTTTTTTTTAATTGATCTTTAAACCAGTTCAGGGCTAGACAGGAAAAACAAGCTTTAGTGACCAGCATAGATCAAGATTAAGCTGCATAGGATGTGCATTTTGATCTTTAACCCTTTACCAAACAGCAGACTTTCAGACAGGTCTTCAATCATGGAATTCACAGTGAACAATTCACATGTTTATCAAATAACAACTGATCCTGAACAGGTAGAAAACTGTGGGAAAAGGAGAAAATGCTTGTAACCAGCATTTTCTCCTTATCCCACAATGTTTTCAAGAGGCAAATTTCTCAAGGTCGGTAAAAGTAGGGATTGTATGGTAAAGGTTTAATCTATACTATCCCCTTGCTTAATCCTTTAACACACAATGACGACTTTTGACAACCCTGGAAAAGATGCCTTTTGAAAACATTGAGGGAAAAGAAGAATATGCTGGTAACCAGCGTTTTCTCCTTTACCCGCTATGTTTTCAGAAGGCTTCTGCCTAAAAAGCTATCTTTCTCAGGGTTGTTAAAAGTCGGAATTGTGTGGTAAAGAGTTAATTTACATACCAGGATAAGGGTTAAGTTTCAGTGGATTGCATTTCCAGTCTCTAAAACAGGTTAAATTGTACCTGTGAGTGACAAAAGCTGTGTAAGGTAGGGAATTATTCAAGATCTAGCCATTCTAAACCCTCAAAACTTACACGAAGTATTCAACTATGAACTACACATGTACATGGGAAAAAGGTGGGCGTAATATCCTTGACCCTTTACCAAGCGACAAAATTTTAGACTCGTCCAAATTTAAAGCATCTGCAGATAACAAAATAAATGCAAGTCAAAAACTGAAATTCGTTTCGAGCAGGGTAGAAAACATTGTGTGAAAAGGAGAAAATGCTGGTTACCAGCATTTTCTCCTTTTCACACAATGTTTTCAAAAGGCTTCTATCTTGTGGTCGTAAAAACCAGGGATTGTTTGGTACAGGGTTAATGCCTAAAACCTCTGCATTCTTACTTTCAATCTCTGTTACAATCCAACAGCTTTTTTTTTCTACGGTGTGAGAAAACAACCGTGAAGGAATTTGGCGTAAGGTAATAAAAAAATTAATTACAATTCCCTTTGTTTGAAAATGCCGTAAACCTTCTTATAGCTTTGATACAACCAACAAAAATATATTACACCTCAATGCAACAGCCTTCTTTCAGATATCTTACATTGTGAAGTAATTGTTCCATGTCTCTGAAAACATCAACTAAATGACAATAACAAAAAGAAAAAGATGGGAAACTACACATGGCTGATTAATGAACATCCGAGCTCTCGGGTTTTGACAAATGATTGCCTGACTCGGCTAGCGTAGAATGAGGTGTAGAGTGTGGTGTACTATGGGAAACGGCCGGATGTGTGTCCATCGTTGTCGAGTGAACACCCAGGCTGGCAGCCGCCGCCGCTGCTGCAGCAGCGTTCGGGAAAGGATAACCTGTTCCGTTCATGCTTTCAGGGTATGTTGGAAAGGAATACCGCATGCCAGGTGCTGCTGTAAAAAGGGAAACAACTCTGAATATTTACACAAACAAACCCAACTCTGCAACGACTGGCAGGGAAAAAGCATTTAAAAATATTGTACAAGGAGAAAACATTTGTTACTGGCCCATTTTCATTTTCCCTTCAACTCATTACCAAACGATAATATCATAGGCTTGTCCAAATTGAAAGCATTTGCAGACAACAAAATGAAAGTAATTGAAAATTTGAAATTAGTTTTGTGAAGGGTAGAAAACATTGTGGGAAAAGGAGAAAATGCTGGTTACCAGCATTTTCTCCTTTTCCCACAATGTTTTCCAAAGGCTTCTTTTCCAGGGGCATCAAAAGTAGGGATTGTGTGGTAATGGGTTAACAACAAACCATGCCATTTTACCTAGTTTGGTTTAGTGTTTTGTAGCGAGTTTCAGAACAAATAAACTCATTAGTTTTCAGTCTAATTTCAACTTTTTTCAACCTTTCCTGTTCCATAATTAACTGTTGGGCAAATTTGCCAATAAATCCTAAAGTTGCCAATCACATGAGTAACAATATTGTTTGACACTGATGTATTCAGTCTTTGCCATATTCATCCAACAAACACCAGATATGATTAACCCTTTCCCAAATAAGCCCTGGTTTTTACATGTCTGTAGTAAAAGTCGTTTGAAAATACTGTAGGAAAAGAAGAAATTGCTCGTAGTGAGCAATTTCTCCTTTTCCCACAGTGTTTTCTACTATTTTTGAGAACTTTCTGACATTTTCTCCAAATCTAAAATTGTCGTCTGCAAACTCTTTTGGTTTGGAAGAGTCCAAAATTTGCCGTTTGGGAAAGGGTTAAACAAAAGCCAGAAATGCAAATAAAACCAAGCCTCGGCTTTTCACAATAAAATTTTCCTAAATCTTTAAGAATCTATAATCCTAACTCCCTATGCTTTCAATTACACTAATTACTAGAGAAATGAGGAAAAAAAAACCTATAAAAGGAAAAGCATGAAGAAGTCACCACTTTACTTCACTTACATGCTTTGCTGTTCCCAAAGTATTCCTTATTGACACAATTCCGTAAACTGTCTGGTATTCGACCAACCACAGCTCGTCTTATTTCTCCTGCAGCCATTTCTCGTAACTCTGTCAAACTCTGTTCACTGTAGAATGAGGAATGGGGTGTGCAGATCAAATTTGGACAATCTTTCAACAGGCCTGAAAAACAATCATCCCTCATCATTAGATTCTATAACAATACAGCATTAATACGGTAAAAATTTGGTTATTAACTCATTCCCAAATGACAAATTTTAGACTGGTTCAAATTGAAAGCACTTGCAGACGACAAAATAAACGTAACTCAAAAATTGAAATTTGTTTCAATCTGGGTTGAAAATATTGTGAGAAAGGGAGAAAATGTGGGTACCAGAATTTTCACCTTTTCCCACAATGTTCTCAAAAGGCTTCCATTTCAGGGTCATAAAAACCAGGGATTGTTTGGACAAGGGTTAAGATAAGAGGAATCACAAATTGATTGAAATATGTTTGATTTATGGATAGGATTATATACATTACTTCTCTCTGTGTCGTGGGTCATTTAATTGAGAATTCTCTATTTAAAAATCAATCTTAATTGTATTCTTACATTAAGGCTTCACAATATTCTAAATTCCAAGGTAACATAGTATCTGAATCACGGTCCGTATTCACCAACCATTCTTAAGAACATTCTTTGTCTTATTCTTCAGAACTTTATCAATGTGAAAGTAACAGAACTTCTGATTGGCTAAACCAAATGGTCTAGCCAATATTTGGTTTAGTCAATCAGAATTTCTGCTACTTTCACTGTCAGGAAATCTTGAAAAGTAAGACCAAGAACGTTCTAAAGAATGGTTAGTGAATATGGACCTGGTTTGGCCAATCAGAAATTATATCACTTTCTTAATCTAGATCAAGACTAAGAATTTAATTTATCATAACCAGTCCAACCTCTCTTTCAGTCTTTTTCTGCGTATTTCGTAAGTGAATAACTTTGCCTCAACAGACAGCAGAGCATTAGTAAAACAAACACTGAAACCCTTAGAGTGGACAAAATGTTAACTAAGCCATAACTAGCATAACATAGCATAAAATACTTAATTCTTTACCTAACAACAAAATTTTAGAATGGCCAAATTGAAAGCATTTGCAGACAACAAAATAAACATGACTCAAAAACCGAAATTTGTTCTGGGAGGGTAGAAAACATTGTGGGAAAAGGAGAAAATGCTGGTTACCAGCATTTTCTCCTTTTCCCACAATGTTTTCAAAAGCCTTATTCAAAAAAGTCATTAAAAGTTGGGCTTGCACAGATGGACACAGAGACAGACAGGTTGATTCCATTATACCCCCAACAACATTCGTTTTGCGGGGGTTGTAACAATCCAAAAAGCGAGGAGGGTCCTGTTTGGCTCAGTGGTAAAGTGCAGGACTCGTAACCTGGAGGTCCCAGGTTCAAGCCTCGCTGGCTCCACTGGGTTTTTTTCACAGGAGTGTCCTTGGGCAAGACGCTTCAGAGCCTAGCCTAGTACTGGTGAAACCCAGGAAACATGAATATGTGAACTGTCGCCGAGATATGACTGAAATACTGTTGAAAGCTGCGTAAAACACCATTCAGACAAACCAAAAAACGAGGAAAAGTACAATAGGACCATAGGCAATGCTTACTTTGTGTTAATGAGAAGGGTTCATTTTCATGTACATCTAGAGCAGCTGCTCTTACTCTACCGTCTTTCAACGCAGCAGACAGTGCATGTTCATCTACCAACCCCCCTCTTGCTGTATTTACCAGGAATGCACCTGTAATAATTATATTTTGAAATCAAATAACAGAACTAAACCCCATGTTATACAAACACCACTTTTGTTCTTACAATTTGTATTTAACCCTTTACCCCTTAGGGTATTTCTATGGTATCTCTAACTGACCCTAAATAACAGCAAGGATGAAGCCATTTCTTATGTGTATATGACAGCTTTTGATATTATGAAAAGCATTGTTACAAAATGTGAAGTTGCTCGTCACAAGCAATTTCATCTTTTGCCACAAGCTGGTAACCAGCAGTTTCTCCTTTTCCCACAATGTGGTCTACCATATCAAAGGGAGAAATCATCATTTCAGCAACATTTGTGGTCAACAAATGTCTTCATTTTGGACCAGTTTAAATTTTTTTCATTTGGTAAAGAGTTAAACCCATTACCACACGAGAAAAATTTAGACTGGTCCAAATTGAAAGCATTTGCAGACGACAAAATAACAGCGACTGAAAAATTGAAATTTGTTCTGGGAAGGGTAGATAACACTGTGGGAAAAGAAGAAAATGCTGGTTACCAGCATTTTCTCCTTTTCCCACAGTGTTTTCAAAAGGCTTCTTTCTCAGGGCCATCAAAAGTAGGGATTGTGTGGTAATGGGTTAATGCTTGAGAGGCGGAATGCTTTTGAGCACATCACGGGATCAATTCCAAAAATATTTTCAAAATCTTCATTTTCTCAGGGTCATTAATTGTGGAACTGTGTGGTAAACCATTCAACAAATTTCTTTCTCACTTATATTTGCTGAATTGTCATGATATTGGAATGATTTTGATATCAAAACAGGAAAAAATAAAGCCAATCGTTAGTCCAAGTATCTCTTTCCCACACAAAATCAGACAACAACAAAGAAGAAAAAAAAAAAACTAACCTGGCCTCATTTGTTTGATGGTGTAGTCATTGATGAGATGATGATTATGTTCATTAAGATTACAGTGAAGTGAGACACAGTCGCTTTGAAAGAGAAGATCTTGTAGTGTGTATACCCGTGTCAGACCTGAAACATCAAACATCACTTCTAATGAAGGGCACCAACATAAAAAAATATTTCGGATTCAGAGTAATTAGCGTAGACGAACTGTACCAAGGGACTTTGAAAAAATCTTTTAGAAAGTATTCCCTATGTCAGACCTTAAAAATCACAAATGATATGAGTAACTTAACTCTTTAACAAACGACAGATTTTGGACAAGTCTAAACTGAAAGCATTTGCAGATGACAAAGTAAACGTGAATCAAGAATTGAATTCTGATTGTGAAAGGGTAGAAAACATTGTGGGAGAAGGAGAAAATACTGGTAACCAGCATTTTCTCCTTTTCCCACAATGTTTTCTACCCTTCACAAAAGAAATTTCAAATCTTCAGTCACTTTTATTTTGTCATTTGCAAATGCTTTTTAACCCATTACCACACAATCCCTACTTTTGATGCCCCTGTAAACAACATTTTCTCCTTTTCCCACAATGTTTTCTACCCTTCACAAAACAAATTTCAAATTTTCAGTCACTTTTATTTTGTCGTCTGCAAATGCTTTCAATCTGGACCAGTCTAAAATATTGTCATTTGGTAATGGGTGAAGCAGACAACAATTCAAATGTGGCTGAATTATGTTTTTTCAACATGAAAGGCTAGAAAATACGGTGAGAAAAGTATAAGATGCTTTCAACAAGTAATTTTTTCTTTTCAAACAACTTTTGTTCTATATATTGCCACAATGGGATTGTGTAATATAGGGAAACCAAACAATCCTGGCCTGGGAATTTGGAATCAAACAATCAAGCGGCCACTGGTTTTCAAGTCCTGTGTGTAACTGAGCTTTGTGGCTTGGCAGATACTTGTTGGTATTGAAGTTCAACATACCTTTAACATCATAGGTCACTTAATGGCAGTCAGTGCACCTATGTGTCATGTATTTCCTGACTTTCTTTCACCAGCACTTAACCCTTTATCACAGGACAAAATTTTAGGCTTGTCCAAATTGAAAGCACTTGCAGACAACAAATTAGAGGTAACTCAAAAATTGAAATTTGTTTCAAGTAGGGTAGAAAACACTGTGGGAATAGGAGAAAATGCTTGTTACCAGCATTTTATCCTTTTCCCACAATGTTTTCAAAAGGCTTCTATCTCTTGGTCGTTAAAACCAGGGATTGTTTGGGAAAGGGTTAAATAACTTTCTTTCCAAATCACCCACTACTTTTCTCACATGCATCAAGTGAGAGGCCAAAATATGCTGGACAGGCTGCAAGTCAGATATGCTAGCCACTTCAGTACCCAGGTGGGCTTGGCAGAAGTAATTTGATGATCCCAAGCAACAAATTTGGAGTTGAGGAGCAGAAAGCTGGTAACAAGCATTTTCTCCTTTTCCCACAATATTTTCTACCCTATCAAAGTCGGAAATCATCATATTAAATCTGTACCACACAATCCCAACTTTAACCCATTACCACACAAAAATTTAGATTGGTCCAAATTGAAAGCATTTGCTGACAACAAAATAAAGGTGACTGAAAAATTTAAATTTGTTTTGTGAAGGGTAGAAAACACTGTTGGAAAAGGAGAAAATGCTGGTTACCAGCATTTTCTCCTTTTCCCACAGTGTTTTCAAAAGGCTTCTTTCTCAGGGGCGTCAAAAGTAGGGATTGTGTGGTAATGGGTTAAACGACCCTGAGAAAGAACCCTTTTGAAAACACTGTTGGAAAAGGAGAAAATGCTGGTAACTAGCATTTTCTCCTTTTCCCACAGTGTTTTCTACCTTTCCAAAACCAAATTTTAATTTTTCCGCTACCTTTATTTTGTCTTCTGCAAATGTTTTCAGTTTGGACCAGTCTAAAATTTTCTTGTGTGGTAAAGAGTTAACAGGTTTTGTTGTCTGCAGATGCTCTGGTATTGGTCCAGTCCAATTATTTGTTGTTTGGTAAAAGGATAAACCATCCATATACATACCTAGTGATTTTTCTACCCCATCTGATAAATATGGATCATAAAATATGACGTTAAATCCAAACACTTTGGCTCTTAGGGCCACTGCAGACCCCACTCGCCCAAGACCCACAATTCCAAGGGTATCACCCCGAATACGAGCAGAGCCCTGTGCTGCTTCCCTTAATGCCTCCGGACCACTTATTTTCTTGCCTTCACGAACCATATTAGCTAGCCAGTAAGTTCTTCGATAAAGATTTAAAATCAGACAAATTGTCGAGTCGGCCACCTCCTCCACACCGTATCCTGGCACATTACATACTGCTATACCTACATAATATCAGAGAAAATATGACCTATAAAAATAATACAAAGAGGTAAGTTGTAGAACTCTTTTTTCTTTTCTTTTAACCCATTACCACACAATCTCTACTTTTGACAACCATGAGAAAAAGCCTCTTGAAAATATTATGAGAAAAGGACAAGATGCTGGTAACCAGCATTTTTCCTTTTGCCACGATGTTTTCTATTCTTCCCAAAACAATTTCAACATTTTAAGTCATGCATATTTTATCATGTGCAAAGTGCTTTCGATTTGGACCAGTCTATAATTTTGTCGTTTGGTAAAGTGTTCACTTTTATGACTACCCAACGCATTGGTGTAAGACATTGTATGGTACCTATTTCAGTACCTGCACTTTTCTAGATCTGATCCATTCCACCATGTGAAAAATTTCAGCCACCTGCTTTGTTGCTTTATATACTGATAACACATATGAATTCTATCAATAAATTTGAGCAGTGCTCTTGAAAAAGGGGATTAACCCATTACCACACAATCCCTACTTTTGACGCCCCTGAAAAAGAAGCCTTCAGAAAACATTGTGGGAAAAGGAGAAAATGCTGGTAACCAGCATTTTCTCCTTTTCCCACAATGTTTTCTACCCTTCACAAAAGAAATTTCAAATCTTCAGTCACTTTTATTTTGTCATATGCAAATGCTTTTTAATACAGACTTGTCTAAACTATTGTAGTTGGGTAAAGAGTTAAGTGAATCTCTGAGATGCACTGTACTGCATGTCAGCATAATAATCATGAATTTGTAAAGTACATTTTATCTATGAGCCAACAGAATCATGTAGTAGACAGGTTCTTTGACATGCAAAAATGACCAACAGTAAAAAGTTTCCACCAGGGTCAGCCTGCACTGGCTCACCCTAGTTGATACTTTCAGGCCTCTGCCAACCCTCAGAAATTGGGGAGAAGTGACTTCTCCCTAGTCTAAGAATTGGGAGAAGTTTTTCAAAATTGGGAGAAGTGGTCAGACTTTGGGGAGAAGTTCGGACGGATAACAAAAAATAGATGTGGGCAGAAATTTAGAGGGAATTCACAACAACTTAACAATATAACAATAAAATTGAAAATCATGTGAATCTAAATGGAATAAAATTATTTTATGCTTTTTATCTTTTTCATGGTCAGTATAGCTCTACTTGTTCCTTTTGGAAACTACTCAAAACATATTTATTCATAGTTTGCCTTGCTAAATTCACGTACAAGTGCCTTTAGGATTAAAATATTGTGGAAAGAAATGATAATGGAAAGAGAAAGTAGTGCTAGTTTGAGTAGTGAATGGTTTCTCCTGGCACATTTTTCTTTTCAAAATCTTCCAAACACTACACTATTTGTTTCCAAAGGCCTGAATATGGTAATTCTCATTACCAAATTTAATATAAATGTAACATATATACCTATCAAATTGACAGCATTTGCAGCATGCAAATATCGATACAGCTCAAAGGCTGTAACTAAAGTTTAAAGATAAAAATATAGTCTGTCAAATGTAGTTCTACAGCTTACTTCCAGCATTTTCTCATATTGCCACGATGTTTTCAACTTTCTATTGGTAAGTAAGACCCAGTTTCAGAGTGCGAGTGAAATCGAAAATATAGCTGTCTGATTACCGTTTGTCTTTTGATTAATATCGGATAAATCGTAAATAAAACCATCGTTCAACAACTAACACCTAATTTACTATCAAAGCCTTGTAGATCGGCGGTTCGCGGCCCAATCAAGGAAATACTATAAAATCAACGTAATATCTAGATGTATCTAGAATCAAAGACAATAACATTTTTTTTTAAATCTTATCCTTTAGTTTGCGTCATAGAATATATTCGATTTCATCCAAACGCTGTTGCGCTGACGAGCTACCATTTTGAAGTTGAATCATGTGACTTCGCTAAAATACTATATTGGCGCCAAATTGCAGTCACATGATTTGAAAATATTGCCACATGATGTAGTACGTCCAAAATCAGTTAAGTTGCGCCAATGACTTAATTTCCAGTCACAGTCAAATGAAAAGATAATTTAGGCCCTTCAGTCTACTTTTGTATGTTACACATAGTCCAAATGATATTGCCAAAAATATAAATGTACAAATCCAAGATCTGAACACTTTGAATTTGAAAATTTGAAGCTGATTGTAGACATATACTAGCAAAAAGCCATGTCACAAACAAAAGGTTATATTAACGGAAAATATTGCACAAACATAAACCACATAGTATGAATAAGGTACAGTTTATTTTATTCGTAAATGCCAAACAATTAGGCACAAGGTCGAAATAAAGCTTGTCATTTGTTAGTTCTTTTGATATTTTTGTCTGTTTACTGTCCCTTAACTCATTGCCACACGAGACAATTTTGGACGGGTCCAAATCGAAAGCATTTGCAGACGACAAAATAAAAGTGACTGAAAAATAGAAATTTGTTTTGGAAAGGGTAGAAAACACTGTGGGAAAAGGAGAAAATGCTGGCTACCAGCATTTTCTCCTTTTCCCACAGTGTTTTCAAAAGGCTTCTTTCTCAGGGGCGTCAAAAGTAGGGATTGAGTGGTAATGGGTTAAATCATAGTGAATTACGTTATACAAAGTAACACCACTGCAATAAAATGAAATACGAAAGATCGAGCACAAAACTTATTTTTTCTCTTTCTATAAGCATCATATTTAGCAGCTAAAATAATGTTTCGGGTTTACCGTAAAAAAGAATAAACCACACTTTATTCAAATTAGAATTTTCAATTTTTCACATTTTTAGTGAATTACGTTACACATGTTTTCTAAGATACTAAACATGGGAAAGGAAATTAAACACCACCATGGGTAGACCATGTCCGCCTTTCTGATATGTCAAGATATTATTTATCTGTGTTAAGTAATAAGGATTCAAATTGCATTTTAGACGCTGGGGTGAATTACGTTACAGTGAATTACGTTACACTGAATGTAGGATGACTGGAACGAAACACTAAACTGTTCAAATACACGAGTTAATTTTGGCGTAAAAACTGACCTCATAGTTACATCATATGTAAATGTCATTTACTGGTGCTGTTTATCTTTTTTGACCTAGGTGGATGTGAATACTTTAAGGATTATTGGTTTATATCATTTAATTAGTGTGTATCCCTGCTCATAACATGTTTGATGTTCGATTTTTAAGATTGACATTTGTATTCTTCTATCTTGTCTGAATTAAAGAAATTAAAAGAGATATATTTGAATGTGATGAATGAATTATATGATAACGTAATTCACAAAAGCTGTAACGTAATTCACTTTCTTTTACTATGACCCTAGTGACTAAGAATACTTTGTATCGTTCATGGTTGATGCAAAAAAAAAAATCCTTCAAGTGGCCCGGTAAGCCAGACACAGTCTGGATAACAGCCGACGCTATATTAATGGCTGTAAACGAACCAATTCGCATTGGAAAAACATATTTAAATTCCGACAGGAAGAAATTAACATCATTGAGCAGTTGTTTGGCCTATAAAAAGTAAACAATAATTGACGACTCTAGACAGTTTGTGTTACACTGAGTTTCTTTGATTCTTTACCACACAATCACAACTTTTAACGTCCCTGACAAAGAGGCTCTTTGAACACAGTCCGAGAAAAGGAGAAAATGCTGGTAACCAGCATTTTCTCCTTTTCCCATGCTGTTTTCTACTCTTCCCATAACCAAATTCATTTTATAAGTCAGATTCATTTTGTTGTCTGCAAAGTCGTTCAAATTGGACTGGTCTTAAATTCTGTTGTTTGGTAAAGAGTTAACCCTTTCTCAAACAAACCCTGGTTTTTACGTGTCTGCACTACAAGTATTTTGAAAACATTGTTGGAAAAGGAGAAATTGCAATTTCTCCTTTTCCCGTAGTGTTTTCTACCCTTTTATAGACCATTCTGCCATTTTTATCAAATTTGAAATTACCGTCTGTAAACGCTTTCAATTTGGAGGAGTCTAAAATTTGTTCTTTTGGAAAGGGTTAAAAGTAATTTGATTTATTTTCCGAATAAATAAGTCACTGAAGTACAAGTGAATTACGTTATAGCTTTGACTTGAATTACATTACAACATTTTCATCATATAGTGAACAGTCTGTACTCATGTTTGTTATAATTTATGTACTCATGTTTGTTATAATTTATGACTGGAACATTCTATAGCCTATTAGGAAATAGTAGACTTTTGCATTTTATTCGATTTTTATGCCCTGCACATAGTACATTTAGTAGTATTTGTAAAGTTGTATCTAAAACTGACGCAAATTGCTGCTGTTGAATCTCAAAAGTGTTATTATTCATTTCTTACAGTTTTAAAGGTCCATTTATTTTCAGTTTGGTATGTATTCTTACAGGATTTGATTTTTTTTAGTTTAATGAAAAGAGGTACATGTCTTAAATATTAGGTCATTTTAATTTTCTTCTATATGTGAATTACGTTGCAAGTTACCACTCCATAGTACAAGCTGACCCCAGTAAAATAGTTGCTTTCATCCATACCAAGTAAGCATTCATATAATGCAGGATAACATAGCCTTCTAATAAGCTATAAATGATCGTCAATTTCTTTCACACAGATCCACGACAATTACCTTATTTCGTAGAATTCGATGCGATTAAGATTTGCAACCAAAAATATCATCACATGTTCAAATCAAAGAGATACTGCTTTCTCATTATGCAATATATGACCAAAATTTGACGCTTGTTCATTTTAAAGACACATATGCAGTGTTCAGATTTACACATGAAAGCAATATATCGTATCACGTTCATAGTAGATATTCATTTTATCAAGTCGCGGTTTTGTAACGTAATTCACGGCTGTTTTTGACCCACTTCTATAGGGTCTGATTTTTGTGCTTAAAAAATCCAATGCAAACACTTTAAGTATTGAATCTGTATATCAAAAGGTTGAAAGCATACAAAAAACAAGGTTGAATTAAATTTTGTGTTCCAAATATTATGGCCGAAATTACAGTGTAAATGGCGCAACTTAACTGATTTTGGACGAGTAGATGATCTAAGTACGTCATCATATCTGTTCGTTTGGAAAAATGCGAGTAATAACAAATTTTAAAGGATGGCGTAAATGGTGATAAGCAAGTAGGTACCGATTCCATCGTTTTCAAAACTGGAATAATTCAATCCATTTAAAACTTTGGAAATAAAAGTTGACGAAGAAAGACCGATATCCGGGGTAGGACTTTCACTTTCATAGTTACTAAATTTAGCAAACACCACTAGGCGGCGCTGATATTTATCAATAATAGGGGATTATCCCATGGTGTCGTAAAGTTAATTAACAATCGCTTGTCAATCAGACTCTCGGTATGTTGTAAACTAATTAAACTCGCTGATTGGGCACTAACTGTAAATCGGGTACGGCACACGCTGATTTGGTAGATTAGACACAGGACGCTTTGTCAATATACGCGAGGCGACTTCCCGATTTTTTCAGGCGACTTGGACTTCGCTTTTCTCGGCGAAATGAGCGAAGTTTTTTGAAATCAGGCGACTTCTTCGCCCAAGTCGCCCACTCGGCCGAGGCCTGACTTTTCACAGATGTGCTAAATTTCTTTTTCACAGAGAATGGCTGATTCATTTCAGCCTTTACCATACAATGAAGACTTTTATCAACCCGGAGAAAGCAGCCTTTTGAAAACTTTGTGGGAAAAGGAGAAAATGCTGGTAACCAGCATTTTCTCCTTTTCCCACCAAGTTTTCTACCCTGTCAAAGCAAAACTGCATCATTCCAGACATTTTGAAATTGCCTGCAAGAAATTTTCAATTTGGTTAGGTCT
This sequence comes from Tridacna crocea, assembly GCA_943736015.1. Taxonomy (NCBI): domain Eukaryota; kingdom Metazoa; phylum Mollusca; class Bivalvia; order Cardiida; family Cardiidae; genus Tridacna; species Tridacna crocea. Next base: position 58,011,748 of record OX031064.1, on the reverse strand, counting down.
ACAATTTTGCTGTGTGGTAACCGGTTAACCCATTACCACACAATCCCTACTTTTGACGCCCCTGATAAAGAAGCCTTTTGAAAACACTATGGGAAACAGAGAAAATGCTCGTAACCAGCATTTTCTCCCTTTTTCACAATGTTTTCTACCCTTCGCAAAAGAAATTTCAAATCTTCAGTCACTTTTATTGGTCATCTGCAGATGCTTTTCAACGTAGACTCGTCTTAAATATTGTAGTTGGGTAAAGAGTTAAGTGAATCTCTGAGATGCACTGTACTGCATGTCAGCATAATAATCATGAATTTGTAAAGTACATTTTATCTATGAGCCAACAGAATCATGTAGTAGACAGGTTCTTTGACATGTCAAAAATGACCAACAGTAAAAAGTTTCCATCAAGGTCGGCCTGCACTGGCTAGCCATAGTTGATACTTTTCACAGATGTGCTAAATTTCTTTTTCACAGAGAATGGCTGATTCATTTCAGCCTTTACCATACAATGAAGACTTTTATCAACCCGGAGAAAGCAGCCTTTTGAAAACTTTGTGGGAAAATGAGAAAATGCTGGTAACCAGCATTTTCTCCTTTTCCCACCAAGTTTTCTACCCTGTCAATGCAAAATTGCACCATTTTAGACACTTTGAAATTGCCTGCTGCAAATTTTCAATTTGGTTAGATATAAAATTTTACTGTACAGTAACCGGTTAAATGGTGTATTTTCAATGCCTTATTTTCAGAATAATAACAATAATATTGGGAAGGAAGGGAAGTAACTCTTGACATTAACACAGATATAAGGCATTCACTCTTCAATGGATTATCTTTCCTATATATGTCTGTACACTCCACAACCCAGCCAGACAGACAGACTATTATTAGTAAACTATTTGATTTTGTCATTTCTCAGACATGCATTACACGCCACAGAAAAAACGATGAGCTCTTCAAAGAAAAGTCTGCTTCACGCTTCCACAGTTACTGGAATCTACCTGCTGAAAAACCTGTTTTTATTCCAGGTATCCTCCGATTTCACAACCCCACTGATTTTGAACCCTTTTATTCATTACCTGTTGCAGTAGACAATATGTGAAGACATCTTTAACTCTTTACTATATGCGAAAAATTTAGAATTGTCCACATTGTAAGCATTTGCAGACATCTTTTCAAATTTGGCTAATGTGATGGAATTTGTATTTGATACAATTGGAGGATTTCTAAACTGTTGTCCTTTGTTATGTAAAGTTTATTTATGGACAATAAGTTTGTATCAAGAGGGGAAAAAACATTAACCCTTTCCCAAACAAGCCCTTGTTTTTATGTGTCTGCAGTACAAGTCTTTTGAAAACACTGAGGGAAAAGGAGAAATTACTTGTAACAAGCAATTTCTCCTTTTCCCCACAGCGTTTTCTTCCCATTCGGATAATTTTCTGCCATTGTTATGAAAGTTAAAATTGTCGTCTGCAAACTCTTTCAGTTTGGAAGAGTCTAAAATTTGTCGTTTGGGAAAGGGCTAAACATAACTTAGTGAAAGCATTGCAGTTGGTAAAAAGGAAAAATTTCTCATTGCATATGTGTGTAATTACTCCTTTTGCTGCCATGTTTTGAAATTGGTCTGCAGCTGTGCAAAACAATCATCTGCAGGTTACGGTTTGAAATTGTGCAGTACAAAGTACAGGTAGTAAATGAATAAAAGAGCAGGCAATGTCGCAAAAGGAGACAACACTCATTATCATGCAAGACAGCTCCTTTAGCTACAATGTTTTCAAAAGTGGTTTGCAGCTGTACAAAAACATGTCTGCAGACGGTAAAGTTCTAAATTTTGTGATAAGAGGGGATTCTTCAAACCTTGCAACCCTTATTCAGACAATGATTAACTCTTTACCACACGAGAACATTATAGACTGGTCCAAATTGAAAGCATTTGCAGACGATAAAATAAAAGTGACTGAAAAATTGAAATTTGTTCTGGGAAGGATAGAAAACACTGTGGGAAAAGGAGAAAATGCTGGTTACCACCATTTTCTCCTTTTCCTACAGTGTTTTCAAAAGGCTTCTTTCTCAGGGTCGACAAAAGTAAGGATTGTGTGGTAATAGGTTAACCCTATACCACAAATCCCGACTTTTGACGACCCTGAAGTAGAAACCTTTTGAAAACATCGTGGGAAAAGGAGAAAATGCTGGTAACCAGCATTTTCTCCTTTTCCCACAATGTTTTCTACCCTTCCCAAAACAAATTTCAATTTTTGATATTCATTTATTTTCTCATCTGCAAATGCAAATTTGGACAAGTCTACAATTTTATTGTTAAGTAAAGAATTTATAATATTATAGTCAAACAGCATACAAATGAATGTACAAGGAGAGGTGAAAGTGTTTTGCTGATAAGAATTTGGCATGCAAATTTTGGGGAAAAAAAAAAACCCTTTGCACATTAAATCTGGTTTCTGATGTTTTGTAATTCTACAAGTTCTGCCAAATATTTTGTGCAACAATTCACTCGTCATAAACTTCATACATCCTAATTGTTAACCCTTTACCTCAAAATCCTTACTTTTGACGCCCCTGAGAAAGAAGCCTTTAGAAAACATTGTGGGAAAAGGAGAAAATGCTGGTAACCAGCATTTTCTCCTTTTCCCACAATGTTTTCTACCCTTCACAAAACAAATTTCAAATTTTCAGCCATTTTTATGTTGTCGTCTGCAAATGCTTTGAATTTGTACCTGTCTAAAATATTGTTTTTTGGTAATGGGTTAAATGACTGTGTGGAAGAAGGCTATTCATCGTGGAAAAAGGAGAATATGTTTGTAACCAGCATTCCTTACCATGTTTTCTGCTCTTCTAAAATCAAATTTCATATTTTGTTGTCTGCAAATGCTTTCATTGCAAATGCTTTCAATTTGGTCAAGAGATCTACCCTGCCAGCTACTCTTCCAAGATCATATTCTCCCTTTTAAACCACATTAAAGTAGCAATATTTCTGGTGTTTTCCTACATTGAAAATGTCCATTTTACTCTTTACCCAACAACATAATCTTAGACGTTCAAATTGGAAGCATTTGCAGCCGACAAAATTAATACGACTCAAAAATTGAAATCCGTTTTGGAAAGGGAAGAAAACATTGTGGGTAAAAAGAGAAAATGCTGGTTACCAGGTAGGTGTTGTTCAAAACAGATCATCAAGGTAGACAGTGTAGAAAGTATATCAAAGATTGAATTACACATTCAGTGCAGTCTGATCTTGATCTACACAGGCCACAAAAGCAATTTTAGTTGTGAAAGGTGCTTTAGGGCACTGATTACATTTTAACACTTTACCACACAATCCTGATTTTTAATAACACTGAAAAAGAAAGCCTTTGAAAACATTGTGAAAGAGGAGAAAATGCCCTTAACCCGCATTTTCTCCTTTTCCCACTATGTTTTTACCCTTTCCAAATTGAATTTCAGGTTTTGATTCACATGTATTTCATTGTCAGCACGTGCTTTCAATTTGGATTAGCCCAAAATTTTGTTGTGTGCTAAAGGGAAATTGTCTGTAACCTTATTACAGCCACTTGTCGGCATCTAACTTACCTAATTCACCCGCCGCTTTGACATCAACATTATCGTAGCCACTGCCTATCCGTACTATCACACGTAAACTCTTGAACTTCTCCAAGTCTTCTTTGGTCAATGTAATTGAGTGCCACATAAGGGCACCAACAGCCTCATTCAATACCTGTAACATAGACATGTAAAAACTTTGATAACCATGTAAACACTAGTTTCACTCGTTGAAAGAGACATAACTTTTGATTGGTGAGGTCAAATGGCTATACCAATCAGATTTGGTTAAGCCAATCAGAAACTACGTTCTTTGAAAATTCCGAATTAGCCTACAAAAAAACTTTATTTAGCAATCTTCCCAAGCTGCAATCTAAGTATATTTCTTACAAAATTTCTAAATTTTAAAGAAAAATGATTTCTGATTCAATAAACCAAATGATTTAATTTGGTTAACCGTACGAAAAATGGTTTTACTTTTCAAAATAATACTAAAAATTCAAAATAAGGCTATAGATGCTTCTTAACCCTTTACCACACAATACTCACTTTTAACAATCCTGAGAAAGAAACTTTCTGAAAACACTGTGGGAAAAGGAGTAAATGCTGGTAACCAACATCCCGCATTTTCCCAGTGTTATCATTCTCCTCTTTCCAAAAGTAATTTCAAATTTTCAGTCGCTCGTATTTTGTCGTCTGCAAATGCTTTCCATTTGGACCAGTCTAAAATTTTGTTGTTTGGTAAAGAGTTAAAACTTGTTAAATATATAGGCTTGGGATTCAGGGGATTTAGCATGCTTTTGTACCAGGTTACTCTTGTCTAGATTGTTTCAGCAGCTTGGACAATGTAGATAGATTGGCCGTGTACTCAGAATGGAGAACAACTGTCACTGCCAGCCAGCAATGTCATGGGTACCAGGAGGCAGAAGGAAAATGGGCCGCCCAAGAACAACATGGAGGCGTACAATAGAGAAAGAAAGAAAACAGTTAGGATGGGGGTCTTGGAGCTAAGCCATACAAACAGGGCAGACTGGAGAGAATTCACTGCAGCCTTCTGAGCCACCCGGCTTAAAGAGGATAGGTGAGGTGAGGACAATGTAGATCAAAGATCAGACTGCATGTTTAGTGCTGATCTTAATCTACACTGGCTGCAAAGGCGACTTATCTTGCAAAAGAAGCTCCAAGAGTTAACATCGATCAAAACATCACAGAATAGAGGACTCACCTTTTCATGTATTTCCGATGTAGACTGGGCATCACAGAAGGCTACTGTAGCGACGTCTTTCAGGATAGGCATCTCTACTGAACAGTCGCGTCCATCTAGCAGGGCTATCAGTGGGCGCGGGTGCATCGGCCCATTCGGAATAGGACCACGTATTGCCACTGGAAATGAAAAAGAAACCATAGCATGCACGTAAAATCTAAATTAAATAGCTAAGTGTATTTTTAAAACCGTGCAGTTGGCTTTTGAAAACATTTTGAAGAAGGAAAGAAATACTGGTGACTACCTTTTTCTATCCAACACCCCCCCCTTTTTTTTTTTCAACTACCTTTTAACCCTTTACCCCATGAAGCATTTCTATAATATCTCTAACTGACCCTAAATAATAGCAAGAATGAAGCTGTTTCTTGTGTATGTGACATCTTTTGATAACATGGGAAACATTGCAACAAAAGGTAACATTGCTCGTCATGAGCAATTTCACCTTTTGCCACAATGTTTTCCAAAGGCTCCTACAAGCAATATAAAGTAAAGGATTAATTCTTTACCATACAATACAGACTTATAATGACACTGAGAAAGAAGCCTATAGAAAATGCTGGTAACCAGCACTTTCTCCTTTGCTGACAATATTTTCTACCCTATCAAATTTAGAAATCATCAAATTAACAAAGATTTGTTTTCTGCAGATGCTTTGAATTTGGTCAAGTCAAAAATATTGTTCTTTAATAATGAGTTAACCCTTTACCACACAATCCCAACTTTTAACGACCCTGAGATACAAGCCTTTTTAAAACATTGTGGGAAAAGGAGAAAATGCTGATAAACAGCATTTTCTCCTTTTCCCACAATGTTTTCTACTCTGCTGAAAACAAATTTCAATTTTTGACTTACATTTATTTTTTTGTCTGCACATGCTTACAGTTTAGACCTGTCTAAAATATTGTCGTGTGGTAAAGGGTTAATACATGTAGTCCCCATCATTTGAGCAGCACTAAAAAAGTCATCTGCAAAAACCTCAACTCTTTACCAAATGAGGAAATTTTAGACTGGTCCAAATTGAAAGCATTTGCAGAAGACAAAGTAAAGGTGACTAAAAAATTGAAATTTGTTCTGGGAAGGGTAGAAAACACTTTGGGAAAAGGAGAAAATGTTGGTTACCAGCATTTTCTCCTTTTCCCATAGTGTTTTCAAAAAGCTTCTTTCTCAGGGGCGTCAAAAGTAGGGATTGTGTGATAATGGGTTAAATCCCTGATAGCCATAACTCTTTACCAAAGGACAAATCGTTGGACTAGTCCAAATTAAAAGTATTTGCAGACGACAAAATAAATGTTAATCAAAAACTGAATTCTGATTTCAGAAGGGTAGAAAACATTGTGGGAAAAGGAGAAAATTCTAGTTACCAGCATTTTCTCCTTTTCCTCCATTGTTTTCAAAAGGCTTCTTTCAGGGAGTCTTTAAAAGTCGGGATTTGATTGTGTGGTAATGGGTTAACCCTTTACCAAACAACTCCCGGTTTTTATGACCCTGAGATAGAAGCCTTGTGAAAACATTGTGGGAAACCAGCATTTTCTCCTTTTCCCACGATGTTTTCTACCCTGCTGGAAACAAATTTTCAATTTCTGAGTTATGTTTATTATGTCTTCTGAAAGTGCTTTCCATTTGGACCAGTCTTACATTTTATCGTTTGGTAAACAGTTAAGTTTCATCATCGTGTAAAGAGTGAGATCCTTCTTCACTAGCAAATCTTGTGATTTTACAATCTGAAGATGTCTGTAAATATTGAAGAGAAAGGAGATAATGCTGTGATAAGTGTCATGAAAATCGGTCAGCACAGAACACGCAGTTTGATCCTTGATTTGCACTGTTCAAATTTCGCAAGATAGTATGTACACAACAACCAGTCCAACAGTAATTTTAAAATCCTTTGCTTTCTGAATGGTGTCCATTTCATTTTCAAACTATAGCCCCTCTCTTTACCACACAATCCAGACTCTTTGAGACAGAAGCCTTTTGAAAACACTGTAGGAAAAGGAGCAAATACTGGTTACCAGCAGTTTTCCTTTTGTTACCTTTTTTCTTTTATCATCAGGTGTTATTAAAACACATGATTGCGTAGTAATGGGCTTACTGACAGGAGAAAGGTTTTAATAAAATTATGAAAAATATAGAATAATATTGATAAGTAACATCTCCTTTTTCCACAATCTTTTCTACCCCGTCTGAGACAAAACCCATGTTTTAATCACATTATTTTTTCCTCTGTATAATGCTTTCGATCTAGAGGAGTATAAAATTTCATTTCATCCACTCAAACAGATAAAATCCTTCACTGAAGCATTTTAACTCTTTACCAGACAACAAAATTTTGGACTAGTCCAAATTGAAAGCATTTGCAGATGATAAAAATAAATGTGACTCAAAAATTGAAATTCAATTTGGAAAGGGTAGAAAACTTTGTGGGAAAAGGAGAAAATGCTGGTAACCAGCATTTTCTCCTTTTCCCACATTGTTTTCTAAAGGCTTCTTTCTCAGGTCTTCAAAAGTCGGGATTGTGTGGTAAAGAGTTAAGCAGGAGAAAATGGGGATTTTGAAGACATTGTGCAGAAAAAGTAGAGAAATACAGGCAGTCAGTGCTTTCTCTTCTCCCATTATGTTTTTTACCCTATCAGACAAAAATCTGCATTTCTTTCAATTTGGACAAGTAAAAAGTTTCATTGACTGGAAAAGACTGAAGGGTTCAACCATTAGAACATTTATTACAACACAAAACAAGGAAATACATACTTGTGGCTGGGACGTCAAGACGAGGCCTCTTTACCGGTTGAAACGTTTTGCCGTTTTCCATGTATCGTGGAGGGACCTCCACTCTTTATACATGTATAAAGATTACCGCCGAACCAATCAAACTCTAGACTCCACAGAACCTGAAATTACCAAAATTAGCATGACCTTAATAGAGCTCCAGAGAGAGGGAGTGATTTTGATTTCATAACTGGAAATTTTTATTATTTTCCATTGAACCCTATGTTATGGGTACTCATTAGAATCGTCTCATCGAGACGATTCTAATGAATACCCACATCATAGGGTTTGGAAGAGAAATAATGGATTTAGAATGCCATCACTCCTTCGAACCTGGAGCTCTGCTTCATATCAACTTTACCACAAGGTAAAGCTTTAACTCTTTACCACTTGAGAAATTTTAGACTGGTCCAAATTGAAAGCATTTGCAGATGACAAAATAAAGCTGATTAAAAAATGGAAATTTGTTTTGGGAAGGGTACAAAACACTGTAGGAAAAGGAGAAAATGCTGGTTACCAGCATTTTCTCCTTTTCCCCCAGTGTTTTCAAAAGGCTTCTTTCTCAAGGGCGTCAAAAGTAGGGATTGTGTGGTAATGGGTTTAAACATGATGTCCAAACTGAAAGCATTTGCAGATGAAAAATTAGATATAGCTAAAATGATGCAATTTTTCTTTAATTGGGTAGAAAACCATGTGGGAAAAGGATAAAATACTGGGTACCAGCATTTTCTCTTTTTCCCAGAATGTTTTCCAGTTATAACTTAAGATTGTGTGGTATATGTTAAACCCTCTACCACATGACAAAATTTTAGATTATGTGCAAATTGAAAGCATTTTCAGACATCCCAAAAAATGTGACCCAAAAATTGAATTTCTTTTTTAGAAGGACATACAATTGTGGGACAAGAGGAACATGCTGATGATTCCAGCAGTTTCTCCTTTTATTACAGTGTTTTCAAAAAGATTCTTTCTAAGGACTGTTTAAAGTAGGGATTGGGTGGTAAAGGATTGTCAACTCTTTATGTATGTAATGGTTTTCCCTTTACTCCACAGATACTCATTTCTACGCATTACTTGTAGGTGCTTTTGGAAAACATTTGGGCAAATGGTGAAATTGCTTGTGATGAGCAATTTCACCTATTGTCACAATGTTTTCTATGCTATCAAAAGGTGTCATATACACATAAAAAACTGCTTCATCCTTGCTGTTATAGAGATAACATAGAAATGCCTTATGGGGTAAAGGGTTAACTCTACGATACAAGAAGGCATTTCAAACTAGTCCAATCTGAAAACATAACTGTGCAGACCACAAACTTGAGGTGGCTGCTATCCTTACATAAATCAAATGTAGTTTGGGTTGCTGACCTTTATTCAACCCTTTATCACACATTCCATGCTTTTAATGACCCTAAGAAAGCCTTTGAAAACAATGTAGGAAGAGGAGACAAGAGGACCATGGTGGCCCTGAAGTCGCTTACCTGAGCCTTTCAACCTATCGGACTGAAAATGTGGCCTCTAGCGCATACACAAGGTTTTTCTGAGATTTGACCTAGTGACCTACTTTTTGAGCTTACATGATCCAATTTCAAAATCATCCAAGATTTCATCGAGGCAAACATTGTGACCAAGTTTCATGAGTTATTGGACTGAAAATGTGGCCTCTAGAGCGTAAACAAAGTTTTTCTAAGATTTGACCTAGTGACCTAGTTTTTGACCCAACATAACCTATTTTCGAACTCGTCCAAGGTTTCAATGAGGCAAACATTCTGACCAAGTCTCATAAGTATCAAACTGAAAATGTGGCCTCTTGAGCGTACAAAAGGTTTTTCTTAAGATTTGATCTAGTGACCTTGTTTTTTGTCCTGACATGACCCATTTTTGAACTCTTCCATGATTTTATCAAGGCAAATATTCTGACCAAGTTTCATGAGTATTGGACAAAAAATGTGGCCTCTAGAGCGTACACAAGGTAAAAAGTTGACTACAGATGACGGACACAGCAATATCACAGTAGCTCACTCCAAGCACTTTGTGCTCAGGTGAGCTAAAAATGCTGGTGACCAGCATTTTTTCTTTAACACGTACAGTTTTCTGCTCTTTCAAAAATAAATGAGATTATCTGAGCCATGTTAACCCTTTCCCAACAAGCCCTGGTGTTTACGTGTTGGCAGTACAGGTCTTTAGAAAAAACACTGTTGGAAATGGAGAAATTGCTCGTAACGAGCAATTTCTCCTTTTCCCCCAGTGTTTTCTAGCCTATTAAAAACATTTCTGCCATTCTCATCAAATTCAAAATTTTCATCACTCTGCAAACACTTTGAGTTTGGGACAGTTTAAAATTTGTCATTTTGGAAAGGGTTAAATTTCATAACATTTCATTCTTTACCAGTCAAAAATGTTGTTGTTGATGAAGAGTTTAGATGAGTGCTTTCAATCTTCACTTCGTGATTTCATATCTTCTCCCATTGAAAGCCTCTTTAAATCAGATGTTGCTTAACCCTTCACCTGTTATGCCAATTTGAGGCTCTTCCATTTCAGCAGCAAACAAAGATATGATGTCAAAAATATGGACAAATGAGGATACAAATATCTGATTGATTGGAAAACTTTGAGGGAAAAGGAGAAATTGCTTGTTTAGAGCAATTTCTCCTTTTCCCCCAGTGTTTTCAAAAGCTGTCTGTTGTTGATATGTCAAAGTGAGTATCTATATATGAAGCACAGGGTTAAACAATGGTTATCATAAGCATTCTCCTTTAGTTTAGCTTTCTTTCCACCCACTACACAATGTAAAAACAATTTTTAACCCTTTCCCAAACAAGCCCTCTTTTTTACATGTATGCAGTACAGGTGTTTAGAAAACACTGTGGGAAAAGGAGAAATTGCTCACAACAAGCATTTTTTCCTTTTCTCACAGTGTTTTCTACCCATTTAGAGAACTTTCCTGCCATCTTTATCAAATTTGAAATTGTCACCTGCAAACTCTTTAGATTGGAAGAGTCTAAAATTTGTCGTTTGGGAAAGGGTTCACTCTTTACCACACAATCCCGACTTTTAACGACCCTGAGAAAGAAAGCCTTTGAAAACATGGTGGGAAAAGGAGAAAATGCTGGTAACAAGCATTTTCTCCCTTTCTAACCATGTTTTCTACACTTTCCAATTCAAAATTCAATTTTTGATTCACATTTATTTTGTCGTCTGCAAATGCTTTCAATTTGAACCAGTCTAAAATTTTGTCGTTTGGGAAAGGGTTATAGAAAAGTGTTCGGCCTGTGTGTAAAAAGAGGACAAAGTCATCCCTTAATTTCTGGGACAAGGCCCTCCACAATCCACCGACATAATTACCGATACAAGAAGTCATGCACTCTGAACATAAAGACTGAACATTCTGTGTAAACCGTTCCCTGTGTTGACAAGTGGTAAACATGGTTTCACTCTTTTCAGTTTCACTCTTTACCAAACGACAAATTTTGGACTCTTCCGAACTAAAAGAGTTTGCAGACGACAATTTTAGATTTGAAGAAAATGGCAGAAAGTTCTCACAAAGGGTAGAAAACACTGTGGGAAAAGGAGAAATTGTTCCTAATGAGCAATTTCCCCTTTTCCCATAGTGTTTTCAAAAAACTTTTACTGCAGAAACGTAAGAACCAGGGCTAGTTTGGGAAAGGGTTAACTCTTTACCAAATGACAAAATTTTGGAGACGACAAAATAAATGTGAATAAAAAATTTAAATTTGAAAGGGCAGAAAACATTGCCAGAAAAGGAGGAAATGCTTCTCCTTTTCTCCCAATGTTCTCAAAGGTTTTCTTTCTCCAGGTCATCGAAAGTCGGGATTGTGGTAAAAATTTAATTCTTCACCAAACAGCTTAACCCTTTACTCCATAGATACTCATTTCTACACATTGCTTGTAGGAGCCTTTGGAAAACATTGTGGCAAAAGGTGAAATTGCTCGTGACGAGCAATTTCACCTTTTGTCACATGTTTTCTATGCTATCAAAAGGAGTCATTTACACATAAGAAACGGCTTCATCCTTGCTGTTATGTAGGGTCAATTAGAAATGCCACAGAAATGCCTTATGGGGTAAAGGGTTAATATTTCAGAACACTGTAGTCAATATTGAAAGCATTTGAAGATGACAAAATAAATGTGCGACTCAAAAATTGAAATTGTTCAGCAGGATAGAAGACATTGTGGGAAAGGGAGACAATGCTGGAAAAGGTTTCTATGTACGAGTTGTAAAAACCAGGGTTTGTTTGGTAAAGGGTCAACTCTTCACGAAACGACAAAATTCTAGAACAGTCCAAGTTGTAAGCATTGGCAGACTACAAATTACATATGGCTCAAAATTTAAATTTTTCCAATGGAAAGGCAGAAAACATTGTGAGAAAAGAAGAAAATGCTGTTTACCAGCATTTCTCCTTTTCTCACAATGTTTTCAAAAGGCTTCTTCACCGGGGTCATTAAAATTCCGGATGGTATGGTAAAGGTTAACTCTTTATCCAACGAAACCATTTTATACGTATCTAAACTGAAATTTTTTGCAGGTTGGAAATTCATACTGTACTTCAATAATGAGGTTAGTGATTGAACGGTTAGAAAAAATCATTGCAGGAAATAGAAGAAAATGCTGGTTACAAGTTTTTTCTCCATTTCCTATTATGTTTTCAAAAACCTTATTCAGGGTCATCAAAATCCATTATGTGGTATGGGGGTTAACCCTTTACCACACGATCCAGACTTTTAACGACCCTGAGAAAGAAGCCTTGAGAAAACATTGTGGGAAAAGGAGAAAATGCTGGTAACCAGCATTTTCTCCTTTTCCCACAGTGTTTTCTACCCTTCCCTAACCAAATTTTAATTTTTCAGTCACCTTTATTTTGTCGTCTGCAAATGCTTTCGATTTGGACAAACCTAAAATTTTGTTGTTTGGTAATGGGTTAAAAACCTTCTTATTCAGGGTCATCAAAATCCATTATGTGGTATGGCGGTTAAGACTTATCCAAACTGATGTCAGTTTGCAGAGGACAAAATTAACCCTTTACTCCATAGATACTCATTTTGACGCATCAACAACAGACAGCTTTTGAAAAACATTGTGGGAAAAGGAGAAATTGCTCGTAATGAGCAATTTCTCCTTTTCCCACAATGTTTTTCACTCAATCAGATAATTGTTTCCCCATTGTCCATGTTTTTGACATCATATGTTTATTTGCTGCTATCACCTTGTAGATATTGTGAGAGGTAAGGGTGCACTGGAAGGCTATGGGACATTAACCTACATGTATGTTATAAAACCTTTACCTCATTAATTACCCCTTTACCAAACAACAGAATTTTAGACTGATCCAAGTTGAAAGCATTTGCAGATGACTAAATAAAGGTGACTAAAAAATAGAAATTTGTTCTGGGAAGAGTAGAAAACACTGTGGGAAAAGAAGAAAATGCTGGTTACCAGCATTTTCTCCTTTTCCCATAGTGTTTTCAAAGGGCTTCTTTCTTAGGGGCGTCAAAAGTAGGGATTGTGTGGTAATGGGACTAATGATCAAAAATAAGACTTACCTAAATTGAAAGCATTTGGATACTACAAAATAAACAGAACTGAAAATTCTAAATTCGTTTTGGGAAAGGTAGAAAATGTGGGAAAAGGAGAAAATGTAGTTACAACCATTTTTCTCCTTTACCCATAATGTTTTCAATAGGCTTCTGGGGTTTTTAAAAGCTGGCATTGCAAGAGAAAAAAGCCTTTAGAAAACATTATGGGAAAAGGAGAAAATGCTGGTAACCAGCATTTTCTCCTTTTCCCACAATGTTTTTTACCCTTCACAAAAAAAAAATCAACTTTTCAATCACTTTTATTTTGTTGTCTGCAAATGCTTTCGATTTGAACAAGCCTACAATATTGTCATTTGGTAATGAGTTAACTCTTTACACATGTCAGACTTCCAAAATTCAATGTTTCCACATTGACAGGATTTGCAGATGACAATTCAAATTTGGGTAGCATTATGGGATGGGGCTATGAAAGAGCATAAAGCATTGTGGGAAAAAGGGACATTAAAAATCGTCATTGTGTGGGAAACAGTTAAAATGGACAAGTATAAAATTTTGCTGTGTGGTAAAGAGTTAACCCTTTACCCAATAAGGCATTTCTACGGCATCTCTAATTGACCCTAAATAAAAGCAAGGATGAAGCTGTTTCTTATGTGTATATGACACCTTTTAACCCATTACCACACGAGAAAAATTTAGACTGGTCCAAATTGAAAGCATTTGCAGACGACAAAATAAATTGACTGAAAAAGTGAAATTTGTTCTGGGAAGGATAGAAAACACTGTGGGAAAAGGAGAAAATGCTGGTTACCAGCATTTTCTCCTTTTCCCACAGTGTTTTCAAAAGGCTTCTTTCTCAGGGGCGTCAAAAGTAGGGATTGTGTGGTAATGGGTTAATCGTGTAGAAAACATTGTGGCAAAAGGTGAAATTGAATGTTTTCTAAAGGCTCCTACAAACAATGCGTAGAAATGAGTATCTATGGAGTAAAGGGTAACACAGCAGCTGACAGTTTGGTAAAGGGTTGAGATTACAGGCACAATGCATATGAGTATTGGCCCCCAAATCGATTGTTCATATCATGAAATGAAACACCCACCATAATACTAAACAACTTTGTCTTTGTATTGAAAATCGAACAGACTGTTTGACCCTTTCCACAATAGATGCAATCTGAACTCTTACCCTACGACAAAATTTTAACCTTGTCCATAGTACTTAGTTATTATGTCCGTTTAAGATGGACACATACTAATGCCCAAAGCAACTTTTATCCGTGATTGCACAGAAAACAATGTAAAATGGGAAAACATAACATGCATTACATCTATCTCCTTTATCTACATTGTTTATTCAGGCTTTTTTTCTCTCAAGATCATTAGAACACAGGTATGTCAAGTCAAAGTTTATATAATCATCATTACATTATTTAACCCTTTTTACTCTTTTTCAAAATAACTGAATTGTGTACCATGTCCCTACTGAAACCTTTTAACCCATTACCACACAATCCCTACTTTTGATGCCCCCAGGAAAGAAGTCTTTAGAAAAGATTGTGGGAAAAGGAGAAAATGCTGGTTACCAGCATTTTCTCCTTTCCCCACAATGTTTTCTACCTTTCACAAAACAAAATTAAAATTTTCAGTCACTTTTATTCTGTCGTCTACAAATGCTTTCAATTTGGACCAGTCTAAAATATTGTTGGTTGGTAATGGCTTAAACTCTGAAGGTGACATTAAAAAGGCTCAAATTATGGATTACTAGGAGTTATCTTCATTAGGGCTGAAAACATTGTGGGAAAAGGAGAAAATGCTGGTTACCAAAATTTTCTCTTTTTCCTAGTGTTTTTAAAAGCCTTCTTCTTCAGAGTCGGTAAAAGTTGGGATTGTGTGTTACAAAGTTAACCCATTACCAAACGACAATATTTTAGACTGGTCTAAAAGCATTTGCAGACGACAAAATAAAAGTGACTGAAAAATTGAAATTTGTTTAGTGAAGGGTAGAAAACATTGTGGGAAAAGGAGAAAATGCTGGTTACCAGCATTTTCTCATTTTCCCTCTATGTTTTCAAAACACTTCTTTCTCAGGGTCGCCAAAAGTCGAGATTGTGTGGTGATGGGCTAATGACCCTGAATAATAAATTCCATGATAAAAAAAGGAAAAAGCAGAAGATATATACTGGTAAGCAGCAATATATTAATATTATGTTATCTAGCATGTAACTCTTAACATTAGACAAAATTTTAGACTGGTCCAAATTGAGAGCATTTGCAGATGACAAAATGTGTATAAAGAATTGATATTTATTTTAGGAAGGGAAGAACACATTGTGAGAAAAAAAAAAAAGAAAATGCTGGCTACCAGCATTTTCTCCTTTTTCCACAATGTTTTTACCCTTCCTAATACCACTTTTATTTTGACTCCTACAAATGCTTTCAATTTGGACCAGTCTAAACTTTGTCATCTAGAAAAGAGTTAATAATTGCTGAATTGTTGGAAATTATTCCTGGACAAATTAGAACCACAAAGAATCTGTTATTCTGCAAAACTTCTCAATGGTGACAATATCTTAAGCATTCTCAACTTACTCTACACATGCAAATTTCAGCACTGTAAGTACAGGTGGAAGTTGACCCATTACCAAACGACAGTATTTTAGACTGATCCAAATTGAAAGCATTTGCAGACAACAGAATAAAATTGACTGAAAATTTGAAATTTGTTTTGTGAAGGGTAGAAAACATTGTGGGAAAAGGAGAAAATGCTGGTTACCAGCATTTTCTCCTTTTCCCACAATGTTTTCTAAAGGTTTCTTTCACAGGGGAGTCAAAAGTAGGGATTGTGTGGTTATGGGTTAAATCAGTCCAAATGTAAATGCAGAAAAATCTGAGAAAATCAAAAGAATTTTGTATGGGTATAAAAAGGGACATTTTTTACTCCTACCTGGATAAACAATACAATCCAAGTTCGAATTGGGTAAATATCTATATAGGATTAAACCATCTGCACATTATTAAATTATCACTGAACATACTTTAGATTGAATGAACATTGAAATCCAGACTACATTACTGCATTATCTTCTCCACACTAAAACAAAGTTATGCCTACATAATCACCCAAGTCCCAGTTTTCATGTCCTGTAGTATAAATATACACACACACATACATGTACATGTACAAACGGACTACATAGTTGTAAATACACACTACATGAGCACTTCTTCCACCAACCACAAGTGATTCACTTGGTTTCAAATCTAATCTTAATCTCTTAACCCTTTACAGCACAATTCTGAGTTCTACAAGCCTGAAGAAATAAGTCTTTCGAAAACATGTAGGGAATGAAAAGCAGAAAATGCTGGTAACCAGCATTTTCTCCTTTTCCCAAAATGTTTTCTATCTGTTCAAGAAAAGGGTACAATCATTTGAAAAATATTTGAATTATTGTTTGTAAATTGCTTTGTTACAGACAAGTCTAAAATTTTGTGTATGGTGGGAACAGATAAACACAGAAACAAGAAGTAAAGAGTTGACCCTTTACCAAAAACGCTGTTTTTTATATCCTTGAGAAAAAAGCTTTCAAAAACACCATGGGGGAAAAAGTGTTTTCGCCAAACATTTGCTACCTATTCTAAGACAAATTCCATCATATTCTACACTTGTTCATCACCGATGCATTATTTTCATTCCAGCAGAACATAAAAATTTTCTTTAGTATAGGCAGAAGAGGTAAAATGGTTTGCACCCATGTCCATAATAATTATTTTCCGCATGGACAAGCTGTTTCCCATCCACTACTTTTAAAAACGTCAGTTATGAAAAAGGACACTTCTCACACAATTCTATTTCTTGTTGTCACAGTATTTTCAATTTCTTGTTTCACTAGTCGTTTGTTTTTTTACTGCCTCTATTCACACCTCTCCTCTGTAGCAAATTTCTTTCAAGGGGTAAGGAGATAGCATAATTATAGGCATGTAAAAATGGGTATTTGTTTTGGGTCAAAAATCAACAAATCCAGAGCCTAGAGTTAACCCATTACCAAACAATCCCTACTTTTAACAACCTGAGAGAAGCCTTTAGAAAACATTGTGGGAAAAGGAGAAAATGCTGGTAACCAGCATTTTCTCCTTTTCCCACAATGTTTTCTACCCTTCACAAAACATATTTTAAATTTTCAATCACTTGTATTTTGTCGTCTGCAAATGCTTTCGATTTGGACAAACCTAAAATTTTGTCTTTTGGTAAAGAGTTAACTCATTACCAAACCAGAAAATTTTAGGTTTGTCCAAATTTAAACTAGTTAAAATTGGAAGCATTTGCAGGCCAAAAAAAATAATAAATGAGCAATTTCTCTTTTTCCCACAATGTTTTCCACTCAGTCAAATATTTCTATCCTCATTTGTCCATATTTTTGACATGGTATCTTTATTTGCTTTTGAAATGGAAGAGTCTCAAATTGGCATATCAGGTAAAGGGTCAAAGTTTCATTTTGCTTGTGTAGCAGAATAAGGGTCAACTCATTACCAAACTACAATAGTTCTGGCTTGTACAAATCGAAAGCATTTTTGCAGAAAAAACATGGTGGGGGAAAAAGGAGAAAATGCGGGTCACCAGCATTTTCTCCTTTTCCCAAATTGTTTTCTAAAGGTTTCTTTCTCCCGGGCG
This sequence comes from Tridacna crocea, assembly GCA_943736015.1. NCBI lineage: Eukaryota > Metazoa > Mollusca > Bivalvia > Cardiida > Cardiidae > Tridacna > Tridacna crocea. Next base: position 57,993,959 of record OX031064.1, on the reverse strand, counting down.
TCAAAAGTAGGCATTGTGCGGTGGGTCGTCAAAAGTAGGCGCATTGTGCGGTAAAAGGTTAATGTGACTGAGCAGGAAGAAAGAAGTTCTCATTTACAAATGCCTTTTTAACCCTTATAGCACCAGATAAACCCGAGACACTGCAGTCTAGCAACATTTTGTCTAAAAATTAAGACCAAAATAATTGCAAATTCATGGTATCTCTTGTCTCAAATGTCTTAACAAAGCCTGCCATGTAGATCAAAGATCAACCTTTTCTGCAGGCTGGTGCTGATCCACACTAGCAACAAGCCAAACTGTACTAAATTATGAAAAGGCACCAGGAGGGTTAAAATTTTACCTGTGCCTTCCTTCAGTGCAGTTTTTTATCTCTTGGGGGCTTTCCTTACACACAAGGTGTACCTGAACACCCTTTGTTTTTGTTGAGATGGAAACTTCGATTTATCAAATACACAACAAAATACAGTTCAAAGCCATTAACCCTTTACTAGACCGCAAAATTAAACCTTGTCCCAATAGTGAAAGTATTTGCAGATGATAATTTCAATGTGGCTCAAACAGTGCAATCATTTTTTGATGGAGTAGAAAACATTTCGGGAAAAGGAGAAAATGCTGGTTACCCAGCATTTTCTCCTTTTCCCAAAATATTTTCAAAAGGCTTTTTTCCCCAAGGTCATTAAAAGTCGCCATTGTATGGTAAGGGTGAAGGGATAACCTTTTCCTAAACAGTCCAGTGTTTTGTTGCCCTTAGAAGAAGTAACCAGCATTTTTTGCCTTCTCCAAAATTATTTTCCAGCCCACTAGATAAAATGTCATTAACTCATTACCACACAACAAAATTTAAGACTGGTTCAAATGGAAAGCATTTGCAGCAACAAAATAAAAGTGACTGAAAAGTTGAAATCTGTTCTGGGAAGAGCAGAAAACACTGTGGGAAAAGGAGAAAATGCTGGTTACCAGCATTTTCTCCTTTTCCTACAGTGTTTTCAAAAGGCTTCTTTCTCAGGGGCGTCAAAAGTAGGGATTGTGTGGTAATGGATTAAGTGAACCATAATCAATTTGTTGCCTGCAAAATGCTTTCAATGCTCTGCATGTAACTGGGCTAAAATTTTGTTATCTGGTAACAAGAACATCCAATAATTAAATGTATAACTACTGTATACTTGATATCCCTACTATGTACAAATATGGTAGTACAATATTGCAACCAACCCTGCTCTTGCAACCTTAACCCTTACCAAATATCTAAATTTTGGACCAGTCCATTATATATGAGAAGTGTTTGCAGATAGCAAATTAAAGTTAGCTTAACCCTTTACCCCATGTGGCATTTTTATGGTATCTCTAATTGACCCTGAATAACAGCAAGGATGAAGCGGTTTCGTATGTGTACCGTAATTTGCTTAAATTTTGGGACAGTAAAAAATAATTAATTTTTTTCGTGTCCCAAAACTTTGGTCTACAAAAAATAATTATTTTGTAAGCTGTCCCAAAACTTATGGTCAAACAAGACTACCTGTCATACTGAAAGTCACTCGCCGCTAACCCGTCGAATATTGCCGACGTTGAAATATTGGAACGTCACTGATGTCAGGTTTGCAGGGTGATCTATTTTTAGACAGATTGGAATTCCACCGATCAATTTGAGCACTAAGAGTTTAAAACTACACTTTTTCTCATTATTTTTGTTGATTATTAACTTGTCACTCATTATTGTCTGCGTCTTTGGATCGCGATGAAGATGTTACTGTGCGTTGCGTAGATAAAATTCACAACATATCTTACCTCCTTACATGTACGTGAGGTGACGTTAATTCCACTCTGACAAGTACCTACTCAGACCGATCTCAAATTTGATTGGTTTGTCGATCTTTGATCGATAAACCTTGGGTAAAACTGTGTACCTTGAAATTCTATTTATAGACATTAAACTCGATTGACCATGAATTACACGCGTGTCAATTCTGTCAACTTCGGATGTACACACGTTATGGATCTTGGATAGAAGTTTATCACACCCTTTTTACGCTTACGTCGGATTTCTGTTTGATTTAGGGTTTGAATTAGACTGTCAGGTGATCGATTTTTTGTCTTGAATCAGGTAACTCCCATTGAAATCATGAGGGTTGGGAAGCATGCTTACGACGTTACGTGTAGAGAAATATTAAAACTACGCGATTTCAAGTCGAAATAAATATTTGCAAACAAACGTTTTCAAGTAGATTGACAGATTTTCTTTTTCTCTAAATAGCTATTCACTGTCCCAATTCTTTGGAACAAAAAAATACCGATCTCGCTTTGCAATTTTTAGTATGTCCCAAATCTTTGGGTCATGAAAAATAATTATTTTCGCGATTTTTGATGGTGTCCCAATTTTTTGGGTGTCCCAAAACATACGCAAATTACGGTATATGACACCTTTTGATAGCATAGAAAACATTGTGGCAAAAGGTGAAATTGCTCGTCACGAGCAATTTCACCTTTTGCCACAATGTTTTCCAAAGGCTCCTACAAGCAATGCGTAGAAATGAGTATCTGTGGAGTAAAGGGTTAACCCTTTCCCAAATGACAAATTGTAGACTTCCAAACTGAAAGAGTTTGCAGATAACAATTTTAAATTTGATGAAAATGGTAGAAAGTTCTCCTAAAGGATTGAAAACACTGTGGGAAAAGGATAAATTGCTCGTTACGAGCAATTTCTCCTTTTCCCACAGTGATTTTCAAAAGACTTGTACTTCAGACACGTAAAAACCAGGGCTTGTTTGGGAAAGGGATAAATACAAAGAAAACATTGTAGAAAAAGGAGAAAATGCTGGTCTCCTTTTCCTCCCCAATGTTTTCATAGATTTTCTTTACCAGCGTCGTTAAAAGTGAAGTTCATGTCGCAAAGGGTTATAAGCAATTCTACATGCCTTTATAGAAGGCGATTCAGATTCAAGTTTTGGTGCCAGAGTTACAACAATCTGACTGAAAGACAGCATAACTCGCTCATCTGACCGAAAGACAACATAACTCACTCTTCTGTCATGTAATCTTTTATTTAACTCTTTACCAAACGACGAAACTTAGGACTAGTCCAAATTTTAAACATTTGCAGACAACAAATTTAAAGCGGCTCAAATTTAGAACAGAAAATGCTGGTAACCCAGCATTTTCTCCTGGTAACCCAGCATTTTCTCCTGGTAAACCAGCATTTTCTCCTGGTAACCCAGCATTTTCTCCTGGTAAACCAGCATTTCCTCCCTTTCTTTTCAGAAGGCATCTTTTTCAGGGTCGTCAAAAGTCCAGATCGTGTGGTAAAGAGTTTCTCAATACATGAATCAACACATTTTTTTTTTAGACTATCAATTTCTTAACATCTGCAGTATGATCTAAATCTACACTGCCTCTAATAAGAAAAACAAAGTTAAACTGACCCTTTGCCCAACAGATTCAAAAGACCATTCTGTTAACCTATACAACATTTTAATCATTATTAACCCATTACCACACAATCCCTACTTTTGACGACTCTGAGAAATAAGCCTTTAGAAAACATTATGGGAAAAGGAGAAAATGCTGGTAACCAGCATTTTCTCCTTTTCCCACAATGTTTTCTACCCTTCATGAAACAAATTTCAATTTTTCAGTCAGTTTTATATTGTCGTCTGCAAATGCTTTCAATTTGGACCAGTCTAAAATTTTCTCTTGTAGTAAAGAATTAAGTAATATCAGGGCGGCAAGTGCACATACAATGTTTTCCTTCAGTTTCTATTGCCAGTGATTATAGGAATACGCTTCCCAAGCTACTCTCTGCTTTCTCTCTTTACTATGATCATTAATTTTTCCCAAACATGCCCTTGTTTTTACGTGTCTGTTGTACAAGTCTTTAGAAAACATTGTGGGCAAAGGAGAAATTGCTCCTAATGAGTAATTTCTCCTTTTCCCCAAAGTGTTTTCTAGCCTATCGGAAAACTTTCTGCCATTCTCATCAAATTCTAAATTGTCATCTGCAAACACTTTGAGTTAGGGACAGTCTAAAATTTGTCATTTGGGAAAGGGTTAAGAAAATGATCAGCAGACAAAAATTAATTCTGATGAAATGAAATGACTAATGGCTGAGCTGAAGATTCGAACAAGTGACCCCTGCTTCAAGCCTTGTATATTACTTGGTAACAAGGCATGGCAACAGACACACTGAGTCTGAAATAAAGACCAGAATATTTGCAAAAACAATGTTGATTTTGTTTAGAATGTCTCCATCAGCTAAGATAAAAGATCAGACTGCAAATCTGATAGTCAGCATTTTCTCAATTTTCATCAGTGTTTCAAAGCCTTTCAAGGAACAAAAGTCACTGTTCTAGACTGCTAAAACTTTGCAGAGGCTGTCAAATAGACAAGCCTGAAAATTTTATCATTGGGTAAAGAGTTAAAGAGTGGCCTGGGCCAGACAGAAGTACCTTTTTCTCTTGGCCCGGTCTTTCCTACTACCATGTGAATTATATACATGATAGTCTGCCGATAGGATTCCCGAAGAAAAAAAGTTTCGAGCGTCTAGCTTATGTCAATAAAAGCTACCATTTATCTAACTTGGTCAATTTACATGCCGAGTGTTACACTGTCGTTGTCAGTGTGTCGACATGAAAAATCAATGAGTACCTTCATCGGACTGGAGAGAAAAAATTATATCATCAAAACTCGCCTATTATTGGAAATTGATCGGGCGAAGATTATTGCATTTTTCAACACAATGAATGCACAACTTATTGCATGATTCAACACAATGCCTTTAAACCATTAACCCATTCCCAAACAAACCCTTGTTTTTACGTGTCTGCAGTATAAGTCTTTTGAAAACACTGTGGGAAAAAGAGAAATTGCTCGTAACGAGCAATTTCTCCTTTTCCCACAGTGTTTTTTGCCCGTTCAGATAATTTTCTGCCATTGTTATGCAAGTTAAAATTATCGTCTGCAAACTCTTTCAGTTTGGAAGAGTCTAAAATTTGTTATTTGGGTTAAAGCTACACACTCTACTTTTACAGTTTGTGTTCTTCTATTTAACCCTTTACCAAACGACAAAATTTTAGACTGGTCCAAATTCAGAGCACTTGCAGACGACAATATAAACGGAACTCAAAAACTGAAATCTGTTTAGGGTAAGGTAGAAAACATTGTGGGAAAAGGAGAAAATGCTGGTTACCAGCATTTTCTCCTTTTCCCACAATGTTTTCAAAAGGTTTCTTTCTCAGGGTCGTTAAAAGTCGGGATTGTATGCTAAAGAGTTAACAAAATTTTGTTTGCCTGATGCTACAGAAATATGAATATCAAGTGTCCCTTTACATCCCTTTGGGTGCTTGTGTGACCTTGGGACAATATTAGCCTGTTGTATTCTTTACCAAACAACAAAATTTTAGGTAAATCCAAATCAAAAGCTTTAGCAGACTACATTATTCAGTGTGACTCAAAAATTCCAATTGTTTTTAGAAGGATGGAAAACATCAAGGGAAAAGGAGAAAATGCTGGTTTTTCAGGATCTCTTTTTGCCACAATGTTTCTAAAATCTTTCTTTCTCCAGGTGGTTAAATGTCTGGATTAGAGGTAAAGAGTTAACCCTTTACCAAACAATCCCAGGTTTTCATGACCCTAAACAAGAAGTTTTCTGAAAACATGTGGGAAAAGGAGAAAATGGAGGTAACCAGCATTTTCTCCTTTTCCCACAATGTTTTCTACCCTTCCAAAAACAAATTTAAATTTTTAACTCATAATAAAAATCCTTTTTCCATGCTACTTTCATTAAGATCTCTTATACAGAGCAGTTAACCCATTACCACACAATCCCTACTTTTGCCGACACTGAGAAAGAGGCCTTTAGAAAACAATGCGGGAAAAGGAGAAAATGCTGGTAACTAGCATTTTCTCCTTTTCCCACAATGTTTTCTACCCTTCACAAAACAAATTTCAAATTTTCAGTCACTTTAATGTTGTTGCTTTCAATTTGAGACAAACCTAAATTTCTGTTGTTTGGTAAAACATTTGGTAGAGGGAGTAAACAGTCCGATTACTTTACATGCCTTTAGTACTGGGATATCTTTACGAATCACAGCATCAGAAGGGGCAATATCAGATGCTTCTGTAGATAGTATAGATCAAGATCAGACAGTAATGGAATTGAAATCTGATCTTAAATCCCCAGTTATTCCCAAAGTATTTCTAGCAAATAGAAATGCAGTATGATTCTGCAGCCATAGACATGGATTATCCCTTCACCAAACAATCCCTGAATTTTACGAACCTAAGATAGAAGTCTTTTGAAGACAATGTGGGAAAAGGAGACAATGCTGGTCACCAGCATTTTCTCTTCTTTTTTATCCTTCCATAAACAAAATTTAATTATTGAGTCACATTAACCCTTTCCCAAACGACAAACTTCTGGACTAGACCCAAATTGATCTAGCATTTGCAGACGACAATTTACTCTTTCTAAAAAGATAATTTCTGTCTACGATAGGGTAGAAAACATTGTGGGAAATGGAGAAAATGCTGGTTACCAGCATTTTCTCCTTTTCCCACAATGTTTTCACAAGGCTACTATTCCAGACCCGTGAAAACCAGGGATTGTTTGGGAAAGGGTTAAATTTATGTTGTTATCTGCATATTCAGCTTTCAATATGGACAAGTCGAAACTTTTGTTGTTAGCGAGGTGTTACGCAATGATGACTAGAGCAGACAAAAGCACAGACATGTAAATAATGATCTACAAAGTTGGCCGGGGTGTGTGTATGCTTCTGAAGCAAGTACTTCCTGGAAATACCTGGAATTCTTACTTAACCCTTTCCCAAACAGTCCCTGCTTTTTACGGGTCTGGAATATTAGCCTTTTGAAAACATTGTGGGAAAAGGAGAAAATGCTGGTAACCAGCATTTTCTCCTTTTCCCACAATGTTTTCTACCCTATCATAGACAAAAAATCATCTTTTCAGCAAGAGCTGAGTTGTCGTCTGCAAATGCTTTCAATTTAGTCTAGTCCAAAAGTTTGTCGTTTGGGAAAGGGTTAAACAGCTATACAATATTGTATTGATTATTTTGCCCCACTTGTTTTCTTGACGGCTCTTCCCTTCCATGCCGCCATCACAAAATACTACCTGCACTTTCTCTTTTCATCTTTAACTCTTTACCCCATAAGATATTTCTATGGTATCTTTAACTCTTTCATACAATCCCCACTTTTAATGACCCACAGAAAGAAGCCTTTTGAAATATTGTAGAAATAGGAGAAAATGCTGGTAACCAGCATTTTCTCCTTTTCCCACAATGTTTTCTACCCTTCCCAAAGCAAATTGCAAATTTTTCAATCACCTTTATTTTGTCGTCTGCAAATGCTTTCAATTTGTTAGGCTGAAAATTTTGTTGTTTGGTAAAGAGTTAATTGACCCTAAATAACAGCAAGGGTGAAGCTGTTTCTTATGTGTATCATTATGACACCTTTTGATAGAGATAGAAAACATTGTGACAAAATGTGAAATTGCTCGTCACGAGCAATTTCATCTTTTGCCACAATATTTTCCAAAGACTCCTACAAGCAATGTGTAGAGATGAGTATCAATGGAGTAAAGGGTTAACATTTAACAAAAGTTTGAATTTCAATGATGCTGTTGAAGATGGCTTTGGAAAACACTGTCAGTATTGGAGAAAATGCTGGTAACCAGCATTTTCTCATACACCCACATTGTTTTCTACTTTTTCTAGAACAACCCTTAACACCTGAGTAACATTAAATTTGTCTTTGGAAAATGCATTGAACACAGAAAGGCCGAAACTTTATTGTTGGTAAAGAGTTCAAACCTGACAAAACAACTCTAAATTTTTACGACACTGAACTATAATGCTATAGAAAACATTGTGAGAAGAGTAAAAATCCAAAGTAACCAGCCTTAGTCCCTTTCCTACGATGTTAATACCGTGTCGTAACAAGTTTAGATATTTAACGTCTGAAAATTCTTTGAATTCGGACCTGTCCAAAATTTACTGCATAATCATGACCTTGTCATTTGCAAAATTAATGTTTTGAATTCATATGATCACAATTTTGTAGCCAAGAATCAAATGATTGTGAACTAGAAAAAGTTCAACCCTTTATTTTCTCCTTTTACCTCAATGTTTTCAAAAGCCTTTTTCCATGGGGTCACTAAAACATTAGATAAATTGCTACAGGATTTACAATACACAAACAAATTGAGCAATTTCAAGAGGGTACTTACCAATCACCAGATATTTGTTTTATGGTCACCCTTCACTCAAATATGGGGGTCAGGATGACATCAACATCCTAGTAAATTTATATGCTTCATCTGAAAATATAAATATAAAAGAAGTGAAAACTCTATTAAAACATTCTGAAACAACATTTTAATTAGTGACCGAAAGTGACATGGCTTTGGAAAGCAATGCAACAAACCATAATTATGCAATATGGTAACCGGTAAAGTCATTACCATACAATCTCGACTCTTAACGACCCTGAGAAAGAAGCCTTTTGAAAACAGCCTGGGAAAAGGAGAAAATGCTGGTAACCAGGGAGAGTAAAATGGTATATCCATTATTTCTCTTTCAAACCCAATGTTGTGGGTACTCATTAGAACTGTCTCGATGAGACAAAGCTAATGAGTACCCATAACATAGGGTTTCGCGGACAGAATTTAGTATTCTCAAAATCATTTGTCCCTCAAAGGATTAACTCTTTACCAAACAATCCTGACTTTAACCCTTTCCCAAACAACAAAATGGTAGGCTTGTCCAAATTGAAAGCATTTGCAGACACCAAAATAAATGTGGCTCAAAAATTGCAATTCGTTTTGGGAAAGGTAGAAAACATTATGGGAAAAGGAGAAAATGCTGTTTACCAGCATTTTCTCCTTTACCCACAATGTTTTCAAAAAAGCTTCTTTTTTAGGGTCGTTAAAAGTAGGGATTGTGTGGTAAAGGGTTGAATGACCCTGAAAAAGAAGCCTTTTGAAAACATAGTGGGAAAAGGAGAAAATGCTGGTAACCAGCATTCTCTCCTTTCCCCACAATGTTTTCTACTATTCCAAAGTCAAAATTCAATTTTGATTCACATTTATTTTGTTGTTGGCAATTGCTTTCAATTTCAACAAATCCAAAATTTTGTTGTTTGGTAACGAGTTCAAGACATAGAGGGAAAAGAAGAAAAGTCTGTGTCCATATGGTTTATCCATATGGTTTAGCCAATCAGATGTTTTGTCACTTTCACACTGACAAGATTTTGAAGAGTAAGACTAAGTATCTTCTTCAAATGGTTGTTGAATATGGACCCTGGTGACCAGCATTTACTTTTCCCATAAGGTTTTCAAAAGTGTCTCCCTCCAGACAGTTAAAAATCTTGATTGATTGGTAAAGGGTTAACCCTTTACCCCATGAGGCATTTCTATGGTATCTCTAATTGACCCTAAATAACAGCAAGGATGAGGCTGTTTCCTATGTGTATATGACATCTTTTGATAGCATAGGAGACATTGTGGCAAAAAGTGAAATTGCTCGTCAGGAGCAATTTTACTTTTTGACACAATCTTTTCCAAAGGCTCCTACAATCAATGCGTAGAAATGAGTATCTGAGTAAAGGGTTAACCCTTTACCATTATTAACCTTTTATCGAACATGAAAGTCTTTTACTGTCCATACCGATAAAGGCTTTTGAAAATGTTGTTGGAAAAGGAGAAAATTCCGATTACCAATCATTTATTAAAAAGATTCCAATTTTGTCAGGGTTTTTAACCCTTTACCACACACCAGATTTTTAGACCTATCCGAATGGAAAACAATAATTTTGCATGGCAATAATTTCAAAGTGGCTAAATTGATACAATAATTCTCTGAAAGGGAAGAAAAACTTTGTGGGAAAAGGAGAAAATGCTGGTAACCAGCATTTTCTCCTTTTCCCACAAAGTTTTCAAAAGGCCACTTCCTCAGGGTCGTATAAAGTCATCACTGTGTTGTAAAGGGTTAAAACATTGGATTAATTGGTAAAAGATGAAAATGACCTCTTCACCTTTTAGTGGTATATACATGTGCTGAAAGTCAAATAAATCAAACTTTTGAAGTTTGACTGTTGTGTTTGTATCTTAACCCTTTCCCAAACAACCCCTGGTTTTAACAACCCCGAGATAGAAGCCTTTTGAAAACATTGTGGGAAAAGGAGAAAATGCTGGTAACCACATTGTTTTCTACCCTGCTGGAAACAATTTTCAACTTTTGAGTTATGTTTATTTTGTCGTCTGCAAGTGCTCTCAATTTGGACTAGTCTATAATTTTGTCATTTGGTAAAGGGTTAACCCTTAACGATGACTAAAAGTTTTTGACTGGTCCGAGATGAAAGCATTTGCAGACAACAAATTAACGTGACTAAATGATGAAATTGTCATTGATAGCTTAGAAAACCTTGAGGGTTAAAAGAGAAAATGCTAGTTACCAGCATTTTTTAATTTCCCCACAATGTTTTCAAAAGGGTCAACCCTTGACCACAGGTCAGACTTTTAACACTGACCTTAATCTTAAAGATCAATAATTTGTGGATGACAACCACATGGTGACTCAAATGATGGGATGATGCTAATGAGCTGCAATACAGCATGACAACAAAAGCAATAATAAGTATTTAAATTTTGTTTTAACTGATTACCACACAACAATATTTTAGGCTTTTCCAAATCAAAAGTATTTGCAGACGACAAAAGTGACTGAAAATTTGAATTTTTTTTTGTGAAGGGTAGAAAACATTGTGGGAAAAGGAGAAAATGCTGGTTACCAGCATTTTCTCCTTTTCCCGCAGTATTTTCAAAAGGCTTCTTTCTCAGAGGCGTCAAAAGTAGGGATTGTGTGGTAATGGGTTAACCCTTAACCACACAATCCTGACTTTTAACCCTTTCCCAAATGACAAATTTTGGACTCTTCCAAACCAAAAGAGTTTGCAGACGACGAATTAAGATTTGTAGAAAATTGCAGAAAGTTCTGAAGAAGGATAGAAAACACTGTGGGAAAAGGAGAAATTGCTCATCACGATAAAAAAACCAGAGCTTGTTTGGGAAAGAGTTGATATCCCTGTGAAAGAAGCCTTTTGAAAACATTGTTGGGGAATCAGAAAATGCTGGTACCCAGCAGTTTTTCCTTTTCCCACAATGTTTTCTTCCCTTCCACAATGTTTTCCAAAGGCGTCTTTCTTAGGGTCTTCAAAAGCAGGGATTGTGCAGTCATGGGTTAAAATACTACCCTGACAATCAACGCTCTAAAAGTGACAGAAAAACTGCCTTACAGAATTCCTAGTTCCAGTCTGGCCTAATTGTAATTTGTTGCACTGTACAGTACACTAAACACAGACACCAGTTAGTCCAGGGTTAGTTCACCGATAAAAGTTACACAGGACACAAAACAACAAACCAGACATATACATTTATATGCGGATCATACACTTTATTTAGTTTTCCCCTCCCTGAATCAATAAACTATCGCAAGCAATCACAAGGAATCACACATAAAGGCTACCCTATCAAACACTGTTGTAACTCGCCCAACTTTGCACATGTATCGAAACAAATATTTCTTCTGTCATGTATAAACAGCCCTCCCCTTCACGGCTCTTTCAACAAGGCTGTTAAACTGGCCTAGAAGTGAATTTCAATAATGCACACATGTATAGAGTTACTTCAAAATCTAGCGGTGGTTTCGATTTCACAGTTCATGGAGTCACCGGAGCGTTACAACACGCTTTCGTCTGAAGCCTGTTTCTTTCTTTTGAATTAAATTGTCAACTTACACTAACATAAATACAAAATACCGCCACTGAATTTACATACCCATGTATAATGGTTCACCCTTCAACCCTTTCCCAAACAGCAAATTTGGACCAGATTCAAAGCATTTTGCAGGTGACAAATTAACAGTTGCTAAAAAGATGAATTTGCTATATGTTAGGGTAGAAAACATTGTGGGGAGAGGAGAAAATGCTGTTTACCGGCATTTTCTCCTTTCCCCACAATGTTTTCAAAAGGCTTCTATTTCAGACCAGTAAAAACCAGGTATTGTTTGGGAAAGGGTTAACTCTTTACCGGACGATAAAAATCTTGATGCATGCAAATTCAAAGCATTTGCAGCCGATAAAACTAGTTAATGTCATTCAAAAACAGAAATTTGTCTAAGAAGGGCAGAAACAATGGCCAGAAAATGAGAAAATGCTACTTTTCAGCATTTTCTCCTTTTCCCACAATGTTTTCAAAAGGCCTCTTTCTTAGAGTGGTACAATCCAAGGATTGTTTGGGAAAAGGATAACTAAATGATCCTTAGGTTTTACAATCCTGAAGAAAAACTTTTGAAAGCATTGTAAGAAAAGGATTAATTAGTGCTGAGCAGCATTTTGTCCTTTTACCTCAATGATTTTTACCCTTTTGAATACTCTAGGCAAAGCATTTTTTACCCTTTTGAATACTCTAGGCAAAGCATTTTGGACACAATGTGGGACAAGCAGAGAATGTTGGCAAGTAGCATTTTCACCATTTCCCATTATATTTTCCACCTTTTTATAGACAAGACAAATCAGTAAGTTCACATTTAACTCTTTACCACACAATCCCGATTTTTAACGACCCCTGCAGAAGAGGCCTTTTGAAAACATTAAGGGAAAAGGAGAAAATGCTGGTAACCAGCATTTTCTCCTTTTCCCTTAATGCTTTCTTACCTATCAAAGACAAGTACCATTACTGGAGACACGTTTGAATTGTCATCTGCAAATGCTTTCAATTTGGACAAGTTTTCATTTTCATCGTGTGGTAAAGAGTTAAATTGTTGTCTGCTATGCTTTCAATTTGAACAAGTCGAAAACTTTGTTCTTTGATGTGTCCCCTAGACCTTGTCCTTGTCCCTGTTTATCACTATTAACCTTTAACCAAACAATATCTGGTTTTTACAACCTTGAGATAGAAGCCTTTAGAAAACATTGTAGGACAAAGAGAAAATGCTGGTAACCAGCATTTACTCCTATTTCCTCAATGTTTTCATTTCTTGAGCTATATCTGTTGTCTACAAGTGCTTTCAATTTGGACCTGATATTTTGTTGTTTGGTAAGGCCAACTCTTTACCACACGATCCCAACTTTTAACGACCCCAAGAAAGAAGGCTTTTGAAAACATTGTGGGAAAAGGAGAAAATGCTGGTTACCAGTATTTTTTCCTTTTCCCACACAGTTTTCCACCCTATCAAAATAAAATTCCATCATAGAAATCAAATTCAAATTGTCGTCTACAAAATGCTTTCAATTTGGACAAATTTAAATTTTTCTTGTGTGGTAAAGGATTACACAAAACTTCTTTTCAAAACCACTTCCCCTAATCAACAGTTTTGAAACAATGTTCAGCGCTTACATGCGCAGATCCAGATATCTTTCTCAGGGGGGTCCCACCGAAAACGCACTCATCTTATTATATGATTTTCGGATTTCAGTGGACTTACGCCATTTACAATAAAAGTCAACGTTTCCAGTTCTAACCATGAGGTCCCACGTTTAGAACTTTTCTTTTTAAATTTATGACTGTATTTTACATAAATGCTGTGCAATATCAGACCAGTCCCATTCACGAATCCGATAACCTAATTTTTGCCAAAATTCCAGGGGAGGGGAGAGGGGTACGGACCCCCGGTCCCCCCCTCTGGATCCGCCCCTGGCTAACAGGGGAACAGTACCCAAGTGCAATGACTCCACTCTGCAACAGATATTTCAGGCCGGTCCAATTTGAAAGCACAAGCAGACAACAAATTAATGTGGTGTATCCGACAGAAATGCAAGTCAGTAAACTTATCGGCATTTTCTCCTTTACCTAAAATGTTTTTTACAGCTCTCTTTCTCAGCATTAACTCTTGAAAGTTAAGTAAAAGGTTGAATCATTTCTTATTAACTCTTTAGCACATGACAAAATTTTGGACTGGTCCAAATTGAATGCATTTGCAGATGACAAAATTAATGTAACTCAAACATTAAAATTTGTTTCCAACAGGGTAGAAAACATTGTGGGAAAAGGAGAAAATGCTGGTTACCAGCATTTTCTCCTTTTCCTACAATGTTTTCAAAAGACTTTTTTTCCAGGGTCGTTAAAAGTCGGGATTGTGGTAAAGAGTTAAAAGTTTTGGCTCTACTTTTGTTTCAACCAGGAGCAAAGCAATTTTAACCCTGGACAAAACTTGCACTACTGACATTTAACCCATTACCACACACTCCCTACTTTTGACTATTCTGAGAAAGAAGCCTTTAGAAAACACTGTGGGAAAAGGAGAAAATGCTGGTAACCAGAACCGTCTCCTTTTCCCACAATGTTTTCTACTCTTAACAAAACAAATTTAAAATTTCAGTCACTTTTATTTTGTCGTCTGCAAATGCTTTAAAGTTCCTTTACCATACAATTTCGACTTGTTATTACTCTGAGAAAGAAGCCTGGTAACCCATTACCACATAATCCCTACTTTTGACACCCTAAGAAAGAAGCCTTTATAAAACATTGTGAGAAAAGGAGAAAATGCTGGTAACAAGCATTTTCTCCTTTTCTCACAATGTTTTTTACCCTTCACAAAACAAATTTTAAATTTTCAGTCACTTTTATTTTGTCCTCTGCAAATGCTTTCAATTTGGACAAGTCTAACATAATATTATTGTCGTTTGGTAAAAGGGTAACCAGCAAATTTCTCCTTTTCCCATAATGTTTTCTATCCTTCCAACAATATGTTTAAACTTTTCAGCTACATTAAATTATCCCTTTAACCCATAAGACATTTCCATGGTATCTCTAATGGACACTAAATAACAGCAAGAATGAAGCCCTTTTTCATGTGTATATTACACCTTTTGATAGAATAGAAAACATTGTGACAAAAGGTGAAATTGATCGTCTTGAGCACTTTCACCTTTTGCCACAATGCTTTCCAAAGGCTTCTACAAGCAATGTGTAGAAATGAGTATCTATGGAGTAAAAGGGTTATATCATGTCATCTGCAGTCTTGCCTACAAGCCCAAAACTGTCCTCGAATTTGAGATCAGCAGTACTTTTGGAAACTGTTATTTTAATAGCCTGATTATCACTATAACAGCCATCAAAATGTCTTGGTCAGCCCCTTATCTAAACAATCCTGTCTCTAACCACCATCCAATTTGGACTGGCCTAAATTTTTGTCAATTGGTAACAAGTTAAAAGGCACAATAATTGTGTGGATAGGGGTTAAACTATTGCTTTCTATCATTTCATCATTTAAACCCTTTCCCAAATGATAAATTTTAGACTATCCCAAACTCGAAGTATTTGCAGAATGATGAGAATTTTGAATTTGATGAGAACAGCAGAAAGTTTTCTGATAGGCTAGAAAAAACTGTGGGAAAAGGAGAAATTGCTCAATTAGAGCAATTTCTCCTTTTTCCACAGTATTTTCTAAAGACTTGTAATGCAGACACATAAAAACCAGGGCTTGTTTGGGAAAGAGTTAAATATTCAGGTTAAAAAAAGAACTGTTCACATAAATGCATGGGTATAGTTTTACAGTGGTGGTTTGAATCTAGGTCTTTTCACCAGACATCAAAATTTTAGACTTGTCCATTATCAAACGGAATAGTCTTGCCGAATAGTCTTGCCGATATCAAATAAAATATGGCCAAAAGCCAAAAAAATTTATCGGTAGAAACCTTAAAAGGATCAAAGCATTGAGAGCGCTGAAGTGGTATTTGTCATGGAAGCCATTTTGTGGAATTAATAATTTGAAAAAGAGAAATATTACTCAAATAATGGCTTGAAAGTCAACCTACTAAGCAAATGAAAGCCTTTTTGGTTAGAGAGTGCTCATGACAAAGGATTATTTGTGTCTCCATTTCATCCATAGGAGTCAGGAGTAATGTCCCTTTACAATAGAATGCATGATGGATAAAAGAGAGAAACCATGTGAATGTATCAAATCAAATTAAGTTTGCACCTATGAATTATGGTTTTGAAATATCTTTGGTTGTTAATATTTAATTCCCAACATTACAATCAATTATTTCAACATAAAAATATTCATGTCCAATCAAATGGAGTAGCATACAATAATGGGATGAACAAGCCATGGGACGAACTGGTTTTGGAATGAAAAAGCCCAGGACCAAACAATTGGTAGACAAGTTTTGTACCATTAAGCCAACAGAAGAATATGGGGAGGGAAGCTAATTTCAATCAAAATTTAGTATTTCCACGACAGATTGCCTCACCAATTTTATTTTACCGATAACATGCTATTTCCAATCACATATCGGAGTGCTACCGAAAATGAATTTGCCTGAGAAAAAATGAGTTTAACTGGGTTTATTTCCTATTGTTTCGCACAAAATATAATACATGTTCTTCAAAATTCAATATTGAACTCATAGTGGTTTTGTCTTCGACAAATACAACAAAAAAATTCTTGTTACAAGTACTATCTCTTTTTCTCACAATGTGCTTATAAGCCTTCATTCCCAGTGTATTCAGCTTGGTTCATTTAATAAGAAGTGTGACTGTCTTATAAAGCTAAAAATGCAGTTCAGTAGCCCGAAGAAAAGTTTGTCTTAACCATAGATTGACTTATTTAGTAGTGATTTCAGTCATTTTCAACAATATTTCAGTCATATCGTGGTGACAGGTCACATATTCAAGTATATAATGGATTTCATCGGTACCAGGCTAGGGGTCTGAATTATCAGACCAGAGGTGCTCCAATGTAATGCCCAGTCCTTCAACGGACAATGGCAATGGGGTCCTCAAGGTTACAATCTCTGTACTTTACTAATGAGCTATGCAGGCCCCTTTTCCTGTATAATAAGGTAAAAATATTTAGGTCAACAATGTTTCCCAGTCTTTTCTAAGCACTGTCTGCTTCACTGACATTTATATACAGGACTGGTCAGTTTCTTCAACAAAAGTGGATATAGTGCCTCAAGTCTAAACCAAATCAGAGAACAAATTTTCAGGCAAATCAAACTCAGCAACTACTGTTGTTGCAGAGGGCAAATAAAATGCAGCTCATTATGGTAAGATTCGTCTCTGACAGATTAGAAAACAGGATGGTGAAAGGAAAAGTGCTACTTTCTAGCTTTTCCTGCTTCTCCAAAAATGTTCCATTAGCCCTCGTTGTCTCTCTTTAAACACAAGATTGTGTCTTGTGTAATTCACACAGTATTATGATTATTACTATTATAATAGCCTTTCAACCAAACAATCCTAGTTTTCACGGCCTACAGGTTGGTTGGTTGATTGTATTGGGGTTTAACGCCAATTTAACAGCTAAGGTCATATCATGGCGGTGACAAACATGTGTTTCCTGGCTTCTCACTCCAGTACTAACACAACTTGCTTTCCAAAGCCACCGACTAGTTTTCTCAAGTTTCAGCAGAGGTGAGAGGCGAAAATACTCCGGAAAGAAAGTTTCCCTCAATAGGGTATTGAACTCACAACCACCAGGTCATCAGTTGGACACACTTACCACTGAGCTACCTGGGTAGGCACGACCTACAGGAAGAGGCCTGAAAACATAGCAGGAAGAGCAGACAAAATGCTGGAAACCAACTTTCTCTCCTTTTCCCACGATATTTTTTTACTCTTCTAATGGCACGTTTAAATTTTTGAGTCACTTTTATTTTGTCGTCTGCAAATGCTTTGAATTTGGACCAGTCTAAAATTTTCGTTTGGTAACAAGTTAACCCTTTCCCACACAAACATTTTAACCATTCCAATTTGATAGCATTATGCATGCAACAAACTTGATAGTGATACAGATGAAGTGTAGTTATATGACAGAGTAGAAACATGGTGGGAAAAGGGAGAAAATGCTGGTAACCATCATTTTCTCCTTTTCCAACTATGTTTTCATAAGGTCAGTTCTTCAGGGTCGTGAAAACAAGGGATTGTTTGGTAAGAAGTTAACCCTTTCCCAAACAGCAAATTTTTGACCAGACCAAATTCAAAGCATTTTGCAGATGACAAATTAACAGTTGCTAAAAAGATGATTTTTCTATATGATAGGGTAGAAATCATTGTGGGAAAAGGAGAAAATGCTGGTTACCAGCATTTTCTCCTTTTCCCACAATATTTTCAAAAGGCTTCTATTCCAGACACGTAAAGAACAGGGATTGTTTGGGAAAGGGTTAACTCTTTACCAAACGACAAAATTTTGGACTACTCCAAATTGAAAGCATTTGCAGACGACAAAATAAATGTGAATCAAAAAATGATTCTTGATTTTGGGAGAGTAGCAAACACTGTGGGAAAAGGAGAAAATGCTGGTTACCAGCATTTTCTCCTTTTCCCACAATGTTTTCAAAAGGCTTCTATATCAGGGTCGTTAAAAGTCGGGATTGTGTGGTAAAGAGTTAAATAGTAAAGTAAAAAATAGAGTAAAGGACAAAATAGGGTTTTATTGACAATGAAACAAGCAGGTCTACTTGTAAGATAGTAAATACAGAATTTTATACATGATCCTCCTCTCATATCTTTTGTATGTACATGTGAGTAGAGTTGGCTGGGATATTTAAAATCTGAAGTATGTGCAGCCATTGGTAGAGATATAACCAGCACCCTTAACTTTTTACCACACGAGAAAATTTTAGACTGGAAATTAAAAGCATTTGCCGACGACAAATTAAGGTGGGTGAAAAGGTGAAATTTGTTCTGGGAAGGGTAGAAAACACTGTGGGAAAAGGAGAAAATGCTGGTTACCAGCATTTTCTCCTTTTCCTACAGTGTTTTCAAAAGGCTTCTTTCTCTAGGGCGTCAAAAGTAGGGATTGTGTGGTAATGGGTTAACTCTCAAACTTTTCACAAGCGACAAACATTTACCTTGATCTTTAAAAAAATATTTTTCCAGAAAACAACTTCAAGAATGGTATGCCCAAAGATTGGGATATGATATTTGGAAGAGTAAAAAACATTGCTAGAAAAGAGTGGCTGGTTACAAGCACTTTCTCTTGACTGGCAAAGTTTTCAAAAAGCATTCTATATCAAAATCATTTAAATTCAATTCTTGAAGCATAAAGATTTAACTCTTCACCAAAAAATTTTGTAATAATTATGTTTACCTATTCAGAGAATGCGAAATTTGAAAAACACTTGAAATTATAAGGGAGAGAGCTGGCATTTATTTCTTTTTCACAATGTTTTCTACTCTTTTTCATGACAAATCCTTTAACATAGCCAGTTATGTACTAATTTCTAATGTAATTAACTACAATTATTACTTTGATACACAGAGTTGAATTATTTGTCTGGTTAACCCATTACCACACAATCCCTACTTTTGACGCTACAGAGAAAGAAGCCTTTTGAAAACACTGTAGGAAAGGGAGAAAATGCTGGTCACCAGCATTTTCTCCTTTTTCCACAGTGTTTTCTACCCTTCGTAGAACAAATTTCAATTTTTCAGTCACCTTTTTTTGTTATCTGCAAATGTTTTCATTTGAACTAGTCTAAAATTTTGTTGTGTGGTAAAGAGTTAGGATAGTTAAATCTTCATGTAAAACAATCACTATTGTTTTTGAGTTACAGTAACAGTTACATAGTTACCACTTTTTGCCTATCAGCAAACGCTTTCCCTGTTTACCAATTTCCCCACAATCCTCTCTTTTGATGTCCCCCCAAAAAAAAGATGCCTGTAGAAAACATTATGGGAAAAGGAGAAAATGCTGGTAATCAAATTTTCAGTCACTTTTATTTTGTCGTCTGCAAATGCTTTTCATTTGGACAAGCCTAAAATTTTGTCTGAAAATGATTGTGTTCTCCAGTCTTTTTCATATTTCTGTCAAATGCTTTCAAATTGGACTGTCGCACCTTAACCCTCAAGGACCTCTTGCAGATATTATTGATCAAAACCAGACTTGGGTCTACACTGTCTGAAAAGGAGATACCCTTTCAAAAACACCTTTGAAATAGCAAAATTTGGCTTTTTACCATCAGCTTGAAAGTTTAATTTCACTTATTTAGCAAGGCATAGCTAAAATTTAACCCTTTACTCCATAGATACTCATTTCTATGCATTGCTTGTAGGAGCCTTTGGAAAACATTGTGGCAAAAGGTGAAATTGCTCGTGACGAGCAATTTCACCTTTTGCCACAATGTTTTCTATGCTATCAAAAGGTGTTATATATGCATAAGAAACAGTTTCATCCTTGCTGTTATTTAGGGTCAATTAGAGATACCATAGAAATGCTTTACGGGTAAAGGGTTAATTGTCTGGTGAAGGGCTAAGTGGTTAGCAAAGTAAGATTAGGTTTGAACAGTCTGTAAATTTCCAATAAAATAAAAGATTTAACCCTTTACCGAACAACAACATTTTAGACTTCTCCACATTAAAACCAATTGCAGCACTGCTGACAAAGGTAACTCAAAAATTTAAATTAAGTTTCCAGCAGGTTAGAAAACTTAGTGGGAAAAATGAGAAAATGCTGGTTACAAACATTTTCTCCTTTTCCCACAATGTTTTCAAACAGCTTCTATCTCAGAGTCGTAAAAACCAGGGATTGTTTGGTAAAGGGTTAGAAATAGTGAACTTTAGGCTAGTCCTCATGTATATGCCCTCAATGACTGTTCTAAAAATAGGCAGTGACTTGTTACACTTTGAATCAGTCTACCTGTTATTTACCTGTATAACTCTTTTAGATATCGTACTTCTTACATGGTCTATTCAGGGTCACATACATATGTAAAATTCATAGGTAAAAATGGGTTCTGTTTAACAATCTAACTTGTTTGCCGTTTCACACACCAAATGACTCATTAGGATCCTTCCATCATGTACAAAATATTTTTATGCAACACTGCTGATAAGAACCAACCATTACCCAGTTCCCTTCTCACCATGTTCACTGGCAAAGGGGTTTTCCCTGGGCTTTCCCAATAACTGAACAAGGTTTCGCACTGCATATTCAACATTATATCTTTTATTATCACAGTGACAGATCATATGTTCATGTGTGTCATGGATTAAACCCATTATCACACAATCCTTAGTTTTAACGGCCCTGAGATAGAAGCCTTTTTAACCTTTTATAACATAGTGATGAGTTTTGACTCCCCAAGGAAAGAAGCCCTATAAAAAAATTGTAGGAAAAGGAGAAAATGCTGGTAACCAGCATATTCTTTTCACACAATATTTTCTACTCTATCAAAGAACAATTGCAGCATTTGATCCAGGTTGAAATTATAGTCTGCAAATACCGGTACATGTACTTTAGAATTTAGACAAGGCTAGAATCTTGTCGTCTGGTATAGAGTTAAAACATTGTGGGAAAAAGAGAAAATGCTGGCCACAAGCATTTCCTCCTTTCTCTACATTTTCTACCCTGCTGGAAACAAATTCAACTTTTGAGATGCATTTAAATTGCTGTCCGCACGTGCTTTCAATTTGGACCAGTTTAAAATTTGGTGTTTGGTAAAGCAATGACAATTAGATGGTAAGTCTATGAAGAGCTGTAGGAGTAATTGCTTGCAAGACCATATTGGCTAAAACACCCATACTCTTGCTGAGGATTTTTCCCCAGGGTCCCCAGTCCCTTCACCAAACTGGGCCATCCTTGACCCCTGCACTTTTTTTTTGCCGTTTGACCACCTTCTAATGAATAATTGAAGACAATACCATAAATGATTTGGTTGGTTGTATTGGCGTTTAACGCCACTTTAACAGCTAAGGTCATATCGTGGTGGTCGGTGACGCACATGTGTTTCCTGGCTTTCTCATACCGGTACTTAAACTACTTTCTTTCCAAAGCCTCCGACTACTTTTCTCACATGTTTCAGCAGAGGTGAGAGGCGAAAATACGCCGGAAAGAAAGGTAGCCTGAACCGGGTATCGCACTCACAACCACCAGGTCATGAGTCCAACACGCTAACCACTGAGCCACCTGGGCAGGCACTATAAAATGAACGGGACTAAACTATAAGAAACCAGATGTAGGTGAGGATGAATTCAGACTGGATGTTTTGTGCAGTTTGATCTTATCTGGACTCACCGCAAAGGCAACTTCAAAGTTTAGGCACTGATCAAAGGATGACCCCATTTGTCTCAATGTTTTCAAATATTTCATGATGCAGGGGCTTCAGCAGATCCTTCTATCTGGAAAAGGGTTTTGAAAGGATCATAGTTACATTCTCAGTTTGAAAAAGCCCCAAAATGCACCTGTCCCTTGCCATGATGCATTTTCTGATGGGGGGAAAAAACCATGGTAACACAAAGGGGCACATTTAACTCTTCATCACATGATCCCAACTTTTAAGGACCGTGAGAAAAATGGTAACCAGCATTTCCTCCTTTTCCCACAATGTTTTCTACCTTGCTGGAAACAAATTCTAATTTTTGAGTTACATTTATCTTGTCGTCTACAAGTGCTTTCATTTCTGACCAATCTAAAATCTGTCATTTCTTGGTAAAGAGTTAACCAGTTACCCCACCATCAATACTAAAATCAAAGCCTTGAAAATGCTGAAATGGCATTTGTCAAGGACACTGTAGGGTAAACTTAATAATTTCAAAGAAATATATCATTCAAATATTGGCTTGAAACTCAACCAACTAAGTAAATGAATACCTTTCTGGTTGAAGGCAGAGTACTCATGACAAAGTTAGTATTGGTGTATTGGTGGTGTCCCTTTGATTATCAGGCGTCAGGAGTAACATCCCTTGACAGTACAATGCATGATGAATACTGAGAGAAACCATGTGAATAATCAAATGAAATTAGGTTTGTACCTGAAAACTATTATTTTGAAATATCTTTGACTGTAACATTACAATCAATTATTTTTTCAATCTACAAATATTCATGCCCAATTAAATTCATGTAGCGAATTGGTTTTGGAATGAAAAAGCCCCGGACCATGCGATCCATAGACAAATTTTCTATCATTGCCAAAAGAAGGGTATGAGCAAATGAAGCTACTTTCAATAAAAGTAAACTTAGTCTTTCCACAATGATGGCCTCACCCATTGCATTTTAACATGCCATTTTCAATTACATATCAGGAGTGTTGAACAAATGACAATAGCTCGCTGGCCTTCGGCCAGTGGAGCTAAAAATTATTTGTCTGAGAAAAAATGAGTTTATTTCCTTTGGCTTTGCACAAAATATGATCCATGGTCTTCAAAATTCAAAATTGAACTCATAGTGATATTGTCCTTGACAAATACCACAAAAATTATTTGAGCCATATTCAATTTGTTGTCTGAAAATGCTTTCAATTTGGACCAGTCTTAAGTTCTTTCATTTTGAAATATTGTGAGACAAGTAAAAGATTGGAAACCTTTTCAATGTCATCCTCACTTCCCAGATAATGCCACCATTTGAGTTACATACACTGTTGTCTGCAAAGAGCTTTTAAGTCAGACAAATCCATGAAGTTGTCCAGAGGTAAAAAGATTACCTTTTTAACCCTTCCCTCCATAGATACTCATTTCTACACATTGCTTGTGCAGCCTTTGGAAAACATTGTGGCAAAAGGTGACATTGCACTATGTGTAAGTTAGGGGTGAACTGGAGTTACATCCCTTTATGAATATAAATATAGGCTCCAGTCATACTGACTTAACCCTTTACCAAACTACAAAATTTTTTGGTCCAAATTAAATGCACTAACTTGCAGACGACAAAATAAACTTACCACAAATATTAAAATCTGTTTCTGGTTACCAACATTTTCTCCTTTTCCCACAATGTTTTCTAAAGGCTTTAATCTCCAGGTCGTAAAAATCAGGAATTGTTTTGTGAAGGGTTAAAATACCTTTGTCTGCAAAATGCTTTCAATTCAGAAGAGTCTAAAGTTTGTTCATTTGGTAAAGAAAGAACCGAACAGCACAATTTTGGACATGTCCAAATCCAAAACATTGGCAAAAAACATGATAAAAGTGACTAAAATAGAGCAGACTGACTTTTAAAGATATAAAAAACATTGTGGGCAATGGAAAAAATACTGGTAAATAGCATTTTTCCCTTTTCCCACAATGTTTTCAAAAGTATTCATTTTAAAGCTTATATAAACTCTAAATTATGTTATAAACAGTTAACAATTTTTTGTTAGATAACCCTTTACTCCATAGATACTCATTTCTATGCATTGCTTGTATGAGCCTTTGGAAAACATTGTGGCAAAAGGTGAAATTGCTCGTGACGAGCAATTTCACCTTTTGTCACAATGTTTTCAATGCTATCAAAAGGTGTCATATACACATAAGAAACTACTTCATCCTTGCTGTTATTTAATGTCAATTAGAGATACCATAGAAATGCCTGATGTGGTAAAGGGATAATTTACCACAGATATGCAACATGCACAGACTAATGTTGAATGGGCATAAGAAAATGGAGCAACATCTCTAGATTTTACCCGAACCCTTTCCACAGCAACTGATTTTTGCCTGTTCCATTTTCAAAACATCTATAGACATCAAGAATGGAAGATAGTACAAATGAGCTTAAAAAATTAGAGGAAACTAGAGCTGTCACTGAATGCGAGTTAACTCTTTACCAGACGACAAAATATTAGACTGGTCCAAATTGAAAGCAGTGCAGACGACAAAATAAACGTATCTCAATAATCGAAAGTTTTTCCAGCATTTTCTCCTTTTCCCTCAATGTTTTCAGAAGGCTTCTTTCTCAGTGTTGTTAAAAGTTGCTATTCATGTGGTAAAGAGTTAATAAACCCCCACCCCAGCGCTTTGACAGAAACAGGCAATTATTAGTACTTTGTACACAGACAGACAGGCAGATATACACACAGATGGACAGACAGGCTGATTCCTGAGGGCTTTTAAACTCTTTACCACACGTCAAAATTTTAGACAGGTCCAAATTGAAAGCATTTACAGACAACAAAATAAAGGAGACTAGAAAATAGAAATTTGTTCTGGGAAGGGTAGAAAACACTGTGGGAAAAGGAGAAAATGCTGGTTACCAGCAATTTCTCCTTTTCCCATAGTGTTTTCAAAAGGTTTCTTTCTTAGGGGCGTCAAAAGTAGGGATTGTGTGGTAATGGGTTAAACATCGTGGGGAAAGGAAAATAATGCTGCTTGTAAGCAGCAATTTCTCCTCTTCCATACAATTCTTATAGCCTTTAACTGCTAAATACCATCATTTAAGCCCCAATAAAATTGTCTTCAACAAAATGCTTACCATTTCGGACAAGTTTAAAATTGTTAAAAGGTAAAAGAGTTAAAAACTGTGTGTGGAAGTTGCAGATACATTTTCCAACAAAGAAAACCAGAGGTCATGACACCAATTAAACTATCATCGTGACCCGGCTATGGACTAGTTTTGGTTTTGCAAGAAGAAAACTACACATATGTATGCAAGATTATCCCTTTATTCAAACAAAAGTGTGTTTTATAGACCCCGAGATAGCCAGTGAAAACATATTGGGAAGAGAAAATGCTGGTGACCAGCATTTTATCCATTTCCTTAACCCTTTACCCTGTAAGACATTTCTATGGTATCTCTAATTGACCCTAAATAACAGCAAGGATGAAGCCGTTTCTTATGTGTATATGACACCTTTTGATAGTATAGAAAACATTGTGGCACAACGTGAAATTGCTCGTAACGAGCAATTTCACCTCTTGCCACAATGGTTTCCAAAGGCTCCTAAAAGCCCTGCATAGAAATGAGTATCTATGGAGTAAAAGGTTAATGCAATTTTTCCTTGATGGGATAGAAAATACTGTGGGAAAAGCCTCTCATTTCAGAACTGTTACCAGTCAGGATTGTGTGGTAAAGGGTGAATCACCCTACAGACAACTCTATGTGCAGACAAAAATACAATGAGTAACTGCTTAGAAAATCTGGGTCATGCATGTTCGGTTTACAGCTTTCACTGGCATTTGCTAAAGAAGTCAAAATATTCTAGTTGAACTTTTTTTATTACCCTTCATGCAAAAAGGTGCAGTTTTTATGGACATGAAGCAGAACGCTTATGAAAAGATTGTGTAAAATGAAGTTTAGAATCCTGGGTTTTCTCCACTTTCTACAATATTTTCCATCTTTCCACAAATATGTCTTTCATTCCAGCCACATCTGTCTTTCTGTTATGTCTTCTGAGGATGTTTTGAAACTGTATATTTTGACAAAGTGTTTCAAAATTGACAGCACTGTCATGCAACTGGCAAGATATGCTTCTCAAACAGTGCAATATATTGTGGGCCATACAAACCAGCATTTTTAAAAAAATACACAACATTAAATGTTCTTACTTTAACCCTTTCCCAAACAACAAATTTTGGACTCTTCAATACCAAAAGAGTTTGCAGAGGACAACTGTTAGATATCGAGAAAAGGCAGAAAGTTCTCAAAAAGGGTAGAAAACAATTTCTCCTTTTTCCACAGTGTTTTCAAAAGACTTTAACTGCAGACACATAAAAACCAGGGCTGGTTTGGGAAAGGGTTAATAAATTTTTTATACCATTCCAAGGAAAACTTTAGCATTTAACCCATCACCACACAATCTCTACTTTTGAAGACCCTGAGAAAGAAGCCTTTAGAAAACATTGCGGGAAATGGAGAAAATGCTGGTAATGATCAGCATTTACTCCTTTTCCCACAATGTTTTCTACCCTTCACAGAACAAATTTCAAATTTTCAGTGACTTTTATTTGTTTTTGTCATCTGCATATGCTTTCCATTAGGACAAGCCCAAAATATTGTCGTTTTGTAACGAGTTAAACTACCTCTGACTTTGTTGTCTGGAAGTGGCTAGGATAGAACTAGCCTAGGATTTCAATTGACACATTGACGCTCAACCAAACAATGCAGACTTTCAACTACCTTGAAAAAAGCTTTCTGAAAACATTTTGAGAAAAGGAGAAAATGCTGGTTACCAGCATTTCTAATTTTCCCACAATATTTCTACCCAAACTGGAACAAATTTCAATCTTCGACTCAAACTGGAACAAATTTCAATCTTCGACTTAACCCTTTAGCAGACAAATTTTAGCCCTATCCAAATTGAATGCATTTGCAGACAACAATTTCATTGTGACTCAAATGGTGCAATTGTTTATTGATAAGGTCAAAAATATTGTGGGAAAAGGAGAAAATGCTGGCTACCAGCAATCTTCTCAAAAGGCTTCTTTTCAGGGGCAGTCATAATATCTGCTTCTAAGGATGAAAACCGGTTAAAATGCATTTTTGCGAGCCAAGCTTTCGATCACTATGTGGATCTTACATGCTGGTTATTACCCCCCTTTACATCATATTTCTAAAAGCAAATTAAATATCGTTTTACAAACCACTTACGAATACACTTGAAACGATAAGCAGGGGTGTGGAAATATTCAAATTTTCTACTTGTCCATGGACAAGCAAATCTAAAAAATCTACTTGTCCGTCAGAGAAGCTTACTTGTCCAAAACAAAACAATTTTATATAGCATTCAAAAACCTAATTGAATGTAGTTTGTAGATAATTATGATCTTTTCACTATTTGATTTTGCTTTGTTTGGCTTTTTAATGATAATTATGAAAAATCAGACTGACTTTCAAGGTACATCAATTTGTCAAAATAATGGCACTGTACATAGGTACAGTAAATAGAACGGTGCAAGAATTTAATAATTGAGAAAGGTTCAACAATTACACTATAGCTGGTTAAACCATGGCCAAATATCTCAGTGTTTGCACTCACAGCCCCTTATTAACGCTACTGTCATACACCCATGGGTGCCGAATGTAATACTTCTGCAGAACTGCTTACCAGCCGTCATAATGATACAAGGGAATAATTATCTGTGGTTTTGTTATTGTGTCTGGAGATGTAGAGTTTGCATGATGCGCAGTGATAATAACGGTCTAGTTTTCAGACAACGGGAGATCGGCGATGTCCAACACTTCAGATTGAGACTCAGAAAGCGGATAGTTGATTACCTGCAGATCGATCTGCAAAGAATTCCACGCCGAAAGTTCACACCGAAAGTAAAACGCCTGCGCTGGCTTTTATCATCTACAGCCCTTTTAACAAACTGTTTAAGTTCTGTTTGTAATGTTTCCCGGTTCTTGACATGTTTAACATGGATACAGCTTGTTTGGTTTTCTTTCAAATACTGCGACCGAGCAAGAATTTGTTCCACAGTGTTAAATTGAGACAACTTCTCTTTTGTCAACTGTAAGTTCTTGCAAACGACATAAAAGAATTTAATTTTGAATGATAGAGATTGAATGACAACCGCATCTAGTCTATGTGCGGTTTAATCATGTGCAAAATAAAAAATAGGCTAACTCGATTCGGTTATTGTTGCCTCCATTAAACAAACCAAATGGAGCCAAGAAACCACAACATTTCGGCCGCACTGCTGCAGTAAAAAAAGCCTGCGTATGGGATAAAGTCAGAGTCAGCCAAATATTCGGGCTTTTTTCCGGGAGATAATGGGCTTTTTTCTGATTCCAGATATCAGGGAATAGTTTATCATAATTCAATTTAAAAATGTTCTTGTTCTTGTAGAGAGAACATATCTGTTTCACAAGGATAATGTTATTTTCCAAATTACCCCTCGTTTTCTACTTGTCCGCGGACGAGTAGATTGCAAAAAGCCACTTGTCCGACGTCAGATTTACCCGAGTCGGACGAGTCGGACGTAGGAATTCCACACCCCTGATAAGCAGACATCCACGTGGATTTCCAGGGATCAAGCTAGCCCAGAAATTTAGGGAGAAGTGACTTCTCCCTCCTGAGAATTTAGGGAGAAGTTTTGTGGAGCAAGGGAGAAGTTTTTTCGCTAACCGTAATTCTTTGCCACAACAAAATTTTAGCCTGGCTCGAATTGAACGCGGTTTATCTTCCATGGAATAGAAAACATTGTAAGATAAGACGATATTGTTGATTACTATCATTTTCTTTTTTTCCACAATGTTTTCAAAGACCTTCTTCCTCTAATGCTTAAAAGTTGTGACTGTGTTAATGGGAGAAGGAAATCGATGTGTATATTGAGATAGATAACTTGCTTTATTTTTCTTAAAAACATGCTGCAGGTACTCATTTAAACTGCCTAAGGCTGTTACAATAAGTACATCAATTTCTGTGGAAAAATTAAAAAAAAGTTTTTATTTTTTTAAATTGGATTCCTATCTTTCACAATGATTTACCCAGTCGATTTTCTACCATTGCATCACTCCTTTTATTCTAAAGAAACACAAAGGATGATTTATTTTTTTTATTTTCCAACATATTAGGGCTCTCGAGTGTCCGTATTCCGTGATGAAAAGGAAACAACTTGATGTAGGTAATTAAGAATTGAGACCAGAATATGAGCTAGAAATTACTTGCCTTCAAAAAACAATCATCTCTGGTCACTTTCATATCAAAAGAATAACTTAGATAACTGTTTTCATGTTCAATGTGCATAAATAATAAAGAACATACCATAGGCCCGGTAGCTCAGTAGGCCTAGTATTTACGGCAGAAAGTCGATCTTTGTAGTTTTATTTAGAAGGAACACGACTCAAATCAAGAAAAAAATACGTAGATTTCTTTAACATGTGATAATTAGTTTATTTTCTGATTTCTGACGTATTTGTCTCGTATTTGTCATCGGTGTAAGGACACTCACGGAATAAGGACACTCGACGATATATAATCGTCTTGAACTTGGTTGTTGTTGTTATGCTAGAGATAGTCTCGGTTTCGTTGTAATCATCGGTTAACAAACAAACGACGAGAAAAAAGTTACCAGTCGTCAATTTAATCCTAAAGTGTCATCGATCAAAGTTACCTAGCACATTCGGTTCAGCACATTCTCGTACACTTATGAAGCGACGATACTCAAAAACGCCAACATTTTCCTTTGATAAGATTTCCTAATTTTAGCTGCCTCCCGACAGTAACAGGTGTACTAGTCTAAATCTTGGCAGTGTCCCAAACAAAATAAACTGACCAGTTGGCTAACAGGTTCAGTAAGCGTGACCTTGAGTCTGTTTTGCCAAGGTTTTACATTGCATGCATGCATACATGTCGGAATATGGTGATGAATCGAATGTAGAGATCGCCATGCCGTCATCTCCATCAGTCTGACGTAATTTTCACGCCATATTTACCGAGAACCAATCAGGAATCAAGAACGAAATTTTGTCTCCGCCCATAATTTGTAAAGCCACGCCTTGTTTCTTATTATGTCACAATCTTTAACTACCTTTACACGGCGTGTATATAGCGACGACCACCCGGTGTGACCTACTCTAATTATCGATTTTCATACATGGCAATGGATTACATAATAATAGTTAATTGATCATGAATGAAAAGTGATTGTAAAGTTTGGACAGGTCAGGCAGGCACCCTTTTTTTTTAATCACTTTCATACACGGAACTGAACTAGCATTGTGTTTCTTTTCGTCCAAAATTTTAGGGCGAAGTTTATTTCGCCTGCCTGTCGAAAAAAGGCGAAGTCAAGCGTGTTTCGGCGACATCTTCGCCCGAATCACCTTGATTCTTGAACCTTGATTTCTATGTT
Organism: Tridacna crocea; assembly: GCA_943736015.1. Lineage (NCBI taxonomy): Eukaryota > Metazoa > Mollusca > Bivalvia > Cardiida > Cardiidae > Tridacna > Tridacna crocea. Next base: position 57,963,460 of record OX031064.1, on the reverse strand, counting down.
TAACTTCTATAGATACGACCTTGTTCTGTTTTTTTTTTCCTAAAAGATGAAATGCTACAAGCAATTTCATTCGTTGCAGCTAGAGCTGGCTGAATCCAATGAAAAAGCATATCAGGGGAATGTAAAAATCAAGCTCGATCCGCCAAGGGTAGAGTAGCGTAGTGAATCGTTAGCCTTGGCTTGCGAAGATGGTTAAAATATTGGTAACCAGCATTAACCCACCTTTCAAACAATGTTTTTGAAAGTCTTCAGCTCTTCAGTGAAGAGTTATAGTAGGTAAGAATTGTTGCTACATGGATTTTTATCTTTCCGCATTTTAAACTTACATTACAACTTGACAGAAGTGTAATATATGAAACAGATCAACAGAAAACAGACCTTGCTCCATTTACATAATTTTTCAACCCTGTCTCTTTCACCGAAGCGTACTTTGCCCCCTCTAACTCTATGCCAAACAATTTCACGTCTTTAACCCATTACCACACAATCCCTACTTTTGACGCCCCTGAGAAAGAAGCCTTTTTGAAAACACTATGGGAAAAGGAGAAAATGCTGGTAACCAGCATTTTCTCCTTTTCCCACAGTGTTTTCTACTGTTCTACTGTTCCCAGTACAAATTTCAATTTTTCAGTCACTTTTATTTTGTCGTCTGCAAATGCTATCAATTTGGATCAGTCCATAGTTTAGTTGTTTGGTAAAGAAGTTTAACCCATTACCACACAATCCCGACTTTTGAAGACCCTTAGAAAGAATCCTTTACAAAACAATGTGGGAAAAGGAGAAAATGCTGATAGAAAACAATGTTTTCTATCATTTACAAAACAAATTTCAGATTTTTATTCAATTTTTTGTCCTCTGCAAATGCTTTCAATATGGACAAACCTAAAATTTTGTTGTATGGTAATGAGCTAAATGACCCCAAAGGAAATAGACTATGTATATATTGTGGAAAAAGGAAATAATGGTAACCACCATTTTCTCTTTTGCCAACCATGTTTTCTACCCTAAGAAAAATTTCACAAAATATGCAGAATTTCATTTGTCATCTGCAAACATTTCAAACTGTCAGTCTAAAATTTTGTTGCTTGTTAAAGTATTAATAATTTACCATACAATAAAATTAAACATGGGATTCACAAAGCAGGGACTTGTAACTAAAATGGCTCCAAATCCAGAATGCCTGCAGATATCAGAATTTTAAAAGTAGCACGCACAACTACCCATAATATAGATTCATTGTTGTAAGTTTGAACTTATTCTGATCACAAGTACCAAACTAAATGCTGTTAACCCATTCCCACACAATCCCTATCTTTAACGACCCTGAGAAAGAAGCCTTTAGAAGACATTGTGGGAAAAAGAGAAAATGCTGGTTACCGGAATTTTCTCCTTTTCCCACAATGTTTTCTACCCTTCACAGAACAAATTTCAAATCTATTTTGTCGTCTGCAAATGCTTTTCATTTGGACAAGACTAAAATATGCCATTTGATAATGAGTTAACCCATTACCAAACGACAGTATTTTAGACTGGTCCAAATTGAAAGCATTTGCAGACGACAAAATAGAAGTGATGGAAAATTTGAAATTTGTTTTGTGAAGGGTAGGAAACATTGTGGGAAAAGGAGAAAATGCTGGTTACCAGCATTTTCTCCTTTTCCCACAATGTTTTCTAAAGGCATCTTTCTCAGGGGCATCAAAAGTAGGGATTTTGTGGTAATGGGTTAAAATGACGATTAAAGGGAAATGACTCAAAGACAGCAAAAGGTAGAGTTACAATTCTTCCACACTGTACTTCCAAATACTGCAAACAAACAAGCATACCATAATATTTCAAGTCACTGCTACTTAAGATGACAAATTTATGCTCCGGACAAGCAAGAATTGCTACAAAGTGAAGGTCAAAGGGAGAATAACTTAAAATTCATGCTAGGATGTGTTATGGTTATTGTGCACTCAACTCTTTAATTTTTCAACAATCATGCATACCAAATTTGAAGATGTTTAGACTAGAGATAACAAAGTTATATTCATGACAAGCAGAAAATGCTGTAAAAAATAACAATCAAAGGGAAACAACTAAAAGACAGCACAAGCTAGAGTTACAGTTCTTTCTTTTTTTTTTCTGTATTGTTGCAACAAATACAAATGCCAAGTTTCAAGTCATTCGGACAGGAAATGACAAAGATATACTCTGGACAAAGAACTACACCCTGCCCGCCTGCCTGCCTGCCCACCTGGACGCATACGCCATGAATGATCCCCTAATACATCCTGTCTTAATGGGCATATCAAAATTACTCAAAAAGAAAACTATTGCACACAAAAAAATATGGTCTGTTAGAAGAACCCAATACTGCTCAGGAGCATTATAATGAAGTACATAATACAAAGGGAGATAAATGCTACATTACAAAATTCTACCTGTTACTAAACACTCCAGCATTTTCTTCACTTCCCACATAGTTTTAACCCTTTACCAAACCATCCCTGGTTTTTACAAGCCTGAGATAGAAGCCTTTAGAAAACATTGTGGGAAAAGGAGAAATGCTGGTAACCAGCATTTTTCTCCTTTTCCTACAATTTTTTCTACCCTGCTGGACACGAATTTCAGTTTTTGAGTAACGTTTATTTTGTTCCCTGCAAGTGCTTTCAACTTGGACCAGTCTAAAATTTTGTCATTTAAAGGGTTAAGATGCATTTTCCTCAGGTTGGTTAACCCTTTACAACACAATGACAACTTTTAATGACAATGGGAAAGAAGCTTTTTGAAAACATTGTGGGAATAGGAGAAATGCTGGTAACCAGCATTTTCTCCTTTTAACCCTTTACTCCACAGATACTCATTTCTACGCATTGCTTGTAGAAGCCTTTGGAAAACATTGTGGCAAAAGGTGAAATTGCTTTTCACAAGCAATTTCACCTTTTGCCACAATGTTTTCTATGCTATCAAAAAGTGTCATATACACATAAAAAACTGCTTCATCCTTGCTGTTATTTAGGGTCAATTAGAGATACCATAGAAATGCCTTATGGGGGCACCTTTTCCATTCCTTAGAAAGCAAGTCTCATCTTTTCAGTCATGTATCACTTTGTCATCTTTCAGTTTTAGAAAGTCCATAATTTGGTATTATGGAAGCAGTCGATTTTAACCCTTTACAACATAAGGCATTTCTATGGTATCTCTAACTGACTCTTAATAACAGCAAGGATGAAGCTGTTTCTTACGTGTATGTGACGCCTTTTGATAGCATAGAAAACATTGTGACAAAAGGTGAAATTGCTCATCACGAGCAATTTCACCTTTTGCCACAATGTTTTCCAAAGGCTCCTACAGGCAATGCATAGAAATGAGTATCTATGGAGTAAAGGGTTAATGGATTGATGGTATTCAGTTTTGAAATGGTATAAATCATTCTTAGAAAAGGCGGTAAAACTTTTCTAATTTCTTAACAATGTCATCAAAAGAATTCCTCTTCTGTGAAATTAAATCAGGTAATCGTTTAGCATAAGGGTAAACAGGTGAAAAAAAAAAATCTGCAATACAGGTAAACATCAAAGAGATTGCCTGCACCCCTTCAACATCCTGGAAACCCTTCTTCTGCCTTTACAGTTAGCAGAATAACAAAAACAGAGTATTCCATACATTTCGAATCAAGCTTTTTAACCCTTTACTAAACAATCCCTGGTTTTTTACAACTCTAGATAAAAACCTTTTGAAAACATTGTGGGAAACCCTAGATAGAAACCTTTTGAAAATATTGTGGGAAAAGGAGAAAATGCTGGTAACCAGCATTTTCTCCTTTTCCCACAATGTTTTCTACCCTTCACAAAACAAATTTACTCCTGATCCTGAAATGTTTTCAGAAGACTCGGGACTGTGTAGTAAAGGGTTAAGGAAGAATTAAAAAAAAAAGTCAAATACAGCAAGTTATATTCATACTTGGCTGCCTTATCCACTAACCCCACCTATGTCTGACAAATCTTTCTTGTTGCAGACAAGAAAGTAATACCCAAACCCTTTTTACTGTCAAAACAGAACGCATTAACTCAAAATTTCAAAGATCAATTCTTTACTTTTTAACACCACTATTTTCATTGATAAGTTGTACATACATGTTTCTGTGGCACAATGCATTTACAACTTTTCATATCATACATACATACATACATACATACATACATACATACATACGTACATACGTACATATATACATACATATCTTTATTGCGTTGAATATCTACATATTCATAGCATTAAGATTAATATAACATATAATACACAAAGTATGTAGGACATGGAACATTTGAATGATAGAAAAATAGGAGAAATAAATGTTAACAGAGAAGGGATATGTTGCTAACTGTTTCTGAATAAAGCGAGGGTAGGTGGCACTGGGATTAATCTGCATGTACATGCATGCATGCACTGATTACAGTCCACACTCCAATCTACTTCCGATAAATGAGCAGGGAGATAGTACTGGGATCCGTTCTGCATGTACATGCATACCGATCACAGCCCACACTTCCTATCAATAACAATACTATGGCTTACTGGTACTTGGCTTCTGTTCAATGGAGTTGCAAGAACAGAGAAGGTAACTGTACCAAACAAGACAATATTTTAGACATTTAAATTTATTTCATTTGAATGCCTGCCTTCCAACACCTTTTTAACCCTTTCCCGAACTATCCCTGGTTTTTACGGTGCTAGGAAAGAGGAGTTTTGAAAAAACTGTAAGAAAAGGAGAAATTGCTCGTAACAAGCAATTTCTCCTTTTCCCTTTCAGTGTTTTTCTTACCCTTTTTGAGTACTTTCTGCCATTTACTCTAAATCTAAAATTGTCGTCTGCAAACTCTTTTGGTTTGGAAAAGTCCAAAATCTGCCGTTTGGGAAAGGGTTAATTATTTCAGCTATATCACTAGCTTTTCTGCAGCTTCTTTTACCAGTTATTTGTACAATATTCATAGGCTGTTTTCCCACATTTCCATTATCAAAACTATGAACAGAAGCGAGGGAGGAACCATCTCAACTGAAAATGCTTGCAGACAAAAAATTCAACAGGACTCAAATAGTAGGATTTCCACTTATTTTTCTGAAATGACAGAATAAGCATTGTGGGAAATGCAATCATTTTGTCAATAGCGCCTACTTTATTAATGTCTATGAGATAAAAAACATTGTGGGAAAAAAGGAGGAAAAGCTGATAACCAGCTTTCTCCTTTTCCCTAAATGTTTTCAAAAGCCTCCCTCTTCAGGTTCATTAAAACTTAGAATTGTGTGATAAAGGAGCGAAGGGTAAGCACTTGAGATTACAATATAGACAAGAGTGTATACAGTGTATAAAAATGTACATGTCTCCTCGTCTATGTGGGATGAAAATGCCATTATCGCTTCAGTAAGCTTGCCGTATAACCTTTACATGTGACTGCGACATAGTTACAATTCTTTGTCTCGTAGTAATCTTTGTTGTCAGGAAGTTTTGGGAAAATAATTTCTCTGTATTCCCATAATTCTGAGGTTGTTCCCTTCTTTATACAAAGATGAAATACTGTAAATACGCTAGGAACATTTGCTGCCATCATGGATTAACCCTTTACTCCATAGATACTCATTTCTACGCATTGCTTGTAGGAACCTATGGAAAACATTGTGGCAAAAGGTGAAATTGCTCGTGACGAGCAATTTCACCTTTTGCCACAATGTTTTCTACACTATCAAAAGGTGTCACATTCACTTAAGAAAGGGTTTCATCCTTGCTGTTATTTAGGGTCAATTAGAGATACCAAAGAAATGCCATATGGGGTAAAGGGTTAACTCTTTACCAAACAACCAAATTTTGGACTAGTCTAAACCGAAAGCATTTACAGAAGATAAAATTAATGCAAATCAAAAATTGAAATTTAATTTGGGAAGGGTAGAAAGCATTATGGGAAAAGGAGAAAATGCTGGTTACCAGCATTTTATCCTTTTCCCACAATGTTTTCAAATGGCTTCTTTTTCAGGGTCGTCAAAAGTCGGGATTGTGTAGTACAGAGTTAACACTTTACCACACAATCTCTACTTTTGACGACCCTGAGAAAGAAGCCTTTAGAAAACAGAGTGGGAAAGGGAGAAAATGCTGGTAAACAGCATTTTCTCCTTTTCACACAATATTTTCTACCCTTTACGAAACAAATTTCAAATTTTCTGTCACTTATACTTTGTCATCTGCAAATGCTTTCAATTTGGACGAGCCAAAACTTTTGCCGTACAGTAATGATTCAATAAGAATTGCTGTTTGAATCACAAGTGGAATTTCAAAACAAATTTTCAAAAGTAATTTTTTCCTGATGACATTTAACCCTTTGCCATACATCTTGACTTTTTAACAACCGTGAGAAAGAAAGCTTTTGGAAACCTTATGAGAAAGGAGAAAATGCTGGTGCCTAACCTACATTTTCTCCTTTTTACACAAATGAATGCTTTCTACCCAATAAAGGACAAATTTTTGTCATTTTGGCCACAATTAATCTGTCATCTGTAAATGCTTTCAGTTAGAACCAGATTCAATTTTACAAGATTCAATTCTCTACCAAATGACAAAATTTTTAAAATGTGTCTTGAATCTTGGAGTTTATTTCACCAACGCTGGTTTTCAACATCCTTTTCCCTGGTTCGTATCAAACCCTCAGTCATTCAGGATTGTTTGGTATAAAGTTATAAACTTAATCCTTTATGTTACCACACAACAAAATTTTAGAGATGTCCAAACTGAAAGCATTAATTTTGCAGATGACAATTTCAATGTGGCTCAATGATGCAATTTTGTTTGATAGGCTAAAAACATTGTAGGAAAAGGAGAAATGCTGGTTACCAGCATATTCTCCTGTTTCCACAATTTTTTCTATAAGGCCTCTTTCTCAGGGTCATCAAAAGTAGGGATTGTGTTGTAATGGGTTAAATCATTACCAAACGACAAAATTTGTGGCTTGTCCAAACTGAAAGCATTTGCAGATGATAAAATAAGTGACAGAAAATATGAAATTTGTTTTGTGAAGGGTAGAAAACCTTGTGGGCAAAGTGCAGATGATAAAATAAGTGACAGAAAATATGAAATTTGTTTTGTGAAGGGTAGAAAACCTTGTGGGCAAAGGAGAAAATGCTGGTTACCAGCATTTTCTCCTTTGCCCACAAAGTTTTCTAAAGGCTTCTTTCTCAGGGTCGTCAAAAGTAGGGATTGTGTTGTAATGGGTTAAAGGAAAAAGGTCGGACAGATAATGAATATCTCATGACAATAATATGCATATTTCTAGTTTTGTGTTTATTTCTTTAAAACAGAATTACATAAGCATGACTGCCTGATAAATTTACCCTTTACCAGACAACAGCATTTAAACTCTACCACAGAAGAAAATTTTAGACTGGTCCAAATTGAAAGCATTTGCAGACGACAAAATAAATGTGACCAAAAAATGGAACTTTGTTCTGGGAAGGGTAGAAAACACTGTGGGAAAAGGAGAAAATACTGGTTACCAGCATTTTCTCCTTTTCCCATAGTGTTTTCAAAAGGCTTCTTTCTCAGGGGCATCAAAAGAAGGGATTGTGTGGTAATAGGTTAACTCCTTCTTCTTTACAAATAACAAAGTTTAATATTTTGATTGTTTGTATGATCTTTAACACCATTTTCAACATTTTTTCAGATATAATTATCACAGTGGCCAGTGGACCTAAACATGCTTTCCTGGAGTTTCTTTGACTAGTACTCTGCACAAAATTCCTTCAAAGCCATCGGCTGATTTCCAAAATAACCATCGTCAAAGTAATGGTCAGTGTTGAGAGAGGAATGAATCCTGTTGCAAAGACTATCATCAAACCTTAGAAAGAAATTGGCCAAGCCAGGGATGGAACCAGTGACCTAATGTTCTCAAGTTATCCCATTACCACACAATCCCTACTTTTGACGCCCCTGAGAAGGAAGCCTTTAGAAAACATTGTGGGAAAAGGAGAAAATGCTGGTAACCAGCATTTTCTCCTTTTCCCACAATGTTTTCTACCCTTCACAATGCAAATTTCAAATTTTCAGTCACTTTCATTTTGTCGTCTGAAAATGCTTTCAATTTGGACCAGCCTAAAATATTGTTGTTTGGTAATGAGTTATGCACGCTACCAACTTAACTACCTGCACACAGTTTTAACCCTTTACCCCATAAGGTATTTCTATGGTACCTCTAATTGAACCTTAATAACAGCAAAGGATGAAGCTGTTTTCTATGTGTATAAGATACCTTCTGATAGCATAGAAAACATTGTGGCAAAAGGTGAAATTGCTCGTTACGAGCAATTTCACCTTTTGCCACAATGTTTTCCAAAGGCTCCTACAAGCAATGCGTAGATGAGTATCTATGGAGAAATGGGTTAACATTTTACCTTGTCCTAATTGAGAGCATTATATGATGCAGAAGTCATTTGTGGTCCAAATATTGGCCTTGGCCTCGAGTAGAATGAAAACATTGTGGAAAAGGTCATTTTTTTCCTTGGGTTCTTGAAACTCCTAGATCTGCTTCCGTCAACCATTACTAAGGACATTTTTAGTCTTACTTTACAGAATTTTCCAATTTTGAAAGAAAAAATCTCTGATTTGACAAACCGTATTGGCTAATAGGGCTAACGGCCTGAAAAATGACTTCCACGGTATTTTTACTATGGCAGCATTAATATCACGATGCTGTCACTATCGAGACAACCATATTGTGATGCATCCCGATACTATTGGGTTATATAACACCTTCCTTAACCCTTTAACACGCAATCCCTACTTCTGACGACCCTCGGAAAGAGACCTTTTGAAAACACTGTAGGAAAAGGAGAAAATGCTGGTAACCATCATTTTCTCCTTTTCCCACGGTGTTTTCAACTCTTTCCAGAAAAAATTTCAATTTTTCAGTCACCTTTATTTTTTCGTCTGCAAATGCTTTCAATTTGAACCAGTCTAAAATTTTGTCGTGTGGAAAAGAGTTAATACCTGGGCTCTGGCAGTTCGCGGGGCTGACAACAAATGTCGGATGTTTACTATGCAAAGTTGTCATCATGTTCCCATCGTGCTTCAGTATCATATAACATAATCTACATGCTGCTTGCTTTTTATAAGCAGTCTCTCCCTCTTTAAATCTTTATCACACGAGAAAATTTTACACTGGTCCAAATTGAAAGCATTTGCAGACGACAAAAAAAAGTGACTGAAAAATAGAAATTTGTTCTGGGAAGGGTAGAAAACACTCTGGGAAAAGGAGAAAATGCTGGTTACCAACATTTTCTTCTTTTCCCACAGTGTTTTCAAAAGTCTTCTTTCTCAGGGGCGTCAAAAGTAGGGATTGCGTGGTAATGGGTTAAGAAATCCAAAATGGGCTCAAAAATTGACCTTTCCAACTTCACAATCTCAAAAATTGGCAGCCAACACAGACAACATAACCATGTACAGTCCGCTCCACATATTACGAGATCGGTTTCAACGAGATTCCACTTATAACGTAAATCTTGCTGAGTCCCAGCAGAATCCCTTCTTTTTTTCTTTTATTTTATATCGCGTAGAACGAGATCGGTTACGGCGAGATATCGACTACAACGTAAAAATAGTCAAGGCCCCCAACGTAAATTTCCCAAATTACAACGAGGTCTATTGATAAAATACGTCATCTGCATTAGTTTGTCACCATGCAAGGCAATTATCGAATAATTATCGGATAAACTTTCTAACATTAAACTATTGTCGCGTTTTGGATATGTTTGCGCCACGGGCTAAATTGATCCGTAGGTGATTAAATGTTATCACACATTTTTTTAGCAGTTTATACATGTAGCTTATGACTGACCAGTTCTGATGGATGAAATGAAAACTTTACGCCGGTTCTTTGAGTGTGAGTCAGACATTGATCAGAGCACATTTTCAAACTTAGCGAGTATTGAACAATTACTGGAGGATAAAATCAAAAACAAAAAAGGCTATCTAACATAAAAGCATTCTTCAAATAAATGCATATTTAATTTTTAAAATGCTAACATTCGTGTAAATATCTCGTAAATACATATAATACATTGTACAGTAAATCGACAGAGTTATCTGTCTTTGTATACTCTTCAGAAAGAAGGTAATTAGCTACTTCCGGTGTAAACGAAAGTAAACAGTATGAAAGTCTGTATCCTTACGTATCTTTACGATGTTTGATTTCCGATTTGGTTATAACGAGACCCGGTTACAACGAGATAATACTTCTTGTCCCCGCGATCTCGCTGTATCCGGAGTGCACTGTATATAGTTGCGCTCGATTAGTAAGTACGAACAAGTCTTACAAAATCAATCATGGACAACAAATAACATTTTCAGTCATCTGCTGATTATTCCAGCTATTGAGTATGTAAATATGAAAATTAACTCAAATTTAAGACAATGGTTAACAAACATGAAAAAGATAAGAGAATATTAAAATGTCTTCTCGAACATATGGAATCGATTTTTAATGTCCAAACGGCATATACTAAAGACTGAAATCGAGCATGCCTTATAGTAACAATGGAAGTACTCCGCTTTAAATCAGTCTTTATTCACTATTTTATTCTTTCAAAAAGATCCCCAAACAGCAGATTAGATCAAGCTAACATGCTAAAAATTATTTCTAGTGCTGACTATCGAAACTATTGACTGTTGAACAAAATATCGGTGATTGTTATCGATATCAGACACAATATAAAGAAATTTGGTAGCCCTAGGACTTACGGTTTTGAAGAAGAAGACCTTTCAATATTTTCAATATTTTTCAGTTTTTTGTTAACGTGGCAATTTGAGGGGCAAAGACATAGCACAGACAGACGGACTGACAAGACAGTCCGACAGACACACCATGAACACTTGGTCATGACATTAGCTCAATGGCCCTTTTCTCCTATTTTCAAAGAATGTTTCTATATAGCTCATGAAATTAGAAAAGATATACCAAAAAAATTAACATACAATCCCAAGTTCTGACAACCATGAGAAAGAGGACTTTTGAAAATATTGTGAAAAACAGAAAAATTACCTAGATACACTCCTTTTTCTTTCTTTCCATATAACCTGTTCTTTTGGCCTTTCAGAGGCGACTTCAAGAGACTGATCTAGATCAAATTTTATGTCCACTAAAATCAGTAACATCGAAAATCTTGAAAGTTTCTCATTGTGGTAAAAAGTCTTACAAGGCTAACTTCGAGCCTTTAGTAAGACTGAGACCAACATAATATACTAGTCTTATTCTACATTTACAACCAGGGCCCGTATTCACCAACCATTCTAAAGAACATTCTTTGTCTTATTCTCCAGAATTTTCAACATTTGTAAGTAACACAACTTCTGATTGGCTAAACCGAATGGTTTAGCCAATCAGAAGTTGTGTTACTTACAAAATAAGAAAACCTTGGAGAATAAGAGTAAGAATATTCTCAAGAATGGTTGGTGAATATGGACTCGGGTATCTGATTAGCTAATATCTTCTATCTTAGTCAATCAGATGGCAATGTCAACACTGCATTTCTATTGAAGATAAAAGATAACTAAAATCTATAACAGCCCGAGATCCTCATGTATATATTGTAGTAAATTCCAGGCTAGTCTGTCTGCAAGTTTATACAATCCATCTCTATATTGATTAACTCTTTACCAAACGAGAAAATTTTAGACTGGTCCAAATTGAAAGCATTTGCAGACCACAAAATAAAAGTAACTAAAAATTTGGAATTTCTTTTGGGAACGGAAGAAAACATGGTGGGAAAAGGAGAAAATGCTGGTTACCAGCATTTTCTCTTTTTCCCACAATATTTTCAAAAGGTGTCTTTCTCAGTCGTAAAAAGTCAAGATTTTATGGTAAAGAACCAACTCTTTACCTCAAAATCCTGAGTTTAACTCTACCAAACAACAAAATTTTAGACTAATCCGTACTGAAAGCACTTGCAGACGACAATAAATGTAACTCAAAAAAATTTAAATTTGTTTCCAGCAGGGTAAAGGAGAAAATGCTGGTTACTAGCATTTTCTCCTTTTTCCATACTGTTTTCAAAAGACTTTATCTCAGGGTTGTAAAAACCAGGGATTGTTTGGTAAAGGGTTCATGACCTTCTACCTTAACCCTTAACCTACTTACCAAAGTTAACTCTTTACCATACAATCCTGACTCTTTGAAAACATTGTGGGAAAAGGAGAAAATGCTGCTTACCAGCATTTTCTCCTTTCCCCACAGTGTTTTCTACACTTTCCAAATCAAGTTTCAATTTTTGATTCAAGTTTATTTCGTTGTCTGCAAATGCTTTCAATTTGGACTAGTCCAAACTTTAATCATTTGGTAAAGAGTTAAATCCTCAAAATTGAAGGCTGTTGAAGAAAACAAAGCACCCAATGCTCAAACAACAGGACTAGTCCTGTCTATAGAAGACAGAGTTTGTAATGAGAAATTACTGGTAGGTAACATTTTCTCCTTTTCTCTCAATATTTTCAAATGCCTTTCCCACGGCGGCTTTGTAAAGGGGAAAGCTGTAGCAGACAACAACGAAAGGTTTGACTAAAATGATAGGAACTGTCTTAGTAAAGGATAGAAAATATTGAAGGCAAAGAAAAAGTTGCTGAAAACTATTATTTTTCTTATTCTTTTCCAGCCATACTGATTAGGTCATCTGTTACAGTTTTATAACTACAAAAGTCCTCTGGGAAAGAAAGTAAACTCACAATTCTAGCTTTTAACTCTTTACCAAACGACAAAATTTTAGGCTGGTCCAAATTGACAGTAAAATAAATGTGACTAAAAAATGGAAATTTGTTTTGGGAACTAAGGGTAGAAATTATTGTGGGAAAAGGAGATAATGCTGGTTACCAGCATTTTCTCCTTTTTTCACAATGTTTTCAGAGGGCTTCTCCCTCAGGGCCATTAAAATTTGGTACCGTGGCAGAGTTAAGGGCCCTGAGAAAAAAAAAGCCTTCTGAAAACAATGTGGGAAAAGGACAAAGTGTTAGTTACCAGCATTTAATTTAAACAAGAGGGCCAAGATGGCCCTGGATCGCTCACCTGAATTTTTGAGATGACCATAGTCTATTTTTTTTTTTCCTTTTTTAGCGTTGAAACATTGGAACCAAATTTATAATTTTGCCAAGCAGTTTTGAAAAGGTCACCTGTAAAAGTCATTTCGAAATCTGACCATCAGTTTCAAAAAGAAGAATTTTTAAGAATTCTTCATTTCTGTATAAGAGCAAGTAACCCCCATCCACGAGAGCCATGTTTCTTGATGGATCAAAATTTACGAACAAGTTTTGAAAAGGGTCACCCAAGGAACATCTCTCTGAAATTATTTCAAAATCTGACCAGGGGTTTCAGAGAAAGAAAATTTTAAAGAATTTCATCATGTCCGTATAGTGCAAGTAGCCCCCATTCACAAGAGCCATGTTTCTTAACGGATCAAAATTATATGTACAGCTTTTGGAAAGGGTCACCAAAGGAACATCTCTGTCGGATTATTTTAAAATCTGACCACGGGTTTCAGAGAAGAAGAATTTTCAAGAATTTCTTCATTTCCATCTAGTGCAAGTAGCCCCCATTCACTAGAGCCATGTTTCTTGGCCAATCAAAATTTCGCGAACAATTTTAGGAAAGGGTCACCCAAGGAATATCTCTGTGAAATTATTTCAAAATCTGGCCAGCGGTTTCAGAGAAGAAGAATTTTTAAGAATTTCTTCATTTCTGTATAGTGCAAGAAGCCCCCATTCACCAGAGCCATGTTTCTTGACGGATCAAAATTTCACAAACAATTTTTAAAAAGGGTCACCCAAGGAACATCTGTGTGAAATTATTTTAAAATCTGGCCAGCGGTTTCAGAGAAGAAGAATTTTTAAGAATTTCTTCATTTCTGTATAGTGCAAGTAGCCCCCATTCACCAGAGCCATGTTTCTCGACCAATCAAAATTTCGCGAACAGTTTTTGAAAAGGACACCCAATGAACATCTCTGTGAAATTATTTCAAAATCTGACCAGCGGTTTCAGAGAAGAAGATTTTTTAAGAATTCCTTCATTGCTGTACAGTGCAAGAAGCCCCCATTCACCAGAGCCACATTTTTTGACCAATCAAAATTTCACGAACAATTTTTGAAAAGGGTCAACCAAGGAACATATCTGTGAAATTATTTCAAAATCCGACCAGCGGTTTCAGAGGAGAAGATTTTTAAAGAATTCCTTCATTTCTGTATAGTGCAAGAAGCCCCCATTCACCAGAGCCACATTTTTTGACGAATCATAATTTCACGAACAATTTTTGAAAAGGGTCACCCAAGGAACATATCTGTGAAATTATTTTAAAATCCAACCAGCGGTTTCAGAGGAGAAGATTTTTAAAGAATTTGCTAAAAAATTCCATTTGGTTGCCATGGCAACCAGAGTTTTTGATGGAATCAAATTCTGTGAACAATTTTTAAAGAGGACCTCCCAAGGAACATTCCTGCCAAGTTTGGTCCAAATCCGCCCAGCGGTTTAGGAGGAGTTGATGTTTAAAGAATTGTTGACGACGCACGACGGACACCGGGTGATCCTAAAAGCTCCCCTTGAGCACGTTGTGCTCAGGTGAGCTAATAAAAAGCATTTTCAGATGACAATAATTAACCCTTTCTGAAACAACCTCTGAGAATTGGAAGAAAAGCTTTTGAAAACGTTGTGGGAAAAGGAGAAAATGCTAGTATGAACCAGCATTTTCTCCTTTTCCCACAACGTTTTCTTTCCTATCCTATCCTATCAAAGACAGTGATCATCATTTGAGTTACATATAAATTGTAGACTTCAGTGCTTTCAGTTGGGTTCAGTTGGTAAGTTCTCCGAGCGGTAAATGCTTTAGCTGTTTACCCCTTATATCCCTTATGAAGACTCATTTTATCAATACAGGGCTCTTACAGCTAAGGATATGATAGTCTGCTCCATAAAATCAATGACAAAAGCATATATATCCATTCTGAGGACAGTTTCTTCAACCTTTTACCACATGACAAAATTTTACATCTGTCCAGCCTTTCAAAAAGGCCGTTGGAAGCCGTCCGGCCGAAAATAAAAAATGGCAGGACCAATTTCTCGAAAAAAAAAAAATAATAAAATGCGTAATATAAACCTCAAAAAATGCACCAGAATGCACCAGAGAGCGTCTGATTTTCAAATTTCGTCACTCGCCTTACTGGCCGGACCAAATGAAATTTCCTTCCGACGGGCCTGTTCAAAATGACAACAAGAGGGCCAAGATGGCCCTGGATCGCTCACCTGAATTTTTGAGATGACCATAGTCTATTTTTTTTTTTTCTTTTTTAGCGTTGAAACATTGGAACCAAATTTATAGTTTTGCCAAGCAGTTTTCAAAAGGTCACCTGTAAAAGTCATTTCGAAATCTGACCATCAGTTTCAAAAAGAAGAATTTTTAAGAATTCTTCATTTCTGTATAAGAGCAAGTAACCCCCATCCACGAGAGCCATGTTTCTTGATGGATCAAAATTTACGAACAAGTTTTGAAAAGGGTCACCCAAGGAACATCTCTCTGAAATTATTTCAAAATCTGACCAGGGGTTTCAGAGAAAGAAAATTTTAAAGAATTTCATCATGTCCGTATAGTGCAAGTAGCCCCCATTCACAAGAGCCATGTTTCTTGACGGATCAAAATTATATGTACAGCTTTTGGAAAGGGTCACCAAAGGAACATCTCTGTCAGATTATTTTAAAATCTGACCACGGGTTTCAGAGAAGAAGAATTTTCAAGAATTTCTTCATTTCCATCTAGTGCAAGTAGCCCCCATTCACTAGAGCCATGTTTCTTGGCCAATCAAAATTTCGCGAACAATTTTAGAAAAGGGTCACCCAAGAAATATCTCTGTGAAATTATTTCAAAATCTGGCCAGCGGTTTCAGAGAAGAAGAATTTTTAAGAATTTCTTCATTTCTGTATAGTGCAAGAAGCCCCCATTCACCAGAGCCATGTTTCTTGACGGATCAAAATTTCGCAAACAATTTTTAAAAAGGGTCACCCAAGGAACATCTGTGTGAAATTATTTTAAAATCTGGCCAGCGGTTTCAGAGAAGAAGAATTTTTAAGAATTTCTTCATTTCTGTATAGTGCAAGTAGCCCCCATTCACCAGAGCCATGTTTCTCGACCAATCAAAATTTCGCGAACAATTTTTGAAAAGGGTCACCCAATGAACATCTCTGTGAAATTATTTCAAAATCTGACCAGCGGTTTCAGAGAAGAAGATTTTTTAAGAATTCCTTCATTGCTGTACAGTGCAAGAAGCCCCCATTCACCAGAGCCACATTTTTTGACCAATCAAAATTTCACGAACAATTTTTGAAAAGGGTCAACCAAGGAACATATCTGTGAAATTATTTCAAAATCTGACCAGCGGTTTCAGAGAAGAAGATTTTTTAAGAATTCCTTCATTTCTGTATAGTGCAAGAAGCCCCCATTCACCAGAGCCACATTTTTTGACGAATCAAAATTTCACGAACAATTTTTGAAAAGGGTCACCCAAGGAACATATCTGTGAAATTATTTTAAAATCCAACCAGCGGTTTCAGAGGAGAAGATTTTTAAAGAATTTGCTAAAAAATTCCATTTGGTTGCCATGGCAACCAGAGTTTTTGATGGAATCAAATTCTGTGAACAATTTTTAAAGAGGACCTCCCAAGGAACATTCCTGCCAAGTTTGGTCCAAATCCGCCCAGCGGTTTAGGAGGAGTTGATGTTTAAAGAATTGTTGACGACGCACGACGGACGACGCACGACGGACGACGCACGACGGACACCGGGTGATCCTAAAAGCTCCCCTTGAGCACGTTGTGCTCAGGTGAGCTAAAAATGGTGGGGCGTTTGTGAAAGGGTAGACAGAAAACATAAAATGCTACTTACCAGAATATTTTTGTTTTCTCACACAATTCTGATCTAAAGGGTCATTCAACCAAGAGACTATGACAAACTGCCTTCAGTTCTTTCTGTTTGGATGGTATTTAATACTATTTTTTAACATCATTTCAGTCATATCTTGGTGTTAAGTGCACCTAATAATGCTTTCCTGGTGCTCCTTTCCCCATGTCTTGTTTAACTCAAAGGTAAAGTGTATCACTAATTACTTGGAGGCTCTAGGTTCAAGCCTCACTAGCAGAACTGGGTTGATGCCAGGAGTGTCCTTGGGCAAAACACTTCAAAGCCCTAGCCTACTCCAATAAAAACTGAGGACAAACATGAATACATGTATCACTATGTCGGCTTTCACTGTGATATAACTGAAATATTATTGAGAGCAGTGTAAAACACCATTCATTCTGTTCAATCAATCCTTTAACTCATTACCAAATGATAATATTTCAGGCCTGTCCAAATCGAAAGCATTTGCAGACAACAAAATAAAAGTGACTGAAAATTTGAAATTTGTTTTGTGAAGGGTAGAAAACATTGTGGAAAAAGGAGAAAATGCTGGTTACCAGCATTTTCTCCTTTTCCCACAATGTTTTCTAAAGGCTTCTTTCTTAGGGGCGTCAAAAGTTTGGATTGTCTGTTAATGGGTTAACCTATATCTCATACAAAGTTCTTTACAAAGCCATTGGCTGTCTTTCCAAATGACTATTCTCAAAAAAAGATCAGGGGTGAGAGAGAAATGAATTCTGTTGCAATGACTGTCATTAATCCTTGGATAGCAGTCAGACGAATCACCAAAATACCACGGAAACACCGAAACACCCTAATTTTTTCGCTATTAAGTTCAGAATACTGATAAAAGTCCAAATGAATTGTCTTTTTTTGTGAAATTCGACACAAAATTTTAGCCTTGAAAGAACTGAAATCATTTGTAGACGATAATTTCAGTGTGGTTCAAATGGTGCAATTTCTCTATGATGGGGTAGAAAATATAACGGAAAAAAAAATACCAGCATTTTTCTCCTTTTCCCACAATATTTTCGAAAGTCACTCCCAGGGTCGTTTTTTTTTGTCATAACGTTTTAAACTTACCATCAGTCAACAATATTTCATTCAAAAATCACGAAAAAAGACAAATATTTCATACTGTTAAAGTTATCTAAACTCAATAGAACAAATTTGGGATATTTCGGTGATTTGTGGGACTCCTTGGATAGACATTGGCCGACCTGTGGATCAGATCTGTGACCGTCTTGTTTCAAACCCTGTCTAGTACTGACCGAGCAACTGGGCTTGAGACTAAAGGGTATCAAGATTGTGTTAAAAGGAAACAATAGCAAGTTGCATGCCTTGGCTGCATTTGCATTTAGAAACAGACTGGTTTTCATTGAAAATTATAAATCATCAAGCAATTTCATTGAAATATACCCTGCTGAAAAATTTACTTGATCAGGTAACTTTAATTCACTCCCAGTTGTCCATTTTGGATTCAGGGGAATGGTTTAAATATTATTATTGACATAATTATGTGAATGAAACTTTGAAACTGTGAGTAAACAGTAAAGTCTGTTCAATGCTACATGTACATATTTATTTTCTTTTTTGAACCAACTTCACACACTTATTTTGTCTATTATTTTTTGTGAGAAAAAGTTGATGGCCATTATTTTACTTGGGTCAGAGCTAGCACTGTATAATGAATAAACCTTTCATGAAATTAACTGCGAAAAGTTTATATCCATAAATCAATTTTTCATTTTTTTTACAAAAACATCTTCACTTGGCAGTTACAGTACTCGGTAATTAATTTCAATGTGTAGATGCAATGAAAGGTTTCCATTTCTTTACTTGACCAAACCACTATCTCTGATGTCCGACAAAATTCTAAAATCGTAAATTTTGAAAGTCTCTTCAGTCGGCTAATTATATGTAATTTTCCTCTAACAAGCGACTTTATAGTGGCATTTTTGTATTACTGATACATTGTGGAGAAATGATGTTACTAACATGACCTTCAGAGGTTCTTACTTTTCCAATCATTACCCTACGCTAAATATGGATTAAGGGTTCAATACTTGATATCATCAATTATATTATAATTCATTAAGTGACGAAACTAGAGCGTTTATCTTGTTAGGAGCACCAGTTGCCGAATTTTTACAAATTTTAAAGGTATCTCATGTGGAATTTTTGTTTTCAGTATTATTTTGTTCAGACAGTATTTGGAGATCATACCAAGATAAATTTAGAACTAAAGCCTGTATTTCTTAATAATTCAGTAGGCTAATACTGAATTAAGATTATATGATTAACATCTTAGAAGCCTGAAGTATAGTATCTATGTGGAATTAGGATGAATTAGGTGGGGGGGGGGGGGAAGGTATATATATATATATATATATGTATATGGGTGTCTGTGTCTGTGTTTACTTGTCAAAAGGGTGGGATTTTTTTTTCCCCTGTTTGTTCGCCCATCTGTCTCTCTTCTGTTGTTATTGATTGATGGATGAAACCATGTTAACATGTGGGTCTGTGTATATGTATGTATAATTGTATTTATGCAGTTACAATGTATATCTGTCTTTATTAATCTGTAATCTTCAATTATGGAGGAAATAAAGAATTAATTATGAATTAATCATGAAAGGATTAATTATGCTACAGTAATTGGAATATTTTGACAAACACACCTTTCTCGCTCTCTTTGTTAAGAAAATTTTTCTTTTTCCACTAGGTGTGAAAATTTGATTTATTCTGTATTCCTTTTATTAACTCCTTCCATTTATCAAATAGCTAATCTGGCTAAAATTAATGATGATTGTTAGAGCGTTCCCACACAAACAAACATCAATTCAAAACTTCAGTGCAGTTGAATGTAGCAAAATTAATTCTACTTACTTGACAGTTTTCAGTAAAATACAATTTATATATCCTTTATTTTGCTCTTCCTTACAATTTCTACAACATTTATGGTCATGAGGTAGAGTGTCGGCCTCATAACCTAAGGTCCTGAGTTTGATACCCAAGCAAGTGTCAACTTTGGGATTTTTCATTTGCCCACACATTTGGCGCCAGTACTGGTATAGTTCCCAGGAAGCAGAATCGAGAGAGATTAGTCATTGATTCTACGCAGTAGGGGCAATATTTACAAATACGATGTCGCCAGCCAAATGCATAAAGGTGGTAGGGTAAAATCATGTTTAAACATATTTTCAAAATAAGACAACATTCAAGTCATCACATAAAACCTTAAAAATCATTGGAAACAACATAATTCCCAAGCTGTATCACCTAATATACCCCTATCCCTGGTGATTTTACCTGTCGCCAGCGCACCATTGCTGTTTCGAGTATGCACATTATTTTATTTTCACATATGGCAACACAATTCATATATTGTTTCGTTTCTACAAACATTGTATAAGCATAAGAAGAATAAAATATCACCGACAATGGTCGAATGCCTTGGCAATTTTCACAAAGGGGATGTCGCCAAAATCAGACCAGATACGTTACAGCCAAAAGGTGCAAGGAAAAAAGATCGATACAGATGGAATGGGGCCGTAATATGTCAGTAATTTTCAACAATTATATATGCTTGTATTAATATAGAAAATCTGGGTAAGCTGGATCTATAACAAAAATTCCCCAGGGTCATGAATCCTCTCTGCTGACATGTTAAGCTAAAAATAAACAGATACGTTACCAACATTAGTTCTTATTTCGGACGATATGAAATCAATGTAACAACTTAAATGTATGCCTTATAACTTAGGCTGAAAAGTGTAACTATCAATTGCAATTGGGTTGACTAATGTTCAATATTAAGAAAATATGCACTGAAAACCGTTTTTGGAACCAGATACGTGACCCAACCAGATACGTTACTGTGACATTTTAACTCTAATGTTAGGACCGCTTTTTGCACTTTCTTATTAAAGTCATTGCACTCAAACTACGTCATATGCCTCGTTTTCTCTCCTGGAAATGAATTCAATGTTCTCGCCATTTTCTTTGTCATGTAATCAAGTATTATCAAGTGTAATCAACCTTTACATAAAAGGTATGCTGTAATTTTGTCCGTTTTACCAATCATTGACGCATTTAGTCAAGTTTTCTGTTGACTTTAGTAAACGATTATATTTAGCTTATCAGAAAATACAAATTCAGTAATATTTTTCACACATCAGTCTTTATACTTTCCTGTAGAAACAATGGTAACGTATCTGGTCGCGAATGGTAACGTATCTGATCCCGTTGTATTATCTTATTTTTCCAAAAGGTGTGTGCAAACAGTGTAAACCACAGTGCCAACCTGCTCCATGGATCCTTTCACACGTTTGTCAAGCACAATTTATATCACATCGGCATGAAATAGTATTGTGGTGTATGATTGGTAATTACACAGTGTGCATGTCTAAATGTACATATGTATGCCGCAGTAATTCGGCAGGTTCATGCAATACATTTGTGACGAGATCTCCATATCATATACAGATCTAGTTACAACTGCATTGCACCAAGCATGTGATTAGCTTTCATGCCTAATGGTTAAGCATACTACATGTATAACAGTACTACAAATGCATATCATATAATGTCTAATACATCTGATTAACACACTTCCATATGTTTGCAGGTAATGGGAAAAACAAGGTCGAAAATTCACAAAGCCCACTGTTTTAGTTCGAAAATGGTATTCGTTACATATAAAGACTGTTATGAAATGTTTTAAAGTTTACCAGCATTTAATTTTGCCTTGCATAGTTAAAATAACACAGGAAAGGGGGGTCTGGCCATCAAATCCAGTTCAAACTGTTTTAATTTACTGTTTTTTTTTTTAATTTTTCAATAAAGGAACCATCTCAGTTTCTCCATATTTTACTGTTTTTGATACGCTTTAAATTATAGTAAAAGTACATGCATATGTATGTATTTACGATACAAAACATTGCAGGAAAAGACTAATAGTATTTAAATCACTCTCACATTTAAAGATACGTAAAAGAATGTCCACTTAGTTACTCAAATAATTAGTGAAATTATTAATTTTCTTTAATATTTGTATATTGACATATGTTATATATATTGCATGCTTTGTACTATACTTCTATGACCATTAAGCTTATATGCTTAAGAGTCTAAATAAAATTTCTGTTCTGTTCTGTTCTGTATGATAGTAGATAGCTCAACCATGCAATAGTTACCAGATATCTGATCCACGATTTTCTGACCAGATACGTTACTCAGTCAATTTACATGTCAATTTAACAGTGGTGTACATGTATAGTTTGATAAAACACTTCATTTTTGTGGAAAGGATAAGTAAATGTTGTCACGAAAGGAACTGAGGTGCCGCACATCATGGCTTTAATTGACACAATTTAGAAAAATACTTTTGGTTATAACAGATTTTTCTAGATGTCAGCTGCAGTGATTTCGTTCCCATCCTTGTATGACGGGTCTGTTTTGCATTGTCATTATCAAATTGTCCTAAATGGCACTGCAGTATCTCACTGTCAGGTTCACGTATAGCATTTGTGACAAAAACATTGTATGAACATATTGATTTAGTGTTAATAGGGTACGTGTATGGTAACGTATCTGGTTTTCTCAAAATGTACATGTCCTTTTCAAACCCAAAATGTGCAAAACTGACAAGTTAGGAAAGGCGCCCTTGTTTATTTACATGTCAAGGTGGTGTCAAACTGTTATATAATCCCATATAAATGTTGATTCACCATCGTTCATTTTTCAACATTTATGCCTTGAAAAGTTTCCCCTACTGCGTAGAATCAATGTAGTATGAGTTGTAAGAACTTGTTTCTCAATCAATGTAAAATAAATATGTTTAAACTAATTTCTACAACAAACACAACATGCACTGCATGAGAAAACACTTAAGTTTCTTTACTTTATTCATGTCTTTACAACACATGTACAAAAAAAAAAATCATTTTTATCAAATCCATATCTAGATCATAATAACGGTATAAAAGTATAAAGTTGACAACATGATGGTAGACTATAATTATGTTTCACAAAGTGACTATTTACCCAACTGCCATATAAAAAGGATGCCAGCTACGCTTGTGCACTTGTTCTGTGACATCATGTATAAATGACTATTGTCGCATGAGACTGTTCACCTAACAGACTGCGTTTTGGCCCAACCCATTTACACAGTGTACGTAAGAGTCAGATTCTTCGGTGCGGACACGACCGCATCATGTACTGAAAGAAGAAATCGGAAATAGCGGGCACGCAAGTCGTGCCTACAAGACGATATTTCATCAGTTTGGGCACGGCCGTCGGGCACCCGAGTTTTCCTTCATTGAGTACATGACAGTCGGCCTCGCAGTATGAATCTTCTTCAGTGTGTACATGACAGTCAGGTAAATATCATCGGCCTATGTTTTAATGGGGGTAAGAGTTCTCCAGAGAACTCGTACCAAGGGTACAACTTCTCTGGAGAACTTGTACCCTTGAGATTAGCATACGAGTTCTCAAGGGTACGAGTTCTCCCGATACCGAATCAAAGTCCTGTATCAAAATAAATTAATCTTGACAGCTTTGGTATCAGTGGCAGAAGTTTTATTACTTAGACAATTTTTACCAAGGGTGGCCATAAAATTTACATGCATTATTTAATTTCAACTTGCAAGTGTGCATAGGTAAAACAGGCCATTTGCTGGACTGATCATCATACAAATCAGAATATATTGGATATTTTCTTATGTACCAATCATGTAGAAACTATTATCACAGTGATTGAGTTGATGCCAAGTTTAGATGGGAACTCTGGTGGATAATGCAAGAAAAAGGAATTATTGAGATGGCGAGTATGCAAGTCGGTGTTAATTCTTTTATTACAGTTTCCCCGAAAAACACGCCAAGCAAGTGGAAATAACGCAGAAATGTGTCGAAAGTGTTAAACTGTTCAAGCAACGTTAGCACACGTCCAAAATGCTGTCTTACCTTTTGAGTCTGGAGACAAAAGAGTGTCTGTATAATGTCTGTTTCACAGGAAGTGTCAGGCCTTTTTGGTCGGGCTATGTTTGAATGTGCGAAGATCTGTGGAATAATCTTGTGAGTTACCACTTCTACCTGATGAAACTTAATGCTGTAGCAAGAATAAATGTGTCTGTTTTGTGTTCGCGGGACAAAATCAAGCAATTTACGAATTTATCGGGAAATATCGCGTGTTCTCAATTGCATGTGACACTACGAGATTTCTTACTATAACTTTTTTCCCAGACCCAAAAAGTCTAATAAGTTTGTTTTTTACGAATGAAATTCAAGATATTTACTGTTTTTTAAAATTATGAAATGACTTTGCATATTTTGAAAATAATAATATTTCTCAAGAAAAACAAATTTAGATATCAAATATGGCGGACGTCAAAGCTTTGGAGCACCCCACCTTGAAGGTTTTTCCTATAATTTCCGATATTTTTGTGGAAAAAAGAAAATGAAATCGCAGTTTTAAGTTCTCATTTAGCTTGATTTGCTTTTAATACAAGCTGTTGAAATATTTGCCTTTTCATTGAGATACGCAGCTATCTATACTGATTAATCGTAATATTTACAAGTTAAGGGGGCGTCTCAAAAAACTTGGACCAGTAGAACTGTAGGGGCTTTTACACAGTGTGTAAGACATGTCATTGCTGTCAAGGTTCAATAATCTCTTAAGTTTGATCTTATGTTAATCCTTTACAAATATACCAAAGTTTTGCAGCACTGAAGAAAGAAATATATTGAGAAAAAAAAGGAGGAAAAGGAGAAAATACTTCAACATAGCTCAAGCTCATTTGATGACATCATATTCTCATTGTATCTTTATAGCTTTTGTACTTGGAAAAATGACACAGAACGCACTACATACCTTTATCAAGTACTTCACCCTCTTTCTAAGTTTTTTTTTTAAATAGCGAAACAAAAAATGACTCAAAATAGCGAAATAAAAAATGACCCAAGAACAGTAACAAAAATCTGTCACTGTAAATAAAACCCAATACTCCAGGACCTTGAAAAGCAAGAGTTAAAAACTTAGCAATTATTCAAGACGGTCTCCAATAGTGACAACTTAACTCTTTACCACACAATTCCGACTTTAATAACCCTGAGAAAGAAAGCCTTTGAAAATATTGTGGGAAAAGGAAAAAATGCTGATTACCAGCATTATCTTTTTCCCCACAATGTTTTCTACCCTTTCCAAATCAAATTTAAATTCTTGATTCTCACTTATTTTGTTGTCAGCAAAATGCTTTCAATTTGGACTTGTCAAAAATTTTGTCAGTTGAGCAAGTTTGTACATCTTAGCCTTGTGGTTTGTTGGTTCATGGTAGATCTAGTTACGGTCCGACCAGGAAAAGTCTAAATTTTAACAGAGTATAGAAAAAAATCATGAAATGATTTTCTAATTTCATCTTTTGTTAAGTATCATATAAAATGTAGTGCATTTTTATCTGTACATTTAAAAGAAAAACAACCTTGACCTTCACCACCATCCCAGTGCCATTGTGATATTGATGCATGTGACTTCAATGGTTTCTGTAAAGAAATCATTAGAACTGAACATGTTTGGAGCCAATTTGCACATGGTTGGAAAATATTGCCACATGACCTAACAAATGATCTCAATACCTCATCATGCATGCTTTTCGGTAAAACTGTTTGGTCACCAATTTTTGTTATGATGGTAAAGTACCGATTACCTCGAAGCAATGTGTACTGCGAACCTACATGTCGTGGCAGTACATTAAGAGCTAATCAAAAGCTCAGCATCATCCTGATTTTTTGACAGATGATCATTGGTGTATCCAGAATTCCAGGTAAGAGGGAGTGATGGCATTTTAAATCCACTACTTTTCTCCAAAACCCTGTGTTATGGGTACTCATTAGAATCGTCTCAATGAGACAATTCTAATGAGCACCCACAACATAGGATTTAGTGGAGAATAATTAATGTTTTCAATTTTGAAATCAAAATCACCCCTTCTATCTGGAGCTGTGGGTATATCCTATGAAAAAACACAAGTGTAATTTTTAGCTCCACTGGCGGAAGGCCAGCGGGCTTATGTCATGGCCCGGTGTCCGTCGTGCATCCGTCTGTCTGTCCATGTGTGCGTTAACTTTTATTTCAAACATCTTCTTCTCTGAAACTACCCATCCAATTTGGTTGAAACTTCACAGAAATGATCCTGCCATGGTCCTCTTCAGAATTCCTTGAAAGAATTTTATTCCTTCAAAAACTCTGGTTGCCATGGCAACAAAACTGAAAAATATTGAAAATTTTTAAAAATCTTCTTCTCTGAAACCATAAGGCCTAGGGCTACCAAATTTGGCATGAAGCTTTATCTAGTGGACCTCTACCTCTACATAGAATTTCGAAAGATGTTTGTTCAAAGTGCAGGATGTGAGCCAGTGAATTATATAGAGATTTTGCCAGGACCAAAGTCATTGTCAGCTTTCTTTGGTGTTTGAAATTGCCCACATTGTGCCACCAGGGTTTGACTGTACATATATTTCTACTCATCTGATTTCAGGTGCCATATGAGTTACTAAACAAGAAATTTCGAGCTGCTCAAAAGAGTATAGACAGAGAGGTTTCCAAAGTTCAGGGTGCTGGAAGTGAGCTAGAGGCATGTCTGCAGAAGAAAAATGTGACCATTAGTGAAGTGACAAAAGCCTTGGACAACATGGTGGAAAAACTGAAATTCTTGAAGAGAAAGGTGGGGCTTTTTTCTTTGTGATTTTGTCTTCAGCTTTTGTAGTGCTAAACAGTAAATAGCTTGCAACATGTTAAAAGGCATTCAGGTATATGCGTAACATGTCGTCTTGGAACAGCATGCGCAGTCTACAACTACATTAGATTTTGTGCTACAGTAGACTTGGCACAAAACAGAAATTTGCATAAAAACAGAAAATGTTGTTTCGGATTAGCCTGCACGGACTGTGCCAGCTGATCTGACACAACACTCCGTAGATGGCCAACTGTACCTTTTCTTGTGTTGCAGGCCAGATGAAATTGACATCCCCAGTCATTATTGATGATGCAGCAATTGAAAATTCAGAGCTGCTTATGTCCAGCAAGGAAGAGTGTAGACTCTGATCAAGTGAACATGTACACGTGTACTGTGCACTTTCATGTATTTACATGTAACTCATTACCAAATGACAATATTTTACCCCTGTGCAAATCAAAGGCATTTGCAAACGACAAATAAAAGTGACTGAAAATTTGAAATTTGTTTTGTGAAGGGTAGAAAACATTGTGGGAAAAGGAGAAAATGCTGGTTACCACAATGTTTTCTAAAAGTTTCTTTCTCAGGGGCGTCAAAAGTAGGGATTGTGTGGTAATGAGTTAATTGCTGGTTGCAGGGCCCCTGTGTCAGATTTGCTACATCTTCGTTACGATCACTACTTGGATATTACCCTGGCTGATTGAGCCTGATATCGAGATTCCTGCAATGCGCCCTCTATTGGATGCTGGTTATTACCCCACTTTACATCATATTTCTGAAAGCCAATGAAATGTCGTTTTACAAACCGCTAACGAATACAATTATTCAACATAAAGCAATAAGCAGACATCTACGTACGTTTCCATGTTTACCTTCTATTTGAATGGTCAAGACATTATTCTATTTTTTTCAAAGATGAAATGCTACAAGCGATTTCATTTGTTGTGGTTAGAGCTGGCTGCATCCAATGAAAAAGTGTATTGGGGGAATGCAAAAATCAAGCTTGATCTGCCAAGGGTAGAGTAGCGTAGTGAATCGTCAGCCTTGGCTTGCAAAGATGGATTTGCCACAGATGCCAAATGCAGTATTACCTTTCAGTCTTTTTAACCCTTTCTCAAACAATCCCTGAAGAAGAAGCCTTGTTGGAAACATTATGGGAAAAGGAGAAAACGCTGGTTACCAGTATTTTCTCCTTTTCAGACAAGTTTTACCATTTGAGCCATCTTTGTCGTCTACTAGTACTGCTTTTGATTTGGACTAGTTTAAAATTTTGTTGTTTGGTAAGAGTTAACTCTTTACTAAACAGCAAGTTTATGGACTGGTCTATTTCGAAAGCATTTGCATATGACAAATGTTGCTCAAGTGATGGAATTTGTCTCCAAAAGACTAAAAAACATTGAAAATTGTGAAAAAGAGTACTATTATCCCCGCCCTCCCCAATCTTTTCCAAAGTTATCCCCTATGGGTCATTAAAACTCAGGATTGTGTTGTAAAGGGTTAACTGTTTTCCAGATTAGCCCTGGTTTTCACTGCTCTGATGTTGAAGGCATTTAAAACACAGTGGAAAAAAAAGAAAATGCTCATATAACCTTTTTAGCCACAATAAATTTTTCATCTGCAAATTCCTTCAACTTTATCAGACCAAAATTACCTCATCTGGTAAAGAGTTAAACCGACAACATAGTTAATATCACATGTCATTGTCCTTGAATAAAGGCTTATTACACATGCACAAAAATACATGTGAAACCAAGACAGCTAATGGAGTAATTTGTTTCAAAATATTGATATAATTGTATAGGCTGATGAGAGCATAAATGAAGAACTTGAAGCCGCAAGAATGATCAAAAGGCGTGTGGATCATTTGAAAGAGGCGGAGTATCTGCAAGAACAGACACGCCCACTTTGGCAGAAGAAGCGCCTGGATAGGATGCTGGTGGAATATTTCTTGAGGGCTGGTTATTACAATACTGCTCTTAGACTTGCCCAGCATTCAGATATAGAGGTAAATGATAAGTTACTAAGAGCCTTTCTGCATCCATTAACTCCATTTAGCAAACAATAAAATTTTAGGCATGTTCAAACTGAAATCATTTGGGTGAGTATGACTCAGAAATTGAAATTTAGTTTAACCCTTTACCAAACAATCCCCGGTTTTTATGACTCTGAGCTAGAAACCTTTTGAAAACATTGTGGGAAAAGGAGAAAATGCTGGTAACCAGCATTTTCTCCTTTTCTCACTATGTTTTCTACCCTGCCGGAAACAAATTTCAAATTTAGAGTTACATTTATTTCGTTGTCTGTAAGTGCTCAAAATGTGATCCAGTCTAAAATTTTGTCATCTGATAAAGAGTTAAGAAGAGTAGAAAACATTGTGGAAAAAGGAGAAAATGCTGGTTACCAGAATTTTCTTCTTTTCCCACAAAGTTTTCTAAAGGCCTCTTCCTCAGGATCATTATAACTCGGTATTGTTTCGTAAAAAATTAATTATAGTCAGACATAAACGGTGACAACTGACAATAATCACTTGCCTCTACTGTTCAAAGGATAATTAGAGGAAAAAACAACTGTGGTTGTTTCTAAACAGAATTCTGTTTTGTAGTTCACAGACTATCTATGTGATTTGCAGAGGGTGTTGAGAAGAACTAGTAAACCAAACTCCGGAGAAGTACTGGCAATAAAAATCCAGGAAGCGTATTTATGATTTATGTTATGTAACTAAAGTAACATTGAAAATGACATTAGTCATCAAACAAGTACAGTAGACATGGTTAATCCTTTGCACTGTACTTTTCCTTTGGTACTTTGTTCTTGTAAGGAATTATTGAAAAGTATGACTTTGTTATAACCTTGCCCTGATGGGCATGACTTTTGATGATATATCATGTGACTGCAAGACTTTGTGGTCAGTTTTTAGCCAGTAATGGCCTTTTCATTGTCTTCATATGGATTAAGATTGATGATATTGTATGCTTGTATGCAACTGTAAGATTTTTGTTTCAGGATTTAACCAACATAGATCTGTTCATGACTTCAAAGGCCATTGAGGAGAGTTTGACCAATCATGAAACAGGGCCCTGTCTCACATGGTGCTATGACAATAAATCCAAACTGAGGAAGCTAAAGGTAACAGGGAGCTTCTGTTGCACTGATCTGTTAACTCTTTACCACACAATCCTGACTTTTAACAACCCTGGAAATGAAGCCTTTTGAAAACATTGTGGGAAAAGGAGAAAATACTGATAACCAGCATTTTCTCCTTTTCCCGCAACATTTTCTGCCCGAAAGAAATTTTAATTTTTCACTTGCAGCCATTTTGTTGTCTGCAGATGCTTTTGATTTGGACAAGTCTAAAAGTTTCTGTGTGGTAAATGGTTAATGAATTGTACACAATATTTTTGGTGAGCTTTATCCTTTTACCAACCATTCCCAGGTTTTTTTTAACCTTGAGAAAGAAGGCTTTTAAAATCACTGGAAAACCAGCACTTTCTCCTATTCACACAGTATTTTCCCCACCCTTAAATCCCATCAATTTAGCCTGCAAATTTCACCTACAAGTGCTTTGAATTTTGAGAGGTCTATGTCTTAACAGTTGTTGTCTGATGAAGATTTTCAGGGGTAGGTTAATCAGGAGATAGGGCTACAAGGTAGCTCAAAACTAAATACACCCATGATAAGAATACAGTTGCACCCTAAGCTGTCATGAAACATGTTTGATGCAAACAACTTGGAAAACGAATTTCCTAAATAAATAATCAATATGAATAAAGTTCTATAATATGGATACATTGAAAACAATGTGACAAGGGAGAAATTACCTTTTTATGATCCATTTCCTCTTTTCTTGCAATATCTACAAAAAGAGATTTGAAGGTGTAAAAAATTTAATTTGTAATCAGTATTACAGATGAACTTTATTGATATTTTAATTGTGGAAGAAAAAGATTCATCTTATCTGCTTCTTTTCCAGAGTACCCTGGAGTTTAAGCTACGCAAACAAGAATTTATTGAAATGATCAGAAACAACTGTCGGATAGATGCTGTGAGGTAATTTGTAAACCCTTTTCCCCATAAGGCATTTCTATGGTATCTCTAATTGACCCTAAAAAACAGCAAGGATGTAGCTGTTTCTTATGTTTATATGACACCTTTTGATAGCATAGAAAACATTGTGGCAAAAGGTGAAATTGCTCGTCACGAGCAATTTCACCTTTTGCCACAATATTTTCCAAAGGCTCCAACAAGCAATGCGTAGAAATGAGTATCTATGGAGTAAAGGGTTAATATTATTGTTTACAATAGGTGGAAGACAAAGGATTAGCCAAACTTTAGGATAAAAGAGAAAGTACATGTGCATGTATTGGCATATATATATTGATCAAGACCTGTCTCATAAACCTTTTACCTAACAATCCCTGTTTTTTATGACTCTGGAATAGAGACCTTTTGAAAACATTGTTGGAAAAGCAGAAAATGTTGGTAACCAGCATTTATCCTTTTCCCACAATATTTTCTAAATGGATAGGTGTACTGGCTGCTAGGGTAAGGCATATAATGTAGAAAACTGCATTAAACACCATACAATCAAACAAGTCTCTGTTATTACTGAAGATAGATACTTTAAACTTGAGCTAGATAATATCTGTCAAACATGAAACATCAAACCAGAAGGGCAGATAACCTCAGAAATAATCTTAAGACATTTACTGTATTAATGGAAATCTTTAGGACGTAGAACTTTTGCAATTTCAGTAATTTTAAAAAATCTCACAGACTTTTCTGTTCATGTATTTTACCACAAGTAAACCAACAAACAATGAGTGTCTTGAATTTGAAAACTTTTCCTAAGCAAAATGTCCTTAATTTGCGAATTTTTAAGCATGTGGATATACTTAAGAAATAATCTTCTTTCTATTGTGGTATATCGTTCAATAACCCACAGTTGTGAGTTATGAGGTACAATAAATAATCCACGAGGGTGATAGCCCAAGTGGGTTATTCATTGCACCTCATAACTCACAATGTGGTTTACTGAACGATATACCATGACAGAAAGAAGATTATTTCGATTCTAACATGGCCAATTCTTAATGGAAGGAAAACAAGTTCAAACTAAGAGTAAAAACGCGGATGAAGATTATGTTCCATTGAATAACTCACTCATTGAATGACTTTACTCTACATGGATTGTCGCAGATTTTACCACGTTTTCCTTGCACTGTGTTTTTAGAGCCAAAGTCGCGTGTCATGTTAGAACAACATATACAGTAAGCCCCCCTTTCAATGGGGAATTTTCTCTGAAAAAAGCCACTGCAATCACGTGTTGACACTGCCATGAAATGTTGTTGTTGTTTTTTGACAGGCATGCCAGAAAGTACTTCAGTAACCAAGGTGAGGAGCAACATTTATCAGATATACAGAAGGTGATGGGATTACTGGCATTCCCGGCAGATACAGAAGTCTCTCCATATAAGGTAAATGCTTTCATAATTGGTTGTAAAGCCTAAATTCTTTACCAAACGACAAAATTTTAGATATGTCCAAATTGAAAGCATTTGCAGATGACAAATAAACAGAACTCAAAAATTAAGCCTTTGCCAAACAATCCCTGGTTTTTAGCCCTGAGATAGAACCCCTTTGAAAACATCGTGGGAAAAGGAGAAAATGCTGGTAACCAGCATTTTCTCCTTTTCCCACAATGTTTTCTACACTGTTGGAAACAAATTTCAATTTTTGAGTCCCGTTTACATGTATTTTGTCATAATTTTATTTGAAAATGGGAAACACAGTGAGACAGTTTTTAGTATGGATGGTAGATGTGGCAGATTAAGGTAAGACCTGTGTAATGGAAAACAGCTATATCCACTAAATATCATCATGCAAAATTAGCTATAATTAAAAATGAGTATTATTGAACTACTTTCACCTTTTCATTTTTTCCATTTTTTCCTTCTTTGAATGATCATTTATAAGTCTAAAACCGTTATATTCTCAGTTGAAAAAGGGGTGATAATTACCTCCCTTTTTAGAAAACAAACAAAAGTATCAAAAAATAGTTTCAAGATAGACATAAAGGAATTTCTGATCCATTACAAATGTGCAAAAATACCATTTCTGCATAAATCCTTATTCATCCTTATTTAACAAACAATTAGAATTTTTGCCAAAAGTTCACCGGAAGTGCATTACACAGGTCTTACCTTAATGTTGTACAGTGTAACATTATGACCAGTCAAATCGCAAATCAATGAATGCTTAGTGTGTGCATGAGATATATCACCATACCAAATTTGGGACCTTTTTTTTTTTTTCAGTGTATAGATATGGATATTTTTCTGTCATGTCTGTTAACCCTTTACCCCATAAGTCATTTTTATGGTATCTCTAATTGGCCCTAAATAACAGCAAGGATGAAGCTGTTTCTTATGTGTATATGACACCTTTTGATAGCATAGAAAACATTGTGACAGAAGGTGAAATTGCTCGTCACGAGCAATTTCACCATTTGCCACAATTTTTTCCAAAGGCTCGAACAAGCAATGTGTAGAAATGAGTATCTATTGAGTAAAGTATTATTTCACTGGCAATAGCGACACATGAGCCATGCTCTGTGAAATGGGAGCTTAATGTATCTGCGAAAAGTAGCGACACGGATCAGTCTGCACAGGCTGACCTGGGCTGAAACTTTTTTCTATTGAACAACTCAATGTATGTTCAAGGACCAGTGTATCCCATGATTAAGTTGATTGTTTAAAAAAAATGGACGTTATGGGTCCATTGCATGTGCTGGCTTGCTTAGTACCATGGATCACAGAGATGCTATAAGCCCAATTTTGTTAGAGCATGGCTCACATGTATTTCAGCAGGAAAATTCACTGGTTTATGATAAAGCCTTTTGTATTTGTCTTTTTTTACCAGGATCTTCTCGATGAAAGGAGCTGGACAGATCTGGTGCAACAGTTTCGGAACGAAAACTTCAAGCTTCACCAGCTCAACAATGCTTCTGTGTTCACGGTGACATTGCAGGCTGGCCTTTCTGCACTAAAAACACCGTATCCTTTTTTGGAGATCTAATATTATTTCTCAGATCTAATATTATTATTTTAATGACTCGTACCGGATGCTAATCGCTAATGTCACATGTCCTGTGTTACGTCCTAATCAAATGGCAGAATGTTAGACTTTTCTCAATTAAAAGTACATGTACTTACAGAAGGCTCAGTAAATGTGGCAGAAATGATGCAAATTTTAGTGAAAGGGTAGAAAACATTTTGGGAAATTGAGAAAATGCTGATTATCAGCATTTTCTCCTTTACCCACAATGTTTCTTTCTTAGGGTTGTTACTGAACAATCATGTGTTTAAACATGAAAACCCTTTAGAAAACTTGAAAACATTGAGAGAACATTTTTAGTCAGTGTTATTTACCTTCTAAATGATTATTTCCATGATTTAAATCACATACACTTCGTGGCCTGCAAATGCTTTTTATTTGGAAATGTCTAAAAATGTTGTCATCTGGTAAAGAAAGAAGTTTAAAAAAAAAAAAAAAAAAATTCAGCCAGAGCTGAAGACAGTGGGAATGATTTTTTTTATTTCAAAATTGAAGATAATTATTCTCCACTCTCCAGTTAACTCTTTGTTGTGGGTACTCATTAGAATCATCTAATGAGTACACACAACAAAGGGTTTTGAAGAAAAATAATGGAAAAAGAAGACCACCACTCCCTCTCATCTGGAGCTCTGTCCTACAGTATTCCTTGACAGGTTTCAGATATTGTTACAAAGAAGGCTGCAATGCAAAGAATGCAGAATGTCCAGTGTGTAGCAGAAATCTCAACAAACTAGGCCGGCATTTACCGTACGCCCACTGTGCTAATTCTAAACTAATATGTTACATATCTGGTCAACCTCTCAATGAACATAATCCTCCCATGATGTTGCCAAACGGATATGTTTATGGATACAATGTAAGTTCATGTTTAGTATAATGTTCTAGTAACCCTTTCCCAAACAACAAATTTTAGACTCTTCCAAAGTCAAAAGGTTTGCAGACAACAATTTCAAATTTGATGAAAATGGCAGAAATTTCTCCAAATGCATAGAAAACACTGTGGGAAAAGGTGAAATTGCTCGTTGTGAGCAATTTCTCCTTTTTCCACTGTGTTTTCAAATGACTTGTTCTGCAGACATGTAAAAAGAAGCAAAAAAGCAAAAAAGCCTTTAAATAAAGTTGTGGGTAAAGAAGAAAATGCTGGTAACCAGCATTTTCTTCTTTTCCCACAATGTTTTCTACCCTTTACTAAACAAATTTCAAATTTTCATTCACTTTTATTTTGTCATCTGCAAATGCTTTCAATTTGAATCGGTTAACTCATTACCACACAATCCCTACTTTTGACGACCCTGAGAAAGAAGCCTTTAGAAAACATTGTGGGAAAAGGAGAAAATGCTGGTAACCAGCATTTTCTCTTTTTCCCATAATGTGTTCTACCCTTCACAGAACAAATTTTAGATTTTCATTCCCTTTTATTTTGTCGTCTGCAAATGCTTTCGATTTGGACAAACCTAAAATTTTGTCGTTTGGTATAGAGTTAAAGGGTTGATTGAACAGATGGTGTTTAACACTGCTTTCAATAATATGTCAGTTATACCACAGTGAAAGCTGACATGTTCATGTTTGTTCTCAGTTTTGACTGGAGTAGGCTAGGGCTTTGAAGTGTTTTGCCCAACAACACTCCTGGCATAAACCCAGTTCTGCTAGTGAGGCTTGAACCTAATACATCTGCATAAAGTATCGACTCAGGTGCAGGCTGACCTGGGCCAAAACCTTTTGCTATTGGTCAGATTTTTGCATGTCTATGGACCATTGTACTTTAGGATTCAGTCAGTTTTTGGATAAAGTTGGATCCATGAATCTATGATGATTTAACTCTTTACCAAACGACAAAATTTTAGACTAGTCCAGATTGAAAGCATATGCAGACGATAAAAGTACTTAAAATCAAAAATGGAAATTTGCTATAGGAAAGGTAGAAAACATTGTGGGAAAAGGAGAAAATGCTGGTTACCAGCATTTTCTCCTTTTCCCACAATGTTTTCAAAAGGCCTCTTTCTCAGGGTTGTTAAAAGTCGGGATTGTGTGGTAAAGAGTTAAATATTTGCTTAGTATCATGCAACACAGACATGCAAATTGAAAGCATTTGCAGATTACTAAATAAAGTTAATTCAAAAATTGAAATTATTTCCGGCAGGGTAGAAATAAAGTGGGAAAAAGAGAAAATGTTGGTGACCAGCATTTTCTCCTTTTCCCACAAGGTTTTCAAAAGGCCTCTTTTGCAGGGTCATGAAAATCAGGCATTGTATGGTCAATGTTGAACCCATTCCACAAAATCCCGACTTTTGACGAGCCCGAGCAAGAAGCCTGTAGAAAACATTGTGGGAAAAGGAGAAAATGCTGGTAACCAGCATTTTCTCCTTTTCCCTCAATGTTTTCTACCCTTCACAAAACAAATTTCAAATTTTATGTCACTTATATTTTGTCATCTGCAAATGCTTTCGGTTTGGACAAGCCTAAAATATTGTCCTTTAGTAATGAGTTAAATGGACAAGCCCGTTTTTTTGTCATATGGTAAGGCATTACAGATTTTGATTTCAATTAAATTTCAGGCGCTTGAAGAAATGGCGGCAAGGAATGAGGGAAAAGTTGTGTGTACACGCAGTAAAGAGATTTTTGACTTGGACAAATGTGATAAAGTATATGTCATGTAGAACGGGACTGTGACATGTCACTTCAAGCAAGCATGCGGATTACAAATTGTGCGTTAATGTCAATTTTTGTTAAAAATAGATAGATATGAAGCAAACAAGTGTTTTGAAGATGATCTTATCAGAGATAGGGTTAACCCTTTACCTGACATCAAAATTATAGATTCATCCAGAATGAAAGTGATTCCTGATGACAAAGTCTGGTTACCCCTTTACTACACAACAATATTTTAGCCTTATCCAAATTGAAAGCATTTGCTGTGGACAATTTCAAAGTGGCTCAAATGGTGCAGTTTTGCTGTGATAGGGTAGAAAACATTTTGGGAAAAGGAGAAAATGCTGGTTACCAGCATTTTCTCCTTTTCCCACAATGTTTTCAAAAAGCTTCTTCCTCAGCGTCGTTTAAAGGCGTCATTGTGTGGTAAAGGGTTAAAACAATAGGATTTGTGTATGACAGGTTAGAAAACATTGTGGGGATAGAAGAAATTACTGGTTACCAACTGCTGGTTCTGCTTTTGAATGCCTTCCTCCTCATGCCTGTTAAAAATAGAGACATTTGAAAACACTGTGAGAAAAAGAGAAAATAATAGATGTTATCATTTTCTCCAGTTTCAACCATGTTTTCACATGCCCTGGGATCAAGAAAGAATAAGCATGATTGGGTAAAGGGTTAACTTTTTTCCACTGTGGTGGCATTTTTGAAAATAATTGTAAATTTTGTTCAAGTTTTTAGATCTGTTGCAAATTTATATGCCAAGAACCACATGATTGTCAAAATAGTTTTCTGAGCTAACACTTTAATCTTTGTGGCCACATAAATTTAAAAGACAGGGTAAGTGATTGGGAAAAATCAATTTTGAATGCAAGAAGGCAGAAAATAAAGAACTGGAAGTAAGAATTCAAAGCTCCTAAACTACTTAGCTAGTCATTTTCCTACTGGTCTGGGAGAAAGGATATACATCGTCAAATGCTACAAGACTTTAGATAAATATTTCTCTTGGTTGAACCCTTTGCCAAACAATCCAGGGTTTTCAAGACCCTGTAGAAGAGGCCTTTTAAAAAACATTGTGGCAAAAAGAGAAATTGCTGGTAACAAGTATTTTCTCCTTTTCCCACAATGTTTTTCTCCCTATCAGAGCAAGATTGCACCATTTTAGCCACGTTGAAATTGTTTTCTTCAGATGTTTTTAATTTAGACATGGCTAAAATTTTTTCGTCTGGTAAAGGGTTAAACCCATACCAAAGGCTTGTGTTTGAACCACACTGTAGAAGAAGGCTTTTGAATTCATGAGAAAAGAAGAAAATGGAGGAATTACTTATCATCAGCATTTCCCTTTTTTGCCGCAATATTTTGTACCCTTTCTAACATAACTGCCTGTCTGTGTCACTTTCAGTTTGGTTGAATATTAAGTCATGCTGCATTGAGGCTTTTAACTCTTTACCAAACTATCCGGACTTTTAACGACCCTGAGAAAGAAGCCTTTTGAAAACATTGTGGGAAAAGGAAGAAAATGCTGGAAACCAGCATTTTCTCCTTTTCTCACAATGTTTTCTACCCATCCAAAAACAAATTCAGTTTTTCAGTTATATTAATTTGTCGCCTGCAAATGCTTTCAATTTGGACTAGTCTAAAATTTTTCGTGTGGTAAAGAGTTAAATAGTAAAACAATGAAAAGGATACTCTGTAACATATTCTCAATTTGCCAAAATTTTTCAAAAGTAATTAGATTTGTGGAGAAAAAAAAAACACTCTGACACAAAAGTTAGATATGAGTTTATTTGCATGTATGTATATCCAACTTCCTTTTTGCTACCTCATGGCAAAGTATTTGTGTGTTCATTTTTGTTTTATTACATCATATGTTTAAATATTTTCCAAACGATCTGAAGCTATATTACCAAATTACAAAATTTTGACTGGTCCAGATTGAAAGCACTTGCATATGACTAAGTAAACGTAACCTAGAAATTGAAATTTGTTTCCATTAATATAGAAAACATTATGGGAAAAAGGAAAAAATGCTGGTTACCAGCATTTTCTCCTTTCCCCAAAATGTTTTCAAAAGGCTTCTATCTCATGACTGTAAATACCAGGGATTGTTTGGTAAAGGGTAAAATGATAAGTTTGATTCAAGTTAACCCTTTATCAAACAGTCTGGTATCTATCTACCTTGAGGAGGAGAAGTTTTGGAAATTTTGTGGTAAAAGGAGAAAATGCTGGTAACCCAACATTTTCTCTCTTTCATACAAGGTTTCTACCTTTTCAGAGACAAATCCCATTACAAGTATTTTAACCACATGTGATTTTTCTTCTGTAAATGCTTCCAGTTAGGACATTTCTGTACTTTTGTTGTTTGATAGAGAGTTAAAAGAAGTTATGTCACAAATAAGCTTAGGGTTTTAGTTGATTATGTAATTACATGTATTGGATTGAGATTTTTCCAAAAGTTTGACATCTTTTTTTTGTTTATTATATTTTACAAGATCGTAAAATTTTTACTTGTCAAAAATGTAAGCATTTGCAGACCAACATATTCCAATTGGCACAAATGATATGAGTTGATGATAAAAGTATGGAAAACATTGAGAAGAAAAGAGAAGATGCTGGTTACACAAGATCATACAGCACATTCTGTACAGGCTGATCTTATTCAACACCGTCTTGAAAAAATGCATTGAGTTTTGCTTAGCTGCATACAAGATTTTAGTGTGGCAAGTAGTGGTAATTTGCAAAAAAGATATTTATAATGTCTGCTACCTCAGCCTAAGTGTACTTATAATATACTTATGATTGGTTGCAGTTTTGATAATTGTGTTAGTATACTTTAATCCATTACCCCACAATCCCTACTTTTGACGCCCCTGAGAAATAAGCCTTTTGAAAACACTGTGGGAAAAGGAGAAATATGCTGGTAACCAGCATTTTCTCCTTTTCCCACAGTGTTTTCTACCCTTCCCAGAACAAATTTCAATTTTTCAGTCACCTTTATTTTGTCGTCTGCAAATGCTTTCAATTTGGACCAGTCTAAAATTTTCTTGTGTGGTAAAGAGTTAACCCACTACCAAACACAATATTTTAGACGGGTCCAAATTGAAAGCATTTGCAGACGACAAAATGAAACTGACTGAAAATTTGAAATTTGTTTTGTGAAGGGTAGAAAACATTGTGGGAAAAGGAGAAAATGCTGGTTTCCAGCATTTTCTCCTTTTCCCACAATGTTTTCTAAAGGCTTCTTTCTCAGGGGCGTCAAAAGTAGGAATTGTGTGGTAATGGGATAAACAACATTATCCCTTTACCAAAAAGTCTCTAAGTCTCAACAATCTTAAAATAGAAGTCTTTAGAAACATTGTGGGAAAAAGGAGAAAGTGCTGGTAACCAACTGAATAATAAGAAGGGGTATATATACAATTAGGCAGAAAAAAACTATTATTGTTTCAAATGTGATTATGATTTGCGTAATATCTCCTGCAGATGATATTTGGCTTAAGTTGTTTTGACAGAAAAAGTTATGTTATTGTCATGACCATTTGCTGTTTTTTAAGGATTACATTTCATCCCATCTGTGTCACTACTATATTGGTATTTGCTAGTTGTTAACTATCAGTCAAGTAATTGAAAGTATTTTTACCCCAATATCAAATGATTAAATTTTAGAAACAGTTGTTGACTACAAAATTAACATAACTCAAAAAATTGAAAATTGCTCTGGAAGGGTAGAAAACATTATGGGAAAAGGAGAAAATGCTGGTTACCAGCATTTTCTCCTTTTCCCACAATGTTTTCAAAAGGCTTCTATCTCATGGTCGTAAAAACCAGGGATTGTTTGGTAAAAGGTTAACATAGGCTAGTCAGTATCTATCGAAAGAGTTATTTCAAATATTTTTAAAACAGTCATGCCCCCTTTTTCTGCAAAAGCACACAGGCAAGCTTTGGCACTTGCAGGTGATGTTTTCCTTTACCTTTGCAGTTGCACACCTCCATTGAAAATCCTTATTTTGGAAGCAGAAACTGTTCTGAGTGAGCAGTTTCTCTTTTTACCACAATATTTTAATTTGGAGCCGTGTATTTAATTCAGATTCATGTTGATTATCCTTTATTTGGCAAAGATGTTGCCATCAATTTGTTTTGGGAATTAGCAATGGCTACAAAAAGCTCCTAACAGCATCTTTGGCACTCTGAATAACTTTAGTTATCTGATGTTGTACTTCTAATACATCCACAATATACTTTTATCCTAAAATGCTCAAAATCATGTATTGTACTATAATGTGCATTTATATATTTAGTATACACGTAGTCTATACTTAGGAATCCATGTCACCTAGGCCCATATTCACCAACCATTCTTGAGAATATTCTTAGTCTTATTCTCCCAGGTTTTCTAAATTTGTAATTAACACAACTTACGATTGGCTAAACCATTTGGCATGGGGATGCATTAGCCCCTTTTTGTCAGAGCATGACTCAATAATGTTGTTGAAGCTCTGCATGTTAACCCTTTACCAAACAATCCTTTGTCATAATGAACTAGAAAAATATAGCATTTGAAAATATTGTCAAAATGAAGAAAATGCTGGTAAGCAGGATCTTCTTCTTTTCCTACAATGTTTTCTACCCCTTTAAGAACAAGACCAATCTTTTGAACCAGATTTTCTGGTTGAATGAAAAAAAAATAATGCAGTTGGAGGAACTTCAAAATTTTGTTGTGTTAGGAAAAAAAACTGTTCACTTTTCACCACACAGTCCTGGGTTTTAATGACCCTGAAGTAGAAAGCCTTTTGAAAACATTGTTGGAAAAGGACGAAATGGTGGTTACCAGAATGTTTTCTACCCTTTCTGATACAATTTTCTACATTTTAGCTCAATTAACCCTTTCCCAAACAACAAATTTTGGACCTTTCCAAACCAAAAGAGTTTGCAGACGACAATTTTAGATTTGGAGAAAATTGC
The DNA here is from genome assembly GCA_943736015.1 of Tridacna crocea. NCBI lineage: Eukaryota > Metazoa > Mollusca > Bivalvia > Cardiida > Cardiidae > Tridacna > Tridacna crocea. The sequence goes on along the minus strand of OX031064.1, from coordinate 57,922,067 downwards.
AGAAAGTTCTCAAAAAGGGTAGAAAACACTGTGGGAAAAGGAGAAATTGCTCGTTACGAGCAGTTTCTCCTTTTCCCACAGTGTTTTCAAAGACTTTTACTGCAGACGTAAAAACCAGGGCTTGTTTGGGAAAGGGTTAAACTTGTTGTCTGCACTTGCTTTCAATTTGTATCATACTAACATTTTGTTGTTTGGTAAAAAATCTATCATTGGTTTTAACCCTTTCCCAAACAATCCCTGGTTTTACGACCCTGAGATAGAAGCCTTTTGAAAGCATTGTGGGAAGAGGAGAATTTTCCACAATGTTTTCTACCCTACTGGAAACAAATTTCAATTTTTGAGTTACGTTTACTTTGTTGTCTGCAAGTGCTTTCAATTTGGACCAGTCTAAAATTTTCTCTTTTGGTAAAGAGTTAAGTTCAGTTTCAGCTGCATATCACAATTGGAATACACATATCCTATAGACTGATGGGTGGGACTACCATTGTAATCCATACAACACAGTGTAGATTCTGGCTTAAGCAGCCTTTAGGTAGAGGGCTATTGAAAACATTGTGAGAAAAGAAAGTAAAGCTTGTAACCAGGCAAATTTTCTCTCTTATATATTTTGTCTCTTACTTCTGATTTAGGTGAGAAAACTTCAAAAGTATTTGTAATTTGTGATTTGGAAAGAAAGTTGTGTCAATTATGGTGTTAGAAAGCCAGGAAACTCATGCATAGGTGCACTGACTATTGTGATTTGACCTAAGCAGTGTCAGAACTCCATTACAAACAAACAAACAAGACAAATTCCTTTGTTGGAGACATAATATAATGTGTGTGAGCATGGGTTTAAACTTAAATCTTTACCACACAATCTCGACTTTTTAACGACCCCCAAGGAAGTAGCCTTTTGAAAACATTGTGAGAAAAGGAGAAAATGCTGGTAACCAGCATTTTCTCCTTTTCCCACAATGTTTTCTACCATACCAAAGACAGAAATCATCATTTGGGTTACATTCAATTTGTCGTCTTCAAATGCTTTCAATTTTGGACCAGTCCAATATTTAGTTGTTTGGTAAAGAGTTAAACCTTGTACAAAATAATCCCAAGTTTGAATGTCCTGTCAGAAGGAAGCCATTGAAAGCATAGTCGGAAGAGAAGAGAATGCCTGCAACCAGCATTTCCTCCTTTTCGTACAACGTATTCTTCTATTTTGAAAAGAAATCCCATCATTTATGTCATACAGTATTTAACTTTTTACCAGACGCGAAAAAATTTTAGACAGGTCAAAATTGAAAGCATTTGCAAACAATAAAATAAATTTGACTGAAAAATTGAAATTTGGGTTGAAAACATTGTGGGAAAAGGAGAAAATGCTGGTTACCAGCATTTTCTCCTTTTCCCACAATGTTTTCAAAAGGCTTTTGTCTCATGGTAATTTAAAGTCATTTTAAGTCGGTATTGTGTTGTAAAGAGTTGAGATGTGTACTGAAAATACTTTCAGTTTGGAGAAGTCAAAAATTCTATCATTCCATCATTTTGTAGAGACTTCACAATTGGAAGCTTGTTTTGTTCGATAACCCTTTACTCCATAGATACTCCTTTTTATGCATTTCATGTAGGAGCCTTTGGAAAACATTGTAGCAAAAGGTGAAATTGCTTGTGTTGAGCAATTTCACCTAATGCCACAATGTTTTCTACACTATCAAAAGGTCTCATATACATATAAGAAACGGTTTCATCCTTGCTGTTATTTAGGGTCAATTAGAGATATCAAAGAAATGCCTTTCGGGGTAAAGGGTTAATTCATGACTTTCTGGGTATAATGCCATGTCTGCAATAAGATTATAATGCACCCTGTACATTTTGCTCTTAATGAATGTTTTAATTTTGTTAGAAAATGAAACATGTAAGCTCATGTAAAAGCTTTGAATAAAGATTAAAGATCAAATGTGACCATAGTTCATTGTCTGTTAACAACATGTTTGTCATTATCTCCCGCTAGATGGCATTCTTTAACCCTTTCTCAAATGGCAAATTTTGGACCAGACCAAATTGAAAGCATGTTGCAGATGACAAATTAACAGTTGCTAAAAAGTTGATTTTTCTACACGATAGGGTAGAAAACATTGTGGGAAAAGGAGAAAATGCTGGTTACCAGCATTTTCTCCTTTTCTCATAATGTTTTCAAAAGGCTTCTATTCCTGACCTGTAAAAACCAGAGATTGTTTGGGAAAGGGTTAAGTACTCATCTAACTAATTTGGGCATCCTGGCTACAGAATCGAACCACTTTCCTGTGCGACAACCGTTACTTTGAATTCCAAACTGAAATAAACGTTTAGTCAATAAAACACTACCTCTTGCGATTCACACTGCTATGATCAGGAGTTTAGAGAAATCTGGGGCTAAAATAGGCTTGATCTTTCCTCAAACATACCGGTATTGATAAAAACCATTTTCTCCATTGCTACTTTACATAGCACTTATTACTGCAGTCTGCAAGATATCAGGGATAGTGATGCGTCATATACGAAAGGTCGAATCTTGAAGAATATGACATGCGCAGACAACACATGTTTGTAGATCTAGTCATGTGAAGTGCAGGACTTGCCTGAAGACAGATACACCAAGGATGTGATTTTATCTCCTTTAGGAGGATATTTTTCCTTCAAAATTTCAAAACTTTCCAGCTCATACAGTACTGATGAGATATAAGATATTAGTGCATGGGTGAAGGGAATAATTCAACACCACATCCCCTGACACATATTGTGGCAGAAGGCTTGTTTAATATCTGGAGAATCATGTGTTTTAACTCGTTACCAAATAGCTATGTTTTAGGCTTGTCCAAATTGAAAGCATTTGCCTGTTATACCTGTATAAATTTGTATTTATCAACTAGCAAGAAAACTTTATTCAATGCAGCACTAGAGGTACAAGGGATCTGCTACCGTAAAATGGGTGCCATTGTGAGGACCTTCTGCAAATTTGTCATTATCACAGTCTTTCTACTCTTCTATTTACAGCCGGAGACCTCTGATTGATTTTTTTCCGTCTGTTTCCAGTTTCCTTGTTGACACTGGTAACCAGGGTACAGGCCTATGTCAACTGATAAATACGGATTGATACAGGTATAATACTTTTGCACATGTTTGATGGAACAGTGGGAAAAGAAGTTACTCTGAAAGTGCTACTGCACATTTTTTAAACAATATAATTTCTTCAATATAAACTTAACTTAAAAAAATTATGGTAAGAAATGAAATAACTTTCGTACAAAGTGGCAAAAATATGGTGCGAAATGGTATAAATTATGGAACAAAATTGTAGAATTATGGTACGAAGGGATAGTACGAAATGGTCCTGGCACGAAACATCCGTAATTCTACCAAACAACAACTCTTACTTCACAACAACAACTAACATGGAGGACAAAGAGATAGAGACCTAACTATTCTTTTAGTTTTAATAACATTCTTGAATAATTATTGATAGCAAGATATTTCTATATACCTTGAATAATGTCTCAGGACAATAGGAATCTTTCAGGAGCAAAAACTTCGCCTGACAGCATGAAGGAACCGGGTTTAAGGAATGTGAAAACCACAAATGCATTCAGAATTGTAAATTTTGAACTGTTCGCAAAACCGGTAAGACGACTTTGCGTCTCTTTTTACAAGATTTTAGGCACATAAGTGCCCATGGTACTATCTCAGAGTCGGACTCGAGATATTACGGTGCACAATGAACGTCAATATTATAAAAGTAATTGTGTTGTATTTCATTTTTGAGACTGTAATCAATTGAATTGCTGATCATACGATATTCAGAGTTTTCTATGACGCGCAAATCCTGCGCCAATGACGCATTTTTTAATCAAACCAAAAATAAACTGCACCATCAGTGATGCAACTTCCCAAAATCTATATTGCCTGGCATATTGAATAGATCATCATTAATACATGTCTGACTTTGCTTCAATATCAGACAAACACTATTCTTATTTACATTAGATATCCTCGGGTGCCCAAACTGCGCCACTCTAAGTTTTATCTTGGAACAAAAATATAAATAGGTGATATACGAAAAGAAAAATAAATGCAAAGGTCAAACATGTTCTTTTTCCATCAATCTCAATCAAAATTCATGTGTACAATAATTTTGAACTTCCAAAACTTGATCAAACTTAACTGCATGTCAAACACAAAAGCGCCATTTTTTGTGTGCCTAACTCCGCCGCCTGGCGTAACATGACAAATTCTTCCAAGTCTCGGAAAAATTAGGCCAAATTATTAATGTTATTATTTTTTTAACAAACGTAACTTCAACATTGAGTTGTTTCAAAATAAATAACTTCAGGGGTTTGTCATTGCTTTCATGTGTTCCACTAGTTCTGGTAGCGTCAATGAAGGTGATTTACCAGTGGTTATTGTTTGAGAATGCACTTTTCTTAGTAACCTGTACCTGAGAGTGGCGCAAGGTACATTAAATATATAGTGGCCGTGTTAATTGTCATGTTCTTCTCTAAAATTTTGTGTTAAGCTTTCTTAGGTGCAACATGAGTATATTGTTTATTTGTTCATCGGATCGTTCAAGAGTTGGGCTTTAATTAAAATGGAGAAAGCAAATATAAGTTAAGGACCGTGGAACCAAAACCTATCTATAATGATTTGCTTGGCCTTAGAGAAATTTGTTTTGTCACATGATTTTCATTCATAAAATGTAAACATTTGCAGATGAAATGTCTTGGATGTGTTTAAAGTTGTATTTCATGACTTTGTAGGTGATTTTTGACGAAAAAAAAAATTGCATTACGAAAATACATAGGAAAACAGTGAGAGGACATAAAAATCAAAATAAATATCTGCCTACATCTCAATTTGAGGTGAAAACCATTGGAATGTATTTACTATGATGTAGTAAAAACTTTTCACACTGTCAGTCGCGCGCACTCTGAAACATCGCGAGATTTTGATGAAAATAAAAAAAGGTGGCGGAGTTAGGGCAGTGGCGCGGTTAGGCCACTCGAGGATACATGTAGTTTTCTGGTCATTTATTTCTAGAATAAGATTGCTTTGCACAATATTAACTCTTTACCACATGAGAAAACTTTAGGCTGGTACAAATTGAAAGCATTTACAGACCACAAAATAAAGGTGACTAAAAAATTAAAATTGGGTTTGCCAAGGGCAAAAAACACTGGGAAAAGGAGAAAATGCTGGTTACCAGCATTTTCTCCTTTCCCTAGGTGTTTTCAAAAGGCCTCTTTCTCAGGTTCGTTAAAAGTCAGGATTGTGTGGTAAAGAGTGAAGGAGAGGTATAGTGGCAATTTTCATAATTATGGGCCCTATTTCAGTCTTAGTTTGGTTCTGTGTTTGTACAGTTTATTTACTGAATTTCTGGTACAGAAAAGTACATATTATTACCAGTCTGTTCTGTTTGTGGAAAACTCATGATGATGTAAATTATAGCATTCTTTTCAGCTCACCTGAGCACAACATGCTCAAGGGGAGCTTTTAGGATAACACTGTGCCGGACACAGGCCATGAACAATTCTTTAAACATCTTCTCCTCCTCGTTGGCCAACGACTCTCCCAAAAGAGAATCGGTGCCTCCAGTGAGGCTTGAAGCTGGGGCCTCAAGGTTGCAAATACTATACTTTACCTCTGACCCACCGAGGACCTCACATATTTCACAAAGGTATGTTGAATTTCAACTGCTGCAAACTTGTTTCATTTGGTATAAATGAGTAAATATCCAGATAAATGGAGTAAATTCCAGATAAATATATAAGATTCAACAATAACTGTATTTGAAAACAAAAGTAGCCCTGAAAATTTTACCTTATTTATACTTTCAGAACAAAAAGGTCATGAGTTTAGGAGGATTTGTGTTTTTATTGGCTTGTGGCTATATAGCCTATATACGATTAACAGATGAATATAGAGACATCCCAACATATACCACCTTAAATGATGATGGAACTTTGACAAGAAGAGTGAAAAAATCGAAATGGGACTGAAGTTATATTTTTAACCCTTTACCAAACAGTCCCTGCTTTTTACGACCCTGAGATAGAAGCCTTTTGAAAACATTGTGGGAAAAGGAGAAAATGCTGGTAACCAGCATTTTCTCCTTTTCCAACAATGTTTTCTACCCTGCTGGAAACCAATTTCAATTTTTGAGTTGTATTTTTTTTTGTCGTCTGCTGGTGCTTTCAGTGTAGACCAGTGTAAAATTTTCTTGTATGGGAAAGAGTTAACACCTTGAGGTGCCTTTCAAAACTTCAGGAGTATTTGTGGCCAGAGCAGATATAATGTCAGGTGATTCAAAATGTGCAGTCTAGGTCTTTAATCATCACACATTCTTTAACTCATTACCAAACGAAAAATGTTTAGGCTAGTTCAAATCAAAAGCATTTGCAGACGACAAATAAAAGTAAGTGAAAATTTGAAATTTTTGTAAAGGGTAGATAACATCGTGGGAAATAGAGAAAGTGCTGGTTACCAGCATTTTCTCCTTTTCCCACGATGTTTTCTGAAGGCTTTTTTCTCGAGCGTCAAAAGTAGGGATTGTGTGGTAATGGATTAGAACGATCTTTCTTTTATTCTCAAAGATTTTCTGAATTTGAAAGTAAGCCAACTTATGATTAGCCATACCAAATAGTTCAGCCAACCAGAAGTTGTGTTACTTTCATATTTAGAAAATTCTGTAGAATACAGTAAGACTATGAATGTTTTCAAGAACGGTTGCAAATACTAACCAAGCTTACTGAAATATTTGGGCGAAAGCTCAGATTAAAATGCTTCAAGTTTTATGTATGGTTTGGAGTAAGGTCAATGTCAGATCACCTATAGCTTTATCTTGTGATAGTTTCTAATTTGGTATTTAATTATACCTGGATTTACACTGTAATTAATTATGGCTCAACCAATAAGAGAAAGCATTTCAAAAGCTATTTACATTGTCTAAACTATATCTAATTCACCCTTTGAAAAGGACCCATGTTTAAAAAATACCCAAGGGAAAACACTGTGATAAAAGGAGAAAAAAGCTTGAAAACAGCAATTGCTCCTTCTCCAACAATGTACTGGTGTATTGTCCCTTAAAAGATATGTCATGTGAAAAAATAATGCTTTCAATTTGGAGTTTTATCTCAGTTGTATTATAAAGAGATTGGAACATATTTGAAGCTACATGTCAAAAATATTATTTGTATGTCTGATGGCAGTAAGAAAATAAAGTAAAGAGAAATGCATTTTTCTTTTTTTTTTCCTCATATTGTCGCCCCCTTTGAAAAAGGCTAGGCAATGTCCAACTTGTGAGATACCATCTCTGCCACAACTTATTCTCAAAGTCCATTATTTTTTTCCACAAAGGTACAAGACATGTTTTCAATCGGTAAGAGTTATTTTACCCCCACAGACAAAGTTTGTGGCAGTCTGTTGCCCCACCAAGTAGGCCTGTCTGTGCATTTTGTAAAATCTTGTCCAGAGCATAACTTCAAAAGTATACAAGCTTTTGACTTAAACTTCAGATAATACAGATAGATAAAATAATCATGGCACAAGATCAGTGATTTGTATGTAGTACATGTATTATGAAGCAGGCCCGTAGGAACAGTGGGGGGGGGGGGGGGGGGGGGGGGGGGCTAGGCCCCCCCCCCCCCCCCAATAATTTTGAAAATCATATTAACTAAAATATGAGTTTTTAGCGCAATGCAATTACCACACAAAAAATCTCAGTATTTCGAGGTTAGCCCCCCCCCCCCCCCCCCCCCCCCCCCTCAATCTTGAAATGCTTCCTACGTGGCTGTTCAGAAGTAATTGCCCTTTGTTGTTTTACAGTTCTGGGCGAGGTTGTTTTTTTTTTTTTTGGGGGGGGGGGGGGTGTGCACTAGTAACTTCTGAATTATTATGACATCAGATACAGATAGATTATACATGTATTGAGGAAGTGTAGTGCACAGAATCCATCACTTTCTGTTGTGTAATACATGTAATAGAGTTATTGTCATCAGTTATTGTTGCTGTCTGGAGCATACTTCTGAAGCATAAAAGCTTTTGGCTTCAAACTTGAAAACACAGTTCAGTTTGGGGACATGTGCAGTATGCAAGATTCCAAATTTAAAGCATTTGCAGGAAAAAAAAAAAAATGTGACTCGCATATTGAAAAAAGACATAAGACGAGTGGAAAACATTGTGGGAAAAGGAGAAAATGCTGGTTACCAGCATTTTCTCCTTTTCCCACAATGTTTTCAGAAAGCTTCTTCCTCTGGATAGTAAAAACCAGGTATTGTATGGTAAAGGATTAATAACTCTGTCTGTGGTACTTAACCCTTTACTCCATAGATACTCATTTCTACGCATTGCTTGTCGGAGCCTTTGGAAAACATTGTGGCAAAAGGTGAAATTGCTCGTGACGAGCAATTTCACCTTTTGCCACAATATTTTCTCTGCTATCAAAAGGTATCATATACACATAAGAAACAGCTTCATCCTTGCTGTCATTTAGGGTCAATTAGAGGTACCATAGAAATGCCTTATGGGGTAAAGAGTTAATGTTCTGTTGCCATTATTTTTATTTTACATATTGAGTTTTTGTCAGGAGCATAACTTCTAAAACTGAAGCTAGGCAATATTTTCAGTGCTGGTGTTTTGGTCCAAAAATTGTAGTAGAGTGGAAGTTTGCAGTTTATCATGCATGCACAACTACACAATTATTTCAAAAAGTGCTGTTTGGGGGCATCCGGCATTCATGTGAATGGTCTGTTAACCTGTCAGTTTTAATAACAATGTTAAGGTATTGTGATAGCCTGTTGTTGACCGAGCTGTGGTGCAAAAATTGACATTAACAATATCTGTCATTGCTGAAGATATTGACTTCAAATTCATACTACTTGTTAACTATCAAAAGGGGAACTCATAACAAGAGGACCATGATGGTCCTATATCGCCCACCTGAGTATATTTGTAACTTACATGGTTTATCAAAGGCAGGCTATTAATTCTTTTCAAATAAGGCATACCCTGGGGTTTGTCACAAAAATATGTTTACAGATTTTCTTCTTTGTCTTTGGCCAGTGGAGCTAAAAGCTGCTGCTTATCATCAATTTTTCTCTTCACAGTGTCTTGTTCCCTTTTTGACTTGTAGTTTAGCCATTACCAGACAACAAAATTTTAGACCGTTCCAAATTGAAACAAATTGCAGACGACATTTTAAAACGTATCTAAAATGAAAAATAAGTGATCTATATGGTAGAAAAGATTGTGAGAAAGGAGAAATTGCTTGTTACAAACAATTTCTCCTTTTTAGATGGAGTTGATTTTAAAAATTTCCTTCTATGATTCCATGTGAAATAGTGTGCACCAGGGCACAGAGCCAAAATATGACCCCAAGGGGATAATTTTAATTATTTTTATAAAGGGTCACTAGATGATGCTACATGCAAAATATGAATGCTCTAGCCTTTATGGTTTGTCACAAGTAGATTTTTAAAAGAGTTCCTTCTTTGTTTCTATGTAAAATAGGGTGCGCCCGGGCAGAGCCCAAATATGACCGCAGAGGGATAATTCTAGCAATTTTGGTAGAAGATTATCAGATTTTGCTACATAGCAAATATGAATGCTCTAGCCATTACGGTTTGTCAGAAAAAGATTTATTAAAGGTTTCCTTCTTTGTTTCTATCTAAAATAGGGTGTGCCCGGGCAAAGCCCAAATATGACCCAAGGGGAATAATTTTAACAATTTTGGTAAGGGGTCACCCAGTAATGCTTCAAACAAAATATGAACGCCCTCTGCCTTATGGTTTGTCACAAGAAGATTTTTAAAGATTGTAAAATAGCGTGCGCCCGGGCAGAGCCCAAATATGACCGCAGAAGGATAATTTCAACAATTTTGGTAGAAGATCATCAGTTAATGCTACACACTAAATAGGAATGTTCTAGCCATTATGATTTGTCACCAGAAGAAGTTTTAAAGATTTCCTTCTAAATTTCTATGTAAAATAGAGTGCGCCCGGGCAAAGCCCAAATATGACCCCATGGGAATGATTTTAACAATTTTGGTAAGGGGTCACCCAATGATGTTTCAAACAAAATATGAATGCTCCCAACCTTATGTTTTGTCACAAGAAGATTTTTAAAGATTTTAAAATAGGGTGCGCCCGGGCAGAGCCCAAATATGACAGCAGAGGAATAATTTTAACAATTTTGGTAGAGGATCATCAGATAATGCTACATACCAAATATGAATGCTCTAGCCATTATGGTTTGTCAGAAGAAGATTTTTTAAAGCTTTCCTTCTTTGTTTCTATGTAAAATAGGGTGCGCCAGGGCAAAGCCCAAATATGACCCCAGGGGAATAATTTTAACAATTTTGGTAAAGGGTCACCCAATGATGCTTCATACAAAATATGAATGCTCCCGGCCTTATGGTTTGTCACAAGAAGATTTTTAAAGATTTTTTCCATTTTCAGCCATTTTGTTGCCATGGCAACCAGAGTTTTTGTTGGAATTAAATTCTTTTAACAATTTTTGTAGAGCTTCACCCAAGGAACATTCCTGCCAAGTTTTATTAAGATTGGCCTTCTGGTTTTGGAGGAGAAGATTTTTAAAGAAATTGTTAACGGACGGACGGACAGATGGACGGACGGACAGATGGACGGACGGACGGACAGACGGACGGACGCCGGACGATGACCGGTCACAATAGCTCCCCCTGAGCATGTTGTGCTCAGGTGAGCTAATTATGACAGGGGCAGATAACCATCAAAATATTTTTGACAGTTGTGCCCCTTCCTTAACTCTTTACCACACCATCCCGACTTTAAGCGACCCTCAGAAAGCCTTTGAAAACATTATGGGAAAAGGAGAAAATGCTGGTAACCAGCATTTTCTCCTTTTTCCACAAAGTTTTCTACCCTGTCCAAAGCAAATTTCAATTTTTGAATCACATTTATTTTGTTGTCTACAAATGCTTTCAATTTGGACTGGTCCAAAATTTGTTGTTTGGTAAAGAGTTGGTCTGAATTTTCACTGAAAAGCAGTCTATTTCTGAAATGAACTGTAGTCAAATATTGGCTCCTGCATGCAGAGCTTTCCTTTAGACATGCTGGCCACTAACTAACAAGCCACATCAGAGTGGTTCCTTCCTTGCAGAGATTTAAACTTTCTACCATTTCCTCCAAAGGCTGACGCCTAGACCATTGGACTACAGCCATGCATAGAAAAAATGACAGAATAAAAATAGAAAACATTGTTCCTTTTTTCACATAATTTATTCCAGTGAGACATTTAGATGAAGCAATAAAATTAATACTTAACAATACTTAAGAAACCATCCTGAGAAAAGGTAAAATACTGTGAAAAGACTATACAGTGATTTGAACAAGAAAAGTGTGTCAGTCCTGGTTTGAATAATCCAGGAAACACACAAGTAGGTGAACAGACCACTTTGATATGACATGAGCTGTTAACCCATTACCAAATGACAAAATTTTAGACTGGTCCAAATTGAAAGCATTTGCAGACGACAAAATAGAAGTGACTAAAAATTTGAAATTTGTTTTGTTAAGGGTACAAAACATTGTGAGAAAAAGGAGAAAATGCTGGTTACCAGCATTTTCTCCTTTTCCCACAATATTTTCTAAAGGCTTCTTTCTCAGGGGCGTCAAAAGTAGGGATTGTGTGGAAATGGGTTGAAACAACTGCAATATAAATACATAAAAATACTTTACAAGTATGATTATTTTGGTAAGTGACCTGGATGTACTTTGAACACTTTGACAGAATAAAAACTCCTGTTTAACTCATAACCAAATGACAAAATTTTAGGTTTGTCGAAAGCATTTGCAGACGACAAAATAAAAGTGACTGAAAATTCGAAATTTGTTTAGTGAAGGGTAGAAAACATTGTGGGAAAAGGAGAAAATACTGGTTACCAGCATGTTCTCCTTTTCCCACAATGTTTACTAAAGGCTTCTTTCTCAGGTTCGTCAAAAGAAGGGATTGTGTGATAATGGGTTAAAAAATGGTGCAACACTCAGACCAGCCCTCCACTACCAACCACAAACACATGAGTATACAGTCATTTCAATATAGCAACATGAGATTCTATGACAAGTACACAATTTTTTCATTGAAATTATTCTGCACTGACAAACTTATCAGTTTCATTCAAATGAAAATAAAGCAATATTTAAGAATTACAATTAAGAATTTGAAATTTGAAAATAAAAATAAATTACTATGAGCCTATAGGAGGATTGGGGTTGAAGAATCTGATGGATTTTTAAGAATTTCCTCATCATTTACCCCCTGAAAAATCTTTATAAAATATGTGCACATTATTTCTTATCTTTACCTTAACTCTTTACCAAACAACAAAATTTCAGACTAGTCCAAATCGAAAGCATTTGCAGACAACAAAATAAACTTGACTAAACAATTGAAACTTGACTTTAGAAGAGAAGAAAACATTGTGGGAAAAGGAGAAAATGCTGGTTACCATCATTTTCTCCTTTTCCCACTATGTTTTCAGAGGGCTTCTTCCTCTGGGTCATAATAATTTTTTGGTAAAGGGCTAATGGGTTAAAACAACAAGAAAAAAAAAGTCCCAATACCACTGGGGATTTCAGATAACCAGATGAAGAAAAAAAAGACCAAGTGACAACACTTGTTTAATCATGTGAAAAACACAGGTAACGTGATCATACGAGCAGCCCACTCTATTTTTACCAGAATGGGTTTTGACTTATGCATGGTTTTTCTTAAAAACATGTTCTTTGTCTCACCTGATCTGATTTTAACTAGAATTAGAACATACTATTTACAAAAGGAACAGGTAAATAAAAAAGGAATTGACTGTCAATCTATGTACATGTAATTGTATTTGACCTCTAAGTTCACAAAAAGAAAAGTAATCCGTTTTAACCTTTTCCCAAACAAGCCCTGGTTTTTACGTGTCTGCAGTAAAAGTCTTTAGAAAACACTGTGGAAAAAGGAGAAATTGCTCATAACGAGCAATTTCTCCTTTTCCCACAGTGTTTTCTATCCTTTTTGAGAACTTTCTGCCATTTTCTCAAAATCTAAAATTGTCGTCTGCAAACCCTTTCGGTTTGGAAGAGTCCAAAATTGGTCGTTTGGGAAAGGGTTAAAAAGTTGTTTGACGTCAATGCAAAAACTTCAAGACTAGACTTAGGATGTCAAGGCTTCCTGTTCCATACATTTGAAAATTGTGCTCATCTGTATATTAGATGTTCCTTCATAAATTGCCCCTGAAAAACAAAGACACGGGTTTCTGTGAATTACACTGGTATTTCATTCTTATTTCCTCATCAACCCATTACCATACATTAAAATTTCAGACAGGACCAAGTAAAGAGCAGAAAGTAACAGCTAATAAACTCTGAATATAGCTAAAATGATTGGATTTATCTACGAAATGGTATAAAACATTTTGGAAAAGGAACAAAATGCTGGTTACCAGCACTTTCACCTTTTTCCACCATGTTTTCAAAAGCCTTCCCTGTCGAAGTAATGAAAACTTCTGATTATGTGGAAAGGGTTAACCCTTTACCAAACAATCCCTGGTTTTTACGACCTTGAGAAAGAAGCCTTCTGAAAACATTGAGGGAAAAGGAGAAAATGCTGGCAACAGGCATTTTTTCCTTTTCCCACAGTGTTTTCTACTCTTTCCAACACAAATTTCAGTTTTCTAATAGCATTTATTTTGTCGTCTGCAAATGCTTTCAATTTGGACAGGTCTAGAATATTGTCGTTTGGTAATGAGGTAAACAAAGTTGATGCAGATGGCTTCTTGTGTATGTTTATGGGTAATGTACATGATCTGATATGGCTTAACCCTTTACCACATGCCAAAATTTTAGACTGGTTCAAATTGAAAGCATTTGCAGACGACAAAATAGAGGTGACTGAAAATTTGAAATTTGTTCTGGGAAGGGTAGAAAACACTGTGGGAAAAGGAGAAAATGCTGGTTACCAGCATTTTCTCCTTTTCCTACGGTGTTTTCAAAAGGCTTCTTTCTCAGGGGCGTCAAAAGTAGGGATTGTGTGATAATGGGTTTATAGTTTATACAAGTAATTTCTCATTTTGCCCCATTATTTCAAAACGGTATCGGCTACAAGAAAAAATCATCTCCAAATGTAATCAGTTACACACTTTTGAAGTCTACACAGGTACACCTTATTTTTCAATATCACAGAACATTCAAAATGCAAAACAAATTGGCTCCAGCTTACCTACACTTAACCCATTACCACACAATCCCTACTTTTGATGACCCTGTGAAAGAAGCCTTTGGAAAACATTGTGGGAAAAGGAGAAAAGCTGGTTACCAGCATTTTCTCCTTTTCCCACAATATTCTCTACCCTTCACAAAACAAATTTCAAATTTCCAGTCACTATTATTTTGTCGTCTGCAAATGCTTTCGATTTGGACAAACCTAACATTTTGTCGTTTGGTAAAGAGTTAACCCATTACAACACAATCCCTACTTTTGACGCCCCTGAGAAAGAAGCCTTTAGAAAACATTGTGGGCAAAGGAGAAAATGCTGGTAACCAGCATTTTCTCCTTTTCCCACAATGTTTTCTACTCTTTCCAAACCAAATTTCAATTTTTCAGTCATGTTTATTTTGTCGTCTGCAAATGCTTTCAATTTGGACCAGTCTAAATATTGTCGTTTGGTAATGGGTTAAGTAGAGATTTTCAGGATATACCATCAACTAAGTAGCACTTTTCTCATTTATTTAGATCGAACTTTGGAAGAAAAAAACTAAAATCTAATTCTAAACTGAAACCATGAGATATACAATGGAAAGCAATGCTAAATTCAAACATATTACCAGCTTTAATCTGTTCATTTTGTCTACAAAAAAAAGAGAAAGACATGTCATACCTATTTTGCAGTCTCTGTAGAATTTTTCTACGGGGTAACTTTTCGTAAACCCAACGCCTCCCATAAAGTCTATACATTTCGATGTTGTTAGTGCTGCTACCTGAAAAGCGTACGTAAATTTAACATGAACTGAACATGACATTTAGAACCCTTCACCAAAAAATGACGACTTTTGACGACCCTGAGGTAGAAGCCTTTTGAAAACATTATGGGAAAAGAAGAAAATGCTGGTAACCAGCAATTTCTCCTGTTCCACAATGTATTCTACCCTGCTGGAAACAAATTTCAATTTTTGAGTTCCATTTATTTCAAGTGCTTTCAATTTGGACCAGTTTAAAATTTTGTCATTTAGTAACGATATAATCTCAGTAATGTGTAACTAACTGAGCATAAATTGTCATGCAGTACTTTTGTCAAAAGGAGCAATTACACCGATGTATCTGCATGTTTACACTAAATAACAACTTTTTTTACAGTTCCAAATTTAAAAAAATTGGAAAAAAAAAAGTTTCAAAATTGGTACAAATTTGCCAAAGATCTCTGATAAACTAAGAAACATTGTGGAAAAAGGAAGAAAACTCTAGTTACCCACAGCTGTTCCTTTCTTCACATTATTTTCAAAGTCTTTCTTTTGAAGACTTCATTGAAAAACTGAAATGTTTGATAGTCTTAACTCTGAAGGAATATTTTGTTTATCCTTGGGGTTGTTAAGCACATGACTTTTTGGGAAAGGCAAAAATTGTTGTAATCAAGGGAGAAAAAGCTGCTCACCAGCTTCTCCCTCATTGTTTTCAAAAGCTTACATCCTTAGGTTGGTTAAAACACAGGATTGTTTGGCCAAAGGTCAAAGGATACAAACTAAAGGAAAGCTTAAAAGTGTCCCTTTATGGCAAGTGGCTGCTTATCGGACATATGTGTAGTAACATACCTCAGCTGCATAATACTTTGCCATGGCTCCTTCTTTAATGACTGGCAGTCCTGCTTCCCTTCTTCTAGCGGCGTTATACACCAATAACTTAGCTGCATGAATCTGTGTCGCAACATATGCCATTTGGTGCTGCATTGACTGCAAAGGAGAAGTATAATTACTGGAACATCATGATCAAAAATCTTTGGCCTCTTTATTGCCACACAATCCCTACATTTGGTGCCCCTGAGAATGAAGCCTTTAGAAAACACTGCAGGAAAAGGAGAAAATGCTGGAAACTAGCATTTTCTCCTTTTCCCACAATGTTTTCTGCTCTTTCCAAATCTATTTTCAGTTTTTGATTCACATTTATTTTGTCGTCTGCAAATGCTTTCAAATTGGACATGTCCAATATTTTGTAAAATGGTAAAGAGTTAAGTCTTTATGCTACACATACTACTCTGGATTTGAAAAATAAAAATTGCAGAAACACTAAACAGTACCTGAGTGGTGAAAACAGTATTTTCAAATATATTTCAATTGTATCCCTAACAGACAATGGTGCAAAAGTAGCAGGAAGGCCCATCACATCAAAAGCTCTCGACACAAATCCAACAGAGAGAGACATCAACTTTTGGAACTATCCAATATTTTCTCCTTTTCCTATAATTATTTCAAAAGCTGTCTCCATCAGCAATATTGTGTGGAAAGTTCACAATATGAAACAAATATTTCATGGTAAATGAAATACATGTATTATTCAACATGCCAACTTACCAAAGTACTGTTTGAAATAGTGAAATACCTACCTGAAAATCACAGATTCTTTTATTGAATTGTTTTCTTTCTCTTGTGTATGGTAAAGTTGCATTAAAACACCCTTCTGCAAGTCCAAGCATCTAAAGACGAGGAAACAAATCTTACTTCATTACAGGTGCCTGCAGCATCCTTTTATACTCAGTTCCATAAATAAGTGTGCTCTTAATTTTCTTTTATTTCTTGTCACATGCTTTACTAAGACCAACAAATTTGGTATCATACTTTAGTTCAGAGTCTGTATAAAATGCAAGGCTAATCAGATTTTGACTAACAGAAAGTTAAGTCAGGTTTTTGCAGTTTGAATGAAGGTGGTACTAAAATCAAAGTTGCAAAAGTACTAAAAGAAAAGGTAACATTAAAGTTAGGTTTTTCTTCTTTATTGTAATTTTTCAATCAATATCTTGTATGGCCACCTCTGCTGTCGATAAAGGCAATTATTTGATGTGCAAAGACCTTGTATAACATAAAATTATTGCATCTGGAATGTTTTTCCATTCCTGAACAAGAGCCATGGCCAAGTCTATGAGATTGTTGATACATGTATTTTGCAGTGATCAAACCTTTCTTCCTAAGTAGTCCCAGACATGTTCTATCGGATTCATATCCAGAGGTAAAGCTGGCCAAGGAAGATTGTCAACATTGTTTCTGTTCAGAAACTGCTGACAGATTTATGCAGAGATGGCCATTCAGGATTCTGATTGAAAAATTTCAAGAACTTTAAGAAAAACCTAACTTAATGTTACCTTAGTTTTTGAGTACTTTGCAATTTTGATTTCAGTACCACCTTCATTTAACCCATTACCACACAATCCCTACTTTTGACGCCCCCTGAGAAAGAAGCCATTTGAAAACACTATGGGAAAAAGAGAAAATGCTGGTAACCAGCATTTTCTCCTTTTCCCACAGAGTTTTCTACACTTTCAAGAAAAATTTGGATTTTTCAGTCACCTTTATTTTGTCGTCCGCAAATGCTTTCAATTTGGACCAGTCTAATATATTGTCATGTGGTAAAGAGTTAAGCCACAAAAAACCTAACTTAAACTTTCTGTTAGTCAAAATCTGATTAGCCTGGCATTTTCTACAGCCTCTTAACTTAAGTATTTCTTGAAGACCAAAGATCAATTATGTTGTTGTGCAGTTTGATAATCAAGGGAGGTAAATGGTGACAAACTTCATATATCCGTGATGAATTAACAGAACTTATTTCTGTCAAACTGGCCTGACTTCCTGTACTACAAGAAGATTTTTAAAGTTTTCATTATACAAGCCTTTGTAAAATATGTTACCTCCTGTTCTGAGCCCAAGACTTAAGTTTTAAGTCTTGCTAAAGGACCAAACCATAAAACTATATGCAAAAGTGAAAAACTAAACCATACAGGAAGGAACCAGAAAATTTAGTTTCGGTATATAAGCCCATATTCAATTTGTGACCCCCGTGGCTGGGTCATTTTTAAACCTGTAACTTGGCAACCACAGTTTTCACTGGAATAAAATTCTTTAACCCATTTCCACACAATCCCTACTTTTGACACCCCTGAGAAAGAAGCCTTTAGAAAACACTGTGGGAAAAGGAGAAAATGCTGTTCTCCTTTTCCCACAATGTTTTTTTACCCTTCATAAAACAAATTTCAAATTTTCAGTCATTTTTATTTTGTCATCTGCAAATGCTTTTATTTTGGACCAGTCTAAAATATTGTCGTTTGGTAATTGGTTAAAGAAATTCTAAAAAGGGCCATGGCAGAATGATTTCTGTGAACATTTATCAAAATCAGGTGGATAGTATCAGAGACTAAGATGTTTGAATGAAATAGATGTACACACAGACTAACATAATAATGACAGACACCTTGCCATGACATAGGCTCACAGATCTTTGGCTCATGTAATCATAACTCACTCTGTATTATATGTTTTTTTTCAAAATAAATATTAAGACAGGAGTGTACTCCTGTCAAGCAAAGTCTTGGTTTGTCACAAAATACATAATGCAAGCCTTCAGAAGGATGGAATAATATAATGGAACTGAGTTAACTCTTTACTCCACAGAAACTCATTTCTACACATTGCTTGTAGAAGCTTTTGGAAAACATTGTGACAAAAGGTGAAATTGCTCATGACGAGCAATTTCACCTTTTGCCACAATGTTTTCTACACTATCAAAAGGTGTCATATACACATAAGAAAAGGCTTCATCCTTGTTGTTATTTAGGGTCAATTACAGATACCATGGAAATGGCCTACGGGGTAAAGGGTTAACAATTTACCTGTGCCCCAATACCTATCCGTCCTTCGTTTAGCACTTCAATGCAATATTTATAACCTTTTCCAAACTCTCCAAGAATGTTGCTCTCGGGAACTTTCACATTTTCCAGGTGTATAGGGCAGGTACTTGATGCTCTAATGCCAAGTTTGTCTTCCTTTTTGCCGATTGTCAGACCCTCTGTGTCTCGATCCACGAGAAAACAGGTGATGCCTTTATAACCCTGTAAAAGGACCATATATAGAAGATGAATGTCTAACCCTGTGCCACACAATTCCGTGTTTAACCCTTTACCCCATAAGGCATTTCTATGGTATCTCTAATTGATCCTAAATAACAGCAAGAATAGACTGTTTCTAATGTGTATATGACACCTTTTGATAGCATAGAAAAAATTGTGACAAAAGGTGAAATTGCTCGTCACAAGCAATTTCACCTTTTGCCACAATGTTTTCCAAAGGCTCCTACAAGCAATGGGTAGAAATGAGTATCTATGGAGTTAAGGGTTAAACAAACCTTATGAATGAGCCTTTTGAAGGCATTGTGGGAAAAGGACAATGCTGGTTACCATCATTTTCTTCTTTTACCACAATATTTTAAAAGGCTTCTTTCACAGGGGTGTTAAAAGTAGGGCTTGTGTGGTAAAGAGTTAATGCATCTGCAAAGAGTGTCTAGTATCTACTCAAGCCAGCCTGGTAGGACAGTGCAGGCTGACATGAAACAATATGTTGTTTCACAAGTTTTCTGACTTAGTCTACAAACCATTCTCCCTCAAAATTTAGTCGGTTGTTTGCCAAAACAGGTATCAAGAATCCTTATTTACATGATGACATGCTAAGAGATATATTTGACCCCCTTTTGCCAGAGCATTGGTCCTATGTTGATAGATTAACCCTTTACCACACAATCCTGACATTTAACAATCCTGAAGAAGAGAGCTTTTGAAAACACCAGGGGGGAAAAAGATAAAATGCTGGTAACCAGCATTTTCTCCTTTTCCCACAAAGTTTTCTTCCTTATCAGAGACAAGGTTCATCATTTAACTCATTGGCAAATGACAAAATTTTGGGTTTGTCCAAATCGAAAGCATTCGCATACGACAAAATAAAAAGGACTGAAAGTATGAAATTTGTTTTATGAAGGGTAGAAAACATTGTGGGAAAATGAGAAAATGCTGGCTACCAGCATTTTCTCCTTTTCCCACAATGTTTTCTTCCTTATCAGAGACAAGGTTCATCATTTAACTCATTGGCAAACGACAAAATTTTGGGTTTGTCCAAATCGAAAGCATTCGCATACGACAAAATAAAAGTGACTGAAAGTATGAAATTTGTTTTATGAAGGGTAGAAAACATTGTGGGAAAATGAGAAAATGCTGGCTACCAGCATTTTCTCCTTTTCCCACAATGTTTTCTAAAGGCTTCTGTCTCAGAGGCGTCAAATGTAGGGATTGTGTGGAAATGGGTTAAGCCAATCTTCATTTGACCTCTGCAAATGCTTTCAATTTTGACAAGTCCAAAATTTTGTTCTGTGGTATAGGGTTAAGAGTTGTTGACTTACTGCGGTTGGCTTGGCATTAGCAAATACAGCAAACATGCCCGCATGTTCGGCATTTGTAATCCAGAGTTTTGTTCCATTCAGAATAAAGTAATCCCCTTGTTTGACAGCTGACGTTTTCATCGCAAATGCATCACTCCCAGAGTCTGCTTCAGACAGACAAAAACTGCCAACCTGTAATACAAAGTATGCAAACAGCTTTTCATATTGAAAAATTGGGTTAACCTTTAACTGAACTATCCCGGGTTTCACAACCCTTTATTGACGGCCTTTGTAAACATAGTGGGAAAAGGAGAAAATGCTGGTAACAAGCATTTTTTTCCTTTTCCCATAAAATTTCCTGCCTTTACAGAGGGCTTAAATTCATTTGTAACAATTTTAAATTTGAATCTATTATCTGCAGATATTGTGAATTTTAAAGCGTTTAAAATACTTTGTACTTTGAAAAATCTGGAGAATAAGACTAGGAATGTTCTTAAGAATGGTTGGTGAATATGACCCCAGTATACACCCCCCACACTTCACATGTGGCATGTATAAAAAGTACATGTTAAAATCGTTTACATACCATATCTGTTGCCATTCTAGGTAGATATTTTTCTTTCTGTTCTTTGGTGCCCAGTTTTCTTAATAAAGTGATAAGTAGTGTATTATGAACATCACACATAACACTGACTGATGGATCCACTTTAGCAAGCTCCTCAATGACAAGATTGGCAACAAAAAATGTTGAGCCTGTCCCTCCGTACTCCTCTTCTATCTCTATACCCATCAACTGGGGAAAAAAAAAACACTCACATGCTTCATTTAACCCATTACCACACAATCCCTACTGTTGACGCCCTTGGAAAAGAAACCTTTTGAAAACATTGTGGGAAAAGAAGAAAATGCTGGTAACCAGCATTTTCTCCTTTTCCTACAATGTTTTCTGCCCTTTACAAAACGAATTTCAAATTTTCATTCACTTTTATTTTGTTGTCTGCAAATGCTTTCGATTCGGACAAACCTAAAACTTTGTCATTTGGTTATGAGTTAACTACTAGTATTTGCCGCAAAGCAAAATTTCAGAGCTGTCTGCATCCACACCATTCCTAGATGACAAATAAGATTTATCTCAAGTGATGATACTTGTCACTGAAAAGGTTGAAAATATTATTTTCAAAATGCTTCTTCCTCCGCATCATTTAAAGTCTGAATTATGTGGCAGCGGGTTAACTCTCTCCCATACACCACAATCTTTAACTCATTACCAAACGACAATATTTTAGACTGGTCCAAATTGAAAGCATTTGCAGACGACAAAATAAAAGTGACTGAAAATTTGAAATTTGTTTTGTGAAGGGTAGAAAACATTGTGGGAAAAGGAGAAAATGCTGGTTACCAGCATTTTCTCCTTTTCCCACAATGTTTTCTAAAGGCTTCTTTCTCAGAGGTGTCAAAAGTAGGGATTGTGTGGTAATGGGTTAACTCCTTGGAAGCATTTGCAGATGACACTAAACATGTCTCTGATGATTACATTACATTTTTTCTCTAAAAAGGTAAAAAAAAAACCTAGAGGAATACAGAGAAAGATAGAACACGCAGACTGATCTTGAATTTAAAGTGTCCAATAAATCACACCATACTTAACCCACATACAAAATTCAGGTAACTGCTTTAACCCTTTACTACACAATCCTGGCTTTTAATGAATCTAAGAAAGAAAGCCTTTGAAAACATTGTGCGAAAAGGAGAAAATGCTGGTAACCAGCATTTTCTTCTTTTCCCACAGTGTTTTCAACCCTTTCCAAGTCAACCTTTACTTTTTGATTCACATTTATTTTGTCATTTGCAATTGCTTTCAATTTGGACTAGTCCAAAATTTTGTCGTTTGGTAGAGAGTTAACCCTTTTATAACACAACAAAATGTTTGACTCATCTAAAATATAAGCATTTGTACTGAAGAAGTTGAACATGTTTCAGATAATAAGATTTGTTACTAAAAGGGTAGAAAACATTTTGGAAAAAGGAGAAAATGCTGGTTACCATCATTTTCTCCTTTTCCCACCATGTTTTCAAAGCCTCCTTCCTCAGGGTCATTAAAAGTCGTGACTGTATGGTAAAGGATTCATAAATAACAAAGACAAAATAAGAAATCCAAAACAAAATGACTGTACCTACCCCATTTTCAAACAAAGCATCGATCACTGATTGATCCATCTGGCTCTCAGCATCCATCCTCTGTACGAGCGGTTGTATTTTCTCAACGGCCAATCTTTGGACTGTGAACATTAATGAATGAATGAATGTTGTTTTATGGCGCATTGACAGCTTCGGTCATTTAGCGCGCATATCTATGTTAAAAGATAATAAATGAGGAGATGTTTAAACTGAATAAAGTTTGAATGACAATAAAAGAATTGAATTAAGAAAATTTAATGCATAAAGGGCATCATCGAATTACAGGGCAAGGACTGTGAACATGAAATGTACAAATGAATTTTAACCCTTTCCCGAACAAGCCCTGGTTTTTTACGTGTCTCCAGTAAAAGTCTTTTGAAAACACTGTGGGAAAAGGAGAAATTGCTCATAACGAGCAATTTCTCCTTTTCCCACAGTGTTTTCTACCCTTTTTAAGAACTTTCTGCCATTTTCTCAAAATCTAAAATTGTCGCCTGCAAACTCTTTCAGTTCGGAAGAGTCCAAAATTTGTCGTTTGGTAAAGGGTTAATAATTTCAAATATTTTTCAATCTTTGATCTAAACCTTTATCACATGACACAGAATTTTACTCTTATTCAAAATGAAAGCATTTGCAGATGATATATCAAATATCATATGACATGATTTGTCACTAAAAGTGTTGAAAAAAAAAAAAGTGTTGGAAAAACATACTAGTTGACAGCACAGGCTTCATTTTCCAGTTTTTTCAGGTGGCCCTTTTCTCAGATCAGATAGTTCAAACATAGGATTGTGTGGAAAAAAGTTGTTTTACAACAAGGCTAGAATTTAAACAGTCTAACATGGAATGCATTTGAAGATGACAAACAGAATGCAGTTCAACTGACACGGTTTATCTGAGAAAAATCCTTCTTTTCTTCATTACAGATTTTCAACTGTTTACCACACAATCCTGAGTTTTAACTACCCCCCCAAAAAGCATTTAGAAAACAATGTGGGAAATGAGAAAATGCAGCATTTTCTCCTCTTCCCACTTTATTTTTTATCCTTCCCGAAACAAATTTCATTTTTTTAACCCTTTCCCAAACAGCAAATTTGGGACCAGACCAAACTGAAAGCATTTTGCAGATGACAAAATAACAGTTGCTAAAAAGATGATTTTTCTAAATGACAGGGTAGAAAACATTGTGGGAAAAGGAGAAAATGCTGGTTACCAGCATTTTCTCCTTTTCTCAAAATGTTTTCAAAAGGCTTCTATTCTAGGCCCGTAAAAACCAGGGATTGTTTGGGAAAGGGATAAGGCATGTTTGTCGTCTACAAATGCTTTGAATTTGGACAAATCTTAAAATTTGTTGTGTGGTAAAGAGTTAAACAGCTTTCCTTCTCTGAGAGGTGAAAAAAATTACTGTTTGGTATAGGGCTAATATATGTAAAGCTTGTTCCCAAGTATATTCACTACAGCTACTGAAATAGGATTACTCAAACATTCATATTTTACAGGAATTTTCATCATTTACCGTGGGTATATGAATAGGAACAAGAGGGCCATGATGAGTCCTGTATCGCTCCACTGGCTTTTTAAATTTTTACCACA
Source organism: Tridacna crocea (assembly GCA_943736015.1). Classification (NCBI taxonomy): domain Eukaryota; kingdom Metazoa; phylum Mollusca; class Bivalvia; order Cardiida; family Cardiidae; genus Tridacna; species Tridacna crocea. Next base: position 57,897,869 of record OX031064.1, on the reverse strand, counting down.
AAAATCAAAGTTTTCATGACCCTGAAAAAGAGGGCCTTTGAAAACAGTGAACACTGTCAGGCAATACAAGCAGGTTAATTCACTGGCATGAAAGGTAAAGTTCTTGGGGGAAAAAAAACCTAAATGATAGAAACCTTACTCTGGATTTAATATTCCAATCATGTGAGCATACTACACGGCGGGGAATCACGTGTCACAACAACAACAACAATGACCGTTATTTGAAAAAATTCCCCGACTTCAGGTAAGAAATCTTCAATAATTCCGTTAATACATGACCAATTGGAAATTGGTTTGAAGCAGAGAAGGCGGAAGGACTCCGGGGATTTGCTTGATGTGTTAGATTTTTTAAACAACACCTGATAAAAAAGTTATTGACGAGCAAACAATTTTTTTACCCTGGATAATTTGTTTGCTCGTCAATAACTTTTTTATCATGTGTTGTTTAAAAAATCTAACACATCAAGCAAATCCCTGGAGTCCTTCCGCCTTCTCTGCTTCAAACCAAATTCCAATCGGTCATGTATTAACGGAATTATTGAAGATTTTCTTACCTGAAGTTGGGGAATTTTTTCAAATAACGGTCATTGTTGTTGTTGTTCTGTCACGTGATTCCCCGCCGTGATACTATTAGCATCAAAATACATCACTCTCCCTGAAAACAATATTTTTTATAAAAAAAAAACTTAGTATCTTGCACCAATCATGTAGTTTAATAATCAAGGGAGGTAAATAGTAACAAACTTTATCCTTTAAAAAGAGTTATTTCCCTTGCTTCATGTTTAAATTGATATGACTATTTAATGAAGCCCATGTTAAACTTGTGATCCCTGGAATGGAGCCAATTTTGACCCCAGATCTATAATATGAAGAAACTTGTTAAAGGTCCTTTAGATAAAGCTACATGCCAAATTCAGTAACCCTGGGCCTTGTGGTTTCTGAGAAGAAGATTTTTAAAAATGTTATTTTATTTTCAGTTTTGTTGCCATGGCAACCAGAGTTTTAGAAGGAATCAAATTCTTTCAAGAAATTCTGAAGAGGTCCATGGCAGAATCATTTCTGTGAAGTTTAATCAAATTTGAATGGGTAGTTTCACAGAAGAAGATGTTTGAAATAAAAGTTATCGCACACACACATGCACACACCGACACACAGACGACGGACACCGGGCCATGATATAAGCCCGCTGGCCTTCGGTCAGTGGAGCTAAAAATCATACCAGTATCTTTCATCATTTGTTCCTCTGGAGACAAAAGGTCTACAGGTCCACACATCAACTTCTGTTCTGATATTTGGGACACAAGTTTCTGCTCCTGGGCAGAACTCATCCATCTTGTGAGGCAGGCTTGATATGCACGCCTACTTGGTGCCTGGCAGAATGACTGAAATGAAAATTTTGTACATGATACAAAAAGCTTTATTTAACACTGTTCCATGCAATCTTGAGTTTAAACTACCATACAGGAGAAGGCTTTTTACAACATCAAGGGATGGAGAGCAAATGATGATCACCACCTTTTTTCTCCTTATTCAACAATTTATTTGGATAATTTTCAATGATAGATATATCTACAACAAAAATAGTGGTAAACTGCTAAATGGTGCTGATATTTGTTATTATTTAACCCTTTCCCAAACGACAAACTTTTGGACTAGACCGAATTGAAAGCATTTGCAGACGACAATTCAGGTCTTGCTGAAAAGATGATTTCTGTCTGTGATAGGGTAGAAAACATTGTGGGAAAAGGAGAAAATGCTGGTTACCAGCATTTTTTCCTTTTCCCACAATGTTTTCAAAAGGCTACTATTCCAGACCCATACAAAACAGGGATTGTTTGGGAAAGGGTTAAATAGGGGACTCTCCCACCAGCAGAAAAACTACTTAATGACTACTTGTAAAATCAGACAATTGATAAGTTGTAAACAAAGTGTACTCGCTCATTAGACACTAGCCGTGATTTTGGTATGACATACGCTGATAAGTTTTTCCCTTACACACCAACTGCTTTGTCCATATATACGAGGCAACTCATTTCTTTAAGGCCGTTGTGATTTTGCTTTTCTTGGCCAATTGGGCAATTGGGCAAAGTTTGTTTGGTTTTTTTTAAATCAGGCAACTTTTTCGCCCATTTGTCCACTTGGCAGAGGTCTGTAAAAGAAGAGTATACTTAACTACGCCCTACGGAAAAATTCGCCCTACGAAAAAAAATTATCGCCCTACGGGTATATGGACTGTGTCGGATTGAATTAATTACTTATACTTTTTAAAATATACTTTGTCTAACATATATTCAAATATCATGACTTTATGTTGTGTAATTTTGGAGATATTTGATCGAAAGTTTTCATTCTGACAATAGCTGACAGGTGCTCTACACACCCTACCACTTTAATGCTCGCTCTACTTCTTTTCGGGTGATATTTTCACCAATAAAGTCTTGCTTTACACAGGATAATGTTTCTTTTTACTGGATTTGGCTTGTTTGTTGTTTATTTCTAGGTTTTATTGATGTTTCAGACAAAAACGCACCCAGTACATATACCTGTAGGACGATAATTTTTTTGGTAGGGCGTCATAGGACAAATTTTTCCTGTAGGGTGTATTTTAGTATGACCAGTAAAAGAATTCACTTTATAATGTTAGTATTCATCTTCAGTTAGAAAAATTACTTTTTCACTACAAGCACTACTTACAATCCTAACAAAATTCATAATGTTCTATACACTTCAGCTTATGTAATTAGTGACCGTTGCATTGTTTTCTACACTACCAAAAGGTGTCATATACACATAAGAAACAGCATTCTCCTAGCTGTTATATATGTTCAATTAGAGATACCACAGAAATGCCTTATGGGGTAAAGGGTTAAACCAGAATAACAATAATATAATAATTAATATCCCAAAATTACATTTAATAAGGTAAATACAGCTCAAGCCTGAGTTGAGCAACAGACTAACCCCCCCCCCCCCCCCACTTTTTTTTTCCCCCTGAAAATTACGTAACTGCCATCTAAAATAACGCATTCGTCGGTTTTCAGGGTATTCATGAACCAGAATATTACATGACAGTCTGATTCAAGAAGTCTTGATCATCTATAATCGGCATTCACACTAAAATTACCTTCAGAAGCCTACAGGTCAAGGCTGTCATGTTCAACAGTTTGTTGTTTTCATTTATTTTTCTCTGTTTGATTGGTTTTTCACAGGAAGTACGATTCTGTTCGATTTGTGCATACGTCTGAAACGAACAAATTTCAGAACTGTTATTTTCTCTAGTGTTTCATGCAAATCTCTACCTTAATAGAGCTTTATAGCAGCGACCTGTGCACCTATACATACCTTTCTATAGTTCTTTCTGCAATAATTTCTAGGAAAATATTTCCAAGCGGGCGGCTTCAAATGAGTTACAAGTACAGTATCGTCAAAGAAAAAAAAAAGTGTTTACTGTATGCACAGGAATTTGATATTCTATAACCAAAATAAATGATAAAACATGAAAAAAAAAATCTCCCCTATATAATATAAACACAAGGAATGCAACGTCTCGATTGCTGGCGCTAGCACCCGACAGCCTTTCTCAACCAAAATCACCCATGAAACAAACATTGATCATAATCTCATTTAGCCCAGCGATAGACAACACAATAATGTACCTGCGACATCCAGCGATACCTCAGTAGACACCTTTCAACCGGAGATAACCGTCATGTTTTACAACTCTATCCTAAAATTTTGATTCGTCCGAGACTCCATTCGCTGACGTCACAAGAAGTGCAAGGAAGCGTATAATTTTCGTATTACTTATTACTATTATTTTTTTTTTTGTTTTTAAGATATTTATGGACATCAAATGATACTAAAGATTCTAGAAAAATATTTAGTATCATGTGAGTAGCGGTATGAAATACAAAAGAAAGATTGGGGACGCAAGAATTGAACACCACGGATAAGAAGCACTTTTTTCACAATGTTTTCAGAGTGGTGAAAGAGTATGCACTTTATGTGTCCATAAGGAAAAAAGATTGGTAAAGTAACTTACTGTTGTGTTATGTAATGCACGTGTTTACGGATATTTACGATGAACTAATCCGAAGTGGCTTAACTCTTTCCCACACGACAAACTCATAGACTGGTCCAAAATGAAAGCACGTGAAGACGACAAAATAAATGAAACTCAGAAATTGACATTTGTTTTGTGAAGGGTAGGAAACATTGTGGGAAAAGGAGAAAATGCTGATTACCAGCATTTTCTCCTTTACCCACAATGTTTTCCAACTGAGGCTTGTATCTCGGGGTCGTAAAAACCAGGGATTGTTTCGGTAAAGGTTAAGGCCACTAAAATGATAAATGAACTGGAGGTCGACTTACGTCAAAGGTATAGCTACGCCTTGCAAGGTAATCTTTTACAGTCTTAACCATGTAGATAATACTGTCTATTTGTAGAAGTTACAAATAGACAGCACAGAATGAGCAAGCTGAGTTTTAATAATAAATCATACTTTCTTTATGTGAAATACCCTCCCCACCCCCACTGCGAAATCGCAGTGTGGAAATCTCTTGCACCATACAACTTTTGTAGGTAATTCTGACAAAAGTTTTCAACAGGTTAACTCATTACCAAACAACAATATTTTGGGCTTGTCCAAATTAAAAGCATTTGCAGACGACAAAATAAAAGTGACTGAAAATTTGAAATTTGTTTTGTAAATGGTACAAAACATTGTGGGAAAAGAAGAAAATGCTGGTTACCAGCATTTTCTCCTTTTCCCACAATGTTTTCTAAAGGCTTCTTTCTCAGGGTCGTCAAAAGTAGGGATTGAGTGGTAATAGGTTAAGTAAGAATGGTATCTTATCATAACAGAAAGCAACGTAACAACCCCGTCTAAGATTTCGGTCAAAACATATAGGCAGAAAAAAATGGCTTCCGTTAGATCTATATTAGTGCTAACATTTCTTTGTCTTCAAGGTTATGTTTTCGGTAACTATCTGTTTGTTTAACTAATTATTTCACCGACCAGACAGCATGTTCTTACATTTCTTTCGTCTGCTACATCTAACCAGTGGTAGATCAATGTCCTGAAAAAGAGAAGCCATCACACCCACAAGTTAACTCTTTACAACACAAGAAAATTTCAGACTGGTCCAAATTGAAAGCATTTGCAGACGACAAAATAAAAGTGACTGAAAAATTGAAATTTGTTCTGGGAAGGGTAGAAAACACTGTGGTAAGGGTAGAAAACACGGTGGGAAAAGGAGAAAATGCTGGTTACCAGCATTTTCTCCTCTTTCCACAGTGTTTTCAAAAGGCTTCTTTCTCAGGGGCGTCAAAAGTAGGAATTGTATGGTAATGGGTTAAAAAGTTAATGGTATCATTCACTTCCTGTTTCAGCCAACGACTTTTTTCCTCTAGACGGAGACGACCTAAATGCAACAGGGTTTTATAACCCTAAGGCTGTTGATCTAATTAACGGGACGTTCTGTACAAGATTATCAGTTATAGCTATTTCTAGGAATTTAGGACTGAAAAGTGACGATTGATTAGTAAAGACCATAATGTTTCAGGACAGGACATAGTTCTGCAAAATGAGGGATGTCCACAGGGTTACCTGGGTTCGAACGAGCGATGTTTCTTATTTTCGAAGGATGAGGCCACGTGGGCCGAAGCGATGGTGAGGTCATTTTTTGTCACGTGGTTAATCAAGAACTGTCTTCAACAACCATTTTAAGTTATGGTTCCTAACTCCAAGTCTATATACTATCTTACTGGCTGAGCAGAATGCATTTTCAGCCAATCAGATATACAATCGTATAGTCTTTATAAAAAATTAGAATAAGAAAACAAGCACTGATCATCCAGCTATGTAAATTTCGACCCATTCGCAGAGCGGGTTCTGATAGCATCATTTGAAATGATGAAAAATAGAATGAGGTCATTGACGACATGCACTCGGCACAGCTCGGCCGACTCCGAAACAACATCATACCTTTTCCGTATTGAGAAGGTTTCAACTACATGATCTTAAACATGATCTTGTTTGGTTTTCTTTGTTATGTTATTAAGAACATTATTTCAGTGGCCTATTTCCGGCGAAGTAATGTACAGTGCATATGCACATCAAAGAAACTGGTCAACGGAAATTTACCGGATGTACGGCCATGACGATGCAGACCAATCAGATGTCTCGATTGCTGATATGATCCTCGCCCATCATCGAACTTTTAACATGTCTATTTTAGAATTGATAGCTAAGTATGTCCTTTGACCTGCCTATTTTAGACTTAACAGGTTTTCTATTTATCAATTGTAAGAGTAGGAACAATTAATGAGATTCTCTCTCTAAAATAATAAGCTGCTTTTTCATCTTTCAATAATGGCGACCATCTTCGTCATTCAATAGTTATTTTTGAATGACGATGATTGTGGTGATTCTTTTATTTCTTTACAGGAAAACTGTAAAAGAAGTGGAGCTATACTGGCTACAGTTGATGACCTACAAATACAAATTTTCCTAACTGGTTTGGTGGAATACTTGGACAATCGTAGGTATTCGGTGGCACATAGACACCGTTCACACTTCCATCTGCACTGTGTTGGAACAGATTTCTATACTGATCGTCCATTTGTAAAAAACATGGATGTTGGCACGATCCATGTCGTTTTAGCCTATATTGATGAATAAGTCTGGGGAATTTTCTGTTCTAAGTAAAAAGCCAAGCGATATCTCTGTCAAACATAAACGCTTTTCGGTATACGGTCAAGCATTGATAATTCGCGTTTTTCAGTAAAGAGTCAAGCAGTGAAGTATTTGCGTTTTTCGTTACAGCTCTTGTCATTCATTACCGTTTTCCGGTGCAGACCCAAGCATTACCCTTTTATGAATTCAGAAGCAAATGTGACCATTTTTCATTGCAGAGTCAAGCATTAACGTTCAAACAGGCAACGACTACATCTATCATTACCTACATGACCTTGGGGTTGATATTACCGGCCGTAACTCAATTGCATTTATGGTTCAGGTGAATCTCTCTCTCTCTCTCTCTCTCTCTCTCTCTCTGATCTCAAGTTACAAGAATAATTAAATACTGCAGATATCACTTAAACAACAGTTGACAACTTTGGTTCTAGTTTTACAGTACACTATTTCTATCATTTAGTCATCCTATTATAGTTTTAAAAGCTAATTTTAATCTTAGACTCGTTCATACAGCTGGTAAACATAATTATAAACTTTATCAACTTATACCGGTCTAATGTTACATGTAGATCTGTCAATTTAAAGGCAGGTACAGGTGTAGCTCATATGATGTGATACTTCTTCAAAGGTAGGAATAAGGGTAGCGAAAGGACAAAAAAATAATGCTGGTTATTACCATTTTTCATGTTCTTACAATGTCTTCCATAGTATTTTACCAAAGATGATAAAACACTTGGAAAGAATAAACCACTGTCGATAACTGGTTTCTGAAAGACTGAACACGAGAAAAAGGGCCTTCAGACATTTACGTTAAGTGTCGTCTCGGATTAGGCTGTGCAGGTTAATCCGAGACGACAATGTCCGTTCTTATGCAATTTTCTTTTTTGCACAAGTCTACTGTAACACAGAATCTAATGTAACCGTAAAGTGCTGTCTCGGATTAGCCTGCGCATAATGCGCTGATCCGAGACGACACTTTACGAAAATGTCCGAATGCCCTTTTTTTCGTCTTACAAGCCATTTGATGATGCTTGTGCACTGATGCAGGTGGTTTCAAGGGTAAATACTGCTCATCACAGATTTGAACCCGGAACCTTTGCTTCCAGATGCTAACGCTTTACCTCGACAGTAGGCCTACAGCCAGGCAGTTATATTTGAAATATTGTGATTCAACTTCAGACTTTGTCTAACAGTTTCTACATAATCTTTTAGGCTTGCAATGACGCCCATATTGCCTTCTCTAGCCAGAAAAATTTAGACACTCAGGACACGTACGAGATAGTCATTGGAGGATGGGCGGACACGGCCTCTGTAATACGGGACTGCAAGCAATGTGCCAATAAGGATGAAGTCCGCATTCCACGGTTTGGCACTTTTTTCATAAAGCTCATAACCTCGTGTAAACGCTTTTTGTTATAGTGTCCGACTTTGAAAACACCGCTTCAAAAAGAGATGTGTTAAAAAAAGATCAATAAAATGTATGAGTGAAGGTGTCTGTAAGTTGTGACACGTATTTTTTAACTTGATCCGTTTCCAAAATGGTCTACATTTAAAAGGCACATGTCTTGGCTTAGACTGGGTGGCAGGATTTGTAAATACCCAAGTCGCGAACAAAATTTATAGTAAGAATGCCTTCACCAGCTGTTCTAAATTCTTGATTTGAAGACAAGCCACCATATAGGCTGACAGAAATCTAATGGATACGAATCCTAGTAGATCTTGTGAGATTTTCAAAAGTAAATTTGTGGTGTTTAGGAGTTATAGCCGTTGTGAGATGAATATTAATACAAATTAAAATTATGCTACATAAAATAATGAATGCTTACTCAGAGAGGCAATTTTTCCAAGTTACCATGTGAATTTCGGTCACCCTATAAATGTTTGCAAACAACACACAACGACGTTTATCAAAAAGTTTTAATTTTCCAAAGCTACATACTCGAAAGTAAAGTTGCGTTAGTATGTGTTATAGAGCTATATATATTATGTTGTTATAGAGACCATCCATTAAGTTGCACAGATCAGCGGCCATTTTGGATTTCTTGGGCAAATAACTACATCCGAGTAGGTACCGGAAGTGACGTGGGAGAATCCCAGTTTATGACGTGGAATGACACCGATCCACATCCGGTCAACTATATTGCTGTTGCCACTGGCTGGGGCAGCACTGGTGCCTGGACGTTCCCATTAAGTAACAATAAACTTCAAATTTCTTAACATCTTCATTTGGGTTTCTTAAGTGTATCTAGGGTTAATGCAGAATATTTTTGTGGGAAGGTCATGCGTTTAACCCTTTACTCCATAGATACTCATTTCTACGCATTGCTTTTAGGAGCCTTTGGAAAACATTGTGGCAAAAGGTGAAATTGCTCGTAACGAGCAATTTCACCTTTTGCCACAATGTTTTCTATGCTATCAAAAGGTGTCATATACACATAAGAAATGGCTTCACCCTTGCTGTTATTTAGGGTCAATTAGAGATACCAAAGAAATGCCTTATGGGGGAAAGGGTTAAAAGTCTTTGATATTGACTTGATATTGATCACCATCTTCATGTTGTCTGATCAGTTATCTGTCTGGTTTAGTGTGAAATAATACAGCAAAACAGATCTTAAGATTACATTAATTGGCTTTTTAACCTTTACTACACAACTCCGACTTTTAAAGAAAACATTGAAAAAATTTTGGAAAAAGGAGTAAACACTGATAGATATAACCAGCAGTTTCTCCTTTTCCCATAATTTCTTCTCGCCTTTTATAGAAAATTGCGTCACATGAACTTTATTTGATTTGGCGTCTGCAAACGCTTACAATTTGGATAAGCATGGAATTTTGTCGTGTGGTAAACTGTGAAAAAGAGTTTAGGATTTGGAGATATATGACTATACTTTAATTATCTCCATTGAAAACTCTACCATTTGATTAGATCTACATTTTTTTCTTGCCTTATCACACAAAATTTGTCTTCTATCGCAAATCTTATGGTCACTATTACATGCATTGCTATTATTTCCCTTTCTTTTTGGGTTTGCAGACTCCTACATGCCTGGTAAGTTCTGGGTAGGTGCCTCAGACCTTGTAACGGAAACAGAATGGCTCTGGTTACCGTCACAGACTTTGATATCTAGCTTTACGGATTGGGCTTCGAGAGAACCCGACAACGCAGGCGGAAACCAACACTGCATGGCTCTAGATATGCACAATCATATGAAATGGCGGGACGAAAATTGTGAAGAGAAAAGAAACTACATTTGCCAAGCTGAGAAGGATGAGGGCGGCTTACAAGTGATTGGCTGATTTGCCAAGTAATATTTTAATGTTGTCAAAAAAATAATAAATAAATAAACTGATTATAACCCCGTGTTTTGTACTCTTGTTCACACCTTTATAATGTTTAAAGTTAATAGCTCTATAAGAAAATGTAGCCACATAAAGACTGGTGGGCCTTAATATCCATCGCCGAAGGCTGAAGAATATAGTCTTAGCGTTGCCCTTCCATCCGTACGTCTGTCTTTTTGTCCGTTCATCTGTCCGTCCGTTTGTCCGCCAGGGACAATACCTTTAATACCATTGGACACAATTTCGTGAATCTTTTTGAAATATTATACGTATGAACAATGGCCAATGGCCGACCGCGAGTGATTTTGAATTGTGCAGTCGCGTAATTTTTTTTAAAAAGGTCTTTTTCAGCAGGGGGATATCATTTCAACAAAATTGCGTGTTGACTTGGCAGAACTTATGCGTAGTATAATCAAACGGGAATAGATCTAGTAGGGCTGCTCGACCCCCACCCCCACCCCACCCAACAGAGGAGGGGTTCGATATTGCTCCTGTAGTAAAGCACCACACACCTTCTAATCTTCGGTGAGCTGTCCCCTCCCAAGATCCTTTTGACAAAGGATTTTTAAATGATCCCTGTTTTGACCAGCAATGCTGGAGGCCATCGCACACTGATTGAATTGGTGATTCTGAATAATAGTATTCTATAGCAACCATAGGTTATTTAAAGATCAGGCTCAAAACATAGTAGATAAATCACGGTAGGACTTCTTTGCCGTATGTCCTCATGGATGAAACAGGTGATTTGAACAGGATATAGAGGTCTAGCCTGATTAGGAACTCTTCTTAAAAAGATTTTCAAAATAATGTATTGGTCGTTTTGTTTCAAATACTTCTGGTAAGGGAAAAGGGGTCACAAAGAATGTAATATGAATTACTTTTATATACACAGATCGATATAAATGGTTTGCAACGAACGGAAGGGGTCATTCGGATATGTGCGTAAAGTGTCGTCTCGGATCAACCTGCGCAGTCCGCGCATGCTAATCCGAAACAAAACTTTCCCACTGAGTGTGATTTTCTGTTACACGCAAGCCCACTGGTGAACAAAATTTAATATTGCCGTAAAGTGCTGTCTCGGATTAGCCTGCGCGGACTGCGCAGGCTAATCCGAGACGACACTTTACGCAAATGTCCGAATGCCCCTTTTCGGGTATTGCAGGCCATATCATGAATTCCACTTTGATAATGCCGATGATGTAAATGTAATTATGGGCAATTGTAATGATTACGTATTAGATAAAGTTTGGCTGCTTAAAATATCTTCATTTTGGCCGTCACAAATCAATTTAAAAATTGACAAAAAAAAAAAGTACAGACCATTTCAGAGAAACAAAAATCCCACCATGATACCTTGCTCGGCGCTCCTTTAGGCCTATTTGCTCTTCTTTGGGGTTGGACTCCGCATAATGCACCAAACGAATATAGTTGCATAAATACATACTCTGTGTTATGCATAAATAAAGAAAAAAATCTTAATTGTGAAAACAATCAGTAGATCTACTATACAATATGTTAGTGTGTAAAATTTTGCACAAAGTTTAAACAGTGATTCTTAGGTGCTCGAAAAGTTAGCGGAGGAACTTTAATAACAACAACAACAACACAAAAACAAAAACAAAATGGCGGTCTCAGGCGACTCCTCAAAAAATCTAAACCAAAACTTGATGGATGAAATGGAATCTTCCTTTCTTGTTGGTTGAATTGCATATATTTGAATGAATATTTTGAAATTGCCAGTTCTGCTTTCCCTCATAAGTTTTGTCATATTGTAGGTCATCCATAAATGCCTATTTTCTTGCTGCTATGAAAGTGAAACTATTTTCGGATGAGCGATGACTCGAATAAATTTCATTGTCCCATTTGATATGAGCCGCTCTGCGAAGCTCTTGTTGAAATTTTGAATCATTTGCCAGACAGACGATGAAATTTTAGACTTGGCTATTTTGAAGCATTTTCAGACAATTTAAAGATGGCTCGAATGATTAATTTTTTGCTTGATTCAAAGACCGAATAGCAACAACAACTACAAAAAACAAGGCTAAATGCATAAATATTTAAAGCATACTATACTCAAATGTATTGAAAATATTGTGAAGATATGAGACTGATCCAAGTGTTAATCACAAAAAAAAAAACAACTGATGCTGTGTGGTAACCTACAATTGTTTTATGTTGACCTGTAGAAATACTGAAAGGCAGGAAACGCTGAAACACAAAGTAATTACTGAAGCGCACTTACAATATTGATGACATTTACTTGTAGCAAATGCCGAAACGCAGCTATGGTATTAGGTTTCTATTCAAACATTGTTTTATTTCTGTATATTATGTATTAGGTTTCTATTCAAATATTGTTTTATTTCTGTATAATGTTATTGAATTAAGAGTTATAATTTTTATTTCATATACACATTGTTGTTGTAGTTGTGGAAAACAGAAACTACAATGTTTTCTTTCCCATTAGATACATGTTTTTCTCATTAAAGGCACTTTGAAATGTCGTCTGCAACTTCTTTCACTTAGAACCAGTCTTACATTTTGTCTTCTGGTAATTGGTTAATTGTTGGTCTTCCTAACATAACAACAACAATGGTGAAAAAGAACAAATTATACAGATCATAACATTTTATTAAAGTTAAACCAAAATACACAAGCTTTTATGGCATATGACATATTATTAACTGATTACTTTTTGCATGCATTTCGGTAATTACTTTGCCTTTCCTGCATTTCGGTATTTCTATGGACCTGTTTAATGTATGTGTAACTCCACAAGAAGACACATCGAAAAGGCAAATGCAACAAACGTTTGGGTCTTATCAGACTAAGTTCCACTTCTGAATCAGCGGAGTCATAAGGAAAGTTCCAAAAACATGAATTTCAAAGGTGTTGTCTACGCATATCATATTTTTCGAAGATTCAACATTATATGATGCATCACTCTTCTCGGCATCAGATAGATTGAAGCAATATGTGCTATAAAGTAGCAATGGAGAAAACGGCTTTAAACAATATGTTTGAGGAAAACTCAGGCCTGTTTTAGCTCAAGATTTCTCTAAACTGTTGATCATAGCTCAATGAATCACACTAAGTAGCATTTATTGAGTAAATGTTTATTTCAGTTTGAAATTCAAAGTAACAGTTGTCGCAGAGAAAAGTTGTCTGGTCCTGCAACCAGGATGCCCAAATTAGATAGATGAGTATTTGTAGAATGCCATCTAGCGGGAGATAATGATTACAAAGGCATTTAAAAGAGTCACCCTCGAGTTTTTTGTATGAACCCCAAAAATTAGAAATAGGGGTCACAATTTCAAATGACCCTCAGAAATTAGAAGCTTACAGAAACACCGATACTTGTGAATTATAGTTAAATTGAAATGCATTTTAACACCCCTTTTCTGTACTTTTGGCTGCTGTTGGAGCATTGATAGGGCATAAAACATGGTGGGAAATGCGAAAATGCAGCGCTGATTACCAGCATTTTGCTCCTTTTTGCACCATGCTTCCTTTGCCAGTGTCATTAAAAGTTGGATAAAGGATAGACAAGTCATGAAAAGATGTAAACTTTTATTCTGTACTAAACAAAATTTGAGACCTGTCAAATTGGAAAGAATTTGCAAAAACAACTAAGAGATGGCTCAATAGTTGGAATTTTTAGTTGAAAGGGAAGAAACGATTTTGGGAACAGGAGTAAATGTTGGTCCCCAGTATTTTCTCAGTTTCCCAAAAGGTTTTCTACCCTTCCAGCACCGAATTTCAGTTTTTCAGTTACTTTTATTTCATGCAAATGCTTTCAATTTTGATCGGTCTAAAATTTTCTCATGTGGTAAAGAGTTAATGGAGGTTCATTTTCTGAGGTAAAACTTGGATGTTAAATCAGAACAAGTGATTGAACTTCTATTTACTCATTCTCACCTGCAGAAAATACATTTATTTGTTAAACACAAAAAAGTTTACTGTCTGCTTTTTTACAGAATTGTGTGTCTCTTCTCACCGGTCAGCAACATTTTAATGTAAATGATACAGAGGAAACCAAGAACAGTGAGTCTCTTTTTCACACAATTGATGAACATCAACAGGTCAGGTAGTTCTTTGAAGTATGAGGACATTTTGCCACTATGTTTTTGGCTTAACTTGTTTTTGAAGCAATCTGAATCTGACAGCTTCAGAAATATTGTGACAAGGAGAAAAATGTAAAAAAAAGAAAAGTGATTTTTCGACTTTTTATTATTTTATAAGCATTGTAAGCTGCAGTAATGTCCCAAAGTGTCTTCTGAACATTAAGCCATTATTACACAATCCAATCCCAGGCTTTGATGACCCTGAGAATGCTTTTGAAAACACTATTGGAAAAGGAGAAAATGTTGGTAACCATCAATTTCTCCTTTTCCTTAATGTTATTACCCTTTCTAAGAATTCATCATTTGAGCTGCGCTTAATTCGTTTTCTGCATTTTTTTTTTATTTGGTCTGGTCTAATATTTTGTTGTTTGGTAAAGAGTAAGAAAGGATTCATATTGTTTTCGAGTAAAAAGTTCTAATGGAGAGATTGAAGCTGTAAAAAAGTTTTTCCTTCGGGCACAAAGAAAACATTTCTATGTATAGAAATTGCTGAATGATTAACCCTTTCCCAGATAAGCCCTGGTTTTTACAGCTCTGAAGTTGAAGGCATTTGAAAACACTGTGGAAAAAAGGAGAAAATGCTCATAACAAGCATTTTCTCCATTTTCCACAGTGTTTTCTTCCCAAAAATATGAAAATACCACCTGTTTGGCCACTCTAAATTTGTCGTCTGCAAATTCTTTCAATTTCAGTATACCAAAATTACCTCATCTGGTAAAGAGTTAAGGTTTTTTTAATTTGTCAACCGTTACATTTTTAATCAAGGTACCAACATTCAATCATTGAAATTCCTTTAAATAACCGTTGGTTGTTTGCAGTCATGTTCATGCCTTTCATGCTAATTTCTTTTTTCAGGCATTGAAAGTGCACTGCAGAAATTCTTGGAACTCTCCAGGGAAACCGAGGCGTTTTTCCTACGGAAAAAAATGTTGGTCTCTTTTCAAAAACCAGAACAGTTATTAAGTGATGTGAGTGACATTTATTTTCTTTTAGAGTGAAATTCACATCTTTCTTTAATTATGTTTATGTATAGGTAACCCTTTACCAGCTGACAGAACAGTAGGCTCTTCCATAATGAAAAAAATTGAAGCCAACAAATCAGTAAGATTCAAACAATAGGGTCTGTCTTTGGAAATGGATGAAATGCTGTATTTTCAAAAGCAGTTCTCCACAAGGTTGTTAAAGAGGCCATAATACTCGCTTTAAGCCAGTTTTAACTCATTTTGTTTTTATTTTATCAAAATATAGTCATTCTTATATATCTATGCCAAATATTGCGCCTGACGGTTGCAAGGTTGCTTAGATTACGTCTGATAGAAAATGCATTTCGCGGACTTGCGGCCTGCAATGTACACAGACTGGTCGTTTCCGGATTTTGAATCAAAGATATTCGATATCCGTTATACACTCGGGTAGATTCGTATGATGATCATGCATTCTGTAACATGACTATATTTGACCTTGGCCTTGATGCGGTAAATAAAGGAAAATGGATGCTTCTCTGTTGCAGCCTCTATTTTTAGACGGAAATCGAGGCCTATATGTAAGTTACACCGTATCCGACTCTAGGCGGAAACCAACGATAAATTTCCGTGAGTCACCGCCATTGTTTACAGCTTCAATCGTCAGCCAGTTTTCTTCTGGCCAATTTTCGGTTTTTCACACAAACCCCTGTGTTTCTTTTTTTCATTTACACGATATATGTCAGTAATTTATCCTCGTGTACACAAAGGACAGATTTCTGTACCATTCTATTTTTCTTTTCGAAATTTAACAGCGTTTCTGATCACCGGCTGTAGACAGGCATCTTTAAAGCTTGGGGTTGATTGTTTGGTACAGGGCTACGTTTCAGACATTATCATTACATGTTACAGACAGCACTTGAATAGAAACACAGAAAAATTGTATAACCTGACCCAGTTTTTTGAGTGCTATTCGACTCTTTACGACTCAATCCCGACTTTTAATGACCCTTAGCCCTTAGAAAAAGCCTTTTGAAAACATTGTGGGAAAAGAAGAAAATGCTGGTAACCAGCATTTTCTCCTTTTCCCACAATGTTTTCTACCCTCCCCAAATCAAACTTCAATTTTTCTGTCACATTTGTTTTATTGTCTATAAATTTGTTGTTTAATAAAGAGTTAATGTATTTCCTTTCTTTAAATCTCTACCAGGCGATACAGTTTTAGATTCATCAATGTCCAAAGCATTTGCCAGGGACACATTTAATACTGATTCATTGGTGGGACATGACTTTGAAAGGATAGAACACACTGTGAAAGGAGAAAATGCTAAGCACTTTCTTCATATTCCACGATATTTTCAAAAGCTTTTTTCCACAGTGTTGTTAAAATTTGCGGCATTCTTCTGCATTTGTGGTAAAAGGTTAAATTAGAAAAATTTACAGTTTTCAGGGTATTGTTAATTCAATCTTCTAAGGATAATGCATGTTTTTTTTTTTCTTGAATGGTAAGACCGTAAACAATGTGGAAGGAGATGCATTAAAAGTCATATTTCTACGGAAAAGGTTTGGTGACGAAATTGACTTATCAGTGTTGGAAACATTGCAGAAAAGAAATAAATTTAACCCTTTCCCAAACAATCCCTGGATTTCACAACCCTGAAAAACAAGCCTTTTAAAAACACCGTGGGAAAAGGAGAAAATGCTGGTAACCAGCATTTTCTCATTTTCCCACAATGTTTTTTACCCTCCTGGAACAAATTTTATTCTTTGAGTTATGTCAATTTTGTTGTCTGCAAATGCTTTGAATTTTGGACCAGTCTAAAATTTTGTCATTTGGTAAAGAGTTAACTCAAGTGGTTCCAATTGTCTCTGAAAAGATCATTAACATTGTGGAGGGAAAAGGGAGATTTTGTTAGTTTCTTGTCTCCTTTTCTCAAAGTTATTGTAAATATCAAACCAAATTTATTTTTTTTTAACAGTTTAGTGAAAATAAAATAGCATCGTCCGGGAAACAGTTTATCTGTGACAGAAAAGTCATTTTGATCTCTACTTTCAGGATATTATAGAGCTAAAAGCAGAATTAGCCAGAAAAGAACAGCTTCTGGAGAGGCATGCTGAGAGGCTGAAACATTGCCAGTCAATACTACAGAACACAGGGGCACCAAGTCAACCAGTACAGCAGCCACCTCCACCACAACCAACCCAACAACCACCCCAACAGCAACAACAACAACAGCAGCACGCTACACAACAGTCCCAACAACAGACATCTCTATCAGCACAACATGTACAACCAGCCACACAAACCCAGCACACTGCCATGGGAACCCCACCAATGCCCCAGTATTCTCCACATCATATTCAACAGTCACACCCCCAGCAGGGTCAATCAGGACCAACAGGGATGGGGTCATATCAAGGTTACAATACACCACCCATACATGGGGCTCCTGGTGGAATGCAACAGCACCCTATGGGTGGTATGGGAGCCCGGGGACAGGGTCCACCCTCCTACCCACAAGGACCTTTGGCATATTTAGAACAGACTACATCAAATATAGGTCTACCAGATCGGAGATAGACAATAAAAGGGCATTTTTGTTGACATTTTGTGCTCATAGCTCTATTCTAACTAGCAGTCTTTTCAATAAATTCATGATGCATATACAGAATGTGTCATTTAAGCTGGTTAACTTTTTGTGCAATATCAAGAATGTTTTGGTCAAAATGTCTCTAAAAATCTCCAAGTCGCTTCAAGATAACGCCGTATGTCCTGCTTATTTTGATCTTGATCTACACGATCTATAAAATCAACTAACAATTGAGAGTTACTGAATTATGATATGAATTTTTTATCAGACTATGAAAATTACTGTAACAAATGCTTGTGAAAAAAAGACTAACCCATTTTCATTATTTGCAGGATTCAATTAACCTTTTACCGAATGACAAAATTTTGGACTGGATCAAATTTCAAAGGTTTTGCTGATGATGAATTAACTCATTACCAGACAACATTGTTTTAGACTTGTCCAAATCAAAAGTATTTGTAGACAACAAAATAAAAGTGAGTAGAAAACATTGCAGGAAAAGGAGAAAATGTTGGTTACCAGCATTTTCTCCTTTTCCCAGAGTGTTTTCAAAAGGCTTTTTTTCCAGGAGCATTAAAAGTAGGGATTGTGTGGTAATTGGTTAAATATTGCTAACATTATTATACTCCCCCTCAAAACGAATGTTATTGGAGGGGTATACTGGAATCAGCCTGTCTGTCTGTGTGTCCATCCGTCAGTGTGTCTATCTTTGTACAGAATACTAGTAATTTTGTGTCCCGAACTACACCTACATTTTTCCTTCAAATGTTTTGAAACATTGCACATAATCTGAACATATATTGAAGATTTGCAAGACGCAATTTTCAAATGTCAGCTCTTCTTGGTTGAGGAATTATGTCCCCTTGAACTTGACACTTTTCTCTGCCAAAGCGCTGGCGGGGATTTCAAGTCACATTCAGTGACAGCTCTAGTTATTTCTGTGTTTAACCCTTTACTCCATAGATACTCATTTCTACACATTGCTTGTAGGAGCCTTTGGAAAACATTGTGGCAAAAGGTGAAATTGCTAGTGACGAGCAATTTCACCTTTTGTCACAATGTTTTCTATGCTATCAAAAGGTGTCATTTACCCATAAGAAACGGCTTCATTCTTGCTGTTATTTAGGATCAATTGAAGATGCCATAGGAATGCCTTATGGGGTAAAGGGTTAATAGGATTTAGAACAATGTAGGAAGGTGAGAAAATGCTGGTTCTAAACATTTTTTCCTTTTCTTACAAACGTTTCAAAAGCCTCATTCAAGCCCTTGAAAAGAGGGTTAACAAGTATAAAGTTCATGATAAAGCTCATGTAAGTGAAATTTGTTTTCTAGAGATATGAAATTTTCTCTTAAATTCATTCAAATACAAGTAATTAAAGCTATTTGTTTGCCTCTTTCATTTTACATGTAGTACGGTTGCTTGACTCATTACCACACAATCCTAATTTTTAACACCCCTGAGAAAGAAGGATTTTGGAAACACTGTTGGAATAGGAGAAAATGCTGTTAACCAGCATTTTCTCCTTTTCCCACAGTGTTTTCTACCATTCCCAGACCAAATTCCAACTCTTCAGTCACCATTATTTTGTCGTCTGCAAATGCTTTCAGTTTGGACCTGTCTAAATTTTTTTCGCTTGGTAAGGAGTTAAGAAGCAAAAATGGAGGTATGGTCATAGCTCTCTTGTTGTCTGTGCCATCGTCGTCTGCATCGCCAAAAACTTAGAAATTTAATGATATCTTTGTCATTACTAAAGATATTTACTTCAAACTCTGACTAGTGCATAACCCCTATACTGCTTTAAAAATATTTGAAATTTTAAGCCAATATTAAAACCCGTGAAAATTTCGCTAATATTAGATCTACAAATATTTTTTTTAAAGGGGGCGGGGGCAGGGTTATGTCTTTATCCGACAGAGTACATCCAAGATTAGACTGCACGTTCTGCACCCATACAAGGGCAGGTAACCAATAAAACACAATTATGGCCTCTTTGGACATAGGAATCTGGCTGAAAATAAATCATTTCCAAAAGCAGCTGTGGCCGAGCGTTCGTATCTGAATAATGTGTCCTTGTTTAACTTATGAGATGTCGTTGTTTGACATTAACCATGCGACTAGAAAGCCTGTAATTTCTGAATATCACTCAGATTCTGAATTCCCCCCCAAATTGGCCCTCTCATTGACTGAGACAGACGTCAACGTGGAGGAAACACAAAGTGTCTCTAAAAAAAAAGACTAAAATTATTTCCTCTGCCAAGAATCGATCCAGAAAAACCGTCTGACTGCGTTCGGCAAGTAAGAAAAATGTTCAAAACCAAGCCACATAGATCTACCGCCGCTATTCCCCATATTCGTCTCAGCGTCCGCTTTCTATTAATAAACGCATGACGTCACAAGGACACATAC
Organism: Tridacna crocea; assembly: GCA_943736015.1. Taxonomy (NCBI): domain Eukaryota; kingdom Metazoa; phylum Mollusca; class Bivalvia; order Cardiida; family Cardiidae; genus Tridacna; species Tridacna crocea. Next base: position 57,877,748 of record OX031064.1, on the reverse strand, counting down.
GCTTTTTCCTTGGATAACGTCATAAGGTAGATGAAGGCTAAAATCCCCGCTGAACATTGTTTCACCGCCACCTTACATGATTGTGTTTTGCCCTGGTCGTAATCGGTCAACTTTAATGTCGAAGGTTAACAAAGTTAAACGATCCCTTGATCAACAAACAGTGAGAGTATTTTTTTTAAAAGGCGTTCCCCAGGATTGTTATTTAAACTTGGGACTGCGTGGTGAAAGATTAAATCATTTTCACATTGCTGTATTCTGTACATTTTTACGACACCCGAGATAGAAGCCCTTTGAAAACATTGTGGGAAAAGGAGAAAATGCTGGTAAACAGCATTTCCCCGCATTTCCCACAATGTTTTCTACCAAGCTGGAAACAAATTTCAAGTTTTTAGTTTCGATTATTTTGTCATCTGCTAGTGCTTTCAACTTGGACCAGTCTAAATTTATATGTGTTGTTTGGTTAAGGGTTAATAGATTTAGCAATACAGTTCAGGATGTTTTTACCGAACCCCGTACCTCAGTCAGTTTATAGGGAACAAGACTTCAGAATAGGGATTTGCTGGTTCGATCCCCGCCTCGGTCAATTCCTTCAAAGATTAATAATGGTTATCGCGATAGGTCCCATTTCTCTCTCAATACTGACCATTGTTTCGACGATGTTTGTGTGTAAAAGCAGCCAATAGATTGAAAAGATTCATGGTGCGGATCACTGGTAAAAGAAACTAAAGGAAAGCATAGATAGGTGCACTGGTCGCGGCAGACATAACTAAAATAAGATGTTGAAAACGTCGTTTAACATCATAATATCAATCTGTCAATCAGGAAGTGTTTTACCAATATATCTGGATGGGTTTTTCCAAGTTTTTACCTCGTATAATCGATCGTCCGAGGCGTTCGTTCGAGGCGGTTACCTGTATAATGCCCGTCTTGACTTTGACAGCATTTACCACGTGTTCACAATCCCTAATTTAACCCTTTCCCAGACGGCAAACTTTGCACCAGACCAAATTCAAAGCATTTTGCCGATGACAAATTAACAGTTGCTTAAAAGATGATTTTTCTATATGATAGGATAGAAAACATAGTGGGAAATGCAGAAAATGCTGGTCACCAGCATTTTCTCCTTTTCCCACAATGTTTTCAAATGGCTTCTATTCCTAACCCGTAAAAACCAGGGATTGTTTGGGAAAGGGTTAAACGATCCTGGGATAAACAGTTTGGAAAGGTAGGGAATACTGGTTATTTGCATTCCCTCTCAATGTTTTAAAACTTTGAAAGGCATATCCAAAAGGCATATCCAAAAATTGGGAGATTTACCTTTAACAGTTATTGTAAACATTTTTAGATTATTGATTGGCATTTTCGAAAGATCCCGTAAGCTTTTCAGCGCGACTCACCAACTTTATGCGGACAGTGTAGGTCAAGATCAGACTGCACAGAATGTGCAGTCTGATCTTGGTTCTACACTGCCCGATAAGGAGATATTATTCCCGAAAACGTAACTTGAAGCAGCTGTACTATCGGATGAAATTTTCATTTTAGTTACTTTGCTGAATTATGGTTAAAAAATCTCGTACGTTAATTCTATAAATACGCATGACAGCAGTATGACTCCAGACTGGGGCGAGATGTGGGCGGAGTTAACCTTTACTACTCAATGGCGGCTTTTGACGACCCTGAGGTAGAAGCCTTTTGAAAACATTGTGGGAAAAGGAGAAAATGCTGGTGACCAGCATTTTCTCCTTTTCCCACAATGTTTTCTACCCTTCGAAAATCACATTTCAATTCATGGGTCACATTTATTTTGTCGTCTGCAATTGTTTTGGATTAGGACTAGTCCAAAATTTCGCCACGTGGCAAAGAGTTCAATAGTTAGCCTTTTCCCAAACAGTCCTGTAAATTAACTACCCTGAGGGATATAACATACGTAACATTAACCCTTTACCCCATAAAGCATTTCTATGGTATCTCTAATTGGCCCTACATAACAGCAAGGATGAAGCCGATTCTTATGTGTATATGAGACCTTTTGAAAGCATAGAAAACATTGTGACAAAAGGTGAAATTGCTCGTCACGAACAATTTCACCTTTTGCCACAATGTTTTCCAAAGACTCTTACAAGCAATGTGTAGAAATGAGTATCTATGGAGTAAAGGGTTAAGGGAAAGGCAGGAAATACTTTAACCAGCATTTTATTTATGTGGCCTATAATTTTTTCTTCCCTCTTCAGAAATATCTATTAGTTTTAAGTAAGATTTAATATGTCGTCTGTTGTTGTTTTCCAAAGTTTGAAATTTTATCGTGTAGTAAAGAGATACCTATCCTCACTTAATTTAAATGATGCTTGAACAACGTGACAAGGATTTTGTTATTGTCAACGGATCAAATTTAAATAATTATATCCCTATAATAGAACCTTGTTAAAGCTGTAACAATTACATGTAATTAGATATCGCAGATATCGGATTGAGATTAGTCTGAGAACGTTTGGTCTCATCTAAGTCACCCATGTCGCCTATGAACGGTTGTCACGATCCGGAGGATGTGGGTAAAGGGTCTGATACAAGGACACGACGATAAACCGGAACACGGAAAACGAATTTCGTTTAAATAGTTCGACCTTTGTTTACATCGGACAAAGTAACGACGGAGTTTACAAGAGGCTGCCAAGGACCGTTCCCACAGGACTTTGAGCTTTCAAAAATAGAAATATATATATTCTCGTTCGTGATAACGTCAACTTTGAGTCTGTTTATTTGTATACAATGTGTAAAAAGAAAAGCAGGGTACAAAACGCGAAAGACTCGGTTGCCGGAAGCATGATAGACGACTTGGATTTCATGGAAATACCAGGGGACAACTGGCCTACCTTCATCAAAAAGAAGAAAGTAAGTAGGTTTGGGCATATTGTCTGTTTTAGATCTGCTTCTGCGGTCTCATGTAGGCCTACAATGGAAAAAAAGCAAAGATTTGGAAGCCATTATCTATTTCTAATGATACAGGTCTACGACAAACTTTTCTTGCGGTAGAAATTACACTCTCTCTCTGTCTCTCTCTCTCTGTCTGTTTGTGCCTGCCCGCTTGTCTGTCTGTCTATCTTTCAGTCTGTCTGTGCCTACCTACCTGCTAGTCTAAATAATGAGACGATCCGGTCGTCTTTTTCATATTTGGACATTTTCTGTATTGTCAAAAATTATTGCTCCCTGGCTGAAGTCAAAAAGTAACATCGCCTTTGGGGACAGTTATCTGTACTTGCCTGCCTGCATGTCTGTCTGTCTCTCTGTGTTTCCAATTTTGTTGGTATGAAGTTATGTTAACATACGAAAAGAGTTTGTTGAAGGTTTTAAACAGCTTCAAATTTCTATAAAGGGTTAGTGACATGAAACCTCTGCGAAATACGTTTAAACCGCAAATTAATTAACAAGAATGTGTTAGTTGTAGTACAGATAACTGTCCCCAAAGGCGATGTTACTTTTCGACTGATCGCCTCTGGGTACAGTAAATGTCCAAATATGAAAAAAGATCACCGGGGCATCTCATTATTGAGACTAGTGTTAGTTGCAGACATGAAACGCTGTGAAATGCATTTTAACCGCATATTAATTGACACAGTTGCACCCAGAAGCACTTGACTTCGTACAAGTTTCGTCCTTATTAGCTCAATATGGTTCATTTTCTGTGGGAAAAAAAAATAAGCATAGGTCTGCAAATTTAAAGTACATGTACTTGTATCGACCAAGGTCAGTCCGCAGGCTGACCTTAGTCGATACTTTTTGATTTTGGTAAATTTTATACATGTCATATATATGGCCTTCAACACGCGAAAAGGGGCATTCGGTCATTTGCGTAAAGTGTCGTCTCAGATCAGTCTGTGCACTCCGTGCAGGCTAATCCGAAACGACACTTTCCGTTTTCATGCAATTTTCTGTTTTGCACAAGTCTACCGTAGCACAAAATCTGATGTTGACGTAAGGTGTCGTCTCGGATCAGCCTGCGCGGATTGCGCAGGCTGATCCGAGACGACAGTTTACGCTATTAAATTCCGAATGTCCCTTTTCGCGTGATGCAGGCTATTTCATGCAATATAGAGCTGCATTAAAGCCCTGTTTGCCAGATCAAAGCTTTTATAATATAGTTTCTTGTATAATTGGTAACAGAGAGAAAATATTGTCAGTTGTCATACAATGAAGATATTATCGTTTTGACTGTAAACTTTACCCAAGTGTTTCTTTGATCCAGAGAGATTTCTTAAGCCTAATCCTACTGAATAACTAATATTAAATTTTAAGTTCGACGTTGATACCCCAAATATTTCTGTTTCAAAGTTATGCCTTGGGGAATAATATCCCCTTTTCGGACAGTGTAGATCCAAGATCAGACTGCACGTTCTGTGCAGTCTGATCTTGATCTACACTGTCCGCAAAAGGTCAGCTAGTCGCGCTTAGCAACCAAAGGGTTAAGAGCTGAGGACATTACTTACATCATGGGACGTTAGACTTTTAACCCATTACCACACAATCCCTACTTTTGACACCCCTTAGAAAAAAGCCTTTAGAAAACATTGTGGGAAAAGGAGAAAATGCTGGTAACCAGCATTTTCTCCTTTTCCCACAGTGTTTTCTATCCTTCACGAAACAAATTTCGAATTTTCAGTCACTTTTATTTTGTCGTCTGCAAATGCTTTCGATTTGGACAAACCTAAAATTTTGTCGTTTGGTAATGGGTTAACTAACTCTGAACTAGACTACAAAGACTTTTCTACAATGAAAAGCTCGTCCGGAATACCAGGATCTGAACTTTGAAAAGGTAGAAGAAAGCTTAGAAAGCGATGAAAACGCTAGTTAACCAGTTTCCACATGTTTTTTTTTTCAAGAGGATCCTTTATCAGGACTGTAAACATGCGTTATTTTTTTAAAGTGATAAGCTGATAACGGAAACTTCATTTCGACATTTTTTTCCCGGTGCAGAAATTCACTTGTAGGCCTACATTCCTCAGAAAAGTATTACCGCGTGTCTAATCTTCGGAGTCTCCTAAGTTGCCCTTTTAGCGTTTAGGTTACTGCACGTTGAATAAGGTGTTTTGTAAAGAATGTAGATCTGGATTAGACGGTGGGTTTTGAAAGAAAGTTGTATTAGTACCGGTGTGAGAAAGCCAGGAAACACATGTGCGTCACCGACCGCCATGATATGACCTCAGCTGTTAAAGTGGCGTTCAACCCCAGTACAATCAACCAACCAATCTGCGAATTTATCGTAGGAAGTATTGAGTTTAACCCATTACCACACAATACCTACTTTTGACGCCCCTAAGAAAGAGGCCTTTTGAAAACACTATGGGAAAAGGAGAATATGCTGGTAACCAGCATTTTCTCCTTTTCCCACAGTGTTTTCTACCCTTCCCAGAACAAATTTCTATTTTTTAGTCACCTTTATTTTGTCGTCTGCAAATGCTTTCAATTTGGACTGGTCTAAAATTTTTTCGTGTAGTAAAGACTTAAATCTAAAGTGCATGAAGTTGTATACCAGGTGAAAAGTCCATTTTCCTCTATCAGTATAATAACATTAAAAGTACGCACATGCGTACATACTTCAGATAAAGGGTTCAATGTCGGTAAACATAGTTCTTGGCAGATGGAAAATTGTCCTCTACAAATCTATATGGCGTTACAATAGTTAACCCCTTACCAAACGACAAATTTATCTAGAGTGATCCAAATTGAAAGCATTTGCAGACGACAGAATCAGTGTGACTGAAAAATCGAAATTTGATTTGGGAAGGGTAGAGAACATCGTGGGAAAAGGAGAAAATGCTGGTAACCAGCATTTTCTCCTTTTCCCACAATGTTTCGAAAAGGCTTTTATCTCAGGGTTGTCAAAAGTCGTCATTGTGTGGTAAAGGCTTAAACCTCTATCAAGCGACAAAACTTTATGCTGTACAAAATATAAAACGTTCGCAGACGACAAGTTCAGCCAAGCTCAGACTCAAAATGGGTTTTTCGTTCTTGAAATGGTAGTCTAAACAATGTGGCAAAAAGTCGAAAATGCTTACAAGTTACCACTCTTGAAAATCAGACTAGCGATACTAGTATATGCATAGTCTACTAGTAAGATCGTTATATTTAAATAAACATGATGACGTCACGTCTGATCTCATAGAAACAGACGGAATTCCCGAGTGCAAGACGATCATCCTCTTGTTTTCATGCGAAAAGAAATTTTACAATATATCGCGATACAATTTTGAAAATCTTGAAAATCAGACTAGCGATACAAGTATATGCATAGTCTACTAGTTGGGTCGTTATATTCAAATAAGCATGATGACATCACGTCTGATCTCATAGAAACAGAGAGAATTCCCGAGTGTAAGACGACCATCCAATTGTTTTCATGCGAAAAGAAATTTTACAATATATTGCGATTCAATTTTCTTTTGAAACTGGAATAATGGATGGTGTGCATTCAAAATTAGACTGAATTTTCCTTTAGTCCGATCTTGATCTACAGCGTCTGTAAGAGCTGCTTATATCGTCCAATTTTGGAAAAGGGTTAGTTGTGCTCAGGTCACCTCTCACCCACAGGCTGATAAAACCCCTGTCACACTAGGGTGGCGATCCCACGGCGCTCCCACGGCGGTCCAAAAATTTCCAGAGCGCTGTGAGGACGTCGTGACATCGCCATGATCGCCGCGTGAAGGCAATGGGAGCACCGTGCAGTCGCGTAGACCGGCGAGGGACGGCGCGCACTTTGAGCATGCACAAAACAATCGCCTTGGGAGCGCGGTGTAATAAGTGCGCAATACGAACGTCGTGAGGTCGCCTTAGCAGCGCCATGAGGTCTCCTACAACGCCGCAGGAGCGCCGCGACAGCGCGATGTGAGCGAAGTGAAGAACGGCATGGCAGGCAATCGCGCTTGCACGGCGACTGTACCACGTTCTATGCGCATCCCCTGCGTCTCTACTGCGCTCCTACGACGTTCCAACTGCGATGTCCGGAATTAGCATGACAAACAAAAAATGTTTATATCTATGAGTTGTAAAAAGAAATGTTCATTTCAACATGGCAAATGAACGGCAGCAAGCCGGATTATTGCTCGCTTTAATGCAAGTGCAACAGCTCCAGGCTGATGCTGATATAATACAAGTAATTCTCAGACAGTGGCGGAGAAGGGCACCAAGGGGTAGGAGGATCTGGGTTCGAACATGGCTGGACGAGGCCAAGTGATTACAGCTTGGGCATTACAATAAACTTATGCCAGAGCTGCGAAACGAGGATCCCGCTAGCTACTTCAACTATCTTAGAGTACCACCCGAGCTGTTTGATGAGCTCCTAGACAGGCTACGTCCTGCACTTACCAAGAAGGACAGGCGGTACAGAAAGGCACTCGACCGGATCAGTTACAGTTTTGGCCTTCTTTTGTGGCTGGGTAGGGCTGTGAGATATTGAATTTGATGGAGGGCTAGCACGGGAAACTGGTGGCAAAAGAGATCCTGCTTCCCCCGCGGCAATGACGGTGATGCTGGGGGAGGTGGGGATGCTGGGGGCGGCAGAACCTCTTCTTGCACAGGCTTGTCTTTGGACTTCTTGCCTTTTCTCCCTTTTGCTGGCATGCTTACTATATTAGAGCAAACAAGGAACTGATGAAAAGGTATGAATGTACTTTGTTTTAACAGTGTCTCAAGCGCGCCGGCAGCGCAGTGCAATCGCCGCGAGAGCGCAGTGTACACGCCGTAACATCTCCATGAGCGCAGTAGAAGCGCCGTAGGAGCGCATTTAATCGCCGTAGGAAAGCGATACATCGCCGTAGAATCGCCGAAGGAGCGCCGTAGGAGAGCTGTAGCATCGCCATGAGCGCCGTGAAAGCGCAGTGTATCTCTATTTTCCCGAAGATTATTGATGTTTTCCGGCGATCCCACGGCGCTGATTAAGTTTTGGGTCATTAAAAAAGAGTAGGCCTATAAATCACTGTCGTCAGTGGCTGGAGTCGCTGCTACTGATTTTTAACCCTTTACCTGTTATGCCAATTTGAGACTCTTCCATTTCAGCAGCAAATAAAGATATGATGTCAAAAATATGGACAAATGAGGATACAAATATCTGTTTGAGTGGAAAACATTGTGGGAAAAGGAGAAATGAGGATACAAATATCTGTTTGAGTGGAAAACATTGTGGGAAAAGGAGAAATTGCTCGTTACGAGCAATTTCTCCTTTTCCCATAATGTTTTCAAAAGCTGCCTGAACATTGTTGATGCGTCAAAATGAGTATCTATGGAGTAAAGGGTTAAGAAACGGGAGCGTAGGTTTCTTTTACTGTTGACATATGTCCACAGTGACGTCATATCTGACCTCAGTGCAATTTACGGAATTCCCGAGTTCTAGATGGCCACTCCATAGTTTTTAAGCGAAAACTGAACATTCTTCGCTGAATGTTACCACCCATTTCGTGCACGCGATGTATGAAGAAAATGATTTTTTTACCATTAATCTATCAATCTTTCACCCTTTCCCAAACGACAAACTTTTGGACTAGACCAAATTGAACGCATTTGCAGATGACAATTCAACTCTTGCTGAAAAGATTATTTCTGTCTATGATAGGGAAGAAAACATTGTGGGAAAAGGAGAAAATGCTGTTTATCAGCATTTTCTTCTTTTCCCACAATGTTTTCAAAAGGCTGCTATTCTAGACTCGTAAAAACCAGGAATTCTTTGGGAAAGGGTTAATAAAAATGAAACGCAAATGTTTAATTAGACCACTCAAGTGGGTGACGGAATATGTACCTTTGTTTAGCATCATACATTATGTAACCCTGCGATTGATTCAATTTCGGTTATCTGTGTGAGGCTTAGGTGTCGATTATGTAGTTACCATTATCAAAGTCAATTTCAAATAAGCAATCACTAGTTTTTGTAAACATGGAGAAAAAGACTTTTAGAAACACCGAAGAGGAGAAAATGCTGCTTTCTTACTAAGCTTTATACATTTTCAAGGCAAAACCGATACATCACTATCCCACACGGAATGAATATTAATACGCAGTACGTAAACTAGAACTCACCTCTCAACCTCCGAGCAGAGTTGTCGTTCGTTACTCTCACATACATCTCATCGATGAGCTAAATGACAAGAATCTTGTCAAACCGAGGAAAAGATGTTTTGATACCGTTTAACTGTTTCGTGTGTAAAATTATAAGGTAGACAAAGGAAATACGATTCTGGATACATTATACGAGTGTTCAAACTGATGAATTTACCTGTATAAAATGGAACTATTTTTTTCGAGCCTCTTTACTGATCAGAATCTTACGCCAAGTTTAACAAAAATGGCTGCGCCCATAAATGGTGACAACAGTTTTGACGCACCGATAAATCTTAGGTTATAAGATTAAAAAACAAGTTATGGTCTTTTAAAAGACATTTAAGCTTTTCAGAAAATCCGTCTTTTTCACATTGCCTACCACTTAGTCTGATTGGCCGTATGCTGTTTCAACAGCACACAAAAGTAATCGATATTGGTCTTTCTTTCACCGGCGTTTGTGTCGCCATTTTGAGTTCTGGTCATGTGACGAAAGTATCACGTAATGACTGACTAATTTCTGAGCCCACTACAGAGGTGAATGTAATGATCCGGAGTGCAAGAGAGTGCTCGCCGCTAATAGAGTAGCAACGGAAAAAATAGGCCTTGAAAAATACTTGTGTGAAAAAATGTAGCCTGTGTTTCGATCTAAATTTTTCCAAACCGTTTCAAACGGGTAGAGACAGTTTTTATAAACTCTTGTTTTACTGCACGTCTTTAAATATAATTTTTAAATGCAGACTGTAGGGAAACCTGGATTCGTGCAGGGTTTTCTCCTATATAGTTTTCAACAAGAAGTGTCTGGGCTTATACTGAAGCTATTACCCAAGCCTATAGGGGCTGTTTTTTGGGGTTTTTTTAAATAAGAGACTGGTGCAAAGTGTACATTTAGCTGACCAAGCTGGATGAATCGTACCAGGCAACGTTTCATAGAATGAAGGGATAATGTATTTTGTAATTTTAAGGAAGGGTCGTTTTAAAAAGTAGTCCGGTACTGTGTCCAGAATGCCCTAATCAGTTAGATCTCTCACTCTTCATAATTCGGCCGATTCCGTTCCTACATCTAACATGATCACCGGCCCAGGACCTCTCTTCTTGGCCCGTATTCACCAATCATTCCTAAGAATGTTCTTTGCTTTGTTCTCTAGAATTTTCTACATTTGTAAGTAAGACAACTTCTGATTGGCTAAACCGAGTGGTTTAGCCAATCAGAAGTTGTTTTACTTACAAATGTAGAAAACCTTGGAGAATAAGACTAAGAATATTCTCAAAAATGGTTGGTGAATATGGACCCGACTCACCCGAGGGATCACCCGAGGTATTTTAGGAAAAAACCCTTCTTGGAAGACAGCAGGTCACCAGCGAGGAAACCTCTTTCCTCAGCTTTGGCACAGAACTGTCACCCATCTTTGATCAGAGCTTTCCTCACAGTTCGCTGTTTTTCTTAAACTTTGGTATTTCGGTATTCATTTACTTGATGTTCAAAGTTAGACAAAATGTATGGTGATGGTTTGGTGTAACTATTGGTAGAACTAGTCGAAACCGGACGTAAGTCGGACTTTAAAACCGAATGGACTATAAGCCAAAGTGTCAAATCGTTCTACTTGCTGACTGCCAAGGTTCACTTGTGGATACGTTTAACCCATTACCAAACGACAATATTTTAGACTGGTCCAAATTGAAAGCATTTGCAGACAACAAAATAAAGGTGACTGAAAAATTGAAATTTGTTCTGGGAAGGGTAGAAAACTCTGTGGGAAAAAGAGAAAATGCTGGTTACCAGCATTTTCTCCTTTTCCCACAGTGTTTTCAAAAGACTTCTTTCTCAGGGGCGTCAAAAGTAGGGATTGTATGGTAATGGGTTAATGATTACCTCTAATTATCTGTATATCAATTGACCGATATAATCTTACCAAGGCTTCGGGGCAAGATCAGTTGAAGGTGGCGACTAGTGAAGAGACCGAATACACTGTACAGGCTATTATGTTTTAGAGTAAGATCGTCCATCTACTTATCTGTCCTCTACCGTCAACCAAGTCCCTCTTACATCTGTTTACAGATTTAGGTATACTTACGAAAGTGAATTTGCTGCTTGTGGTGTCATGAGAATGCTTTAACCCTTTACTCCATAGATACCCATTTCTACAAATTGCTTGTAGGAGCCTTTGGAAAATATTGTGGCAAAAGGTTAAATTGCTCGTGACGAGCAATTTCACCTTTTGTCACAATATTTTCTATGCCGTCAAAAGGTGTCATTTACACACAAGAAACGGCTTCATCCTTGCTGTTATTTAGGGTCAATTAGAAGTGTCATAGGAATGCCTTACGGGGTAAATGGTTAACGTACACAATGTAATGCCGTTACGCAAATCGGTGTAAAATAGGCAAAAGTAGGCCAATACTTGAACCAACGGTGGAGTCATGCACAAGTATCGGCCAAAGTATCCGTAAAATATATTCATTTATTGCCATGTTTCGAACGTTGTCTACGCATGTCATATTCTTCGGAGATTCGACCTGTCTTATATGACGCATCAATATCCCCGATATCGGGCAGACTGTAGTAATACGCGCTATAAAGTAGCAATGGAGAAAATGGTTTTCATCAATACGTTTTAGGAAAAATCAGACCTGTTTTAGCTCCAGATTTCTCCATACTCCTGATCATAGCTGAGTGAATCGCACGAGGTAACGTTTTATTTAGTAAAGGTTTATTTTAGTTTGAAATTCAAAGTAACGGTTGTCGCGTTGGAAAGTGGATCGGTTTTGTACCCAGGATGCCCAAAGTAGATAGATGAGTATTTATAGAATGCCATCTAGCGGTAGATTCGAACGGACGTCTGCTTTTACTTTTTTACTTTCGAAGTTATTCTCCGGACAGAAATAAAATTTTTAACATAGAAAAGAGTTATAATTTCAAAAATAATGGTAACAGAGTTATGGATCTTCTGCAGTTCACTTGTCCTGAAGATGGTCTACAGATAGTTTGATGTCTACAGCTTTTATATTAAGATGTTATGCTCTGGACAAAAAAAAAAATGCTCTTTAACCCATTACCACACAATCCCTACTTTTGACGCCCCTGAGAAAGAAGCCTTTAGAAAACATTTTGGGAAGAGGAGAAAATGCTGGTAACCAGCATTTTCTCCTTTTCCCACAATGTTTTCTTACCTTCACAAAATAAATTTCCAATTTTCAGTCACTTTTATTTTGTCGTCTGCAAATGCTTTCAATTTGGACTAGTCTAAAATATTGTCGTTTGGTAATGGGTTAAAATAACTAAGGGCAATAACCTTTAATGATATACAGGGTTATGTATCTTGTTCACTGCACTTCTCCTCAGTGTGATTTATCTGCGTGTGAAATGTGAAGATGATATAGCTTCTATACTTTGGAAGGTATGTCCGCACAAAAATCAAACTTGTTAAATAGCAAAGTGCAATAACTTTGAAAATAATGATGACAGAGTTATAGATCTTATGCAATGAGTTTGTCCTTATATGGCTTGCAAGACACGAAAAGGGGCATTCGGACATTTGCGTAAAGTGTCTTCTCGGATCAGCCTGCGCAGTTCCCGCAGGCTAATCCGAGACGATACTCTCTGTCTTTATGAAATTTTCTGTTTTGCACAAGTTTACTGTGGAACAAAATCTAATAATATCGTAAAGTGTCGTCTCGGATTAGCCTGCGCGGACTGCGCAGGCTGATCCGAGAAGACACTTTACGCAAATGTCCAAGCCACATGATCTTGGCAAAGCATAATTTTCAAAGATATATACGTTGACGAATAGATCTATCTAGGATCTGGCGAAATACAGTAGTCTGATCTTGGTTTGCACTCTCCCGAAATATTTTGATACATTTCTGGTGGCCTAACGTTTAAAGTGGGTTAAAAGTATTGAACCTTGTGAAATGTTGAAAATAAATCTTGATGACTTTTTCCGTAAGCCTATTTCAAGAAAGTTAGGGACCCTAACGTACTTCAAGAAAATTATAGGGGTAGATCTAGATCTATAACTCAATTGACAAATTTTGATTGGCATGGGTGAACTTTTGGCCAATCGTCACCCACGGTTTAATAGGTCAGTAGTGTATACCAAAAAAATCACGTGTGCTTTAAATGTGTAGACAGCAAAATGGTAGTGTTTTTATTCGTATGTGTATTCGACCCATATCATTTCTGTAGGCAACCTAGGTCTACACGTCTTTCGCCTATAGATCTTGCTGACCATGTAGTCCTCCTGGGTCATAATATTCAGGCCGACACGATAAAAAACGGTTATGTTTACATAGTTTATTAACAAATAAAATAAGACTTTAATAATTAATAACAAACAAAATAAGACTTTCGAAAAAATGTGATCAAGTGTCTAAGCCCCAAGATTACTTTCAAACTGACAGCCAGGGATTGTTATTAAAGTTATTTATAGGTTATGGGAAATTTTGAGGTCTATTTATAGCTCCACCTGTTATGCTCTGTGTAGACGTCAATAACGGAGAACACTCATGACTTCACATATGCCGTGAAAAATGTTATCGGTCCACATTTACGAATGCTACAACTAGCCTACTACACACACAGAACGATAATGAAGTTGGTGAAAAGAAATTATTAATTAATATATGTGAATTCGCTGGAGTTCTTAAATAGAAAAATGGTGAATTTGGCGGACTTCGATGAGGACTTTCAGGTTTGTTCATCTCCGGTTTCTGCTTAACTCATTACCAAACGACAATATTTCAAGCTTGTCCAAATCGAAAAGCATTTGCAGACGACAAATTAAATGTAACTGAAAATTTGAAATTTGTTTCATTAAGGGTAGAAAACATTGTGGGAAAAGGAGAAAATGCTGGTTACCAGTATTTTCTCCTTTTCCCACAATGTTTTCTAAAGGCTTCTTTCTCGAGGGGTATCAAAAGTAGGGATTGTGTGGTAATGGGTTAAATACATTGGGGAAAAGTAGATTACATCACAATTCAATTTTATATTAGATGTCCTATGTTGTTTGCTTTTCAATTGCGTTCTCAGTTGGTTTTCTTTGAACGACTCTCATATAATCTCAAAAACATCATTTTGAAAACGAACATCATGACTGGTCGCCTCTGGGTACAGAGACAATGCGGACAAAATCAGTTGAAAATTCCGCACAGATTTGAACTCTTATAATTTCACAAACAGAGCACAAAACTAGGATTTAAACATACCTGTTGCTTGTGTATTCAATATTTCTTCGTTTGAAATACAAATACTTTCAATTTAAACGCTGAACGTGAGAAAAAAACGTGTGTCTCATCAGTTACTCAAGTTGTTTACGTTCCCGAAAACATACAAAATGGCCACCACACACTGCAAATTTCGTCAGTGATTTTTCAGAGATAAACATGTTATAAATGACTTCTACAAGCTCTTTATGTAATGAATGGTTTAACAATTTATTTTTGGTCATATTTATTACTAAAAGTTAATTGCATTTCCCTGCAATACGGATAAAACTGACGAAACAGAAAGTCAGTATAGCGCACTATATTTGCTACCTGAAAATTTACGATGGACTTGAGACGGTATGGTGTACAGTAAATGTCCAAATATGAAAAAGATCATCGGAGCGTCTCATTATTGAGACTAATGGATTGTCTATCTATCAAGGCAAAAAGGGTGGAAAGTGATAAATCGTTTGAACCTATATATCAAGGAATAAAAGGGTGAAAAGTGCAAAAGTAGAAGGTTTGAACGAAACAAAGCTATGAATTAGGTGTAAAGAATGTTATGGACCATTAACATAGTATAATTGATTTGTTACCGCAATCCATGTACTCTATAAGTGTATGTTACGGAACTTGTCTGTTAAAAGACAGGATCTTGCGATCGAGCATGTTTTTTTTAAACCCATTACCACACAATCCCTACTTTTGACGCCCCTAAGAAAGAAGCCTTTTGAAATCACTGTGGAAAAAGGAGAAAATGCTGGTAACCAGCATTTTCTCCTTTTACCACAGTGTTTTCTACCCTTCCCAGAACAAATTTCTATTTTTTAGTCACCATTTTGTCGTCTGCAAATGCTTTCAATTTGGACCAGTCTAAAATTTTCTGGTGTGGTAATGAGTTAAGTTAATTTATCCTTCACCAGATTTTAAGTACCACTTTCTTCTTCGATCTATCCGTTTTATTTTACTGTTATAGGGTAAAACTAGGCACAATCCTTTAACTCTCTACCAAACAACAAATTTATAGACTGGTCCAAATTGAAATCATTTGCAGACGACAAAATAAATGTGACTGAAAAATCGATATTTAATTTGGAAAGGGTAGAAAACATTGTGGAAAATGGAGAAAATGCATGTTACCAGCATTTTCTCCTTTTCCCACTATGTTTTCAAATGAGTTCTTTCTCAGGATCATCAAAAGTAGGGATGTGTGGTAATGGGTTAACTAAACAATTCTGAGATTTAATCACCCTTTTGTCACCATTTTCTCCTTTTCGGATTTTTCTGACTGTGTTTTCTACCCTTTTCAGAACAAATTTCTATTTTTCAATCACCTTTATTTTGCTGTCTGTAAATGCTTTCAATTTAGACCAGTCTAAAATTTTTTTCGTGTGGTAAAGACTAAAGAGTTAACTCATTACCAAACAACAGAATTTTCGATTTGTCCAAATCGAAAACATTTGCAGACAACAAACGAAAAGTAACTGAAAATTTGAAATTATTTTGTGAAGGGTAGAAAACATTATGGAAAAAGGAGAAAATGCGGGTTACCAGCATTTTCTCCTTTTCCCACAATGTTTTCTAATGGGTTCTTTCTCAGGAGCGTGAAAAGTAGGGATTGTGTGGTAAAGAGTTAAAAGTATGCTTTCAATTTGGACAAGTTCTAGATTTACATTGTCAGGGGTAAACCTTTCTCATACAACTAGTATTATTGACTCTTCCAACTTGATACTGGCAAGTCACAACAAAGTCGAGACTAGTGCAAATGACCTGCCATTCATTGGTAGGCTAGAAAATGTTGTGGAAAATAGAGAAAATGCTGGAAAATAGCATTTTCTCCTTTTCCCGCAAATTTTTTAATAGCCTCTTCCTTTGGGTCGCTGAAACTTTAAATAATGTAGTAAAGGGCTGAAGCCATTTGCACATAGGAAGTTGTTACTCTCATACTACTGGTGTATTCTAGCACACTATTAACCCTTTCCTAAACAAACCCTGGTTTTTACGTGTCTGCAGTAAAAGTCTTTTGAAAACACTATAGGGAAAGGAGAAATTGCTTTTAACGAACAATTTCTCCTTTTCCCACAGTGTTTTCTACCCTTTTTAAGAACTTTTTGCCATTTTGTCCAAATCTAAAATTGTCGTCTGCAAACTCTTTCTGTTTGGAAGAGTCCAAAATTTGTCGTTTGGGAAAAGGGTTAATTAATATACCATTAAGTGTATGCATGCTGTAAGTAGGTTTCCGGTATTTACTAATAATTTGTATTACAAGCTTAGGACCTTGGCAAATTGTTGACAACTTTTGTATACCATACAGTCATGAGATTGAGCTCTCATTCTTTTGTCATGCTGTTGTTTGACCAACGGAGTACTAAGTGAACCCCTACAGGTGCATCAAAATAATGATAGTGAGATTTGTATATTGTGCTCAGGTACTATAGGTACAAATTTAACCCTTTAGTCCATAGATACTCATTTCTATGCATTGCTTGTGGGAGATTTTGGAAAACATTGTGGCAAAAGGTGAAATTGCTGGTGACGAGCAATTTCACCTTTTGTCACAATGTTTTCTATGCCATCAAAAGGTGTCATATATACACATAAGAAATAGCTTCATCCTTGCTGTCATTTAGGATCAATTAGAGATACCATAGAAATGCCTTATGGGGTAAAGGGTTAACTGGATAAACCTTTCATTAAAGGTGGCCCTTCAGATTTTGGGACGAAAATTTTACAAAAATGCAAAAAAATCATCCTTATACTCCCAAAGCCTTTTAATTTGCGTTCATAAAACCCCAGCAGTCGAAAACCATCAGATAACACAAGAAATTAGAGATTTATTACAGACCAGGTTGACACCAGTGGGAGACAGGTTCTATTTTTAGATTATCAATTCTCTCATTAAAATACAGGAAAACACAGACAAAGCTTCAAACATCCGTCCGAAGAAGACATTTTGGAAAATAATTATAACATGTTTGTTATGTAATGGAATTTAAGCGTTATTAGTCACGTGCCAGTCACTTGACATTCCCACAATGCTTTATTGATTTTTGGCACGAAATCTAAAAATAGCTTAAGAGGCTACGTAGCCTTTTAACCCTTTCCCAAACGGCAAATTTTGGACCAGACCAAATTGAAAGCATTTCGCAGATGACAAATTAACAGTTGCTAAAAAGATGATTTTTTCTAATATGATAGGGTAGAAAACATTGTGGGAAAAGGAGAAAATGCTGGTTACCAGCATTTTCTTCTTTTCCAACAATGTTTTCAAAAGGCTTCTATTCCTGACCCGTAAAAACCACGAATTGTTTGGGAAAGGGTTAAGGGAATACCATCAAAAACATTTTTTTTGTAATTTTATGATTCTTAATTATTGATGATTTGTATTGCTTTTTCATATAAATTTCAATGATATATATACATGTATTTTTAATTTGGTGTGATGTTAAAATTCAAATACCCACCTTTAAAAACTAAGAACCGTGATGAGACAACAGGAACATTTGTTTTAAATTATCTTGTCATGATATGTGATTATAGACTCCTTATCCCAAACACAAGCGATAATATAAACTGATAATGAAAGGTGTATGAGAGAGTGATAAAATTATGCAACATAAAACTGGTTCATCATGGCCTGTAGACAAGGTACACAATAACAACAAACTAGAGTCCGACGAATCACCGAAACACCGAAATACCCCAAATTTTTTCTATTGAGTTTAGATAACTGATAACAGTAAGAAATATTTGTTTTTTTTAATGATATTTGAGTGAACTTTTGTTGATTGATGGTAAGTTTAACCCATTACCACACAATCCCTACTTTTGACGCCCCTGAGAAAGAAGCCTTTTGAAAACACTGTGGGAAAAGGAGAAAATGCTGGTAACCAGCATTTTCTCCTTTTCCCACAGTGTTTTCTACCCTTCCCAGAATAATTTTCAATTTTTCAGTCACCTTTATTTTGTCGTCTGCAAATGCTTTCAATTTGGACCAGTCTAAAATTTTCTCATGTGGTAAAGAGTTAAAACATAATGACAGAAGAAAAAAAAATAAGGAAGAATACTTTTGAAAATGTTGTGGGAAAAGTAGAAAATGCTGGTAATTTCTGTTTTTCCCACAATGTTTTCTATAGCTTTATTTCTCAGGGAAGACAAAACAGGATGCTGTGGTAAAAGTTTTACAGTCTATAAAACTTTACCGCAGTCCGAATTGAAAAGTATTGCAGACGACAAAATAAAATTGGCTCATATAATGAAATTTCTCTTTGAAAAGGTAGAAAATCCGAAATCCCTCCCTACCTAACCCACACCATCTCATACAGAAACCCTAAATACAGATATTTTTTGTTAGGCTTTAAAATTCAACCTGCAATGTACAATCTGGACTTTTAGTGACCTGAGAAAAAAAGCTTACAAAAACATTGTGGGAAAGAGAGAAAATGTTGGTACATTAAACTGGTATTTTCTCCTTCACTGACAATGTTTTCCAGTATTCTTAACCCTTTACCCAATAAGGCATTTCTATGGTACCTCTAATTGACCCTAAATAACAGCAAGGATGAAGATGTTTCTTATGTGTATATGACATCTTTTGATAGCATTGAAAACATTGTGGCAAAAGGTGAAATTGCTCGTAACGAGCAATTTCACCTTTTGCCACAATGTTTTCCAAAGGCTCCTTACAAGCAATGCGTTGAAATGAGTATCTATGGAGTAAAGGGTTAAAACAAAATTCAGTCTGTAGTAATTTTTATTTCGTTGTCTGTAAATGTTTTAAATTTAGACAAGTATTAACCCTTTCCTAAACATCAAACTTTGGACCAGACCAAATTGAAAGCATTTTGCAGATGACAAATTAACAGTTGCTCGAAAGATGATTTTTCTATATGATAGAGTAGAAAAAACATTGTGGGAAAAGGAGAAAATGCAGGTACCAGCATTTTCTCCTTTTCCCACAATATTTTCAAAGGGCTTCTTTTCCTGACCCGTAAAAACCAGGGATTGTTTGGGAAAGGGTTAAAGTTTTGGTCACATCATAATACAGTTTTTTTTAGTTAAATACATTATTATAACTAAAAGTAGGCTTTTGTCCTAGTGGGCTTTTGTTCCTATGGGCTTTTGTCCTAGTGGGCTTTTGTCCCAATGGGCTTTTGTCCTAGTGGGCTTTTGTCCTACACCTGTAAAGGCAAATCCCACCACTTTAGTCCTTTTTGGTTGGGCATTTGCAAATGCTTTCAATGTTGACAGTTAAACATTTTGTCTTTAGTAAAGACTTAAATCAGTTGCCATAGGACGATACTTTAGAACTATTTGAATTGAAAGTATTTGCATACATTAAATAAAATGCAGACTTGTTCAGATCCTGTTAGTTTTCCTTGAAAAGGCAGAAAACATTTTGGTTGCCAGAATTTTCTCCTGTTCTCCCCTTATTTTTCAAATAATTGGTATGGTTAACCCTTTGCACAGCAAAAATTTAGACTTTTCCCATTGAAGTGTATGCAGGCCACAAATATGACTTTGTCCGTCAAGAAAATTCTGGTAACTCTCAAATTGGCATTGCTTCTTTTCCATATATGTTTTCAAAAGCCATTTTCTTCATGGTCATTAAAAGTTGGAAATGGTTTGTAAAAGATTAATGCCACTCAAACAGTTTCTAAAACCACCTTTGTGGTGGTTGTTAATGGCAAAATATTTTCAGAGCCGTAAAAGTATAGATATTTTCTTGCATTCTTGCTCAAAATTTCTCCTTTAGCACTTTCATTTCCTGAGTAGAGTGTTTCAAGACAAAAAGAAAATCATTTACTTTTGCTTCTAGTGTTAAACTTTGTATGTCAAAGATCTAAACATTATATCAAGGGCTGTCATGTTGTCCCCTATAGGGGTTATTTTGACTTGTAGTTCATCACTTGTCACAATGATTTTTTGTCTTATCGAATTACATGTTTGTGCATTTGTATCATCCACTTTCTTTTTCTCAACCCTTTACCAAACATTCTTATGTTTTAACAACCCGACAAAAATATGCCTTTAACCATTATCCAAATGACAAAATTTTAGACTGCTCCAAATTGAAGGCGTTTGCAGACGACAAAATTAATGTGACTCAAATACTGAAATTTGTTTCGGGAAGGGTAGAAAACATTGTGGGAAAAGGAGAAAATGCTGGTTACTAGCATATTTCATTATTTAACCCTATACCACTCGACAACATTTTGAATGGAACCAATCTGAAAGCATTTGAAGTCAACAAATTAACCCATCACCACACAATCCATACTTTTGACGCCCCAGAGAAAGAAACCTTTAGAAAACATTGCTGGTAACCAGTATTTTCTCCTTTTCCCACAATGTTTTCTACCCTTCGCAAAACAAATTTCAAATTTTAAGTCGCTTTTATTTTGTCGTCTGTAAATGCTTTCAATTTGGACAAGTCTATTATATTGTCGTTTGGTAATGAGTTAAATGTAGCTCAAATGATGATATTGTCTCTAATCATTGGGTAGAAAACAATGTGGGAAAAGGAGAAAATGCTGGTTTCTAGCATTTTCTTCTTTTCCCAGAATGTTTTCAAAAGCCTTCCCTCTGAGAGTTACGAAAATCAGTTGTTATTTGGTAAAAGGTTAACCCATTACCACACAGTCCCTATTTTTGAGAAAGAAAGCCTTTGAAAACATTGTGGGAAAAGGAGAAAATGCTGGTAAACAGCATTTTCTCCTTTTCCCACAAAGTTTTCTACCCTTTCCAAATCAATTTTCAATTTTTGATTCACATTTATTCTGTTGTCTGCAAATACTTTGAATTTTGACCAGTCTAAAATTATGATGTTTGGTACAGAATTAACTCTTTACCAAACGGCAAAATTTTAGACTAGTCCAAATTGAAAGCACTTGCAGATGACAAAATGAATGTAAATTAAAAATTGAAATTTGTTTTTAGCAGGTTAGAAAACCTCGGTTTTCTAGCAGGTTAGAAAACATTGTAGGAAAAGGAGAAAATGCTGGTTACCAGCATTTTCTCCTTTTCCCACAATGTTTTCAAAAGGCTTTTATCTCAGGGTCGTAAAAAACAGGGATTGTTTGGTAAAGGGTCAAGCAACATTTGTTTGTTGGCTCTGAATGCTTTAGATTTGAGCATGTCCAAAATTTTTCACCTGGTAAAGTGTCACTTAATTTATTAACCCTTTTCCACAATGTTTTCTACCCTGCAAAGACAAACTCTACTATTTGATTCACATTTTATTTGTTGTCTGCAAATGCTTTCGATTTGGACAAAACTTGGTACAGGTTTACATCTTTGTCATTGTGTGGTAAAGAAGACTGTTGAAAACATTTCGTGAAAAGGAAAGTCTGTAACTGTACATTTTGTCATTTTTATATGCCCAAGTGTCATATTATCTTATGGTCAGAATGTCCTTTCATCTGTCTGTTCATCCGTTAGCAATTTCTTGTGTGCACCTTCTACAGTTTTCATTGGAATAGGTTCAAACTTTTAAAACACAATGAATCGCTATGATATGTAGGTGTGCATGTGACTTAAAATTGGAAAGCTGGAGGTATTCCAGATTTTATCCCATTTCACCAACAAGCCCCTTCGGGCATATATGTGCCACTTTGCAAAGCTCTCATTAAATTTCTTAGCTTCAAAGACAATCACAATATTTTATATCTTTCCAAACACATTCAATGTAAGATATACACCAAAAAAAAAAAAATGGGAAAAAGAGAAAATAATGGTTACCAGCATTTTCTCACAAAGTTTTCAAAAGCCGCCTCAGGGTCATTTAACTCAAGATTATGTTGTTAAGTGTTAACTCTTTACCACACAACAAAATTTTAGAATGGTTCAAATTGAAAGCATTTGCAGACGACAAGGTAAAGGTGACTGAAAATTTTAAATTTGTTTTGTAAAGGGAAGAAAACTTTGTTGGAAAAGGAGAAAATGCTGGTTACCAGCATTTTCTCCTTTTCCCACAAAATTTTCTAAAGGCTTCTTTCTCAGGGGTGTCAAAATTAGGGATTGTGTGGTAATGGGTTAAAGAATGTATATCAGTTATTGTTTTACTTTACAGGAGTCCTTTGAAAAGACTAGGATAATAGAAAAATGTGTCTACGTGATAACTACCATCCTGGTTATTGGCCTGTCTCATGCTGTCATTTGGTATCATGGGGCGATACCAATCTTCTATGTGATCGCAGCACCCTTTGTACTCACCACAAAAACAATTTTCTACTGGTAAGTGCCCTATTTAACTTTTATGGTATTTACCATCCTAGGAACCCAGGTTTAAGCATTACGTTACTCTCCATGCATTACAACTGAATCGAAACTGGGTCAACAAGGATGGATATTTACTGGGTTGAGG
This sequence comes from Tridacna crocea, assembly GCA_943736015.1. Lineage (NCBI taxonomy): Eukaryota > Metazoa > Mollusca > Bivalvia > Cardiida > Cardiidae > Tridacna > Tridacna crocea. The sequence goes on along the minus strand of OX031064.1, from coordinate 57,855,100 downwards.
CTTTTCAGTGTCTTTTCCAAGGAAACCCTTCTATAACTGGTGTAGTCGGCAAAATTAACCAGAAATTAGGTGAAGCACCTCAATACAACTCTATGATGTAGTGTTTAACCCCTTATCTAACGACAAAATTCTAGACTGGTCCAACTTGAAACTACCGGTATGTGCAGATGGCATATTAACCCATTACTACACAATCCCTACTTTTGATGACCCTGAGAAAGAAGCCTTTAGAAAACTTTGTGGGAAAAGGAGAAAATGCTGTAACCAGCATATTCTCCTTTTCCCACAATGTTTTCTGGTCTTCACAAAACAAATTTCAAATTTTCGGTCACTTTTATTTCATCGTCTGCAAATGCTTTCGATTTGTACAAACCTAAAATTTTGTCGTGTGGTAATGAGTTAAACATGAATCAAAAATTGAAATTTATTTCTAGCAGGGTAGGAAACATTGTGGGTAAAGGAGAAAATGCTGGTTACCAGCATTTTCTCCTTTTCCCACAATGTTTTTAAAGGCTTTCTTTCTCAAGGTCGTTAAACGTTGGGATTGTGTGGTAAAGAGTTAAGCACCTTGACCTTACCAGATGCTGCAGTGTTTTCATATTCATGAAGGAGGAGTCTTTTAAAAGCATGGAAATTGAAAGTACTTGTTGATTAAATTGCTTTTTGTCTATTTCTGCTGTGTTACCATAACCATGAGCATAGAATTTGATTTCTTGTGGACAGGCTAATATTATTTTGTCTGGTAAACAGTCATACCGCTGAAACTCAACAGCTTATGAAAGACAGGAAATCCGAAGTATGGACATGAAGTTTTAGAGTATTCAAGAAATTAGTGTGACAAATGGAACTGTAGGAGGGAAAGTAGTTATGGGTGTTTTCTCATTGGTGTCGTATCTCCTTGCTGCTTGCTACAAATTTGCATCAGACAACTTTGAAAATACGGAGATGAAATATAGATAATCCACAGGAGTTGAGGTTCAAAATTGAATTTGACTTTGGAATGGTAGAAAACATTGTGGGAAAAGGAGAAAATGCTGGTTACCAGTATAGTGTTTTCCCACAATGCTTTCACCAAGGCTACATGTTCAGGGTCGTTAAAAGTTGGCACTGTGTAGTAATGGGTTAAGGTTGTAATATGAAGGAAAGGTTTCGTGAAATATTGAATTAAATAGATATAAATGTTGAATTTTATATCCCCCTTTTAGTTGATTAGATAACATCAAACACACCCTAGGCAATATTCAATATTGTATTATGGTACACAGCTAAAGGGCAGATGCCTTTTGTACTTTTACATGTAAGTCTATGCCAAACAACTAAATTCTGGCCCTGTCCGAATCCAAAGCATTTCTAGATGAAATTGAATGTTACTGAAAAGATTGAATTTGTCCTCCAGATTGTAGAAAATATTTAGGGAAAAGAAGAAAATGCTTGTTGCCAGCATTTCCTTCTTTTTCTACTCCAAGGGTTGTTAAAACTTGGGGATGTTGGGTAAAGAGTTTCACCCATGTGGCAAAATCTTATACTGGTTTGAATTCAAAGCTTGGCAAGCCAGAATAAAATGCATGTATGCATAATTGCTGTTTCAGAAGTGGTAGAAAACGTAGTTGGAAAAGGAGAAAATGCTGGTAACAATTTTTGTGGTATTTGTCGAAGACAATACCACTATGAGTTCAAGATGAAATTTTGATAACCATGTATCTTATTTTGTGCAAAGCCAAAGGAAATAAACCCAGGTAAACTCATTTTTTCTCAGGCAAATGAGTTTTATGGTGGCACTCAGATGTAATTTGAAATAGCATAATTATAACAATACATTGGGCGAGGCCATCGATCATTGAGGTACTTATTTTTGATTGAAAATAGCTTCTCTCGATCATAGCCTTTTATTGGCACAATGATACAAATTTGCCAACTGACCCTGGGCTTTTTCGTTCCAAAACCAATTGGTTCCATGGCTTGTTCGTCCTATGATTGCGCACTACTCCATTTGATCGCTCAGAATATTTAAAGATCGAGGTAATTGATTGTAATGTTGGAAATTAAATGTAAAAGGCTAGAGATATTTCAAAATTATAGTTTTCAGGAACAAACTTTTGATATATCACAGGATTTTTCTCTCTATTCGTCATGCATCCTACTGTCAAGGGGAGTGACTCCTGCTTCCTCCTAATGATGAAAGGGAGACCACTTATACAAAAATAAATTATACAAAAATAAACCAAACTTTGTCATGAGTACTCTTCCTTCAACCGGAAAGGTATTCATTTGCTTAGTGGGTTGACTTTTAAGCCAGTATTTGAAAAATATGTCTCTGTTAATTTCAAACTATTAATTCTACACAATGGGTTTCCTTGACAAATACCACTTCAGCATTCTCAACGCTTTGGTTTTTTAATTTAGGATGAAATTTCTCAACAGGCCAATGTTTAAGAGAAAAAAGAATTGAGCCATGCTCTATGAAAAGGGAGCTTAATGCATCTGTGAAAAGTATTGCCCAGGTCAGTCTGTGCAGGCTGACTTTGGCCCAACTGTTCACAGTAGGTCAATTTTCTATTAGTCAAAAAACAATCCTTCTCGTGATTAAGTCAGTTATTTAACCATTTACCTCACAATCCTGACTTTTAATGACTCTGAAGAAAAAGGCTTTTGAAAACATTGTGAGAAAAGGAGAAAATGCTGGTAACCAACATTTTCTCCTTTTCCCACAATGTTTTCTACTGTTCTAGAAACAAATTTCAAATTTTTAGTCATGTTTATTCCTTCGTCTGCAAATGGTTTCAGTTTTGACCTGTCTAAAATTTTGCCGTTTGGGAAAGAGTTAATGAAGAAGCTCTTTTGGATCCATATTTAATTATTTATGTGATGACGTGTATCATAGCATTAAGCCTCCTTTTGCCAGAGAATGGCTCATATCTTTTAAATTCTTTACAAGCTGACAGAATTTTTGATTTTTTGGCCTTTTTGAATGAGTTATCGTTGGACAACAAAGCCTTGTATGATCAAAGCCTCTCCTTCGGGCCTTGGAATACACCAGATTGTTTAGAAAAGGTTGAAGGCACTGGCTTTTAATATATTTGTCTTGGGAAGGGTAGAAAACATTGTGGGAAAAGGAGAAAATGCTGGTTACCAGCATTTTCTCCTTTTCCTACAATGTTTTCATAAGTCAGGATTGTGTTCTAAAGAGTTAATGAGAATATCCAGACTTGTCACAAAAGAGTGTGTGTGTCTTGGCAATGCACAGCAGACCTACATCGTGGAACAGGTGAAACCCAGATATAACATAAAAGTTGGATAGTTGAGCTGTATCTGTGATGTTGCAGAAATTCTTCTGAGAGCAACCTTAAATCCCAGTCAAACAAGCAAACTGCTTTATATTTGCAGGAGAAACAAATGGCACTATTTTATGATAGACTTCTGTTATTTTGCTAATACCTTAACAGTCATCTATATGTGGTAAGTCAGCTTTTGAGTTCATTCACTATTACAATGTATATCAACTCTGTACCAAACGACAAACTTACGAACCAGTCCAAACTGAGATCATTTGCAGAGGACACTGTATGTATGACTCAAAAGTTGAAATTTGTCTTGGGGAGGGTAGAAAACATTGTGGGAAAAGGAGAGAATGCTGGTTACCAGCATTTTCTCCTTTTCCCAAAATGTTTTCAAAAGGCTTCTATGGCCAGGTCGTAAAAACAAGGGATAGGGTTAAATGGCTTGCAATACGTGAAAAGGGGCATTGGGACTTTTTCCTTAAGAGCAAAGTGTCGTCTGAGATCGGCCTGCGCACTCCATGCCAGCTAATCCAAGATAAAACTTTACGACCACACTAGATTTTGTGCTGCAGTACACCTGCACTGAACAGAAAGTTACATAAAAAAGGAAAGTGTTGTTTTGGATTTGCGTACACAGACTGTACTATTGTGTATTTTGCAAACACAATGACATCCATTTTTTTTTTCCAATTAATCTAGTTCATTTATGACACAGTTCATGTTTAGCTCCACTGGCCAAAGGCCAGTGGGCTTATGTAATGGCATGGTGTTTGTCGTAAGACTGTGCGTTAACTTTTATTTCAAACATCTTCTTCTCTGAAACTACCAATCCAAATTTGATGAAACTTCACAGAAATCCTCTTTAGAATTTCTTGAAAGAATTTGATTTCTTTTAAAAAACTCTGGTTGCCATTGCAACAAAACTGAATTTTTTTTTTAAATCTTTTTCTCTGAAACCACATGGCAGAGGGCTACTTAATTTGGCATGAAGCTTTATCTAATAGACCTTTAACAAATTTCTTCATATTATAGGCCTGGGGTCAAAATTGGCTACATTCCAGGGATCACAAGTTTAACATGCGGTTCAAAATATAGTCACTTCAATTTAAACATTAATCAAGGGAGATAACTCTTTTAGGGATAGTTTGTTGCTACTTACCTCCCTTGATTATCAAACTGCAGTAATATGATTGGTGCTAGATATTAATTTTTTTGATAGAAAATGTTCTGTTTTCAAGGTGAGTGATTCATTTTGATGCTAGTAGTTATGCTCACATGCATGGAATGATTAATTCAATGTAAGGTTACCTTTCATGCCAGTGAATTACCCTACTTGTATTGCCTGACAGTGTTCATTGTTTTTGAAGGCCCTCTTCTATAGGGTCATGAACGTTCCCTTTTGTGTGGTAAAGGGTTAAAAAGCCAGTGGAGTGATAAAGGGTCATCGTGGCCCTCTTGTTTTGTCATCACACAACATTATTTTCAATACAAAAGAAAAGCTCTACCATCCATTGTCTATGAAAACATTGATTTTTTTTTCTTGGTCATTGACGAAGATACTTACTTCAAACTCTGAAATCGTCAAGAAAGAAACACATATGAGAAGCTTAAGTAATCCTTGAAATATTTTGAAATTGTTATTCTCCTTTTTGGACATCAAATTTTCTCCGGAAAAGCTCCTGCAGTCAAGTGTTGGGATACATAATGTGATTTCAATTATGATTGAATGTATCACCACAGGTTACCAGAAAATGAAAACTTGTTCCGAACAGTTTTTGGTGTGACTAATGGACCTCTCTTGATGGCAGCTGTGTTATGGAGGAACTCCCTTGTGTTTCATCATCATGATAAAATTAGCTCATGTTTTATCCATCTTGTACCTGGCTTCGTCACATTCAGGTGAGTCTAAAAAGCTCTTGTTCCCATTTTCTTGGCATGCATGGCACATTGGCAAACTCTTTACCAAACAAAACAATTTTAGACTGGTTTAACCCTTTACCAAACAAAATAATTTTAGACTGGTTTAACCCTTTACCAAATGACAAAATTTTAGACTGGTCCAAATTGAAAGCATTGGCAGACGACAAAATAAAAGGGACTGAAAATTTGAAATTTGTTTTGTGTAGGGTAGAAAACATTGTGGGAAAAGGACAAAATGCTGGTTACCAGCATTTTCCTTTTTTCCCACAATGTTTTCTTCAGGCTTCTTTCTCAGGGTCATCAAAAGTAGGGATTGTGTGGTAATGGTTTAACCCTTTACCAAACGACAAAATTTTAGACTGGTCCAAAATGAAAGCGCTTGCAGAGGACAAAATAAACATAACTCAAAAATTAATATTTGTTTCAAGCTGGGTGGAAAACATTGTAGGGAAAGGAGAAAATGCTGGTTACCAGCATTTTCTCCTTTTCCCACAATGTTTTCAAAAGGCTTCAATCTCAGGATCATAAAAACTAGGGATTGTTTGGTAAAGGGTTAAATTCAAAGCTTGTTAGACTATGGAATCTGTCTCTGAATGAGCAGAAAACATCACAGGAGAAGGAGAATACACTGGTTGACAACATTTTTTCCTTTTCTTACAATGTATTTGCAGTATTTGCAGAAGGCAACATACCAGTAACTGTGTTCAAAAAAAGTTCAAAAAGTCAGAGAACTTTGTTGAAACGTAGAAAATATTGCTTACTAATATTTTCTCTCTTTTTTGTTTCATATTTTTAAAGCTTGAGTCATTTAACCCTTTACCAGATGACAAAATTTCAGCCTTGTCCAAATTGAAAGCATTTGCAGACAGTAATTTCATTGTGGCTTTTTTTCATTCATAGGTAAGAAAACATTATGGAAAAAGTAGAAAATGCTGGATACAAGCATTATCTCCTTTTCCCTTGATATTTTTAAAAGACTTCTTTCCCAGGTTCTTTAAAAGTCAGTATTGTGTTGAAACAGTTTAACCACATGATTGTTTTGTAAAGGTTTACTCTCTACTAAATGACAAAAATTTAGACTTGTCCAAATTGAAAGCCTTTGCAGACGACAAAATAAAAGTGACTAGAAATTTTAACTTTCTTTTGGGAAGGGAAGAAAACATTGATGAAAAAAGAAGAAAATGCTGGTTACTAGCATTTTCTCCTTTTCCCACAATGCTTTCAAAAGCTTTCCTTATCAGGATCATTAGAAATCAGGACTGTGTGGTAAAGAGTTAAGGAGATTGTTGTTAATTTTTCTTGCAGTATTCGCTGGTTCCCAGCCGAGACCTCAGCACACTGGTACAAGTCCATGATACAGGAACCACCAGAGTTTGATGCTATCTGGCTCTATGTTGTACCCTTTGCTTTCTTTTTTGCTCATTCTGTGAGTTCAACACTATTATATCTTTATATGTCAGCATAACATCTATTTCTTCAGCTCGGCTGATGAAAACATTTAGGTATTGCCATAACCCTGTTGTTTTCAGCATCATCTTTGTCATCTCGTAATAATTTTGTCATTTTCTCAACGTCTGTAACACCAGCAGACATGTACCATAATTATGGCCTGCATTTGGACATTTGCATAAAGTGTCGTCTAGGATCAGCCTGTGCAGTTCGCACAGGCTAATCCGAGATGGCACTTTACGACTACTATAGGTTTTTCGCTACAGTAGACTTGTTTGAAACAGAAAATTAAATAAAAACGAAGTGTCATGTTGGATTAGCCGTTGCACACTGTGCAAGCTGATCTGAGACGACATTTTCCACAAATGTCCGAATGCCCCTTTTCGTGTGTGTGTGTTGCAAGCCATATATACTTGAGTTATGAGATGCAGTCTCTAATAATACACACTTCTAGCTTTTGGTAGCAGAATCAGGGTTTTCATTGGAATCCTCTTCTTACTAACAGTTAGAAATCATGCTGATCATGATAATGGTTGGCTCTATACCACATGACAAAAAGTAGACTAGGCCAAAGAGAAAGCCGTTGCCAATGACAATTTGAATGTGGCTCAGTGATGGAGCCCGCCCGGGTGGCTCAGTGGTGAGTGTGTCGGACTCATGACCTGGTGGTTGTGAGTTTGATACCAGGTTTAGGCAAACTTTCTTTCTGGCATATTATCGCCTCTTACCTCTGCTTAAGCCTGTGAGAAAAGTAGTTGGTGGCTTTTGAAAGAAAGTTGTGTTAGTACTGGTTGACAAAGCCAGGAAACATATATACATCACTGACCACCATGATATGACCTTAGCTGTTAAAATGGTGTTAAACCTCCATACAACCTCTGACCAATCAATGATGGAATTTGTCTTTGATAGGGTAGAAACCATTATAGGAAAAGGAGATATTGCTAATTACCAGCACTTTCTCCATCACATAATGATCTCTTCAAATTTATGTCAAATTTATGTCATGTGTCTCTGTTATCTAAGTAGGTCAAATTAGTACTCAACTAAATTTTTTTAAATAAAAAATAACAAAAATGTAAAGAGTCATAGTGATAAGGTTAGATGTACAGTTCGAATTACTCACATTTCATGTTCAACACTTCACCAAACAGCAAAACTTTAGGCTGGTCTAAATTGAAAATATTTGCAGGCGACAAATTAAATCTTGCTGTAATTATGAAATCAGGCCTTGAAAGGGTAAATAACATCGTTGGAAAAGGAGAAAATTTGGTGATCAGAATCATCCTTGGTCTTGTCAAAACTGGAGGTTATTGGGAAAAGAAGCAAAGGGGCCCATTAATAGTTTGCTGGATTATTATTGTAAATGGGTGTACAAAGATTACCTCCCTGGGAAAAGAGTTACCTAAAGAGATCAAAGTACAAAGGTAATTTAAACTTTAGTACAAACAGGAAAATATTATTTTAATTGTGTTTGTCTGGGAAGAGCATTTTGAGATTATTCATGAACTATCATAAGCTAGACAGTAATGCCTGCAGATTAACTAGAAAAATTGATGAGAGATGGGACGGCAGCCGAAGTCTTGAAATAAAGCTGACTTCTTCTGTTTATTGCCATCTTTTAACCCATTACCACACAATCCCTTCTTTCGATGCCCCTCACGGCCCCTGAGAAAGAAGTCTTTGAAAACACTGTAGGAAAAGGAGAAAATGCTGGTAACCAGCATTTTCTCCTTTTCCCACAGTGTTTTCTACCCATCTCAGATCAAATTTCAATTTTTCAGTCACCTTCTTCAAATGCATTCAATTTGAACCAGTCTAAAATTTTGTCGTGTGGTAAAGAGTTAACCCTTTACTCCATAGATACTCATTTCTACACATTGCCTGTAGGAGCCTTTGGAAAACATTGTGGCAAAAGGTGAAATTGCTCATCACGAGCAATTTCTCCTTTTGCCACAATGTTTTCTATGCTATCAAAAGGTGTCATATACACATAAGCAACAGTTTCATCCTTGCTGTTATTAAGGGTCAACTAGAGATACCGTAGAAATGCCTTATGGGGTAAAGGGTTAAACACATTTGTATCAGTCAGAGAAAGGGTCCGTCAGAGCTCTGAAAAATAATGTTTTGTCTTGTAAACAACAGACTGTTATCCATACCTTTTACTTTCTAAACTTGATGATAAATGCAGGGAAACTTGTATTTAATTCATCATTACAACTTCAGTCTACTAAACGACAAACTTTTAGACTAGTCAAAATTGAAAGCATTTCAAGATGTAATGACATATAACTGAAAATATTCAAATTTTTGCAAGGAAAGAAAACATTATGGGACCTCTGGTCAAGACGTAGATCACATAGTTACAGGTATCTGACTTTTTGTGTGAATCAAGGTTTTTTTCGTAGTTCTGTCGTAAGAGAATGGCAATATGGGTACTTTATTGTTGGGTGCCAAAGTAACAGTTTTGATGAATAATTTCCCTGGGAAGGGATTAAATCAAGGACCTCAAGGTCTCAAGGCACTTGCTCTACCACTTTACTACAAAAGCTAGCTCGATAGTAAGGCAGTTGGTTAGTTTACCAGCATTTTTTCCTTTTCTACCAATATTTTCAAAGGCTTAATTCTCAGGGTGGTTTTCTAAAAGTCGTCATTGTGTGGTAAAAGGTTAATATCTGTCTGTGGAATGGACCTGTATACCACAGATGGAAAGTGATAAAAATAATTGGTATGCATGAATGAATGCTTTAAGTCTTTACCACACAATCTCAACTTTTAACGACCCTTAGAAAGAAAGCTTTTGAAAACATTGTGGGAAAAGGAGAAAATGCTGGTTACCAGCATTTTCTCCTTTTCCCACAATGTTTTCTACCCTTCCTAAATCAGATTTCAATTTTTGAGTCACATCTATTTTGTCGTCTGCAAATGCTTTCAATTTGGACAAGTCCAAAATTCTGTTTGGTAAAGAGTTAATTGCTTGAGGAAAAGAGAGATAGAGGATATTTGTATTTTTCGATGAAAGATCGAAATTTATTTCATCGAGCGAACACCTTTGGTAATATTTTCACGAGTGGCAGAGCCACTCGTGAAAATATTACCGATGGTGTTCACTAGATGAAATGAATTTCGATCTTTCACAGAAAAATACAAATATTCTGTTTATTTCATGCTTTTAACCCTTTCTAGGAGGAGCTTTATCAGAATCCAGTACAGTTATTTTCCGTTATTCCCCGTGGCGTACCCCTCCCACATAGCAACGCATAGCAATATTACGTCAAGCGCGAGAAATGTAAGGTATATGACGTCATATTTCCCATCTGGTTGTTAGGCATGCTCAATTTACCAAGGCAACAAGAACATGAACATTAGTATTTTCACTGTTCGTACCAGTGTAAGATCGAAAAATGTTTTCACTGCTTTTTCTCGATGTCCCACCAAAGCATGAAATAAAAATGGATATACTGAATAAACTGAATGATTTCTATTTCAGATATTTTACTGTATCATTGTAAACATAATTGTGAAACCAAAAGATCCCTATATCAACAGTTATGAGTACCTCGCCATCCGATTTTCTCATCTGAATATTTCCAAAGGACCCTTGTAAGTATTTTGTCATAGAGACAATTTAACTTTGAGCTAAGTTTTTCCACTAAGCCCTTCATTTGTCTGCACTTCCACCAACTCTTTTTAACTCTTGAACAGGTTGTGAACTTTTTATCAAAGCCCTGAGCCCAGGTAGCTCAGTCAATAGCATATAGTTCCCATCTCAGCACATTTCTTTTTGAGGATTTGTGGTATTTTCGTTTCGTTTAAACATATTTATTTTACATCGATTGAGAAACAAGTTCTTACAACTTATACTAATCTCTCTCGATTCTGCTTCCTAGGAACTGCACCAGTACTCGCGCCAAATGTGTGGGCCGATGAAAAATCCCAAAATTGACACACGCTGTGGTAGTCATTGCAACAAGATTCATTCCTCTCTCAATGCTAACCATTGTTTCCATACTAATTATGTGGGGAAGCAGCCTTGTAGAAGAAAACTATGGAAATCATGCATCAATGCTCTGTCAGCTGCAGGATAAATGAAATGAAGTTGAAGAGTTTGTTAACCCTTTCTCAAACAAGCCCTGGTTTTTACGTGTCTGCAGTAAAAGTATTTTGAAAACAGTGTGGGAAAAGGAGAAATTGCTCGTAACGAGCAATTTCTCCTTTGCCCACATTGTTTTCTACCCTTTTAGAGAACTTTCTGCCATTTTCTCCAAATCTAAAATAGTCGTCTGCAAACTCTTTTGGTTTGGAAGAGTCCAAAATTTGTTGTTTGGAAAAGGGTTAACTCTTTACCAAACAACAAAATTGTAGACTGGTCCAAATTGAAAGCACTTGCAGACGACAAATTATATATAACTCAAAATTTGAAATTTGTTTCCAGCAGGGTAGAAAACATTCTGAGAAAAGGAGAAAATGCTGTTTACCAGCATTTTCTCCTTTTCCTACAATGTTTTCAACAGGCTTCTATCTCAGGGTCGTTAACAGTCGGGATTGTGTGGTAAAGAGTTAAATGCAATCAATCAGTCAGTTGACCAAATTGAAAGAATTTGCAGTTGAAAAAATTAGGGTGACTCAAAAATTAAGATTTATTTTTGGAAGTTTAGAAAATAGGAAACATGGTGGGAAAAGGAGAAAATGATTATCACCAGCATTTTCTCCTTTTTTAACAATGTTTTCAAAAGAGGCAGTATACTAGTAAAATTGAAAAAAAAGTTAACTGTATTAATAGTGTTACATACAATGGAAAAAAACTACTCTTTAATTCCTTACCAAACGACAAAATTTTAGGTTTGTCCAAATCAAAAGCATTTGCAGACGACAAAATAAAAGTGACTGAAAATTTGAAATTTGTTTTGTGAAGGATAAAAAACAGTGTGGGAAAAGGAGAAAATGCTGGTTACCAACATTTTCTCCTTTTTCCACAATGATTTTTCGAAAGGCTTCTTTCTCAGGGTTGTCAAAAGTAGGGATTGTGTGGTAATGGGCTAAGAAGGTTTTAATTTCTTATCCTGACTGGTCAATGAATATTGTAAAGTAGCATTTTGAACAATGAAAACATGTCTTGGGGATTACATCATACCATAGCTCAAACTGTATTGAACATGGTGAAGATATAGAGGATAATCAACTGGTTGTTTTTGATATGAAAAATATCTCACGAGGATGTGATGTTAGGCGTTGAAAAAATGAGTGCGCAGCACGAGTTTTTTTACGCCTTACGACGCGACCGAGTGAGATATTTTTCATATCAAAAATAACCAGTTGATTATTCTATTTATTATATACCTTATTAACATCATTATTTGTAATTTTGCGTGTGAAAGTCGAAAAAATGTAGTCAAAAAAAAAGTAGTTCCCAAATTACGTCAGGAAGTGAAAGTGAAAGTTGATAACGTCACTAGTGATGATATCAAAATTTATTACACTGGGAAATTCCAGGATTTCACTGCTAGGTATGTAATAAACAGATATATTGTGTCATGTGTGAATGTATGCAAGACTCTGTATTTCAGCCCAAACATTTGTAGGCTAAAATAGATTGATATAGATACACAGTAATTGAGACATGTCAGAATTTCTTTATGTCTATTCTAGGGGTCAGATGGCTATATTTTATGGCTTGAACTACTTGTTCTGCCTATGTTCCTTACCTGTTGCCTTACTTGCATACTGGTCCTTCCCAGCTCATTGTGCCATCTTGGTATTTGTTTTTGTCAAAGTCATTTGGAATGGCGGAAGTTACTACATGCATGTATTCAGCGAACGAGGATTTGCAGCCGATGCCGAGGGATAAATGATGGAGGATAAGAACACGGGAGAAAGATTTTAAACTTAACAGAGAAATAAACGCTTTAAAACCACCACATATTTTTAAATATGTACATTCTCATATCATGTATTTTTCGCCTTGTCATTCTTTGATTTGAGAGATAGGACTCCACCACTCTATCATCCAGTTGTATATGTTCAATCTTTACCAAAAATTTCATATTTGAATGACCCCTCTAAGTAAGAAGGCTTTTGAAAACACTGTGGAAAAAAGAAGATATGTTTGGTATCTAGAGGGAAATGGATTTTGAGAATATGTGGAAGAAGGATTTTGAAAACAGGCAGATAAAGGCTGGTTACTAGCATTTCTTATCTTTTGCACTGTATGTATAACCAATCAAAAAACTGATTTGCACACTGGAGATAAATTCTAAATGTCGCATGCAAATTAATGCTTTCGTGCTGTCGAATTTCTCATGTCTAAGATTTTGGTGTCTGTTAACCCATTGCCAGACGACAATATTATAGACTGGTCCAAATTGAAAGCATTTGCAGACGACACAATAAAAGTGACTGAAAAGTTGAAATTTGTTTTGTGAAGGGTAGAAAACATTGTGGGAAAAGGAGAAAATGCTGGTTATCAGCATTTTCTCCTTTTCCCACTATGTTTTCTATAGGCATCTTTCTCAGGGGCGTCAAAAGTAGGGATTGTGTGGTAATGGGTTAAAGAATTGACTCTTCATCTCACTAGAAAAATTTAGACCTGCCCAAATTAAGCATTTCCATATTATGATAATTTAAATTTGGCACTGATGGAAATTGTCTTTGATAGGGCAGAAAACATTGTGGAAAAAAGAGAAAATGACTAATGCTGGCTACTAGCATTTTCTCCTTTTCGCACAAAGTTTTCAAAAGGCTTCCTCAGGGTCATTATGGCCATGGCAACTGAGAGATAATTCTTTAAAAATCTTCTTGTACAAAACTGTAAAAAGTTAATGCAAGGGAAAGCATTTTGGCAAAGTGAAATAGCTTATAATGAGCAATTCCTTTTTTGGTGACAACAGTTTTAAAAGGGGTTTGCTTCAAAAACAAAAAGAATAGGCTCTGGTTTAACCCTTTCCCAAGCAAAGCCTTGTTTTTTACGTGTCTGCAGTAAAAGTCTTTTGAAAACACTGTGCGAGGGTAATGAGCAATTTCTCCTTTTCCCGCAGTGTTTTCTACCCTTTTTGAAAACTTTCTGGCATTTTCTCCAGATCTAAAATCGTCGTCTGCAAACTCTTTTGGTTTGGAAGAGTCCAAAATTTGTTCGGGAAAGGGTTAACCCTTTACTCCATAGATACTCATTTGTACACATTGCTTGTAGAAGCTTTTGGAAAACATTGTGGCAAAAGGTGAAATTGCTCGTCACAAGCAATTTCACCTTTTGCCACAGTGTTTTCTATGGTATCAAAAGGTGTCACATATACATAAGAAACGGCTTCATCCTTGCTTTTATTTAGGGTCAGTTAGAGATACCATAGAAATGTCTTATGGGGTAAAGGGTTAATTGTGACAAAATCCATTTACATGTAGATTGTATGAACGTGGGATGGCCAGTAATAAGGTCCTAGGTCTGCAATTTTAATGCTGTTTTTCCGTATAGAATTTTGTTTTCAGCTTAACCCTTTCCTACACAATCCCTGGTTTTCACGACCCTGAAAAAGAAACCTTTTGAATATATTGTGGGAAAAGGAGAAAATGCTGGTAACCATTTTTCCCTTTTCCCACAATGTTTTCTACCTTCCCAGAACATATTTCAATTTTCAAATTGCATTAGTTTTGCCCTCTGCAAATGCTTTCAGCTTGGACCAGCCTAAAATTTTTATTTGGGCAAAGAGTTAATGTTGATTAACTCCCCAAAGTTAATGACGCTTCACTGGTAATGGTGTGAAAACTATGTTTTTTTTACCCTTATACATACAAAGTACATGATTTGTTGTCTAACATCTTTTTCACTCTATACCAAATAATCCTGCTTTGGTGGCCATCAGTAAAAAGTTTGACAATTGCTGAAAATGGACAAAAAGCTACTGATAAGCATTTTCTCCTTTTCATTGAATGTTTTCCTACCTGCCAATTGGTAAATCCTATAACTTGAGTTCATTTTGGTTCGTGGTCTGAAAGTGCTTTCAATTTATATAGGATTTTATCATCTGCTAACTATTTACATGACAACAAGATTACACAGTTTTGGGCTGATATAATTATGTTGATCAATTGACTAAAATGGTTAAATAATGTGGAAGAAGGAGAAAATTGTAGCTACCACCATTTTGTCCTTTGTCTACAATATTTTTTAAAAAGAAACCTTTTTTTGCAAGGCTACCATCCGCTTCTAATATTTCTTACAATTTTTTCAAAAGCTCTTTTTTACAAGGCAATAGAAACCAGGGGTTGTGTTGTTAAGGAAACCAGTTGTACATGTTATGTAAGTCAGTGAATGTGAAAGAATGTCTGCATGTTTTTTGAAACCTTTTTATCTTTTTTAAGATTTCATATTTTTCTATAAGGGTAATATAATGAATTGTCTCATTTATGTTGTTTGATCTTCTATATTTTACATAATTAACCCTATATCAGGTAACCCCGTATTTGAACTAATCCTATGAGGCTGTAGAAAAACATTGTGGGAAAGAAAAAAAAAAGCTAATTACTAGCATTTTCTCCTTTTCCAACAATGTTTTCTTACTATTTCTTAGACAAATTTGGATATTTTAGTCACACTTTGTTTGTTGTCTGCTTATGAAATTTGGATTGCTCTAAAATACTGTCACCATGTAAAGAGTTATAAATGATTATCATTGGTTCTAGTGATTTTGCTTTTAATTCTTTACCAAACAAATCCTGCAATGCATTTTAAAGTTTGCTAGATGTTTAGCTCACCTGAGCACGAAGTGCTCAAGATGAGCTAGTGTGATCGGTCCATGTCTGTCATTCGTCTGCCCGTTCAGAATTACAAAAAAATCTTCTCCTCCTAAACTAACAATCAGATTTCAATCAAACTTCACAGAAATGATCCTTAGGTCATGCTCTTTCAAAATACTTCAAAGAATTGAAATCAGTGAAGAACTCGGGTGGCCATGGCAACTGAGAGATGATTCTTTAAAAATCTTCTTGTACAAAACTGTAAGGGCTAAAGCTTTCAGATTTGGCATATAGCATCATCTAGTGACCTTCTACCAAAATACTTCAAATTATGACACTGGTGTTGAAATTGGCCCCATGTAGTGGGTTCTCAAATTTGACATAGTCCAGGGGTCAAATATGGCCCGACCCCGGGGGTCACAAGTTTTATATTGGCTTAAATAGGGAAAACTTTAAAAATCTTCTTGTACCAAGCCATAAGGCCTTGGGCTGTATTTTGCATCTAGCTTTATCAAGTGGTTGTCTACCAAATTGGCCCAAATTAAAGCCCTAGGCTTGAATTTGGCCCCATCCTGGGGATCGCAAGTTTTACATTGGCTCATATTGGGAATTTTTTAAAAATCTACTTGTACCTAGCCATAAGGCCAAGGGCTACCAAATTTTACATGTAGCTTTACCTAGTGGGCCTCTACTTGGAGGGCTCATATTATAGCCTTAGGGTCAAGTTTGTCCCCACACAGCGGTCACAAGTTTTACATGGGCTTTTGTGGTGAGAACTTTCTAAGTCATCTTGTTACTAACCATAATAAAGACTAGGGCCATTAAGTTTAGCCCTGTTTCGTGGGTTTTATATTTTACAGGGCCTTTTATTGAGAAAACTTTGAAAATCTTCTTGTTTATAACCACACATTCTAGACCTGTATTATTTGGTATGGGGCTTTATCTTGTGGACCTCCACCAGGATTCAAGTAATTATAGCTTTGCCGTCAAAATTGGGTTTGCCCGGGGGAGTCACAACATTTCTCGTAGGATTTTATAGAAAAAGATTTGCATGTCCTCCAGTAGGAAGCCAGTTGGCCAAATAATGTAATCTTTGGCTTGTAGTGTTTTTACTTACTAGCCAGTGGAGCGATACAGGGCCATCATGGCCCTCTTGTTACAGCACTTAGTGCTTATGAGAAATATAGCTTTTGTCATCTCAAGTCGGACCAACTTCATACTTGGAACGCATATTTGTTGCAATAATTCTGATTTCACTTTGATCTTCATTTATACAGTATTGCTTGCTTGTCCAGAACTCAACTTTGTCATCTCAAGTCAAATTGACTTCAGACTTTGTAAACATACATTGTATTTTTTGCATTACCTGCCCTTTGAATTTATTATACCTTCTCGACGACTGGCTGCGGGACGAGTGTATCTTGCGACAATTTGCTACTCTTGTTTCATTATCATTTAGCCTTGAACTCGATATTTGGTATTTATCTTCTTTGTTGACCTTTACTGCTTAGTATTCAGGTGAGCGATATAGGACCATCTTGTTTAACCCATTACCACTCAATCCTTACTTTTGACGCCCCTGGGAAAGAAACCCTTAGAAACCATTGTGGGAAAAGGAGAAAATGCTGGTAACCTGCATTTTCTCCTTTTCTCACAATGTTTTCTACCCTTCACAAAACAAATTTCAAAATTTTAGTCACTTTTATTTTGTCGTCTGCAAATGCTTTCAATTTGGACCAGTCAAAATTTTTGTCGTTTGGTAATGGATTTTTTATCATACTAGTCAATGAGTTAGTTGTTATTGCTTATATGGAACATTTGTAACCCATTACTACACAATTCTAACTTTTTAGGAACCCTAAAAATGAAAGCTTTTGAAAACATTGTGGGAAAAAGAGAAAATGCTGGTCACCAGCATTTTCTCCTTTTCCCACATGTTTGTTATCTTTCCTACAACAACTTTCAATTTTTAGGTCTCATTTCTTTGGTTGTCTGCAAATGTTTTCAATGTAGACAAGTCTAAAATTCGTTTGTGTGGTAAAGAGTTTAACCCATTATCAAACGACAATATTTTAGACAGGTCCAAATTGAAAGCATTTGCAGACGACAAAATAAAAGTGACTGAAAATTTGAAATTTGTTCTGGGAAGGGTAGAAAACACTGTGGGAAAAGGAGAAAATGCTGGTTACCAGCATTTTCTCCTTTTCACACAGTGTTTTCAAAAGGCTTCTTTCTCAAGGGCATCAAAAGTAGGGATTGTGTGGTAATGGGTTTAAAACAAACATGAGAATGCTGAAATTTCTTTCATGTTCCTGAAAAGAATTATTGAAAGTTCTGTCTTTGTGAATTGTCACAGTGTAGTATCATTGCTAAATAATATGCTAATGACATTCATTTAACCCATTACCGCACAATCCCTACTTTTGACGACCCTGAGAAAGAAGCCATTGTGGGAAAAGGAGAAAATGCTGGTAACCAGCATTTTCTCTTTTTCCCACAGTGTTTTCTACCCTTCACAAAACAAATTTCGATCTTTGAGTTGTCCTTATTTTGTCGTCTGCAAATGCTTTTGATTTGGACAAACCTAAAATATTGTCGTTTGGTAATGAGTTAATGTGCATTTTTCTACTGTAAAAAAAAAGAATCTATGTTTCTTATAGATATTTACTGAAAATTAGATTCTTATTTTGTTGCATTAGCATCAGAAACTCACATTCAAATTGAAGATTTGAAATGAAGTGTACATAGAATGGTTGATGTTCTAGAATTATCTTATTTTTAAGCCTACCTTTAAGTGCTTTTACCTAAATGTCCAGAGCTGTTTTGGCTATTTAACTATTTACCAAACAGCAAAATTTTCAACTATACCAAATCTGTCTATATTAAAGAAGTAAGCATTCTAAAGCCTTCCTCAAGGTCATACAACACAGAATTATTTGGTAGATTTACACATTTGACCACCTTTGCAAACACAGTCAGCCCTATCTTTCATATAATAGGTATCAGTATTATTCAACTTGCTGTTTGACTTTTTTACCACACAACGAAACCCTGGGTTCAAATCCCGGTCGAGCAGCGATATTTTTCACCACCTGTTACAAAAAAGGACATACATGTAGTTTTAGATTTATCCATGGTGAAAGTATGTCACAGACAATGAAAAAAATGTGGCTCATCTAATGGAATTTGCATTTCATAGGGTAGAAAACATTGTGGGAAAAGGAAAAAATACTAGTAACCAGCATTTCCTCCTTTTCTCACATTGTTTCAAAACTGAACCCCTCAGGGTCATTAAAACATTGTATTGTGGTATATTTGTCAATGAGGTATCCATTATGTTTCATCATGAAATGTTTCCAGTCTGGTAAAGATATAGTCAACTCAATTTGAAGACTATGTCTGCAATTTCTTTGGCATGTGATCTTGATGTATACTGTACTAAAGCATGCTCAGGTTTGCTCAGTGCTTTGACTCATTATCAACGATAAAATTTAGGCTTGCGCAAATTCAAAGCATTTGCAGACGACAAAATAAAAGTGACTGGAAATTTGAAATTTGTTTTGTGAAGGGTAGAAAACATTGTGGGAAAAGGAGAAAATGCTGGTTACCAGCATTTTTTCCTTTTCCCACAATGTTTTCTAAAGGCTTCATCCTCAGGGGCGTCAAAAGTAGGGATTGTGTGGTAATGGGTTAAATGTTTTTAAGCCAAAATAGATGATGCTAGTATGATTATGAAATTATATGTAAAAATGTAAATACCGGTACATGTATTCCAATATTTGCATGACAATAAAATTGTACTTGATTTTAATAAATTTTGGTTACAAGATTGTCTTTGTTTTAATCCCATCCCATCGCACTTTATGTCTGACTCCTTCCTAGACTCCTGCAAAAGACTGTTTCCCCAAACATTGGTGCAGTTTGTCTTTCAAAGAACAGAAACAGTTAAAAACATTGTTTGAAATTTGTCTTTCTATGTGTAGAAAATGTGCATTTTACCTTTTACCAGACAACAAAATTTTAGCTCTGTCCAAATTGAAAGCATTTTACAGACTACAAATTCAATGTGGCTAAAATGGTGCAATTGTGCTTTGAAAGGGTAGAAAACACTGTGGGAAAAGAAAATGCTGGTTACCAGCATTTAATTCTTTTCTCGCAATATTTTCAAAAGGCTTCTTTCCCAAGGTTGTTCAAAGTCAATATGGTGTGGTAATGGGTTAAGAAGAATAAATAATGCCAGTTGCCAGCACTTTGAACATTTTTGCACAATGTTATCAAAAGCCCTCTTTCTCTCGTCATTAAAAGTTAGAATTGTATGGCAAAGGGTTACACAATGGGATTGTTTTATAAAGGATAAAGTCATATCACAGCAACGGCTCACTGGTACTCATCCGTTTCCATGGCTTCAACAGTACATCTACTGGGGTCCTAAAGTGCCTTGCATATGGGGCATTCCTACAACAATCAGAGCCAAAGAGGAGAGTTAAACCCAGAACCTATGGAAAATATATGCATTTCTACAACCAGTGTGCCACATTGGAAAACCTAGGAGAGGAATAGGAATCCTGATGCAGAAAGAATTGTTGTGGAGTTCTTAATTAACCCTGTACCAGATAACAAAATTCTAGCATTGTCCAAAATGGAACCATTTGTAGATGACAATTTCAATGTGACTCAAATGGTTCAATTTTCATTGAAAGGTTAGAAAACTTTGTGGGAAAAGGAGAAAATGGTGGTTACCAGCATTTTCTCAAAAGGCTTCTTTCCAAAGGTTGTCAAAAGTCGGCATTGTGCAGTAAAGGGTTAAACTTCCAACCCTTTGATTACTGGCCCTTGTTTGTTTCCATGGGAGTTTTTGTTGCTTGGTGCAAATGTCCCTAGGCTGATACTGATGATGTATTTTAACCCTTTACCCAGCTTTAAAACTTTTTGCTGAACCAAATTGAAAGCATTTGTAGACGACAAATTAAGAGTTCTCTAAATGTTGCTAAAATTATGATTTTTGTCTTTCATGTAGAAGAAAACATGGGAAAATGATGGTTACCAGCTATTTCTTCTTTTCTCTCAATGTTTTCAAGTGTCTTCTTTTTCAGGGTTAAACAAAGAGGATTTTATCTGTAATCTCAATACTGCTCTAAATCTTTAAGTCTTTCTTTTCTGTAGCCCATTCAAGAAGCTTTTAGTGGACAGTGTAGATCAAGATCAGACTGCACAGATGAGAACATACAGGCCACACTGTCCACTGCTTAACTCTTTAGCAATCAAATTTTCAGGCTGGTGAAAATGCTTGAAACCAGTTTGTTCTCTATTCCTGACAATGACTTGGTAACTTTTGAAAGACTGTAGCCACCGTTTGAGCCACAATGAATTTGTCATG
The DNA here is from genome assembly GCA_943736015.1 of Tridacna crocea. Classification (NCBI taxonomy): domain Eukaryota; kingdom Metazoa; phylum Mollusca; class Bivalvia; order Cardiida; family Cardiidae; genus Tridacna; species Tridacna crocea. The sequence continues at coordinate 57,834,349 of OX031064.1, read as the reverse complement.
GTCAAATGCTTTCATTCTGGAATAGTCTACAATATGTTAACATCTTGTATAGATTTATCTAATTAGATCTACCACGAAATCATACATTTACAAGGTTATCAGTGACTTCTTATAGTAGCTTGATGCTTTTAAAGGTGGTCCTTCAGATTTTGGGACAAAAATTTTACAAAAAGACAAGAAAAATAATCCTTATACTCCCAAAGCCTTATTATAATTTTCATCATAAAAGTCCAGTAGTTGAAAACCATCCAACAACAAGAGAAATCAGAGTTTTACTCAGCCCAGGTCAATGCCGACGGGATACATGGTCTATTTTTACAGGACCAACTTGCTCATCTACATACCGGAAATACACAAAACGAAGCTTCAAATGTAGCGTCCGAAGAAGACATTATGGAAAATAATTATATGTTTGTCATGTTATGGAATTTAAGCGTCATTAGTCATGTGCCAGTGATTTAACATTCCTACAACGCTATTTTTTTATTTTTGGTGTGAAATCTAAAAATAGCTTAAGAGGCTACGTAGACTTAAAAGGGAATACCATCCCCCCAAAATTTTTTTGTAATTTTATGATTCTTAATTATTGATTTATTGTTTTTTCATATAAATTTCACTGATATGTATATTTTTCATTTTTCTATATTTTTATATTTTGGTGTGATGTGAAAAATCTAAATATCCACCTTTAAAATGGACTAGGCCTACAAGTTTTTGCAGACATATCTATCCAAAAACCACGATATTCTTTTTTACTCGACCACTTATATTATAAGCGTACAGAAAGCAAACTGTGGGGAGTGTGCGTTGATCTGCTACGCTATAATACGCGTTTATATTTCTAACCCGTGATAACCGTCGAAATCTCGTACACGTTACGAGAGTTTGAAAATCAAGAAAAAGATGGCGACCAGCCGTCGAGTAATGCTCGAACAAAACTCTCCTTCTCAGAATGATCCTGGTCGTGAGTTATTCGAAGCCTGTAGAAACGGAGATTTAAACAAAGTGAAAAAACTTGTCAATACTCACAATGTTAATTCAAAAGATACGGCCGGAAGGAAATCGTCGCCTCTTCATTTCGCAGCAGGTTTGTTATGATATTTTAGTGTTTGTTTCCTCGTTGATGTGGTATTTCGTTGTGCAACGAAATTATCCCGTTCAAAAGCAATCACAATATTTGGCTAAATACAGTAAATAGCAATGGCGAATGACCTCTGGTGAAGCGAAAGTTGCTTAAATTGTGTGAACAAAAACCGTCCCCTTGAAAAATCGTACCCAATCTACCTTCAGTCTGAAGGTGTCTGCTCCGATGCTATTATTTTTGTGACTGGTCTTCGCATTCACCTTCAGACCAACTTTCATTAAAAGTTTTGGGAACAAATACAATTTTACCCACATCTTTTCAAATGGCTCTATGCGACAGAATTTCCAATGACAACTAATAACATGGGCATGGATCGTTAGATAAATGATTAATCTTTACAAAGAAACTGGTGTTAGTTAATATCCAACTCTTACCTTTGCGTAAATCTGTACTTTTCAACGTAAATAACCGTTGACCTACTTCACCAGAAATCAAAACATGGTGATCTTGTCGATGCGCATGTCTCGGCAGAAATCGCAGTATCTCTGACACGCTACAGGACGGTTTAGTTGCGAATTTTGCTGTAAACAAACGCACCTTGATCGTACTTGGCTGTATAGGGTTAGGGAACCAGACTGTACAAAATTCAAATACGTTGAGTGCGCATGCCTGACTTACGGAAGTCGCCGTGTTAGTTGTTTACAAATTACGCTGGATTTATTTACGTTGGGAAAAAAGGTAAATTCTCATTGATTTAATTGGTATTTTGCAGTATATTTTGTGTGCTCTTAAAGATTAATCATTTATCTAATGATCCATCCCCATTTTATTAGCTGTCACTGGAAATTTGTAGCATTGAGCCGTTCGAAAAAAATGCGGGTAAAATCATATTTTTTCCAGAGGTGTTTTCATTATGGCTGAGATGAAGGTGTATGCGAAGAACAGTAACAAAAATAGCATTGGAGCAGACACCTTCAGACTGAAGGTATACCCAACTATACTCCAATAATGGACCAATGATGCTAATGGGACTACTGTGGCCAATTATTTGTCACGAAAAAAATAGAGCTGGGGTGATATCATCGATGCATTGGTACATCGTGATAGTATATTACAATTCTTACCCATTGTTTAGATGTTGCATGCTAAAGAAAAATTAAATGTGAAATGTCTGATAGATAAATGTAGAGGGGTAGGCAACATCTAAACAAGCATGTATATGTCTATATATTTGGACTAGACGCAGGGAAGATGAACTCCTGACTCCTTGTACGAAAATTAAAAAGTGCTATTGAAGGAAGTTATAATGTTGTTTATAGGTACTGTACTTGACCAAAACAGCTTTACTCATTATCACACAATCCAGATTTTTAACAACCCTCAGGATGAAGCCTATTGGAAAAAATTGTGGGAAAAGTAGAAACTGCTGTTAGCCACCACTTTCTTCTATCCCCACGATGTTTTCTACCCATTTTAGCCATAATTGAATTGTTGCCTGCAGATGCTTTCAATACGGACAAGTGAACAATTTTGTCATGAGTTAAAGAGCCTTAGAGGTATGATAATAATTTCAGGTTTTGGAAGGAAAGATGTTGTCGAGCATTTGTTAGAGTGTGGAGCCAGTGTGCACGCACGGGATGATGGGGGGCTCATACCCTTGCACAATGCATGCTCTTTTGGACATGCAGAAGTTGTGCAGTTGTTACTGAGACAACAAGCTGATGCAAACGCACGAGACAACTGGAACTATACACCGTTACACGAATCTGCAATCAAGGGCAAGATAGATGTTTGTATTGGTAAGTCGACTTTCTGCTCTATATCCTTTACCACACAATTTCGAGTTTTAACTACCCTGAGGATGAAAGCTTTACGAAAACATAGAGGGGAAAGGAGAAAATTCTTGTAACCAGCATTTTCTCCTTTTCCCACAATGATTTCTATTGTATCAAATACAGAAATCACCATTCAACGCTGTACTAAACAATCCCTGTTTTTTTTTAACCCTGTGAAAGAAACCTATTGAAAACATTGTAGGAAAAAGAGAAAATGCTGATAACCAGCATTTTCCCCTTTTCCCACATGTTTTCAACTCTTCCTAAATCACATTTGATTTTTTCAATCACATTTATTTTGTCGTCTGGAAATGCTTGCAATTTGGACCTGTGTAAAATTTTGTTGTTTGGTAAAGAGTTAAATACAAATTATGCAAGCAATGCAGTGATTTACATTTTGGACAACCTACATGTTACATGTACTTAATACCAAGAATTGAAAGTTGTTGCTGCTTTTTAGTCAGTGGACATGACTGTGTTGTCTGCCATATTTCTCAGCATCCTATTGCTTTGATACTTGATAGTTGTAAAACACTTGTAGAAGCTCCGGAATGGGGATCAATAAAAATACAAATAAGTCAGTGTAGATAATGATATATAATTTATGTGTTATAGACCGTCCTTCTGTCTGGGTTTTATAATGAAAATAGACTTAATAGAAAAGCATTGACAGAAAAAAGAAAAAAAATATATGTTCCTCTGTTTATATTATTGGGTAGCAAATTGTTTATCTGTAAGGGCAACATAGGTTTGATTACATTTACTGGTATTTTTTTCTTACGTTTTACCATGAGTTTTGTCAGAAAAAAACACTGACCCAAGTGAGATGTGTCATTGCAAAATTTTCTGTAACAAAATGCAAGAAACGCACAGAGGGCTCCAGACGGAGGGAGTCATTTTGATATCGTAATTGAAAATATTGATTATTCTCCACTAAACCGTATGTTACGGGTACTTATTGGAATTGTCTCATCGAGACAATTCTAATGAGTACCACAACATAGGGTTTGGAAAAGAAACTATAGATTTAGAATGCCATCACTCCCTCTTATCTTTAGCTCTGGCAAAGTTGGTAAATCAGTAGAGGTTTTGATATTTACCCACTCAACAGTGTACTTGTCAGTCAACAACCATTATGTCGTAGTCAGTGTGAAAAGTCAGCATACTATGCTGATATCCCCTATGTCAGTAGCACATACTAGTGAAAGTTTGGCCAGAGAATTTCATTTGTCTGTCAATGCAAGCTGTGGTGATGTAAGCTGTGTGTAAAGATGAAGGCATAGATGCTATGCCAATAATTACACTAAATTCTAATTACACTGGAAAAGGAGAAAAATAATAGTCACATTTCCTATGCTGTGGTGGAAGAGGAGTTTTGGTCTTGAACCATCAACTACAGTTTGTGGAGCAAAGAAAAAGGATGTGATTACCAGTCTAGGCCTAGCCTCTCAGCATGCCAGCATGTGATCTTACGTAGGCTCTCCTGTCACAACTTGGCCAATTCTGTACCTACATCTGACCTCATCTTTGAAGCAGTCGTTTTCATTTAAACTGCCAAACATGTGATATTATACATGGCGGTGCCACTGTAAGTCGTTTAGCATTGACATGAACAACTTTGATGACGTTATTCACATCTATCTATCCGTCAGTGAAAACTTCATTTGGAATTAATAAACCATGTTGAAAAATGAATGTATAAACTGTTTGCCAACTGAAGTATAGTAAGAAAGGTTTTGATAGAAAATTGAGACTCAAGTTTTCTTTAATAAGAGGAGACGAACAATTTTCAGAGCAGTAAACTAGCATACTTGCATCAAAGAAATGCACCACGTAGGCGACCAGATACAGCAAAGGGACTTCAACACCAGATCACCCAAGGTATACCGAATGACATAAACTGTGTCACTTGACATCAAGGAACCATTTATGAACCTGCAACATTTATGATTAACCCTTTCCCAAAGAATCCCTGGTTTTCATGACCCTTTTGAAAACATTGTGGGAAAAGGAGAAAATGCTGGTAACCAGCATTTTCTCCTTTTCCCACAGTGTTTTCTACTCAACCCTAAACAAATTTTGATTTTTGAGTCACATTACTTTTGTCGTCTGCAAATGCTTCCAATTTTGACTGGTCTAAAATTTTGTGGTTTGGTAAAGGGTTAACATGTTCATGAGACTGCAATCTCATACAATATACTTTTGGTTACCAGGGAAGTATGGTACATCTAGCTGTCAAAATCAAGGAACTGACAACAATATTTGAAGAGAGTCAGTTAGAATCACTTGGTAAATGCTATGTTACTTGTCTGTTGGTAACACCTTGCCATTATGGTTTCAAGTTGAGATGCCCTGAACCCAGTACCAAATCATCTGGTCTTTTTTACAACCTCATAAAAAAGGCTTACGAAAAATTAAAGGTGGCCCTTCAGATTCTGGGAATAAATTTACAAAACTACAAAAAAATCATCCTTGTACTCCGAAAGCTTTATAATTTTCTTTCATAAAACCCCAGTAGTCGAAAAGCATCCGACAACTATAGAAATTAGAGATTCACTACAGCCCAGGTCGACATCGATGGGAAATGGTTCTGTTTTTACACGAGCAACTCGCTCATTTATATACCTGAAATACACATACGAAGCTTCAAACATAGTGTCCAAAAAAGACATTGATGGAAAATAATTATATGTTTGTTATTTAATGGAATTTACCCGTCATTAGTCAAGTGCCAGTCACTTAACTCTTTACCACACAAGAAAATTTCAGACTGGTCGAAATTGAAAGCATTTGCAGACAACAAAATAAAGATGACTGAAAAATTGAAATTTGTCCTGGGAAGGGTAGAAAACACTGTGGGAAAAGGAGAAAATGCTGGTTACCAGCATTTTCTCCTTTTCCTACAGTGTTTTAAAAAGGCTTCTTTCTCAGGGGCGTCAAAAGTAGGGACTGTGTGGTAATGGGTTAACATTCCCACAATGCTTTTTTGATTTTTTGTGTGAAATCTAAAGATAGCATAAGAGGCTACATAGCCTTTTAACCCTTTCCCAAACAATCCCTGGTTTTTACGGGTCAGGAATAGAAGCCTTCTGAAAACATAGTGGGAAAAGGAGAAAATGCTGGTAACCAGCATTTTCTCCTTTTCTCACAATGTTTTCTACCCTATCATGTAGAAAAATCATCCTTTTAGCAACTGTTAATTTGTCATCTGCAAAATGCTTTCAATTTGGTCTGGTCCAAAATTTGCTGTTTGGGAAAGGGTTAAGGAGATACCCTAAAAAAAAATTGATTTTTGTTATTCTATGATTCTAATTATTGATGACTTGTATTGTTTTTTAATATAGATTTCAGTGATATACATATACATGTATGTTTTAATTTGGTGAGATGTAGAAAATCTATATACCCACCTTTAAGAAAAGGAGAAAAATAATAGTCTTATTTCCTCACTGTGTTTTGTCCCTTTCAAAGACAATCTTATGTACATGTATATAGCCAATACACTTGGTTTGTCTTCTGTAAGTGCTTTTAACCCTTTCCCAAACAATCCCTGGTTTTTACAGGTCTGGAATAGTAGCCTTTTGAAAACATTGTGGGAAAAGGAGAAAATGCTGGTAACCAGCATTTTCTCCTTTTCCCACAATGTTTTCTACCCTATCACAGACAGAAATCATCTTTTCAGCAAGAGTTGAATTGTAGTCTGCAAATGCTTTCAATTTGGTCTAGTCCAAAAGTTTGTTGTTTGGGAAAGAGTTAATCCTATATCACACCCTAAGCCTCTTGTTGCTTTTGTAAATAAAAGTTTTTTTAAAACAATGTTCATGAGTTGGATAAGAATAGATCTTATTGTGCTGATCTTTATCAGCTCTTTATCAAACAACTAAATTCTAGACTGGTCCAAATTGACAGTAATTGCAGACAACAAATTAAATACTACTGAAACAATGATTTCTGTCTGTAATTTGGCAGAACACAGTGTGGGTAAAGGAGAAAATGCAGGTTACCAGCATTTTCTCCTTTTCCCACAATGTTTTCTAAAGGTAAAGGGTTAATATGAGGTGACCCAGGCTCAGCTGACGCAGGAAGTATTTTTGCATAGGTAGAGCTTCGAAGGGAGAAATTTTCTGTCACTGTTTTCTTGGCTTGTACTAGAATTAAAAGAAAATGTCAAAATTTATAAAGTTACAAGTATTTTAACCCTTTCCCAGACAAGTCCTTGTTTCCCACAGTGTTTTCTACCCTTTTTGAGAACTTTCTGCCATTTTCTCAAAATCTAAAATTGTCGTTTACAAACTCTTTCAGTTCGGAAGAGTCCAAAATTTGTCGTTTGGGAAAGGGTTAATTTTGTGAATCCAAGCATGAATGAATTGTTAAACCAAGTTGGAAAGCAACCAGTAGCTTTGAAAAAATGTTTTGTATAACGCAGGTCAAACGAAACTACCGGTACCTATTTTATGTGTGCACTAGTTGCCGCTTCCCTTTCTCAGAAAGGGTGTTTAACGGCATACAAATTCCACTATCTCCAATATAGAAAAGTCTAAATACACGTACATTGTATGACAATGGTTTGTCAAATATTTGCACAATAGGTGCAAGATAAGGGTAGCAGCATTTTGTAATAGCATTTTCTCCCTTTTCAGTGTTTTCAAAACCCTTCTTCTTTGGGGTTGCTAGATCGAATAGTAAAGGTTTAACCCATTGCCACACAATCCCTACTTTTGATGCCCCTGAGAAAGAAGTCTTTTGAAAACACTGTAGGAAAAGGAGAAAATGCTGGTAACCAGCATTTTCTCCTTTTCCCACAGTGTTTTCTACCCTTCCCAGAACAAATTTCAATTTTTCAGTCATCTTTATTTTGTCGTCTGCAAATGCTTTCAATTTGAACCAGTCTAAAATTTTGTCGTGTGGTAAAGAGTTAAACCCTTTACCGCATGAAGAAAATGTAGACTTGTCCAAATTTAAAGCACTTACAGTTGGCAATGTAAAAGCAACTGAAATGAAGAAATTTGTTACCAGCAATTTCTCCTTTTCCTACAACATTTTCAAAAAGCCTCCACCTAAGGGTCATTTAACTCTTTACCACACGACAAAATTTTGGACTGGTTCAAATTGAAAGTATTTGCAGACAACAAAATAAAGTTGACTGAAAAATTGAAATTTGTTCTTTGAAGGGTAGAAAACACTGTGGGAAAAGGAGAAAATGCTGGTTACCAGCATTTTCTCCTTTTCCCACAGTGTTTTCAAAAGGCTTCTTTCTCCGGGGCATCAAAAGTAAGGATTGTGTGGTAATGGGTTAAACATGAAAATAGTCATTGAAAGGGTACAAATTAATTTTTGGAAAAGAAGAAAATACCAGCTACAAGCATTTCCTTTTCCTTTGAAGGTTAGACAACCTTGTTGGAAAAGGAGAAAATGCTGATGACCATTATTTCTTTCTCTTTCCACAGTGTTCTCTAAATCACACTTCCTCAGGGTAGTAAGAAAATTACTGTGTTAGTATATTCATTCTTTGTTTCCATCCATTTCTTTGGAAAAGCTGTGACTTTGTGAATAAAATGTCATTTTAGTAAATGACATTAGCTTTCAATAATTATGTAAAATGCTATTTCATCACTCTCATGAATTATACTGCTTTTCAGTTTTGGAAAAAAAAGGCATCTTTACAAAAGAAATCCATTCAAAGTGACAGTTGAACATTTGTATGCAAATTACTCCAGGTCAAAGTTTAGAGGAATATGTTATTCCCCATATGAGGCCCCTGTCACTCATAAAGTTAATGGCTCAGTTTGTTCTTGACACAATGTGCTGCATAGAATGATCTATCTTGCACCTCTTTATTCAAAATGAAAGGGTAGATCTTACGCTTTTTTGATTGCCGCCTTTATTAAAAGCATTTTTACAGCACAAGAAGAGAAAGAGAATTAATACATTAATGTAGAAAGTAAATCAGTAAGCCATGACATTGTAGACAATCGACTGTGATAACCCACATATTCCAGGGTGTTTTTTGTCCTATTAACAGTTGTTTTTGTGTTTACAATATATTGTAGCAGCAAAAGTCTCAGGGAAAAAAAGTTATGCATAAAAAATACAAACTTCTTACAAAAACAACTGAAGAGCTTTTTTTCATCCCTATTTTTCCCCCATTTTTATGGGATGAAGGTTCCTTTTGTTTCTTAACATATTTCAGCATGTCATTGTGCTGGAGGCAATAGAGATTATTTTGTTGACAATGTGAATCAAGATCAGACTGCATAAAGTCTGCAATTACAGCTGTAATTTATCTCTTCCAAACAAGCAGACATTTGGAATAATTCTTCCTTTTTCTCTTAAAAAAAAAAACAGTTTCCTACTGAAAACATGTTGAATTCAATTTGGATGTATATATTCGAACAAACCAATGATAAAACCTCTTTAAAACTTTGTATATATGCAGGAGTAATTCATCAAAATTCTACTCTATTAATTTTTGAATTGCAAATATCAAGAAATTTGAAACATAATTGAAAAAATGCCTTTATTTTCATTTTTGCAAGGATATACTAAGAACTTAAAAAATGATTTATCAAATGCTTATAGTATCTGTAAAAAGAATAGAAAAATGCAGTTGTGGGAAAATCACTATCCCCATTTTCAAATGGGGGCCCCTGTGTCATATCAGGGTAATGCCAGGTATCAGTTATACCCTAAGGGGATTTGTTTTTTATCACCTTTAATTACCTGTTTATCCCATTCAATCTTGCTCCAGTTTTGAAACTGACATCCACCTTTAAGTAGGAAAATCAAGGATGTTTTGACTTTCCATTTAAAATCAATTCACCAGACTCAGTGTGTGGTCAGTTTTATGTCCAGTGTGTAACCTTTATTGACCCCTGCACCTGGTTCTCATTATTTTTGTCTTGAGGTGCTCTGTGTGTTTAGAAGACACTGACCAGTGTGTGTGTACATGGCAGGCTGTTTGTGTAGACAGATTGCATAATGAGATCATTTGAGCAGATTTTATCAAGAAGTGTGGACTGACCCCACAGTGAAATGCTAGCTACTGGAACTTCTGTGTCTTTGTAGTGATTGGATTAACTTTAATCTTTGTACCTGCTTTGTTTTTTGACAAGTTTTTATCAGGGATTTTAATTTCTCAACACCTGCATCTATTTTAAATTGTGATTTTATATTTGATATTACTTTCATGCAGGTTTTGTTAAAAAGGGCAATTTTAATGTATTTAGAAGCATATGAAACTTGAGGTATGAGACAAGTTTTAGTATAGACAGGTGGACAGTAAGATGTTGTCTTGGTTTCTGAGTTTTTGTGGCATGGTGATAGAATTGTGTTTGGTGTTAATTGTTGTAATACAGATTTATCCTGACATTCAGATTGACATGTTTGGAGATTATCAGTCATCAGATGAGAGTTGACAATTTAAGTCTTAAATGTACCTTACCATATATTGTGACCCAAGCTAATCTGTTCCAGCAATTGTGTTGATTTAAGTATCAGTGATACATTATAAGTAAAGTGTTTGGATATTGGTACAGACTTTGTTTATAATTAGTATGTCTGACAGGTCATGCCATCATTCTGTTTAGATTCTGATTGGTCTTGTCAGCTATTTTTAAGAAAGATAGATGGATAAATTGTGCATTGTTTTACCTTATTAGACAGATGAGTTGTTAAACAGACCAGGATGAAATTTAGACCTGATGCAGTAGGGGGCCATTGTGGGACATGGGACACATCGGCCTACCAGCCACCCAAAACCCATCGTAGATTACAGTACAATTCTATTTCTGACGGTGAATCCCAGAATGATGATTCAACTTCCTCGTTAGAATGGTCCAATAACTTTCATGCAATACCTTCAGAGTCAAGGAACTACAGGTATCGAGAAGTGAACCATTTGCATCATGTAAATATTTCTCCATTGGATGACTCAAATCACCATGTTTCAGAATCCAAGAGGCATCTGAGAAAAATGCGCCATAGACGGAGAATTGAGCTTCAGCGTTCCAGAGAAAGAGACTTTGATTCAAGCTCAGAATATGAGGAGTCAATGAGACTCCGATATAAACATCGAAGTTTGGAAATAGTCGAGGGTGGATCTGTTGGCTGTCAGAATACAGAAGCATCGGCATCCTGCTCTGACTGGGACATTTCTGAAGTTTCTACACAACCATTGAATAAACAAAAACATCACAGGAAAAGGGGAGAGGACTGGGAAGTATTTACAATATATCCAGAACCAACTCCAGTTAAATTAGACAAACATGAATTGAGACGGAGACGAAAGTCTGCAGACTGGGATGAACTCACGTCACAACATGCTGAAAAGTGTCATAAGAAGAAGAAAGCTTACTCATATGAATTGAAAAAGTCTCGGTTTTGGGAAGAATTATCTACAATAAGTCAAGTAGAAAAGCCTAAAAATGACTATCATACAAGGAAACATAGAGATAAATACGAGCCCACAATTCCTTTTGTGGAAAAATATGACCCATCCTATAAAAAAAGCAAGTTAACACTTGCAATGACTTCAACATGTACAAAGAAAATGCACAGCAAAGAATATAGAAACATTAACACAGTTGTAGACTGGGCTGAATTGTCTTCCATTTATCCTGAGCGTGATTTAAAAAATGATTGGTCAACTATAAAGCCGTTGGATTCAACCCTGCAAAACTTGTCTGCATTGTCCAGTATCCATCCCAGTGAAGTGACCACTCGCCTTAGTGACCAAACTAGTCTATATAGTAGTGTGATTCCAGACAATCCTAACAATACGCTTGTTTCTTCAGTTTTATTACAGCATGGTGGGGATCCAAACATTCGAAATACAGATGGTAAAACCCCGCTTGACCTTGCTGACCCCACAGCAAAGGCTGTCCTCACCGGAGAATACAAGAAAGATGAGCTATTGGAGGCAGCCCGTAGTGGAAATGAAGAGAAGCTGATGTCACTTCTCACCACGCTCAATGTAAACTGTCATGCAAGTGATGGCAGAAAGGTGAGCAGTTCTTAACTCTTTACCAAACGACAAAATTTTGCTCTAGACCAAATTGAAAGCTTTTGCAGACAACAAAATGACCATAGGATTTTTTCCTTAAATGTGGTAGAAAACATTGCACGGCAAAAGGAGAAAATAAAATGCTGTCAACCAGCAGTCTTCTTTTCCCTTAACTCTTTACCACACAAGAACATTTTAGACTGGTCAAAAGTGAAAGCATTTGCAGACGATAAAATAAAGGTGACTCAAAAATAGAAATTTGTACTGGTAAGGGTAGAAAACACTATGGGGAAAAAGGAGAAAATGCTTGTTACCAGCATTTTCTCCTTTTTCCACAATTTTTTCAAAAGGCTTCTTTCGCAGGGGTGTTAAAAGTCGGGATTGTGTGGTAAAGGGTTAACTCTTTACCACACGAAAATGAAAACTTGTCCAAATTGAAAGCATTTGCAGATGACAACTCAAACGTGTCTCCGGTAACGGTACTTGTCTTTGATAGGTAAGAAAACATTAAGGGAAAAGGAGAAAATGCTGGTTACCAGCATTTTCTCCTTTTCCCTTAATGTTTTCAAAAGGCCTCTTCCGCAGGGGTCGTTAAAAATAGGAATTGTGTGGTAAAGGGTTAACTCTTTACCACACAATGAAAATGAAAACTTGTCCAAATTGAAAGCATTTGCAGATGACAATTCAAACGTGTCTCCGGTAATGGTACTTGTCTTTGATAGGTAAAAAAACATTAAGGGAAAAGGAGAAAATGCTGGTTACCAGCATTTTCTCCTTTTCCCTTAATGTTTTCAAAAGGCCTTTTCCGCAGGGGTCGTTAGAAATCGGAATTGTGTGGTAAAGAGTTAACTCTTTTACCAAACAACAAAATTTTGCACTAGACCAAATTGAAAGCAATTGCAGACAACAAAATAACCATAGCTTGGAGGATTTCTTCCTTAAATGTGGTAGAAAACATTGTGGGAAAAGGAGAAAATAAAATGCTGTTAACCAGCAGTCTTCTTTTCCCTTAATGCTTTTGTACCCTTTCAATGAGAAATTCAGTTTTTATGTCAAATTGAATTCATTGTCTGCAAATGCTTTCAATGTGGTTGCGTCAAAACATTTGACGTTCTTAATATCTCTCACAGAAATTGACAGTGTAATTCAAGGATCAGGTTCATTATTCTGTGTAGTCTGATCTTGAACTTCATTGTCTGCAAAAGTGCCTCATGCCTCATGGTATCCTTTACATCCTAGGAGTTAAACTCTAAACAGTTAATCAGAGTTCCAGATAAGAGGGAGTGATAATGTTCTAAATCCATAATTTCTCTTCTAACACATATGTTTTGAGTACTTATTAGAATTGTCTCGATGAGACAATTCTAATGAGTACCCACAACATAGGGTTTAGTGAAGAATAATTAACATTTTCAATTTTGAAAGCAAAATCACTCCCTCTATCTGGAGCTGAGCTCCGAGCTAATGTTAGGCACTTCTAAACTGAAAGAATTACCAGACAGCAGTTTTTAAAGAGGTAAAAGGAGCTGAGGCTCTCTAACAGTCTATTAACCCTTTCCCAAACAAGCCCTTGTTTTTACATGGCTTCAGGTACAAGTCTTTTGAAAACACAGTGGGAAAAGGAGAAATTGCTTGTAATGAGCAATTTCTCCTTTTCGCACAGTGTTTTCTACCCATTTGGAGAACTTTCTGCCATTTTTATCAATTTTGAAATTGTCGTCTGCAAACTCTTTGAGTTTGGAAGAGTCTTTAATTTGTCATTTGGGAAAGGGTTAAGGTTGATAATATTGTGGAAAATGGAGAAAATGCTGATGTCCAGTAAGTTTGTAAAAATATCCATAGTTTTGCAATTTCAAAGCTTGGTGTTTTTTTTGCTAGAAAATACAGTAGAGTGTGGATCCAAGATCAAGCTTCATGTACACATAGTCTGATCTTAATCTACATACTAAGCCAAAGCAAAATTTCAGAAGCAGCTGTACCATTGCACAGAAAGGTTTGACCCTTTATCACTCAATCCCGAGTTTTGAAGACCTTGACTTTGAGGCCTTTAAAAAACATTGTGGATAAAGTAGAACATGATGGTAACCAGTATTTTCTACTTTCCCACAGTGTTTTCTACACTGTCGAAGAATTTCAGTTGATTTTTACAACTTTAAGGTTTTTCTCAGGTACTTTCAATTTGGAAGAGTCTAAAAATTTGGCCTTTTGGAAAAGGGTAACCTATTTATAATAGAAATACCCTACTTTCTCTTACATTGATTGTATTATTAATTTATTTACCTGTCTTTCTGTCTATTTCAGTCAACACCGTTACATTTAGCTGCAGGTTATAACAGAACTAGAATAGTGCATTTGTTACTGCAACATGGGGCAGATGTACATGCTAAAGATAAAGGGTAAAACCTTTTTGACTCTTTACCACACATTCGAGACTTGTAATGACCCTGAGAAAGAAGCTTTTTGAAAACATGGTGGAAAAAGGAGAAAATGCTGCTAACCAGTATTTTCTCCTTTTCCCACAATGTTTTCTACCCTTCCAAAACCCATTTTCAATTTTTCAGTCACAAAATTATTTTGTAATCTGCAAAATGCTTTCAATTTGGACTAGTCTACAATTTTGTGGTCTGGTAAAGAGTTAACTCTTTGCCACACAATCCTGACTTTTAACAACTCTGAAGAATATAGCTTTTGAAAACATTGAGGGAAAAGACAACTCTGAAGAACATAGCTTTTGAAAACATTGAGGGAAAAGGAGAAAATGCTGGTGAACAGCATTTTCTCCTTTTCCCTCAATGTTTTCTGTTCTCTAAGATATAAATTTTCTTCTTTGAAAAACTTAGAATTTGTTGTCTGCAAATGCTTTGTATTTGTAACAGTCTAAAATGTTCTTGTTTGGTGAATTCATACATTTAGTTAAGACTCTCTATAACATCAGAGTTCTTTCTTTCATCACAGAAGTTTTCATCTTGTTACAGTCTTTTGCAATTTGGCTACATATTTCCATGCTAATATCTTGACAATTACTGGTACAATTTTTATGTTTTGAGATAAACAGTGGGGCACCTACAATAACAAGGAATAGCTCCTGTGGCTTGTAATGTTTTTGCTAGTAGCTGCTTGTTTTGTTTTAGCTCTGTATTAAAGAAAACTGAGAAAGCATTTGCAGACAAGCTAAATGCATTGCAGCTGTTATTTACTGGAACATATGCAAGTGACAGACTCTTCTGGAAAAGAAGTAATGAAGTGATAATTGAGAAAAATGTCGGACTAAAGGCTGGTTAAAACAGTTTTAACAGGCATTTTTAGAACGGTTCTGAAATGTCCATCTTAGTAGAGATTAATTTGTTGACAAAAAGTACAAACAAAAGGTTGATTTTCGAAAGTTTAACCCATTACCACACAATCCCTACTTTTGACGCCCCCGAGAAAGAAGCCTTTTGAAAACACTATGGGAAAAGGAGAAAATGCTGGTAACCAGCATTTTCTCCTTTTCCCACAGTGTTTTCTACCATTCCCAGAACAAATTTCAATTTTTCAGTCACCTTTATTTTGTCGTCTGCAAATGCTTTCAATTTAGACCAGTCTAAAATTTTGTCGTTTGGTAATGGGTTAAAGAAAACTTAGAAATCAACCAAACTGGAAGCATTTGAAGACAACAAGATAAATGCCTTGCAGCTGTTATTTATTGTAACATATGCAAGTGACAAACTGTTTAGGAAAAGAATTAAGTGATAGTTGAGATAAATAGCAGTCTAAAGGCTGGTTAAAATAGTTCAAAAAAACATGTGTAGAACAATTCTGAAAGGTCCATCTTAGTAGAGATTAATTTGTTGACAAAAAGTACAAACAAAAGGTTGATTTTCGAAAGTTTATTGAGTAGGATACAGTATCACAGATATGTATGATTCAGATGTATGATTCAGGCATATTTTTTTATCTTTATATTTTCAGTGGGCTGGTTCCCCTACATAATGCCTGTTCCTATGGACATTTTGAAGTTACAGAGATGTTGCTTAAGGTATAGACATTATTGTTGTATAGACTCCTATCTACTCATTGCGTGTAGCAGCCTTTTCTTGTCTCTACTCTTTACCAAACGACAAAATTTTAGACTGGTCCAAATTGAAAGCACTTGCACACAATAAAAGGGACTCAAAAATAGAAATTTGTTTCCAGCATGGTAGAAAACGTTGTTGGAAAAGGAGAAAATGCTGGTTACCAGCATTTTCTCCTTTCCCATAATGTTTTTGAAAGGCTTTCATTACATGGTCGTAAAAACCAGGGATTGTTTGGGAAAGGCTTAAAGCAGCATCTTTTTAAAAGTCTTTTTTCATCAAATAAAGGCTACCCTTTCCCTAGATATACATAGGTTTTTAGCACATTTCAACAGACCATTATAAACAACGAAAATATAGACAAAGTACTTATTTTGAGCAGCACTTTCTGTTGTGTATTACTTACGGTAGTGATTTATTTTCTTATTTTTATTAATTACTCTTGTAATTCAGATTTATTGTGGATCTAATAAATACAATGTTGTAAATAGCTCAGAGCATACATGTACAAAAGGTCAGGCTCCCACATCAAAGATTCCAGGTTCAAATCTTGTGATCGGCTACCTTCCATACCACATATATAATGGAAAGGCTACTGGTTAAAGTTTTCAGGGAGCAATCATAGAGATTAGAGAGTGATTAACCCTTTACTCCATAGATACTCATTTGTAAGCATTGCTTGTAGGAGCCTTTGGAAAACACTGTGGCAAAAGGTGAAATTGCTCGTCACAATGTTTTCTATGCTATCAAAAAGTGTAATATACACATAAGAAATGGCTTCATCCTTGCTTTTATTTAGTGTCCTTTAGAGATACCATAGAAATGCCTTATGGGGTAAAGGGTTAAGAAAAGTTGAGAGAACTTGTTTCACTGCCAATGTTGGATAACTCCCATGCTCTGACACAAAGGGATTTAATCCATTACCACACGAGAAAAATTTAGACTGGTCCAAATTGAAAGCATTTGCAGACGACAAAATAAAGCTGACTGAAAAATTGAAATTCGTTTTGGGAAGGGTAGAAAACACTGTAGGAAAAGGAGAAAATGCTGGTTACCAGCATTTTCTCCTTTTCCCACAGTGTTTTCAAAAGGCTTCTTTCACAGGGGTGTCAAAAGTAGGGATTGTGTGGTATTGGGTCAACCCACTACCAAACAATCTGGGGTTTTGACTTTTCACGACCCTGAGATAAAAGCCTTTCGAAAACACTGTAGGAAAAGGAGAAAATGCTGGTAACCAGCATTTTCTCCTTTTCCTGCAGTGTTTTCTGCCCTTTCAATCCCAAATTTCATCATTTGAGTCACATTAATATTGTCATCTGCACATGTTTTTAATTTGGACTAGTCTAAAATACCAAGCAAGCCCTGGCATGTTTATGGATATACAAAATTCATTTTATCTACATAGCGACTCGACCCAGAGGTAGAATGGTCTTTGAACAAGCAGGGAATCAACCAAAAGCTAACAGTTTCGTCACATGTCAACGTGCACGGATTGTGCAGGCTGACTTGGGTCAATTCTTTTTGGAGATGGATTCAATATTACCCTTTAACTCTTTACCACACGACAAAATTTTAGACTGGTTCAAATAGAAAAAACGTTGGCAGACGACAAAATAAAGGTGACTGAAAAATTGAAATTTGTTCTGGGAAGAGTAGCATTTTGTACCCAGCATTTTCTCCTTTTTCCCACAGTGTTTTCAAAAGGCTTCTTTCTCAGGGGCGTCAGAAGTAGGGATTGTGTGGTAATGGGTTAACAGTGTAGGGCTCAGTGTAGTGTCAGTAAAAGATTACAGAGCTGTATCACTCTTTTTCAGGCTGGTGCTAATGTAAATGCTATGGATTTGTGGCAGTTTACTCCCCTCCACGAGGCTGCATCCAAGTCTCGTGTTGAGGTCTGCTCATTGTTATTGGCACATGGAGCAGACCCAACTCTTGTAAACTGTCATTCTAAAAGTGCTTTAGATGCTGCACCAACCAGAGAACTACAAGAAAGAATACAACGTAAGTTGCTTTAGTTAAAATTCTAGCCCAGAGCTCCAGATAAGAGGGCATGATGGTATTCTAAATCCCCTATTTCTCTTTCAATACGTATGTTGTTGGTACTCATTAGAATAAGGTTTGGTGCAGAAAGAATAATATTTTTAATATTTACATCAAAATCACTCCCAATATCTGGAGCTCTGCTAGCCTTATTTCTTTTATTACAATGAGAGGTTTAAAAAAAAAAAAAGCCCTTAGAAAAGAAAGGGAGAAAAAGATGTTGAACAGGAATTTTTAAATACTTGAAGAAGAAATCATGTTTAATTCTTTACCAAACAATCCCTGGTTTTAACGACCCTGTTATAAAGGTCTTTTGAAAACATTGAGAAAAGGAGAAAATGCTGGTAGCCAGCATTTTCTCCTTTTCTCACAATGTTTTCTACCCTGCTGAAAACAAACTTCATTTTTTTAGTTTCATTTATTTTGTTGTCTGCAAGTGCTCCAAAACTGGACCAGTCTAAAATTTTGTCGTTTGGTAAAGAGTTAAGCAATATACCTTTATTCTAAGAATTTCACTATGTATAGTACACACATTAAATCACCTTTTACCACACAATGCCAAATTTAAACAATTCCCAGTGGGAGAAAATATAGTGGAAAAAATTGTTTGCTACCCTTTCAAAGAGTGAAATCATCATTTGCATCAACTTCGAATTTTTTGTCTGCATATGCTTTCAGTTTGAAATACTCTAGACTTTATTTGTGGTAAAGAGTTAACAAAATAATAATTGTGTCTTAAAAAGGCATTCTGGAAATAAAACTTGCAAAAAGGTGGACTGAATAAGAGTTGTAGAATTTGAAAAATAATTTCTTTCTGTCATAATTAAATCTATGTAGAATTTACTTTTGTTTTATGTTCCTATTGGAAAAAATAGCATTTTTCTTACTTGAATATGACATTTTTCGTTATTCACAATCCAGACATTTTCAAATAAATTGTTGCCATGATTTCAGATGAGTTCAAAGGTCACTCTCTGCTGGAAGGAGCTAGACAGACAGATCTAGGGCGAGTAAAAAAGTACCTGGAAGTAGTTAGTTTTAAGCACCCTTACACAGGAGATACAGCTTTGGTAAGTTTTTCTCGCAGAAAACTCTCTTTTACTTAGAGCTGCAACAAGTCCCTTGGTAGACAGCATAGGTGACAATTTTAACCCATCATACACAATCCCTGCTTTTGACACCCCTTAGAAAGAAGCGTTTTGAAAACATTGTGGGAAAAGGAGAAACACAATGTTGTCAACTCTGTAACTCTTCACAAAACAAGTTACAAATTTTCAGTCACTTTTATTTTGTCGTCTGCAAATGCTTTTGCTTTGGATAAGCCAAAAATTTTGTGGTTTGGTAATGAGTTAAATAATTTGT
Source organism: Tridacna crocea (assembly GCA_943736015.1). NCBI lineage: Eukaryota > Metazoa > Mollusca > Bivalvia > Cardiida > Cardiidae > Tridacna > Tridacna crocea. Next base: position 57,814,972 of record OX031064.1, on the reverse strand, counting down.
AACTTTCAAGTGCCTTCACTATGGGCAGTCTTAAGACTTTGTAGTCTTTTAGATAGTTATGAAATATTGTTAAGATTTTCTTTTGCATGAAATTTTCTACTTGTGAAGACAATGTTTTCAAAAGTTTTTCTTTACCAGGTTGTTTAAACTTGGGATTGTCGGTAAAGAGTTAACTCTTTACCACAACAAAATTTTGGACTTGCCCATATTGAAAGCAGTTACAGACGACAAAGTAAACATGGCTCAGATTATTGGATTTGTCTTCATAAATATAGAAAACACTATTAACTCTTTTCCACACGAGAAAATTTTAGACTGGTCCAAATTGAGAGCGTTTGCAGATGACAAATAAAGGTGACTGAAAATAGAAATTTGTTCTGGGAAGGGTAGAAAACACTGTGGGGAAAAAGAGAAAATGCTGGTTACCAGCATTTTCTCCTTTTCCCATAGTGTTTTCAAAAGGCTTCTTTCTTAGTGGTATCAAAACTAGGGATTGTGTGGTAATGGGTTAATAACATTTCTCCTTTATCCCAATGGTTTCAAAAGCCTTTTTCAGTAAGATCATTGACACATGGGTTTGATTGGTAAAAGATGAACACTGTATCAAATGACAAAATTTTTGATTATTTCAAATTGGAAACATTTGCAAACGACGAAGTAGATGTGACCCAAAGATTGATATCTGATTTTTGGAAGGGTAGAAAACAATGTGGGAAAAGGGAGAAAATGCTGGTTACCAGCATTTTCTCCTTTTTCCACGATGTTTTCAGAATCTTTCTTCCTGGGCGTCATTAAAAGTCGGGATTATGTGGTAAAGAATTATGTTAAAAGACTCATGGAAATGTTTTCATTCACTTTACAGCACTGTGCAGCAGCATCTCCCTTTCCAAAAAGGAAACAAGTGGTGGATGCTCTCATTAGAAAAGGAGCTAACCTAAATGACAAAAACAAAGAGTAAGTAAAGTTTTTTTCTGTCAAGGTTTAGAAACAGAAAGAATTATGACTATTATACAGACGATGACCTGTAAAAAAGAAACAGAAAATATCTTCATTGTGGAGATGAATAAAAAGGGATTAGGTGCTTACAATGCACTCAGTGAATGCATATTTGAAAAAAATAGTAAATATGGCATATGAGATATATTTTGAAATGTGAATTTTTTTTGGGGGTGGGGGGGGGAAAGAAGTTTTTGTGATTAGAGAATAAAAAACCCTACTTAATGATAGGATGAAAAAATGCATAGTTTATGCAAGTTCTCCCAACTTTTCAATTGTTTGAAAACATTGTGGGAAAAGGAGAGAATGCTGATAACCAGCATTTTCTGACAATTTTTTGACAGTGTTCTCTACCATTTTAAAGACAAATTCTATTGTTTTAGGGCACATATAGTAAAATGATCAGATCCACATGCTTTCACTATGACAAAGTGTAAAATGTTGCACTTACTAAAATGGCCTGCAACATGCGAAAAGGGACATTCAGACATCTGCGTAAAGTGTCGTCTCGGATCAGCCTGCGCAATCCGTGCAGGCTAATCCGAGGCAACACTTTCTGTTTTCATGCAATTTTCTGGTTTGCACATGTCTACTGTATCACAGAATCTACTGTAGTCGTAAAGTGCCGTCTCGGATTAGCCTGCGCGGACTGCGCAGGCTGGTCCGAGATGACACTTTACACAGATGTCTGAATGTCCCTTTTTGCATGTTGCACACCAAATTTAAGTACATGGTATATCTATACTTGTAGGTACTTAACTCCACTTCACATAGCTGCTGATAAAGCTCACTATGATGTGATGGATGTCTTACTCAAAAATGGTGCCAAGGTAGGTGATTTAGATTTACTTAACTCTTTACCAAACGGCAAACTTTTTAACGAGACCAAATTGAAAGCATTTGCAGATGACAATTCAAGTCTTGCTGAAAAGATTATTTCTGTCTATGATAGGGTAGAAAACATTGTGGGAAAAGGAGAAAATGCTGGTTACCAGCATTTTCTCCTTTTCCCACAATGTTTTCAAAAGGCTAATATTCCAGACCCGTAAAAACCAGGGATTGCTTGGGAAAGGGTTAACTCTTTACCAAGCGTCAAAATTATAGACTGGTCCAAAATTGAAGGCATTTTGCAGATGACAAAATAAAAGTGACTGAAAATTTTGAATTTGTTTTGTGAAGGGTAGAAAACATTGTTGGAAAAGGAGAAAATGCTGGTTACCAGCATTTTCTCCTTTTCCCACTATGTCTTTTAAAGACTTCTTTCTGAGGGTCATCGAAAGTAGGGATTGTGTGTTAATAGGTTAAAGCATTTAGCATCCTTTGACTAATCAAACATGCTTTTGAGATACTGCAGACAAAGACCTGCCTGCACTGAATATGCGGTCTGATCTTTCCTCTACATAATCAAAAATAATTCAAAAGCTAGTTTCGCAAAAGCAGTCTGGATTTTCACAGTTATTGGTAATTGATATGATAATTCAGAATACATTGTTTTAGAATGGGATCAGGGTACTTCCCATTATGTTTCCACTAAAATTTTATTGTTTTTAAAGCTGACAAAGCTAAGTAAGTTTGGAGATTAATCCTTTACCAAACAGATTCTTGTTTTTATGTGGCTGCAGTAAGAGTCTTTGGAAAACACTGTGGGAAAAGGAGAAATTGCTTGTTCCCACAGTGTTTTCTACCCTATTGGAGAAATGTCCTTCAAATGTAGAATTGTCCTCTAGTACTCTTTCAGTTAAGAAGAGTCTAAAACTTGATGTTTGGGAAAGGGTTAATTTGCAGCGCTTTTCTCAGCCCAGTTTAGCTTTGCTATCATTGAAGAAAACCTGTATTGTCACAACCTAGTGGTTTTGCACTATATCTTTGGAGTGGAAAGTAAAACTTTAGTATTAGCCCTTTGATGATGAGTATATACGAAGCTACCAATGGCATGCAAAGAAAGTTGTTTTAACCCTTTTCCGAATGACAAACTTTTGGGCTTGACCAAATTGGAAGCATTTGAAGACGACAATTCAACTCTTGCTGAAAAGATGATTTCTGTCTATGATGGGGAAGGGAAAAAAAATGTGGGGAAAAGGAGAAAATGCTGGTTACCAGCATTTTCTCCTTTTCCTGCAATGTTTTCAAAAGGCTACTATTCAAGACCCGTAAAAACCAGGGATTGTTTGGGAAAGGGTTAAGCGTTTGTGAAAAATCCTCAGAATGAGTGTCAATTGATGGACTGGCCACTGCAATATAACTGAAGTAATTTTGAAAGTGAACATGAAACAAATGAGAGTAAACAAATACCAAGTTTGAATCTGTACATGTATTTCTGGTGTATAATGCAGGTAAATGCTTTAGATGGTTTAGGCCAAACTGCCTTACACAGAGTTGCCCAGCAAGGAAATATACAAGCCTGTCGATTGTTAATGCAGTATGGCGTGGATATCAGTATTAGGTCATTACAGGGCTATCCAGCTGCTGAACTGGCCACAGAAAATATACAGAAAATGTTGAGGGGTAAGCATTTTTCTTTGCATATATTTTTTGGTAGTTGTTAGTCTTAATTGGTTTTAATTTCATTTTTCAAGGAGTTAGGGGGAGATAAGTTGTTATACAGCTGTGTATGTTTTCACCATAAAAGTCTACATGATCATTATATATCAAAAAGGATATTTTTTTCAGAAAATATCAGTAGAATTTCCATTTTTCAGCCTACCTGTAAAAGGTCATAATTTCACATCAAAATTTAGTAAGGATAATGGGGAGAACATTGTCTAATATTTTTTGCGACATATTATGGAGAATTTTAGCATTAATTCGAGTGGTAAGCTGATGATGGAATTAGGCATTTAAACTGGTAACCATAATATATTAACCCATTACCACACAATCCATACTTTTGACGACAATGAGAAAGAAGCCCTTTGAAAACATGGGGGGAAAAGGAGAAAATGCTGGTAACCAGCACTTTCTCCTTTTCCCACAATGTGTTCTACCCCTCACAAAACAAATTTCAAATTTTCAGTCACTTTTGTCGTCTGCAACTGCTTTTGATTTTCACAATCCTAAAATTTTGTCGTTTGGTAATGAGTCAAGACTTGTTCAAACATGCCTTGGCAGACAATATATTAAGAGTGTGTTAACTATTAGAGTATGTCTTTGGAAGTATAGAAAACAGTATTGGAAAGAGCAAGTTACCAGAACAACACGGTTTCAAACTCCCATTTCCCCCTCACCGTTTCTGTACATTTAAAGAAAAATCCAATAATTTTAACCAAATTTCAGTCAGTGAAGTGGGAAGTGTGTGCATGTTTGTTATAGATTGAAAGATAGTAGTAAAACAAGAAATGAATAGGGAAAAAAACACAATTCTATTGATATTTTGTTTTAAACAGAGGATCCAGTGCCTCAAGCTGGAACAGATATAGACCTACAACTTCTTGAAGCAGCCAAGGCTGGGGATATGGAAGTGGTAAAGGTAAACCTATTTTCCTATTACAGAAGCCTTAGAGTGACAAGGATACAAAAAGGACGTTATAACTTTTTACCATGTACCATTATTTACACAGATTTACACTGTCCACAGTCATGCTTAGCAGCTCAAGGGTCTTTATCAAATGTGCACTTTCAAGAATAATACTTGTTGCTCATGCAGGCAGTAGGAACTGCAGTTGCAATGTTTTCTGATGGATAATGAATTTTTATGAAAAACTTTTTTTTAATGGTACCTGGAAAACACTTAGCCATTAACCCTTTACCACACGACGAAATTTCAGCCTTGTCCAAATTGAAAGCATTTGCAGACGACAAAATAAAAGTGACTTAAAGTTTGATATTTGTTTTGTGAAGTGTAGAAAACATTGTGGAAAAAGGAGAAAATGCTGGTTACCAGCATTTTCTCCTTTTCCCACAATGTTTTCAAATGGTGTCTACCTTAGGGTCGTCAAAAGTCGTCATTGTGTGGTAAAGCATGTTGTAAGTTTCAACTTTCTCACAATCAGAAAGTCTTTCTAATTTTTATCAGATTGTGGTGATTTTACTGCTATTTTACCCTTTACCAAATAATTCTGACTGATTCTAACAATCATGGAAATGAGGGATTTTGAAAACTTTGTGGGAAAAGTTGAAAGTCCTTGTAACCAGCTTTTTCTCCCTTATCACAATGTTTTTTTCATATTTTCAAAGAAAAATCCTTCCATCTGAACAGTATTTTGTTTGTTGTCTTTAAGTGATTGGACAAAATAAGAATTGTGTTGTGAATTAAAGATAGGTACATATGGAAAGGGTATAGAAAACAGAGCTGTTGGTCGCTAGAAGCAATTGATAAGTTTTCGACAGTTTTTTCTCTCTGAAACTTCATTCAGCAGGGACCAAAAGAGAAAGCTTATTCATATACATCATCCTAGTATGTCAAAGAATGTTGTGTTAATATGAAGAAAAGGAGCTTTTTGAAACATAAGGGAATGGGAGAAGGGGACCATTTTGCATTTTATTTTACAATGTTTTATAGTCTATCAAATACAAATCCCTTCATAAGAGCCACCTTTCATTCTGCAAATGCTTGATTTTGATCCATTCTAAAATTCTGTTGTCTGACAAAGATTTTAGACATAATAGACAAAACATTTAAGCATTTGAAGAATACAAATACAATGTTCCCTGTTTGAAATTTTTTTGTCCTTTCTTTTCAGAAACTTATTGCTGCACATTCCCTAGCTGTCAACTGTCGAGACTTAGATGGGCGACATTCCACTCCGTTACATTTCGCAGCAGGTTATAACAGAGTGGTTGTCGTAGACTATTTATTACAACACGGTGCTGATGTTCATGCTAAAGATAAGGGGTAGGTGTGATCATCTCGCACAATATACCTGCAACAAACAAACCTGTGGTTTGCTACCCAGAGAAAAAGGATTTTGAAATATTACATTTGAATGATAACTAGCATTTTCTCCTTTTCCTCAATGTTTTAACTCTTTACCACACGAGAAAAAATTAGACCGGGGTAGGTGTGATCATCTCGCACAATATACCTGCAACAAACATTTGCCAACAGTCAAATGCAACTGAAAAATTGAAATTTGGTTTGAGAAGGGTAGAAAACACTGTGGGAAAAGGAGAAAATGCTGGTTACCAGCATTTTCTCCTTTTCCCACAATGTTTTCAGCAGGCTTCTTTCTCAGGGGTCGTTAAAAGTCAGGATTGTGTGGTAAAGAGTTAAGCCCTTCCAGAGACAAATATTGCATTGAATTTGTTGTCTGCAACTGTTATCAATTTTGACCAGTCTCAAATATTGGTAGAGTTGAAGAAAACAGGATTTATTGCAAAATCTCTGGAAAATTCTTCCATGCAAATCACTTTACTGGTTTATCAAAACAGTACACATTATGCATTTTTATTTTCTGATAACTAGTAAGTCAGTAACTTTTGCTACATTTTTAAAGGACAACTTTGAAAACCTGTTCAAAGTATGAAAAAAAACAAACCATTTGAGGTTTGATGCATCAATAAAGTGAAAACTTTGGTGGCAAGAGAAGAAACACATGTTTAGAGCAATTTCTCATTTTGCCATAATTTTTCTGAAATTGTCTGAAGCAAGAAGTATAGTCATCAGTTAGTTTTGTTCCAAGTTGAGAAACTGCTGATAGGGAGCAGTTTATTTTCTCTTTTTAAACAAATGCTTTCACCATTACCACACAATCCCTACTTTTGACGTCCCTGAGAAAGAGGCCTGTTGAAAACACTGTGGGAAGAGGAGAAAATGTAACCAGCATTTTCTCTTTTTCCCACAGTGTTTTCTACCCTTCCAGGAACAAATTTCAATTTTTCAGTCACCTTTATTTTGTCATCTGCAAATGCTTTCAATTTGAACCAGTCTAAAATTTCTTGTGTGGTAAAGAGTTAAATACTGGCAAGTCAAGAATAAATTGTGTTTATTAAACAGGTTATTGAATATACTTTTTTAATTTAACAGGGGCCTTGTTCCATTACACAATGCTTGTTCTTATGGACACTTTGAAGTGACAGAATTGTTGATCAAGGTATTTCTGCAGATATTTTCTTTCTTAATACAAATAGTCGGAAGTGCATGTTAACAAGTCGGAATTCATAATGCAATATTTGATACAGTGTAATGAATAATTACCAATTATAACTCACAAAAGCCCAGCCAGGTAGGTCATTGGTTAGCATGGCCAAGGGGTTATGAAGTTGATACTGGCTAATTTTCTTGGCGGTGATTGCTTGCCTCTCACCTGATTTATATGAGAAAGTAATTAGTGGCTTGGAAAGAAAACTGTGTCAGTTAGGAAAGCCAGGAGACACATGTACAGGTACACTGGCTGCAGGAATATGAGCTAAGCTGTTAATCCTTTACCACACAGCAGAATTTAAGACCTAACCTAATTGAAAGCATTTGTAGATGACAATTTCATAGCAGCTCACATGACTTAAGTTTTTCTTTGATAGGTTAGAAAACATTGTTGGAAAAGGAGAAAATGCTTGTTACCAGCATTTTCTCCTTTTCCCACAATGTTTTCAAAAGGGTCATTGATAGTCATCATGGTGTGGTAAAGGGTTAAATACGGTAATTTTGAAATGAAGTTAGATTTGGTGTAATGAAATCATGCCATTCCTTCTGTCTATCCATAGATCAATAGATGTAGGTTGTGTCCTTTTCACCTCTTAACCCTTTACCCTATAAGGCATTTCTATGGTATCTCTAATTGACCCTAAACAAAAGCAAGGATGAAGCTGTTTTTCATGTGTATATGACTCCTTTTGATATCATAGAAAACATTGTGGCAAAAGGTGAAATAGCTCGTGACGAGCAATTTCACCTTTTGCCACAATGTTTTCCAAAGGCTCCTACAAGCAATGTGTAGAAATGAGTATCTATGGAGTAAAGGGTTAATATACTTTTCAGCCAAATTTGCTGACTGTTTGATGAATATTTTGCCATAGTTACTGTTATTTCCATCGTGGTTGGTTAACTATTACAGGATTGCTGAAATATTATGAAAATCTTTTGTATACATTTCTGCCTGTGACAGTTTTTCTTTTGTTTTTATCAATAATCAGCATAATAAGTATATTACTAGCTTATTTTTGCAATCTAGATTGTTTCTCAAGTTTTAGATATTGTTATTTTAATGAAGGCTAAATATCTAGTGTGCTTCTGACATTACATATTGTCATTAACCATCAGGGTGCTAAATGAAACTTGAGGATAGTTATAGACAGTGTAGCTCAAGAGCATACTGCTTATTCAGTGCAGTCTGATCTTGGGTCTACACTGTCTGATAAAGGTGATGTCTTTCCCGAACAAAAAATTTTGAAAAAGCATTATTTGAATAATTACTATGGGCTGGAAAAGTTAATTTAATTTATTTAGCAGGTGAAGCGTTTAAACATTAATCCTTTAACCCTTTACCAAATGACAATTTAAGACTGGTCCATATTGAAAGCACTTGCAAACAATGAAATTAATGTAACTAAAAAATTGAAATTTGTTTTCAGCAGGGCAGAAAACATTGTGGGAAAAGGAGAAAATGCTGGTTACCAGCATTTTCTCCTTTTCCCACAATGTTTTCCAAAGGCTTCTTATCTCAGGGTCGTAAAAACCAGGGATTATTTTGTAAAGGGTTAATATTGTTGTTTCACAGCATGGAGCATGTGTGAATGTGGCAGACTTGTGGAAGTTTACTCCATTACATGAGGCTGCTGCTAAAGGAAAGTTTGAGATCTGCAAACTGCTTTTAAAGGTAAATTACATTACCTACCTTAATAAATACTTCCTTACTGAATTTTTCCCTGAGTTTCAACATAAAGAATGCAAGATAAATAGAATGGCCATTTCCACAGTCATTTTATACAAACTTGGATGATTACAAGTGAGGTTCAACCAAATTTATGAGTATATTGTTATATCTTGAGTTGTGTGAGAAAGAGTTTAACTCTTTACCATACAACAAAATTTTAGACTGGTCCAAATTGAAAGTGATTGCAGACGACAAAATAAAGATAACTCAAAAATTGAAATTTGTTTCTAGCATGGTAGAAAACATTGTGGAAAAGGAGAAAATGCTGGTTACCAGCATTTTCTCTTTTTCCAACAATGTTTTCAAAAGGCTTTTTTCCCAGGGTCGTTGAAAGTCAGGATTGTGTGGTAAAGAGAAACTTTTTTTAAGAAGTTTTATAGGATATAAAAGTAATAATCTTTTGAAAAGCCAATACAATTTGTGATTTCAAACTTAAGAGGTTCATGCGTTGCAAATAATAAATGTTTTGTTTTAGTAATTGATCCTTTGGAGGTAGTGTAAGTACCGGTGTGATAAAGCCAGGAAACACATGTGCATCACCGACCTCCATGATATGACTTTAGCTTTTAAAGTGGGGTTAAACCCCAATACAACCAACCAAGTAATTGATCCACAAGGGTTTCAATAGCAGTGATCATGGGATATGTGAAAATATGTTTTTCTAAAAATGAATAGATCGATATAATGGTAAACATCTCATTGCAGCATGGAGCAGATGCAAACAAGAAAAACAGAGATGGCAATACTCCATTAGATCTGGTTAAAGAAGGCGACCAAGATGTTGCAGACTTATTAAGAGGTATGGATTTTATTTGAACGCCGGTGGGGCAAGTGTTTCACTTTTCACAGTTGTTGAAATTGTCTTTCTAAAGAATACATCTAAGTCATGAACAAAAATAAAAAAAAATGCTTAAAAGCCCTGTTAGGTAAGAAAAGGTTAACTGATATAATTAGATATTAATCTTGATATTTCACTGTATATTTTCAGTTTTCGTAGAAGCTTAAACCTTTACCCCATAAAGCAATTCTATGGCATCTGTAATTGATCCTAAATAACAGCAATGATGAAGCTGTTTCTTATGTGTAAATGACACCTTTGATAGCATAGAAAACATTGTGACAAAAGGTGAAATTGCTCGTCACGAGCAATTGGTGAAATTACTCGTCACCAGCAATTTCACCTTATGCCACAATGTTTTCCAAAGGCTTCTACAAACTATGTGTAGAAATGAGTATCTATGGAGTAAAGGGTTATTAAGCAGGGAATGTTGAAGTTGGCACCTAGAACTCCTGCTACATGAATGCTATGACTTTCCCTATGTAATGCACCTTTCTGCCTTACTAGAATTAATAACTTTGAAAACCCTGCTGGAACAGGAGTTTTTGTTTGAGTTGGAAGCTTCTTTTTCTAAAAATATTCCCAACAAAAATAAGTATGCTCCTTTTTTGAGATGATTTTGATTATTGCTTGCTGTTTGATTGTGTAGCTTATTAATGGTTAATTTGCATGAAGGTATTTATGAATAGTCTGTGGATTAAATATTACACTGTTGTTATTCGATTAACATTTTCACAATATTTGATGTGATATTTTGCAGGGGATGCAGCATTATTGGAAGCAGCAAAGAAAGGCAATCTTGCAAGAGTACAGAAACTTGCTGCTGCAGAGAATATCAACTGTAGGGACACACAGGGGCGAAACTCAACACCGCTACATCTTGCAGGTAACTGAACACCATACAATACAATCCAGTAATTAACAACTGGAGGTTTAAGCCTTAACCACATGACAGGTTTCAAACCTATTACAATTGAAAGCATTTGCAGACTACAATTTTATAGTGGCTCAGATAACACAAATTTTCTTTGAAAGGGTAGAAAACTGAGAGAAAATGCTGGTTACCAGCATTTTATCCTTTGCCCACAATGTTTTCAAAAGCCTTCAATGTCGGGTTGTTGAAACTGGGGATTGTCTGGTAAAGGATTAAACAGCTTCCAAGGAAAGAGATAGTTGCTTGTAACCACCAAACTTTCCCTCTTTCACTCTGTTTTCTGGCTTTGCAAAGACATATCCCGTCATATCAGCTGTATTTGATTGTTTTATTTTAATGTTGGCAATTCTAGAAATTGTCCTCCCAACTTAGATATTACCACTTACAAAGTTTTGGGAATTAATTTAAAGCAAAGAAAATTTTGTTAATTTGATTTCAGGGTCTTTTTAATGACTGAGATATGTGCATTTGTTTGGTCAGAGTGGAAAAATAAGTTTTCAACAATATGTATCTGTTATTTACAGCTGGCTACAACAATGTAGAGGTGGCAGAATTCCTGTTAGAAAATGGAGCGGATGTAAATGCTCAAGACAAAGGAGGCCTAATACCACTGCACAATGCTTCCTCATACGGAGTAAGTGAAACATCTGCAGATATTTGACTATTTACCACACGACAAAATTTTAGACTGGTTCAAATTGAAAGCATTTGCAGACGACAAAATAAAGATGACTGAAAAATTGAAATTTGTTCTGGGAAGGGTAGAAAACACTGTGGGAAAAGGAGAAAATGCTGGTTACCAGCATTTTCTCCTTTTCCCACATTGTTTTCAAAAGGCATCTGTCTCAGGGGCATCAAAAGTAGGGATTGAGTGGTAATGGGTTAACTTATACAACCATATAGCTCAAGGCAAAGCTTTGTCAAGTAACTAGGTGCTGGGAAATCAGTTTTGTGTGCAGATTGTCACATACCAAATACAGACTCTAAGGATTCCAAGAAATCTGCTCTATCATTGTGTTATTGCCAAGATGATTTTAACTCTTTTATTTACAATAGATCTTATGTTGATGAATGATAGAATTCTAGACTCATCCATATCAAAAGCATTTTGTATTTGATAAATTCAATATCGACACGTAAGAAAATATTGGGACAAAAGAAGACAGTGATGGACACCAGCGTTTTCTTCTTTTCCCGGCATGTTTTCAAAGTCTTCTTCCATAGGATGCTTAACTTGGGATTGTTTCGTAAAGAGTTCAGTTTTACACTTTTGTCTTTTTGCCAACCCATAGAAGCAGGGACATAAAAAGGTCTCTATTTGGATAGGTAAGAAAGATTCTGTTTTCATTGTTACCTTTCCTCCCTAACACGTAGAATGTCTGAAATACTTTTGTTTATATGGAAACCAAGTACATGTACAGGAAGATTATCAAAATTTTAAGATACCAACAAGAGTTACATAGAAATTATCATTGTGGCTAAGTTTCCTGATCAATGTGTATATTTTTCAGCATGTGGATATAGCTGCTTTACTTATCAAACACAATACCTGTGTAAATGCAGTCGACAGATGGGGTTTTACACCGCTACATGAGGCAGCACAGAAAGGAAGGACACAGTTGTGTGCTTTACTGGTAACTAATGATCTCTTTTACTCTTAACTCTTTACCACACAAGAAAATTTTAGACTGGTCCAAATTGAAAGGATTTGCAGACGACAAAATAAAGGTGACTGAAAATTGTTCTGGGAAGGGTAGAAAATACTGTGGGAAAAGGAGAAAATGCTGGTTACCAGCATTTTCTCCTTTTCCTACAGTGTTTTCTAAAGGCTTCTTTCTCAGGGGCGTCAAAAGTAGGAATTATGTGGTAATGGGTTAAACACTATAATCTCTCAGTAGACCACCCTTTATAGCATCATGGTCTAAAGGGATAGCTGCATGTAACTACTGCATTTCCAACTAAAAACCTTACTTCTTGCTTAATTTCTTCATTTCACAGTGACATTTTTCAAATAAAGGAGAAATTCCAGCTCAGCAAGTATTGATAATTATCAGAGGAACCAGGTATGCCCCTCTGTAATTGCTTAACCTTTTCCAAAACAAGCCCTTGTTTTTATCTGTCTGCAGTACAAGTCTTTTGAAAACACTGTGGAAAAAGGAGAAATTGCTCATAACCATCAATTTCTCCTTTTCCAAAAAGACATTTAAATATTTCCTCTCAGTTAGTCAGTAGTCCAATTCTATCAAGTTCATGGAATCATCTTGTGGCAGAATCAAAGAGAAATTGATGTATTTCATTTAAAAAATATTGTATGATTTTGATTTTATTTTCATTTCCACAAAAGCAGTCAAAGTTTTGACAGACGTCAAGGGAGGGTAAAATACAAGCTCTGAAAAAGTCTGATAGAAATTAAGGCCTTCATCTGTATACATTACATCTTTCTTGCAGCTCGCGCATGGAGCAGATCCCACTATGAAGAACCAAGAAGGGCATACACCATTAGATCTCACCACAGTATGTAAAGTTTTCTTTAGTGTAATTGCAATAAAACTTTACGGTTATTACATTATAACATACTCTTGAAAGCAGCTCACACAAAGATTAGACTATGTGCCAAACAGTAGAGATTTAAAGAGAGACAAAAGATCTTCAAAGTTTTGCCAAACAAAAACTCTGGACTGGATTCAATTTAACTCTTTACCAAACAACAAAATTTTAGATTTGCCCAAATTGAAAGCATTTGCAGATGAGAAAATTAATATAACTGATTTGCTTTGGAAAGGGTAGAAAATGTTGTTGGAAAAGGAGAAAATGCTGTTAACCAGCATTTTTGCTTTTCCAACAATGTTTTTAAAAAGCTTTCTTCAGGGGGTCATTAAAAGTCAGGGTAGTGTTTTAAAGGATTAAAGCATTTGAAGACAATAATTGGATTGTTGCTGAAATGATGGTTTCTGTCTTTCAGTGGAAAGTATTGTGGCAATGGAAGAAAATGCAGGTTACAAGCATATTCTCCTTATTCTTTCTTCTTGTTTTCTGAAGTCCTCTACCTCTAGGTCATTAAAATCTAGATTTTGTGGAAAAGGGTCTAAAATATAGTCGGAAAACTAGAAAATATCTATAACAAACATTTCCTCCCTTTTCCACTACATTTTCTACCCTTATATGCTTCATTCATAGGAACCACATATATAGTTTGTCATGAGCAAATGCTTTCAGTTTGCACTTAGTTATGTGGATTGGTAAAAGAGTTCAAACTAGGTTTCTTTCATTAAATCTTTGTGTTAACTGAAAATTTCAGGCTTTCATAAAGATGGCCTTTTACAGTTACTAAAAGAAACAGGGGAAAAAAAAAGTCACATTGTTTACATGTGTTTTCATTTATCATGACATAGTTCTGTTTTGTTGATAGGATTATATTAATGAGCTTTTTTCCTGAGAGCAAAATTGCAGACTAATCTAGTCTACAAATTAAACACGACTCAAACGATGGAAATTGACTTTGGAAGGGTAGCAAATATAGTATATAAGGGGGAAACTTTGGTATCTAGTGTTTGTTACTTCCCAGATGATTGAAAAGCATGATTGATTGTGTGGTTAAATGCAAAAATTAATTGCTATATTTTTATTTATCAAATTGCAGGCTGAGGATGTTCGTGCACTATTACAAGATGCCATGCCAATTATGACCCCACCCCCTACAGTCAGCAAGACCACCCTACCTGTGTCCAGCAACAGCAGCAGTACTAGTTCATCTTCCAACAGGTAGGTTTTAAGTTTGATCCTATAGGGTTTGTGTTTATCCCATTACAGTACAAATACAAACTTTCCTTGCCTATGACTTGGAAATTATTGAGGAAAAAGGAGAAATTGCATGAAACAGATTTTGGTAAATTGCCCATACTCTGTGAAAAGGGTGTTTAACTCATTACCAAACAACAATATTTTAGGCTTGCCCAAATTGAAAACATTTGCAGACGACAAAATAAAAGTGACTGAAAATTTTGAAATTTGTTTTGTGAAGGGTAGAAAACATTGTGGGAAAAGGAGAAAATGCTGGTAACCAGCATTTTCTCCTTTTCCCACAATGTTTTCTAAAGGCTTCTTTCTCAGGGGCGTCAAAAGTAGGGATTGTGTGGTAATGGGTTATTATGAGTTGATACTTTTTGCAAATGCATTAAGCTCCCTTTTCTCAGAGCTAAGGTCAAATGTAAAATATGCAAAGATACTTGTATGTAAGAGAAGGTGCTACGCTGCACTAAGATTGTTGGTCTGTGTTTTGATGCAATTTTGTGTCCTTTTCTACCAGTATGGCTTACACTGTTAGAGAAGCATTCCTTTAAGAAGATTTAAAGCACTTGCAATTTCTACTATGATTAACAGACTATTATAAAAATTTTGGCCATATGAACTGTAACAGTGCAACTGGTTTGGGGTGTAAATTGGCCTATCAGATACAACTTAAAAAATAAAATTGTACTTCACGTAGATTAACCTTTTACCAAACAATCCCTGGTTTTAACAACCCTGAGAAAGAAGCCTTTAGAAAGTATTGGGGGAAAAGGAGAAAATGCTGGTTACCAGCATTTTCTATATTTTCCATGTTTTCTACCCTGCTGAAAAGTTAATTTCAATGTAGAACCTAACAGTTCCTAGACTTTTCCATTACATGAGTTCAATATTGGTTTATTTTCATGAATTTTTGAGCATTTGAAGTGATTGTCAAAAATATATTTTCTAGTATGATACTCAGACTTCTATCACATTACTTTCAATGTCTAGATGGTCCTTGAGTTACCTTTATTTTGTCTTCTGCAAGTGCTTTCAAGCTTTCAATTTAGACCAGTCTAAAATTTTGTTGGTAGGTAAAGAGGTGATTTTGCCAGAATGTAAGAAACATTATTTATGTCCTTTTTTGTGTACAAAACTGAATGTCTTTTTTTTTTTTCCCAAACAGTTTGTTAAGTGCAGAAGCACTCCCAGGAGCAGTAGGTGGGGCTCCAACCTCACCCCAGGGTGGGGACGGCTGTATAGAGAGAACAATGGCGGAAGGTGAACGGTCATTAGAAGCCATGAGTATAACAGTATTCCTTTCCAACATTGGCTTAGAACAGCTGAGAGATATCTTTGAGCAAGAACAGATCACAATGGACATTTTAGTCGAAATGGGGCATGATGAGTTGAAGGACATTGGAATAAATGCTTACGGACATCGGCATAAAATTCTTAAAGGTGTGGAGAGGCTGCTGTCCGGCAAAGGTAACATTATGTGTTCTACGTGTTATGTAAACTCCTCCTGTTATAGTCTAAAAAAAAGTGTTGAAATTCTCTCCCCTAGGAAATTTGTGGTCAGAAATAGTCAGTTCTTCAAGAAAACCTCTGTGTGATATTGGTCTTCCTATTCATGGATCGTTCCTGATGAAATTGTCAGTGTCTCAAGCATAGCATACAAAATATTGTGGGAAAAGGAGAAAATGCTGGTTACCATTGGTCTTCCTTTTCATGGATCGTTCCTGATGAAATTGTCATTGTCTGAAGTATAGCACTGCATTGTGGTAAAAATGACTTATGAAAAAAGGGAGAGAACTGAAAGTGGAGGAAAAAAAGAGAGAGAAATGAAAGTGGAAAATGGAAAGAAATAAAGACTTCTATGAAAAGAATTTGCATAAACAGTAGCCAAATGCATCCAAAAGTCTCTACATGGATAGCCTTTGTATAATACACTTGACCATTTTGAGCTTTATACACAAGTTACACGTTTTTGCAGACAATGTTGATCAAGATCAGACTGCACAGTATATGCAGTCAGATTTTGCATCTACTCTCAGATACCTTGTTACTCTATTCCTGCCAAAGAAACCCTTAAATAGCAATAATTTTTATGTTGTCTCGTAATATAATGAAACAATGTTATGTTTTTGTATCTTAATTGAAAATGTTCATTTCAAGAAATAGGGCCTCTAAGGGTTTAATCCTTTACCACACAATGATGACTTTCAATGGCTCCCTGAAAGAGGATGATTTTTGAAAACATTGAGGTAAAAGGAGAAAATGCTGGTAACCAGCATTTTCTCTTTTTCCCACAATGCTTTCTACTCTATCAAAGAAAACTCATTTCATATGAGCTACATTGAAACTGTCCTCAGCAAATGCCTTAAATTGGGAAAGTTCTAAAATTTTGTCATGCAGTAAAGGGTTAAAAGAAGTTTCTTGTGTCTGTTGTGTGATCTGTTGTTCCAGTGCATATGTTTGTGAAATCTGTTTCATTTCCACATCACTTCATGTGATTGTTTGATGCCATTTTATGTGTTCTCTCTTTATGCTTTTAGTTCTTTTAGTATTATTTATAAATATTCTTTATTAACTCTTTACCAAACGACAAAATTTTAGACTGGTCCAATTTGAAAGCACTTGCAGATGACAAAATATACGCTACTAAAATCTTGAAATTTGTCTCCAGAAGGGTAGAAAACATTGTGGGAAAAGGAGGAAATGCTGGTTATCATCATTTTCTCCTATTCCCACAAGGTTTTCAAAAGGCTTCTATTTCAGGGTCGTAAAAATCAGGCAATTGTTTGGGAAAGGGTCAAGACTGTTTCTTTCTCTTGGTTTTAATTTTTTTCTTTTTAACTTTAACGAAGCTCCAGATTTGTAGGCCTATTTGGATTGAAAGCTTTTTAGATGACAAATTTAGCTGAACACTTTACATAACATTCCCGAATATTATTGACCCTGAGAAAGAAGCCTTTCAAAAACATTATGAGAACGGGAGAAAATCTTTGTAACCAGCATTTTCTCCTTTTCCCACAAGGTTTTGTACCCTTTCAACTAACAATTGCACCATTTGAGCCACATTGAAATTGTCGTTTGCAAATGTTTTCAATTTGGATGGGGCTAAAATATTGTCATCTGGTAAAGGGTTTAAGGATGGATGTGGTTTGAATGTGTGAGAAACATGTGGAGCCTTCATATCAAAGGTTTATCAAAATAGGGGATTGTAGGTGAAGACACAAATCTTATTGCTGTAAAGTCAGTCAGGTTTTTATTGCAGATTTTGCCAAACATTATCTTTCACATTGAACCATAGTATATGTCATAAAGAAATGATCTATCTTTATTTATTTTAATTGAATGACTCTTTTTATAGTCTCTTTGAAATGTTTTATTTCCCTCAAGTTTATTGATCTCATTTTGAATGTTTTTGAACGGAGCAGTATTCACATGTGGCATCTGGTCAAATTTATTTACAGCAAATTAATTATTTTTATTCCTTTTTGTATCAGAACTAAAGGCATGATTGAAATTTCTGAATTTTGCATTGTGTTTGAAACCTCAAATTGCAGTATTAAAAGTTTAATTGACGATGAGATTAGTTTGTGTCTTTATAAACAGTTTTTTTTTTCCTTTTGTCACTTTGTTATTGTAACTCTTTACCAAACGACAAAATTACAGACTGGTCCAAATTGAAAGCATTTGCAGACGACAAAATTAATGTGAAAAATTGAAATTTGTTTTGGGAAAGGGTAGAAAACATTGTGGGAAAAGGAGAAAATGCTGGTTACCAGCATTTTCTCCTTTTCCCACAATGTTTTCAAAAGGTTTCTTTCCAAGGGTCGTTAAAAGTTGGGATTGTGTGGTAAAGAGATAAGTGGTCAGCTGCAAGATGCAAAGGTGGTCTAAAGAAGGTATGGGGTATCAAAATATACTTCAGCATTATAATCCAAATCAAGTTTTTAATTTCTACATTATTTTGATTGAATTTCTTTCCCGTCTGGCATTTTTGGAACTTGGAACTGTCAGAAGTTAAAATAGTAAATATCATCTGTATTTTACGGAATACCGTTAGGGCCATCGCATGGTCATCACGATGGTGAAAATTAAGGTCATCACGATGGTGAAAACACGAAAGTACGATGACAATAACACCATAGTACGATGATGAAACTATGATAGCACGATGGTGATAACACAATAGTATGATGATGAAATCACGATAGTACAATGACGATAAAACGATAGTATGATGATGAAACCACGATAGTACAATGACGATAAAATGATAGTATGATGGGGATAATGCGATACTACGATAGCATGATGGTGAAAACAAGAACATACGATACTATGATGGTGAAATCGCAACAGTATGATGGTGAAAACACGATACTTTATTGCAATATCATCATCGTACTATCGTATTGTCGTGGTTTCACCATCGTAGCATCGTGTTTTCGTACTGTCGCGTTTTCACCATCGTGGTTTCATTGTTTCGCATTATCATCATCGTACTATCGAGTATGGTGTTTCAAATGAGCACATTCAAAGGCGATGGCCCTAACAGTATTCCGTAGTATTTGTATGCATTTAAAATATAGATTTTTATATCGCTAGAAGTTCAGCAATATTTGTTGTTTTTTTAGCAGTTTGATCCAAAGATTGCTGAGCACGACTTTTGTAGTGTTAACAAAACAGAACAAGGTCGTGCTGAAGAGAAAATGCATTCGGATATGGATCTAAATGTGCAATATTCTTGAAGAAATTATATCAGAAAATGCACTATTTATGGTTGAAACATCCATTTCATAGATTTACTACTTGATTGTTAAATGAACTGGTCTCCAAGGATCTTTAATTAACCCTTTACCAAACTATCCCAGGTTCTTACGACCCTGAGATAGAAGCCTTTTGAAAACATTGTGGGAAAAGGAGAAAATGCTGGTAACCAGCATTTTCTCCTTTTTCCACCATGTTTTTCACCCTGCCGGAAAAAGTTAAATTTTTTAGTTACATTTGTTTTTCCGTCTGCAGGTGCTTTCAATTTGGACCAGTCTAAAAAATTTTCATTTGCTAAAGAGTTAACCCATTATCACACAATCCTTAAAAGTCTTTAGAAAACATTGCGGGAAAAGGAGAAAATGCTGGTAACCAGCATTTTCTCCTTTTCCCACAATGTTTTCTACTCTTCACAAATCAAATTTAAAATTTTCAGTCACTTTTATTTAGTCATCTGCAAATACTTCCGATTCGGACAAGCCTAAAATATTGTTGTTTGGTAATGGGTAAACCATTTACTAAACAATGAGCAGTTTCAGTGAATCCTGTAAGAGCTTTTGAAAACTATGAGTACAGTATATAATATTGGTTACCATCATTTTTCCTTTTCACACAATGTTTTTACCCATACACAAGACAAATCCTATTATTTGAGCACTGTTTGAATTTTCATACACCTGCTTTCACAATGGATCTGTCTTTACTCATTACTGCACGACAATATTTTAGGGTTGTCCAAATCAAAAGCATTTGCAGACGACAAAATAAAATGACTGAAAATTTGCAATTTGTTTTGTGAAGGGTAGGAAACATTGTGGAAAAAAGGAGAAAATGCTGGTTACCAGCATTTTCTCCTTTTTCCACAATGTTTTCTAAAGGCTTCTTTCTCAGGGCATCAAAAGTAGGGATTGTGTGGTAATGGGTTAACTCTTTACCAAAGACCAGAATTTGAGAATTGTCCAAATTGAAAGTATTTGCAGATGACAAAATAGAGATGACTCAAAAATTAAAACTTGGCTTTGGAAGAGTAGAAGACATTGTGGGAAAAGGAGAAAATGCCGGTTACCAGCATTTTCTCCTTTTCCCACAATGTTTTCAGAAGGCTTCTTCCTCAGAGTCGTTAATACCAGGGATTGTTTGGTAAATCTTGCCGTACTATGAAGAATATGGTATCTTCTGAAGAATGTAGAGGCCTTTGCAATAACCTTGTAGGCAGGGATAATCAGTATAAATTAAGATTTGATACATGATTTTTATTTGAGAACATAAAAGCAATTTGAACCAATTTTTCCCATTGCTATTGTATTTCAAATTGGTCTGCTACAAAGTGATAAAACTTGTATGCGTGTGGTAATATTTTAACCCTTTATTAACCCATTACGACATGGTCCCTACTTTTGATGCCCCTGAGAAAGAAGCCTTTTGAAAACACTGTAGGAAAAGGAGAAAATGCTGGTAACCAGCATTTTCTCCTTTTCCCACAGTGTTTTCTACCCTTCCTGGATCGAATTTCAAATTTTCACTCACCTTTATTTTGTTGTCTGCAAATGCTTTCAATTTGAACCAGTCTAAAATTTTGTTGTTTGGTAATAAGTTAAACAATCCCATGTTCATGACCTTGAGATAGAAGACTTTTGAAAACATGGTGGAAAATTGTGGCAAGGGTTTTTTATTTGGACCAGTCTAAAATTTTGTCACTTGGTAAACACTGACTGATTGATACCTTTAATATTTTAACAGATCTGAATGAGGACACGGAGATAAAAACTCCTCGAAGAATTGGGGGTAAGTTTTACTATCAACAATTTATTGTCGTCTTAAAGGTGACCCTTCAGATTCTGGGACGAAAATTTTACAAAAATGCAAAAAAAATCATCCTTATACTCCCAAAGCCTTTTAATATGTGTTCATTAAACTCCAGTAGTCGAAAACCATCCAATAACACGAGAAATTACAGATTTTTTACGAACCAGGTTGACACCAACGGGAGACACGTCGTTCTCGTTCTATTTTTAGATTATCATTTTCTCAGTACAGGAAAACACAAAGTTTCAAAAATCCGTACGAAGAAGACATTATGGAAAAAAAATATTACATTTTTGTTATGTAATGGAATTTAAGCGTTATTAGTCACGTGCCAGTCACTTGACATTCCCACAATGCTTTATTGATTTTTGGCGCGAAATCTAAAAATAGCTTAAGAGGCTACATAGCCTTTTAAGGGAATACCATCAAGAAAAATATTTTTTTTGTAATTTTATGATTCTTAATTATTGATAATTTGTATTGCTTTTCATATAAATTTCAACGATATACATGTATATTTTTTTTAATTTGGTGTGATGTGAAAATTCTAAATACCCACCATGATCTGGTATACAGTTCTTATATGAGTATTTATGATAGGTACTTTTTTTCAGGTGGAAGTAACTCATTCCAATCTAGTCAAGGGACAGTACTAATAGATCTGTTACCAGACGACTCTGAGTACCAGTCTGTTGAAGAGCAGATGCAGAGTACAATTCGAGAACACAAGGACCGAGCTGGCGGTCATTTTAATCAGTATAACATTTTCAAAGTAAGAGGTTGAAATTAATCCTCCTTGATTATTATGCCCCCCTTTGGAAGAAATGGGGGTATATTGCTTTGCACTTGTCGGTCGGTCCATCGGTCGGTCCGTAGACCAAGTTTGTCCGGAGCATAACTCAAAAACTATTTCATGTATCATCTTGAAACTTCATAGGTGGATAGATCTCATTAAGGAGAAGTGCAGTGCACAAGAACCATAACTCTGCCCATAATAGTTTTGGAGTTATTGCCCTTTGTTGATTTTCATACTTAATTTTTGTCCGGAGCATAACTCAAAAACTATTTCAGGTATCATCTTGAAACTACATAGGTAGATAGATCTCATTAAGGAGAAGTGCAGTGCACAAGAACAACAACTCTGCCCATCATATTTTTGGAGTTATTGCCCTTTGTTGATTTTCATACTTAATTTTTGTCCGGAGCATAACTCAAAAACTATTTCAGGTATCATCTTGAAACTACATAGGTGGATAGATCTCATTAAGGAGAAGTGCAGTGTACAAGAACCATAACACTGCCCATCATATTTTTGGAGTTATTGCCCTTTGTTGATTTTCATAGTTAATTTTTGTCTGGAGCATAACTCAAAAAGTATTTTAGGTATCACCTTGAAACTTCATAGGTGGATAGATCTCATTAAGGAGAAGTGCAGTGCACAAGTACCATAACTCTGCCCATCATATTTTTGGAGTTATTACCCTTTGTTGATTTTCATATTTAATTTTTGTCCGTAGCATAACTCTAAAAGTATTTCAGGTATCACCTTGAAACCTTATATGTGAAAAGATCTTATTAAGGAGAAGTGCAGTGCACAAGAACCATAACTCTGCCTATCATATTTTTGGAGTTATTGCTTTTTGTTGATTTTCAGACTTAATTTTTGTCCGGAGCATAACTCAAAAACTATTTCAGGTATCATCTTGAAACTAGATAGGTGGATAGATCTCATTAAGGAGAAGTGCAGTGCACAAGAACAACTACTCTGCCCATCATATTTATGGAGTTACTGCCCTTTGTTGATTTTCATACTTAATTTTTGTCCGTAGCATAACTCTAAAAGTATTTCAGGTATTATCTTAAAACCTCATAGGTGGATAGATCTTACTAAGGAGAAGTGCAATGCACAAGTACCATAACTCTGCCCATCATATTTTTGGAGTTATTGCCCTTTGTTGATTTTCATAGTTAATTTTTGTCTGGAGCATAACTCAAAAAGTATTTCAGGTATCACCTTGAAACCTCATAGGTGGATTAACCTTATTAAGGAGAAGTGCAGTGCACAAGAACCATAACTCTGCCCATTTTATTTTTGGAGTTTTTGCCCTTTGTTGATTTTCATACTTAATTTTTGTCCAGAGCATAACTCAAAAGGTTTTTCAGGTATGATCTTGAAACTTTATATGTGGATAGATCTTATTCAGGAGAAGTGCATTGCACAAGAACCATAACTCTGCCCATTATATTTTTGCAATTACTGCCCTTTGTTGATTTTCGTACTTATTTTCTTTCCGGAGCATAACTCAAAAAGTATGTGAGGTAAAATCATTAAACTTTAAAAGTTGGTAGTTCACATAAATGGGAAGTACAGTGCCCAAGAATTGTTAATTTATCATTAATAATTTTTGAGTAATTACCCTTTGTTCGTTTTTACACTTTGAACGTAAGAGTTTATAATCACATTGGATGCCATTAGGGGGGCATACATGTTTTACAAACATCTCTTGTTTTATATATGCTCTACGGTAAGATATCGAGAAATAGCAGTGAAAATATTTTTCGATCTTACACTGATTTTCACGTTCTTGTTGCCTAGGTAAATTGCGAATGCCTCACAACCAGATGGGAAATATATGGTCATATACCTTATATTTTTCGCACTTGACGTAATATTGTAATGCGTTGCTATGCGGGAGGGGTACGCCACGGGGAATAACGGAAAAGAACTGTACTGGATTTTGATAAAGCTTCTCCCAGAAAGGGTTAAAAGCATGAAATATATAGAGTATTTGTTTTTTTCGGTGAAAGATTGAAATATATTTCATCGGATGAAGACCATTGGTAATATTTTCACGAGTGGCGCAGCCAGTCGTGAAAATATTACCAATGGTGTTCACTCGATGAAATATATTTCAATCTTTCACTGTAAAAAACAAACTACGCCACTCGTGAAAATATTACCAATGGTGTTCACTCAATGAAATATATTTTGATCTTTCACCGCAAAAAACAAATATCCTCTATCTCATAGGCCCTTTTAATACCCTTGTACCAGTGAAATGCAGGAAATACAAATCCTCTTTCAGTATGCTTATATTGTTGAAAACTGGGAAAGACATGAATGAATAAGTTGTTGATATAATTTGACAATGTTTATGGACAGAATGACATTCTCTAAGTAAGTAACCAAGGAATCTCTTTTTTGGAAAATTTCCCTGAACTCTTTATTGAACATAAATTTGTCATGTCCAGATTGGAAACTTTTAATTTTGTAGATGACAAAATAGATGTTTCAGAAATTATTTATTAACCCTTTACCACACAATGTTGACTTTTAACGACCTGGGGAAAGAAGCCTGTTAAAAACATAGTGGGAAAAGGAGAAAATGCTGGTAACCATCATTTTCTCCTTTTTCCACAATGTTTTCTACCATATCAAAGAAAATTGCATGTAATAAGCAACACTGAAAATGTCGTCTGCAAATGCTTCCACTTTGGACAAGTCCAAAATTTTGTCATTTGGTAATGAGTTATCTTTGTCATTGGAAGGTCAGAAAACATTGAAAAACCACCTCAAAAGCTTTCTTGTAATGTTTTTAGATTATTTTTTCCTTAGGATGTTAAAAAATCAGACTTGTTTGATCAACCCCTTTGTCACACAGTCATGAGTGTTAATAACTAAAAGAAATAGGCCTTTTTAAAACATTGTGGGTAAAGGAGAAAGTGCTGGTTTTAATTTATTCATATTTTTCAAACAGATCCAGAAAGTTCGTAACAAGAGATTACTAGATAAGTACACACACCGTAAAAAGGAAGTAGCAGATGAGAACCATGGGCACGACAATGAGAGGTTACTGTTTCATGGTTCCCCGTTTATACAGACAATTGTTCAGAAAGGGTTTGATGAGCGACATGCTTACATTGGGGGAATGTTCGGAGCTGGTGAGTGTAGTGTTATCTTGCCCTTCATTGATGCAAAAATTTTAGACTGTTTTACCTATTACCTCTGATGCATGTGAGAGATGTATAGTGCTTGATAAGAAAGTTGTGTCAATACTGGTGTTAGAAAGCCAGAAAAGACATTCATGGGTCCACTGACCACCATGTTATGATTTAAACTTTTTAAACAATATTTAAGTCTTTACCAAATGACAAATTTATAGACTGGTTTAAAGTGAAAGCATTTACATACGACAAAATAAATGTGACTGAAAAAATCGAAACTTGATTTTGGAAGGGTAGAAAACATTGTGGGAAAAGGAGAAAATGCTGGTTACCAACATTTTCTCCTTTTCCCACAATGTTTGCAAAAGGTTTCTCTCTGAGGGTAGTTAAAAGTTGGGATTTTGTGGTAAAGAGTTAAACAACATGTAAGGTCAATACAAACAATAGGGCTCTCCTATGTAGGTTGAAGTTGTTGTTATACAATACCTGCTTTCAGGCACTGTATTTAACCCTTTCCCAAACAACAAACCTTTGGACTAGACCAAAGTGAAAGCATTTGCAGACAATAATTCAACTCTTGCTAAAAAGATGACTTCTGTCTATGATAGGGTAGAAAACATTGTGGGAAAAGGAGAAAATGCTGGTTACCAGCATTTTCTCCTTTTCCCACAATGTTTGCAAAAGGTTTCTCTCTGAGGGTAGTTAAAAGTTGGGATTGTGTGGTAAAGAGTTAAACAACATGTAAGGTCAATACAAACAATAGGGCTTTCCCATGTAGGTTGAACTTGTTGTTATACAATACCTGCTTTCATGCACTGTATTTAAAAAAGCAGTCTTTGACTGGGGTATGGAAAGTCACATGTACAAAAATAGATTAGAGCATAATTTCTGCTTTTATTGATTACATTTTTATTTATCTCCAGGAATATACTTTGCTGAAAACTCCTCAAAGTCAAACCAATATGTTTATGGTATAGGTGGTGGCACTGGTTGTCCGGCACATAAAGATCGATCCTGTTATATTTGTCACAGGTATTGCTACACTTAATTAAGTATAGATTTGTCCATATTTGTCCATGTATGGATAATATCGTTTTCATGTAGTGTCATTACATATATGTGCATACTTGTTCATCGGTCTTTGTGAAGCCCTTTTAGTTCAGTGGTTAACTCTTTACTAGACGACATGAGCCCTGGTAGCTTAGTCAGTAGCTTGTAAGACTTGAGAGCAAGGGGTCGCTGGTTCATTCCCTAGCTCAGCAAATTTCTTTCTGGGGATTGATGATAGACATTGTGACAGAATTTATTCCTCGCTTACAGCTGACCATTGTTTCAGTGATGGTTATGTGGGAAAGCAGCCAGTGACTTTTAACGACCCTAAGAAAGAAAGCTTTTGAAAACATTGTGGGAAAAGGAGAAAATGCTGGTAACCAGCATTTTCTCCTTTTCCCACAATGCTTTCCACCCTTCCACAATCAGAATTCAATTTTTGATTTACATTTATTTTGTAGTCTGCAAATCCTTTCAATTTGGACCAGTCTAAAATTTTGTCGTTTGGTAAAGAGTTAATTAATTGTCATCTTGACTGAGCCAAGACTTCATGATCATCAACCAATATGAAATATTGCTGTTTAGTCACTGGCTATCATTAAACAGCGCAAATGGAAGTTGTCTGAGAAGGGGAAAAAAATATTTTAGGAAATGGAGAAAATGCTGGTTTCTCCTCTTTCCAGAATATTTACAAAAGCCTTCTTTCTCTGGGTCCTTAAAATTCAGGCTTGTGTGGCAAAGCCCACCCTTGTGGCTGGCTCATTGGTGAGCGTGTCGGACCCGTGACCTGGTGGTTGTGACTTTGATATCCGGTTGACGCGAACTTTCTTTCCGGCGTATTTTCGCCTTTTACCTCTGCTAAAGCATGTGAGAAAAGTAGTTGGTGGCTTTGGAAAGAAAGTAGTGTAAGTACCGGTGTGAGAAAGCCAGGAAACACATGTGCATCACCGACCGCCATGATACGACCTTAGCTGTTAAAAGTGGCATCAAACCCCAATACAATCCAATCCATTGTGTGGCAAAGGGTAAACCCATTACCACACAATCCTTACTTTTGACAAGCCTGTGAAAGAAGCCTTTTTAAAACATTGTAATCAGCATTTTCTCCTTTTCCCACAATGTTTTCCACCCTTCTCCAAACAAATTTAAATTTTTGAGCCACATTTATTTTGTCGTCTGCAAATGTTTTCAATTTCAACAAGTCTAAATTTTGTGGTTTGGTAAAGAGTAAAGCTATTTCTTGCTTACCTGATCTTCTATTATCAGTTTCAATTTTCTGTTTTATTTTTTTCAGACAATTATTGTTGTGTCGAGTGTGTTTAGGAAAATCATTCCTACAGTTTAGTGCAATAAGGATGGCCCATGCCCCACCTGGTCATCACTCTGTGATAGGGCGGCCGAGCAGTGGGGGTCTAAGTTATCCAGAATATGTTGTATATAGAGGGGAACAGGTAAGGCAAAATAGATTTGAAGTGCTCCCTAGAAAATGGACTTTACATAGTAGACCCCAATAGAAAACAGCTATTTCCACAATAATATTATCCTACAAAATTTGCTATGATTAAAAAAAGAGTCTTATAGTACTGCTTTAACCAAGCCTCTTTTCCCTTTTTGTCTGTTTTAGAATGATCATTAAATAAATCTTAAAACCACTATATTTTCATTACTTAGAGAGATAGTAATTACCTCCCTTTTCTGAAAACTGAAGAAAGTATCTATAAATAATTTCAAGATAGGCATAAAGAAATTTCTCGTCGGTTAAAAATGTGCAAATGTATTATACGTGTATAAATCCGTATTTATCAACTATCAAGAAAACTTTACGCAATGCAGCACTAGAGGTATTAGGGGTCTACTACCTTAACACTTTACTCCTAGATACTCATTTCCATGCATTACTTGTAGGAGCCTTTGGAAAACATTGTGGCAAAAGGTGAAATTGCATGTGAAAGGGTATTTTAAAGCACACTAAAAGGAAAAAACGCTGGCTACCAGCATTTTCTCTTTTATACACAAGGTTTCCATGAGTCTCCTCACTATTTTATGAATGGCATTATTTGGTAAATGTTAAAAGGGTTGAACCTCTTTATTTTGTGTTTTTCAGGCATATCCAGAATATTTAGTGACATTTAAAATATTAAAACCACCCGAAAATTCTGGAGGAACAGATTCAGCTCAAGATCCGTAGTCTTTTGACATTGTACAGAAAAAACAGTTGTAGATACTATCTTGAATGAAATTCAACAACCGATAGAATGAGAGAACATAGATACAGATACATGTTTGTGTATAGCAACATTATTGTATATAGATTTTCATGAGAAATTCAGTTTCATTTACATAATTTACCTCTTTACAGAGCTAAACAATTTTAGACTGGTCCACATTTAACCCTTTCCCAAACAACAAACTTTAACCCATTACCACACAATCCCTACTTTTGACGCCCCTGAGAAAGAAGCCTACTGAAAACACTGTGGGAAAAGGAGAAAATGCTGGTAACCAGCATTTTCTCCTTTTCCCACTGTGTTTTCTACCCTTCCCAGAACAAATTTCAATTTTTCAGTCACCTTTATTTTGTCGTCTGCAAATGCTTTCAATTTGAACCGGTCTAAAATTTTGTTGTGTGGTAAAGAGTTAAGCTTATCCATACTCAAAGAAATTGCAGACAACAATGATAAATTCAATAAAGGTGGCAGAAAGTTCTCCACTAGGGCATTAAACATTGTGGGAAAGGGAGATATTACTTACTACGGGCAATTTCTCCTTTTCCCACAGTGCTTTCAAAATATTTGTACTGCAGACATGTAAAAACACAGGTTTGTTTGGGAAAGTGTTAAATCACCTTCAGGTGACAGACTGAATTTTATGATGGTTAACCAGCTTGAACAGGGTAGAAACATTGTGGGAAAAGGAGAAAATGCTGGTTTTTCCCATGGTTTTAAAAGCTGTCTTTAAGGTCAGTAATATGAGATTATTGGAAAATAGTTGAAACCAAAGAATGATATGTGCATGGAAACCAGCAGCCAGATTCATCTACCATTTTGAAAACTTTCTGAATTCTAAATTGTATGTCTAGCCTTTTGATTAGCTGTGACAGAACATCTTGGCCAATCAGATGCAGTTTTACAATATAGAACTGGCTTGCAACAGGTGAAAAGGTGCATTTGGACATTTGCATAAAGTTTTGTCTCGGATTAGCTTGTGCAGTCTCTGCGGGCTAATCGAAAACAACACTTTCTGTTTTTATACGCCCTAAGGGTCATTTTATTTTAAGGCCCTGGTCGTCAGTCTGTTTGTTCCTCAGTCTGTTAGCAATTTTGTGTGCATGACTCCTACAGATTTTATTGGAATAAGTTCAAATTTACCACAGTGAACCTATGATGTGTAGTTGTGCATGCGAGTTAAAAATTTAGATATCTGCAGGCAATCTAGATTTTAACCCATTTCACCGACGAGCCCCTTCAGGCATATATGCGCTGCTTCGCGAAACTCTCACGTAATTTTCTGTCTTCCACAAGTATACTGTAGCACAAAATCTAATGTAGTCCAAAAGTGCTGTCTTGGATTAGCCTATGACGATTGCACAGGCTGATCCGAGGCAACACCTCACACAAATGTCCAAAGGTCCGTTCTTGCATGTTGCTAGCCAATCAGACTTGGTTTAGATTGGGTGATCAGAGAACATTGTTCTTTAGTAAACATATAAAACTAATGTGAATATACCATTCAATGAAGAGAGCACCTTGCATACACATAACAATAACAATTAAGTGAGAGACAGTCTCATTTTTTTTGAAATGTCTTTCTGGGGAGGAAATAGGTTTTTATCATTCTTTTGAACAGTTCTGCATCTTTACCATACAATCCCAACCTTTAACGCCCCTGAGAAAGAAACCTTCTGAAAACATTGTGGGAAAAAGAGAAAATGCTGGTAACCAGCATTTTCTCCTTTTCCCACAATGTTTTCTTCCCTTCCCAAAAGAAATTTTAAATTTTCAGTCATTTCACTTTGTTGTCTGCAATTGCTTTTAACTTGGACCAGTCTAAAATTTTGTGGTTTGATAAAAGGTTGAACAATGAAGTGTTTTAAAACCAGTAAAAAGAAAGCTGTTGAAAAGAGATCATTCTTACCACTTCACAAAATATAAATTTTAAGGAATTATTAATGTATTAAAAAAAGATTGGATCACTCGGGGTTTTTCTACAAAATGTTTACAAACACAGAATGTCTGTATTTATTGATTCTGTACATTTTATGTCTAGTCTTATCTCCTCATTTTATTTTGCGTGTAGACTGCAATCAGCTCTTTTAAAGTAGTTGAAGGATCATTGTTTTGTAAGAAATATGAAATAAATACTTTTTCCGAAGTCACATTACTTGCTTCTTTCTGTCTGACAATCTTACTTAGCTCTGTATGCTTTACCAGTTGATAGAATTGTAGCCTCATCCATCATGAATTCATGTGTTGGTGACAAATTAGACTCAAATGACGGGATCAGGGCTATATTTGAAAGTAACAAAACCTGTGATTGTCTAAACCATTTGGGTCAATTCTTTCTCATTTCCGCATGTTTTTTTGCCATTGGCTGCTGCATTTCCTGTTCTAATTACTCATTACCAAAAAACAAAATTTTAGACCTGCTCAAAATTGAAAGCATTTACTGGCAGCATTAAATGTGGCCTTAATTATTTGATTTAGTTTTGAAAAGTAGAAAATATCTGGGAAAATGAGACTAACATTTCTCCTTTTCCCATAGTGTTTTCAGATGACTCTGGAATTCTTTGGAAAAGGGTTAAGAGGTTAGGTTTGAAATGAAAGTACTTGTATCTGGTATCAAATGTCAATCTCCTTGTTCAAATGTATGTTTAAATAGACTATAAGGTTATGATCTGACATGGAGAAAATGCAGATGCTCTCATAACATTCAATTAATCAAGGGGAAGACATTTTACAAGCTTACATCGTGGTTTTTACTATGTATATGTCCCCCTTTACCCTTACCAAACAATTCCAAGGTTTAACAACCCAGCTGAAAAGGGCTTTTGAAAGTATTGTAGGAGAAGAACAAAATGCTGGTTACCAGCATTTTCTCCTTTTCCTACAGTGTTTTTTACCATATCAAAAGCATATCCAATCATTTTGGTTACATTTAGTATGTGATCAATAATAGCTTTTAGCTCTTTACCAAACAACAAAATTTCAGACTTCTCCAAAATGGAAGCATTTGCAGACATGATTTAACTCATTACCACACAACAACATTTTAGACTGGTCCAAATTGAAAGCATTTGCAGGGGACAAAATAAAAGCGACTGAAAATTTGAAATTTGTTTTGTGAAGGGTAAAAAACATTGTGGGAAAAGGAGAAAATGCTGGTTACCAGCATTTTCTCCTTTTCCCACAATGTTTTCAAAAGGATTCTTTCACAGGGGTGTCAAAAGTAGGGATCGTGTGGTAATGGGTTAAAGTGAATCAAAAACTGAAATTTGCTTTGGAAATGGTAGAAATCATTGTTGGAAAAAGAGAAAATGCTGGTTACAGGTATTTTCTCCTTTTCCAACAATGATTTCAAGAGGCTATTTGCTCAGGGTCATGAAAACCCGGGTTTGTTTGGTAAAGGGTTAATTTGACTGTAGATAATTTTTCAGGTGGTAATGACTTAACTCTTTACCAAACAACAAAATCTTCGACTGAGAGGATTCAGTTCTCACCCTCACTGACCACTGTTTCTAAGATTGTTATGTGGGAAAGCAGCCAATGGTTTGAAAAGAAAATTGTGCAGAGTACTGGTAAACTAGATTCCATGAAAGCATGGATATGTACGCTAGCCACCAAGATATATAACTGATATAATGTTGAAAATGGCATTTAACACCATACAATCTATCAATCAATCCACATGTTTTTTAAAACCTTTCTGAGGATTGGCTTAATTCTTTACTAAATAACAGAAGTTTGGACTGGACCAAATTGAAAGCAATTGGAGAAATCATATGTTGCTAAAATGATGATTTCTATCTTCGATAGGGTAGAAAACATTGTGGGAAAAGGAGAAAATGCTGGTTAACAGCATTTTCTCATTTTCCCACAATGTTTTCAAAAGGTTTCATTATCAGGATCATTTAATGTTGGGATTGTGTAGTAAAGGATTTTGGAATAGAGATGCATGTATTTACTTGCTGCATAGCTACTTGCTGTAGTATGAATAACCCGAGATTTGCTCCAGCTCTGGGGTACAGACTCTTCATCCCTGGGCTAAAATTCTGTGTTAACCCTTTACCAAACAGTCCCCGGTTTTTACGACCCTGAGACAGAAGCCTTTTGAAAACATTGTGGGAAAAGAAGAAAATGTTGCTATCCAGCATCGATTTTTGAGTTGCGTTTAATTTGTCGTCTGCAAGTGCTTTCAATTTAGACCAGTCTAAAATTTTGTTGTCTGATAAAGAGTTAACAAGGCTAAGGACAAAGGCATTTGAAAGATGATGGCAAAGGGAGAAAATGTTGGAACTGTTTTTTTACCTGCTTGGTGACCAGGATTGATCTATTGAATGGTGTTTTTATGCTGCTTTCAACATAATTTCAGTCATACCATAACGAGAGCTCATACATACATACATGTAATTTCTCGGTTTTCCAGTACTAACCTGGGGGCCTTAAGTCTCTTACCCAAGGACACTCTCTAGAAAAACCCAATGGATCCTGTGCAGCTCAAACCCATGGCCCCCAGGTTTAGAAGCCTACATAGCCTACATTTTACCACTGAGCCATGTGGGACCACTCTTTTCAATGACATGTTATGGAAGACCACTCCTTAATGCATAGCTTTGTCCGGATTTAAATACAGTAACTGACATCTGTGTCAGAGAATTATCTCTTTGGCTTAGTGCTTATGGTATTTTTTAATCCTTGAAAAACGAGGATATTTGTCCTTTATGGGTTCGAATCCCACCAGATGGGGTTTGTACTTGAGTTATGCATTTACTTGTTTCTTTGTTACAGACTTTGTTAGATGGGGGCTCATCCGGGATTGGCCATTGAGCCATTAATCTTATTTATTGTCCAAAATCGGACTTCCTGCCTAATAAGGCTTTGAGTCATCATTAAATAATGACTCTAAGATGGGGTGTACATACCTTTGTCCCGATTTAAATACAATAATTGACAACTGCACCGAGATATATCTCTTTTGCTCAGTGGTTAGGTATTGGTCTTTTAATCCTCAAAAAACTAAGATATTTGTCCTTTATGGGTTCGAATCCCACCAGATGCGGATTGTACTTGAGTTATGCATATAATTGTTTCTTTGTTATGGACTTTATTTGTTAGAGGGGGCTCATCTGGGATTAGCCATTGAGCCATTAATCCCATTTATTGTTCAAAATCGGACTTCCTGCCTAATAAGGCATTGAGTCATCAATAAACAATGACTTTAAGAGGGTGTGTGTTACAGGAGACCACTCCATGCATAGCTTTGTCTCGATTTAAATACAATACCTGAGAACTGCGTCAGAGAGATATCTCTGGCTCAGTGGTCATGTTATCGGTCTTTTTAATCCTCGAAAAATGAGGATATTTTTCCTTTGTGGGTTCGAATCAGGCCGGATGCAGTTTGTACTTGAGCTATAAATTTATCTGTTTCTTTGTTACTGACTTTGTTCATAAGCATAAGAGACACTTTGTTCATAAGAGACAAAGTCCACCACATAATTATAGTATGGTTGTTTCAAATGGATAAACTATGATAAAAGATTAACTCTTTACCACACAATCCCAATTTTTAATGACCCTGAGAAAGAAACCTATAGAAAACATTGTGGGAAAATGAGAAAATGCTGGCAACCAGCATTTTCTCTTTTTCCCTCAATATTTTTTGTACGCTGTCAAAGTCGGAAATCATCAAATTACCAACACTTTATTTGTTCTCTACAGCTGCTTTGAATTTGGTCAAATTCAAAAAATTGTTGTTTGGTAAAGAGTTAAAGTTGTCTGCAGAATCCTAAGGACTTTTTCCTTAAAATTCTATCTTTTTAACCCTTTACCAAGTAACAAAATTTTGTACAAGACTAAATTGGAAGCATTTGCAGATGGCAAATTAAATGTTTACGTTAATGTTGATCTTGGCATTTGATAGGGTAGGAAACATTGTGGGAAATGGAGAAAATGTGGGTTTACAGCATTTTCTCCTTTTCCCACATTGTTTACCAAAGGCTTCTTTCCCAGGGTCGTTAAAATTTGGGATTGTGTAGTAAAGGATTAACCCTTTCCCAAACAATCCCTGGTTTTTACAGGTCTGGAACAAAAGCCTTTTGAAAACATTGTGGGAAAAGGAGAAAATGCTGGTATTTTCTCCTTTTCCCACAATGTGTTCTACTTTATAATATAGAAAAATCATCTTTTTAGCAACTCTTAAGTTATCATCTGCAGAATGCTTTTAGTTTGGTGTGGTCCAAAACTTGCCATTTGGGAAAGGGTGAATTACCCTCTGAAACAGATCTTCAGCAGATGGCCTCAAATGCCACTCCCACTGCTTGAGTAATCTGTCTATCTCCTGCAGTTTACCTCCTGTGGATGAACCCTGCTATTTAACTCTTTACCACACAAGAAAATTTTAGACCCGTCCAAATTGAAAGCATTTGCAGACAACAAAATAAAGGTGACAGAAAAATTGAAATTTGTTCTGGGAAGGGTAGAAAACACTGTGGGAAAAGGAGAAAATGCTGGTTACCAGCATTTTCCCCTTTTCCCGCAGTTGTTTCAAAAGGCTTCTTTTTCAGGGGCGTCAAAAGTAGGGATTGTGTGGTAATGGGTTAAAAAGGGGGCTTTGTGTATCTCACTGATTTATGGTACAAAGCATGCCATCACATACTAATGGATGCATAAAGGCCACTTTTTATACGCCCGGCCCGTCAAAGACGGGACGTATTATGGGATCACCCATGGCGGGCGGGCAGGCGGCGTCCAGTTCTTTGTCCGCAGCATATCTCCAAAACTATGCTAGCTAGGGTTATGAAATTTCATGGGTGGATAGATCTCATCGAGGGGGGGGGGTGCATGCGCAGGAATCATAACTCTTGCTTGCTTAATTTTTGAGTTATTACCCTTTGTTGTTTTTCATACTTGAATTTTGTCTGGAGCATATCTCCAAAACTATACCACCCAGGGTTATGAAATTTTATGGGTGGATAGATCTCATCGAGGGGGAGTGCAGTGCGCAGGAATCATAACTCTAGCTCGCTTAATTTTTGAGTTATTGCCCTTTGTTGTTTTTCATACTTGAATTTTGTCCGGAGCATATCTCAAAAAGTATACTAGCTAGGGTTATGAAATTTCATGGGTGGATAGATCTCATCTAGGGGGAGTGCAGTGCGCAGGAATCATAACTCTAGCTTGCTTAATTTTTGAGTTATTGCCCTTTGTTGTTTTTATACTTGAATTTTGTCCGGAGCATATCTCCAAAACTATACTAGCTAGGGTTATGAAATTTCATGGGTGGATAGATCTCATCGAGGGGGAGTGCAGTGCGCAGGAATCATAACTCTTGCTCACTTAATTTTTGAGTTATTGCCCTTTGTCGTTTTCCATACTTGAATTTTGTCCAGGGCATATCTCCAAAACTATACTAGCTAGGGTTATGAAATTTCATGGGTGGATAGATCTCACTGAGGGGGAGTGCAGTGCTCAGGAATCATAACTCTTGCTTGCTTAATTTTTGAGTTATTGCCCTTTGTCGTTTTCCATACTTGAATTTTGTCCAGAGCATATCTCCAAAACTATACTAGCTAGGGTTATGAAATTTCATGGGTGGATAGATCTTATCGAGGGGGAGTGCAATGTGCAGGAATCATAACTCTAGCTTGCTTAATTTTTGAGTTATTGCCCTTTGTTGTTTTTCATACTTGAATTTTGTCCGGAGCATATCTCCAAAACTATACTACCTAGGGTTATGAAATTTCATGAGTGGATAGATCTCACATAGGGGCAGTGCAGTGCACAGGAATCATAATCCTTGCTTGCTTAATTTTTGAGTTATTGCCCTTTGTTGTTTTTCATACTTTAATTTTGTCCGGAGCATATCTCCAAAACTATACTAGCTAGGGTTATGAAATTTCAAAGGTGAACAGATCTCATCAAGGGGGAGTGCAGTGCACAGGAATCATAACTCTTGCTCGCTCTATTTTTGTTTTTCATACTTGAATTTTGTCCAGTGCATGCCCCAGCTTTACAACTTGGGGTAAGACGGGCGTATCTTGCGACAATTTGCCGCTCTTGTTTAGCAATCAATTTAATCATGAAGTAGACTGGTCCTTGGACATACAGAAAAGTTGACCAATGGCCTAAACTTTTGGCTGAGGTCAGCCTGCCCAGAATGTGCAGGTTGACACTTTTTGCAGATGCATTAAGCCCCTTTTTCACAGAGCATGGCTCAGATGTTTTTTTTATTACATAACTTTAATTAATTGTTTTCAGTGTACCGTAATAGCTCTATACCCATCACAAATTTTCTTATCATATACATGTTTGGTATCACGTTTGTGCGACATCATTTTTGACGTCATTTTGTACATATTACATCAAACTTAATGGGTCTTATAAATATTACCGCAGGTGCATTTATGAATCCATCATTTAATCTATATTTTGTGAAATACCGTTATGTAATAAAAAAGAATCTGACATTCGTGGACGTTTGAGATAGAATTTTACTGAACTCGTCTAGGAAAATGTTATTAAGCTCGCCAAAAGCTCACTTAATAACATTTCCCTAGACTCGTTTAATAAAATCTTGTGTCAAAAGCCCACTCATATCAGATCCTATATATCTACCTTGTAGCAAACTACTTTGAAAAACACTATTTTTTTAATTTCAATTTTTGAGTTTCGTTTATTTTGTCATCTACAACTGCTTTCAATTTGGACTAGTCCAAAATTTTGTTGCTTGGTAAGGTGTTAAATAAAACTTTCAACTGGATACAAAAAGCCCAAATGTTGCAATCAAAGCGATTTTGGGGGCAAAACTATCTATTAATTCAATGGTTTAGATCTAAGATTAGAGTGCACATTCTCTGCAGTCCTGATTCATATTGTCTGCAAAGGGTCCTTCAGTTGGTCTTGGCAGCCTAGGGATAAAAGTGGAGTAAAACACCTTTCACGGTAGGTAAATTCAAAGAAATTTGGGGTTGCAAGCAAAGGAAAATAATGGAGAATCAAATCTTAGCGTGTGGTTGATTATGTATCCCCCCTCAGGGTCATAAATCTTGTATGCTCTGTAACTCGAAAACTTTTTGAGATATTTTCATAAAACTTCACACATTTGTAAAGCACTATCAAAGTTTCATGCACAAGAACCATAACTCCGGCTTGCATATTTTTTGAGTTATTTCCCTTTTATTATTTTCCATCACAAATTGTATCCGCCCTCTAACTCAAAAAACCTTTTTAGGTTCTTTCATGAAATTTCACACATTTGTAAAGCACCGTCAGACGAAGTGTGTTACACAAGTGCCATAACTCCTGCTTGCATTTCCCTTTACTTATCTTCTGTCACAAGTAATGTCCACTCTATATCTCAAAAACCAGATATTTTGATAAAAAAAACCTTCACACATTTCTAAAGCTCCATCAGACAAAGTGTCATGCACAAGAACCATAACTCTGGCTTACATAATTTTTAGTTATTTCCCTTTGCTTATTTTCCTTATTCATTTTACATACAATTTTGTGTCTGCTTTATAACTCAAAAATTGTTCGAAACAAATGGCCATTATTACAGGTACAACTTGCCATGGTCACATATCAATCCTGACACCAAAACATTTTTTTTTTTTGACTTAAGATATTGAAACTTGATTTTAAAAGAGTAGAAAACATTGCCAGAAAAGGAAGAAAAGCTGGTTACCAGCAAGCTCCCCTTTTCCCACAATTTTTTCGAAAGGCTTCTTTATCTGGGCCATAAAAAACAGGGATTGATTGCCAAGGGGTTAAGGACATTTTACAAATTACAAATTGTAATTTGTCTGTGACAG
The DNA here is from genome assembly GCA_943736015.1 of Tridacna crocea. NCBI lineage: Eukaryota > Metazoa > Mollusca > Bivalvia > Cardiida > Cardiidae > Tridacna > Tridacna crocea. The sequence continues at coordinate 57,777,017 of OX031064.1, read as the reverse complement.
TCCTGAAAACATTTTTTTTTTTAGTAAAGGGTTAAATTTAGACGAGATATAAATGTTACATATCAAGTAACAGCGTTTATCAATCATCTGAGATCGTCTGCTGTCTGCAATCTTGGGGACAAAAATGCTTCTGGGGAGAATTTGAACTTCCATCGGCGAAAAGTTTGATCGAGTGCTTCTATTCACTACGGACTGGTTTATAGCTCGGGAAAAAATTGTTTGTCTGGAAAATGCAACGCAATATATTATGATCCAATTCAATATTAAAGTCTATTGCTGCCCTTGTGATGTACAATACTGTTTTCTGCTGAATGGTTTTTATTTTGTGGCTGTTTCTTTTTTATCTTTCTTTATTCGTACGTCTCCCTTACAATAGCCTTTTTAAAACCCTTATCTCCATACTAAATAACCAAAATTTTAGCCTTGCCCAAATTACGAACTGCATCCTGGCTTGGCACCAAATGCGTTGAAAGCATCGTATAGTATGCCTTATCTATTACCCATCCTTGAACTGCACTGTTTCGTTTCGAAATGTTCTATATTTACTGAATACAAATACATGTAGTGCTGTAACATGAGTTGGCGTCATTTTGCAACAGGAATGCTGTTGCACATAATTTAAAGAAAACAAACGATAAGTCAATTGTGTTCCGGAAGTTATACCGGTTTTATCGCTTAGTTGACTTTTTACTTTTTGTTAACCATTCTGGTAGGATGAACAATTTCCAAAAGGCACAAATACCAAAACAATTATTGTTATATTGTCGTATATATTAATGGATCCGCGGGGAGCCATATGCTCTTTCTCTGTTTTGCATGAACCCTTTCACTGTTTAAAGAATAAAATAGACAATTTAAGTCCCGGAAGGCGATCCAAAGGTTGCAAATTCTTAGGCTGTCTTGACCATTAGCTCTAACAAAAACCCGGATTGTGGAAAACCAAGATTAGAGTGCGCCTTCCGTTCAGCCTGGTCTTGCTCTTCAGTGTCCACAAAAATCACACCTAGATTCATTCAGCATGCGAAGAGTGACGTTTTGCAATGTGACACTTTAAAATACAGCCATTATTTGTTTTAATAACGGCAAACGATCCTGTTGTATAACTTGAATCATATAAACCAACTTACCTGCCAGCTCTTCGACATTGTAACTTCAAAGATAAATCTCAGTGACTTCAATTCTTACGTAAAATCAAGTTATAAAATATGGAACTTTGGGAATTTAAAAGAAATAAAATAACTTGCCAGCGTGCAGATTTTAATAAAAGGTTTAGTCACATGAGAGATTTTAAAAGAAGATCTACATATAAAAGGACTCTGAGCCTGATAAAAGCAGGTTTTTTTTTCTTCTTCATTTATTTCCACTATAAACTATTAACTATTTCGAGGTCATTATAAGCAAAATGATAACAAGTTATTGACTCCACGCTTCGCAAACATCAGTAAATCCTATTGGGACATCGACCTTCCACATGTTCCACCTGATATTAATATGAAACTGCTGTTAAAGAATAGCAATAGTGTTGCATTCTTCCATATCTACACACAATTTTTGTTTCATAAGAATGGAAACGAGAAACACCACTTCGTCACTAACCCATTACCATACAATCCCTACTTTTAACGCCCCTGAGAGAGAAGCCTTTTGAAAACACTGTGGGAAAAGGAGAAAATGCTGGTAACCAGCATTTTCTCGTTTTCCCACAGTGTTTTCTACCCTTCCCAGAACAAATTTCAATTTTTCAGTCACCTTTATTTTGTCGTCTGCAAATGCTTTCAATTTGAACCAGTCTAAAAATGTTGTCGTATTGTAAAGAGTGAAACAACAAAGAGGCGAATGCTGTCATAATACTTTTTTGCTTTTGCATGGTTATTGTCTGTCACTCATGTCATACTAAGTCGTATACATGTACTACAGTACATAAATTTCTTCTGTATCCACACTAAATAGGGGTTAAATTACTTTTTTGGACTCTACTGGTCCAATTATGATTTGTGTTTCGCATTACCAATAAACAATACACCTAATCGGATCAGAACCATTTGCCGGAAGTCATTGTTTCGCCGGAAAAAATAGTCCCTCTGCGTATGGCGATAATGTTTTTGTCTACATGCGAGAAATGATATATTATTGAAATCCCTTAGTAGTTCTAGTAATGGGAAAGTATAAAAGCACTTCATATAAAATTTCCCAACCGTGATCGACATAATGCCTACTCTCTTTCTGGTTTACTAGTGCAAAAGAGAAAAAAGAAAACGGGGAGACTAAAAGGTTGTGCAACGGAAATGACCTTTTCTCTGCAAGTATATAAATAATTATAAAATATGACAAATTAATAGATAAGTAAATATATGATTATTTAATCGAGTAAAATTTTGAAAAAAAAAAATGTTAAATGTGTCAGATCTATAATCTTGAAAATAAAGTCGAACAGTACCTATAGATGCATGGCCCGCAACTTGGAGAAAGGGTCATCACGGATATCCTTCCGCCGAATAAATTTGAAAAAGTAAAACTTGGGTTTTAACTATTTCTTGGAAGTTTCATTTTATTTATTTAGCATGACAAGGGTTAATATAGAGCCTGATAACTCTTTATCCCATAAGGCATTTCTACAGTATCTCTAATTGACCCTAAATAACAGCAAGGATGAATCTGTTTCTTACGTGATTATGACACCTTTTGATAGTGTAAAAACATTGTGGCAAAAGGTGAAATTGCTCGTGACGAGCAATTTCACCTTTTGCCACAATGTTTTCTAAAGGCTCCTACAAGCAACGCATAGAAATGAGTATCTATGGAATAAAGGGTAAACTGCCCGCATGAAAACAATATTTAACCCTTCACCAAACAATCCCTGGTTTTTACAACACAAAGGAAGAGGCCTTCTGAAAAGATTGTGGGAAAAGGAGAAAATGCTGGTAACGAGCACTTACTCCTTTACCCACAATGTTTTCTACCCCGATAAAGTCAAGTTTAAATTTTTGAGTCACATTTATTTTGTCGTCTGCAGCTATTTTCAATTTGGACAAGTCTAAAATTGTGTCGTTTGGTAAAGAGTTAAGACTTTCATACTGAAAGCATTTGCTGAAGACAGTTCAGATGTGAGCAAAAGAATGGGATTTACCATGGAAATCGTAGAAAACAGTGTAGTTACCAGCATTTTTACTTTCACCACATTGTTTGTGAGAGCCAATTTTTTCGGGAGCAATAAAACACAGGATTGTTTGGTAAAGGATCAACACGTATAAAAATTTCTCCCGTTGTGACAAGTCTTTTATCAAACTGTTATTTCAGAGGAAATTTCCTTCTGTTATCAAAGGACAGACTGCAGACGACACTGTACCGGAAATGCATCAAATTGTCGTCTGATTATAGAACTGGTCAATGAAAGGCCCATTTCCGAGCTTGAAATGTAATCATATCCTTATTTCTCTTTCTAAATTGAATTCTTTAAACTGCTGACACCAAATCTTTATCTAAAATAGGTCGAATCCTCCGATATCTGGATCCATACTTACATGTATGCTGGTAAACTTTGGTTTGTTTTTTTTTTAATTTCATTACAACTGTACACAAAAATGATAGGAGTAAAGCAGATTGTTCCCAATGGGTTTCATCGTTTTGTTTTCATTTTTGTTGTTGCTGCGAAGTTAAATATTGTGTACTTTATGTGGAAAATAACGTTTGGCAATGGCTTAATTAGTTATAAAACAGTTCCAAATTTGGCGTCTCTTAGAAAAGAGCTATGTACAGTATTTTAAAACATAGGAAAATGAGAACATGCTCTTAACCAGAGTTTCTCTATTTCACATAAAGTTTTCTGCCCATAAAATGCAAATTGTATCATTTGAATTGCACCTAATGTATCGTCTACATATTGTTTCAAGCAGGACAAGTCTTTTTTAGTAAAGGGTAGACCGATACAAGATTTTCACGAACATGTGTGTTCCGTTTCCGGTGTCAATAGCAAAGGGAGTGTTTTGTGTTCTCATGCCAACATTTCGGTATAGAGGCATCGGGAACTATTTCAAAAATTGTCTTCCATAGGGAAAACAAAACGGATTATGTCTTTTTTCAAGATAATCATTTTAATGTTGCCAAGTTCCACTGGGGAGTAGGAATTTGACAGGAAAGATCAAGGTCTCTTGCCAAAGGCAGTGATGCGTCCAAAAAAGTAATCCCCAAGCGCAATTTTAGTGAATGAGATGTATGTCGGTTCGATGAGGAACAAACAACAATTTGTCCATACATTTTCTGGTCCAATAACCGCTTAGCTGTATAACATCAGTGGTCAGTAATAATCAAACTACGAGAACTTCAGATATTGTGGAAGCTGGTTCTTCAAAGACTTTAACGTGTCTAAAGCCCAGGTCAAATGCACCAGTCTACAACCTACTGTTTTCTAAAACAAATCGCTGCAGGCGACTTTGGAGACAAAGAAACAAAAACTGCAATAAAAATGAATTACTCGTTAACTCTTTACCAAACGACATAATTTTATAAGCCCAAATTGGAAGCATTTACAGCCAAGAAAATTAATGCGACACGAAAATTGAAATTTGTATTAGGAAGGGAAGAAAATATTGTGGAAAAATATTAAAATTCTGGTTACCAGCATTTCTTTTTCCCACAATGTTTTCAGAAGGCTTCCTTCTCAGGGTTGTGAGAACCAGGCATTATTTGGAAAAGGATTGAAATATAAAACATGTCCTCCCATGTCACACTGTGTTTTTCATTGTTTATTTATTCATCTATATATCGATTTAGTTATCTATTTTAATTTCAAGAACCAAAACGAAAATAAGAGAGATACAACCCCATATTTGTTTCATCTTTTGTATTTAAATATAGTTTGACATAATTTCATTGTCATGTCCATTTTATCTCATGTATTGTGCCCTTATGTTGTCACATATCTTATACAGAAAAAAAATCTATCCAACACGTGTGCTGCTTGACTTGCACACAGGACTGCTGGATAACCTGTTCATCACAACCCCTCTCTTACTAGCCCACACGTCACACATTTTTAGCTCTATCAACTCCAGTATTATTAGCCCACATGACGAGGTCTTATTTATAACATGATCCTCTCTATTACTAGACGCTGGCATATATCTAGTCCTTAATAGCCTGGTGTTAAAGGCACCAAAAACAATTGTTGAAGCATAAGTAGTGTCAAAAGTACAGGAGGAATCCTCGGTATTCGGAGCAAAATCCTCGTTGAGCAAAATCCTCGTTGAGCAAAATCTTCGGTGATCTGATGACGTCAATCCATTGATTTTACGCATTTTTTTCAATGGTATGTTATGCTGTTTTCAGTGCGTCGATGACGTCATAACAGAACATATAAAATCCATGGATTTTACGCTTTTTTTTTTCAATCTTTTGAAATGGACGATCAGAAAAAAGAAAATATATTGAATAAGTATTGCTTTGAAGAACAAAGTGCTGCAGCTTTGAGTGGACCCCAAAAGTTACAGAAAGTGTTGGGCAGTAGGATATATAGAGGATATTTGTTTTTTTTTCGGTAAAAGATCGAAATATATTTCATCGATTGAACACCATCGGTAATATTTTCACGAGTGGCGCAGCCACGAGTGAAAATATTACGGATGGTGTTCACGAGATGAAATATATTTCGATCTTTCACCGAAAAAACAAATATTCTATTTATTTTATGCTTTTAACCCTTTCTGGGAGGAGCTTTATCAAAATTCAGTACAGTTCTTTTCCCTTATTCCCCGTGGCGTACCCCTCCCGCATAGCAACGTTACGTCAAGCGCGAGAAATGTAAGGTATATGACGTCATATTTCCCATCTGGTTGTTAGGCACGCGCAATTTGCCTAGGCAACAAGAACGTGAAAATCGGTATTTTCACTGGTGGTACCAGTGTAAGATCGAAAAATATTTTCACTGCTATTTCTCGATATCCCACCGGAAAGCATGAAATAAAGATTTACTGTCCAGGGCTAACTTAGAGGAAGAAAATGACCGAGTGCAATTTCCACTATTTGCGATAGACATCCTTTTAAGAAGATTATGAGTACGAACGTTGTTGAAAAACAAAACAGTATTTTCGTCAGCAGAATCCGAAGAAGATTCAAGCTGATCGAGGATCGGAATTTGTTAATCGATGGTTTAAAAAGCTAATGAAAGATGAAGATATGTATTTTTTTTTACGACTCAAAATTCAGCAAAGGCTAACTATGAGCACAATCAAAAGTTCACTTTACAAAATGATGAGACACAATCGCTCGTATCGTTACATCGATTCTCTGGAGAACTTCGTCAGTTATTATAATAACGCACCGCATCGTGGTTTGAATGGTTCAAAGCCTATGCAGGTATATAAAACAAGGACTTTGTTCTTCAAAGTAATACTTACGTATTCCATGTATATTTTTTCTAATCATTCATCTCTCTAACAGCTAAACAAAAGACGTTGTCTGCGCATGTCATATTCTTCGAAGATTCGACTGTCTTATATGACGCATCACTACTAGCCCCGAAAGCGGGCTGACTGCAATATTACGATCTATATAAAGTATAGCAATGCTGAAATTAGCTTTTACGTATCAATACGTTTGAGGAGAAATGAGACCTGCTTTAGCAGCAGATTTCTCTAAACTGGTGATCATAGTTGTGTGAATTGCACGAGGTAGCGTTTTATTGGGTAAACCTTTTTTTTTTTTTTTGTTTTAAATTCAAAGTAACGGTTGTCGCGTAGGAAAGTAGTTCGGTTCTGTACCCAGGATGCCCATATCAGATAGATGAGTATTTATAGAATGCCATCTAGCGGGAGATAATGGAACAAGAGATTGAAAAAAAAAAAAAATGCGTGAAATCAATGTAATTTATATGTTCTGTTATGACATCATCGATGCACTGAAAACAGCTTAACAAAAGATTTAAAAAGTGCGTAAAATCAATGGATTCACGTCATCAGATCACCGAAGATTTTGCTCTCCGAGGATTTTGCTCAACGAGGATTTTGCTCCAAATACCGAGGATTCCTCCCGTACTTTTGACGCTACTAGCCTATTATCCACTGTATCACTTAGTTCTAGCGGTCACAATCTGTACATTACTGGCCCTCACAGCGCCCGCATTACCAGCTCTTGGAGCGTATCACTAGCCTCCAACACACTTGTAGTACTAGCCCACAGTTACTTGCACTACTAGCCTTCACAGCCCATACATTTATTTTTTTGCCATACATCCTCTTGTTTAAGAGCTCTTGCAAGCCTACACGTTACTCGTCCCTACACCCTTTTATAAGTAGCCATCACACTCCTTTTATTACCAGTCCTTACAAGTGTCAACTATATGCTGCAAGTCCACAAGTCAACAATTTACAAGGCGTTATCTACACCATGTGTAACCAGTCCTCACTACCCCTGTACGTCTCATGGAAAGTACCGCGGGTGCATTTATGAATGTTTTGCATCATCTGATCCATATTTTGTGAAATATCGTTATGTGATAAAAAGAATCTGACATTCGTAGGCGTTTGAGATAAACTTTTATCAAACCCGTCAATGAAAATGTTATTAAGCTCGCCAAAGACTCGCTTAATAACATTTCCCTAGACTCGTTTAATAAAATCTTATCTCAAAAGCCAAGTCATGTCAGATCTTATATATCTCAAAAAACAACTAGTGTCAGATCCTTTATTTCCCAAAAGTACTGAATTTCAAGGACAAGAGTCAAAAGTCTCATAATTTATTAGACTTCATCATGGCGTATTAACCCTGTACCACATAAGGCGTTTCTATGGTATCTCTGATTGACCCTAAATAACTGCAAGGATGAAGCAATTTCTTATGTGTATATGACTGCTTTTGATAGTGTGGAAAACATTGTGGCAAAAGGTGAAATTGCTCGTCACGAGCAATTTCACCTTTTGCCACAATGTTTTCCAAAGGCTCCTATAAGCAATGCGAAGAAATGAGTATCTATGGAGTAAAGGGTTAATAGGTAAAGTAGTTCCACAAATAGTTCAAAAGAAAGACAACTCAAAGGATTTTTTTTCCAAATATAAAACTGCAGTATACATAAACGGTCAAGGACCTTAGATAGTGCTATTTAAACAACATGTGGAACAATTTTAAATTCCCTCAATATCAATCGCACCGTGGTTTGGATATAAAAAGTATTCTTCCGTGATGAAACGTCATACATCAAACACTTTTTTCAAAGAAAATGTCTTGCCGCTATGGTATTATAGAAAGCAGACGACACAATACCGGAAATGCATCAAAATGTCGTCTGGTGGCCTGTGATAACCTCGTTTCTAAGTTGTAATAGTAATTACATTCTGATTATGATATCAGACTCCATGGTTCCTGACACTGATTTCAAAAGTCGAGGCAGGGACAGCTGGCACAGGGGTCGAGGAAGGAGGGGCTAAGCACGGGGATGGGGTTTTGTCGTCCTCCGGGCAGGAATTGTGAGTTCGAATCCAAGCCAAGCAAGTTTTTTTTTTTTTCTCGAGAACTCAGGGTTATCAATGCGACAGATTTCGTTCATTCTCAATGTTGAAAGTTTTTAGCGATTTATTTCATGCTTTTCGGTAAAATATCGAGAAAAAGCAGTGAGAATATTTTTTGATCTTACACTGGTACCACCAGTGAAAATACCGATTTTCACGTTCTTGTCGCCTAGGTAAATTGCGCGCGCCTAACAACCAGATGGGAAATATGACGTCATATACCTTACATTTCTCGCCCTTGACTTAACGTTGCTATGCGGGAGGGGTACGCCACGGGGAATAACGGAAAAGAACTGTACTGAATTTTGATAAAGCTCCTCCCAGAAAGGGTTAAAAGCATGAAATAAATAGAATATTCGGGTTTTTTTTTTCGGTGAAAGATCGAAATTTATTTCATCTCGTGAACACCATCGGTAATATTTTCACTCGTGGCTGCGCCACTCGTGAAAATATTACCGATGGTGTCCACTCGATGAAATAAATTTCGATCTTTCACCGAAAAAAAAAAACAAATATCCTCTATGTCTCTCAGGTAAAGTTGTCAGTAGCTTGGAATGTATGTTTGTAAGAACATATAGGGAAATCAAGAACGCTGGAAGGTGTTGTGCAAAGTAGGCCTATATGTGGACAAACTCATGAACGCATGCACTGGTGCAGTAAACAAAACAGCTTTCAGTTTGGAAAAGTCCAGAATTTAGTCGCCTAGTACGAGTGAAATTAGTGATTCTAGGCCTTGCATCACCCGGTGAGTAAAACGAAAATATCTGATGATGATGTTTGTTCTTCGCTTGCGAGGATAGCCATAAGAGTCAGTTAACTCTTTCCCAAACAATCCCTGGTTTTTACAGGTCAGGAATAGAAGCTTTCTGAAAACATTGTGGGAAAAGGAGAAACTGCTGGTAACCAGCGTTTTCTTCTTTTCCCACAATGTTTTCTACCCTATCATATAGAAAAATAATCTTTTAGCAACTGTTAATTTGTCACCTGCAAAATGCTTTCAGTTTGGTCTGGTCCAGAATTTGCCGTTTTGGAAAGGGTAAAAAAGACAAAAATGTTGCAAGGTATTTTTTTTTCACTCCATTTAACTGTAGCACTAATTTAACCCTTTACCACGCAACGACGCCTTTTAACGACCCCGAGGAAGAAGCCTTGTGAAAACATGGTGGGAAAATGAGAAAATGCTGGTAACCAGCATTTTCTCCTTTTCCCACAATGTTTTCTACCCTTTCCAAATCCAATTTCAGTTTTGGATTCACATTTATTTTTTTCATCTGCAATTGCTCTCAATTTGGACTAGTCATAAATTGTGTCCTTTTGTAAAGAGTTAAACCCGAAAAATATGACTACAAGATCACACTATATACGTTCTATCAACCCTTTCCCAAACAGCAAATTTTGGACCAGACCAAATTGAAAGCATTCTACAGATGACAAATTAACAGTTGCTAAAAAGATGATTTCTCTAAATGACAGGGTAGAAAACATTGTGGGAAAAGGAGAAAATGCTGGTTACCAGCATTTTCTCCTTTTCCCACAATGTTTTCAAAAGGCTTCTATTCCTGACCCGTAAAAACCAGGGATTGTTTGGGAAAGGGTTAAATCTGATCTTGATTTTCACTATATCTAGAAGCAACTAAATTTGTCCTTTGAACCGTATGTGTAACTATAAACCTGTTGACGGAATCATCGGGGCTTTTTTCCCCCATAAAAATCAGAGAATGATCATTTATCAAAGCCCCTGTCATGACAGAAATCCGGCTCCCGGGGGCCCATCTTTTTTCCCCAACAAAAAATTAATGTCTGATACAAAATGCTTCCGAAAATAGGGAGATCACTTTCGAGTAAACATCTTTTCCTCGTTTCTTTTATCGTTCCATCGGAACAAATGTATGACTACACATATTCTTTATTCATAATTATCATTACTTCGAACATTTAAGGTAAGACCTGTGTAATGGAAAAAAGCTTTTTCCACTTAAATATCATCTTGCAAAATTAGCTATAATTAAAAATGAGTATTATTGAACTACTTTCACATTTTCAGTTTTTTCCCCATTTTTTCCTTCTTTGAATTATCATTTATAAATCTAAAACCGCTATATTCTCAATTAAAAAAGAGAGATAATAATTACCTCCCTTTTTAGAAAACAAACAAACGTATCAAAAAAAAAAGTTTCAAGATAGACATAAACGGAATTTCTAATTCGTTAGAAATGTGCAAAAATTTTATTTCGGCATAAATCCTTATTTATCCTTATTTAACAACCAATTAGAATTTTTGCCCAATGTTTACCGGAAGTGCATTACACAGGTCTTACCTTAAAAGTATACATGTATTGCTAGTGCGGCAAGTGGAGACAGTGACTACTAAAACTGCTAATGCTTTAAAACTCTTTACCACACGACAAAATTTTAGACCGATCAAAATTGAAAGCATTTGCAGACAACAAAATAAACAAAACATAAAAAGGAAAAAAAATGTTTCCAGCATGGTAGAAAACATTGTGGGAAAAGGAGAAAATGCTGGTGTCCAGCATTTTCTCCTTTTCTCACAATGTTTTCAAAAGGCTTCTTTCTCAGGGTCGTTAAAAGTCGAGAGTAAAGAGTTCACCTATATTCTGCTAAGCACGACCTTAGCATGACCTTTTGCAAACAGTGAAGGGCAAGATCAGACTGCACAGAAAGTGCAGCCTGATCTTGGATATTTTCTAGACAAAAAAATCAGTTTGATATAAAATTATTCAACTCAACTCAACTCAACTTTATTAGGCATTCGGCAAACAAATATGCCATTGGCCATTTACAAAAAAGAACAATGGATATATGGCAATGACAGACATATAAAGTACAGATACATATACATTTAACATTAATTACCAAAATGTTTATTCGTTTTCAGTCAACGTTATTAAAGATTTCCTTCTTTGTAAAGCTTCCTTTATAAATTTTGCAGTATTTATTTGTGTTCTCTTGTTTTTTGACGATAAGATGCGGAATTATTACGGTTGTTACTGTCGGCCTGAACGTTTTATTTAACTTATTTAGCACGGTCAGGGTTAATTCCGAAACTAGCCATCTGATTGGCTGACTCGTTCTATCTCAGCCAACGAAGTGGTAAGATTTGTAATTCAGAATAAGACATTAGTACACGTGCACGTAGACAGGTTGACCCACATACAGCATCATTTATGGCAACCAAAGTAGGCTCATGATACTTTTATGTATTACTTTGTTTCATTTAGATCTACTTTTTTTGAAAGTCTTCTTGAGTCTAAATAGGATAAGAGGGTATTGCTGACGGAAAAGGTTTTATTTTTAATACCACCAGGACCTCTGTCAGAATAATTATTATAATATGTGGAATTATCCAGCGGGCCGCAGGATACTCCAAAATCGGATCGCAGTCATTCGCCGGAAATCGTCATTTATTCGGAAAATATAGTCCCTTGGTGTATTATAAAACATACTATCCATTTGTCATAAATCATTGACTATTTAATATTTCTCGAGGCTACTTTGCCTACAAGTGGAATCTGACTGTAGCTTTATCAAACACTGCCAGTAATTCTTTGCCAGACGACAATATTGTCTCGTCATGTTGGAAAATACTTACAGATGGCAGCTAACATTTGTTTCGAGAGTATGAAATTTACCTGTAAACGAGTGCCAAACAATGTGGTATAACGAGAAAATGCTTGTAACCAGCATTTTTCTCGTTTAACTCATTACCAAACCACAATATTTTAGGCTTGGCCAAATCGAAAGCATTTGCAGACGACAAAATATAAGTGACTAAAAATTAAAAATTTGTTTTGTGACGTGTAGAAAACATTGTGGGAAAAGGAGAAAATGCTGGTTACCAGCATTTTTTTCCTTTTTTTCACAGTGTTTTCTTAAGGCTTCTTTCTCAGGGTCGTCAAAAGGAGGGATTGAGTGGTAATGGGTTAACCACACTGTTTTTAAAAGTCTCTCACTCCTTTCCCGAAGGTCTTTTAACAATGGCTTATCGTCTGCTATATGGTTACATGACTCTGGTATCAGGCAACATCACGTTGGAAATTCATCGAGGTGTTATTTTAGATAAGCGTGTGAATTACCTATAGCTTGAACAGAGACGTGATACAATAGAATTGGTATTCATTCAACCATTGACCAAACATTCCCGACTCTTGGACAAAATGCTTTCAAAAACACTGTGGGCAAAGGCTAAATTCTCTGGTTACCAACATCTCCTTTTCCGAAAATGTTTTCAATCCTGGCACAGACAAATCTAAACACTCGAGCAACATTGAATTAGTCGTCTGCAAATGCTTTCATATGCTTTTAATTTCGTTCAGTGTAACGTTTTGTTGTCTGGTAAAGCGTTTTGAAAAAAAAAGTTTTAAAAAATGATAGCTTTTCGGCTTCTTATAAACGACGATCAAAGTAGCTTTAGTGGAAGTTGTAGATCGATATCAGATGCACAGAAAGTGCAGTATGGCCATAAATCTACGCTGTGTAATATGGCGATAATAATAAGCCGAAAAGAAAGTTTGAAATAATGGGCTTTAATCTTATACCAAACAATACCTAATTTTTACGATCCTGAGATAGAAGTCTTTTGAAAAAATTGTGGGAAAAGGAGAAAATGCTGGTAACCAGCATTTTCTCCTTTTCCCACAATGTTTTCTACCCTGCTGGCAATAAATTTCATTTTTTTTTTTTGTAACACTTGGTAACCAGCATTTTCTCCTTTACCCACAATGTTTTCTACCCTGCTGGCAATAAATTTCATTTTTTTTTTGTAACATTTAATTTGTCCTTCGCAAGTGCTTTCAACTGGACAAGTCTAAATTTTTGTCGTTTGGTAATAAGGTGTAGAACGATATGAGATGCACAGAAAGTGCAGTGTAGCCTTGGATCTACGCTGGGTAATATGGCAATTCTTGCTGACGAAAAGAAAGTTTGAAATGACAATAATTGGGCTTTTAATTTCAGTTGGAAATTTTACATTTGACCCATGTAGCAGTTTAATCCATTACCACACAATCCCGACTTTTGACACCCCTGAGAAAGAAGCCTTTTGAAAACACTGTGGGAAAAGGAGAAAATGCTGATAACCAGCATTTTCTCCTTTTCCCACAGTGTTTTCTACCGTTCCCAGAAGAAATTTTAATTTTTCAGTCACTTTTATTTTGTCGTCTGCAAATGCTTTCAATTTGGACCAGTCTAAATTTTTCTAGTGTGGTAATGGGTTAAGTGTTAATTGAACTCATTAATCATTGTTAAGGCTTAATATTAGAAATTGTTTTCAACTAACATTAACTTAGTAAGAGGTCTCGTGGCGTATGGCGAGAGGATGAATAAATATTTTTGTATCAAATAACAGTATTTTCGGTTTAATCAATATCGTTTGCTTCGGCCTAAATTTTGTATGCCATAATTATAGTCCCTAATATTCTATCCTAAGAATGAAACTTAGATTGAATGAAACACTTAAATCAACAATCCCTGGTTTTAGAAGACCCCGAGATAAAAGCTGGTAACCAGCATTTTCTTCTTTTCCTATGATATTTTATGCTCTGCTGGAAACAAATGTCGATTGCTGAATTACGTTTATTTTGTCGTCTGCAAGTGCTTTCAATTTGAAACAAGGCTTAAATTTTGTCGTTCGGTAGAGATTTAAAATGATGGGACAATGTATATATGCGACTTTGATAAGCACTAAAGGTGCGAGCGGGAAATAATAAGCATGAGTTGTTAGGTTGTTTGTCAACCCCACCCACTCCCACTTTCGTGAAAATTTGAATTCAATGACTTCAGGGAAAGACTACGCTATTCCTGAAAAACGTATATAGTTTTTGTTGATAATTTATACCACACGATGCCCAAAATATGCACTCTAAATGGATTAACATTGTAACAAACAACTTTATTGAATTTCGATGGTAAAACCTGGGAATCTGTTGATACAGAATGTTCAACACTCAATGGCCTCAGATAGAGTGAAACTGTAGGAAGCACGGAGAACCAATAGGAAGACGCACAAGCTATTTGTGATGCAATAGAAATACAGTTGATAAATCCAACGCTAAATTTTATCTATCACTCCATTAGATTTTCTTAGCCTTACAGCGCTATATATAGTGTACACGGTAGATGATGCATATCATTTCTAACTAACCCGCAACATTAACTTACCTTGATTACTGGACCCGTTTGTTTTCGCGCAAAATCAAGCCTGGAAACAGTTATACTCTCTACAAAGGAGAACGTCGAAAAATTACGGATGAGAAATCTACTCGAACTTTAACGCAAATTACGAGCGATTTCTCTTTTTCTCCGCAATCTTTCCACATGAATTTGCACAGCTACGTAAATGTTATATTCGCCCTACTTGTAAATTAATGGTAAATGGAAGGTAAGCTTAATGAACTCTGAAATTCAGTTGAAGCTCGAATCAGGCATTGTTAAATATGACGGGGCGAACACTGGGGCGAAATTGGCCACACAATCAAAGTGATGCAAGTTACCGTGCACTTGAATAGTACCTTGAATAATTTATCTCTTTACCACACGAGAAAATTTTAGACTGGTCCAAATTGAAAGCATTTGCAGACGAAAAAATAAAGGTGACTGAAAAATAGAAATTTGTTCTGGAAAGGGTAGAAAACACTGTGGGAAAAGGAGAAAATGCTGGTTACCAGCATTTTCTCCTTTTCCCACAGTGTTTTCAAAAGGCTTCTTTCTCAGGGGCATCAAAAGTAGGGATTGAGTGGTAATGGGTTATTCACTGGCCTTTTGATGCAAAAAAAGAGTTTTAGATGCATGAATTAGCCAATAGATTTGGTCAAGATCAGACCGTAACATGCAAACACTGCCCGTTTATTTTACCACTTTTGTTTTAATTTCTGTTGACTTGAGCTAGTGGCCACTGTCCTCATGTTTTTTTCACACTAAGCAGGGCTTCCCCTGCAAGTTTTAATTTTTGCGCCATCAAATTCGCCACTTCATAAAAATTGGGGCCAGTAGGAGCCAAATGAAGTAGCCACATAGTGCTTTAGATACTTCAGTTTATTGGCCACTGCTAAAGCTTCTAAATACATTGCTTATTAGTGCTGTACAAGCTTACTTATGTTTCTTTTTCCCCAATGGTTTCAAGGCTTTGAGCTGCAGGGACATAGAATTTGTATTTTAAAAGTAATACAGCTCCTTAATTCTATGACTGCCAATCTGTTAGAATTCCATCAGTTTTTAAGAAATTCAGGATGAAATTTGGGATTGTGTGGTGAAGGGTTACCACATCATTTCTTTTATCCTGAAAATACTTACGTTTAATTTTTTAAAAGGTCCTTTTATTCTGGTCTTTTCTCTCAGTATGAGTGTCCTATATAGTAACTTGTTCCTGTGCTGTCACTAAGACAAAGTGGTCTATAAAATGTAACCCCCCCCCCCCCCCAAATCATTCAGCATTTTCACATCATAAAATCGTCCGTGTTTTTCCTCATTATAAGACATATTTTAGCACCTACTTTAGAGTTTTATACACATATTTGTTTAAACTTGCTGTTTTAAGTCATCATCAAAGCTAAAGACAGTCTGAAATGCTTTTGATCGGACAATGTCAAACTGACATGTTGTTGTGTCATGGGTTTTCATGCTTTTTCGACGATCCATTTTTTCATATCAGTTAATTTTCAGAAATTGTTTTCAGCATTATTGTACATAAAATTTTCGGTATATGTAGCAATTTGATCCAAAATCTGTCATTTTTACGCTAGATAAGCAGATCAATACCATTATCATGTTTTTCATTAACAACATCGATAAATACACGTGATAAATTTCTAGCCAGTGAAAGGATGTAGACCAGGTAACCAGGTAAGGCATACTGAAGGCGTGGCTTTACAAATTATGGGCGGCGACTAAATCTCGTATCTGATAACTGATTGGTTTGATATAGAGTGCTCAAAGGGGCGTGACGAAATATTGATATTTGATTGTTTAGCAGTGGTGTGTGTATGCAATTATGGTGTATAATTTAGACAAGACCGTTAATGAATGCCAGCCTGATAAGGTGTGATAAACAGTTATGCAGGCTTCCTTTATACTTGATACATACTGTGTATGTCAGAGGATAGTTTACAGACATTTACTTGTCGCCAATACATTCGCCAGTGCTTCATTTTTGGTGCCATTTTCTCTAAATTTTCGCATTTGGCGCCACTGGCGATCGACAGCGGGAGCCCTGACTAAGGCAATTTTTTCTTAACCTACCTTTGAATTCGCTATATAGGCAACAACATTTCTTCTTGCATAGCTTTCATTAACTCTTTACCACCCATCCCTGATTTTTACGACCCTGAGATTGAAACTTTTTGAAAACTTTGTGGGAAAAGGAGAAAATGCTAGTAACCAGCATTTTCTCCTTTTCCCACAGTGTTTTCTACACTGCTGGTAACAAATTTCAATTCTTGAGTCCTGTTTTTCTTTTGTCGTCTGCTATTGCTTTCAATTTGGGCCAGTCTGAAATTTTGTTGTTCCTTGGAGAGTCAAGCAACATTTTCACCAAGCATCATGGAAAAAGGAGAAATGCAGGTAACCAACATATTTGCAATTTCGTTTAACCCATTAGCACACAATCCCTACTTTTGACGCCCTTGAGAAAGACGCCTTTAGAAAACATTGTGGGAAAAGGAGAAATTGCTGGTTACCAGCATTTTCTCCTTTTCCCGTGATGTTTTCTACCCTTCACAAAACAAATTTCAAATTTTCAGTCA
This sequence comes from Tridacna crocea, assembly GCA_943736015.1. Lineage (NCBI taxonomy): Eukaryota > Metazoa > Mollusca > Bivalvia > Cardiida > Cardiidae > Tridacna > Tridacna crocea. The sequence goes on along the minus strand of OX031064.1, from coordinate 57,759,760 downwards.
CTTTTATTTTGTCGTCTGCAAATGCTTTCAATTTGGACAAACCTAAAATATTGTCATTTGGTAATGAGTTAAACTTTTTAACCATTTCTGATTCACTTGATGACATCATTTTGTGCCAAATGATTGATTTCTTGTCTGAAAATACTTCGAGTTTTAACCAGTCCAAAATCATGTCTGCTTGAGGGTTTAATTTCCTTGTTCAAGAAGCACAGTGGAGAAATAGTTGGAGGAAAGTTCCTGTACCTATCCGCTTCATGGCAGGTGTCTGCAAGGTGTGTCTAATCGTTCTATTACTGGTAAAAATTTCAGTTGATGAACCATTTTTCCTCAATGACATTTTTTTCGACCAGCAAAACTTAGGTTCTTTTATACATTGATAAAACATAGATAGGAAGGGGTTGTCTCGGATCGGGTAGATTATATTGCTGTATGTGGACAAAATATTTAGTAACTTGTGTTTTCTCCTTTTCTCAATGTGCTTTTCATGAGTCTTCTTTTTTGGTCTTTACAACTATATTTTGTTGAAATATGTTAAAAGGTGTAATTTTCTTTTTTAAATGTCAAAACGTAGCTCATCTAAGTGTATGTTTGCTTCCACATGTAGATTTTGTATTATGGGCCGGTGGCCTTATTACTTATAATAAAATCATTGTCATTGTCATATCACGACAAACAGATCAACAGGTCATAAAGAGCAACTTCTTTCTCTCAGCCATAATATGTCTTATATGCATGTAGTTAACCCTTTACCACACATTCCCTACTTTTAACACCCCTGTGAAAGAAACCTTTTGAAAACATTGTGGGAAAAGAAGAAAATGCTGGTAACCAGCATTTTCTTCTTTTCCCACAATGTTTTCCTAACTTCCTATTGCAAATTTCAGTTCTTTAGTCACATTCATTTTGTCGTCTGCAAATGCTTTCAATTAGGACCAGTCTAAAATTTTGTCGTTTGATAAAGAGTTAGCCCTTTACCAAACAACAAAATTTTAGACTGGCCCAAATTGAATGCACTTGCAGAGCACAGAATAGAAGTAACTTAAAGATTGAATTTTGTTTCCAGACGGGTCGAAAACATTGTGAGAAAAGGAGAAAATGCTCCTTTTCCCACAATGTTTTCAAAAAGCTTCTATCTTGGGGTAAAAACCTAGTCCCTAGTTTGGTATTGTTTGGTAAAGGGTTAAACTTGAGACATTGTCATCATGCATGTTTTAGAAGAATATTTATACGGTTGTCTCGTTAAACTTGTTTCTGGAGTTGGTGCCTTTACTTTTAGCTAGATTGTCAACATTAAAACATGTCCTTGTTGGAAAGTTTTGAGGACAACAAATTTGTAAAATATCTTTGAAAATATGGAGTTTCTTTTTTTTTTAAAGAAGATGATAATTATACTGTAAAAATATTAAAAGCTGATTAACAGCATTTTTTTGCTTTTTCCACACTTTCTTAACCCTTTCCCAAACGACAAATTTTTGGACTAGACCAAATTGGAAGCATTTGCAGACAACAATTCAACTCTTGCTAGAATGATCATTTCTGTCTATGATAGGGTAGAAAACATAGTGGGAAAAGGTGAAAATGCTGGTTACCAGCATTTTCTCCTTTTCCCACAATGTTTTCAAAAGACTGCTATTCCAGACCCGTAAAAACCAGCGATTGTTTGGGAAAGGGTTAAAAAATATCCATTGGGGTTGTTAAAACTTGGAACTTTGGTTCAGGGTTTTTATAGCTATACCAAAACAAGTAAGACAAAATGGTTAATCGTTTTGCATTCTAAAGCAATGTTACTTCGACCTTAGAATACAAAACAGGCGTACCAGACAGTCACCGACCTATTTGAAACCCATAAGGACTTTTATTTACTCTTTACCAGACAGCAAGATTGCAGACTTGTCCAAATTGAAAGTATTTGCAGACAAATAGGTAAAAATGAGGCTCAAAAGATAAGATTTTTCTTTTGAAGGGTAGAAATTGTTGTGCAAAAAAAGAGAAAAATGCTGGTTACCAGCTTTTTCTCCTTCACATAAGATGTGTTCAAAAGCTTTCTTTGGCAAAGTCATGTGATAGGGTGTTGTTTTGTTAAACCATTACCATACAATTCCTACTTTTGTGGCCCTGAGGAAGAAGCCTTTAGAAAACATTGTGGGTAAAGGAGAAATTGCTGGTAACCAGCATTTTCTCCTTTTCCCACAAGGTTTTCTACCCTTCACAAATTTAAAATTTTCATTCACTTTTATTTTGTTGTCTGCAAATGCTTTGGATTTGGACAAACCTAAAATATTGTTGTTTGGTAATGAGTTAAGAGGTAACTGCTATAACAAAAACTAAAATGATGCAGACACATTAGACCATGTAAGTTACACTCTTGCAAAAGGTGGCTTATCCCATTATCACACCATCCCTACTTTTGATGACCTTGAGGAAGAAGCCTTCTGAAAACACTATTGGAAAAGGAGAAAATGCTGGTAACCAGCATTTTCTCCTTTTCCCACAATGTTTTCTTTCCTTGTAGATACAAGTTTTGAATTTTCAGTCACTTTTATTTTGTCGTCTGCAAATGCTCTCAATTTGGACCAGTCTAAAATTTTGTTGTTTGGTAAAGGGGTAAATGCTATGACAAAAACTAAAATGATGCAGACACATTAAACCATGTAAGTTACACTTTTGCAAAAGGTGGCTTAACCACACAATCCCAACTTTTGACAACCCTGAGGAAGAAGCCATCTGAAAACATTGAGTGAAAAGGAGAAAATGCTGGTAACCAGCATTTTCTCCTTTTCCCACAATGTTTTCTACTTTTCACAAAACAAATTTCAAATTTTCAGTCACGTTTATTTAGTTGTCTGCAAATTATTTGGATTTGGACTAGCCTGAAATATTTTTGTTTGGTAATGAGTTAAATGCATGATACAGTTAAACCTGTGTTAGAGATCACCTGCATTAAACAATCCACTTCTTTAAGAGACCACTATTCTGATACTATATCCCTTCTTAAATCTACCTGATATGACTTGTATTTAAAGACCACCCGCTGTAAGAGTCCACTTTTATTACTTCCCTTGAGTGGTCTCTGAATACAGGTTATACCATATGATACAAAGCAAGTCATTACATATATTAATTATGGGTCTTTAATAGCTATTTTTATGAACCATCTCAATGATTTGGTAGAATGTTCCTTTCAGATGCAAAATTAACCAATAGCAAAAAGTTTTCACACCGTTGTCTGTGCATGTCATATTCTTCGAAGATTCGACCTGTCTTATATGACGCATCACTATCCCCAATATCCGGTAGACTGTAGTAATATGCGCTATAAAGTAGCAATGAAGAAAATGGCTTTTATCAATATGTTTGGGGAAAAATCAGGCCTGTTTTAGCCCCAGATTTCTCAAAACTGCTGATCATAGCTGAGTGAATCACACGAGGTAGCGTTTTATTGAGTAAACGTTTATTTTAGTTCAAAATTCAAAGCAAAGTTGTCGCCTAGGAAAGTGGTTCCGTTCTGTACCCAGGATGCCCAAATTAGATAGATAAGTATTTATTGAATGCCATCTAGCAGGAGATAATTGTTTTCACACAGGTTAGCCTGCTTGGCCTGCCGGGCCTGACGGGGTTGACCTGGATTGATACTGTTTGCAGATGCATTGAGTAGCCATTTCACAGAGCCTAGCTCATATACATAACCGATGCTCTGTTGATATGGATTTTGATAGCAGTTGTAGCTTTGAACACTGTCATATTTAAATACAACAGAACACCATCAAGTTTGTATCATACAAAATGGGATTAATTTTTTGGGGAGGTGGGGGGGGGCAATAAGCTGTTTCTAAAATCTATCAAGGAAAAAAAAGTTATCTTGCCTTTCATAAGTTATTTTTCTGTTTTGTCTCTGCACCAGTATGTGGTGTGGCTTGATAAAAATATGTCTGAAGGGCAATGGGTTTAATGGATTGGGTGCGAGAATGTTTGTGCATTAAATTTGATATAGAAAACTACAAAATGACAAACGAGACTCAAAAAGAAAATTGCTACGAACTTTGATGAATGACATTAAGCCGATATCACCCCAGATTCATTAATTGTATCATCTTTAAGACGATATCAATCACCTAGGACACCATTCAGATCATCAGATTAACCCTTTACCATCATATCTTAGACTTGTCCATGTTTAACCCTTTCCCAAACAACAAATTTTGGACTCTTCCAAACCGAAAAAGTTTGCAGACAAAATTTTTAGATTTGGACAAAAAGTTTCTTAAAAAGGGTAGTAAATACTGTGGGAAAAGGAGAAATTGCTCATTATGAGCAATTTCTCATTTTCCCACAGTGTTTTCTAAAGACTTGTACTGCAGACACTTAAAAACCAGGGCTTCTTTGGGAAAGAGTTAAGGCAATTGCATATAACAATTCAATTGTCCTTTAATCCATTACCACACAATCCTCACTTTTGATGACTCTGTGAAAGAAGCCTTTGGAAAACATTGTGGGAAAAGGAGAAAATGCTGGTAACCAGCATTTTCTCCTTTTCTCACAATGTTTTCTACCCTTCACCATACAAATCTAAAATTTTCAGTCACTGTTATTTTGTTGTCTGCAAATGCTTTCAATTAGGACAAGCCTAAAATATTTTCGTTTGGTAATGAGTTAACTGACAGCTCCAAATGTACTAATCCAATCTCTTTCGATGGCCAAAAATATATTCAACTGAAACTCAGAAAGATTTGCATCCTATAGGCTTGACGATACAAAAGGGTAGTGCAGATTTAAGATCAGACTGCACATTCAGTAAAGCCTGATCTTGATCTATGTTGTCTGCGAGAAAACCCTGTCACAAGTTTTCACCTATGTTGGTGAAAACTTGTAACACCATTAAAATGGTTGATAAATAGTCAACATTCCAAACTGGGAATATTTTCTTGACCATTTTAACCCTTTCCCAAACAAGCCCTGGTTTTTACGTGTCTGCATTAAAAGTCTTGAAAACACTACGGGAAAATGAGAAATTGCTCGTAATGAGCAATTTCTCCTTTTCCCACAGTGTTTTCAACCCTTTTTGAGAACTTTCTGTCATTTTCTCAAAATCTAAAATTGTCATCTGCAAACTTTTTCAGTTTGGAAGAGTCCAAAATTTGTTGTTTAGGAAAGGGTTAAATGAACTGTTCCCAGCTTTAAACAAATTGCTATCTTTATTAAACAATGATTTGCAGTATACATACAGTTGTCCTTTCTCCACATTGTTTTCAAAAGATTTCAATCCTAGGGGCTTAACTTTTTATCAAATGACAACCGTAAAGACTTGTCTAATTGTCTAAATTGAATTCATTTGCAGGGTGACAGGGAAACACTGAGGATGCTTGTTTGTATGGACCAGAAGTCATGATGACACGGCAACAATGATATTGTTTTTAGTATGGACCGGAGGCTATTGATGTAGTACTTTAAAAGAAACACCGGGGGCACTTGTTTTGTGACATTGTTGTGATAGTAAAACAGTGGGGACACAAGTTTATATGGGCCAGAGGTTATTGCTATAGTAATGACGAAATACCAGCATATACCCGAAGTAAATAGCGTAATAGTGATTGGAAACACTGGTGCTACAAGTATGTTTGGACCACAGGGTATTGACATGATAGTGACAGGGAAACACTGGTGCTACAAGTGTGTGTGGACCACAGGCTATTGACATGATAGTGATAGGAAACACTAGTGCTACAAGTGTGTGGACCACAGGCTATTGACAAGATAGTGACGGGGAAACACTGGTGCTACAAGTGTGTGTGGACCACAGGCTATTGACATGGTGGTGACGGGGAAACACTGGTGCTACAAGTGTGTGTGGACCACAGGCTATTGACATGGTGGTGACGGGGAAACACTGGTGCTACAAGTGTGTGTGGACCACAGGCTATTGACATGGTGGTGACGGGGAAACACTGGTGCCACAAGTGTGTGTTGACCACAGGCTATTGACATGGTGGTGACGGGGAAACACTGGTGGCACAAGTGTGTGTTGACCACAGGCTATTGACATGGTGGTGACGGGGAAACACTGGTGGCACAAGTGTGTGTTGACCACAGGCTATTGACAAGGTGGTGACGGAGAAACACTGGTGCCACAGGTGTGTGTGGACCACTGGCTATTGACATGATAGTGACGGGGAAACACTGGTGCCACAGGTGTGTGTGGAACACTGGCTATTAACATGATAGTGACGGGGAAACACTGGTGCCACAAGCCTATGTGGACCACAGGCTTTTGACATGATAGTGACGGGGAAACACTGGTGCCACAAGCGTATGTGGACCACAGGCTTTTGACATGATAGTGACAGGGAAACATTGGCATGGTCATGAATTTATTAAGATAGTAGTCGTAGGAAATCACTGGCTGTGCAAGTTTATATGGATCAGAGGCTGTTGAAGTAGTAGTGATAGGGAAACACTGGGGGTGCAAGGTTTAGACCAGAGGCTTTTAGCATGGTAGTGATCGGTTAACCCATTACCACACAATCCCTACTTTTGATGACCCTGAGAAAGAAGCCTTTAGAAAACATTGTGGAAAAAGAAAATGCTGGTAACCAGCATTTTCTTCTTTTCCCACAATGTTTTCTACCCTTCACAAAACAAATTTAAAATTTTCAGCCACTTTTACTTTGTCGTCTGCAAATGCTTTCGATTTGGACGAGCCTAAAATTTTGTTGTTTGGTGATGAGTTAACAGTGGGGGCACAAGTTTATATGGACCAGAAGGCATTGAAGTATTAGTGACAGTGAAACACTGGCATGGACCTGAGGTAATTGACAAAGTAGTAATAGGAAAACTCTGGGACTCAAGTTTATATGGACCAGAGACTATTGACATGGCAATGAAAGTGAAACACTGAGGGTGATTGTTGATTTTGGTCAGAAGATGATGACACAGTGCCGACAGGAAGTCAAGAAGATGCTTGTAGAAAATGGACTTGAGGGCAGATGCTGTTGACTTACAGCTGGAAAGAGGAGCTCAGATATGCTGTTAACTCACTACAAAATGACAAAATTTTAGGTTTGTCCAAATGGAAAGCATTTGCAGACGGCAAAATGAAAGTGACTGAAAATGTGAAATTTGTCTTTTGAAGGGTAGAAAACATTGTGGGAAAAGGAGAAAATGCTGGTTACCAGCATTTTCTCCTTTTCCCACAATGTGTTTTCGAAAGGCTTCTTTCTTACAGTCGTCAAAAGGAAGGACTGTGTGGAAATGGGTTAACTCATTACCAAATGACAATATTTTAGGCTTGTCCAAATCGAGAGCATTTGCTGATGACAGAATAAAAGTGAGTGAAAATTTGAAATTTGTTTTGTAAAGGGTAGAAAACATTGCTGGAAAAGGAGAAAATGTTGTTTACCAGCATTTTCTCCTTTTCCCAGAATGTTTTCTAAATACTTCTTTCTGAGGGTCGTCAAAAGTAGGGAGTGTGTGGTAATGGGTTAATGATTGTTTATGTTAGTTAGGCCAAAGACATTGAGATTTTTAAGCTTTTTCAATTAGTCAGATATCCTTGGAAGCGAAAGGGTTACAAAAATTAAGATGTCGATTCATCTTGAAAAGAAACAACTGTAATAACGAATGGAGTATTGTGATAAGTCACCGTATGGCATGCACTCCTATAAACATAACGCATACATTGTATTTTAATTCAATATTAGCGTCATGGGAAAGGAAATTCCATTAAACTCGTAGAAAAGCCGAGAAACTGCCTGTAATACAATTTCAATAAACTTGCTGAAGTTGTGTAAACAGCAGCAAATAATGTTTTGCGAGGAAAATGTTTGAACTGTGACAGTTCAATTGTTTATGAGTAAACTGAAATATGTTTCATTGGTACATATTTTCAGGGATATTTAACTCTTTCCCAAACGACAAAATTTTAGACTGGTCCAAATTGAAAACACTTGCAGGCGACAAAATAATTGTAACTCAAAAATTGAAAATTGTTTCAAGTAGGGTGGAAAACATTGTGGGAAAAGGAGAAAATGATGGTTACCAGCATTTTCTCCTTTTCCCACAATGTTTTCAAAGGGCTTCTTCTCAGGGTCGTAAAAACGAGGGATTGTTCGGGAAAGGGTTAAACATGGGAAACCAGGGCCGCTATTTGTTGAATATGGCAGGTCTTTGAATTAAAATTTAAAAAAAAAAAGGGTTTAGAATAACTCCTTGCCAATCATCAAAATTTTAGACAAGTTCAAATTGAAAGCATTTGCAGATGACATGTGAAATTTGACTCAAAAACTACAATTTCTCTTTGGATCTGTAGAAACATTGTTTGAAAAGGAGAAAATGCTGGTTACCAGCATTTTCTTCTTTTTCCACAATGTTTTTAAAAGACTTATTCTTAAGAGCATTAAATTTTCAAATTATGACAACCCTGGGAAAGAAGCCTTTTGAAAACATATAAGGAAGAGAGAAAAATTCTGGTAACCAGCGTTTTCTCCTTTCCTGACAATGTTATCTACCCTAATCAAAGAAAAATTCCACAATTTGAGCCACATTGACATTGTCATCAGCAAATGCTTTCAATTTGGACAAGGCTAAAACCTTGCTGTCTGGTATAGGGTTAACTCTATACTGAATGACAAAATTTACACTGTTTGAAATTAAAAGCGTTTGCAGACGGAAAGTTGTAGGTGGTTTAATGGACAAAATTGGTCATTGGAAAGGTAGGAAACTATACAAGAACAGGAGAAAATTCTAGTTACAAGCATTTTCTCCTCTTCCCACAACAGGTACTGTTTCTCAGGGTGGTTAAAACTCGGGACTCTGAGGTAAGGATCAAACAGATCCCTTGTGTGACAAAAGCTGATCACTAGATGGTGGAGGATGAAAGTTCTACACCCATGAAACTGAAAAATTAAATGTAGATCTACTTTTTAAATAGTTGAAATGATTCTGCAAACAGCTAATAGAATTCAATATTGTGCAAAGGCATTCCATATAATGTTACTGTCTTATAAATAAGCTGAACCCTGGAAAAAGGGGGTTAAAGATAGTGGACCTGTAATACTTCTAGTTCAACATGGAATATAATTTCTTTATAGTTGATAAATAAGAAATTTATACACATATAATACTTTTGCACATTTTTAACCAACCAGAAGTTCCTTTGATATCTATCTTGAAATTATTTGTTGATACTTTTGTTAGTTTTCATAAAGGGAGGTAATTATCATATCCATATGTTATGATAATATAGTGGTTTTAGATTTATATATGACAATTCTAGGAAGGACAAAAAGGAAAAAGTGAAAGAATTACAATAATTCTCATCTTTAATTCCAAATGTGTTTACATTGGTAGAACTTTTAAACTCTACAAACAATAGAATTCTTAATGGAATTGGTATACTCTACAAAAAAGCTGTTAGCTTTTTTGTATTGATTAAATAAACGAAAATAATCAATACAAAAAAGCTAACAGAAAAAGAAAAATTGAAGGAATTAATGTTGGGAATTAAAACAAATTTTCCATAGTAACACTATTTCCGCATTTTAGTTTAATTTTGATTGATTTTTTTGTTTCAATCTCTTTTTGTTGTTGATATTTTTTATATTGTTTTTATATTTCAGTACTCACTGTTCAGTAAAACTATGTTTGTATGATGAACCGTATGTGTCCAGGTTCAAATGATAATAAAGTATTCTGTATTCTGTATTAATCTTAGGAAATTTTGTAAGATAATACTATAGTGAAAAAAGCTGTTTTCTATTGCAGGTCCACTGTGTTAACCCATTGCTACACAATCCCTACTTTTGATGCCCTTGAGAAAGAAGCCTTTGGAAAACATTGTAGGAAAAGGAGAAAATGCTGGTTACCAGCATTTTCTCCTTTTCCCACAATGTTTTCTACCCTTCACAAAACAAATTTCAAATTTTCAGTCAATTTTATTTTGTCATCTGCAAATGCTTTCAGTTTGGACCTAACTAAAATTTTCTTGTTTGGTAAGGAGTTAACTCATTACCAAACGACAAAATTTTAGGTTGGTCCAAATTGAAAGCATTTGCAGACGACAAAATAAAGGTGACTAAAAACTAGAAATTTGTTCTGGGCAGGGTAGAAAACACTGGAGGAAAAGGAGAAAATGCTGGTTACCAGTGTTTTCTAACGGCTTTTTTCCAAGGGGCGTCAAAAGTAGGGATTGTGTGGTAATGGGTTAAGGCATCTTCGTAATTCATTGTACCAAACAAGACACTACATAATTACGAATCCATTTACCTCTTACCACACAATCCCAACTGTTAACAACCCTGAGAAAGAATGCTTTGAAAACATTGTGGGAAGAGTAGAAAATGCCAGTAACCGGCATTTTTTCCTTTTCCTATGTTATCTACTCTTTTCCAAATTTTATATTCCAAGAACATTTAAGTTATTGTCTGCAAATTCTTTCAATTAGTGTAACTCTGAAGTTTTGGGCTTTCATAAAAGGTTTTGTTTTCAGCTTTATGACTTATGATGATTCTTAGCCAGCACCAGATATACTCAATACCTGTTAAATCTTTACCAAACAACAAAATTTTAGGTTTTTCAAAATTGAAAGGAATTGCAGACGACAAAAATAAAAGTGACTGAAAATTTGAAATTTGTTTTGTGAAGGGTAGAAAACATTGTGGGAAAAGGAGAAAATGTTGGAAATGGTTACCAGCATTTTCTCCTTTTCCCACAATGTTTTCAAAAGGCTTCTTTTCCAGGAGCATCAAATGTAGGGATTGTGTGGTAATGGGTTAACTCTTTGCCAAATGACAAAATTTTAGACTTGTCCAAATTTGAAGCATTTGCAGGCAACAAAATAAATGTGAATTAAAATGTGAGACTGTTTTGGGAAGGGTAGAAAAAATTGTGTGAAAAGGAGAAAATGCTTGTTACAAGCATTTTGTCCTTTTCCCAAAATGTTTAGAACTTTTTTCCAAACGAAAATTTTGGACTGGACCAATTCAAAGCATCTGCAGACAACAAATTGAATCTTGGTAATATGATTATTTCCAACTTTGATAGGGTAGAAAATATCGTGGGAAAAGGAGAAAATGCTGGTTACCAGCATTTTCTCCTTTCCCCACTATCTTTTCCATAGGCTTCTTTCTCAGGGTCGCTTAGAGTTAGAATTGTATGGTAAAGAGTTAAAAGGCTTTTTCTTTGGGGTCATTTATTTACTCTTTACCAAACATCAAAATTCTAGACTGGTCCAAACTGAAAGCGTTTGCAGTCGAAAAAATACATTCAACTGAAAAATTGAAAGTTAGTTTGGGTAGGAAAGAAAACATTGTGGGAAAAGGAGCAAATTCTGGTTACCAGCATTTTCTCCTTTTCCCACAATGTTTTCAAAAGGCTTCTTTCTCAGGGTCGTTAAAAGTTGGGATTGTACGCTAAAGAGTTAACTCTTTACCAAATGACAGAATTTTAGACTGGTCCAAATTGAAAGCACTTGCAGACGACAAAATAAACATAACTCAAAAACTGAAATTTGTTTCCAGCAGGGCAGGAAACATTGTGGGAAAAGAAGAAAATACTGGTTACCAGCATGTTCTCTTTTTCCCCACAATGTTTTCAAAGACTTCTATATCAGGGTCGTAAAAACCAGGGATTGTTTTGTAAAGGGTTAAAGTCGGGATTGTACTGTAAAGGCTTAACTCTTTACCACACAATTCCGAGTTTTAACGACCAAAGGGAAGAAGTCCTTTGCAAACATTGTAGGAAAAGGAGAAAATGCTGATAACCAGCATTTTCTTCTTTTTCCACAATGTTTTCTACCCTATCACATACAGAAATCGTCTGTTTACCTACATTCAATATGTTGTCTGCAAATGCTTTGAATTTGGTCTAGGCCTGAATTTTGTTGTTTGGTAGAGTAAACCCTTTACCAAACAACGGAATTTTAGACTAGTCCAAATTGAAAGCACCTGCAGACTACAAAATAAACATAACTCAAAAATTGCAATTTGTTTCCGGCAGGGTAGAAAACATTGTTGGAAAAGGAGAAAATGCTGGTTACCAGCATTTTCTCCTTTTCCCGAAATGTTTTCAAAAGACTTCTATATCAGGGTCGTAAAAACAAGGGATTGTTTGGTAAAGGGTTAAAGTCGGGATTGTACGGTAAAGGGTTAACTCTTTACCACACAATCCCCAGTTTTAACAACCCTAGGGAAGAAGTCCTTTGAAAACATTGTAGGGAAAGAAGAAAATGCTGGCAACCAGCATTTTCTCCTTTTCCCAAAATGTTTTCTACCCTATCACATACAGAAATCGTCTTTTTACCAACATTCAATATGTTGTCTTCAAATGCTTTGAATTTGGTTTAGGCCTGAATTTTGTCATTTGGTAAAGAGTTAACCCTTTACCAAACAACGGAATTTTAGACTAGTCCAAATTGAAAGCACCTGCAGTCTACAAAATAAACATAACTCAAAAATTGCAATTTGTTTCCAGCAGGGTAAAAAACATTGTTGGAAAAGGAGAAAATGCTGGTTACCAGCATTTTCTCCTTTTCCCACAATGTTTTCAAAAGACTTCTATATCAGGGTTGTAAAAACCAGGGATTGTTTGGTGAAGAGATAACAGAGTGAAAGCTGCCATTGTCCTCATATCTTTGTAATAATGTTTTGAATTCCCCGAGGGGAGATCAGGATGCGGAGGTTCAGTAGCTGACAATATAGATTCATCACTTACCTGAATAAAGAATCTCTACTCACAGCCAAGTAGCGTGGCATTTTTACTCACACCTTTGAGAATCATTTGAAAGCCATTAATAAGCGATAAATTTACCTCAGCCAATGACATCAAGGATTAAGATGGAACGTTCCATTAATTTAGTGCTAAGTGTGTTTTATTTTTCTTCTTGATGGCAGTGATGTCTCTAAAGAGTTCCTTGACATCGCAAATTTGTCTTTGGACACTTGATATTATAGGAAGTACCATTAACCCTTTCCCAAATGACAAATATTGAACTCTTCTGAACCAAAAGAGTTCTCAGACGACAATTTTAGATTTGGAGAAAATGGCAGAAAGTTCTCCAAAAGGTTAGAAAACACTGTGGGAAAAGGAGAAATTGCTCGTTACGAGCAATTTCTCCTTTTCCCTGAGTGTTTTCAAGACTTTCACCGCAGACTCATAAAAAACCAGGACTTGTTTGGAAAAGGGTTAAATGAATTGAAAGTCTTCCATATTTTCTTCCTGTTACCAAAACATGAAGCCAATCTTAATCAGCATGAAGAATCCTGTATGGGCTTGTGTTCAGGGTGTCATGTATGCAATCAGGGGATCCTTTTGATAATGCAGATGGCAACTGTGCCCATGGGCAAGGCATCACAGAGGTTTAGGCTTGCAATTTGAAAGAGTTTGAAGCCCTATTGAGACAACAACTGAATTACCAGAGTTTCTCTCATTTTTGTTTAATAAATTGGCATGAAATCGGCCATCTTGTAATAACTTTACTAAATGACAATTTTAGACTCCTGGAAATTGAAAGCATTTGAAGATGAAAAATGACAGGGTTAGCTTCTAAACCTCTTCACAAGACAAGACTGATGATTCACTACGCTACTCTACCCTTGGCAGATTGAGCTTGATTTTTACATTCCCTTGATATTTTCACTGGATGCAGCCAACTCTAACTGCAACGAATGAAAACGCTGGTAGCATTACATCTTTGATAAAAACAGAACAAGGTTGCTACCTTTCGAATACAAGGTAAACATGGAAACCCAAGTGGATGTCTGCTTATCGCTTCATGTGTATTCGTAAGCGTTTTGTAAAACGATATAACATTGGCTTTTAGAAATACGATGTAAAGGGGGTAATAACCACCATCCAATAGAGGGCGCATAGCAGGAATCTTGAAATCAGGCTCAATCAGCCAAGGTAAGATCCACGTAGTGATCGTAACCTTGGCTCGTGAAGATGGCTTCTAAAGGGATCGGAAACATTGTGAGAAAAGGTTTACTAGCATTTTCTCCTTTTCCCACAAAATGCTTTCAAAAGCCTTCTTTCCTCAGGGTATTTAAAAGTTGGGATTGTACATAAAGGGTTAAGTCTTGTAGCATTTTCCAAGACTCAAGGGATGGGTTGCCCCATCCTCAGTAAAGTTTATGTTAACTCTTTACCAAACGACAATATTTTTAGACTTGTCCAAATTGAAAGCATTTATTTTGCAGACAACAAAATTAAAGTGACTGAAAAATTGGAGTTTGTTCTGGAAAGGGTGGAAAACCTTGAGGGAAAAGGAGAAAATGCTGGTTACCAGCATTTTCTCCTTTTCCCTCGAGGTTTTCAAAAGGCTTCTTTGTCAGAGCAATGAAAACCTGGTATTGTTTCCTGGAGTTAAAACTTTCTTTGACTAAATAATAAAATTACAGTTGTCTCCTCAACATTGTAAACTTTATCTAGATCATGCCACAATGGTCCAATAAATCTGTAGAAACATAGAATTAACCCTTTACCAAACGATGACATTTTAGACTGGTCCAAATTAAAAGCAATTTGCAGACTTCAAAATCAATGACATTCAAAAATTGAAATTTGTTCTGAAAGAGCAGAAAACATTGTGGGAAAAGGAGAAAATGCTTTCTCACAAAGTTTTCAAAAAGGCTGCTTTTCCAGGGTGCAGAAAACCAGGGATTGTTTGGGAAAGGGTTAAACCCCAAACTTGAATAAGGATGTAGAAACTCGGTTTCATTTTCAGAAGGCGAGATTTTGATTCTCGCCTTCATATATCAGCGCTCGGCAGCTTGCAGCAAATACCTCTGGACAGCAATATCAAAACGCCTTTCAACTAGTTCGATACTTCTCGAGTAGGCCTACATTAGAACAAAATAATTGCGAGACCATTGTACTTTTAATCAGAACAGCAAGAAGAAACTTCAAGTTTCTAGAAGGAATGAAATCGAATTCTTTAAAAGCATCGTTTTTGACAAATGCAAAATACTTTGGATCAATTCATTGATACATTCACGTTGCTACAGCAACAAATGAACCGTAGCTATTGTAAGCCAATCGAAAGCTACTAACATGACGTCATTCGGACCTACTTCCACTTCACAACGCATAAACAACTAACCAGTGGGATCGTATATGTAAATTTAAGATCTCTGAACTAACCAATCGGATAGCTTCTTTGAATAACGTATCGCTGATAGACCTCTTTTGTGATTAGTACTATCAGATCTCAAGCTAGGATTTCAAGTTCAATACCCATGGCAAGAACAATGCCAAATAAAACTTGAAGCCTCAAATGTAAATCAAACCCAAGACTCCTGGCTTACCAACCCTTCTCTTTCCTCATAGATTGGCAAGACCGTACAAAAAATAAATTTCTCCTTTTCCCACAATGTTTTCTACCTTGCTTTGAAACAAATTTTCAATGTTTGATTTACTTTTGTCATCTTCATACATGTGCTTTCAATTTGGACCAGTCTAAAATTTTGTTTACCAAACAATAAAATTTTACACTAGTCCAAATTCGAAAAAGGACCAGACGACAAAATAATTGTGACTGAATAATTCAAATTTGGTTTGGGAAGGGTAGAAAACATTGTGGTAAAAAGAAATAATGTTGGTTACTAGCATTTTCTCCATTTCCCACAGTTTTTAAAAGACTTCTTTCTCAAGGTCATTAAAAGTCGGCATTGTGTGGTAAAGGGTTAAGACAAATGGTTTCATGTATTTACTCAGTGTCCAAAACATGCACGGCTTGGGATTTGTTGTTATTGTCAACCCTCGAATTTTGTACCCCACTTCAAAATTTTAGACTGGGCCTAAATTTGAGAACAAGGGCAGAGGACAATTTAATTGTTACACAAATTACAGACTTTTCTTTGAAAGGGTTAAAAACATTGTGGGGATAAGTGGAAAATCTTGGTCACCAGCATTTACTTCTTTTTCAACATAGTTTTTAAACCCTTTTTCATAGGTACGGACATCATAAACAAAAAGTATTGTATAATGTGGTTAAGGGTTAACTGCACGAAATTCTCACTTTCAGGAAACCTGCCCTCCTTTGTGTCCAGTGTGATGGGGTGGGCGTATCTGGATGAATCCATTATGTTGAGTGGGTTTAACTCTTTCAGGACATTTGACCCTTTATCTTACAACAACCAAAAATAAAACATGTCCAAATTGAAGATATTTGCAGAAAAATAACTCAAATGTTTCTCAAATTATGGAAGTTTGCTTTGATAGAATAGAAAACAATGTGGAAAAAGGAGAAATGCTGGTTACCAGCATTTTCTCCCTTTCCCACAATGTTTTCAAAAGCTTCTTTCTGTTGACTGATAAAATTTATTATTGTAATGTAAAGGAGCATTTTCTCCTTTTTCTCACAATGTTTCAAAAAGGCTTCATTCTTTTGATTTATAAAATTTACTTTAAAATTTGTGAGGGTTAGGCAGTCAGTCCATTTAACTTGGAAGGTTCCATTTATTATTTTGCAGTGCCTGTATATTCATATCAAATTCTACCCCTGGAACAGTTCACTTTATTGAATAAATCTTTTTCCAATTTCTGAAATGTGGAAGAGTTCATTTATTGTTTACCCCTACAGACTACAAAAAACTTGGACTTGACCAAATTCTAAGCTTTTGATATAAAAAATTGGAAGAGTCCAACAATTAAAGTAATGTCGGAAGAGTTCATTCTTTCTAAATTTATAGCTTACTCTTTATTGAATTTGGAAGAGTCCATTATATTCATTTAAAGTTTTTTTTGTTTTTTTTTAAAGATAGAAGAATCCATTTTACGTTTTGTCTGGTCTCACTATCCACTGAAATTGGAAGAGTCTATTATTTATTTTCTGGTTTTCTTTTTTTTAATTATGGAAGAGTCCATTCTACTTATTTTTTTGGGTCTCATCATTCATTGAATTTGGAAGAGTCGATTTCATTTAGAACAAGTTACGGGATAGAAATTATTGAAATTGGAACAGTCCATTCTAGCTTTTTTCAATGTCATTGGTTATCATTGAATTTGGAAGAGTCCATCACATTTAAATGCAGTTTCTCATCATTCTTTGAATTTGGACTAGTCCATTTCATAGAAAAATTTCATTTCGCTTACAATTTCTTAATTTAGGAGAGTCCATTATCAACTTTGGGTTTATTTTTTTTTTAATCTTTCAAGTTGGAAGAGTCCATTTTAATTTATTCCGTTGACTTGAAATTCATTGAATTTGGAAGAGCCCATTATATTCGTTTATAGTTTTTTTTAAGATAGAAGAGTCCATTTTACTTTTTTCTGGTCTCACTATCTACTGAAATTGGAAGAGTTTATTATTTATTTTCAGGGTTTTTTTTTAAATATGGAAGAGTCCATTCTTCTTATTTTTTTGGGTTTCATCATTCATTCAATTTGGAAGAGTCGATTTCATTTTGAACTGGTTTTAGTATAGATATGATTGAAATTGGAAGAGTCCTTTCTAGCTTTTTTCAATTCCATTGCTTATCATTGAATTTGGAGCAGTCCATTCCATGTAAATGCAGTTTCTCATCATCCTTTGAATTTGGACTAGTCCATTTCATAGAAAAATTTCATTGCTCTTATAATTTCTTAATTTAGAAGAGTCCATTATTAACTTTTGGTTAATTTTTTTATTTTATCTTTCAAGTTGGAAGAGTCCATTTTAAATTTATTCTGTTGACTTGGAATTCATTCAATTTGGAAGGGTCCACTTGATTTTATCTGACATTTTCTTTAAAAATCAAATATTCTGGAAGAGTCCATTTAATATATTTCTAGTTCTTTTACCAGTCATTGAATTTTGGAAAGTCCATTCATTAACAATATTGAATGAATTTGGATAAATCCGTTCAATCATGTTTAAGACCTCTTACAATTCACTGAAATTGGAAGAGTCCATTTATTTTCAGTGAGTCTATTTTTGTAAAAACTATCCCAGTTGCATTTTTCCCCCGCCTTGAAAAAATGATGTTTTAATTTCTTAGATTTGGATGAGTCTACTTATTCTGAATTTATTTTCCTTTCGCTCTTTTTTTTTTAACCCTTCTCATAGTAGCTTGTAAACGTCTGATATTTGGACAAACCATAATTACACTACACTGTAAATCTTAGACTTGCCCAATTGGAAAGCATGTACTGATGACCCTTTACCACACAATGACTCTTATTACCCCTGAAAGAGAAGGCTGAAAACATTGTGAGAAAAGGAGAAAATGCTGGTTGCCAGCATTTTCTCCTTTTCCCAAATTGTTTTTTATCCTATGAAAGCAAAATCTTTTTATATGAGCCACATTGAAACTTTCATCAGCAAAATAATGCTTTCAATTGGGACTTGTCTAAAATTTGTTTGTGTGGTAAAGGGTTGAAAATATGCTCCAAAGATGGAAAGCTTTTTTGAAATGATGGAAAACATTGTGGGCGAAGGAGAAAATGCTGTGTAACAGATCTCCTTTTCCATCAAGGATTTTTAAACCTTCCATCTTGGTTGGAAAAACATTATGATTGTAATGGGTTAGTTCATTTTGGAAAAATAAGAAACAGACATAGATTTAAGACACAGACAGATTTATTTACGATCTGTACATAACAGTACCTCATCATGGCAATACAACAATAACATATGTACATTTCATTGTTTTCTTTGCATTGGTGTTTATTTTAGAATGTGAGTGTATGTGAGTGAATGTCAAATGTTTGTTGGGCCAGTACAAATATTTTCCCTTTATACCTTCATCGCACAATACCAGGTTTTAACAATATCGAAAAAGAAGACTGTGGAAACTATTGTGGGAAAAGAAGAAAATGCTGCATATTCTCCATTTTCCCAAAATATTTTTCCCCTCAGCGATGAATTTCAATGTTTGATTCGTGTTAATTTTGTTACTGCATGTGCTTTGAGTTTGGACAGGTCCATAACGTTGTCTTCTAAGAAAGATATAACTGTATACATGAATTGGATAGGTCCATTTGATTATTGTGTGCCTGACAAAATATTGCGACATGCTTGCAGTTTGCATTTTTCATATTCCCACAATATTTTCGAAATAATTAAAAAAAAAATACATCTGCACCCCTCACAACATTTTCTTTCTCTCAGTGACTAAATTTCAGTGTTAGATTCATGTTCACTCTATCATGTGGAAGCGCGTTGAGTTTGGGCAGGTCCATAATTTTGTTGTCTGGTAGTGATATAATCTTAACCCTTTACCAAACGACAAAATTTTTAGACTGGTCAAAATTGACAGCACTTTCAGACAAGAAAATAAACATAACTCAAAAATTGAAATTGTTTCGAGCAGGGTAGAAAACATTGTGTGTAAAGGAGAAAATGCATTTTCTCCTTTTCCCACAATGTTTTCAAAGGATTCTATCTCTAGGTCGCATAAGCCAGGGATTGTTTCGGAAAGGGTTAAGATATTGGAGAGGCTGGTGACCTGCATTTTTCCCTTTTCCCACTATGTTTTAAAGGTATAGCACATTTTCAGCTGCTCTTAACTTGTTATCTGCTAATTGCTTTAATGTAGACGGCCTATTTTTTTGTTATTTTTTGAGAGGTTTTGTAAAGGGTTACTAAGATGGAAAACATTGTGGGAATGTTGATAATCATTATTTGCTACTTTTCCTACAATGCTTTCAAAAGCCTCTTCTTCAGCATTGTTAAAAGTCAGTCTTGTGATTTAAAAGCCTGAATCTCAGTTTCTATACTCTAAAAGGCACCTTTCTAGAAACTCTTTGCTCTCTCAATATAATTGTCTATGGAATAAAATGGTAAAGGCTTTCAATAAATTAAGGTAAGACATGTGTAATGGAAAACAGCTATTTCCACTAAAATATCATCCTGCAAAATTAGCTATAATTAAAAATGAGTATTATTGAACTACTTTCACCTTTTCATCTTTTTTTCCCCATTTTTCCTTCCTTGAATTATCATTTATAAATCTAAAACCACCATATTCTTAATTCAAAAAGAGAATAATTACCTCCCTTTTCAGAAAAGTAACAAAAGTATCAAAATATAATTTCAAGATAGACATAAACGGAATTTCTGATCTGTTAGAAATGTGCAAAAATATTATTTATATACATTTTATTACCAATTAGAATTTTCACCGGAAGTGCATTACACAGGTCTTACCTTAATAATCTCATTACAAAGTTACAGTTTGAGACCTATCAAAACTGACTGCAATTTAAAGCAAAAAATACAATTTAATCCATTACCATGCCCTAGCATGTACAGTTTGAACAACTCTGAGAAACAGGTTATTTAAAAACTTAATTAATTTTGAAAAGGAGAAACTTTCTTGACTCTTTACACGAAGAAAAAATTCAGACTTTCCAAAATATAATGCATTTTCAGGTAGCAACTTTTTGATCTGGCACCATTGATGGAACCTTTCTAATATAGGAAGGAAGACATTTGAGGAAATGGAAAAAATGTCAATTAGCACCGTATTCTCCTTTTCAGACCAAAAGTTTTCAAGCCTTCTTCCTAGACCTTTTAAACTCATTATTCGGTAAAAGAGGATTAGATATAAGTTTCTATACAGCGTAAAAACATGTACAGGTAACGGTAAATCAAACTCTTTGCTATCACATGAAATTTTTCCTTCAAATGAATTGGAAAGGAGTTTCAGAAAAGTCCACTCGCTTAAATTTTTTCAACATATTTTCACAAGCCTTCTTCAAGTTTGTCCAAACTCAAGATAGTAAACTGGTCCTCATTGCACAGGAACATTGCACAATTCTAAAGACTTCTGTATCGGGAGATGCGATTTAAGTACAGGAAAATGTATCGCATTATGTTAGGCCCATATTCTAAACTCGCCTTCTAACAGTACTTTCAGTGCTTTGATTTAAAATGGAACTACTCGTAATACAATTCTGAGCATGTATGGTTCACCATGTTTTGTAGTTTCCAATTAAATTTAAATTCCAAAGTATCTTTTAGATCCTATATCAGTTTCTTTTTTTATTCTGAGAAAGCTAAGTCAAAATATTTTTTAAGCAGGATTGTACTATATTATGACCCTGGTTGTCTGTCCATCTTGTCTGTTAGCCATTTCCTTGTGTGCACAACTCCTCTTACAGTTTCCATTGAAATAAGTTCAAACTTACCAAAATGAATCTCTATGATGTGCATTGGACTATTAAAAGATATAGAGGATATTTTTTTTTTGGTGAAAGATCGAAATTTATTTCATCGAGTGAACACCATCGGTAATATTTTCACTCGTGGCGCAGCGACTGATGGTGTTTACGACATGAAATGAATTTCAATCTTTCACCAAAAATATTCTATTTATTTCATGGTTTAACCCTTTCTGGGAGGAGCTTAATCAAAATCCAGTACAGTTCTTTTCCGTTATTCCCCGTAGCGTACCCCTCCCGCATAGCTGCGCATTACGATATTACGTCAAGCGCGAGAAATGTAAGGTATATGATGTCATATTCCCATCTGGTTGTGAGGCATGCGCAATTCACCTAGGCAACATGGAAATCGGTATTTTCACTGGTGGCACCAGTGTAAGATCGAAAAATATTTTCATTGTTATTTCTTGATATCCTACCGGAAAGCATAGAATAAATCGCCCAAGTCAACCTGTGCATAGTATTATGCCATTATTTAAGAGTTATCTAATTTGTGTAATCCTTTATCTATGGCATATATTAGGCCATAGATTAAGGGTTAAACAAATTTGGTAACTCTTAAATAATGACATAATAATAGGCCTAATCCTTTTACTATTGGTGAGTTTTCTGGTGTCCAAGGTCCATTCAGTCCTAATATTGTGCCTGGAGCTCTGAAAGGTAAGCCTTAAAAACTTACCCTTTAGAGCTCTAGTCACAACTTTTGTTGACCTGGTCATCTACATGGATCAACAACTGGTTACTTTTCACACCTGGGCCATAATATGAAGTATTTTGATAGAAGGCCACTAGATGATGCTGCATGCCAAATATGAAAGCTCTAGCCCTTACGGTTTGGGACAAGAAGGTTTTTTAAGATTTACCTTCTTTATATCTTTGTGAAATCTAACACCCTACAACATAGGGCAAATTTCCACCCTAGGGCCATAATTTGAAGTATTTTAGTAGAGGGCCACTAGATGATGCTACAAGCCAAATATGAGAACTGTAGCCCCAATGGTTTGGGACAAGAAGATTTTTAAAGATTTCCTTTTCTATCTCTATGTGAAATCTGAGAACCCAGAACTTAGGGCTATTTTCAACACTAAGGCCATAATTTGAAGTCTTTTGGTAGAGGGCCACTAGATGATGCTAAATGCCAAATATGAAAACTCTTGCCCTTATGGTTTAGGACAAGAAGATTTTTAAAGTTTTTTTCGCTCAGTTGCCACGGCAACCAGAGTTCTTCATGGAATTCATATCTTTGAAGTATTCTGAAAGAACAGTACCTATGGATCATTTATGTGAAGTTTGGTTGAAATCTGATTGTTAGTTTAGGAGAAGAAGATTTTTTTGTAATTGTGAATGGATGACGGGCATTGACCTATCACAATAGCTCACCTTGAGCACTTGGTGCCAAGGTGAGCTAAAAATGGTAACCTGGTAACCAGCATTTTGTCCTCTTCCCACAATGTTTTCTGACCTTCCCAACACAAATTTCAGTACTTTTATTTTGTTGTCTGCAAATGCTTTCGATTTTGACGGGCCTTGAATTTTGTTGTCTCGTAATGAGCCATACAATCATCTGCCATAGGTAGTCCTTGCAATGAAACCTGTGTATTTCTCTACATAAATAGTTACATTGCCACTTTTTACACTGAATCAGTGAAATGAAAATATCCAGTAGCTACAAAACGGACAATTAATTATTTTGTCTAAGTTGTTGGATTCGTGTATCTTGCCATTTCATATATTCACCAGTTTAGATCTTAATCCTTTCCCAAACAAGCCCTGGTTTTTACGTCTCTGTAGTACAAGTCTTTTGAAAATACTGTGGGAAAGGAGAAATTGCTTGTTACAAGCAATTTCTCCTTTTTCCAGTGTTTTCTACCCTTTAGGAGAACTTTCTACCATTTTCATCAAATTTAAAATTGTTATCTGCAAACTCTTTCAGTTCGGAAGAGTCAACAATTTTTTGTTTGGGAAAGGGTTAAATTAGATTGCACTGTCTATCCAATCTGATCTAGATCTACTTTATCTAAAAATGCATTTAAATTTCCATTGGAAATGGAGCTGTATAACAAAAACAGGAAACTTACACAAAACAAACATCATTTAGAAATGATATTCTCTTTATTGACATTCGTTCTAGTCGGTACAACCTACAACCATCCTTACTGTCTGTATCTCTAAACACTTAAAACAAGACTAATGCAAACACAACTTTTTTAAAAGCTAATTGCAAATTTATGATACTAGTAACTTTTAACTCTTCACCAAACGACAAAATAGACTGGTCCAAATTGGAAACACTTGGAGACGACCTAATAAACCCAACTCAAAAATTGAAATTCGTTTCTAGCAGGGTTAAAAAAAATTGTGGCAAAAGGAGAAAATGCTGATTACTAGCCTTTTTTTCCTTTTCCTACAATGTTTTCAAAAGGCTTTGATCTCAGGGTCGTAAAAACCAGGAATTCTTTGGGAAAGGGTTAAGGAAACCTGTATATGGTACCTTTAGTGAGTCTAAAGAATAATCAAAGGACTGAAGGTCCTGAAAGTCGCACTAATGGTGAAACCTTGATATTTTGGGACTGATAGGTGGTCATCACCCTTTTACAGGACAATCTTGCTTTTACGTAATTCAAACAGCTTTGGAAAACAGAGCTGAAAGAAAGAAAAACTCATTTTTTTTTACTCAAGGTTTTCTTCCAATTAGACTCAAATTTAATGGTTTACCGTAAGTCAAATTTGATTAGTTTTCAGCAATTCTTCGATTTTGACTAGTCTGCAATTTAGTTGAGCAAATGCAGTTACTTGTAATAGGCAGCTTCCCACCAAGTTAGATCTTTTCATTTTTCTTTTTCTTTAATATATCCATGTTGGCATATAGCCTGACATAATATACCCAAAACAATATTAAATGTATGTCATTGGTCACCTCTATTACTTGGAACTTACTGAAACAGTGCCACTGCATACCGATGCTAGCACTTGACAATTTTTGAAAAGGGACACATAAGGGACATCTCTGTGAAATCATTTCAAAATCTGACCAACCATTTCAGTGAAGAAGAATTTTCAAGAATTTCTTCATGTCCGAATAGTGTAAGTGGACCCCATTTACCAGAGCCATGCTTCTTGATGGATCAGAATTTCGAAAACATTTTTGAAAATGGTCACCCAAGGAAGATTGCTTTGAAATTATTTTAAAATCTGATCATGGGTTTCAGAGAAGGTGAATTTTCAAGAAATTCTTCATTTCCATATTGTAGCCCCAATTCACCTGAGCCATGTTTCTTGGCAAATCAAAATTTCGCGAACAAGTTTTTAAAAGGGTCACCCAAGGAACATCTCTGTGAACTTTTTTCAATATCTGATCAGCCGTTTCAGAGAAGTAAGAATATTCAAGAATTTCTGCATGTCCATATAAGTACAAGTAGCCCCCATTCACCAGAGCCATGTTTCTTGATGGATTGAAATTTCGCAAACAATTTTTGAAAAGGGTCACCCATAGAACATCCCTGAGAAATTATTTCAAAATCTGACCAGTGGTTTCTGAGAAGAAGAATTTTTTAGAATTTCTTCATTCCTGTATAGTGCAAATAGCCCCCATTCACCAGAGTCATGTTTTTTGACTGATCAAAATTTCACGAAAAAGTTTTTTAAGGAACAACTCTGTGAAATTATTTTAAAATCTGGCCAGCTGTTTCAGAGAAGAAGATTTTTAAAGAATTTCTTAGAAAACTGTTTGGTTGCCATGGCAACCAAAACTTTTGACGTAATCAAATTCTGTGAACAATTTTCAAAGAGGACCTCCCAAGGAACATTCCAGCCAAGTTTGGTCCATATTGGCCCAGCGGTTTTGGAGGAGTTGATGTTTAAAGAATTGTTGATGACGCATGACGGATGACAGACACCAGGTGATCCTAAAAGCTTCCCTTGAGCATGTTGTGCTCAGGTTAGCTGAAAAAACAGTCCTAAGGTTTTTCATCTCAACCAAACTGACTCTCAAACTATAAAAAATATTTGCAAAGTAATTAATAACTATGCAATCTACAACAGGTTAAAGACCATTGTGAATAATTAGTTTAACTCATTACCAGACCAGCCCAATTTTAGGCTTGTCCAAATTGAAAGCATTTGCAGACGACAAAATAAAAGTGACAGAAAATTTGAAATTTGTTTTGTGAAGGTTAGAAAAAATTGTGGGAAAAGGAGAAAATGCATTTTTTTCCCTTTTCCCACAATGTGTTCTAAAGGCTTCTTTCTCAGGGTAGTCGAAATTAGGGATTGTGTGGTAATGGGTTAATCACCACATTAAATTTGTTACACTCTTTTTGAGTGCTGAAATTGTATCTTTGCTATCCAAACAATGTAATTAATGTATCACATTTCTGTTATATCATTTCTTTAACCCATTACCACACAATCCCTACTTTTGACGCCCCTGAGAAAGAAGCCTTTTGAAAACACTGTGGGAAAAGGAGAAAATGCTGGTAACCAGAATTTTCTCCTTTTCCCACAGTGTTTTCTATCCTTCCCAGTACAAATTTCAGTTTTTCAGTCACCTTTGTCGTCTGCAAATGCTTTCAATTTAGACCAGTCCAAATTTTCTTGTGTGGTAAAGAGTTAAATGTGCTGATGCTTATGTTTTTTTTTTTCATATATAAAACATATTTTTATAATGATGGATAAATATTTTTAAAGTATCCAATATGCTTTTTTTTTTTTCATTAATAGTAACTTTATCTTCCTTAAAAAAAAAATAGAAAGAAAAACGTGATTTTATCACTAAGCATTTGATTCACTTCGCTATGTTTATTGTTAAATAAGTTTCATCATTGGTTTTAATCATGTAAGGCAAATTTAAAATAAAGCAAGAGTTATAAATCGTCTTGATGACGAATACGTAATTTCTATTAATTTTTACATAAATTGAAGTTAGAAATACTATAAAAATCATGTGTTCATTTTGACTACACATTGTGTACGTTTTGACTCCACTTGGGTAGGTTTAGACTTCATTTGGGTAAGTTTTGACTCCATTCGGGTACGTTTTGACTTGGGTACGTTTTGGTTTGAGTACGTTTTGACTGTAAACCCCCTCAACAGTGCAACTGTCAATGTACGGTCGTAATTGCTGTACTTTACCTTGCGTTTCATATTTCATGTTGTATTTACTGTATACGGAGGGGATGAAATATCCTTGTCGCCACTCTTTTGGGGTCAGAACAAATGCAGTAATCAACATTTTAACTTTACTGGTGTTAATCGTTATACATGTGCGTTTGTTTTCTATCCCGTCCGCCATTTGCATTTTCTTAATCAAAGTACAATTTTGTACTTCAAACTTAAGCTGATCAAAGACCTAAAATACTAGAATTGATAGCAAAAGTTCATGTCTGATTTCCATAAAATCGTGTATGTAAGCGTTTCGCATGCAGTTTTATGACTTACAAAAGTTTTTTGATGTGTAATATAATAGTTTTTGGGTGTTTTGGGGTATTCGAGTGGTTTGGGGTGTTTCATCCGAGACGTGCGTTACAAACTAGGTCAAAGCTGCGGAACGAAACAAATTTTCAAATTTAGAGCGAGTTTTACGATATTTAACCCTGAATTCATGGTTTGCATGGTTTAAAAGAGTTGATTTCAAATGACATCACTCGAGTCCGAAATTCCACCCTTATAAGCGAAGCTCTACCGGTCTCGATAATACATGAATATTTACAGTAAGGTGCTCTCGATAAGGCATATTAATCCGCGATCCCTTTTAAACTCACATTAAGCACTGATGGGGGATATCTTAGCTGAATTGTGTTTTCTTTACCCATCTAAACAAAGATAGATGTTAAATTTTCACATGATATACAAAATAACCGAATTTTTTTTAATTTAAAATTTGTGTCACGTTCTCCTTTTTCTAGCGTAGGTATATGAGTTATATGAGTTACCGGGTCCAGTCCCATCATAAAGAACAAATTCCAGACATACCAAAGAAAAAGTAGTTCTACAGCGATTGGGTTAAAAGTAGAGTAACTGCACCTCGTTTATGAAGTATATACGACGTTTTTGATCCAATTTTTTGCATGATTCTTCAACCCACTATAGACACCCCCCCAACCCACCCTGAGCTCCTCGAGCTCATCGCAAAAAGTCGAACGTTTTGACAAACGTGCGACTTAAAAATTGAAACTAGGCTTACTATATACTGTACTATTAAAGTACCTCTCACACCTATTTGTTGCCTTTGCAGCCAATTTAGATCATGATCAGACTGCACAAAATGTGCAGTCTGATCTTCAATCTATGCTGTCCACTTTGTAGAGACATTAAAGATAAAACAACCTTGACAGTACTCCTATAAAGGTCTTATTTGGAGAACTAAAGTGCTCCATGGGTTTATTTGGTACTCTATGGGTTATGGTTTAAAACATTTTTTAATCCTTTATCAAACAATCCCTGTTTTTTTTTGACCCTGAGATATAAGCCTTTTGAAAACATTGTGGGAAAAGGAGAAAATGCTGGTAACCAGCATTTTCTCTGTTTCCCACAATGTTTTCCACCCTATTATTTTTAAATTACTTTCATTTTGCAGTATGCAAGTGCTTTCAATTAGGACCAGTCTAAAATCTTGTCATTTGGTAAAGAGTTAAAAGGGACCTGATACTTTCAGGAAAACCCTTATTCCTTCAAAAATAGCTGTAGATGAAGGTTTATTGATGTTAAAATGTTAATAGCTACCATTCTAACAGATCTAGTCCATTAACCCTTTCCCAAACAACAAAATTATAGACTGATCCAAATTGAAAGCACTACTGTAAGACGACAAAATGAACATATCTAGAACATTGCAATTTTTTTAAGTCAAATTTTCAGTCACTTTTATTTTGTCATCTGCAAAAACTTTCAATTTGGACAAATCTAAAATTATGTCATTTGGTAATGAGTTAATTCCTTCCCAAAAGACAAATTCTAGAGTCTTCCAAACTCAAACAGTTTGCAGACGACAATTTCAAATTTGATAAAAATGGCAGAAAGTTCTCCAGATGAGTAGAAAACACTGTGGGAAAAGGAGAAATTGCTTGTAACGAGCAATTTCTCCTTTTCTAACAGTGTTTTCAAAAAGACTTGTACTGCAGACAGGTAAAAACAAGGGCTTGCTTGGAAAAGGGTTAAGCATTATTTGTCATCAGAAAATGCATTCAATTTGAACCAGTTTAACTTTTGTCGACTGGTTAAAAAAGACAATAAGAACAGTTGCATTTCATACCATCCAACTACAGCATGACTCAAACATTAAAAATGTGTTTTCCTGACATATCAATGATTATATACAAATGTATTAACTCTTTACCAGACGACAAAATTGTAGGCCTGTCTAAATTGAACGAATTTGCAGACGAAGATCAAAATGTGGTTAAAATAATGGTGACTGTCTGATAGACTAGAAAACATTGTGGAAAAGAAAAAAATTCTTGTTGGCCACAATGTTTATAAAGTTTTCCTTATCAAGGTCATTAAAACTTGGGATTGTGTGGTAAAGAGTTAAACAAAACAAATTCACATTTTTACTTCAACAGTTTTATTTTTATTTCAATTTGCCAAAAAAAGAAATTCTTTGTCCTTTCCCAAACAAGTCTGCAATACCTTAAACTGACTAATCTTAACTCTTAACCCTTTCCCAAACGACAAAATTTTAGACTGGTCCAAATTGAGAGCCCTTACAGACAATAAAATAAGCGTAACTCAAAAATGGAAATTTGTTTCCAGCAGGGTAGAAAACATTGTGGGAAAAGGAGAAAATGCTGGTTACAAGCATTTTCTCTTTTTCCCACAGTGTTTTCAAAAGGCTTCTATCTCAGGGTCGTAAAAACCAGGGATTGTTTGGTAAAGGGTTAAATACGCAATCCCAGGGTTAAACTACCCAGAGAAAGAGGCTGTCTGAAAACATTGGTTGCCAGCATTTTCTTCTACTCAAACAATGTTTTCTACCCCATTAACTCTTTACCAAACAAATCCCTGATTTTTACGACCCTAAAATGGAACCCTTTTGAAAACATTGTGTGAAAAGGAGAAAATGCTGGTTACCAGCATTTTCTCCTTTTCCCACAATGTTTTCTACCCTGCTGGAAACTAATATCAACTTTTGTGTCACATTTATTTTTTCATCTGCAAGTGCTTTCAATTTGTACCACTCTAAAATTTTGTTGTTTGGTAAAGAGTTTTAACCCTTTACCAGACGACAAAATTTTAGCCTTGTCCAAACTGAAAGCATTTGCAGACAACAATTACAGTGTCGATCCTATGGTGAAACCTTTTTTTGATAAAGTAGAAAACATTGTGGGAAAAGGAGAAAATGCTGGTTACCAGCATTTTCTTCTTTTCCCACAATGTTTTCAAAAGGCTTCTTTTCCAGGGGCATCAAAAGTCTGCATGGTGTGGTAAAGGGTTAAAGACAAATTCAAGCATTTGAGCCACATGTCATCTGCAATGCTTTCAGTTTTTGAACAGATCTATTTTTTGTCATATGATAAAGAGTCACATCTAATCCTGCATCCCTAGACTAGCAGCATGATTGGCTGTGACAGGGAGTGTTGACCAATCAGTTAGCTAGTCTTGGAATTTAGAAAAAGTATTTCATGTAAGCGAACTCTGACCCTTTTGTGATTCAGGTTCACAATACAGTCTTTCAATTACTTTGTAATAGGAAGAGAAATGCAAGCGATCAATTTTTTTCTCATGTTTAGGAGAAAACACAATGCTTTTGAAGCCAATTGTACACAGAAAAACACAACTTAGGATTTTTTTTTATGCTTTAAAATTGAATTATCCCATTACCACACAATCCCTACTTTTGACGCCTCTTTAGAAAACATTGTGAAAAAAGGAGAAAATGCTGGTAACCAGCATTTTCTCCTTTTCCCACAATGTTTTCTACCCTTCACAAAACAAATTTCAAATTTTCAGTCACGTTTATTTTGTCGTCTGCAATTCCTTTCAATTTTGACTAACCTAAAATTTTGTCGTTTGGTGATAGGTTATTGCAAACAAATGTGAAACCAAATAAAATAATTTTTGACAGTTTTTTCCTCTATCCAAAATGGAATGACACTGTGTGATTCTCTTAAAACCAACAAAAATGTAAGACATCTTTAATAAAAATAAATTACAAGTTTTAATTGGTGAAATTCAATGGCAACCATTTTTGCATCAACATAATTATAATATCTCTGAAGACAATGGTGTCTATATCAGCCTTATGTTACTCCACAAAAGCACAAGTGAGTTGTTCCATACCTAGGAAAGAAGCCTATAGAAAACATTGTCGGAAAAAGAGAAAATGCAGCATTTTCTCTTTTTCCCACAATGTTTTCTATCTTTTCCAATACAAATTTCTATTTTTTCGGTCACATTTATTTTGTCGTCTGCAAATGCTTTAAATTTTGACTGGTCTAAAATTTTATTATAAGTTAAAGAGTTGCATTCATTTTTATACCAAATTTGCCAAATAATCTCTTAACTTCCCTGATGACAGAGGGTTTGGAAAACATTGCAAGAAACAGAGGAAATACTGGTTTCAACCACTTTTGAAAATAAATTCAATCATTAGTCTCATTTAAATTGTCCTCTGTACACACTTGGACAAGACTTTAACTTTGTTTTCTGGTACCGAGTCAAATATTTCTACAAAAGATGGCATTTTTTTTCAAATGATGACAAAGAGCCCATAAAACAAACTTTTGTGGAGTTCAAGAGCTCACGCCATAGACTAGTGAAACATGTTAACAGTTATTCCAATGCAATAAATTCTTGAGCTTGCAACAATCACAATAAAACTTGAACATCAGTAACCTTTTCAATTTGAATTGACCTTGTAGCTGTGACCTCTGACCTGTGACCTTCACCTTCAGAAACAGATTAACAAGACCCTAACATAAGCTCTCTTTTGATTCTATTTCAGTTATAAATCATTGTTTCCATAACATGTGTCATACTAACTTTCATAGAAAGTCATTTCACTCAAGGTCAATCTGAGGTCAAGGTCACCATGAACTAAAAATCTGGTTCAATACAAACAAATACACCCACACAAAGATATACTTCTTTCTTTCTATGTCTAAATACAACTAACAGTTTACAAATCACAATATTTTACAAAATCTTACAAAACAAATCTTGAGTCATTCAGGGTGTCGGATGACAAATAAAGTACATTATAAAATCAGCATAAGTTTCCATGGCGATATCAAATTTCAGTTTTCTTCCCTTAGATTAAATCCTTGACAGACTAAATCAGAGCAGGCAAGTGTTTGTTTCAACACTTTAAATACACCTTTCTCATGTAAATTCATATATTTTGGAACTTTTTTTTTTCCAAAGAGATGTTACCAGAGATAAAAAAAGTAGAGATGTTTTCATCAGTATTAAAACTGTGCTCAATGGAGAAGTATGGTCAAGTTTTTGATGCAATCCATTCTTTTTATAAAATTATACAATATATAATTCTGATTCAGCCTGTTTGCAACAAATTGTCTTTAAAACACTATTTTCTAACATACAGATTCAACTGACTTCTTTTTTAACTCTTATCTTAGTAAATAACTAAAAGCAAAATTTCTATTTCAATATCAATATGTAACTCAAATATTGCAATTTCAAAGTTATGTCTCGTGGAATAATATGTCCTTATTGAACAATGTAGATCTAAGATCAGACTGCATATTCTGTTAGCAGCCTAAAGAGTTGAAAACATTCACATAGTTTCGCATGCTGAGGACATTAGCCGAAGCTAAGTTTGGACAATGAATACATGCAAAATATGGTAACAGAGCTATTTTATTTCATGTGAGCTTGTTTCAGTAATACCTGTATGTTAGAAGATACTGTTTCATATTACAAAAATACCAAGTAAATCTTCTTAACCCTGTCCCAAATGACAAATTATAGACTGTTCCAAACTCAAAGTGTTTGCAGATGACAATTTTGAATTCAATGAGAATGGCAGAAAGTTTTCTGATAGGCTAAAAAACACTGTGGGAAAAGGAGAAATTGCTCGTTATAAGCAGTTTCTTCCTTTCCCACAGTGTTTTCTAAAGGCTTAGACTTGTAAAAACCAAGGGTTGTTTGGGAAAGAGTTAAATTACCTCAACTTTACTATTTGCTATTGAACCAACATTGTAATATAACAGAATTTGTTAACATTAAAGAAATACATGCTTGTTGCTCAAACTCTAAATCTCTAGGATGTTCAATAAGTTGATGCAAAATTACTGCAACTAACTATTTATTTCATGCTTTCATTCTGTAATACCTGACAAAGTTTTAGTCTTATCCAAATTGAATGCAATTGCAAACAAAAAAATTAGATCTTGCATGAATTACAGGGTTTGTCTCTGAAAGGGTAAAACATTGTGGGAAAAGGAGATGCTGATTACCAGCATTTTCTCCTTTTTCCACAATGTTTTCAGAAGCTTTTATTTCCTATGCTGTAAAACAAGGTATTATTTAGTCAAGGATTAGCAGTTTCACCATGTCTGCGTGCACAGTTCATCTCATTCTACCGGTACTTCATTCGCATTCTAAAATTGCAGGTAAATGTCACAGCTTAACTTTTTACCAAATGATAGTATTTTAGGCTTGCAGACGACTAAATAAATATGACAGAAAATTTGAAATTTGTTTTGTGAAGGGTGGAAAAGATTGTGGGGAAAGGAGAAAATGCTGGTTACCAGCATTTTCTCCTTTCCCTACAATCTTTTCTACAGTCTTCTTCCTCAGGGTCATCAAAAGTAGGGATCATGTGGAAATGGGTTAAGTTAAAGCAACAAGCATGATTTTTCACAATGAACTGGAATACCAAGTTAACATGAAACAATTCAACATGTTTATATTTACACAATATTTTACATGTACATACATGTTTAAAAAACATCAACAGAGAACACCACACCCACTCCCTACCCCCCCTCTATCATTTTAAAACCTATGTATAACACATTGAACCAGTGTTTGCCAACAGACATTTGTGTACAAAACATTCTGCATGGGATTCAAAAACGATTTTAGAAAAGCATTTATTTGATTAGTAGACAGGTGAAAGTTTGATGCATGAAACAGTGTCAGTTATGTTTTCTTTGTTTTTAAAAAAACTTACATCTTAAAATTCATAATGCTTTATAAATTAAGTCGTTTTTCCCCTCTTTATCAAACAATCCCTAGTTTTCATGACTCTGTGGAAAAAGCCGTTTGAAAACTTTGCGGAAAAAAGGAGAAAATGCTGAAAAGCAGCATTTTCTCCTTTTCCCACAATATTCTTCCCTTCCCAAAACAAATTTTAATTTTTGAGTCACTATAATTTTGTCGTCTGCCAATGCTTTCAATTTGGGCCAGTCTAAAATTTTGTTGTCTGGTAACGACTTCAAGCTCTTGGGTCTTCAAAAACTAACACTATCATAATAAATTCTTATGCAATCATAATGAATTTTTCTGAAAAATGAATTTCTGTGATAATTTTTACTCAAACAACAAATTTTGGGATTATTTGGTAAAGAGTTAAAGAATCACACTGACAAAATATAACAAAATATAATTGCAATAATTTGCTTTTATGAAATAATATCAAGCCATCATATTTATCTTTAAACTATCATGGAAGCTTGCAAAAGTAGTAAAAAGGAAACTTTCAACATTTTCACATTTCAAAACCATTATTCTTCTGATCATAAATTAAACCAACTGTGTTTTCTGTAAAATTAATTCTAAAAATGGAAGAAAGGAAGATTTGCATATAGTGAAATAGACTGACCATTTTTCCAGCAGTTAACTCATCTGACCTTACATGTAGAGCCTGGTTTTCAGATGACCCTAATGAGGTGGCTTTTAAATACACCGTAACATAAAATTGGGAGAGGGGAAAATGCTGGTAATCAGCATTTTCTCCTTTTTTCATAATGTTTTCTATCCTTTTAAAGACAAATTCCATCATTTGAGAAACATTCAATTTGTCGTCTGCAAATGCTTTCAAAATGTATCAGAATCATATTTTGTAATCTGTTAAAGGGTCAATATGATAATTCATGTTGAAGGTTCCAAAAACATTGAAAAAGAAACTACATACAAAAATGGCTGCTTGTTGCCTGCATGAGTTCTCCTTTATGATAGGAAAACAGTTCAACCCCATTTAGAACTGAAGAAAATAGACCAATAGAAATACAGCCAATAGAAAAAAAAAATTTGACGGTTGTATCAGCTGGACAAAAGTACATGACAATGTGGACCAAAGATCAGCTTGAACATTGCATACAGTCTAATCTTGATCTGCTTTGCAAAAGCAACATAAGTTCTGCTTGGAGTTAACACCTACTTTTTTCTGTGCATATATTAAACAACAGACGTTACGATAGATCGCCATTCTTTGAGCAGGAAGAATTTTAACCCGTAAACTTGCTAAGTACAGCATTCTTTCTAGTCTGTTCCTTTCTTTTTTTTCTTTCTGGAAATCCCAAATAACGGCTGATGAACAAATTTCAGTTATTTTCATTTGTTTGATTTTCATTCAAATATGTCAGGGGATAAAATAAAAGAGCTGAATGTTTACCATAAAATGGTACTTTTGTCTTCTTTTTCTATCTTGATTGCAACATTAACTCTTTCCCAAACAGGCCGTGGTTTTTACGTGTCTGCAATAAAAGTCTTTTGAAAACAGTGTGGGAAAAGGAGAAATTGCTCGTTACGAGCAATTTCTCCTTTTCCCACACTTTTTTCTATCCTTTTTGAGAACATCTCTGTCATCTGCAAACTCTTTGGGTTTGGAAGAGTCCGAAATTCGTCGTTTGGAAAAGGGTTAATTTCAGAGGTTGTAACACTCTCCTCTCATACCAAGTTCTGCATAAAATGGTCATGTCTACATAAAACCATGGCAAAAACAATATGGTAATTTACTAACTTATTTACAAACTGACTAAGTTCCTCACTTTCATTGTAAACCACATAGTCATATTGAAGACACACATACACCAACATGTTTTATTTCAGATTTTATTTCATAATTTATCCTACATCATCAATCATCAGTATTATTTACAACAAACAAAGACTTCACATTGTATTGGTAACATAGTATGGGAGCCCACAAGGCCCCCCTGCAAAATGCTATTATAATCATATACACACATTAACACTTGGTTCAATTCAACTTTTATTTTTACATCATTTCCACCAGCAAAAATTAAAATGTCACATTGTTTTTTACAAATGAAACAACTTTTATAAGACAGCACTGGGTAAGTTCCATGTAGAATAGTCTACTCCAACAGAAGCCAGCAACAAATGACCGCTTGACCAACACATCCTTTCATTTTAAATAAATTGAGCCGCATTTTATGCCACTATGAACATTTAAATCAGTTGACCTAAATATTATGTTGACCGTTCCAAGTTTCTTTGAACTACCAAAACACTTCCCTTTACCACATTCCTGTGTATTTCCTGAATAATATTTCTTATATTATGAATATGATTTTATAAAACATGTTCCACTATAAAAAGTAAACTTTTCTACCAAAGACAAAAGAAAATCAGTCTCCCAATTGAAAGCATTTGCAAACAACAAATTTGCATGTGACTCCAATTATAACATTTGTATAGAATCATTGGTAAAGGTTTAAATAATTGAGTAAAGTAAAGTAAGTATGGCACATTGTCATATTGAGACAAAACAAGTCTGCCAAAAAGATTTCTTCTTATACTGTAGGTATGTGTTACAGACCTTTTTCATTTAATTCTTTATCAAACGACAAAATTTTGGACAAGTCCAAAACTGAGAGCATTAGTTTTTGCCGACAACAAAATTAACATTACTGAAAAATCGAAATTTATTCTGATAGGATAGAAAACATTGTAGGAAAAGGAGAAAATGCTGGTCACCAGCATTTTCTCCTTTTCCCACAATGTTTTCCAAAGGCTTCCTTCTCTGGTCCCTGAAAAGTCGGGATTGTGTGGTAAAAAATTCAAGGAAATCATTTGCAGTACATGTAATTCTAAGCATTAAGCACAAGTGCTTTAATTTTCTTCACATATATTAGTAACTCTTAGAGCTCTTAAAACAGAATTTCAGTTGTATGCGAGTACAGTAGAGAACAAGACCAGACTGCACACAGCATGCACCCTGATCTTTTGATCTAGGCTGTCTATTTTGTGAATTATTCTGGGGAAAAATCTCTGAAATCAATTTCTATGCTCTGCTCAGTTTTCCTCATTGAAAAAGTCCATTTCAGTTACTTGGAGCTTAACCCTTTACCAAATGACAAAATTGTAGATTAGTCCAGCTTGAAAGCATTTGCAGACGACTAATTTCATGTTAACTAAAGACTAAATAAAAGAAAACAATGCTAGAAAAGAAGAAACTGCTGATTACCAGCAATAATTTCCCATAATGCTACCAAAAGATTCCCTAACCCTTTACCACACAATCCCAACTTTTAACACCCTTGTGAAAGGAGCCTTATGAAAACATTGTGGGAAAAGGAGAAAATGCTGGTAACCAGCATTTTCTCCTTTTCGCACAATGTTTTCTTCCCTTTCTAAAACAAATTTCAACTTTTTAGACACATTTATTTTATTGTCTACAAATGCTTTCAATTTTGACCATTCTGAAATTTTGTCATTTGGTAAGGAGTTAATACGGGTGGTTAAAACTCTGGGCTGTGTGGTAAGGGGTTACAGGTTAAAACTTGAAGGCATATAAAAATCACATTAATGCCATGTCACTTCTTCTTTAAAAAAAAAAAATCCCTGTGGTCTTTTTACTGAAGAAGAGTAGAGTATGAAACTTTGGAAGGTCAACATTTGAAGGTTTTCTTCACAAAAATTTGCTTCCTCTTGATGATGCTTCTTCAATGAGCTGATAAACCTGCTTGGGGGACAAAGGTCCACAACGACCCTAAAATGAACGATATATTATTTACAGTCAATGATGAATGCAAGGAATTCTAAATAATGAGCATCATTTCACCGATGATGTGTGACAAAAAATATGGTCGTCATGAATTGTTGATGATCTTGTTATCGAGAAGCACACAAAGCCTTGATGTTCATGGCACGGCAAGGATAGGGTCATCTAGTAATCTTGGTCGTAATCACGACGCATTCGTTTTCTCTGCGGTTGGTCATAATTACTGCGCTGGGAATCCTGAAAAATATACAAAAGTTTTCTTAACTCTTTATCCTAGATAAAAAATTAACACTCTTATCCAAAATGAAAACATCAGCACAGGACATTTCCAATGTGACTCACATGAGGCAATTTGTCTTTGAAAAAGTAGAGACCAGCATTTTCTTCTTTCCCAGGGCTGTTTTAAAAAGGCTTCTTTCTCAGGGTCATTAAAACTTAAACAGGCTTTAATACCTTCACCAAACAAATCCTGTTTTTTAATAACAATAAGAAGGAAGAATTTTGAAAGTGTAGTAGCAAAGGGAGATAATGCTGGTCACTGATGATTTCAAAGACAAAATTAATGCCTTCATTAACTCATTACCAAACGACAAAATTTTAGGTTTGTCCAAATCAAAAGTATTTGCAGACAACAAAAAAAAAGGCTACTAAAAAATAGAAATCTGTTCTGGGAAGGATAGAAAACACTGTGAGAAAAGGAGAAAATGCTGGTTACCAGCATTTTCTCCTTTTCCCATAGTGTTTTCAAAAGGCTTCTTTCTCTGGGGCATCAAAAGTAGGGATTGTGCGGTGATGGGTTAATTCTTTACCAAGCAACAAAATTCTAGGCTTGTCCGAATTGGAAGCACTTGCAGAAAACAAAATTAATGGTTACCAGCATTTTCTCTTTTTCCCACAATGTTTTTTAAAGGCTTCTTTCTCAAGTCGTGAAAACCCAGAACTGCTTGGGAAAGGGTAAAGGCATGTTTGTCGTCAGCAAATGTTTTTAACCCATTACCACACAATCCCTACTTTTGACGACCCTAAGAAAGAAGCCTTTAAAAAACATTGTTGGAAAAGGAGAAAATGCTGGTAACCAGCATTTTCTCCTTTTCCCCCAATGTTTTCTACCCTTCACAAAACAAATTTCAAATTTTCTGTCACTTTTACTTTGTCGTCTGCAAATGCTTTCGATTTGGACAATTCTAAAATATTGTTGTTTGGTAAAGAGTTAATTGGAAAAGTCTAATCTCGTAGAGAGCTAATTAAAAATTTTGTCATGCAATAGATAATGTTCTAAAATAGCATGGGCAATTTTCTGAACCATTCCATGGCATTCCAAATAAATTGTGTCACTGCAACAGACACTTTTTATTCTTTATCCATCATTCCTATATTTTAACTCATTACCAGACGACAAAATTTTTGGCTTGTCCAAATTGAAAGCATTTGACGACAAAATAAAAGTGACTGAAAATTTGAAATTTGTTTGGCGAAGGGTTGAAAACATTGTGAGAAAAGGAGAAAATGCTGATTAACAGCATTTTCTCCTTTTCCCACAATGTTTTCAAAAGGCGTCCTTATCAGGATCGTTAAAAGTTGGGATTCTGTGGTAAAGGGTGACAGACCCTATGGAAAAGAATTCTAGACAGTGAAAAGGCCATCTTCACAAGCCCAGGCTGACGATTCACTACGCTACTCTACCCTTTGCGGATCAAGCTTGATTTTTACATTCACCTGATACCCTTTTTCATTGGATGCAGCCAGCTCTAGCTGCAACGAATGAAATCGTTTGTTGCAGTTAATCTTTGATAAAAATACAACAAGGACGCTACCTTTCGAATAGAAGATAAACATGGAAACCCACGTGGATGTCTGCTTATCGCTTCATGTGTATTCGTAAGCGGTTTATGAAACGAGATTTCATTTGCTTTTAGAAACATGATGTAAAGAGGGGTAATAACCAGCATCCAATAGAGGGCGCATCACAGGAATCTGGAAATAGGGCTCAATCAGCCAAGGTACGATCCACGTAGTGATCGTAAACTTGTCTCGCAAAAATGTGAAAAGGCTAGTATCATCACCATTTTCTCCATTTTCCACAGTGCTATCTACCATTAGAAACTACAAATCCTATCATACAAGCCACATCACATTAATTTTTTCAATGCCAAGTTCTAAGGATCCTGAGTAGGAAAGTTCTAGAAAACTTAGTGGGAAAAGGAGAAAATGCTGGTGACCATCATTTTCTCCTTTTCCCACGATGTTTTCCACCCTAAATCAGACATAAAACATCATTTAAGCTCCAATGATTTTGTCATCTGCAAATGCTTTCATTTTGGTCTCGTAAAAAACTGCTGGTAACCATCATTTTCTCCTTTTCCCACGATGTTTTCTACCCTAAATCAGACATAAAACATCATTTAAGCTCCAATGATTTTGTCATCTGCAAATGCTTTCACTTTAGTCTTGTAAAAAACTTTTGTTCTTTGGTAAAAAGTCATCAAAGCTCATTCACATTTACAAAGATAACCGTCTGAACTCATGTAGTAAAGCCTAATGGACAGTATATGTTTGGATCACCCGTAATGCATATTATCTGTTCAATTTGAATACAAAATACATCCATCAATGATAAATTAGCTAATTGTGTTTCCAGCCACAATGAATAAATAATTGGGAAAAACTCATCTAAATGTATCATAACACATTAGAACTATATGGTAAATTTTTTACTTGAGCAACAATGGCTCCCATATTTGATTCATTATACTTCTCAGAAATTGAAGGTCTAGACTAGTTTTTTTTTCGATCATGACTGTCTATAAAATAAATTAACTCTGCATCAAGCAGTCCCATGCCTTTATCACTGCACTGAGGAGAAGCTCCCATGTCTTTGGGCGTATTCCTTTCACCTGTTCTGGCACAATGTTTTGTGTTCTGGAATGCTGTTCTGGAACATGCGAAAGGAATATTTCAGAACACAATACACTGTTCTGGAAGTATGTTCTGAATGAAGCACGTTCGAAACATTATTCTAAATCATATCGAAATGATAGTACATAACACATTACACTGTTTTGGAAGTATGTTCTGAATGAAGCACGTTCGGAACATTATTCTAAACTGTATCGAAATGAAAGTACATTGGCATGATAGCTGTTGCATGTGCTACTGCCTTAGCTGTGTTAGTTGAGAATATGATTAGCTGCAGAGAGTGACTAGAGACAAGTCTACTATACCCCTATTTAGGGCATTCATATCGTGAAAAAGGACAATTGCAAACTTTGCCATGAAGAATTGTCCGTCTTTCAGCCATCTTGAATCAACTAGCAACCATTCATTAGGTGGGCTAGAACTCGATTGGATTAGAACAGTCAAAACATGTTCTGAGGAACACAGCACTGTGTTTCGCAATACTCCATTGACCTAGAACATGTTTGGAGTAGCGAAAGGAATACGCCCTTTATCACTGCACTGAGAAGAATTGTGGAAACATTGTGAAGCCTGGGGTGGGCAAAAAGGGTTAGATCTCTGTTACCAATATTTTCATTTTTTTCCCCATAGCGTCTTTCATCTCGTAGACCCATCATTTCAGCAAGACTCAAATTACCCTTTACCCAACAATCCTTGGTTTTTACGAAGCCTTCTGAAAACATTGTAGGAAACGGAGAAAATGCTGGTAACCTGCATTTTCTCTATTTCCCACAATGTTTTTCTGCTGGAAACAAATTTAAATTTTTGGGTTACATTTACAACTGTATTTCGATGTCTGGCAGTACTTTCAATTTGGACCAGTCTAAAATTTGGATGTTTTTTTTTATAGGGATAAGCACCAGTGAATACTGTCAATCTAGTCTATCTGCAACTGTTTTTTTTTTTGGAAAGAACTCATAGATTGTGTAAACAAGTGATTGCTTTTTGAAGGCAAAAGTAAAAATTTAAAACCTTGAAAGTGCAACACTTGTTCCTTTTTTAACCAAAAGAAAATCTAATCATGATAAGACAATATGGCTTCCATGACCTGTGACGTCATTAGTATAAAAAATTTTCATACCACTTTATTTCCACACCTACTTGAATATCAATCTATCATTATTTGAACAGTGAGAATTTCTGATATAATTTAGCTGATAAAGTCGTTTGTTTAAATTAAACCTACTAATCTTACATTGTTTACGAAACAAGATCTAAAATCTATATCAATCACTCTGGGTACTCTATGGGAACTGGGTTGGTATTTGTACCAGTTGCCATAGTTCAAAAAGTCGACCCCGTCCCTTTAACTCGGTACCAAACGACAAAATTTTAGGCTTGTCTAAATCTAAAGCATTTGCAGACGAAAACATAAAAGTGACTGAAATTTTTTAATTTGTCTTTGTGAGGAGCAGAAAACATTGTTGGAAAAGGAGAAAATGCTGGTTACCAGCATTTTCTCCTTTTCCCACAATTTTTTCCGAATACTTCCTCCTCAGGGTCATTAAAAGTCCAGATTGTGTGGTAAAAGGGTATATTAAAATCCAGAGCCTAAGCAGCATTTGTTTGTTAATCTTTCTGCCACCTTGGAAAGAAAGCTTTTGACAACATTGTGACAAAATAAGGAAATGCTAGTAAGTAGCATTTTCTCCTTTTCCCACAATGTTTTCAGAGGGCTTCTTCCTCTGGGCAGTAAAAGCCAGGTATTATTCGGTAAAATGTTACGATACCTTTGCAGCCATTGAAGATCAAGATCAGACTGTTTAAAACATGCACTCTTCTGACACATTCTTCAATAGAGCTACCTTGAAACTGTGATTATTTGGGCCTTAGTTCTAGACCAAAAATGGCTGTTGGGTTTATTTGGCGCACCAAGTGCTAATTACTTATGTGATGCCAAGTCTGCCAGCCCAGACAATTTTTCCACAGTGATGAATTGAAACAGAGGAAGTCCAGAAATTTGTTTATCTTACAAACCTGAAGCAAAACCAAAACTTTTTGTATCAAAGAAAAAATTCTGAAATAATTGCTTTTCAAAGCTTCTTGAGGCCAGAATGTCTAAGCATAATGAAAAGTGTAGATTCAGGATGATTTTGCATATTTTTAAGCTGTCTTATCTCAATCTGAACTGTTTCTGAAAAACAGACTGAGCTGCTATGACCATTACGGCAACAGACAGTCCCTTAAATTTATCCTAACTGATGATTTTTAAAGTATTCTTTGGTATTAACTCTTCACCAAACGACACAATTTAACTCTTTACCACACAATCCCGACTTTTAACGACCCTAAGAAGGAAAGCTTTTGAAAACATTGTGGGAAAAGGAGAAAATGCTGGTAACCAGCATTTTCTCCTTTTCCCACGATGTTTTCTACCCCCCAAAAATAAAAATTGAATTCTTGACTCACATTTATTTTGTTGTCTGCAAATGCCTTCAATTTGGACTAGTCGAAAATTTTGTTGTTTGGTAAAGAGTTAAGACTGGTCCAAATTGACAGCACTTGCAGACAACAAATTTAAAATGTTAATCAAAAACTGAAATTCGATTTGGGAAAGGCATTTTCTGCTTTAACTCATTACCAAACAACAAAATTTTAGGTTTGTCCAAATGGAAAGCATTTGCAGACGACAAAATAAAAATGATTGAAAATTTGAAATTTGTTTTGTGAAGGGTAGAAAACATGGTGGGAAAAGGAGAAAATGCTGGTTACCAGCATTTTCGCCTTTTTAAACCATGTTTTCTATAGGCTTCTTTCTCAGGGGCGTCAAAGGTAAGGATTGTGTGGTAATGGGGTTAATCACAATGTTTTCAAAAGACTTCTTTCACAAGGTCGTTAAAAGTCATGATTGTCTGGTAAAGGGTTAAGACTCAATCATCCTGCAAGGGCTACAAATATTCCTGAGCCATACTAAATTGATTGTCTTCCATTTTTTTTTAATTTGGGTAAATCTAAAAATTTAATGTCAAAGACACACCAAAATTTCAACAAACAAACAAATTCTTTCCTAAAAATTCCTCTTAGCTCAGAGGTCTATTTACTAATCTTTGTAAGGGCATAAATGTTGAAGTCTGAGAAATAAATTATTCAGAGTGCAGACACATTCTTTTTAACACTGGGCTGAGCCAAAGCTGAACATTGAAGAGACCTTGATGCTTCTCTTCTAACCCTTTACCACACAATCCCGACTTGTAACGACGCTAAGAAAGAAGCCTTTTGAAAACATTGTAGGAATAGGAGAAAATGCCGGTAACCAGCATTTTCTCCTTTTCCCACAATGTTTTCTACCCTTCCCAAACCAAATTGCTATTTTTCAGTCATATTTATTTTGTCGTATGCAAATGCTTTCAATTTGGACAGATCCAAAAGTTTGTCGTTTGGTAAAGAGTTAAGAAGCCCAGACCATTTAGGTATATCTTCACCATGTGTTACAAAATTCATCTACACATTTTCTTCAAGAACAACCAAACTAAAAAGGAACTTAGCCCAGTTTATTTTTGTAACTCATGACAAAATTGAAAATAAATCCAAACAAAAAATTAAGTTACTAAAATGATGAGATTTCTCTTTGAAGCTACATGTATGTATAATATTTCGCAAAAAGAAGAAAATGCTGGTGAACGTTATTCTCCCCATTTCCCATCATGCCTTATTTCAAAGGGAAGTTAAAAGACAGGATTGTCCAGTAAACAGTTAAAGTGTAGACATATTTAAGTAGCTTATCTCTTAATTTTTTTTTTTCAGATCACTTATAGATTTACTTCCATAAAATATGGAACTGTTTCGTAAAGAGGGAAAAAATGCCCTGGCCATAACTAATGTAAATGAGTTGGAAGATTTAAAACGATAGCTGAATTTGAATTTTATCTCCAAAGTGAAGTAGACATCTCCCGCCAATGGATTAGGTTTTCAAAATAAATCATTCGATGCTTTCCATTAATAAATCTGGAAAAATAAATACTAGTCTTTTAAATTGATTGAATGTGTAGGCAACATAGAGTATTGTGTTATGAGACCCTGTGAGCTTCAGCTTTAACTCTTTACCACACATTACCGACATTTAACACCCTCGCAAAAGAATCCTTTTGAAAACATTGTTGGAAAAGGAGATAATGCTGGTTACCCACAATGTCCTTTTCCCTTCCTAAAATAAATTTTTAATTCTTTAGTCGCATTCATTTTGTCGTCTGCAAATGCTTTGTCTAAACTTTTGTCATTTAAAAGAAAACAAAGACTCCAATATGAAACAAAGAGCACCACATGCGGGTGTCAATGCTTGGTGCCCGACCGGGTGGCTCAGTGGTGAGTGTGTTAGACTGGAGGTTGTAAGTTTGATACCCGGTTGAGGCGAACTTTCTTTCCGGCTTATTTTCGCCTCTCATCTCTGCTAAAGCATGTGAGAAAAGTAGTTGGTAGTTTTGGAAAGAAAGTAGTGTAAGTACTGGTGTGAGAAAGCCAGGAAACAAATTTGTGTCACCAACCTCCATGATATGACCTTAACTGTTAAACCATAATACAACCAACCAACCAATGCTTGGCTGCAGTTGCTAGATTTTCAGCAGAAATTCAAAGACAAAAAAGGGACATGACAGTGTCAGAAATACTTTGATGTTTACCTCCCTATTGTTTTGTGAGATACACTTTTGATATTGAACAACTTGTTGAAGTTTGAAGTAAATATCTTCATAAAGCACAAAGATGCTAAAAAATGTTTAAACTCTTTGAGAAGTCAGTTTTTGCTCAACGACACAGGCCATGGCTATACCAAAACCTAGAGGTTTTCTTTGAAAACAATCAAGCTGAAAAGGTACCAGTACTTAGCATAGTTTATTTCTT
Organism: Tridacna crocea; assembly: GCA_943736015.1. NCBI lineage: Eukaryota > Metazoa > Mollusca > Bivalvia > Cardiida > Cardiidae > Tridacna > Tridacna crocea. The sequence continues at coordinate 57,714,906 of OX031064.1, read as the reverse complement.
CAACTCGTGACATAATTTTAGACTTGTCCGTATTAACTCTTTACCACACTAGAAAAATTTAGACTGGTCCAAATTGAAGGCATTTGCAGACAACAAAATAAAGGTGACTGAAAAATTGAAATTTGTTCTTGGAAGGGAAGAAAACACTGTGGGAAAAGAAGAAAATGCTGGTTACCAGCATTTTCTCCTTTTCCCACAGTGTTTTCAAAAAGCTCCTTTCTCAGGGGCGTCAAAAGTAGGGATTGTGTGGTAATGGGTTAAAAGCATTTGTAGATACTGTATATCCTATTTACATGACAGCGACAAATGAACTTTATTTACATGACAGCGACAAATGAACTTTATTTACATGACAACGACAAATGAACTTTGGCATTTTTGCTTTGAATATTTAGAAAATATGTTGGGGAAAACCAAAAAAATGATGGTGACCTGAATTTTCAATTTTTCTTTCTGCACACATTTTGAAGAGCCTTTTCCCTCAGTGTCATGACAAATCCGATCTGTTTTTATGTAAAAAGAAAAGATTTCTAAAGCCTTTGAAAATATTGTGGTGGTAAAGGAGAAAATGCAGTCTCCCATTTCAATAACAAATCCCATAATCTGCATCTCCTTAATTTGTAATCTGCAATTTCTTTTATTTTTGACAAATCTAAAATTTTGATCTGTTTGTAAAGAGTTAACCCATTACCACACAATCCCTACTTTTTACACCCCTGAGAAAGGAGTCTTAAGAAAACATTGTGGGAAAAGGAGAAAATGCTGGTAATCAGCATTTTCTCCTTTTCCCACAATGTTTTATACCCTTCACAAAAGAAATTTCAAATTTTCAGTCACTTTTATTTTGTTGTCTGCAAATGCTTTCAACTTGGACCAGTCTAAAATATTGTCGTTTTGTAAAGAGTTAATACAAAGCAGAAGCTTTATTAGTATTAGCAAAGTAAACATTCCATATATAAAAGCATTTTCTGAGCAAGTATAAAAGCTTCTAAATACTAAAAGCTGGTTATTTAATACATATTGAAAATGTTACATGCATTTATATATTAAGCTTACTACTTCAAACACAGCATTCTGTTTATAATAGCAATCATACAAATAATGGAAATAGAAATCATGAAAACATAATGATTATTTTAATAATATTGATGTTAAAAGGTATTAATTTATACAGATATGAGAAACATATCCACTTTATCAATCGGTCAGAAATCTTTAATTCTTTACCAAACAGCAAAATTTAACCCATATCCGATTGAAGGCCCTTCACATTATAGAGATTCATTGTGGTGTCAAATTACATGGATTCCAATGGAAGCTATAGGAGGAGTTGTGCACACAAGAAACTGCTAACAGATGGATGGACAGATGACCGAGGCCATAATATAATATGACCCGTCAGGTGAATAAAAAGGAGAAAATGCCAGTTACCAGCAATTTGTCCTATTTCTACAATGTTCTTAAAAGCCTTCAAGGTCAGGGTCATAAAAACTCCGGCTTTTGTAGTACAAGGTTAAAGGATGGTAAAGATTGTGGGAAAAGGGGCAAAGATGGCTATGGACAATTTCTTCTTTTCCCACAATGTGTTTAAGCGAAATCTTCCACAAGGTCATTAAATAATCACGATTGTGGCGATAGTGGTGCTAACTCTATACCACACGATAAAAATGTCGTCCAAACTGAAAGCTTTTGCAGACGACAATTCAAACGTGTCTCAAATAATGACATTTGACTTTAATAGGAAAGAAAACATGAACTCTTTACCAAACGCCAAAATTTTGGACCAGTCCAAATTGAAAACATTTGCAGACGACAAGATAAATGTGAATCAAAATTCCAAATTTGATATGGAAAGGGCAGAAAACATTGTGGGAAAAGGAGAAAATGCTGGTTACCAGCATTTTCTCCTTTTCCCATAATGTTTTCTAGAGGCTTCTTTCTCAGGGTTGTCAAACATAGTGATTGTGTGGTAATGGGTTAAGGGATAAGTAGAAAACGCTGGTTACCAGAAATTTTCTCCTTTTCCCTTAATGTTTTCAAAAGGCTTCTTCCTCAGGGGTCACTTAAACTTGGGATTATGTGTTAAGGAATTAAGCTCCATTTCTTTCTATTGCTTTATTGGATCAACATTTACCAGGTTATTACACAGAAATTGAGGTTTTCTCGGAGGAATTACTTGTAATTATTTCTGCACGTAATTGAATTTGCATCTTCATCTATTTGCCATTAAATGAATAAAAAAAATTTATTTCCAAAAGACATAACCCGTGTCTTGTTTAACTTTTTACCACATAATCCCTAGTTTTAGCATCCCTGATGGATAGGGCTTTCGAAAACATTGTGGGAAAAGGAGAAAATGCTTGTAACCAGGATTAAGTTTGAACAATGACTGCATCCCTCTCTCTTTACCACAAAACAAAAATTTAGACTTGGCGAAATTGAAAGCATTTGCAGATAACCAAATAAAAGTAAGTCAAAAATCAAAAAAAAAAAATTGGTAATGATAGAAAACATTGTGGTTGCCTGTTTCTCTTTTTACAATATTTCCAAAAGGCTTATTTCTAAGGGTTGTTAAAAGTCAGGACTGTGTGGTAGAAGGTTAAAGACCCTAGGAAAAAAGCATTCGAAAACAATGGGAAAAGGAGATGACCAGGGACAACCAGAACAGCCGACCTACTCATGTCTTTTCTAATCACAAGTTATGAATCCTACATATTAACCCATTACCACACAATCCCTACTTTTGACGACCCTGAGAAAGAAGCCTTGAGAAAACATTGTGGGAAAAGGAGAAAATGCTGGTTACCAGCATTTTCTCCTTTTCCCACAATGTTTTCTACCCTTCACAAAACAAATTTCAAATTTTCAGTCACTTTTATTTTGTCTTCTGCAAATGCTTTTAACCCTTTCCCAAACAATCCCTGGTTTTTACGGGTCTGGAATAGTAGCCTTTTGAAAACATTGTGGGAAAAGGAGAAAATGCTGGTAACCAGCATTTTCTCCTTTTCCCACAATGTTTTCTACCCTACCATAGACATAAATCTTTTCAGCAAGAGTTGAATTGTCTTCTGCAAATGCTTTTAATTTGGTCTAGTCCAAAAGTTTGTCGTTTGGGAAAGGGTTAATTTGGCCCAGTCTAAAAATTTATTGTGTGGTAAAGAGTTTAAAATAGCCCGAAACAAACTTGAACTTGGTTGTGAGGTAGAATGTTGGCCTCGTATCCCATAAGAGTTCAATACCCGAAGGCAGCGTCAACTTTGTCTTTGTCATTGGCCAACATACTTGGCATAGTATCGAGTGTAGTTCCCAGGATGCATAATAGAGAGAGATTTGTATATGTTGTAAGAACTTGTTTCTCAACTGATGGAAAAAAAAAATTTTTTTAACTAACAACCTTTAAACTTATCTAGTATAATGAACAAAATAAAACCTTGATCTTTTTATCATGCCTATTCTGAAACTGGATGACAGTGAAAACATGAACCTAAACTTTAAACTCTGAGCAACTTATTTCAGTAGCTTTTTTTCTGTTAAGATCTTAATATTGTTTTATGTTAAGTGTTTACCACACAATTCCAACTTGTAACAACCCCAGAGAAAAAAGCCTTTAGAAAACATTTTAATAAAAAGAGAAAATACTGGTAACCAGCATTTTCTCCGTTTCCCACAATAATTTCTACTTTTCCAAAACCAAATTTCAAATTTTCAGTCACATTTATTTTGTCGTCTGCCAGTGCTTTCATCTTTGACTAGTCTATAATTTTGTCGCTTGGTAAAGATTTAAGATTCCAGCAATGAGTATTACCTTTTCAAAGATAAATCACACAATTTATTGCCAACAAACACTTTAAAATCTGACATAGACCTATCCAAATTTTTGTCCATTGGTGTCGAAAGTTTTGGGATCTGGTTGACAGTAACTCGACTCAAAACCATAGATCTGGACAAATCCATCGCATAGATTTTTGAAATAACTGTGGAAAAGGAAAGAAATCACTCAATCTGGGTAAATTATGTTGCAAGAATGCTTCCGAAGATGCCTGCTGCAAATCTGTTAAATCTTACCAAACAACAAAAATTTTTACTGGTCTAAATTGAAAGCATTTGAAGACAACAGAATAAAAGTGACTGAAAATTTGAAATTTGTTTAGTGAAGGGTAGAAAACATTGTGGGAAAAGGAGAAAATGCTGGTTACCAGCATTTTCTCCTTTTCCCACAATGTTTTCAAAGGGCTTCTTTCTCAGGTTCATTTAAAAGTCAGGATTGTGTGGTAAAGGGTTAAGGAGGTCAAGAGGAATATAAGGGATACAAATGAGCCATCCTCTGTGACAAGGGGTCTTAACAGTAATGCATCATACCAGGCAGGTCATCATATAAGCATCCTCAGATACCCTGGGGTCTCCCTATTTGCTACGCTACATCGACCATGGGACAATTGACTAATAAAACTTTGAATCAGCCGCCGAAAATCGATACGAAACGTCATAGCGTACAGTCCACTCGCCCATCACAAAATGATGATGGAACCAATGAAAAGCCAGCATTCGGCCAGCGGTAAAGCGAGGGAAATTCAATTAATTGTCCCAGGGGTCGATGTAGCGTAGCAAATAGGGAAACCCCGGGGTATCCGAGGATGCATATAAGTGTAGATTTATAAAATCTGTTTAGTCTAACAACTGACTCAATCTGGAGGAAGATTGGTCTGTTGACATGCGAAAAACACTTAAAGCTGGCAAAAATTCGGCCCATGCCAGCCTGCGGGGACTGCACAACCTGACATGGATCAATACCTTTTACAGATATGTTAAGCCCCTTTTCACATAGCACAGCTAAAGAAATAATTACAGAAAAAGTAGCTGCACCAGTTTAGAATTACCATATTTCCATAAAAACAATGAAACTTGATACTCATATAGTACAGAGCCCTTAAAACAATAATTAAGAAGGAAGCAATAGCTAGTTACAATGCCAAAAAGCTATCCAAATATCAAAATTTTATGCATATAATTGGAATTTAGAAAAAAATTATTATAAAATCTATCCTCATTTTATATAAAATTTTGAGTTTTTTTTTTTAAATATATGAAAAAAATGGAAGTACACTTCAGTTATAAACTCAAGTTGCTTTTGACCAGACATTCATTCTATACACACAGCTCCTGAATAAGAGCAAGTGATGGTATACTAAATCCATTATTTCTCTTCAAAACCCTACATTGTGGGTACTCATTAGAATCGTCTCGATGAGATGATTCTAATGAATACCCACAACACAGGTTTAGTGCAGACTTATTAATATTTTCAATTTTGAAATCAAAATCACTTCTTCTAACTGGTGCTCTGATACCAGAGCCCCTATTCTCTAACTCTTCTAATCGGCATTCTTATTTTTATTCTGGATTTAAAAAACTTGCATGTACCCAATTTCTGAAATAGTTTTTTTTTTTTTGAGAAGTTCTTGAATATAAGACTAAGATTATTTCTTGGAAAGTCTTATAATAATGAACATGGTTCCAATACAAATCAGCAATAAGTCATTTTGAAGCAATGTTTTACAGCCAATAATTGCTTTAAGATTCTCAGGAATGGTGGAAATGCTTAACAATTTTTATAAAGTTACAAGTGTAGCTACTTTTTAAACATACTTAAAGCTCCATATATATCAGCACAAAAATAAAACTTATACACAGCGGCAACAGCACATTAATACTCAAGTAGGCAAAAATAAAGAGTACACAGTGTGCAAACAAAACCAAGTATCATTAACTCTTTACCAGACAATAGAATTTAAACTTCTCTCACTATTGCAAGCACTTGCAACTAACAAACTAAATATATTTAACTCTTTACCACATCACAAAATTTTAGACTGGTTCAAATTGAAAGCATTTGCAGACAACAAGTTCAATGAAGCTGAAATGGCGCGATTTTACTTTGATAGAGAAGAAAACTTTGTGGGAAAAGGAGAAAATGCTGGTTACCAGCATTTTCTCCTTTTCCCACAATGTTTTCAAAAGGCTTCTTCCTCAGGGTCGTTAAAAGTTGTTATTATGTGGTAAAGGGTTAAATGGTTGGATGTATCTGTAAAAGGGTAAAATGCTGGTTGCCAACATTTTCTCCTTTTCCCATAATGTTGTGAAATTCCTTCTTTTGCAGGTTCATTAATACATAGGACTGAATGGTAAAGGGTTAAGGATGGGTGGGGTAAGGGATAGGTAGGGAAAAATCTGGTTATGGCGCACACACACTCTTTGCTTTTAGTTAACACACACGCAAACAGTTTGGAACAAGCACATACTTCTGAAGGTGGCCCGGTGTTGCCTTGGGTTCGTTGTCATTGTTCTGTAGAAAAAGGGAAAAAAGAAAGAAAAAAATAAAAAGAGTGCAAAACATAATGGACAAATGATAAACAACAACACGGACATAGAAGTCACATAGACTCAACATTCATAAAGAACATTGTGGTAATAATACGCAACTAAAAGCCTGGAACAAAGACAAAAACTGCAGATAGTCATAAAAAAGTACGCATAAACCCTTACAGTGCTAAATAGAGTAACGATATACATAAAAGTATCTTAAACCCTTTACCAAACAATCCCTGGTTTTTACTGCCCTGAGAGAGAAGCCTTTTGAAAACACAGTGGGAAAAGGATAAAATGCTGGTAACCAGCATTTTCTCCTTTTTCCAAAATGTTTCTTCTCTGCTGGAAACAAATTTTGCTTTTTGAGTAACATGAAATTTGTCGTCTGCAAGTGCTTTCAATTTGGACCAGTCTAAAATTTTGTCGTTTGGGAAAGGGTTCAAAGATGATGTCAATATGGTGGTGTTTCTATGTTCTGTCAACAAAAATATTACAGCATGTTGAGGATTTTTTTTTTCACCCACATATATATTTTATATATGATAAAAATACCTGTAAAAATTTGTCAGTGAGGTGTTTGTTTCTCTGTTTTGTCAAAAGATCTATCAATTTTAATTCTGAGTCAGTTTTTTTCTTCCAAAAAATATCAAAACAAGGCTAAGTATTTGTCAATATACCTGCACGATCACAATGCACCTTCAGTACAGACTGATCTTGTTCTGTATTGTTTTACAAAGTTCCCATACCTCCCAAGGGTTCAATGCCCCAAAACAATAATACATTAACATAATATACCCCAATCTCTTTTCTCCTAAAGACAGTTTCAACACCAATAAGATAAAGACTGTTTCAGCATCAATAAATTGATAATTTCACAGAATATTTTTTGACCATACACATAGTAAAACGATATTTCATTGGCTTTCAGAAATATGGCGTAAATTGGGCAATAACCAGCATCTAATACAGGATGCATCGCAGGAATCGCGAAATCGGGCTCAATCAGCCAAGGTAAAATCCACGTCGTGATCGTAAGTTTGGCTCACGAAAGATGAGTACTGATGTGCATTATGAAAACAATGATACAAATTCTACATTCCCTGATCTCTAGGTCAATTTGTTTTAGATATTCCACTCCATTTATCTGTTTGCAATGGAAAGCATTATAACACAAAGACTGATACATGGAGCAGGCCATACAGTACATTATACGAGTACATATTTATATTGTCTGCTTTTGAATTTATTTGGTTCCCATTAATTCTTTACCACACAATCCCAACTGTAAAGAATAGGCCTTTTGAAAACATTGTGGGAAAAGGAGAAAAATGCTGGTATGCTGGTTACCAGCATTTTCTCCTTTTCCCACAATGTTTTCTACCCTATCAAAGAGAAATTCCATCATTTGAACTACTCAAGTTCCCAAGTTTTATTAACATCTTCAATAATGTTTTATTTCATTCATAACCAAACAAAATTTTAGGTTTGTCCAAACAGAAAGCATTTGCAGATGACAAAATAAAAGTTACTAAAAAATTTGAAATTTGTTTTGTGAAGTGTAGAAAACATTGTGGGAAAAAAAGAAAAGGCTGGTTACCAGCATTTTCTCCTTATCTCACCATGTTTTCTAAAGGCTTCTTTCTCTGGGTCATCAAAAAGTAGGGAATGTGTGGTAAGGAGTTAAATTCTAGAATTATTAGCGTCTCTGGACTTGAAACTTTCTCCTGAATATTCTTGATAAGTCTTAACTTTCAAAATGAAATTTAGGTAATTCGAAACTTAACTGACTTTTATGTCATCTTAATTTCCAAAAACCTGGATAAAAGTTTAATAAATGACAAATAATTTCCAGCAAAATGATATAATGGAAGCCGACTGTGCAACATACTCTCAGTGTTTAATTCTGTACCAAACAATAAAATCTTAAGATGTGACAAAATTGGAAGCATTTTTAGACAAATCAAAGCATTGAGAACCCTGAAGTGGTATTTGTCAAGGAAACTCATTGTGTAGGTTGAAAGAAACAGACATATTGTTCAAATATTGACATAAAAGTCAACCCACTAAGCAAATGAATACCTTTTTGGTTGAAGGGAGAGTACTCATGGCAAAATTTGATGCATGACGAATAGAGAGAAAAATCCTGTTGATATATCAAACAAAATTAAGTTTGTTCCTGAAAACTATAATTTTGAAATATCTTTTGCCTTTTACATTTAATTTCCAACATTACAATCAATTACCTCGATCTATAAATATTCATGAGCAATCAAATGGAGTTGCACACAATCGTAGGACGAACAAGTCATGGAACGAATTTGTTTTGGAACCAAAAAGCAAAGGGTTAGTTGGCACTTTTGTATCATTGCTCTCGATAAAAGGCTATGAGCGAGAGAAGCTATTTTCAATCAAAAATAAGTACCTCAAAGATGGATGGCCTCGCCCAATGTATCTAGATATGCCATTTCAAATTACATATCCGAGTACCACCAAAAAACTCATCTGCCTGAGAAAAAATGAGTTTAACTGGGTTTATTTCCTTCTGCTTTGCACAAAGTATGATACATGATTATCAAAATTCAATCTTGAACTCATAGTGGTATTATCTTCGACAAATACCACAAAAACTTCATGTGGCTGAAAGAAGTTTCCCCAGCATGCTTCAAGACCTTGCTTTCTAGGTTTATAAATGCACTGCATCTATTGATTAAGGGCAACCAATGAGCTCTAACACCTGGTACCAGTATTATCTGGTAAAGAATTCAAATTGAAGTAATCTACCATTTCAGTCAAATTCTTACAGACAAATGAACATCATATTCATTGTCTACTAAATCCTTTCAATTTGGAAATGTCTGAAAAATATCCTGGAGTCAACTCCATACCATATGAGAAAACTAGACACACATTCAAACAAAATTATGCAGCAACAATTAATGTACCTTAACTCTTTACCACGAAATCCTGAATCTTGATGATTCTCAGAAAGAAACCTATAAAAACATTGTGGGAAAAGAAGAAAATGCTGGTAACCAGCATTTTCTCACAATATTTTCTACCCTATCAAAGTTAGAAATCATCATATTAACAAGATTTAATTTGTTGTCCACAGATGCTTTGAACTTCGTACTGTCCAAAAAATGTCATTTGGTAAAGAATTAAATGATCTCATCAGCCTTTGCTCTTCAGTGTTTAAATTCAAGAATGTGTGGTAAAAGCTTAACCCATTAACACACAATCCCTACCGTTGACACCCCTGAAAAAGACGCCTTTAGAAAACATTGTCGGAAAAGGAGAAAATGCTGGTAACCAGCATTTTCTCCTTTTCCAACAATGTTTTCTACCCTTCACAGAACAAATTTCAAATTTTCAGTCACTTTTATTTTGTGGTCTGCAAATCCTTTCAATTTGGACAAGTCTAAAATTTTGTCGTCTGGTAATGAGTTACAAGATTTTGAAAGAGTTTAAGGGGTTTTGAAGAGGTATCAGCCCTTTTCTGTAAATGGGCAACCTTTCCAGCCTGGATTCTGAACATTGGATTCAAACTATTATCTCACGAGAAAATTTTAGACTGGTCCAAATTGAAAGCATTTGCAGACGACAAAATAAAGGTGACTGAAAAATTGAAATTTGTTCTGGGAATGGTAGAAAACACTGTGGGAAAAGGAGAAAATGCTGGTTACCAGCATTTTCTCCTTTTCCTACCGTGTTTTCAATAGGAATCTTTCTCAGGGGCGTCAAAAGTAGGGATTGTGTGGTAATGGGTTAAGCAATAGGACTATGTATAACAGTCTGAGCAACTGTACCCCTGCAAACATTAACTCATTACCAAACGACAATATTTCAGGCATGTCCAAATTGAAAGCACTTGCAGACGACAAAATAAAAGTGACTGAAAATTTGAAATTTGTTTTGTGAAGGGTAGAAAACATTGTGGGAAAAGGAGAAAATGCTGGTTACCAGCATTTTCTCCTTTTCCCCGCAGTGTTTTCTAAAGGCTTCTGTCTCAGGGTTGTCAGAAGTAGGGATTGTGTGGTAATGGGTTAACAAATCTTTCGTTTCCTAAGTGCAAAAAGTAACTTTTTCTGCTTTGGCAATTTAGATTTAATTCAATTGAAACCTAGAATCAACTCTAATTGATTCATGCTAGAAAATCATTTGTATTCAACAAACAACGGGAAAATCAAATGATCAACTAACATAATGGTTGCAGTATTGGTTTCATTTTGTAATTTCCTTTGCTTGATGAAATCTCGATGGAAAAAACATGTACATATTGTCGGCGAGCATTGTTAGCGTGTTTTAAAACCGTGCAAACAGTGGTGCATTCGTTAATACACCATGAAATTTTAGACTTGTCCGACTTAAAAGCATTGATTTTACAGATGACGAAGTTCATTTGGTTCAAATGCTCAAATCCTCGGTTTACTTAAACAAGAGGGCCAAGATGGCCCTGGATCGCTCACCTGAATTTTTGAGATGACCATAGTCTATTTTTTTTTTTGAGGTATTGAAACATTGGAACCAAATTTATAATTTTGCCAAGCAATTTTCAAACGGTCACCTGTAAAAGTCATTTCGAAATCTGACCATCAGTTTCAAAAAGAAGAATTTTTAAGAATTCTTCATTTCTGTATAAGAGCAAGTAGCCCCCATCCATGAGAGCCATGTTTCTTGATGGATCAAAATTTACGAACAAGTTTTGAAAAGGGTCACCCAAGGAACATCTCTCTGAAATAATTTCAAAATCTGACCAGGGGTTTCAGAGAAAGAGAATTTTAAAGAATTTCATCATGTCCATATAGTGCAAGTAGCCCCCATTCACAAGAGCCATGTTTCTTGATGGATCAAAATTATATGTACAGCTTTTGAAAAGGGTCCCCCAAGGAACATCTCAGTCAGATTATTTTAAAATCTGACCACAGGTTTCAGAGAAGAAGAATTTTCAAGAATTTCTTCATTTCCATATAGTGCAAGTAGCCCCCAGTCACTAGAGCCATGTTTCTTGGCCAATCAAAATTTTGCAAACAATTTTAGAAAAGGGTCACCCAAGGAACATCTCTGTGAAATTATTTCAAAATCTGTCCAGCCATTTTAGAGAAGAAGAATTTTCAAGAATTTCTTCATTTCTATATGTACATTGTATATAGTGCAAGTAGCCCCCATTCACCAGAGCCATGTTTCTTGACCAATCAAAATTTCGCGAACAATTTTTGGAAAGGGTAACCCAAGGAACAAGTCTGTGAAATTATTTCAAAATCTAACCAGCGGTTTCTGAGAAGAAGAATTTTTAAGAATTTCTTCATTTCTGTATAGTGCAAGAAGCCCCCATTCACCAGAGCCATGTTTCTCGACAGATCAAAATTTCGCGACCAACTTTTGAAAAGGGTCATCCAAGGAACATCTCTGTGAAATTATTTTAAAATCTGACCAGCGGTTACAGAGAAGAAGAATTTTTAAGAATTTCTTCATTTCTGTACAGTGCAAGAAGCCCCCATTCACCAGAGCCATGTTTCTTGACGGATCAAAATTTCGCGAACAATTTTTGAAAAGGGTCACCTAAGGAACATCTGTGTGAAATTATTTTAAAATCTGGCCAGCGGTTTCAGAGAAGAAGAATTTTTAAGAATTTCATCATTTCTGTATAGTGCAAGAAGCCTCCATTCACCAGAGCCATGTTTCTTGACGGATCAAAATTTCACGAACAATTTTTGAAAAGGGTCACCCAAGGAACATCTGTGTGAAATTATTTTAAAATCTGGCCAGCGGTTTCAGAGAAGAAGATTTTTAAAGAATTTGCTAAAAAATTCCATTTCGTTGCCATGGCAACCAGAGTTTTTGACGGAATCAAATTCTGTGAACAATTTTTAAAGAGGACCTCCCAAGGAACATTCCAGCCAAGTTTGGTCCAAATCCGCCCAGCGGTTTAGGAGGAGTTGATGTTTAAAGAATTGTTGACGACGCACGACGCACTGACGCACGACGGACGACGGACACCGGGTGATCCTAAAAGCTCCCCTTGAGCATGTTGTGCTCAGGTGAGCTAAAAAAAATCACAAGATTTTGAAGTAAACCGACGAAATATGTTTATGAAGGATAGAGTAAAAAACTTGGAATAAGGAGAAAATGTTTCTCAGTATTTTCTTATTTCCTGCAATATTTTCAACAGTATTCTTCGTTAGAGTAATTAACCCCTAATATCCTACTAATTAATTAAAATGAAATTTTCATTACGATAGTTGTCACACAAATATTGCTATGTCAAAGTTATCTTTAACCTTTTCCCAAACAACAAATTTTGGACTCTTCAAAACCGAAAGAGTTTGCAGAAGACAATTTCACATTTGGAGAAAATGGCAGAGAGTTCTCAAAAAGGGTAGAAAACACTGTGGGAAAAGGAGAAATTGCTCGTTACGAGCAATTTCTCCTTTTCCCACAGTGTTTTCAAAAGACTTATACTGCAGACACGTAAAAACCAGGGCTTGTTTGGGAAAGGGTTAAGGGAATAGTATCTCCTTTATGGGTCAGTGTAGATCAAAGATCAGACTGCACATTCTGTGCAATCTGATCTTGATCTACACTGTCTGCAAGAGGTCAGGGAGTCGCGCTTAGCAGCCAAAGGTTAAAACTGGGGGATTATGTGGCGAGAGATTATTTGTTGTTTGATGGTGCTTTACGAAACTTTCAACGCCTGTCAAGTCTTATCATGGTGACACCTTACATATTTTACTATTGTATTTCCAGGGTTTTACCAGCACTAGGCAAGGGCTCCGAAGTGCCTTGCCCATGGACACTCCAGTGAAAAACCCTGGCAAAGGGAAAAAGCTTTTACCAAACAATTTTATGGTCTAAAGACTTTGTGGAATGAGACTTTTGAAAACAAAGTGGGAGACAAATTTCTTGTCAAACTGAAACTGCCATCACTTCCATTTTATTTCTGAACTGAAAATTTATTCCTTAATATCACCCATTAACCACACAATCCCAAGTTTTAATAACCTTAAGGAAAGAGGCATTTGAAAACATTGTGGGAAAAGGAGAAAATGCTGGTAACCAGCATTTTCTCCATTTCCCACAATGTTTTCTACTTTGTCAAAAATAAATCCCATTATTTGAGTCTTGTACCTGTCACATCTACAAATACTTTCAGTACGGATAAGTCTAAGCTGTGTTGTGTGGTGAAGGGGTACGGGTTAGCCTTCACTGCAGAGTTGACACCAACGTAGAGTGTTTTCTATCAGTGGATGTTTTACCAATTTGCCTGAAAACTTTATTAATCATTTATAACAGGTTTCCATAGGAACAATAGAAAAATGTCACAAAAGACAGGAGAAAAATGGGTTTTATTTTCCGGTAATATTGTTCAAATTCAATAAGAAAAGCCTGTCAGGAATGACAAGGTGGGGGAAATAAAAGTCAATAGCTGCGCAGATAGACAGAGACAGTGGAAAGTAATGTAACAAAACAATGTTATCATTAATGCTTTACCAAACGATTCTGTTTAACGACCCTGAAGACAAAGCTATTTGAAAAAAAAATTTAACTTGATTGATTGTATGTTGTTAAACACCATTTTCAACAATATTTCAGTTATTTGCGCAGATAGACAGAGACAGTGGAAAGTAATGTTATCATTAATGCTTTACCAAACAATTCTCGGTTTAACGACCCTAAAGACAAAGCCATTTGAAAAAAAAAATTTAGCTTGATTGATTGTATGGTGTTGAACATCATTTTCAACAATATTTCAGTTATATCACAGCAGCTAGGGCACCTATTCATGCTTTCCTGGCGACTCTTTTACCAGTACTCTGCACAATTTTCTTTCCAAGCCACTGGCTGCTTTCCCACATAACCATCATTGAGAAAATGGTCAGAGGTGGGGGGATAAATGAATCCTGGCTCACTTACTATCAGCAATCCTCGGAAAGAAATTGGCCGATCCAGGGATTAAACCTATGACCCCTTGTTCTCGCTACCGACTGAGCGACCAGGGATCAGACAAAGGCATATGAAAAAATGTTAACTTGAAATTGTTCTGCGGTTCTCCATTTCCCACAATGTTTTCAACCCCGTTAACTCTTTACCACACAACGAAATAATAGACTGGTGCAAATTGAAAGCATTTGCAGATGACAATTTCATTGTGGTTCAAATTGCAAAATTTGTCCTTGATAGATTAGAAAACATTGTAGGAAAAGGAGAAAATGCTGGTTACCAGCATTTTCTCCTTTTCCCACAATGTTTTCAAAAGCCATCTTTCATAGGGTCATTAAAAGTCGGGATTAGGTGGTAATAGGTTAAAAGACTTAACTGCATTTGCACTTTTGACTTTCTTGTCTGCAGATGCTTTCAATTTGAACAAGTCTAAAATGTTGTTGTTTGGTAAGATGCTTTCAATTTGGACAAGTCTAAAATTTTGTTGTTTGGTAAAGAGTTATACACCATCAGATTTGACATCTGCAAATGCATTCAAACTAGACAAGTCTAAAATTTTGTTTTTAGGTTAAGACTTCACTCTTTTCCAAATGACAAAATTTTTGACAAGTCCAAATTGAAAGCATTTGCAGATGACAAAATAAATGTGAATCAAACATTGAAATCTGCTTTGGTTAGCGTAGAAAACATTGTGGAAAGAAGAAAATGCTGGTTATTGTGTGGTAAAGAGCTCAGGACTAAAACAAATATCATTTCCAAGGTTTTCATTTTTTCTGCTAGACATTGTGACTGGGATATCATCTTGAATTAAACCGATTTTGTTTCCTGAATTTGTATGGTGATGATAGAACAATAACATTCTAGCTATAATTTAACGACACCAGGTTAGAGGGGAGGGATAAATAATGCAAAAGCTGCCTTCACTTTGTCAAAAATTTAAAACACCAACTGGGGCTTTATGAATGCCATTAAATATTAACGAAAGTAAAAATTACGTTGCAGTGTTCCCGACTCTAAGCTACTGGTTTGATAGCCTGGCATTCAGGCCCTGCATTCAAGTCATTTTAATAAACAAGGAACACAACTACAGCAAACTGAAAGAAACATGGAGTGTTTGTTTTGCAGTTTTACTTGATTTTGTTCTAATGAAAATGTGCTACTAAACCCATTACCACACAATCCCTACTTTTGATGCCTCCGAGAAAGAAGCCTTTAGAAAACATTGTGGGAAAAGGAGAAAATGCTGGTAACCAGCATTTTCTCCTTTTCCCACAATGTTTTCTTCCCTTCCCCAAAGAAATTTCAAAATTTCGGTCACTTTTATTTTGTCGCCTGCAAATGCTTTCAATTTGGACCAGTCTAAAATTTTGTCGTTTGGTAAAGAGTTAAGGGACTGATACCAGTCTACTGGTTTGATAGTATCCTCTTTTACGCTGCTTTCAATATTATTGCAGTCATACTACTGAAAACGTCCATTTGTTCGTCTATGCCCTGGGCTTCTTCAGAATTAGGTCAGGGCTCTTACACGTCTTTCATAAGGCTAGTCCGATTAAATATTCAGTGTCAATCTGGGATCAAACCCAGGTTCTAGGTTTTGAATCCTACGTTTACACAACAGAGCCATGCCAGACCCGTGTATGCTACCTGCATAAAGGTTTTAACTCTTTACCTCACAATTCCGATCCTAACAAAGGAATCTTTTGAAAACATTGTGGGAAAAGGAGAAAATGCTGGTTACCAGCATTTTCTCCTTTTCCCATAATGTTTTCTGACCTTCTCAAATTAAAAATTTCCAATTTTGATTCACATTATATAATTTTGTCGTCTGCAAAGTTGCTTTCAACTTGGACAAGACTAAAATTTTGTCGTTTGGTAAAGAGTCGAGATGAGTTGGGAAAGCAGACCATCAACCTCTAGGTTTCATGCAACTGGGCTACCTGACTGGCTGATTGGTTCTTAACCCTTTCCCAAACAATCCCTGATTTTTACGGGTCTGGAATAGTAGCCTTTTGAAAACATTGTGGGAAAAGGAGAAAATGCTGGTAACCAGCATTTACTTCTTTTCCCACAATGTTTTCTACCATACTGGAAACAAATTTCAGTTTTTTAATCATGTTTATTTTGTCATCTGCAAGTGCTTTCAATTTGGACCAGTCTAAAATTTTGTTGTTTGGTAAAGGGTTGATTGTGTTTTCAACATTATTTCAGTTATATCTTGGCTGCAAGTCCACCCACCTACCCATACTTTTCTGGAGGTTCTTTTACTTCATGCCACTGGCTGCTTTCCAAGCCACTGGCTGCTTTCCCTAATAATGCTTTCCCAAACAATCCCTGGTTTTTACGGGTCAGGAATAGAAGCCTTTTGAAAACATTGTGGGAAAAGGAGAAAATGCTGGTAAACAGCATTTTCTCCTTTTCCCGCAATGTTTTCTACCCTATTAAATAGAAAAATCAACTTTTTAGCAACTGTTGTCATCTGTAAAATGCTTTCAATTTGGTCTGGTCCAAAATTTGCCGTTTGGGAAAGGAATAACCATCTTTGAAACAACGGTGAGAAATTGAATCCTGTTACAATGACAATCACAGAGCTCCAGAATAGAGGGAGTGATTTTGATTTCAAAACTGGAAATATTAATCATTCTCCACTAAACCCTATGTTATGGGTACTCATTAGATTCATCTCATCGAGACGATTCTAATGAGTACCCACAACATTGGGTTTGGAAGTTAAATTATGGATTTAGAATGCCATCACTCCCTCCTAGCTGGAACTCTAGTGCTATCATAAATTCTCAGAAAGAAATTGGCAAAGCTGGGGATAGAACCTGTGACCCCCTATACACAAGTCCTGTACCCTACCTACTGAGCTGCTGTGACTAGGTGCTACCTGGCTGGGCACAACTGCAGTGGCAAATTATGTTGTATTTGTTGGCTGCTTTTTGTCTCTGAACCCAGACTGACCTTCACTTTTTTTTCCATATTTCTGCAGAATGTATTGATCTTTCAACTTTTATTTCCCAAGCTATCATTGATTTGTCATACTGTCAGGGGACCAAGGAAAATGACATTTGATGGTAAATTTAATCTGTTTTGAATATTTCAAAGTGTAACAATTGTCTGTTGGAAAAAAGCTGTCAGGCAAAGCATTCTGGTGATTTTATTCCCCATTCTGACAGCATACAATCAATGCTAGTGGACTTAACGACAGGATTGCATGTGGGAGAAGTCCCCGAACCTCTCCTGAGGCTTCCATACTTTCACACGCTGTGACAAAAAGGGCCGTTATCATGACAAACCCCTGTATGGTTTCACACTTCTTTTGTAACATTACCCTTTGCCATACAAACAAACAAATCACAGCAGATGATAGAGAATTCTTAATTTAGCAGGGTTAACTCTTTACCTAACAAGAAAATTTTGGACTAGTGCAAATTGAGAGGCGTTTGCAGAAGACAAAATAAATGTGAATCAAAAGTTATTTTGAATTAGAAAGGTAGAAAACCTTCTGGAAAAAGGAGAAAATGCTGGTTTTCAGCATTTTCTCCATTCCCACATTATTTCGAAGGCTTTATTTAACCCTTTCCCAAACAAGCCCTGGGTTTTACGTATCTGCAGTAAAAGTTTTTTAAAAACACTCTGGCAAAAGGAGAAATTGCTCGTAATGAGCAATTTCTCCTTTTCCCACAGTGTTTTCTACCCTTTTTGAAAACTTTCTGCCATTTTCTCCAAATCTGAAATTGTCATCTGCAAACTCTTTCGGTTTGGAAGGGTCGAAAATTTATCGTTTGGGAAAGGGTTAAAGACCCAATTGTGGCCAAAAGTACAATACACTACAGCTAAATAGTATGGACAATACTGACAATGATAATCTGGTATTGTGTGACCTGTCCTATAGTATTTGTACCTGAAATACAAGGACTGTTTGTACATTCTATTCTTGTGTGCCTGATTGTAAATGAATTTTAAAGATAAGTTGTCCAAAGTGGAATTTAGGTGGAATAAAACATGCAAAAAAATACTAACAAAGCTACAAAAGTTTAAGGAAAAAGGGAAGCAAAGAAAAAAGGTTTTATAAAGCTTAAGAACAAAAAAGAATAAGGTTAATTGAAAATTTTTGCAGACAACAAGTTAAAGGTGTCTCAAATGATGGAATTTGTCCTTGGCAGGGTAGAAAACATTGTAGGAAAAAGAGAAAACGCTGGTTACCAACACTCTCTTTTTCTGACGATATCCTCCAAGGGCTTTTTCATCAAGGTCATTAAAGCTGGTGATTGCTTTTTTGTGTCTCCAGAAACCTTTCACTTGGTTTAACAATGGCCTGTCTGGTTGTAGGTTAATTTTTCCAGAGCCAATTCTGTTTCTATGACCTTAACCCATTACCACACAATCCCTACTTTTGACATCCCTGAGAAAGAAGCCTTTAGAAAACATTGTGGGAAAAGGAGAAAATGCTGGTAACCAGCACTTTCTCCTTTTCCCACAATGTTTTCTACCTTTCACAAAACAAATTTTAAATTTTCAGTCACTTTTGTTTTGCCGTCTGCAAATGCTTTCAATTTGGACCAGTCTAAAATATTGTCGTTTGGTAATGTGTTAAGGCAAACGTGTTTTGTTATCATCATGTTTTGTTATCATCGTGGGAAAAGACAGACTGATGTTGATCAGCAATTTCTCCATTATCAACCTGGCCATGATTTTTATCCTTTTTAACTCTTTACCACACAACAAAATTTTAGACTGGTTCAAATTGAAAGCATTTGCAGACGACAAAATAAAGATGACTGAAAAATTGAAATTTGTTCTGGGAAGGGTAGAAAACACTGTGGGAAAAGGAGAAAATGCTGGTTACCAGCATTTTCTCCTTTTCCCACAGTGTTTTCAAAAGGCTTCTTTCTCAGGGGCGTCAAAAGTAGGGATTGTGTGGTAATGGGTTAAGATAAATCTCATCACTTGAACTACATTTCGTCGGTTTGCTTCCAAAACCTTGTAACTACAGCTTGAAACAAGCTGTAGTTACGAGGTTTTGGAAGTAAACCGACGATTTGCTGTCCGCACATGGTTTTACTTATTACCCAACAACAATATATCAAGCTTGTCCAATTCAAAGGCGTTTGCAGATGACAAAATACAAGTGACTGAAAATTTGAGATTTCTTTGGTGAAGGGTAGAAAGCATTGTGGGAAAAGGAGAAAATGCTGGTTACCAGCATTTTCTCCTTTTCCCACAATGTTTTCTAAAGGCTTCATTCTCAAGGTGATCAAAAGTAAGGATTGTAAGGTAGTGGATTAAATTTGACAGATCTTAATTTAATTTTGTTGCCTAATAACATTTGAACTCCTCACAAAATTGTGATGGCTAAGCTTTGACTTAGTTGACAGGTTTTGAAGTTGACAAATCAAATGTGGCTCCTAAAGATAGTTTCGGTAGTAAAAAAGTTTGAGGGGAGAAGCAGAACCTGTTGTTAGCATTTCTTCCTTTATATAAACTATTTCAAAAGGCTTTCTTCTTCTATGTTATCACAACATAGTCATGTATGTTTTGTGCAGTGTTTTGCATGAGTAACTAATATGCGAAGTAAAATGACAATGAGGAATGATAAATAAAAATTTAAAATAAAAAGCAACTACATACAGATAAAAAAAACCACCCCAGGATAGAGAAAAAAAAAAGATACCAGCATTCTACCAATACACTGACTAATTGCAAGAGATGGACAAAAACTTGAAATAGAGATAAAATATAAAATTGAAAAAAAAAAGATGCCAATGTTGAAAACTGTGGACTCACCCACGATGGTGTTTATACTCAGGGTGAGGGTCTTATCAGACTGAGGGTGACCGGACTTGACACCCCTACAGAATAAATATATGCACAATAGATAAAACCAGCAGCAAATCATAAAAAAAGAGTTTATCTAATAATTGTAAAAAAAAGAAAGGAAATAAAAAAGCCCTTTCACCCTGAGGGAAACAACACTTGAGATTTTTGTTTTTGAACTATTTTGAAATGAATTTTGTCTTTTCATGGGGGTGGGTGGGAGATTGAAATATTTAGCTTCTATTTTAAAATCTTCTTCAATGGTGTGGCTGGCACTCCTCAATACTACATAAGTTGTATCACATAGTGGGCCCATTCGTAACATCTTCATGTGTTTTCTTGGTTTCATCTTTAGAAAGCTGAGCTCATTTCACACAAAAAAATCTCAACTCTCACATTTTGCTCAAATCAACCATCACACTTACGATGCATTTAATTACACTAGCAGACGTTAGTAACATTTTCAAATTCAGAGTTGACACAATGTTCCAGACTCAGATAATAAACTGAAGTTTGTAATTTTGCCGAGCTGAGT
This sequence comes from Tridacna crocea, assembly GCA_943736015.1. Lineage (NCBI taxonomy): Eukaryota > Metazoa > Mollusca > Bivalvia > Cardiida > Cardiidae > Tridacna > Tridacna crocea. The sequence continues at coordinate 57,694,250 of OX031064.1, read as the reverse complement.
GCGAAACACTGATTGAGAACATCACTGCAACCCATCTCAAATGACATAAGTAAGAAAATGAATCCATTTGTAAAAACATAACTAATATTAGAGACTCATTTCTAGGTAAACATATTTTGCCCAATGTGACCTTCATGTGAGTGGTACAAAAATGATTTCCTTGATTCAAACTATATCACCCTAATTGACACAGATATCACCAAATTAAAGTTTTGATAATGTTTCACTCAAACCTGGACAAAACCGTCTCCAAGATTTAACAAAAATGCTTTTTAAAGCTTTTGCTCTGTGACTTGTGTGAAACACAAGTAAAACAATTTTACTAATTCAAGATATTTTCAAGAGAAAACTTGGACTGTTGCCATCAGACTTGGGTAAAACTATGTCCCTCTATTGAGAAACAATTTTTAATATGACCATGTGTTCGAAATAGTGACTAAAGATTTTGGTCTGTAGATAGACTAATTCTTTTTTCAATCTCTACAAATTTAGACAAGATATTAATAGAGTAAATAATCAAATAATTGGTGTTAAATGTTGGCACGTGCATAAATAATATTCATTTTCTAAGAATTATGCAGTGACCTACTTCTTGAGACTGGGTAGCTTGTAATTCACCCTTTATCTTTTACCCGGAGTTATCCATATTCACATAAATAGGATATACTCAAGACATGTCTATCATGTTTCCTTAACCCTTTACCACACAGTCCCAACTTTTAACAACTCTGTGAAAGAAGCTTTTTGAAAAAATTGTGGGAAAAGGAGAAAATGCTGGTAACCAGCATTTTCTCCTTTTCCCACAATGTTTTCTTCCCTTCCTAAAGCAAATTTCAATTCTTTAGTCACATTTGTCATCTGCAAATGCTTTCAATTTGGATTAGTCTAAAATATTGTCGTCTGGTAAAGAGTTAATCCAGCATCAAAAAGAAAAACAAAATCTGAACTTGACTTCATTTTCATGTCCCCATCAACTGTTCTGTGCTCAAGTGATCTAAAAATAATATTAGCCATGCACAGAAAACCGAGAAAAGAACATTAAGACAAGGAACACCTACGTCTACAATATGATGTAAACTGTCTAAAAGTCTACAATGTAATGTCAAGTTTTCCATTGTCAAACATCATAAATCTGTCTATGATGTTAATAATGTTGTTGATAAGTGATAAAAATCTCTCTTTACTGTGATGTAAATGTTTCTTTTGTCAAGTAATAGAAACATGTCTACAATGTGATGTAAATGTTTCTGTTGTTAAAGGTTATAACATGCCTACAATGTGATGTAAATGTTTCTGTTGTTAAGTACTAAAAACATGTCTACAAAGTGATATAAATATTTCTGTTGTTATTGGTTATAGATGTATTTACAATATTATGTTAATACCCGAGTACAAATTAATGTACTGGTAAATGTTTTTGCTGTCAAATGTTCGGAGACATGTCTATAATGTGATGTAAATGTTTTCTGTTATCAAGTGATATAAACATGTCTATAATGTGATGTAAATGTTTCTGTTGTACTATAATGTGATGTAAATGTTTCTTTTGTCAAGTAATAGAAACATGTCTACAATGTGATGTAAATATTTCTGTTGTTAACCCTTTCCCAAACAACAAATTTTGGACTCTTCCAAACCAAAAGAGTTTGCAGAATACAATTTTAGATTTTGAGAAAATGGCAGAGAGTTCTCAAAAAAGGTAGAAAACACTGTGGGAAAAAGAGAAATTGCTTGTTATGAGCAATTTCTCCTTTTCCCACAGTGTTTTCAAAAGACATTTACTGCAGACACATAAAAACCAGGGCTTGTTTGGGAAAGGGTTAAAGGTTATAACATGCCTACAATGTGATGTAAATGTTTCTGTTGTTAAGTACTAAAAACATGTCTACAAAGTGATATAAATATTTCTGTTGTTATGGGTTATAGATGTATCTACAATATCATGTTAACTCATTGCCAAACAACAAAATTTTGAGCTGTTTTGCTGTCAAATGTTTAGAGACATGTCTATAATGTGATGTAAATGTTTCTGTTGTCAAGTGATATAGACATGTCTTTTAATGTGATCTAAATGTTTCTGTTGTCAAGTGATATAGACATGTCTTTTAATGTGATGTAAATGTTTCTGTTGTCAAACATGTCTATAATGTGATGTAAATGTTTCTGTTGTCAAGTTATATAAACATGTCTATGTGATCTAAATGTTTCTGTTGTCAAGTGATATAGACATATCTATAATGTGATGTAAATTTTTCTGTTGTAAGTGATATAAAAACGTCTACATTGTGATGTAAATTTTTCTGTTGTTAAAGGTTATAACATGCCTAAAATGTGATGTAAATGTTTCTGTTGTCAAGTGATATAAACATGTCTACAATGTGATGTAAGTATTTCTTTTTGTAAAAGATATAGAGGATATTTGTTTTTTTTGGTGAAAGATCAAAATTTATTTCGAGTGAACACCATCGGTAATATTTTCACTCGTGGCTCTGCCACTCGTGAAAATATTACCGATGGTGTTCACTCGATGAAATAAGTTTCGATCTTTCACCGAAAAATACAAACATTCTATTTATTTCATGCTTTTAACCCTTTCTAGGAGGAGCTTTATGAAAATCCAGTACAGTTCTTTTATCCGTTATCCCCCGTGGCGTACCTCTCCCACATAGCAACGCATGGCAATATTACATCAAGCGTGAGAAATGTAAGGTATATGACGTCATATTTCCTATCCGGTTGTTAGGCACGCGCAATTTACCAAGGCAAGAAGAACGTGAAAATCGGTATTTTCACTGGTGGTACCAGTGTAAGATCGAAAAATATTTTCAATGCCATTTCTTAATATTCTACCGGAAAGCATGAAATAATCTAGATTTTTCAACAAGATGGCTTGCAAAATGCGAAAAGGGGCATTTGGATATCTGTATAAAGTGTCGTCTGGGATCAGCCTGCTCAGTCTGTGCCGGCCAATCTGATTAGGTACTTAACAACATTGTTTTCTACCCTTCACAAAACAAATTTCAAATTTTCAGTCACTTTTATTTTGTCATCTGCAAATGCTTTCAAATTGGACAAGCCTGAAATATTGTTGTTTGGTAATGAGTTTTTCACAGAGCATGGGATATACTGGTATATAAACTAGTGACTGTGAAGAAGCTGCTGTCAAGTTAGGGTGCAAAAGAGACTACAGTGTTTTTATTTTAGAATCTTGTTTTGACCTACAGAAATTGCAGAGTATTTTATGGATTGCTAAGACAGTAAATGATCAACATCCACTATTACCAACTGGTTGTTAGTTTGTTGCAAGAAGGTTCAAACTGTACTGGTCTGATTGGTGCATGATGCCGTTTCGATATTTTTCCAGTCATTTCATGGCTGGAAGTGCATCTGTCCATGCTTTCCCATCTTCGCAAGCCAAGGGTTACGATCCACTACGCTACTCTACCCTTGACAGATTGAGCTTGATTTCAACAATCACCCGATACCCATTTTCACTGGTTGCAGCTAGCTCTAACTGCATCAAACCAAGTCTCTTGTAGCATTTCATCTTTAATAAAGATACAACAGGTTTGCGATAAAAAAAGAAGGTAAACATGAATACCTCCGTGGGTGTGTGCAGGATCTGTAATAATTTATTACAGAAGAAAACATAGACGAACAATATTTACATAAAATTTCAATGTGACCAATCAATTATCAGATGTTTTAGGCTGTATCCCAGCACTTGACCATGGAATATGGAAGTTGTTCATGGTTATTGCTTCATGTTGAATTACTGTATTCATAAGCGGTTTGTAAAACGACATTTCATTGGCTATAACAAATACGATATAAAGGGAGATAATAAGTAGCATCCAATAAAGGGCATTTAGTGGGAATCTCGAAATCGGGCTCAATCTGCCAAGGTAAGATCCACGTAGTGATCGTAGCCTTGGCTCGTGAAGATTATGCATTCCTTGCACAACAGAGATTTCAAGCCCATGGCTGCTTCGCTATACACAGGTCGTAGAACCAATGTTCAGCAAAAAACACTGAAGGATTTTTAAATTTGGATGAGTCTTGAAATTTTGTCCTCTGGTGAGAACAAAACATATCCACTATTCTGTCAAAAACTCTTCTCCAGCTTAACTCATTACCAAACGACAATATTTTAGGCTTGTCCAAATTGGAAGCACTTGCAGACAACAACTGCAATGTGGCTAAAATGGTGCAGTTGTTTAGTGATAGGGTAGAAGACATTGTGGGAAAAGGAGAAAATGCTGGTTAACAGCATTTTCTCCTTTTCCCACAATGTTTTCAAACAGCTTCTTTCTCAGGGTCATCAAAAGTAGGGATTATGTGGTAAAGGGTTAACTCATTACCGAACGACAATATTTCAGGCTTGTCCAAATATTGAAAGCATTTGAAGATGACAAGATAAAAGTGACCAAAAAAATGGAATTTGTTTTGCGAAGGGTAGAAAACATTGTGGGAAAAGGAGAAAATGCTGGTTTCCAGCATTTTCTTCTTTTCCCACAATGTTTTCAAAAGATTTCTTTCTTAGGGTCGTCAAAAGTACGGATTGAGTGGTAATGGGTTAAAAGCTCATGGTTTTTATACACAGTAATGGCAAATGTTTTGGCTTCCAACATCACTCATCCAGAATGTTTTTCTTGCTAAATGTTTTCCCGCTACAAACAAAATTTATCTAGTTTCGTATCAGCTTTTTCCCAGGAATTCCCCAGACACTACTATAACTTATTTATTTCTTGGAAAAAATGTCTTAAATTTACCCAAATGTGCACATCTTAAATATGGTATTCGGGTTCAACTGCAATAATAGTCCCCCAATGTTTTGTGAATGTTTAAAGGAATCTACTAAACAAGCAGTCCATTTTTTTTTTCTTTTAAAATCAAGTTTTAGAGTCCCAAAGAAGTCATATTCAGGCAGCCAGCTATAGAATAAACTCTGTGGATGAGATTTCAACTACAAGATACATTTCTCAAAATATATGATAGAAGATCTAAGACCAGACTGTGGCAGACAGCAGGTTCTGTACATTCTGATCTTGATATATCCTGTTCACATTTCCAATCCTTAACCCTTTACCACATGGCAAAAATTTAGACCAATTCAAATAGAAACCATTTCAAGACAACAATTTCATACTGACTCAAATAATAGAATTTGTCTTTGACAGGGTACAAAACTTTGTGGGAGAAGGAGGAAATGCTGGTTACTGGCATTTTCTTCTTTTTCCACGATATTTTCAAAAGGCTTCTTCCTCAGGGTCGTCAAAAGTAGGGATGGTGTGGTAATGGGTTAACCCTGAGTTTTAACGACCCTACACAAGCCTTTTTAAAACCTTTTTGGACAAGGAGAAAATGCCGGTAACCAACATTTTCTCCTTTTTCAACAATGTTTTCTACCCGTTTAGGACAGAAATCATCCTTTGATCTACCTTTCATTTGTTGTCTAAAAATGCTTTCATTTTAGTGGAGTACAATTTTTTTTTGAGTGCTAAAGACTTTAAGCACTAGTCACAATTTACTCTTTTAAACATGTGATCAGTGCGATGCCACCTTTTGCGCACAATGTAGATGCAATACGAAACATGCAGTCTGATCTTGCTCTACTACCAGGAATTAAGTCTGTTCAAAACCTACATGTCTGACGCAATAGGATTTGACTTTGAATCAGGGAGAAAATATAGTGGAAAAAGGAGAAAATGCTGATCACTGGCATTTTCTCCCAATTCCACATTATTTCAAAAAAAAATTTTTTCTCAAGGCCTGTAAAACTAGGGATTTTGTGGTAAAGGATATTTGACATAATTTGCGGATAAAAAAATAATGAAAAAGAGATGAAAGAAGCTGGTTAGGTGAATATGGATATCATAATAAAGTAGACAACAGTGACAAAGAGTCAGCATTGCTTCCTAGTAAAGCAGATTTCTTATCACAATGAAGTTATAAGTAACACAACTGGTGTAAATAAAATCATATGACCCCTTAGCCTCTTGCTGTATGCAACTCTTATTATAGATGCTTTTGTAGAAAATTTAGATCAAGATCAGACTGCAAATAAAACACAAAGTCAACTCCTGGTTCTTAACTCAAATTACCAAACGACAAAATTTTAGGTTTGTCCAAATCGAAAGTATTTGCAGACCACAAAATAAAAGTGACTGGAAATTTGAAATTTGCTTAGTGAAGGGTAGAAAACATTGTGGGAAAAGGAGAAAATGCCAGCATTTTCTCCTTTTCCCACAATGTTTTCCAAAGGCTTCTTTCTCAGCGTCGTCAAAAAGTAGGGACTGTGTGGAAATGGGTTAAACATGTGGTAATGGGTTAACCATTCTCTTCTATATAATAATTTCTCGTAAATAACGCACCGATAAATTGATAATACCGATCTTATTTACCAATGACATCAAAGATCTCCCTCCCCAACACATGACCCTGCCAAAGATGGCTTTTGAATACAATGTGAGAAAAGGAGAAAAATCTAGTACTTAATCCTATTGAAAACAAGTTTTATCATTTGGGTAACCATCACTTTATTATCAGCATAAGCTTGCAATTGGGACTGTTTAAAATTGATCAAATAGTAGATTTACTGTAATGCAGTTAAAAATTTTTTTCTGCCGTTTTTGTTTTTGTTGGAACAGGATGATAAAAAAAAAAATTCAAAACCTTTTTCTTTTCAAATGAATTATTTCATATTAATTAATGTTTTTTGATGTGACTTCATGTCCGTTAATCAATGTTATTCCTGAAGAAGGTGTTATGCCAAAACATTGGATAAAATATACAACGTTGTTAAATGTGTTGTTTTTTGTTTAATATTGTTAAATGTGTTGTTTTTTGTTTAATATTTACTTACAAGGAAGAATAACACATACACAGGTATTTCTGTATTTGTCCACAAAATTTCACATGGCATAAAACCTAATTTTGTGATGAAATCCATAATATGTTAACAAAATTGTAGACTTGTCTAAATTGAAAGCATTTGCAGACAACAAAATAAATATGAAGCCAAAATTTTAATTCCATATGGGGAGGGTAGAAAATATATCGGGAAAAGGAGAAAAATGCTGTTTACTAGCATTTTCTCCTTTTTCTACAATGTTTTCAAAAAGCTTCTTTCTCTGGGTTGTTAAAGTCAGGACTGCATGGTAAAAAATTAACAAGATGTTTGCTGCAGTTTTTCTCAGGGGGTAGGGGTTATGGGTTGATTGTGCATTCATATCAATACATATGAAGAGAAAGAATAAGAACCAAAGGGAAAAAGACACATTACACAACACTGCAGTAAACCTAACAAACACACACAAGTATAAACTCTCTAACAAACACAAAATTTTGGACTGGTCCAAACTGAAAGCATTTGCAAACGGTTGACTGTGACACAATGTGGTCTTTGATGGTACGGCAGAAAACATTGTTGTGGGAAAAAGGAAGAAAATATTGGTTGCCAGCTTTTTCTCCTTTTCACATATAGATATTGAAAGTGCTTTTCCTGGGGGTTGTGATTATGTGTTGAACTTTTAACTCTTACCATGTTGAATAAACTCAACAGACTTTCCAGTCTGACAAAAATTCCAATTAAGTTTAATTTTTCAGCACTGTTTTTTGTCCAGAATGTTTTGCCAAAGTAGATAGTGTAGATCAAAGATCAGACTACATATTTTGTGCAGTCTGATCTTGATCCTCACTTCCAGCAATAAGAACTTAAGATGTAAAAGGAGCTTTCAGGGGCAAACGCAAAACAAAACATGGTGACATTTTGAATCTTACAATCTTTTTTTTGTTTTTTCTTTATACTTGAACAGATTCATCTCAACAAGTGCCTTGAGCCTTAACCACACAACCTTAAGTTCTAATAACCCTGAGGAAAGGGCCATTTTAAAAATGTTGCTGGAAAAGAACAAAACACTAGCAATCAGCATTTTCTCTTTTTTCCACAATATTTTCTACCCTATCAAAGTCAAAGTTCATCATTTAACTCTTTACCAAACAACAAAATTTTACACTAGTCCAAATTGAAAGCTTTTGAAGACAACAAAAGAAGAGTGACTGAAGAATTGAAATTTGTTTAGCGAAGGGTAAAAAAATATTGTGGGAAAAGGAGAAAATGCTGGTTACCAGTCAGGCTTGTGTGGTTAAAGGTTAAGTTACATTCAAGTTGTCATCTTCAAATGCTTTCAATTATGACAAGTCTATATTTTCTGTTGCTAGGAAAGAATTAATTGATGCTAATAAAATGAAAATAATCCCTGAGGTGTCATAGAAATGAGAATTAGTCGTGAATTAATTGGCAGCTATAAAATAGTGATATTCAGATAAAAGCTTTGATTTCAGAATCATTGGCATTTGAGGAAAGAAAAACAGCACAAAAGATGTCCATTAAATGCTTGAGAACATGGCATCATATTAGTTTCTTATACTGGCTTTTTATATGCTTTTCTCAATTTGTTCCTGGCATGAACATGAAATTCAAAATCTCTTATTCAGTGCAGGAAATTTATTTTTTAATCCGATCTTTTCACTTAATCATTACCACCTCCTTACAATGACAATTAACCTGGTTTCTTAACCCATTACCACACAATCCCGACTTTTAATGACCCCAACAGAAGAAGCCTTTTGAAAACATTGTGGAAAAAGGAGAAAATGCTGGTGACCAGCATTTTCTCCTTTTTCCACAATGTTTTCTATCCTTCCCAAATCAAATTTCAATTTTTGATTTCCATTTATTTTGTTTTCTGCAAATGCTCTCAACTTGGACTAGTCCAAAATTTTGTCGTTTAGTAAAGGGTTAAAACAAATATATTGCCTTTTCCTGCACTAAATACTGACTTCACTCATTACCGTACGAGACAATTTTAGACTGGTCAAAATTAAGAGCATTTGCAGACGACAAAAGAAAAGTGAATGAAAATTTGAAATTTATTTTGTGAACGGTAGAAAACGTTGTGGGAATAGAAGAAAATGCTGGTTACCAGCATTTTCTCCTTTTCCCACAGTGTTTTAAAAAGGCTTCTTTCTCAGGGGCATCAAAAGTAGCGATTGTGTGGTAATGGGAAAATTATGACATACAAAAGTTAAAAATTTACTCGTTTTCAAATATTTTACCCTGTGCTATGCAAGAAAAACATTTCTTATCCCACTCTGATCGCCGCACAGGATATATATTTAACACAACGCCAAAGAATCTCGTGTTTTAACGGCTATGAGGATAGGGGCATCTGGTAGTCAACATTTTATCCTTTTCCATTGGTTTCAAGCTTTTCAAATAGAAGTCAACATTTTGTGACCTGCAAACACTTTATGAATGGGAAATTCTAATCTTATAAAGTTGTGTTATTTGGCATAGAATTTAGCCATGATTGTCAGAGAGGAGGAGAGAGAGAGATCTGCTGAAGTATAAAAGAAACAAAAAACACAAGACGCAATTAAATACTGAATCTAGGCATGGTATATTAATAACAAAGACTAGTTTTTGCCAAGCTTTCTATATTTTGCTCTGTATCTATATATAAATCTACATTTAATATTTTAAGTACTAATGAAAAAGAGAAAGAGAAAAATATTAAACACTCCCACACTGAGTAATTTAGCCCAACATCTTCCTGTCTAAATATGAAATATAACCCTAATCATGGTGGGATATCTTTAACCAAGAAAAGTCATTTTCAGTAAAAAGACCATAATACGTGTATTGGAATTTTACAGTTTCTTTTCAGGAAAACTTAGTCACATATTAACCCATGACCACACAATTCCTACCTTTGATGAGACTGAGAAAGAAGCCTGTAGAAAACATTATTGGAAAAGGAGAAAATGCTGGTTACCAGCATTTTCTCCTTTTCCAACAATGTTTTCTACCCTTTACAAAACAAATTTTAAATTTTCAGTCACTTTTATTTTGTTTTTGTCATCTGCCAATGCTTTATATTTGGACAAACCTAAAATATTATCGTTTGCTAAAGAGTTAAATAGTGTGGGAGTTTTCCTGGTTTTCAGAGATTTCCCCTTTTTTTCTTGTTAAGTTTTGATAATACAGAAGTCTATAAATATTACCAGTGATGGTATTTTCTCCAGTTACCATAATTTTTTTCTTCTTGTATAGTTTGAATTATATCATCACCCACCCTTTTATTGGCCTCTAAAAACCAACTTAACATAAATCATTCAAGAAGTAAAAGTTTCAATCAGAGCTCCAGACAGAGGAAGTGATTTTGATTTCAAATAAAAAAAAAATTAATTATTCCTCTACTAAACCCTATGTTGTGGGTACTCATTAGATTCGTCTCATTGAGATGATTCTAATGAGTACCCACAACATAGGGTTTAAAAGTGAAATAACAGATTTTGAATACCATCACTCCCTCGTATATGGAGTTCTGGTTTCCAAGCATCCTTGCCCAAAGAAAAAGAGTGGCAAGCAGAATAAAAAAAAGTATGATGAAAAAAAAAAAGGACTGACATGTTATATTAACTTTGTACTTTTGAGCTCTCCAAAGAAAAAGAGTAGCAAGCAGAATAAAAAAGTATGATGAAAAAAAGGACTGATTTTTTTTTATTAACCTGGTACTTCATGTGCAATTTTGGAGCTCTCCAAATCTGGGATGAACAAGCTTGAACAATACAAGCTGAGCTTCGAGAAATTACGCATAATGTACAGAAGGTAATGGTAAAACTTATTATTGACCCCTTGACCAAACAATCCAAACTTATAATGACCCTGAAAAAAGTAAGCTTTTGAAAACATTTTGGGAAAAGGAGAAAATGCTGGTGACCAGCATTTTCTCCTTTTTCCACTATGTTTTCTAACCTTAAATATTCAAATTCCACTTTCTTTAGTCACATTTAATAAGTCATCTCCAAAATCTTTGGTTTTGGCCTGCCCTGGACTTTGTTTGGGAAAGAGTTAACAGTAAGTTCTCCATCTGAATGTTGCCCATATATATATATATATCCATCCTGCTGCCTTATATCGTAAGAAAAGGAGAAAATGCTGGTTACCAGCATTTCTCCCTTTTCCCATAATGTTGTTTCAAAGAAGTACAGGGTTAAAACTACCTAATAATGAGATAAAAAAAAAAGAAATAAAGGGGTAGAAACCTTTAAGAAAAATGTGCGTAAAAGTTACAAAAAAGGACACCTACCCATCTGATAGCTCCCCTGACCGTAGTTAGGTCCTGGCTGACCTGGTTGCATCTGCATACCCCACTGTTGCTGCATTGGCATACTACTACTTGTAAATGGAAAGTAAAACACTGATAAGCCACATGTACCATAACTTACATGGATGATTGTATTCATTCTGCTAAGACTGACTTATTCATCTGACAAATCATCCTTTGATTTTACAATCCTGTTGAACAATGCTTTTGAAACGTTACCCCTTGAAGCCTTTTGAAAACATTGTGGGAAAAGGATAAAATGCTAGTAACCAGCATTTTCTCCTTTTCCCACCATGTTTTCTCTCCTCTTCCATAGAAATTTCAAATTTTCAGTCATTTTATTTTGATGTCCGCAAGTGCTTCTAATCTGGACCAGTCTAAAAATGTCATTTCGTATAGAATTACGGGGAACTGAGATTTTTTCCTTTCACTTGATGTTTTCATCAGCTGAATTACTTAGGTCTTAAAATCACAGGATTGTTTAGTGAAGGATAAAAATACAATTAAAATTTGTTGTAACCATAATCTGCTTTAACTCATTACCAAACGACAATATTTTAGACTAGTCCAAATTCAAAGCACTTGCAGACAACAAAATAAAAGTAACTGAAAATTTGAAATTTGTTCTGGAAAGGGTAGAAAACACTGAGGGAAAAGGAGAAAATGCTGGTTACCAGCATTTTCTCCTTTTGCCACAGTGTTTTCAAAAGGCTTCTTTCTCAGGGGCGTCAAAAGTAGGGATTGTGTGGTAATGGGTTAACTCTTTGCCAAATGACAAAATTTTAGACTGGTCCAAACTGAAAGCTCTAGCAGACGACAAATTAAACGTGACCCAAAAATTGAAATTTGTTTCCAGCAGGGTAGAAAACACTGTGGGAATAGGAGAGAATTCTGGTTACCAGCATTATCTCCTTTTCCAACAATGTTTTCCAAAGGCTTCTATTCTAGGGTCGTAAAAACCAGGGATTGTTTGGGAAAGGGTTAACATTACCATACAATGCCAACTTTTAACAACTTTAGGAAAGGAACGTTTTGAAAACATTGTGGAAAAAGGACAAAATGCTGGTTACCATCATTTACTCATTTCCAACAATGTTTTCTACCCTATCAAGGACAAATTAATCAGTTGAGCCATCTTAAATTCGTTACCTGCAAATGGTTCGATTTGGACAAGTCTAAAATTCGGTTGTAAAGATTTAACCCTTTACTCCATAGATACCCATTTCTACGCATTGCTTGCAAGAGCCTTTGGAAAACGTTGGGGCAAAAGGTGAAATTGCTCGTGACGAGCAATTTCACCTATTGTCACAATATTCCCTATGCTATCAAAAGGTGTCATATACATATAAGAAACGGCTTCATCCTTGCTGTTATTTAGGGTCAATTTGAGATACCTTGGAAATGCCTTATGAGGTAAAGGGTTAGGGTTAATTAGATAACTAAAATCATTTCAGCCACATTAGAATGAACTTGTCTGCAAATGCTTTCAAAATGGACCATAAGTCTATAGATCTATTGTTGTAGTTTGGCAAGGGAGGTTTCTGTCCATACCAACTCTTTCGCTAAGAATGACAACTTTACTCATTACCAAACAACAACATTTCAGGTTTGTCAAAATGGAAAGCATTTGCAGACAACAAAATAACAGTGACTGAAAATTTGAAATTTGATTTGAGAAGGGTAGAAAACATTGTGGGAAAAGGAGAAAATGCTGGTTACATTATGTTTTCTAAAGGCTTCTCACTATGTTTTCTAAAGGCTTCTTTCTCATGGGCGTCAAAAGTACGGATTGTGTGGTAATGGGTTAATTAAACAACTTTTTGTTAAGGTAGACTTGGAATTCAGCTTACCCGTATTGGTATCCATATCCGTAGGCCCCACCCTGCATATTGTAGCCCTGTTGACCGTAGCCCGGGTAATACCCATAGCCCATGTTGTAGTTGTATCCCATGTTACCCATCCCGTTGCCATTGTACTGCTGTTGTTGTTGAGGCTGAAAGATAAGACAGTTTATTTCATGCTTTCCGGTAGGATATCGAGAAATAGCAGTGAAAATATTTTTCGATCTTACACTGGTACCACCAGTGAAAATACCGATTTTCACGTTCTTGTTGCCTAGGGAAATTGCGCGTGCCTAACAACCAGATGGGAAATATGACGTCATATACCTTACATTTCTCGCGCTTGACGTCACGTTGCTATGCGGGAGGGGTACGCCACGGGGAATGAGGGAAAAGAATTGTACTGAATTTTGATAAAGCTCCTCCCAGAAAGGGTTAAAAGCATAAAATAAATAGAATATTTGTTTTTTTCGGTGAAAGATCGAAATTTATTTCATCTCGTGAACACCATCGGTAATATTTTCACTCGTGGCTGCGCCACTCGTGAAAATATTAACGATGGTGTCCACTCGATGAAATAAATTTCGATCTTACACCGAAAAAAACAAATATCCTCTATTTATTATATACCTAGCAGTGAAATCCTGGAATTTCCCAGTGTAATAAATTTTGATATCATCACTAGTGACGTTATCAACTTTCACTTTCACTTCCTGACGTAATTTGGGAACTACTTTTTTTTTGGCTTCATTTTTTTCGACTTTCAAACACAAAATTACAAATAATGATGTTAATAAGGCATATAATAAATAGAATAATCAACTGGTTATTTTTGATATGAATAAAAATATCTCACTCGGATGCGTTGTAAGGCGTTAAAAAAACTCTTGCTGCACACTTGTTTTTTCAACGCCTAACAACGCATCCGAGTGAGATATTTTTCATATCAAAAACAACCAGTTGATTATCCTCTATAAAATCTTACATTTTTTTCCTATGTCTAAATGATTTTTTTTGGAAGATCCTCTCTGCCCTTAACCCTTTACTCCATAGATACTCATTTCTACACATTGCTTGTAGGAGCCTTTGGAAAACATTGTGGCAAAAGGTGAAATTGCTCGTGATGAGCAATTTCATTTTTTGTCACAATGTTTTCTATGCTATCAAAAGGTGTCATATACACATAAGAAATGGCTCCATCCTTACTGTTATTTATGGTCAATTATAGATGCCATAGGTATGCCTTATGGGGTAAAGGGTTAATGTACTCTTTTCACAGATGTAAAATTTGTTTCCCTGAGATGGCAGAATTTTACATTAGTCTGCAACCACAGATATAAAAAAAATTTGACTCTTTGCCACACAATCCAGACTTTTGACAAGCCTGATAAAGAAAGCTTTTCAAAACATCGTAGGAAAAGGAGAAAATGCTGGTAACCAGCATTTTCTCCTTTTCCCACAATGTTTTCTTCCGTTTCAAAATCAAATTTAAATTTTTGAGTCCCATTTATCTTTTCGTCTACAAATGCTTTCAATTTGGACTAGTCCAAAATATTGTCACATGGTAAAAAGTTAATGTGTGTGGCTCAACAGATTGCATTTGGTTTTCTCCTTTTTCCCAAAGCTTCTGAAAATATCATGAGAAAAGGAGAAAGTGCCAGAGCTGCCACGCCACAACTCTTTCTCTCATATTCTCTGCTCTTCCAAAAGCAATTGTTTTTTCATTTGATTTATTGATTGTATGGTGTTTAACGATGTTTTCAACATTATTTCAGTTATATCACAGCGGCCAGTGCATCTATCCATGCATTCCTGGAATTTCTTTTACCAGTACTTTGCACAATTTTCTTTCCAAGCCACTGGCTGCTTTCCCACATAATCATTGTCCAATCAATGGTCAGCAGTGGGACAGGAATGAATCCTGTCGCAGTGACTAGCATCAATCCTTGGACAGAAACTGGCTGAGCCAGGGGTCGCACCTAGGGATCGAACCCTGGACCGTGTTCTCAAGTCCTACATACTACAGACTGAGCTACCAAGGCTTGGCTTTTTCATTTAACTTATTACCAACCAACAATATTTTAGGCTTGTCCAAATTAAAAGCATTTGCTGATGACAAAATAAAAGTGACTGAAAATTTGAAATTCGTTTAGTGAAGAGTAGAAAACATTGTGGGAAAAGGAGAAAATGCTGGTTACCAGCATTTTCTCCTTTTCCCACAATATTTTCTAAAGGCTTTTTTCTTCGGGCTGTCAAAAGTAGGGATTGTGCGGTAATGTACTAAGCCACATTCAATTTGTTGTTAGCAAATGCTTCCAAAACGGGGCTTTGTCTAGAATCTTGCCGTTTAGTATACAGTCAAATAGAAATTCTAGAAACTCCAAACAAAATAAAACAGTGACAAAATTTCACACACCACTAGACAAATTTATGATTCCATGATTGAATTCCAGAAAATATATTTTCTGTGAAATGTAATAACTTTATGAACCCTTTTCCTATCAAATCCCCAAATGTATTTAACCCTGAAGATTGGAGCTTTTTGAAAATATTGTGGGAAAAGAAGAAAATGATGGTAGTCAGCATTTTCTTCTTTTCCCACCATATTTTCCATACTTTCCACGAAAACATTTCATATCATTAAGCATGTGTACTTTGTGGGCTGCAAGTGTATTCAATATGGACAGGTCTAAAATACTGATGTCTGGTAATTCTATGAAATATTGTTTCTTCAGTCTAGACAGACAAATTCTAAAATGTGTAAATAAATGGTCTCTTTAGGGTCTCAGAAGGTCTTTAACTGACAGAATATCAAATAAATTACCCTGTTATCCCCCTGAAACAAATTTGCAGCAGACGTCTTTGAAAACATCCTTAAAATATTAAATGTTAAGTGTTCCAAGCCGTTTTCAACAGTAATTCAGACATATTATAATGGCCAATGCACCTACCCCATGGTTCATTCTACAGACAAAATCTATAGCACCTAATAAGCTCTCTCTCATTACAAACAATTGGGGCCATCATAGAAATCTACGAGTACAATTAAGAGAAAAAATACTTTTAAAAATGGATTTTAATCTTATCATCCTTGCAGACAGAAGTAAAAATTTTTTCCATTACTGCCCTTAAGATATTTCCCCTCTGAATGCCTAACACATGTGCCTGTCACCAAGTTTTTGTTTAACCCATTACCACACAATCCCTACTTTTGACGCCCCTGAGAAAGAAGCCTTTAGAAAACATTGTGGGAAAAGGAGAAAATGCTGGTAACCAGCACTTTCTCCTTTTCTCACAAAACAAATTTCAAAATTTCAGTCACTTTTATTTTGTCGTCTGCAAATGCTTTCAATTTGGACAAGCTTAAAACAGTGTCATTTGGTAATGGGTTAAACTTCAGTCAACATAATTTTGTATTTTGTGCTTAGAGCCCAAAAATTGGTACATTTTGTGTTCATAAACATTTAAAAACAACATCAAAGTTATCTAAAGCCATCTGTTTTACTGGCTGAACCACACTAACTTCTTCCTGTTACTAGTTTTGCTCCAAGCGATGTCATAATTATCACTTAATGAGGAAATCTGGGCATCAGCTCTTTCAAAATTATTTTTTTGTTTATTTGTGCCCTAAAATCTAAAAAATATCGACTGAGACATCTGCTGAATAATGGCTGGATGTAACATGATTTATCATAAGGCTTTCAAGCATGCCGTTTTTGATTGGGTTATATTGTTAAAATTATCATCCAATCAAAAACACCATGCTTGGAATAACCAACAAGAGTTCAGTCAAAGGGCTTGAAGTGCAAATTCTAACATGACATGCGACTTTGGCTCTATAAACACAGTGCAAGGAAAACATGGTAAAATCTGCGACAATCCATGTAGAGTGAGTTATTCAATGGAACATAATCTTCATCTGCATTTTTACTCTAAGTCTGAACTTGTTTTCCTTTCATTAAGAATTGTCCTTGTGAAAATCGAAATAATCTTCTTTCTATCGTGGTATATCGTTCAATAAACCACGTTGTGAGTTATGAGGCGCAATGAATAACCCACTCGGGCTATCACCCTCGTGGATTATTTATTGTACCTCATAACTCACAACTGTGGTTTATTGAACGATATACCACGATGGAAAGAAGATTATTTCTTCATTAAACCAGCCAGCATAGCTCACAGGGTACAGTGTAGGACTTATGAATACCAATTTTGTTGTTTCACAGAGAGAGCCTTTTTTTTCAGAATTATCAAAAAATTTGGACTGTCTAGTAAAGGATTAAAGAAAACATAGAGAGCGAGACATAAATACCCATGGAAAAGTAATTAACTATTTTAAAATCTACTGCAAGGCAGAAAGAACTGAATACTGGGAATTTGAAAATTGGTCACCCCAGGGCTTTTCTGAAATTTAGAGGGGTCTGATTATTTGCTGGAAGAAACTGGTTAATTGTACCATAAAAACACAGGCATCAGAAAGGAAATAGTAGATTAATGGCCTTTTTCCTGCTTTTCTGCCTAACTCTTTACCAAAGAACATAATTTTGGACCAGACCAAATTGAGAACATTTGTAGGCAACAAAATAAATAAGATTGAAAAATGAAAATTTGTTTTGGGAAGGGTAAAAAACATTGTTGGAAAAGGAGAAAATGCTGGTTGTCAGCATTTTCTCCTTTTCCCACAATGTTATCAAAGGGCTTCTTTCCCAGGGTCGTTCAAAAAAAGGATTTAGTGGTAAAGGGTTAAAAAGCATGTAAACATCTCTCTCCGCTTCTTACTGTATTTCATCCTTTGAGAGCAGATCACATTTTTATTTTGTGAGCTGAATGCTTGTGACCATCATTTTCTGCTTTATCTAAATCTTCTTTTCCAGGGTCTATAAAGCTGTGGGCTGTGGTAATGGCCTTAACTCTTTACCAAACGACAAAAATTTAGATTGGTCCAAATTCAAAGCATTTGCAGACGACAAACTAAATGTGACTGAAAAATCGAACATTGGTTTGGAAGAGTAGAAAACATTGTGAGAAAAGGAGAAAATGCTGGTTATCAGCATTTTCTCCTTTTCCAACATTGTTTTCAAAAGGCTTCTTTCTTAGGGTCATTAAAAGTCGGGATTGTGTGGTAAAGAGTTAACCCATTACCACACAATCCCTACTCTTGACGCCCCTGAGAAAGAAGCCTATAGAAAACAAAAGTTGGAAAAGGAGAAAATGCTGGTAACCATGTTTTCTACCCTTCACAAAACAAATTTCAAATTTTTAGTCACTTTTATTTTGTCCTCTGATAATGCTTTCGATTTGGACAAACCTTAAATATTGGAACCGAGTTAAGACATATACTTACAGACTGGTTGCCCACCATTTGAGGTCTTAGATAAATATACTTACAGACTGGTTGCCCACCATTTGAGGTCTTAGATAAATAAAATTTTGATATTTCAAGCGGTTATAAAAAGACCGCCCTACTCTACGAACTTAAAAAAGTGTCCCTCGTATACTTACAGACTGGTTGCCCACCATTTGAGGTGTGGAGGATTGAGACTGGGTAGGATCATTGGATTCCTTTCCCCATGAGCACTTGACTTGCTGTTCGTTGACTACTTGACCGTGAACCCCACATATAGCTTGTGCTGCGCTTTCTTTGTTTCCAAACCTGAAACGAGGGGGGAAAAAGAAAATCCAAATCAATCATTATAATGTTAGCCATAATAGATCTCAGCTTATAAGATATACTCTATTAACCATTTACTACACAATCCCGACTTATAACGACTCTGAGAAAAAGTCCTTTTGAAAACATGGTGGGAAAAGGAGAAAATGCTGGAAACCAGCATTTTCTCCTTTTCCCACATTTTTTTCTACCCTTCGTAACTCAAATTTTGACTTTTCAGTCACATTTATTTTTTTGTCAGCAAATGCTTTCAGTTTGGGCCAGTCTACAATTTTGCTGTTTGGTAAAGAGTTAACTCTCCACCAAATGACAGAATTTTAGACTGGCCAAATTGAAAGCATTTGCAGACGACAAAATAAAAGTGAAAGAAAATTTGAAATTTCTCTTGGGAAGAAAAGAAAACATTGCGGTAAAAAGAGAAAATGCTGGTTACCAGCATTTTCTCCTTTTCTCACAATGTTTTCAGAAGGCTTCTTTCTCATTGTCGGGATTGAGTGGCAAAGGGTTAAAAGTAGAGACTTTTCCAACAGACATTTTTCAACCCTATTGGGAAAACCTTTGGACAAATTTGGAAATGGCAAAAACACTATTCTAACATGACACGTGACTTTGGCTCTATAAACACAGTGCAAGGAAGACGTGGTAAAATCTGCGACAATCCATGTGGAGTGACATCATCCTCTATCGAGTGACGTCATTCAATGAGTGAGTTATTCAATAGAACATAATCTTCATCCGTGTTTTTACTCTTAGTTTGAACTTGTTTTCCTTTCATTAAGAATTGGCCATGTTAGAATCGAAATAATTTTCTTTCTATTGTGGTATATCGTTCAATAAACCACGTTGTGAGTTATGAGGCGCAATGAATAACCCACTCGGGCTATTGCCCTCGTGGATTATTTATTGTGCCTCATAACTCACAACTGTGGTTTATTGAATGATATACCAAGATAGAAAGAAGATTATTTCTTAAGTAACTAGCATTTTCAAACCATGTTTCGACCATTTTGAATCCTGTGATTTATGTCACACTGGGAATATTGGCTGCCACTACCAAACTTTTGGTATTAGGTTAACCCTTTACCACACAATTCCTACTTTTGACGACCCTGAGAAAGAAGCCTGTAGAAAACATTGTGGGAAATGGAGAAAATGCTGGTTACCAGCATTTTCTCCTTTTCCCACAATGTTTTTTATCCTTCACAAAACAAATTTCAAATTTTCAGTCACTTTTATTTTGTTGTCTGCAAATGCTTACAATTTGGACAAGTCTAAAATTTTGTCGTTTGGTATTAGGTTATGATGCCACCTGGCCTTTCATGTATGTCATTTAGCAATAAAAATAAAGATGTCTCATTCTACGCCACTTAAACGTCCTTTTGATGTATGGTTAATTCCTATAATGACATACTTTTGTGATAAAAGCCAAAGACTTTGTCTCCTACAGACATCTGTCTAAGTCATCCTCCAATTGAAAAGGTGAACTAAAACAGTACGGTATTTTAACTCATTACCACACAATCCCTAATCTTGACGCCCCTGAGAAAGAAGCCTATAGAAAACATGGCTGGAATAGGAAAAAAATGCTGGTAACCAGCATTTTCTCCTTTTCCCACCATTTTTTCTACCCTTCACAAAACAAATTTCAAATTTTCAGTCACTTTTATTTTGTTGTCTGCAAATGCTTTCGATTTGGACAAACTTAAAATATTATCGTTTGGTAATGAGTTAAGACATATACTTACAGACTGGTTGCCCTGAGGAAGAAGCCTTAGGAAAACATTGTGGGAAAAGGAGAAAATGATGGTAACCAGCATTTTCTCCGTTTCCCACAATGTTTTCTACCCTTCAAACAAATTTTAAAGTTTTAGTCACTTTTATTTTGTCATCTGCAAATGCTTTCAATTTGGACAAATCTAAAATTTTGTCGTTTGGTAATGAGTTAATCCTCTACCAAACAATCCCTGGTTTTCATGATCCTGAGATTGAAGCCTTCTAAAAACATTGTGAGAAAAGGAGAAAATGCTGGTAACTACGATTTTCTCCTTTTCTCACAATGTTTTCTACCCTGTTGGAAACAAATTTCAGCTTTTGGGTTATTTTGTGGTCTGTTAAGTGCTTTAAATTTGGACCAGTCTAAAATTTTTTAGGTAGGTAATGAGTTAAATAGAAATGTTTTTTGAACCATACCATAATTATAAAAACCTGACTTTTATTTGTAAACACTCCCTTTTCTTGATTCGTACCTGATCAATGCTTACATTTCATCATAAAAGACACTACCTTTGAATACAGGGTGTCTGGAAAGCAAGGTAACACTTTTGTACGAATGAAATACGACTTTAAAAATCAGATAAAGAGATAGAAATAAAAAAAAAAAAGGAATTTTCACAAACTTTTAAATGCATTCAAATATCAATCATATTGATTTCTCTTGAAGGATATTTCACTTTTCAACGACATGTCTAGGTTGTTTAGGTTGGGATCGTAGACCTTTGACTTCAGCGCACTGCCAAGGAGGAAGTCATGTAGGTCGAGGTTTGGATTGTATGTATGCCATGATATTCAGTAATGTTTTACCTCAGGATATCTTTTGGATATTACCCATTTAAAAAAAAAAATTCTGTCATACTTTAAGATGCATGTACCGTATAGCACTGAACATAATTCATGAACCAAGTGCTTTGCAATGTGGGTGACTTGACTTCAACATGTAAGACTTCTTTCTCCGTTTTTAAAAGGTCAGAGGTTGACAGCCCCAACAAAGACAGCACAATCATGTTGTTATACACCACTTACAGTGACATAAATAAGATTGATATTGAAATGTGCGCTCAAGTGATCGACAATTTTGTCGGGCATGTTCAGCAAGGAAAGAGCATAATCTGCCACATCAATGAAAACATCATTAATTGTAAAATGACGCAAAGAACTTTTAAATTGCAATCTGTATAAAAGCAAAAAATGGAATGAAAACTGAATTGAAATATCAGATTAAAAACTTACATGTTTTATTTACATATACATATATTTTTCATCTCTTTATCCAATAGTTTAAGCAAAAATACAAATTCACTAACGTGTTACCTTACTTTCCAGACACCCTGTACTTCTATTTCTTTGTAATAAGACTTACCTGAGAAAAGCTTATATTGCATCTGAAATACAAATACCTGTTATCTTTATATAGTACTTTTGACTACATTTATTTCTTTGTACTTGTACTCACCTGATAAAAGCATATCCTTTGTCTTTAAATACTCTTATTTCTTGTATAGTACCATAGGAACTGAATGTTTTCTTAATGAGATCCTCTGAAAAAATAAAAAACAGAAAAATCTCCATTTAACTCTTTATGAAAGGACAAAAATTTCAGCCTGGTTCAAATTCAGAGCATTTACAGATTGCAGACGATAAATTTCAGCCTGGTTCAAATTCAGAGCATTTACAGATTGCAGACGATAAATAAAGAAGGGCTCAAAAGGTGAGACTTTTCTATATTAGGGTAGAAAACATTGTTGGAAAAGGAAAAAATGCTGGTAACCAACATTTTCTCCTTTTCCAACAATGTTTTCTACCTTTCATAAAACAAATTTCAATCTTTCAGTAACTTTTATTTTGTTGTCTGCAGATACTTTCAATTTGGACCAGTCTAAAATTTTGTCGTTTGGTCAAGAGGTCAGTAGCATTTACTTCCATAAAACTACACACACAGTATAGCAATATTACTTCTTTTCCAAATTACAGAATTTAACCCTCCCTTTTATAGACCTTTTCTTCTTCACCCGCAATATTTCCAAGCCTTTTTAACCCTTTACCCCATGCAATATTTCTATGGTATCTCTAATTGATGCTAAATAACAGCAAGGATGAAGCCATTTCTCGCTTGTATATGACACCTTTTGATAGCACAGAAAACATTGTGACAAAAGGTGAAATTGCTCGTCACGAGCAATTTCACCTTTTGCCACAATGTTTTCCAAAGGTTCCTACAAGCAATGAGTATCTTGAAATGAGTATCTATGGAGTAAAGGGTTGAGACAAATCATTTCAGACACACTAATTCATCATCTGCAATTCCTTCAAGTTCAAATTGTGGTAGCCAGCATTTTTCCGCATTGTTTTTTTACCCTTTTACAGACAAGTTCCCATAATTTGCCTCATGTTTAATTTGTTTTTTGCACCTGCTTTCAATTCACCCTTTACCACACGGCAGAATTTAAGACCTATCCAAATCAAAAGCATTTACAAACAATAATTTTATAGTGGCTCAAATGATGCAAGTTTTCTTTGGTAGAGTAGAAAACTTTGTGGAAAAAGGAGAAAATGCTGATTACCAGCATTTTCTCCTTTTACCACAAAGTTTTCAAAAGGCCTCTTCCTCATGGTAGTTAAAAGTCATCATTCTGTAGTAAAGGGTTAAAACTAGTCTACAATTTTTCTCGTCAATTCAAGCAGTCAATTCCTCCAAATGGAGGTCTGTTATTCCTTTACTAAACTGGCCGGTCTTTTAATGACCCTGAAAAAAGAGACTCTTGAAAACTTACTTGGAAAAGGAGTAATGCTGGTAACTAGCATATACTCATTTTCCAACCATGCTTTCTACCAATTTAATGTAGTTGACCCCTAATAGAAAAAAAAGCTATTTCCACAATAATATTATCCTACAGAATTTGCTATGATTAAAAAAAGTGTTATTGTAATGCTAAAACCAAGCCACTTTTCCTTTTTTGTTTTTCCTAGAATTATCATTTATAAATCTAAAACCACTATGTTTTTATTACAAAGAGAGATAGTAATTACCTCCCTTTTCTGGAAACTTACAAAAGTATCTAGAAATAATTTCAAGATAGACATAAAGAAATTTCCGTGAAAAATGTGCAAAAGTATAATACCTGTATAAATCCGTATTTATCAACTATAAAGAAAACTTTATGCAATTCAACACTAGAGGTATTAGGGGTCTACTACCTTAAAGAATTTTCAACATTCGAGCCAAATTTAACCTGTCATCTGCAAATACTTTCAAATTGGTTTGTCTTCTGAAACAGGCTTAACCCTTTCCCAAATGACAAATTTAAGACCATCCCAAACTCAAAGTGTTTGCAGATGATGATTTTAAATCTGATGAGAATACCAGAAAGTTTTCCCAATAGGCTAGAAAACACTGTGGGAAAAGGAGAAATTGCTCATTACGAGCAATTTCTCCCTTTCCCACAGTGTTTTCTAAAGACTTGTCCTGCTGACACGTAAAAACCAGGGCTTGTTTGGGGAAGAGTTAAGCCTCATTTTCCTGTTATGATGAGGAAAGCTTACCTGTTAAACCATTGATTATGCCTCCACAATAGACTGTACAGTTAGTGGGACTGGATTGTGCCATTACCTCATCAAAATTCAACTGCTTCACATCTGTAAAATATACAAACAGAGAGACAAATGACGACATGAAAGACCAAGTAAAAATCAAAGCAAGCAAATTCACATCAAACCATACAAAAATAATTTCTGCAAAGATACAGAACATCATAGGAAAAAGAGAGAATGCTGGTTACCAGCGTTTCCTCCTTTCCCCACAATGTTTTCAAATGCCAATCTTATCAACGTCATTAAAACCGAGAACTGTCTAGGAAAGAGTTACAGATAAATCATCGCTTGAGAACATCAAGAGTCTCCATTTCCTTCGGAAAATCTTACATATCAGGTTTGATTGCAAAGATCATTTCCTCCGGAAACAAATCACTTGGTCCATCTTCTACTGAAATCTTACACTGCAGCGCCGGCTGGCTATCAGCGTGGAGATTCTTTACTTGATAATTCAATCTTAAACTTTCAGAATTGAAAGCGCAAGAAGATGACAAAATTTTCATAAAGATTTTGCTTAATTTTATCAAATGACAAAATTTTTGACTGGTTCAAAATGAAAGCAGTAGCAGATGACAAAATAAACATAACTCTAAAATTGAAATTTGTTTCTGGCAAGGTAAAAACGTTGTGGGAAAAGGAGAAAATGCTGGTTAACCTTTTCCCACAATGTTTTCAAAAGGCTTCTATCTCAAAATCCAGGGATTGTTTGGTAAAAGGTAAACTGATGACGGGTGTGTTGGAAGGGTGAAAATTACACTAGGAAAAAGGAGTGCATACTGGTTATCAGTAGGTTCTTTTTCAACAATGTTTTTAAAAGGTCTAAAACTTTACTTTTTGGTAAAAGATTAAGTGTTTGTATTGAAATTCCACAGTGCTCTGTTCTTTTTTTTCTAAGAACGGTATTTAACACCTCTGTCAGCATTATTTCAGTTAAACGTCTGTCACCGCTGCCAGTGCACCTATCAATGCTTTCCTGGAGTTTCTTTCACTATTACTTCTTACAATGTTCTATTTAAGCTACATGCTGCTTTCCCAAATTAAAAAGGATCAGGAATGAGTCCTGTTGCAAAGATTACCATCAGTCCTCTGAAAGGAACTGGCCCAGTTGGGATTTCCAAACAGCCAACTGCTTGGTTCCACACCCTGCATGTTTAGGACTGTCCGTTTAAGATCGCAAAGTTCCATAATATTCAGAGAGAACCAAGCTTTAACCCTTTACCATACAATCCCGACTTTTAACGACCCTGAGAAAGAAGCCTTTTGAAAACACTGTGGGAAAAGGAGAAAATGCTGGTTACCAGCATTTTCTCCTTTTCCCACAGTTTTCTACCCCTCCAAAATCAAATTTTTCAGTCACCTTTATTTTGTCATCTGCAAATGCTTTCAATTTGGACCAGTCTAAAATTTTCTCGTGTGGTAAAATGTTAAACTGGTAGCAATGGGAGGAACTACTTGATATCAGCAATTTATCACTTAAAAGTTTCCCACATTGTTTTCAAAATGATCTACTTCGAGACAAAAAGTCTGCCGAAAGATGTCAGCTACGTCTTTTGAAAAAAAAAATCAACCAATTATATCTTTCTGTACATTACGATACTCACTTTCTTTTGAGGGCGGGGCAGGAGGTTTTCGAGTGGCCCAATTTGTTCTGATTGGTCGTGTGCCGAGCCACTGTCCATTCATACTGTTTATAGCAGTTTCAGCATCCTGCAAAAATATAAAACGAATATCGTCATAACTTTTGACTATATTATCAGACAACCAAATAATAGACTTCAAATGGAATCATGTCACTAATCAATAGCAGATTAAGCATTTTGTTCCATGATAATCTTTCATTTAACTCTACCAAACAACAAAATTTTAGACTGGTCCAAACTGAAAGCACTTGCAGACTACAAAATAAACATAACTCAAAAATTGAAATTTGTTTCCAGCAAGATAGAAAACATTGCAGGAAAAGGAGAAAATGCTAGTTACCAGCATTTTCTCCTTTTCTCACAATGTTTTCAAAAGCTTTCTCTTTCAGGGGTGTCAAAAGTCGTCATTGTGTGGACAAGGGTTAAAAGCAAATTCAACTTGCTTGTCACGAAAGGAAAATGTATGCACAGAAACAAACAACAGGACAAACACAAATTGATGTTAACGATCTGCATTGATTTCACAATAAAATTGAAGGAATTGCAAATTAGCCCTTGGCATGTGGAGGCAAACACCAGATACTATTGGTGTCCATGTTGTTACATGAAAACATCTTTGCAAGCCAAGGATGACACTTCACTACGCTACTCTACGGATCGAGCTTAATTTTTACATTCCCCTGATACGTTTTTTCATTGGATGCAGCCAGCTGTAACTGCAATGAATGAAATCTCTTGTAGCATTTCATCTTTGATAAAAATAAAATAAGGTTGCCCCTTTTGAATGGAAGGTAAACATGGAAACCCAAGTGGATGTCTGCTTATCGCTTCAAATAGAATAACTGTATTTGTAAGCGGTTTGTAAAATGATATTTCGATGGCTTTCAGAAAATATGATGTAAAGAGGGATAATAACCAGCATCCAATAGAGGGCGCATTGCAGGAATCTTGAAATCGGGCTCAATCAGCCAAGGTAAGATCCATGCAGTGATCGTAACCTTGGCTCGCAAAGATAACATGAGAAAAGCCATGTTATAGTATTAAAGCCTAAACTGAGCCACTTATTACTACAAACATACTAGACGTTTCATAGAAATGCTCCAGCCTTAGCTGCTATACCTACATAAGCATCACTTCACATAGCCTATCTTATTTGTATTTAATCATTACCAAAAGACAACATTTTAGGTTTGTCCAAATCAAAAGCATTTTCAGACAACAACATAAAGATAACTGAAAATTTGAAATTTGTTTTTGTGAAGGGTAGAAAACATTGTGGGAGAAGGAGAAAATGCTGTTTACCAGCATTTTCTCCTTTTCCCATAATGTTTTCCTCAGGCTTCTTTCTCAGGGTCATCAAAAGTAGGGATTGTGTCGTAATGGATTAAAGTGAGGTATTTATGCCAGCTGTATTCTGTATATTAGACTGTAAAATAATATCCATCTTGTATCTGTAACTGCTTTCTTGTCTTAAACTTTTCCAAGAATGCTCTTCAAGTCAACTGCAGCAAAAATTGTTTCAAGAGGTAGGAGTGAAAGATGGTCTTCTGGCTCATGGTCCTGAATTGCCAGTTAATTCTATCCTGGGTAACAGTTTGTCATCAAATGCCAATCTGTGGGGAAGCACTTGCTGTTTTCAATCTGCATGAGCTCTTAACCAGACCTGTGGGTTTCAGACTTAACCAAATTGTACATAATTAAAGCCAAGAAATCAAATGCTCCTCAAAAGAGAATAGTTGTGTTTGTTTAGGTAGAAAACACTGTAGGCAAAGGAGAAAATGCTGTTTACCAGCATTTTCTCTTTTTCCCACAATGCTTTCCAAGCGCTCTCTTCCTGTGAATCAAACAAAGCATTATTTGGAAAAGGGTTACGCCTTTCCCAGACAAGCCCTTATTTTCCACGTGTCTGCAGTACAAGCCTTTTTGAAAACTCTGTGGGAAAAGGAGAAATTGCTTGTAACAAGCAATAACTCCTTTTCCAACAGTGTTTTCTGCCCCATCAGATAATTTTCTGCCATTGTTATGGAAGTTAAAATTGTCGTCTGCAAACTCTTTTAGTTTGGAAGAGTCTAAAATTCGTCATTTGGGGAAGGGTTAACCTTTACCACACAATGCCGACTTTTGTCACTCCTGGAAAAGAGGCCTTCTGAAAACATTATGGGAAAAGAAGAAAATGGTGGTAACCAGCATTTTCTCCTTTTCCCACAATATTTTCTACCCTATCAAAAGACAATGTGCACCATTTGAGCCACTTTGAAATTGTGATCTGCAAATGCTTTCGATTTGGACGAGGCTAAAATTCTGTCATTTGGGAAAGGGTTAAATAATTGTCTGAGAAATTCTGGTCACAAGACTCTGACACTGTGATTTTCTGTGATTTTCATGGAAGAGTTATAATCACCATAATTCCTGTTTGTAAATCCCTGGTTATCTGACAGAAAGAAAATTGTGTTGTCCTCTTTTTAATGTGTTCATTTAATGTGTTCATTTAGCCCTCTTATTTTGCATCCTAAATTCAAGACAATTGCATTTTAATCCTTTCCCCAAACAGTCCCATGTTTTAACCCATTACCACACAATCCCTACTTTTGATGCCCATGGGAAAGAATCCTTTAGAAAACATTGTGGGAAAAGGAGAAAAATGCTGGTACCAGCATTTTCTCCTTTTCCCACAATGTTTTCTACCCTTCACAAAACAAATTTCAAATTTTCTGTCACTTTTATTTTGTCGTCTGCAATTGCTTTCAATTTGGACCAGTCTAAAATATTGTCGTTTGGTAATGAGTTAAAGATTCTGCTGAAGATGGCTTGAGAAAATTTGGCAAAAAAAGGGAGAAAATGCTACTAACCAGCATTTTCTCTTTTTTCCAAAAATGTTTCTTACTCTTATAATCCTTT
This sequence comes from Tridacna crocea, assembly GCA_943736015.1. Lineage (NCBI taxonomy): Eukaryota > Metazoa > Mollusca > Bivalvia > Cardiida > Cardiidae > Tridacna > Tridacna crocea. Next base: position 57,665,662 of record OX031064.1, on the reverse strand, counting down.
ACCACACAACCCATAATTTCAACGACCCTGAAATAGAAGCCTCTTCAAAACATTGTAGGAAAAATAGAAAATGCTGGTAACTTGCATTTTTTTCTTCTCCGACAATGTTTCTACCCTGCTGGAAACAAATCTCGATTTTTTTAGTTACATTTATTTTGGAACTCATGACCTGGTGGTTGTGAGTTCAATACCTGGTAGAGGCTAACTTTCTTTCCGGCATACTTTTGCCTCTCACCTCTGCTGAAGAAAAGTATTTGGTGGCTTTGGAAAGGTTGTGTTAGCATTGGTGTGACAAAGCCAGGAAACACATGTGCGTCACCGACTGGCATGATATGACCTTAGCTATTAGAGTGGCGGTAAACCCCAACACAACCAACCAACCAACATTCATTTTGACGTCTGCAAGTGCTTTGAATTTGAGCCAGTCTAAAAATTTTGTTGTTTGGTAAAGACTTAAAGAAAATTCCATCATATGATTCACATAGTCACATTCTCTTCTTCATCTGCAGTTGCTTTGAATTTGGACAAGTTTGAAAAAGACATAGAAAAGAGGTTGAAACCCTCCCTCCACTTCCCATAATGAGGACAATAATTACTCTCAGCCAAATGGACTTGGGACAACTGGCATGCCGTTTTTTCAGTGTGTTCATTCAGCTCACTTGTTCTCTATCCAAAATGAGTGCTGACACAACTTTACTAAACAAACGACTTGTCCTTTTTTAAATGTGTTCACTTAATTAACTCCCTTTGTGTTCATTTAACTCCCTTTTTCTTTTGTCAAAAATGAGGGTAGAAGCCACAAAATTTGTTGCAACTACTGATTATGTCATCTTCTTTTTCATGTTCATTTAGCCCCCATTTCAAAATCAGGGAACGTATTCACAAAGCATTCTTAAGAACATTCTTAGTATTAATTTTCAGAAGTTCATTAATGTGACAGTAACAGAACTTCTGGTTGGTTTAGATGGTTTAGCCAATCAGAAGTTCTGTTACTTTTAAAGTCAGAAAATCTTGCAGAATAAAACAAAGAACGTTCTTATGAATGGTTGGTGAATACCGACCCAGGACAATAGCCTTGTCCTTTTTTTATAAAGAAAATGTATTCACTGAACATACTTTTTCTGTTTCCTAAATGAGGGCAACCTTATCTAATCTTGAGGACATCAAGGGTGGATCCAGAGGGGGGGACCGGGGTCCAGACCCCCCCTTGAATTTTTGGCAAAAATGTGGTAATCGGATTCATGAAATGGTACTGGTTTGAAATTGTACAGCATTTATGTAAAATACAGTCATAATTTTTTTTAAAAAAGGTACTAAATGTGGAGACCTCCTCATGGTTAGAACTTGAAACGTTGACTTTTCTTGTAAACAGCTTACATCCACTGAAATATATATCCAAAAGCATGACAATTGTATTCTTCATCTGCTGCAATATTTCAATCGTCATGTCTAAAATTATTTACTGTTTTAAAGGTCCAGATTAGTTACTTTTTGAAGTCTGCAAGAAGAAAATGACCTGTGAACAGCTCAAACCCTCCAGAGATAGACTTCTTACATATCGAGACAGACTTTGACTTGTAAATTATCATTTATGGCAAATTTTTGTCATTTCTCTCAGACACAATTAGACACGTAACCAGCAGACTTTCTATCAAAAATATTAAGACAAAAAAAAAAAACCCAATCTGTCTGAGCCTGGATGTTTGTTTTCATCTTTGCTGTATTCTCTGTTACAATAGCTGCCATACCCCATCAGCAATATAAGTATGTTCACCAAACATGGTTTATATTAGAGGTTGTGATTTTTAACACCCCTGTCAAAATGCATTTTCACCTTTTATCACTATGTTTTCTACTTTTCTAAAATCAAGTTTCAATTTTGGAGTCATATCTATTTTGTAGTCTGCAAATCAATGCTTTCAATTTGGATCATAACCCTTTACCCCTTAAGGCATTTCCATTGTATCTCTAAATGACCCTAAATAACAGCAAGGATGAAGCCGTTTCTTATGTGTATATGGCACCTTTTGGTAGCATAGAAAACATTGTGACAAAAGGTGAAATTGCTCGTCATGAGCAATTTCACCTTTTGTCACGATGTTTTCCAATGGCTCCTACAAGAAATGAGTATCTGTGGAGTAAAGGGTTAAGTCTAAAATTTTGCCATTTGACAAAGAGTTTTAAGTTCTTTACCAAACAATTCCTGGTTTTCACCACTCTGTGAAAGCTTTTTGAAAACTTGGGAAAAGCCGAAAATGCTGGTTACCAGCACTTTGTCCTTTTACCAAAATGTTTTCTACCCTCTCAAAAACAAAATTCACTTTTTTGTGTGACTTTAATTTTGTCATATGCATGTGCTTTCAATGTGGACAAGTCTAAAATTTTGTTGTTTGGAAAGTGCATAACTCATGCATCCTGGTCTTAACCCTCTACCACATAAGGCATTTCTATGGTATCTCTAATTGACCCTAAATAACAGCAAGGATGAAGCCGTTTCTGATGTGTATATGACACCTTTTGATAGTGTAGAAAACATAGAGGCAAAAGGTGAAATTGCTCGTCACGAGCAATTTCATCTTTTGCCGCAATGTTTTCCAAAGGCTCCTACAAGCAATGCGTAGAAATGAGTACCTATGGAGTAAAGGGTTAAACCACAATGAAAAAGCCACCTACAATAGTGAAAGGCACTCATAGGACAAAGGAGAAAAGCCAGTTTGACCCAGTTAATACATTGAACGACAGGAATATTAGGTGACTCTAAATGATGTCAGAGTATGATTTGATAAGTGCAATCCATGCAAATGGCTGATGAATCCATTTTCTATCCAGGAAATGTCTCCAAATGTAATCCTCGTCAACCCCAATCACTGGAAGACTGGAAACCGAATCATTCATAACCAGAAAACAAATCAGTTTGTGATATTCTATAAAACTGACTTTATCACTTCATCGGTATCAGGACTTTTGCCGCTGGACTTTTGGCCCCATAGGACACCTGCCCCCGGGCATTTATTCCCCCCCCCTCCGGACATTCGCCCCCTTAGGACATCCCCTCTCGGACATTTGCCCTGGTAGGACATCTGCCTTTGGATATTTGCCTCCGTAGGACAACTGCCTTCTGGGAAACGATAAGCCTCTCCTGACTCTATAGTTATCCTGCTGGAAGTTTGACATTAAAACTGAAATCAATCAATCAGCCGAAGATTTTCAACAAAATGGCACTTAACAATACAACAGCTGAGAGTTTACCATGTACAATATATGTGTATGTCTCAAAGTTGCTTTCTTGAGATTGTCCCTTAAAGAAGTCCAAGTTGTAAACAAACTGAGGGGGCAGATGTCCAGGCGGCAGATGTCCGGGAGGCACATATCCTAGGGGGCAGATGTCCTAGGTTGGCAGATGTCCTGCTGGTGGCAGGTGTCCTAAGGGGGCAAAAGTCCGGGGGGCAAATGTCCTAGATCCCACTTCATCAAAAGTCATGTTGACCAGCCTGCATAGCTCAGTTGGTAGAGTGTAGGACTCATGAACATGAGGGTGTGGGTTTGGTCCCCCCCCAGTTGGCCATCTGAAATTACTAATAGTCTTTCAGATGAGACGTTAACTCTTTACCACACAACAAAATTTTAGACTGGTCCAAATTGAAAGCATTTGCAGACGACAAAATAAAGGTGAATGAAAAATTGAAATTTGTTCTGGGAAGGGTAGAAAACACTGTGGGAAAAGGAGAAAATGCTGGTTACCAGCATTTTGTCCTTTTCCTACAGCGTTTTCAAAAGCTTCTTTCTCAGGGATTGTGTGGTAATGGGTTAAACCAAGGTCCCGTGACAGTGCTGTACACCGAGCATGTTAAACAACCTGGCGAACCTTAGGACGGGTTTCTTCCTGTATCTGCACTATCCCCCATAACAACAACACTAACAGTCTTCGGGGGGAGGGGGGGGGAATGGGGGGATATCACCCATCCATATGACCGTATATAAATGCAAATTTAACCAATCAATCAAAATTCACCGTGTAAAAAGATTGTGTGTGGAAAAGAAGCAGCTAAGGTCATATCATGGCGGTCGGTGACACACGTGTTTCCTGGCTTTCTCACACCGGTACTTTACTACTTTCTTTCCAAAGCCACCAACTACTTTTCTTACATGCTTCAGCAGAGGTGAGAGAGGAAAATACGCCAGATAGAAAGTTCACCTCAACCAGGTATAAAACTCACAACCACCAAGTCATGAGTCTGACACGCTCACCACTGAGCCATCCGGGCTGGCGGTAAAGAATTAAAGTCAAATTTCAATATTTAAGTCATATTTTTTCATTGTTTGCAAAATGCTTTCAATTTGGACCAGTCTAAAATTTTGTTGTTTGGTAATGAGTTGAAAGTGAAGGGCAGCATGTTGGAAGATGACAAAAATTTCTCTGTGGTGGATAATCAATCAAAAGATCACAAGAATATGTAATAGAGTCTGCAAATGGCCAAGTAAATGGCTGCATCCTGAGATTGGCACCAAGTGACATCTATTTGTGTATTTTATGTCATGGCGTTTCCATAATATTATCCTAATTCCCAAGACTCTATCCGTCTAGCATGACATCAAAGACTGACAACATTTCCTGCCTTATGCAAACCTCTAGTGACTGTTTACATCACAATGGATTTTCTTGCTTTCAGAAGCTTTCATGAAATATTTTTCAACATCCTTTTCGGATTTTCAAAATATTCACTAACAGAAATTCTTAAGTTACATTTATGCCTGTGTTTTGTCAGACATTGCGTAACCCTTTTCAAAATGGCAGCTATACACTTGTCCATATTTAACTCTTTACCACACGAGAAAATTTTAGACTGGTCCAAATTGAAAGCATTTGCAGACGACAAAATAAAGGTTACTGAAAAATTGAAATTTGTTCTGGGAAGGGTAGAAAACACTGTGGGAAAAGGAGAAAATGCTGGTTACCAGCATTTTCTCCTTTTCCCACAGTGTTTTCAAAAGGCTTCTTTCACAGGGGCGTCGAAAGTAGGGATTGTGTGGTAATGGGTTAAAGTTTTTGTATTTGGAAGAGTATAAAACGTTGTGCGGAAAAAAAGAAAATGCTGGTTACCACAATGTTTTTAAAATCTATCTTTCTCAATGCTGTTAAAAGCAGGGATTGTGTGGTAACAGTTTATCTCAATATTCTCGTGACTGTCAGCCTAGCATAGCGTCAAAAGGTTGACAATATTTGCATCATGAAGCAACTATATGGTCAAATATTACATATTTCTTTTATTTTCATGAAAGGAATAAAAACAAATCCTTCAGAAAAATCTTTGTACAATATGTTTTCAGAAAAACAAACAATCTAGCAATAAGTCTTTGTATTTCAATGGACAAGGAAAACAAAAGAAAACTTACAAGTTTATAAATTTAAATCACTGAAGGGAAAACAAACCCACACAAGTCTTTGTTATTTAAATCTTTACCAAACAACAAAATTTTGGACGAGTCCAAATTGAAAGCATTTGCAGATGACAAAATAAATGTAAATCAAAAATCGATTTTTGACTTCAGGAGGATAGAAAACATGGTGGGAAAAGGAAAAAATGCTGGTTGCCAGCATTTTCTCCTTTTTCCACAATGTTTTCAAAAGCTTTCCTTCTCAGGGTCGTTAAAAGTCGGGATTTTGTGGTAAAGACTTAAAAGCCAGAAGAAAAGTAACCCTAAAATAAGTCTTGCATTTAGATACAAGAAAGATATCCAAATCGACAGAATTTGCAGGTGACCCTATAGCCCTCAATACTGATTTTTTGTGACACTGGGAAAAAAGCCTTCAGAAAAAATTGGTAACCAGCATTTTCTCCTTTTCCCTTAATGGTTTTTTATCAAAGAAAAATGGCAACATTAGAGCCTCGTTGAAATTGTGGTCTTGCGAATGTTTTCAACTTGGACAACATTAAAATTTTGTCATCTGGAAAAGACAATATATCATATTACGGTGGTGTTGCGGATGTAGGTGGCTCTATTTACTGAAGGAGTTTGAGCTTTTTCCATCAGACCTCGTGGCAAATCATGGCAAATTCTGCCAAGTTGGCCAATTCCAAGGAGCCAAAAGATAAATCGCAAGACCCTAAGTCATCGAAGGGTCCTTCCAAGAAGTCGTCTTGAACTCTTTACCACAGAATCCCAACTTTTAACGACTCTTGGAAAACAGCTTTTGAAAACATTGTAGGAAAAGGAGAAAATGCTGGTAACCAGCATTTCCTCCTTTTCCCACAATGTTTTCTACCTTTTCCAAATCAAATTTCTGTTTTTAATTCACATTCATTTTGTCGTCTACAAATGCTTTCAATTTAGACAAGTCCAAAATTTTGCAGTTTGGTAAAGAGTTAACTCTTTACCAGACGACAAAATTTTAAGCTTGTCCAAATCGAAAGCATTTGCAGACAACAAAATAAAAGTGATTGAAAATTTGAAATTTGTTTTGTGAAAGGTAGAAAACATTGTGGGAAAAAGAGAAAATGCTGGTTACCTGTATTTTCTCCCTTTCCTACAGTGTTTTCAAAAGGCTTCTTTCTCAGGGGCGTCAAAAGTAGGGATTGTGTGGTAATGGGTTAAAAAACTTAGTTGCAATACATCATGTGATTCACAGGCCTAATTTCACAAAGAGAATGAGTGATGCCACTCAGCCTTAGGTTTCCTGCGGAAATGCTCCTGACAGTCATGCAATGTTTGCATAATGAGGGTCCCTTGAATAAATGGCAGGACTTAAAAAAACTCAAGCATAAAAAAACTCTAATCAAATAGAAGTCAGAATGTTTGATTTTGTCCCCTACTTCATGGGTGAGAATTCTTTTGTAACAGCCAAAATGGAAAATTATATTGACAAATCAGCATGAAATACTGTTATGCGCCATAAATTGACTTTTCTTAGATAAAAAAAAAACCATGTTATTTCATTCATTTGGTAGTATAATGGTTAGGGCTTGAAACGAGAAAGAGCAGAACACATACAAACGCTCGTTGGCTCATTTTCTCAACAATAAAATCTTATGAAAGGGAAAGCAAGTAACCATTATCTGTAGCAGCTATCATTTGCTAAGACATAAATGAATCCACACTGAATCAACAGGCCAGAAAATGGCCTATTATGTACATAAGAATATGATCTCAGAATCTCTAAAGTTCCGGTCAAATGGTCTTATTTAGAGTACATCCTGCTAGTGAATGGCTCTTGGTATCTTGTAAGACCAACCCTTTCAGATGAAATTCCTACTTTATAACTCTTCACCAAACGACAAAATTTTAGACTGGTCCAAATTGAAAGCATTTGCAGACGATCAAATAAAAGCGACTGAAAATTTGGAATTTGTATTAAAGAGGAGAGAAAACATTGTGGGAAAATGCTGGTTACCAGCATTTTCTCCTTTTTCTACAATGTTTTCAAAGCCTTTCTTTCTCAAGGTTGTTAAAAGTAGGGTTTGTGTGGTAAAGAGATAGTTCCCTTTGTGAACTATACAGACTAAGATCAGTTGGTATAGAATGCCCTTTGTGATCTATACAGACTAAGATCAGTTGGTACAGAATTAACTCTTTTAAATCCTTTGCAAGGACATGTGTCACAGGTCCTGATAAAGAAGGCTCATAGAAACAATGTGGGGGAAAAAAAAAAGGACAAAATTCTGACTTTGTTCTATTTCCTTTCAAAAAACATCATTTGAGCTAAATTTCATATTAGCCCTCTAGCGAACAATCCCGGTTTTTAATGACCCTGAGAAAGAGGACTTAGAAATCATTGTGGGAAAAGAAGAAAATGCTGGTAACCAGCATTTTCTTCTTTTCCCAAAATGTTTTCTTCCCTTTCAGATAGCTTAACCCTTTACCACACAATCCCGACTTTTAACACCTCTGTGAAAGAAGCCTTTTGAAAACATTGTGGGAAAAGGAGAAAATGCTGGTAACCATTATTTTCTCCTTTACCCACAATGTTTTCTTTCTTTCCTAAAACAAATTTCAATTCTTTAGTCACATTTATTTTGTCGTCTGCAAATGCTTTCAATTTCGACCAGTCCACAATTTTGTTGTTTAGTAAAGAGTTAAAGCTCTTTCCATTGGCATTTAAATTGTTGTCTTAAGGTGCTTTAAAACTGGAAGAAAGAAAAATCTGTGGCTCTGGTGAAGGGTTAATGCTTTCAAATGCATTAAATATGGATGAGTGAAAAATTTTGTCCTCCTGTAAAGGAACCCTAGAAGTTCCTTACAATGTAAAAAAAAAAACTGCTTTATTCCAGAACTGATTTTTTAGCAACTGGATTTAACCTTAAATGTTTGATAATTTTTCATTCTTTTAGTGCATGACTTGTAAACATTGTGTGTCCGTGTAAAGTTAAGAGATTGAGAAAAGGGAAAAAAGCTTTTGGGCCAACTAAACTGATGTAGAAAATTAAATTTCTAAACTGCTTTCAACCTCCTACCATTAAATTTAAAAGCCTTCAACACAAAATTTGAATAAAATGCAGATCTTCATGTAAATCAACCTTCACTCCCATTTAACTCGCTAGAACAAAGTCTTTCAAAGCATAATCAAATAACATTCTTTTCTAAAAGGCTTATCTTCATGAGGGGATTCATTCTAAAAGCATTTATCTGCTGCAGAAACCCTTGTGTGACCATTCAATTCCTTGTGTGACCATTTAAACCCTTGTGTGACCATTCTTTGGACTTTCAAAACAAAACAGAGGCAAAAACGTGTTCTTGATGTTTGCCATGGCCATCTTTCTTTGTACTTCCATTACCCTACATAAAACAATTCGTTTGAACCCATTACCCATCCTCGGATACCTCGGGGTCTCCCTATTTGCTATGCTACATCGACCCTGGGACAATTGACTAATAAAACTTTGAATCAGCCGCCGAAAATCGATACGAAACGTCATAGCGTACAGTTCACTCGCCCATCACACAATGATGATGGAACCAATGAAAAGCCAGTATTCGGCCAGCGGTAAAGCGAGGGAAATTCAATTAATTGTCCCAGGGGTCGATGTAGCATAGCAAATAGGGAGACCCCAGGGTCCCCCCTCCCCCCCCAATATTTTCTGCTCTTCATAGGACAAGTTTCGAATTTTTAGTACCTTTTATTTTGACGTCTGCAAATTCTTTCGATTTGGACTAACCTAAAATTTTTTCGTTTGGTAATGAGTTAACTCTTTATGAAACAACTAAGATACAGACTGGTCCAAATTCAAAGCATTTGCAGAGGACACTATAAACTATCTGGAAACATGAACTTTGTTTTGGAAAGGCAAGAAAACATTGTGGGAAAAGAAGAAAATACTGGTTTCCAGCATTTGAGGCTCCTTTTCCCACAATGTTTTCGAAAGGTTTCTTTCTCAGGGTCATTGAAAGGCGGGATTGTGTGGTAAAGAGTTAACCACCCATGGGGAAGAATGCTTCTGAAAAAAGTTGTGATTTAAAGGAGGGAATGTTAGTAACTAACATCTTCTCCTTTTACTACAATGTTTATTTTTATCTTTTCAAAGACAAATCACATAATTAGAAGCATATTTTGTCTTCTGCAAATCCATGCAAAAGTGTTAGCTACTTCCAAAAGGAGTATTAAACCAAAGTATGGCAGAAAAAATCAGGGTCATGGAGGGGGCGGGAGGAAGAAAGATGAAAATCTTCAATTTTGAAGGTTATTTCTGCCAGAATATCTCTACATAGCTATAAAAGTACATTCAAAATTGGACTACTTGCTCTGTGGAGACCGATCTTTGAGCAACATTGGCCAAAAAAATAACTACGACAAGTGCTGTCTAAACTGACCAGTGTGTCTGAAAAGCCTTTTGAAAATACTGTCGTAACAGGATATAATGCATGTTACCAGCATTTTTTGACATCCTTCAATATTTTCTTAGTAAATTACACCAATGTATATAGTAAAGTTGACTTTTATGTCTATAAATGCTTTTACTATGTACAAGTTGAACATTTCATCATCTTGCAAGAGTTGGGCTGTTCTTGAACAATACTGGAAGTCTGCTGACAAACTCAGAGCTCCAGATAAGAGGGAGTGATGGTACTCTAAATATACATTATTTCTCTGTCAAACCGTATCTTATGGATACTCATTAGAATTGTCTCGTTCAACCAATTCTAATGAGTACCCATAAATTTAGGTTTGGTACAGAATAATCAATATTTCTAATATTAAAATCAAAATCACTCACCACTATCTCACCACGCTTTGAATTTGCAAACTTTATGCAATCTGAATATGTATCTACCCTAGCCACAAAAATTCATGAAGGCACTGGTAAGGTTGAAATCTATTTATCAGTCTAGGAAGGTTAAAATATTGTACCAATTTATACCACTAATGACAGAAAAGACTCAAATGGATCAGAGAAACAGATAACAAATGACATTTTATTTTACAATGAAGTACTTTCATCCTTTGAGCTGAACATTAGAATTGCAAACATTTAGACATTTTGCAAATCCAAAAATATCGGAGTGTAACAAGCACTGTAATCAATTCTAACTTAGGTATGAGGCCATAACCTTCTGGAATGCAAGCTATTAACTCTTTACCACACGAGAAAATTTTAGACTGGTCCAAATTCAAAGCATTTGCAGACGACAAAATAAAGGTGAATGAAAAATAGAAATTGATTATGGGAAGGGTAGAAAACACTGTGGGAAAAGGAGAAAATGCTGGTTACCAGCATTTTCTCCTTTTCCCATAGTGTTTTCAAAAGGCTTCTTTCTCAGGGGTGTCAAAAGTAGGGATCGTGTGGTAATGGGTTAACCCATTACCACACAATCCCTACTTTTGACAACCTTGAGAAAGAAGCCTTTAGAAAACATTGTGGTAAAAGTAGAAAATGCTGGTAACCATTATTTAACCCATTATCACACAATCCCTACTTTTGACGCCTTTGAGAAAGACGCCTTTAGAAAAAATTGTGGGAAAAGGAGAAAATGCTGGTAACCAGCATTTTCTCCTTTTCCCACAATGTTTTCTACCCTTCACAAAACAAATTTCAACTTTTCAGTCATTTTTATTTAGTCGTCTGCAAACCATATATATTGTTGTTTGGTAATGAGTTAACTCTCCATAAAATACAAACTTCTGATTCATTCATATTAACAGCATCAGACAATAAACTGAATGTGATAAAAATGGTAGAATGTTCTTGATAGGTTATAAAACATTGTGGAGAAAGAAGAAAATGCTAGTTACTACCATTTTTAGGTTTGTTCGAATTGAAAGCATTTGCAGATGACAAAATAAAAAGTGACGGAAAATTTGAAATTTGTTTTATGAAGGGTAGAAAGCAGGAATAGGAGAAAATGGTGGTTACCAGCATTTTCTCCTTTCCAAACAATGTTTTCTAAAGGCTTCTTTCTCAGGGGTGTTAAAAGTAGGGATTGTGTGGTAATGGTTTAAACCATTTTAATGACAGCCACTGAAACAATCCATGAGTTCCTGGAGTTTCTTTTAATACCAGTATTTATAATGATACTTTTTTCAAGCCTCTGGCTGCTTTCCACATAAACATAGGCAAAACATCACTATGAGGGAGAGAGAGAGAGAAAGAAATGAATCCTATCCTCAGGAAAACCATCAATCCTTGAAAATTTCTTGATTGAACTGGGATTTGAACTCATGACAACCAAATATACTCTTTACAAAACGACAAAACTTTGGACTAGTCCAAATTGACAGCAATAGCAGAGGACAACATAGATGTGGCTCAGAAATTAAAATCTGATTTCAGAAGGGTAGAACCAGCATTTTCTTCTTTTCCCACAATGTTTTCTAAAGGCTTCTCTCTCGTGGTCGTCAAAAGTAGGGATTATGTGGTAATGGGTATAAAGCCCTGCATGAAAATGACAGGAGCTAACCTTGGGGTGGAGGGGTGGGGGGAGAGGGACGGGTGCAAACAAGAGCCAGTAATTTTTTTTCTATTCTGATAATGTCAATCAGAAAATAAACCAAAATGATTCCTACATAACAGCCTATGGGTTTCATTTGCCAAAAGTACAACAAATTGAAACGGAAATTATGCAATGAATTATAAATGAGAACAGAATTTTCCTTTTTAAAGCCAGTGACAGTTGCAGTCACAAACAATTTAAATCCTTAACACACAATCCTGAGTTTTAACCATCCTGAAGTGTAAGGCTTTTGAAAACATTGTAAGACAAGAGGGCCAAAATGGCCCTCGATCACTCACCGGAATTTTTGAGAGGACCATAGCCAATATTTTGTTTTGAGGTATTGAAACACTGGAAACAAAATCATTATTTTGCCAAGCTATTTTCAAAAGGTCACCTGTAAACGTCCTTTCAAAATCTGACCAGCAGTTTCAGAAAAGAAGAATTTATAAGAGTTTCTTAATTTCCGTATAGTGCAAGTAGCCCCCATTCACCAGAGCCATGTTTCTTGACCTATCGGAATTTCCCGTACAATTTTTGAAAAGGGTCATTCAAGGAACATTTCTGTGAAATTATTAAACTCTGACCATCTATTTCAAAGAAGAAGAGTTTTCAAGAATTTCCAGTCCGTATAGTGCAAGTAGCCCCCATTCACCAGAGCCATGTTTCTTGACGGATCACAATTTTGCGAACAATTTGTGAAAAGGGTCACACAAGGAACATTGCTGTGAAATTATTTTAAAACCTGACGACAGGTTTCAATAAAGAAGAATTTTTAAGGATTTCTTCATTTCCACATAGAGCAAGTAGCCCCCATTCACCAGAGCCATGTTTCTTGACAAATCAAAATTTCACAGACAAATTTATAAAAGGGTCACCCAAGAACATCTCTGTGAAATTATTTAAAAATCTGGCCTGCGGTTTCAGAGAAGAAGATATTTAAAGAATTTCTTGGAAAATTCCATTTGGTTGCCATGGCAACCAGACTTTTTGACAGAATCAAATTCTGTGAACAGTTTTTAAAAAGGACCTATTAAGGACCATTCCAGCCAAGTTTGGTCCACATTGGCCCTCCCTGACGAGGTGATGTTTAAAGAATTGTTGACGAAGCACAACGGACGATGGACAACGGACACTGGGTGATCCTAAAAGCTCCCCTTGAGCACATTGTGCAGGTGAGCTAAAAAGACCAAATGGTGGTAACCAGCACTTTGTCCTCCATTTACAATAATTTCTTCCATTGCAAAGAGACATCTACCATTAAAGTCACATTTAATTTTTTGTTGATCTGCCACTGCTTTCAACTTGGACAAGTCCAAAATCTTGTCCTCTGGTTAAGAATTAAACTTGTTACTGTGTCATTTCCTGCTTAACCTTTTACCACAACAAAATTTTCAACATTTACATCTGGACTCAAAAATTGAAATTTGTTTTAGGATGGGCAGAAAACAAAGTGGGGATTTTTCTGTCTAAGGGTCATTAACAGTAAGGATTAGGTGAAAAAGGGTTGACCTTATAAGGCTATGCAAGACTTTAGTTGTTTCTGTTGCTAAGCAAAAGTTTCTCAAAGCTGCAGACACAATTATATTTCTGTAGTAATAGATTCAAAACCGAGACCTTTATGATAACATATTAACCTGTCACCGAACTATAAAATTCAGACTTTTCACACTACAAGAGGACCATGATGGTCCTATATCGCTCACCTGAGTATATTTGTAACTTATATGGTTTATCAAGGGCAGGCTATTAATTCTTTTCAAACAAGACATACCCTGGGGTTTGTCACAAAAATATGTTTACAGATTTTCTTCTTTGTCTTTGGCCAGTGGAGCTAAAAGCTGCTGCTTAGCATCAATTTTTCTCTTCACAGTGTCTTGTTCCCTTTTTGACTTGTAGTTTAGCCATTACCAGACGACAAAATTTTAGACCGTTCCAAATTGAAACAAATTGCAGACGACATTTTAAAATGTATCTAAAACGAAAAATAAGTGATCTATATGGTAGAAAAGATTGTGAGAAAGGAGAAATTGCTTGTTACAAACAATTTCTCCTTTTTAGATGGAATTGATTTTAAAAGTTTCCTTCTATGATTCCATGTGAAATAGTGTGCACCAGGGCACAGAGCCAAAATATGACCCCAAGGGGATAATTTTAATTATTTTTATAAAGGGTCACTAGATGATGCTACATGCAAAATATGAATGCTCTAGCCTTTATGGTTTGTCACAAGTAGATTTTTAAAAGATTTCCTTCTTTGTTTCTATGTAAAATGGGATGCGCCCCAGCAGAGCCCAAATATGACCGCAGAGGGATAATTCTAGCAATTTTGGTAGAAGATTATCAGATTTTGCTACATAGCAAATATGAATGCTCTAGCCATTACGGTTTGTCAGAAAGAGATTTATTAAAGGTTTCCTTCTTTGTTTCTATGTAAAATAGGGTGTGACCGGGCAAAGCCCAAATATGACCCAAGGGGAATAATTTTAACAATTTTGGTAAGGGGTCACCCAATAATGCTTCAAACAAAATATGAACGCCCTCTGCCTTATGGTTTGTCACAAGAAGATTTTTAAAGATTGTAAAATAGGGTGCGCCCCGGCAGAGCCCAAATATGACCGCAGAAGGATAATTTCAACAATTTTGGTAGAAGATCATCAGTTAATGCTACACACTAAATAGGAATGTTCCAGCCATTATGATTTGTCACCAGAAGAAGTTTTAAAGATTTCCTTCTAAATTTCTATGTAAAATAGAGTGCGCCTGGGCAAAGCCCAAATATGACCCCATGGGAATGATTTTAACAATTTTGGTAAGGGGTCACCCAATGATGTTTCAAACAAAATATGAATGCTCCTAACCTTATATTTTGTCACAAGAAGATTTTTAAAGATTTTAAAATAGGGTGCGCCCAGGCAGAGCCCAAATATGACAGCAGAGGAATAATTTTAACAATTTTGGTAGAGGATCATCAGATAATGCTACATACCAAATATGAATGCTCTAGCCATTATGGTTTGTCAGAAGAAGATTTTTTAAAGCTTTTCTTCTTTGTTTCTATGTAAAATAGGGTGCGCCCGGGCAAAGCCCAAATATGACCCTAGGGGAATAATTTTAACAATTTTGGTAAAGGGTCACCCAATGATGCTTCATACAAAATATGAATGCTCCCGGCCTTATGGTTTGTCACAAGAAGATTTTTAAAGATTTTTTCCATTTTCAGCCATTTTGTTGCCATGGCAACCAGAGTTTTTGTTGGAATTAAATTCTTTTAACAATTTTTGTAGAGCTTCACCCAAGGAACATTCCTGCCAAGTTTTATCAAGATTGGCCTTCTGGTTTTGGAGGAGAAGATTTTTAAAGGAATTGTTAACGGACGGACGGACAGATGGACGGACGGACGGACGGACAGACGGACGGACGGACGCCGGACGATGACCGGTCACAATAGCTCCCCCTGAGCACGTTGTGCTCAGGTGAGCTAAAAAATATCTGCAAACAACAATCAAACATGGCTAATAAAAATTAACATTTCTAGGGAGACAAATCTAAATGAGCCATGCTCTGTGAAAAGGGGGGGCAAACAGCATCGACCAAGGTCTCCCTGCGCCGTCCGGGCCGGCAGACTTTAGCTGAAATATTTTGCTATTGCACAATTTACCGCATTTCCAAGGACTGGTTTACCTCATGACTTGGTTGTTTGACAAGATCCACATTATAGATCCATGACTTTACAATGCGTGCTTGGTATCATACATCACAAATATGCATTAACCCTCACCCTATAGATACTCATTTCTACGCATTGCTTGTAGGAGCCTTTGGAAAACATTGTGGCAAAAGGTGAAATTGCTCGTGACGAGCAATTTCACCTTTTGCCACAATGTTTTCTACACTATCAAAATGTGTCAAATACACATAAGAATCGGCTTCATCCTTGCTATTATATGGGGTGGATTAGAGATACCATAGAAATGCCTTATCTAAGGAGTAAAGGGTTAAAAGTTTTCACCACCAATAAACAAACAACAAAAAATTTGTATAGGCTGAGAGCTGGACTCACCTGTTTATTGACAAAGGAAACAAAGCCATAGCCTTTAGATTTGAGTGACTGTGGATCTCGAATAATTTTACAATCTCTGAAAATAGACAAAACAACAAAAAATTGATATAATACAGGTAAATAATTGTCTGATGTTTTCTCACCTTAACTCTTAACACACGATAAAAATGTAGATTTGTCCAAATTGAAAGCATTTGCAGACGACAATTCCAATGTGTCTCAAATAAGGGTATTTGTCCTTGATAGATAAGAAAACATTAAGGGAAAGGGAGAAAATGCTGGTTACCAGCATTTTCTCCTTTTCCCTTAATGTTTTCAAAAGGTTTCTCCCTTAAGGGTCGTTAAAACTGGGGATTGTGTGGTGAAGAGTTAACAATACCCTACCTCATCACCTGCCGAAAATGAACTTCCAACTTTTGAGTCATCATTGGGAGAAAAAGATAATACGCAAATATAAAATGCTTTCATTGTGGCACATGTTACTATCATGGTTATTACTCGAACAAATTGACATAAAGTAAATGACCTCTAGTACAATGTATTTCAAACTTGAATTATTGTCTGAACTTAGCTTTGGCTAATGCTGTCTGCATGCAGAACTATGTGCATGTTTTTCAACTCTTTAGGCCACCAATAGATTTATAGTGTCTTCAAAGAATACTTAAAATACCTGAAATAAACATTATTTTGTTTGTTCAAACTGGTATTACGTGGCTGGTGACATAGATCTAAGATGAAATTTCTGTTTTCTGTTATTTCAAAAACTGATTCCATTCTTTAATCCTTTAACCATACAATCCTGTGTTTTAACTCATTACCAAACAACAAAATTTTAGGCTTGTCCAAGTCGAAAGCATTTGCAGACGACAAACTAAAAGTGACTAAAAATTTGAAACTTATTTTGTGAAGGATAGAAAACAATGTGGGAAAAGGAGAAAATGCTGGTTATCAGCATTTTCTCCTTTTTTCCACAGTGTTTTCTAAAGGCTTCTTTCTCAGGGTTGTCAAAAGTAGGGGTTGTGTGGTAATGGGTTAAATGATGAGCTTGTTTCGTAACCGGAATGATTACATACTGTACCAACACACACATAAGTAAGCTTTTGAGAACAAAGTGGGAAAAGGAGAAAATTCCAGCCTTTTCACCTTTTCTCACTTTGTTTTCTACCCTTTAAATTGTTATAACACAATGACAATGTTTGATGACACTGAGAAAGAAGCCTTTTGAAAACATTGTTGGAAAAGGAGAAAATGCTGGTAACCAGCATGTTCTCCTTTTCCCACAATTCCCCTATGGAATTGCACCATTTTAGCCACTTTGAAATTGTCGTCTGCAAAATGCTTTCGATTTGGATAGGTCTAAAATTTTGCCACCTTGTAAAGGCTAAAAATGATCTCAATATTCACCAGTCAAATATTTCTTGACCAGTCTGACAAACCCAGCAATCTTGAGTTTTAAGTCTTTACCAAACGACAAAATTTAAGGTTTGTCCAAATCGAAAGCATTTGCAGGCCACAAAATGAAAGGGAATGACAATTTGAAAATTTGTTCTGTGAAGGGTAGAAAAAACATTGTGGGAAAAGGAGAAAATGCTGGTTACCAGCATTTTCTCCTTTTCCCACAATGTTTTCTAAGGGCTTCTATCTCAAGTTCCTCGAAACTAGGGATTGTTTTGTAATTGGATAATGACCTTGAAAGAGAGGACTTTTGAAAACATTTTGCTGAAGGGAGAAAACACGGGTAACCAGCACTTTCGTGTTTTTCCACAATGCTCCCTTCCCTATCAACCCTTTCCCAAACGACAAAATTTTAGACTGGTCCAAATTGAAAGCACTGGCAGACCACAAAATTAATGTTACTAAAAAAGCAAAATTTGTTTCCAGCAGGGAAGAAACCATTCTGGGAAAAGGAGAAAATGCCGGTTACCAGCATTTTCATAAGGCTTCTCTCTCAGGGCCTTAAAACCAGGGATTGTTTGGTAAAGGGTTACGAAAAATGATTATCATTTGAATCAACTTTATTTTGTCATCTGCAAATGTTTTCAATATAATCAAGTCCAAAATATTTGTGTTTTGGTAAACTGGTTAAAGTTCTGCAGTAACAATGACCGAGTTACAAGAAGTCAATGACAATGGTAACAATCGCTGATTACATTACAGCCATACATCAGGCCTACGAACATCCATTTCCAGCAATCGTCTTGCTAGCAATTTAATGAGATTTTCTCGGCAATGATATAACATTATTTCGTACTTTCTACAAGATTGTTTGTCTTAAATAATTGATGAAATACTAAACATACCAAAAAAATATAACTAGACTTATTTCCAAGGGCATTTTTGGAATCGATAAGGATTTTTTTTTCCCTACCAGGAGCTGTTAGAAATTTTCAAACACAGTTCAGAAAATCTAATTGCACAAACTATCATGGTTGACTGTAACTCTACATCAGGCAAAATTTCAGGCTTTTGTAAAATATTTACAGAGTACATCAAGAGCCCAAATTGTAAACCTTGTTTTTTTCTAAGATTGAAACATTATCTCCAGCTAAATGGTATTCTTCAAATACACATCTGTCCAATTTTGGCATTCTGGGTACAGCCTAGACTACTTTACTATATGGCAAACGTTACATTGAAATTCAAACTTAACCTATTACCACACAATCCTTACTTTTGACGCCCCTGAGAAAGAAGCCTTTTGAAAACACTGTGGGAAAAGGAGAAAATGCTGGTAACCAGTATTTTCTCTTTTTCCCACAATGTTTTCTACCCTTCACAAAACAAATTTCAAATTTTCAGTCACTTTTAGTTTGTGGTCTGCAAATGCTTTCGATTCGGACAAACCTAAAATTTTGTCTTTTAAAAAATAATGTGGGAAAAGGAGAAAATGCTGGTAACCAGCATTTTCTCCTTTTCCCACAATGTTTTCTACCCTTCACAAAACAAATGTCAAATTTACAGTCACTTTCATTTTGTTGTCTGCAAATGCTTTCAATTTGGACAAGCCTAAATTTTTGTCATTTCATAAAGAGTTAACCCTTTACCAAACCACAAAATTTTAGACTTAACCAAATAGAAAGCACTTGCAAAAATATATGAAAATGAAAAATTGAAATTTGTTTCCATCAGGGTAGAAAACATTGTGGGAAAAGGAGAAAATGCTGGTAACCAGCATTTTCTCCTTTTCCTACAATGTTTTCAAAAGGCCTCTATTTCAGGGCCGTTTAAAGTCTGGATTGTGTGGTAAAGGGTTAAACCTTTACTCAATAAAACTCTACCAGGTGTGACTTATTCAGCTATGATCAGCTAGCATGTTACCTATGCACCAGCCATTTATCAAAACAGCTCCTGCAGGCTTCGGTAACAGCTTCTGTTTTAAGTCCTACTTTTCTCTAGCATATGGGATCTATAATGGGTCATAGCAGACAGATGGAATCTTCAAAGAATACGACATGTGCAGACAATGAGGATTGAAAACATTACATGTATTACCTGAACAAATTGACATGAAATAAATGACCTCTATTACCATATATTACATGCTTGAGTTATGGTCCGAACTTAGCTCTGGCTAATGTTGTCTGCATGCGGAACTATGTGCATGTTTCTAAACTCTTTATGCAGCTAATACATGTATAGTGTTTTAAAAGAATACTCGAAATACCCGAGATAACCATTATATTGTTGGTTTGAATTGGTAACACGTTGCGGATCACTTAGATCGAAGATGTGCTTTCTGTGCAGCCTCATCTTAATTTATGCCTCCCGCTAAACCTTTTTGACTTAGGCGAAATAGGGGTCAAACCCGACATTTACCGTTAACAGTAGTTCTCGTACAGTCCAATTATACCAGATAATTTAAATATTCACGTTTTAATTATTCTTTGCATAAAGGTCAATTTCAGGTCAATTTATTCCAGTAATACTGTTTTTTTTTTCTTATTTAAAAACCCACCTTCCTAAAGGTCCTATTTTGTTTGAATGGTGTTTTACGCCGCTTTCAACAGTATTTCAGTCATATCACAGTGACAATTCACATATTCATGTTTCCTGGGTTTCACCAGTACTAGGCTAGGCTCTGAAGTGTCTTGCCCAAGGACACTCCTGTGAAAAACCCCAGTGGAGTCAGTGAGACTCGAACCTGGGACCTCCAGGTCACGAGTCCTACACTATATCACTGAGCCACACAGGACCCCTTAACTCTTTACCACACAAGAAAATTTTAGACTGGTCCAAATTGAAAGCATTTGCAGACGACAAAATAAATGTGACTGAAAAATTGGAATTTGGTTTTGTGAAGGGTAGAAAACATTGTGGGAAAGGGAGAAAATGCTGGTTACCAGCATTTTCTCCTTTTCCCACAATGTTTTCAAAAGGCCTCTTTCTCAGGGTCGTTAAAAGTCAGGATTGTGTGGTAATGGGTTAAAGGTCCTAAAATCAAAAGACTGTTTTGTTTGGTAAGACTAAAGAAGGAAGGAGTTAATCCTCTACTAAACAATCCCAAGTTTTTACAACCCCGAGACAGAAGCCTTTAGAAAACATTGTAGGAAAAGGAGAAAATGCTGGTAACCAGCATTTTTTCCTTTTCTGACAATGTTTTCTTAGTGCCATACTGGAATCAAGTTTCAAATCCTGAGTTATATTCATTTTGTCGTTTGCAAGAGCTTTCAATTTGAACCAGTCTAAAATTTTGTTGTTTGGTACAGGATCATGAGCAAATTTTAGAATAAATAACCAGATTAAACTACTACCATTAACTCATTACCAAACAACAATATTTTAGGCTTGTCCAAATCGAAAGCATTTGCAGATGACAAAATAAAAGTGACTGAGAATTTGAAATTTGTTTTGTGAAGGGTAGAAAACATTGTGGGAAAAGGAGGAAATGCTGGTTACCAGCATTTTCTCCTTTTCCCACAATGTTTTTTCTAAAGGCTTATTTCTCAGGGGCGTCAAAAGTAGGGATTGTGAGGTAATGGGTTAACAGTGGCAACCAAGATAACGACTACACAAAAAATAATGTCTGATCTTAGATTTACATTGTGCATATACTTTGTGAGATCTCCTGGCAAAAAAAAATAAAGCGTTAAATTTGTACTATATGGGCAATTCATCAAGTCTGCTTCTTTCATCAGTTAACCCTTTACCAAACAATCCCTAGTTTTTACGAACCTGACATATAAGGCTTTTAAAAACATTGTGGGAAAAGGAGAAAATGCTGGTAACCAGCATTTTCTCCTTTTCCTGCATGTGTTCTACCCTCTTGGAAACAGTATTCAGCTTTAGAGTTACATTTATTTTGTCATCTGCAAATGCTTTCAATTTGGACCAGTCCGAAATTGTTGTTTGGTAAAGAGTTAAACAACAGGAAACAGAAAGCGAAAACTTTAGCAGGTGAGCGACTTTTGTCAGAATACTTCACAAAATAAAAGCAGACATAAAACCAATATCAGCAAGAAAATTTTGTAAAGTTTGATTTTAGCATTGCCTTAAAAAGTAAAAGCATTACTTCCAGATGCAAATTTTCAGATGGCTGACCAGCAATATTACAGTACAAGTGAAAGTCAATAATGTACTCTTGGAGTAGAAAAAAATCGTAATTCATGACAAATCCCTTTTCAGTGAAAACAAATTTGTTTTAGGAGTTAAAAAGTTTAAGACTTTTAATCTTGTTAATTTTGCAGAAAATTGCCCAGATCTGCATCGGAGTTCTCCACGAAATTTTCTTTATAAACATATTAATCTTAAATCCAAAGCAATTCATATTCATCATGTACCAGATAGGAACGTGAAGTGGGTAAACTTTCAGTCATCTCGCATAGAATACATCATTTCAAACCAAATGCATGGGGTATTGCTCTTTACCAAACAATAAAATTTTATACTGGTCCAGGTCCAAACTGAATCATTTGCAGACAAAAAAATAAATGTACCTCAAAAAATTTAAATTTGTTTTCAGCAGGATACAAAACATTGTAGGAAATTAAGAAAATGATGGTTACCAGCATTTCCTGCTTTTCCCACAACTTTTTCTAACAGCATCTACACGGCGGGGAATCACGTGACACAACAACAACAACAATGACCGTTATTTGAAAAAAATCCCCAACTTCAGGTAAGAAAATCTTCAATAATTCCGCCAATACCTGACCGATTGGAATTTGGTTTGAAGCATAGAAGGCGGAAGGACTCCGGGAATTTGCTTGATGTGTTAGATTTTTTAAACAACACCTGATAAAAAAGTTATTGACGAGCAAACAAATTATCCAGGATAAGAAATTTGTTTGCTTGTCAATAACTTTTTTATCAGGTGTTGTTTAAAAAATCTAACACATCACGCAAATCCCCGGAGTCCTTCCGCATTCTCTGCTTCAAACCAAATTCCAATCGGTCATGTAGTAACGGAATTATTGAAGATTTTCTTACCTTAAGTCGGGGATTTTTTTCAAATAACGGTCATTGTTGTTGTTGTTGTGTCACGTGATTCCCCGCCGTGATCTATCTCAGGGTCGTAAAAACCAGGGATAATTTGGTAGAGGATTAAATTACTGCACAAAGCACTACTGCTCACAGTCTAGATTAACCCTTTACCCCATAAGGCATTCCTATGGTATCTCTAATTGACCCTAAATAACAGCAAGGATGAAGCCATTTCTTATGTGTAAATTGCTCTTTTTGATAGCATAGAAAACATTGTGACAAAAGGTGAAATTGCTCGTCACGAGCAATTTCACCTTTCGTCACAATGTTTTCCAAAGGCTCCTACAAGCAGTGCGTGGAAATGAGTATCTATGGAGTAAAGGGTTAAGATATGACTGCAATGAGATTGTCTATAGGTCTATAGGTCAAATTAATACAATGATTCCAAAATCTCGCATGAATGGATGGATTCCTGCACTTGAATTCAAAATGTATTTTTTTTTCGCTCAATTCTAAATTTAGAATGTATCATAGTTTCTAAGAGGCTGAAACCATTTGGTTTAGCCAATCAAAAATTGTATTACCATTAAATTCATGAAGTTCTTCAGAATAGGATTACGAATGTTATTCAAAATGACTGGCCCAGACAATATAGATTCATCAATAGCTGTACAAAAAACAATCCTGCAAAAGGATGCTGCTTTGCAACACAGATTCTGCTTTTTTCCTTTAATTTGTAGTGTGTTTAATCCTTTACCACACAATCCTGGATTTTAACGACACTGACTAGAGATAGCTTTTGAAAACATTATGGGAAAAGGAGACAATGCTGGTACTCAGCATTTTCTCCTTTTCTCACAAGGTTTTCCTCCCCATCCAATACAAAAATCATTATTTCAGTTACAAATAATTTCTCGTCTGCAAATGCTTTCAATTTGGACCAGTTTAATTTTTTGTTGTTTGTAAAAAGTTAACCTACATCATAATCATCTTTCATCTAAAAACTATTTGATTTGAAAAGGTCTAAAATTTTGCCCAATGCTTAATTAACCCTTTCCCAAACAATCCCTGGTTTGTACGGGTCTGGAATAGTAGCCTTTTGAAATCATTGTGGGAAAAGGAGAAAATGCTGGTAACCAGCATTTTCTCCTTTTCCCACAATGTTTTCTACCCTGTAATAGCTAGAAATCATCTTTTCAGCAAGAGTTGAATTGTCGTCTGCAAATGCTTTCAATTTGGTCTAGTCCAAAAGTTTGTCATTTGGGAAAGGGTTAAAAAAAAGTATCAACTCTGCCCATGGGACCCCTTTCTTTGATGGGCACTATCGCTTACAAAAAACCAAGGGACTATAGTTGATTCTCTGTAGACATTAAGTCCAATCGTAGCGTATTTTTCTTGGGAGATTGCAGGAGATAGTTTCAATCAATAGTCGCAATTCTTCCCTGATTTTTCTCACAAAGAAATATGATACGGATTAATCAAACATTTTTTTTTCTGTGGAAGATATTTTCTCCAAATCACGAGTTGAAAAAAAAACTAAAATTGCTGCCGACTGTTTGAACCTTTTACCACAAAATCCCAAGTTTTACAGACCCTTCCCTTAGGAAGAAGGCTTTTGTCAACATAAAGGGGAAAGCAGGAAATGTTAGCATTTTTTTGTCCTTTTCCTCTCAATATCTTTTATACTTTCAAAGACAGATCTTACTATTTTGACCCTAATTCCAAATGCTTTCAGTCCAAAATTTTGATATCTAATATACAATTAGGACAGTTCCAACTGCATTCCTTTTGCATCTTGCAGTAAGTATACCATATTTGAAAACATTGCAGCAATAGGGAAAGTACTCCTGGCAAGTATCATCTTTAACCCATTACCAAACGACAATATTTTAGACTGGTCCAAATTGAAAGCATTTGCAGACGACAAAATAAGTGACTGAAAATTTGAAATTTGTTTTCTGAAGGGTAGAAAACATTGTGGGAAATGGAGAAAATGCTGGTAACCAGCATTTTCTTCTTTTCCCACAATGTTTTCTAAAGGCTTTTTTCTCAGGGGCATCAAAAGTAGGGATTGTGAGGTAATGGGTTAACCCTTTACCACACAATGACCAGCATTTTCTCCTTTACCCACAATGTTTTCTACCCCTCCCAAATCAAATTTCGATTCTTCGTCACATTTATTTTGTCGTCTGCAAATCTTTTCAATTTGGACCAGTCTAAAATTTTGTCGTTTGGTAAGGAGTTAATCAAAGTAGTGATGCATCACATCTCTACTTATGTTGATCTTATATACTTGTAAGAGGATGTTTACAAAGTTTTTTGCTGTAAATTTGTTTCTCTACAGTTAACTCATTACCAAACGACAACATTTTACGCGTGTCCAAATCACAAACATTTACAGACGACAAAATAAAAGTGACTGAAAATTTGAAAATTGTTTTGTTAAGGGTAGAAAACATTGCGGGAAAAGGAGAAAATGCTGGTTACCAGCATTTTCTCCTTTTCCCACAATATTTTCAAAAGGCTTCTTTGTCAGGGTCGTCAAAAGTAGGGATTGAGTGGTAATGGGTTAATGATTCACCTTTCCCCAAGTACTCCCAAGTTTTTATGTCCCTGAGGTAGAATGTTTTCCATCTTTTCAAAGATTATTGTCACCATTTCAACCACATTTTAATGTGACATGCCTCACTCTTGTAATCTGATACACTTACTGTTGACCTTTATCCTGCCACACGCCACCATGGATGACTTTTGCGGAGAGATTACAGCAAGATCAGCCTGCATATACATGCAGTCTGATCTTGCTCTACATCCTCCGTTGTTTTATTAGTAGTTTGGGTTTCATTAGTCCAGCCCAATGCCCATACATTTAGCATCATGTGTTTGTGTGATCGTCAACCATTTTTTTTGGCTGGATAAGGGTTAAGGTACTTATTTTGATGAATTTGTAACAATACAAACAAGAGCACCACAACGGGTTGCCAACTCTAGGCAGCAGAAGCTGGATTTTAAATGAAAATTTCTAGTCAAAAAAGGGAGCCAAACCATGTCAAAAATACTTTGATAGTTACCTTCCCTTGTTCTATGGGTTCCCGTTTCAATAGAAAACAGTTTGTCCAGATTTGAGTAAATATTTTCGAAAATGAGAGGAATTATTATAATCTGCCACAGTTTTTAAAAATGTCAAAGATTCTGCTCCACATGAAAATGATGCCAGGGCTACAGCGATAGAATTAAAATTCAGAAACAACCAAGATAACCATTAACATGACAGAAGGAGACAATGCTTGCTAGTTAACCCTTTCCCAAACAATCCCTAGTTTTTACAGGCCTGGAAAGGTAGCCTTTTGAAAACATTGTGGGAAAAGGAGAAAATGCTCCTTTTCCCACAATGTTTTCTACCCTATCATAGACAGAAATCATCTTTTCAGCAAGAGTTGAATTGTCGTCTGCAAATGCTTTCAATCTGGTCTAGTCCAAAAAGTTTGTCGTTTGGGAAAGGGTTAAGTAATGTCATTTGTCAGATTATGTTTTAAACTCTTTACAAAACTGCTAAATTGTAGACTTGTCCAAATTGACAGAATTCATTTTTCAGCAACAAATTGAATGTGACCTAAATGATGAAACTTGTCTTGGATGGGGTAGAAAACATTGTTGGAAAAGGAAAAAAAACGCTAGTTACCAGCATTTTCTCCTTTTCAGACCATGTTTTCAAAAGGCATCTTTCTCAGGGTCTGTTAACCCTTTCCCAAACAAGCCCTGCTTTTTACGTGTCTGCATTAGAAGTCTTTTGAAAACACTGGGAAAAGGAGAAATTGCTCGTAACAAGCAATTTCTCCTTTTCCCACAGTGTTTTCTATCCTTCATTAGAACTTTCTACCATTTTCATCAAATTTAAAATTGTAGTCTCCAAACTCTTTCAGTTTAGAAGAGTGTAAAATTTGTCGTTTGGGAAAGGGTTAAATATTATGACAGAGTTGTAAAGGAGTTCTAGTTTTCTGGTGCAAAAGAGGATTTCTCTCTGAATTAGGATGGAAGAGACTGTATTATTTATCTTTTTCATATTCCAGTCATATGAGATTTCCCTTTAGGAGTTCATCGACATGGCATTCTCATTTTCAAGATACTGTTATATCAAATGACATGATATTTCCTCTGATAATTGAAGCTTCTCTTTCACCCAGTTCACAACCGATTTAATTCTTCAACTGTTTACAAAACAATCTTAGGTTACAACAACACTGGTAGAAAAGGTTTTTGATAAATTGGGAAAGTACAAAGCCATTAAAAATGTATAATATTAGTTGTACGGTCAGGTGGCAGGGGACTTGGAAACTAAACTTGTTCAAGACTGTGGTAAATCATGTCACCCCGAGCCGAAGGCGAGCTGGCAACATGATTCACAACAGCCATGAACAATTTTTCAAGTTCCTGCCACCTGATTGTACAACAAATTTATTATTCTGCAAAGTTTTACAATTTCGAAGTTTGTTAAGCGAACTTTACCAGATATTTGGTTTAACCCTTTCCCAAATGACAAAGTTTGGACTCTTCCAAATCAAAAGAGTTTGCAGACCACAGTTTTAGATTTTGAGAAAATGGCAGAAAGTTCTCAAAAAGGGTAGAAAACACTGTGGGAAAAGGAGAAATTGCTCGTTATGAGCAATTTCTCCTTTTCCCCCAGTGTTTTCAAAAGACTTTTAATGCAGACACATAAAAACCAGGGCTTGTTTGGGAA
The DNA here is from genome assembly GCA_943736015.1 of Tridacna crocea. Taxonomy (NCBI): domain Eukaryota; kingdom Metazoa; phylum Mollusca; class Bivalvia; order Cardiida; family Cardiidae; genus Tridacna; species Tridacna crocea. The sequence goes on along the minus strand of OX031064.1, from coordinate 57,638,519 downwards.
AGGGTTGAAAGAATGAGTAAGCTTCCTAAATAGAATTTCCCTTCTGAGTGCCCCAATTCATTGAAAACTGACATCACTGGGAACCAAGATCATTGACACATTGGTAATACATGCTAAAACGTGCAGCTTGGCGCATAACCTTAATCTTGATAGTCAATTTGGATGTTGTGTTGATAGTATAGTCATGTTCACGGGGCTCCCAAACGGAAAACTGTTTTTATGTTAGTTTTGCAGTTGTACATGATATATATGTTTGGAGCATATTATCCAATCAGATCACAAGAAATTTCTTTGCAGTTTAATAATATTAGCTGTATGGTCAGGTGGCAGGGTACTTGGGAACTTGTTCATGGATGTGGTGAATAATGTCACCCCAAACCAAAGGCAAAGTGGCGACATGATTCAACACAGCAGTAAACAAGTTTCCAGCTCGTCAAAGTCAAAAGTCAAAATCTCTTTATTAGTAGCGACATGATTCATCACAGCCGTAAACAAGTTTCCTTATTATACTGCAAAGAAATTTCTCGTGATCTGATTGGTTAACATGCCGGGAACATAATATCATGTTCCCTGGCAAACTTTGCAGTATAATAAATTCCTTGTACGGTTAGGGGGCAGGGGACTTGGAGACTTGTTCACGGCTGTGGTGAATCATGTCGCTACCTCACCTTCGGCTCGGGGCGACATGATTCACCACAGCCGTGAACCAGTTTCCAAGTCCCCTGCCACCTGACCGTACAACTAATAAAGTCCCCTGCCATCTGACTGTACAACAGATTTATTATACTGTATAGTTTTACCATTCCAACATTTGTTAAGCGAGTTTTACTGTTTTTTTTTTTTGTCTCAAAAATTGAGTACAATGACAAAGTAGAATTACCCTTTTGAGTGCCCCAATTCAATGTAAACTGATGTCACTGGGAACTGACATTCATTGAAACCATGGCAATATGTGCTAACATGTGCAGCTTGATGTATAATCTTGATATCAATCTTGATCGATGCCACCATTTTGAATGCTATGTTGATAGTGACATCATGTATATGGGGTTTGCATAAGGGAAACTGTTTATACCTTTGTTTTGCCAGTGTACACGATATATGTGTTTGGAGCATATTATCCAATCAGATCACAAGAAATTTCCTTACAGTTTGATAAATATATCTTTTTACTTTGGTACACAGTATGTATCTTTATTTCTTTACTAGGTGAAACAGATGCTGATTTTTTTTTTAAAGTAATATTATATGTATTATGCTGAAGTCCTTAATTTCTCCATGCTGATCAATTTCAGATCAGTTTATTTGCTGTAGAGCACAATTAACAGTTTGTCAAAATTGTCATATGTTACATTACATTTTGTATAAACACACACAGACAAACATCACAAAAATTAAGTAAGCCATCTTCTATGTTGTTACCGGCAGCAATTTATAGCTAATATTCCATCATATCACTTGTTCATGAAATAATATACAACAAAAAGTGTAAGTAAATAAGAAAGATCATACATAGATTTTTTTTCTCGGAGACTGTTTGACTTGTCGCCAAGGCTCTGTCAGAATCCTGGTCATAGAAAAATCAGGAAGAAATAGACATTAATAATTGTTCATAATTTTCAAAGAAAAGATAAAATAAAATCTGCTTATAGCAGAAAGTTGCAGAAAAAAAATGTAAAAATAAACTTCGATAGAGCTTAGGTGGAGTGCCATGTAAAATATTGAGGGAAAGGTCTGTCCCATCAACTGTTTGCATTTATCAAACAATACTGTGATGGACCATATGAAAAAAGCTGTTGAAAACATTTTAGGGAAAAAAAAGACGAAAATACTGGTAACCAGCACTTTCACCTTATCCCACATGTTTTTATCTTATTCAGGACATTTCCAAACCTCAGACCAAATTCAAGCTGTAGACTGCAAAATGCCTTCAAATTCAGAAAAGTCTAAAATGTTGTCATCTTGTACAAAGTAATGTTCCCGACACTCTAGACTCTGATCCCATATGGCTTACTTTGTTATTCTTATTAAAACATTTCATGGAGCATTCAATATGGTCCTCAAAGTTGGGATGACAACTTTTAAAAACAGTCTTGCTAATTGATAATGACCATGGTTGAGTCATTAACAGAGTATAGCAGAGTCAAGATTTTTCACCACCGTTTTTCAATATTGAATCTTTTCTCTTCTGTATGGCTGCTTTTTTTGTGTCCCCAAATGGGAAAATAACCAACCTGAGATTAGATACATTGTCTTTGCCCTGAGATATAATAAAAAAAAGAGTAATTGAAAATTCATACATCAACCTAAAGCCCTTGTCTTCATACTGAAGATTTCCCTGGGATGCCTGAACCTGAGAAAAGTAACAAAAGCAACATATCAGAATAGTTAATGTTTCCTCTACTAAGTATATTCACTTATGGCATTTACTTTGTCATTTGCAGTTATACAGATTTTAATAACTGTATTTCCTTATATAAAAAAACAATTCTCTTATGTCAAACATGTTTGTTACTCTATCTCATTTGTGTTACGGCAAGCATTTTGCAATTGAGTTACAAATGATTTCTGAAAAAAAAAAATCTTCACAAAAATTGAAATACTGTACACAAAAAATTAAATAACTGTGCTTGCAATATTGAAATTCGAGATAAACAATTTTTTTTTCCTATGAAAAAATTTGCTACTGGAGAGATATTGGTGAATTTCAAATGTGACTTTAAAAAATAGTTTAGGTAAACAATAAAGAACAAAATAATCCTTTTTCACTTGCTACTATGCAATACAGTGAAAGCTTGAATAGCAAACAGTTGCAAACACAGCAAACATGTGGCCTGTTTGGGTCCCCTTCTACCTTAACCCTTTACCAAACAATCCCTGGTGTTTACGACCCTGGGAAAGAAGCCTTTTTGAAAACAATGTGGGAAAAGGAGAAAATGCTGCTAACCATCATTTTCTCCTTTCCCCCCATTGTTTTCTACCCTGTTGGAAACAAATTTCAATTTTCGAGTTACCTTTATTTTGTCCTCTGCGAATGCTTTCAAGTCTGGACAAGTCTAATAAAATTTTGTTGTTTGGTAAAGAGTTATAATGTACAAGTTTCTGTATGATTGTTTTCTTTTTATATAGAAGATCCTCAAATTTGGTTCATTGAGAATCAGAAAAAGTTTCTGCAGGAACCAAGGATGCCCCGAGGAAGGCCACGGTGTTTCTGATTTCTTTGGTATAGAGCCTTTGAGACATTGATTTGATGCTTGCAAGTGACACATAAAAAAGCAAAGGCCATGTACTTTTGTGCCAGTTTTATATACTACAGCAGACAATGTTTACTGATTGATTTGAATGGTGTTTTATGCAGCAATCAACATTATGTCAAATCAAATTAAACATGAACCTCAATTTAATTCATGCATGTCCTGGGTTTTTTACCAGTACTAAGCTTGGGCTTTAAAATACCTTGCCAAAGGATATTCCCTGAAAAAAAAAAAAACAGCGCTTCTGGTGAGAAATGAACCTGGATCCTCCAATATCCTAAAATTTCATCAATGAGGCACAAAAGACCTCTTTAACTCTTTACCGGACGACAAAATTATGGACTAGTCCAAAGTGAAAGCAGTTGCAGGAGACAATTTGAATGTAATTCAAATTTTGATTTTTGGTCTTTGATGGGATAGAAAACATTGTGGGAAAAGGAGAAAACGGTGGATACCACCATTTTCTCCTTTTCCAACAATGTTTTCAACAGACTTCTTTCTCAGGGTTGAGAAAACTCTGGATTGTGTAGTAATGGGTTACATGAAATGTACATTACATAATGGTACAAAAAATGTAATGACAAAAAAAAAATATCAAAGTTTCATACACAGCCCATTATCCTGACCCTCGCTGAGGAATTCTCATTTCAGACAACCTGGGCGATGATGCTGATGAGCCTGTCTGAAAATCTGAGGTGAAAAAGACAAAACTTTTAACTCAGCATGTTGAATTTGATCTGCATTCTTCATTCATTGTGACCAGTAAGCTAGATGCTGTTCTTATTCTGAATTAAAAGGCAAGCAATCTGGTTGGCCGAGATATTCTTTTTCAGCCAATCAGATGGCAAGTCTTGAAATTCTATATTAGTTTCATTAATTATAAAGGTTTCATTCTTTTAAAAAATATCCTGGTTTTTCCAACACAGACATCTTTCCATTACTGAAATCCTTCTCACTTGTCCTACATCACTTCCATTTCCAGTCACTTTTACTAATATAGCTGAAATAAAAACTCCACAGTAAAGATGGGCAATGTAGATCCAAGATTGAATCACTTGTCTGATCTTAATTTACACTGTCTGCGTAAGTAATTAAGTCCAGATTTAAGGTCTACATGAGTTAAGAAAGCATTTTAACCATTACCACACAATCCCTACTTTTGACGACCCTGAAAAAGAAGCCTTCAGAAAACACTGTGGGAAAAGGAGAAAATGCTGGTAACCAGCATTTTCTCCTTTCCTGCAATGTTTTCTACCCTTCACAAACAAATTTCAAATTTTTAGTCACTTTTACTTCAGCATCTGCAAATGCTTTCGATTTGGACAAGCCGAAAATACTGTCATTTGATAATGAGTTAAGAAAAATAAAGAATGACAATTGCTCTGATAGCGTATTACACAACAATGAAAATTGTGGATATTTTTTTTATCTACTACAGTATCATAATTTTTCACACTTTCTTGCAACATTGTGCACAATAAATTAAAAGAAAGTAAGCACTTTGTTGGTTTATTGTGGGTCCTATAGTAACAAGAAATACAAAGTCGGGAGCATAAACCAAGCCCCTTCCGGTTAATCTGTTACCAAAACCTAGGTTATTTAGGGAACAAACTGTACTATTCTCAAGCAAGACCAATAGATGTTTCCAGTCTAAGCAGATGACATTATGTCTAATATATTAGTTCAGAGAGGGAAACAAGAAGTACAAAACTGATACAGAAAATATGCCACCTCTGCCACAATGGCTCTGTAAGAGTTGTTTACATTAGGCCTAAACTGGACCCAAATAGATGTTTTCTGCCAAAGCAGACTGATGCCATGTATGTCCAATACATATATTGGTTCAGAGGAAACAAGAAATGCAAAACAGGCATATTAGATAAGCCCCCTATATCACCATGGTTGTGTAAGTCTAGGTTACATGAAGCCTAAACCAAACCATTTCTGTGCATAACCAACAGATGTTTCCAATTGAAGCAGATGCCATGTATGAGATCTATGGGTTTACAGGGAAACAAGAAGTTCAAAACAGGCACATAAAACATGCCCCCTCTGCCACAATGATTGTGTAAGTCTAGGTTATTACAAGCCAAACAATGGCCACTACCACATTCAATTACTGTAGCAGGAAATTACCCAGACAAATCTTTCAAAATCTGCTGGAAACAAACGGATAATACTTTCTCTCTCTTTTTTCTCTCAACCAACAGGCAATATATAAACACTTTATAAGCCTACAGTTGGTAACTTATTTGATGAACTTTTTTGGTAACTTGTAAGAAGCAAAAATTGCTCCTTTTTACATGATATTTTCAATGTTATCAGATTTTGTTTGTTCCTATTGGTGTTTAACCCTTTCCAAAACGATAAAATTTTGGACCAGTCCTAATTGGCGGCCATTGCAGACGAAAAAATAAACGTAACCCAAAAATTGAAATTTGTTTCCAGCATGGTAAAAAACATTGTGGGAAAGGAGAAAATGCTGGTTACCAGCATTTTCTCCTTATCCCACAATGTTTTCAAAAGGCTTCTATCTCGGGGCCGTAAAAACCAGGGATTGTTTGGGAAAGGGTTAACACCATTTTAACAGCTTATGTCATATCATGACGGTCAGTAACACACCAAAGTGTTTCTTGGCTTTCTCACACCAGAACAAACACAGTGTTCTTTACAAAGCCACTAACTTTTCTTCTCAAATGTATTAGAGGTGAGAGGCAGAAAGAGATGCAGTCGACTTGTTATCCTTTGCTCTTGCCGGTATGAGGCCATTGGCAGCCTTGCATCCATACCTTGTTTCAGCTAGGTCATGAATGAATAAATGAATAGCGCTTTAACCCATTACCACACAATCCCTACTTTTGATGCCCCTGAAAAAGAAGCCTTTTGAAAACACTGTAGGAAAAGGAGAAAATGCTGGTAACCAGCATTTTCTCCTTTTCCCACAGTGTTTTCCACCCTTCCCAGAACAAATTTCAATTTTTAAGTCACTTTTATTTTGTCGTCTGCAAATGCTTTCAATTTGAACCAGTCTAAAATTTTGTTGTGTGGTAAAGAATTAAGGCCCAAAGAGTTAAGGCCCGTCGACAACTTAGGTCATATTGGGCGCACTTTTAGTAAACAACAATGCGAGGTGAAAATAACATACATGTGCTACAACATAAGACAAACATGATAAATGAGGAATGGACAAAACACAAAATGATGCCCCTTTTGTCGCCTTTTACGACATGCATGCAGTCACTTTTGTTCCGCCAGATGAAATGGCAGATGTGACGATCTTGAGCTAGGGAAGTCCAGTCTCTTGAAATTGCATCCCAAAGTGGATGGGCACACCATGTCTAAGGTGAAACTGGATACAAGACCAATAGTACTCTAGTAACATGGAGAAAAGTTGAAAAGAGTTTTGCAGAGTGGAATCAAAAGTAAGTTAACCCTTTCCCAAACAAGCCCTTGATTTTAGGTGTCTGCAGTACAAGTCTTTTGAAAACACTGTGGGAAAAGGAGAAATTGCTTGTAACGAGCAATTTACCCTTTTCCCACAGTGTTTTCTACCCATTTGGAGAACTGTCTGCCATTTTTATCAAATTTGAAATTGTCATCTGCAAACTCTTTGAGTTTAGAAGAGTCTAAAGTTTGTCCTTTGGGAAAGGGTTAAGCTGCACACAGTCTACCATTTTGGATCAAGCACACATAACCACCAACTTAGGCAAATCCGTAAGCTGGTAAACTGAGAAAAGAAACTAATGGCATCTCCCTCAGCAACAGCCAATGAAGTGCTACTTTCAGGACCCATCAATACCAATCAAAGAAAGGACCTTTTGCGAAAGAAAGATTCTTATAAAAACTGGGTGAAAAACTCAAGACATTTACCATATCAAAATGAAATGATTTATTGTTAGTTTATTAGTAAATGGGTCCACTAATTCCAACAACATCTTAAACAATTTGGAGAATCGTTATGGCCTTGTATGAACTGTCAACAAGTTTGATCCATCATTCTGACCCTTTACACAACATGCAACCTAGGCAGAAAAGCTTTACGAAAACAATGCAAGAAAAGGAGAAGATGCTGCTCACAAGAATTTTTCTCCTTTTCTTGCACTGTTTTGTACTGCTTTAAACCTGGATTCAGTTGAAAATTTCATTATTTGAGCCCCATTGGTCACCTGCATATTCTATTTACCAGATTTTCCTATTACATTCAAATTAACACTTTACCACACAATCACGAGTTTTAATGACCCTAGGAAACTGAACATTTGGAAACATTGTGGGAAAAGGAGAAAATGCTGGTAACCAGCATTTTCTCCTTTTCCCTCAATATTTTCTAACCTTCAGAAGCAAATTCAATTATCTGACTTGCCTTTCTATTGCTGTCTTCAAATGCTTTTAACCCATTACCACACAATCCCTACTTTTGACACCCCTGAGAAAGAAGCCTTTAGAAAACATTGTGGGAAAAGGAGAAAATGCTGGTAACCAGCATTTTCTCCTTTTCCCACAATATTTTCTACCCTTCACAAAACAAATTTCAAATTTTCAGTCACTTTTATTTTGTCGTCTGCAAATGCTTTCGATTTGGACTAGCTGAAAATATTGGTAACCAGCATTTTCTGCTTTTCCCACAATATTTTCTACCCTTCACAAAACAAATTTCAAATTTTCAGTCACTTTTATTTTGTCGTCTGCAAATGCTTTCGATTCGGACTAGCCGAAAATATTGTCATTTGGTAATGAGTTAATAAGTACTAGTCTAAAATTTTGCTGTTTGGTACAGAGTGAAAAGGATGCTCTATACAGGCTCCATGGCAAACTTTTGTTGAAGAGCTGGCATATTTCAGTAAGTGCATAGAACTAATAAAGCTACAATTACATCAATGCAGCCCGGAGGCTTTCAATCTAATCACAAATCTGTTTTCTGATGAATCAGGCCTTAACATATAATGTAATGCAATACCAGTATTGTTGAGAGAAAAATTTGATTATGCAATTCTATAACAAGTTAAAGAATAGTACATCCTATCATAGAACTAATTTGTTATAAATAACCTCACATCATAATGGAAGCCTACCCTTCTGACTTTCAATAGAAACTGGATTTGGGCACATGCATGCAAGTAATATTGAACATAATGCATGCTTAGGACAAATGTCCAGACTGACCTTAACCCATTTCCACACAATCCCTACTTTTGGCGCCCCAGAGAAAAAAGCCTTTTGAAAACACTGTGGGAAAAGGAGAAAATGCTGGTAACCAGCATTTTCTCCATTTCCCACAATGTTTTCTACCCTTCACAAAACAAATTTTAAATATTCAGTCATTTTCATTTTGTCGTCTGCAAATGCTTTCAATTTGGGCAAGTCTAAAATATTGTCGTTTGGTAATGAGTTAAACATAAATCATGCTTAGTACAAATGTCCAGACTGACCATAACTCGATCCAATTTGAAAGGATTTGCAGACGACAAAATTGATGTTACTGAAGAATCGAAATTTGGTTTGGGAAGGGTAGAAAACATTGTGGGAAAAAGAGAAAATGATGGTTACCAGCATTTAAAGGCTTCTACCTAAGGGTCCTCAAAAGTCGTCATCGTGTGGTTATTTACCCTTTCCCAAACAACAAATTTTGGACTCTTCCAAATTCAAAGAGTTTGCAGACGACAATTTCAGATTTGATCAGAATGGCAGAAAGTTCTTCAAATGGATAGAAAACACTGTGGGAAAAAGAGAAATTGCTCATTATGAGCAATTTCTCCTTTTCCCACAGTGTTTTCAAAAGACTTGTACTGCAGACACATAAAAACAAGGGCTTGTTTGGGAAAGAGTTAACCCCTTTAGTACTTTTCACTTCTTTAGTTACCTTTGGGACCTATGAGGATCAAGATCAGACTGATCTTGCAGTCTGATAGCAAAATCAAGAGACTTTAGCCAGAAGGTAGAGGCCTACATAATGCAACTGGCTGCTTTCCCAGATAACCATCTTTGAAACAATGGTCAGGAGGGAGAAAGGAATGAATCTTGTAGCAATGACTATCATCAACCTTTGGAAGAAAGTTGGCCGAGCCAGGGATTGCACCATCGACGCTCTGTTCTCAAGTCTTGTACGCTATCAACTGAGCTACCAGGGCTGGGCCCAAAGATGAGACGCCAAAGTAACTACTTTTTCCAAGGTAGCTTTTGTTCAGAGTGTAAGACAAGCACAAAATGTAGATCCAAGATCTGACTCCATATCATCCTGGGCCTGTATTCACCAACTATTCTTAAGAACATTCTTAGTCTTATTCTCCATTATTTGCCAACTTTAAAAGTAAAACAGTTTCTGATTGGCTAAACCATTTGGTTTAGCCGATCAGAAGCTGTGTTACTTTCAAACATAGAAAGTTTTGGAGAAATAGACAAAGAGGGTTCTTAGGAATGGTTGGTGAATACGGGCCCAGATCTACACCAACTAAAAAGTCAGTTTCAAGCTATCAAGGCACTAAAAAGATAGCATGTCTTGTACAGTTTGGTCCTGATCTTCACTACCAACAGAACCAACAATACTCATGAAAAAAGCTCTAAGGACAAACCTCAAAGAACTTTTAGAAATCTGGACCTTCTACAAAGGAAAATTTGTTATATTATAATTATGTTGTGAGAATGCCTTTCGAAACAGTATGTAGCCTTCACTACAACTATTTCAGGCTGCATAAAACATGCAACCTGATCTTTGATCTATATTATCTGCTTTGCAAAAGCACTACACAAAAGCAGCCAAAAAATGCAATCATTTAGGTCTTGCTTACAGGATGAAAATGTTTGTAGGTTTGTTTAGCTCTCAACGCACACACTTTACCATTCAAGGTCAACTTTTCACAACTCTGGCAGGAAGGCTTTTGAAAACATTATTGGAAAAGGAGAAAATGCTGGTAATTAGCATTTTCTTCCTTTCCCATGCTGTTTTCTAATCTTCTAAAAACAATTTTTTTCTTTCAACCTTTCCCAAACGACAAATTTTAGACTCTTCCAAACTCAAGGAGTTTGCAGACGACAATTTCAAATTTGACAAAAATGGCAGAAAGTTCTCCAAATGGATAGAAAACACTGTGGGAAAAGGAAAAATTGCTTGTTACGAGCAATTTCTCCTTTTCCCACAGTGTTTTCAAAAGTCTTGTACTGCAGACACGTAAAAACAAGGGCTTGTTTGGGAATGGCTTAAAAGTTCCAAATAGTGTCTTCATCTGAAAACGCTTTCAGCTAAAATGTGCCGCGTGCCAGTAAAGAGTTACGGAATATTAATTTTTTCGACACACTGGGTGGTTTGACATTCCTGTTACAACATCACCGTTATTCAATCCATATAATTGGACCATCCAATCAACATGATGGTAATATGATTTCATTGATTGGTGCAAGCTTGGCACAGTATCAACACTAACTACCCATCAAAAAGTGAGTATAGTTCTCCCCAACCCTTAACCACACGACAAAATTTGGACTGGTCCAAATTGAACGCATTTGCAGACGATAAAAATAAAGGTGACTGAAAAATTGAAATTTGTTCTGGAAAGGATAGAAAACACTGTGGGAAAAGGAGAAATTGCTGTTTACCAGCATTTTCTCCTTTTCCCACAGTGTTTTCAAAAGGCTTCTTTCTCAGGGGCGTCAAAAGTAGGGATTGAGTGGTAATGGGTTAATTCTTTACCACACGACAAAATTTTAGACTGGTTCAAATTGAAAGCTTTTGCAGACGACAAAATAAAGGTGACTGAAACATTGAAATTTGTTCTGGGAAGGGTAGACAACACTGTGGGAAAAGGAGAAAATGCTGGTAACCAGCATTTTCTCCTTTTCCCACAGTGTTTTCAAAAGGCTTCTTTTTCATGAGCGTCAAAAGTAGGGATTGTGTGTCAATGGGTTAACTCTTATTCTGCTAAATAAACTAAAGTAAAATTTGATAGTACAATCCCAAAAAATTGCTATTTCGAAGTTATTGCTTTGGGGAATAATATCTCCTAGGTCTGTATTCACCAACCATTCTTTGGAATATTTTTAGTCTAATTCTGCAAGATTGTCTAAATTTCTGAGTAACACAACATCTGATTGGTTAAACCATTCTGTCTAGCCAATCAGAAGTTCTGTTACTCTCAAATATAGAAAATTCTGGAGAGTAGGACACAAAACGTTGGTGGTTGGTGAATATGAGCCAAGATTGGATAGTATAGATCTAATACCAGAGGCTGCTAAGCATGACACAGGGACCTTTTGCAGATAGTCTGAGTCTGGATCAAGATCAGACTGCGCAGTCTGAACTTGGATCTGCTCTCTCCAATAGGGAGATAACCCCCACCCAAACCCCCCCCCCTTTTCATTTTTAACCCTTTACTCTATAAGGCATTTCTATGGCATCTCTAACTGACCCTAAATAACAGCAAGGATGAAGCCATTTCTTATGTGTTTATGACACCTTTTGATAGTGTAGAAAAACATTGTGGCAAGAGGTGAAATTGCTCGTGACGAGCAATTGCACCTTTTGCCACAATGTTTTCCAAAGGTTCCTACAAGTAATGCGTAGAAATGAGTATCTATGGGGTAAAGGGTTAAAACAGCAACATTTGGACTTACATTAGTGGCTTAAAGTTTGATTTCACTTATTCAGAAAGGAATAAGGGTAAACTTGCAACAGATCTATTTTGACTGTATTAGATCGCCCAAATTCTAGTTGCCTTGTCAACCGATCACAAAATAGTTAACCCAATACCAAACAAAAATATTTTAGACTGGTCGAAATTGAAAGCATTTGCAGAAGACAAAATAAAAGTGACTGAAAATTTGAAATTTGTTTTGTGAAGGGTAGAAAACATTGTGGGAAAAGGAGAAAATGCTGGTTACCAGCATTTTCTCCTTTTCCCACAAGGTTTTCCAAAGGGGTCTTTCTCAGGGGCGTCAAAATTAAGGATTGTGTTGTAATGGGTTAACCAAACCTAAATCAACTCCGGGATTTTTCATTGGCCCACACATTTGGCATGAGTACTGGTGTAGTTGCAAGGAGCAGAATCGAGAGAGATTAGTGTAAGTTGTTATAACTTTTTTTCTCAATCGATCTTAACCCTTTCCCAAACAAGCCCTGGTTTTTTCGTGTCTGCAGTAAAAGTCTTTTGAAAACACTGTGGGAAAAGGAGAATTTGCTCGTAAAGAGCAATTTCTCCGTTTCCCACAGTGTTTTCTACCCTTTTTGAGAACTTTCTGCCATTTTCTCTAAATCTGAAATTGTCGTCTGCAAACTATTTCTGTTTGGAAGAGTCCAAACTTTATCGTTTGGGAAAGGGTTAAATAAATATGTTCAAACTAAACTAAACCTAAATCTGGTAACTGCAGGGGCAAATTTCAAACTGGATGTACATTTCCATAAAATGGGTCCAAAGTGAAGAGGGCTAAAAGGACAAAAAATGTTATTTATGGACAGACAGACAGATAGACAAACAGACAACCTGATTTCCACTATCTTCCTTGCTCATCCTCCCCTCCCCAATGAACGTGGAACAAGTAACCTTACCGGTCCCTCATTAAAGTTTCACAACCCCTTATTCCTTCCTACATTCAATGTATGAATTGATAATGTACCCGAGGGAGGCAAAATTATTCCAAATTATGCTTTAAGAGCGCTGCCGACTCAAATACACAATAACTGTCGATACTCTAAAGAAAGTAATAGGTTAGCAATGGAGCCCGTGGGAAATAAAGCAGCCAACAATTTGTAGCGTTGGATCTTTCTTTGGATCTCCTCTACGTCAGGGAACGACGCCTAGGTCAGGCATGTGGTTGCGAATGTGTTTATATTTACATATATGGCAAGAATCCCACACCACTGGGACCCTTCGGTAAATATTTTAAGTAGAAAATCAGACAGTGCGTAAGTGCTATGCAAACCTTATCCTTGGCATGCTGTTTGAGGTGCTTTTGTGGACATGGTATATTAACCCATTACCACACAATCCCGACTTTTGACGCCCCTGAGAAAGGAGCCTTTAGAAAACATTGTGGGAAAAGGAGAAAATGCTGGTAACCAGCATTTTCTCTTTTTCCCACAATGTTTTCTACCCTTCACAAAACAAATTTCAAATTTTCAGTCACTTTTATTTTGTCGTCTGCAAATGCTTTCAATTTGGACCTGTTTAAAATATTGTTGTTTGGTAATGAGTTACAGATTTGACTTTTAAGAATCCTGAGGAAGAAACCTTTTTTCTTTTTAACTCTTTACCAAACGACAAAATTTTGGACCAGTCTAAATTGAAAGCACTTGCAGACAACAAAATAAATGTGAATCAAAAAATGAAAATTGATTTGGAAAGGGCAGAAAACATTGAGGGAAAAGGAGAAAATGCTGGTTACCAGCATTTTCTCCTTTATCCACAATGTTTTCTACAGGCTTCTAAACTTTCATAGGGTCGTTAAAAATCGGGATTGTGTGGTAAAGAGCTAAACACTGTAGGAAAAGTAGAAAATGCTTGTAACCAGCATTTTCTCCTTTTCCCTCAAGTTTCTACCCTATCATTGATAAATTCCATCATTTGAGCCACAATGATATTGTCGTCTGCAAATGCTTCCAATTTGGACAGGTCTAAAATTTTTCCTTTGGTAAAGAGTTAACAGAATGTGCACCTAGATTTGCATTGTAGATTGTCCAATACTCTGAGAAATATTCTAGTGGAACAGTCTTCAAATTGCATTAATTGGGGTTTAGAATGTCTCTTCGTATAGAATAGTCATGTTTTATCTAGCTCTTTATCAGATAAAGTGTTATCTAATAAAATGTTAGACTCATCCAAAAGGAAAGCACTGCAATCAAATGCGACTCAAATGAAGTATTTGCTCTTTTAACTCTTATCAAATGACAAAATTTCAGACTGGTCCAAATCAAATGCACTTATAGACAACAAAATAAATGTTACTGAAATAATTAAAGTTAGTTTCCAGCAGGGTAGCAAACATTGTGGGAAAAGGAGAAAATGCTGGTTACAGCATTTTCTCCTTTTCCCACAACGTCTTCAAAAGGCTTCTATCTCAGGGTCATAAAAACCAGGATGTTTGGTAAAGGGTTAAAGGGTAGTAAGTAACACAGTGTTTGAATGAGAAAAAGCTTGTCAGTGAAAGTTGTAAGTCCAACAAGGGACATAACTGTCTCAGAAGTATTTTAGGCTCATGTGTTGTCTGGTACAGATTCTCCAATGGTGCAGATGTCCAAAACTAATCCTTAACACCATCAATGCCAACTTTCAATGACACTTCAGGAGAAAATGCTGGTAACCAGCATTTTCTCCTTTTCCCACTGTGTTTTCTACCTTGTTAATGAAATATTTCAACATTTGAGCCACACCGAAATTACCGTCTGCAAATGATTTCAATTTGAACAAGGTTGAAATTTCGCTGTCTGGTAAGGAGTTAAAATAATTGGATGTTTTCTATGAAGTACAACCAAGCTAAAAATTGACATTTTCCTTCAAGCAGAAAAAAATCTAAATGATTATAGCATTTTCAGCACTTACATCTCTAGGTAAATGAACAGTAACATTTTCTAACAACACAAAACCTGCTCGTATCCAAATCTTTTGAGTTTTTCTTTACAAAAGCAGCCCTAAGAGCAATGGAGAGATCAGACTGGCAAATGCACTGCACACTTAATGCAGTCTGATCTTGATCTTTACTATTCATACCAGCGACTAAAATTATGCTTTTCTTAACCCTGTAATAGATGTTCTATTCACTGTATAGAGATGATTTCTTTTTTTTATTAATTTAGCAGTGGCATAGTAGACTATATACCAGACAACAAAACCTACAGGCTGGTCCAAATGAAAGCATTTGCATAAAAGAATCATATTGTCGGTTTGCTCCCAAAACCTCGTAACTACAGCTTGTTACTAGCTGTAGTTACGCGGTTTTGGAAGCAAACCAACGATATCCAGTTTCAATGATGGGCCTTGTCCTTGAAAGGGTTGAAAATTTGATGAAAAAGTAACAGCATTTTCTTCACAGTTTTTTCAAGCATTATCTTTTTGAAGGCAAGTAAATATTTTACAATCATTCGGTAAAAGGTTTACTCATTACAAAACGACAAAATATTTTAGGTTTGTCAAAATCAAAAGCACTTGCAGTGGAAGAAATGAAAGTGATTGAAAATTTTAAATTTGTTTTTTGAAGAGTAGAAAAAATTGTGGGAAAAGGAGAAAATGCTGGTTACCAGCATTTTCTCCTTTTCCCACAATGTTTTCTAATGGCTTCTTTCTCAGGGGCGTCAAAAGTAGGGATTGTGTGGTAATGGGTTAACTCATTAACAAAATGAAAGTGACTGAAAATTTGAAATTTGTTTTTTGAAGAGTAGAAAACATTGTGGGAAAAGGAGACAATATCAGTGTAGCTCAAATGAGGCAATTTTTCTTTGATAGGTTACCAGCATTATTTCTTTTCCCACAGTTACCAGCATTTTCTCCTTTTCTCACAATCTTTTCTAAAAGGCTTCTTTCCCAGGGTCTTAAAAAAGTGGCATCAGGCAGTAGAGGATTAAGCAGATTGCCTGTCTGGCGGTGCCTCAATTTGGGAGTGTGTGTGTGGGGATGGAAGCGTTTTATCTGATACATTGGAACAGTTTGATAGACTGTGGGCACAATTTAGAAAATTTAATGTTCAAGTTTAATTGAATTTTCCCTGTAGCAGACACAAACCATTCAGAAGAGTTAGTAGCGCGTGTATTGATGGGAATTTTTCTTTATTTGAAATTGCTTAAGCTGACGGTTTTTTGGTTATCGGACACGACAGTTTGGCAATGATAGCGTCTAACCGTTCCTATGTTCTTTTTCGATAAGGAAATTTGCTCTAGAAATTTGATTCTTGATACCGACGCTTTTAAACTAGACAGTATTGTCAAGCTGTAGACATGGTATATTTAACTCTTTACCAAACAGTCCCTGGTTTTTACGACCCTGAGATAGAAACCTTTTGAAAACATAGTGGGAAAAGGAGAAAATGTTTACCAGCATTGTCTTCTTTTCCCACTAAGTTTTCAAAAGTTTCTTTTCTCAGGGTTACAAATAGTCAAGATTATTTTGTACAGGATTAACTTTTACCAGATGACAAAAATTTTGGGCTAGTCCAAATTGAAAGCATTTGCAGACGACAGAAGTACTTAAAGGTGGGTACTTAGAATTTTC
Organism: Tridacna crocea; assembly: GCA_943736015.1. Lineage (NCBI taxonomy): Eukaryota > Metazoa > Mollusca > Bivalvia > Cardiida > Cardiidae > Tridacna > Tridacna crocea. The sequence continues at coordinate 57,622,078 of OX031064.1, read as the reverse complement.
ACATCACACCAAATCAAAATATATATATATATCTGATATTTATATGAAACACCAATACAAATCATCAATAATTAAGAATCATAAAATTACCAAAAGCAATTTTTTTCATGGTATTCCCTTAAAAGGCTACGTTTCCCACATTTTTGCTAACATGCTTGAAACACATTTTAATTTTTGAGTTGCGGTTATTTTGTCATCTGCAAATGCTTTCAATTTGGACTATTCTAAAATTTCGTCACTTGGTAAAGGGTTAATGGATCTTTGTAATGTATTATCTCATTACCAAACGACAATATTTTAGACTTGTCCAAATTGAAAGCATTTGTAGACTACAAAATAAAAGTGACTTAAAATTTGAAATTTGTTTTGTGAAGGGTAGAAAACATTGTGGGAAAAGGAGAAAATGCTGGTTACCAGCATTTTCTCCTTTTCCCACAATGTTTTCTTAAGGCTTCTTTCTCAGGGGCGTCAAAAGTAGGGATTGTGTGGTGATGGGTTAAACCAAGCAGATGGTAGCAGCATGATATGGAATAAGTCTGTCTAAAACTTGCCAAGGCATGAGGCACAATAGTCCTTTGACCAGGGCCCCAGATAGAGGGAGGGATTTTGACTTCAAAATTGAAAATATTAATTAACCTCAACTAAACCCTATGTTGTGGGTACTCATTAGAATCGTCTCATCGAGACGATTCTAAAGAGCACCCACAACATAGGATTTTGAAGAGAAATAATGACGTTATAATACCATCACTCCCTGGCACTCTGCTTTTGAGATGCATGAAATTTCCAACAACAGAAAGTTTCAACCAAGGCTGTACAATGGCCCATGTGTCTGGGTTTCTTTGTAAAGGACTTTAATACCACTTTAAAAGGTTAGGTTATATCATGGCAGTCAGTGACATACCCATGTGTTTCCTGACTTTCTCACACTGGTACTGACACAACTTTCTTTTCAAAGCCATTGAATACTTTTCTCACATGCATCAGACGTGAGAGGAGAAAAATAGCCAGAAAGAAAGTTCGCAACAGCTGGTTATCAAACTCACAACTTCCAGGTTACCAGTCAGATATGCTAACCACAGAGGCACCTGGCCGGGCTGGTGCATGGTTTTATATTTTAAAAGATTCCACCTATTTTAGAGAGCAGACTCAGACATTCATTACATTAACACAATAATACATAAACCAAAATTGACTGTTTTCCTACTAAAAAGCCAAAAAAGAGAGATGAGGGAAAAACAACAATAATACTTACGAAATTTCTCCAAACACTTGAAAGGCACCTTTAAGTTGGTGAGTTTCTATATCTGAACTTAAATCACCAACAAATATATGGAAATGCTCTGAAAACAGAAAAAGAACATGAATATATTTCTATATCTGAACTTAAATATATGGAAATGCTCTGAAAACAGAAAAAGAACAAGAATATATTTCGATATCTAACATAATTCACCAACAAATATATGGAAATGCTCTGAAAACAGAAAAAGAACATGAATATATTTCTGTATCTGAACTTAATTCACCAACAAATATAGGGAAATGCTCTGAAAACAGAAAAAGAGCATGAATATATTTCTGTATCTGAACTTAATTCACCCACGAGTATTTGGAAATGCTCTGAAAACAGAAAAAGAACATGAATGTATCCACTTTACTTAACTCTTTACCAAACAACAAAATTTTAGACTTGTCCAAATTCAAAGCATTTGCAGACGACAAAATTAATGTGACTCAAAAATTGAAACTTGACTTTAGAAGAGTAGAAAACATTGTGAGGAAAAGGAGAAAATGCTGGTTACCAGCATTTTCTCCTTTTCCCACAATGTTTTCCAAAGGTTTCTTTTCCAGGGTCATTAAAAGTCGGGATTGTGTGGTAAAGAGTTAAACAATTCAGTATTCCATACTTTAACAACCCTGTGGAAAATGGCCCTTGTAAACAATATGAGACAAGCTGAAAATGCTGGTAATGAGTAATGTCTGCTTTTCCACAATACTTCCTACCTTTTTGTCTAAAAGCCAGCTTTAACCCTTCCCAAATAAAACCGTTTTAGACAAGTCCAAATTGAAAGCTACTGCAGACAACAAGTATGACTACAATGATGAGTTTTGTCAGGGATATCTAACAATATCTAAATATCACTTTGTCACAGATATCTAACAATATCTAAATATCACTTTGTCACAGATATCTAACAATATCTAAATATCACTTTGTCACATATATCTAAAAATATCTAAATATAACTTTGTCACAGATATCTAACAACATCTAAATATCACTTTGTCACAAAGTTAACCTTTTACCAAACGCTCCTTGCTTTTTATAATCCCTGACAATCCTGAAGAAGATAGATGGCTTTTAAAAACATTGAAGGAAAATAAGAAAATGTGAGTACACAGCATGTTTTTCTTAAAGTCCTCCTTTCCTATCAGAGACAAATCGCAAAATTATAGCCATTTGCCATGCATTCCAGACCTTTACTGGACCCTAAAAAGGTGACTTTTCAAAACATTGTGGGATAAGAAAGAAATGCTGGTAACCAGCATTTTCTCCTCCTCTCAAAATGTTTTCCCTTCTTCAAAAGACAAATTTCGAGTTACATATTTTGTTATCTGCAAGTGATTTCAATTTCGGAAAAACCAAGAATGTTGTCATATGATAACGACTTAACTCATGACCAGACAACAATATTTCAGACTGGTCCAAATCAAAAGCATTTGCAGACGACAACATAAAAGTGACTAAAAATTTGAAATTTGTTTTGTGAAGGGTAGAAAACATTGTGGGAAAAGGATAAAATGCTGGTTACCAGCATTTTCTCCTTTTCCCACAATGTTTTCTAAAGGCTTTCTTTTCAGGGGCGTCATAAGTAGGGATTGTGTGGTAATGGGTTAATAATGCTTTCAATACAGCTGTGTCTAAAATGTCACTGTTTCTACAGGGTCACCACAGTGATCTTGGTGTCATTGAGTGTATAAGGCCAGTAACTAATTCGACTGAAAGCTCACAGACTTAACACTTCCTGATAGTCTGTTTGGCAAGGATCAACGATATTATCCCTCCCGTCTGAAGAGTAGATCATAACCAATTGTTTGTTTGGATACCGGAATGGAACTTGTTAGTTGAATTGTGTCGCCTTTCAATGAGATTTTGCCGCCTTCAATTATTTGCTGGAGTTTTCGGGATTTTCCATCAATTCTTCGTAAAAGATGTGCAATATAGTTTTTTACTTTTCCTTCTTTCTTGGTGATCCTCTCTCTCCCCCGCACTAGATTCATTTACATTTTCAGGCAAATTCCCCTCCTCCTAATGTTTGAAACTTTTCTTTTTTTGATATGACATTTATATTCACAGAGCTCTAGATTAAGAGGGACTGATGGTATTCTGAAGTTCATCATTATTCTTCGAAACCCTATCTTGTGTGTACTCATTAGAATCATCTCGATGAGACGATTCTAGTGAGTACCCACACCATAGGGTTTAACTCATTACCAAACGACAATATTTTAGGCTTGTCCAAATTGAAAGCATTTGCAGACGACAAAATAAAAGTGACTGAAAATTTGAAATTTGTTTTGTGAAGGGCAGAAAAACATTGTGTGAAAAGGAGAAAATGCTGGTTAGCAGCATTTTCTCCTTTTCCCAAAATGTTTTCTGAAGGTTTCTTTCTCAGGGGCGTCAAAAGTAGGGATTGTGCAGTAATGGGTTAAAGTAAAATAATTAATACTTTTAATTTTGAAATCAAAATCATTCCCTCTATCTGAAGCTCTGTCCTCCCATATCGCTGGGTGACAGCAATACTGTTGTAAGTGCCTATACAATGTATAGGCACTTTAAAAGAAACCCCCTTTTTCCATGACAGAGGATCAAATTGAAAAACACATAGATAAAGAAACTAGAGCACATGGTGAAACTTTGAAAAAACAATATAACCATGAAGTTTAATGAAATTTTGAGCAAGACTGAATGAAACATTAGTAAAGATTGGAATTTTGCAAGAAATCCCCTTTTTCCGTGACAGAACGTCAACTTAAAAAACACCTAGATTAAAAATAGCAAGGGCATATAATGAATCTTTCCATAAAGAATATAACCATGAAGTTTCATGAAATTTTGACAAAAACTGAATGAGATATTAGTAAAAAATGCAATTTTGCATTAAGCCCCTTTTTTTCATGACATGGGGTCAAATGGAAAAACCTCAGCACATTACCCTAAGGAGTTCATATATGAAGTTTTATCCAATTTGGTCCAGGGGTTGTGGAGAAATGGCTTCGGACAGACGGATGGACTGACAGACAGACGGACGGACAGACGAAGCGGCGACTATATGCTCGCCCTTCGGGGAGCGTAATAAAAGTGACTGAAAATTTGAAAATTGTTTTGTGTTGTTTTAACTCATACAAAATTTTAGGTATGTTCAAATCAAAAGAATTTGCAGACAACAAAATAAAGGTGTCAGAAAAATTAAAATTTGTTTTGGAAAGTGTAGAAAACATTGTGGGAAAAGGAGACAATGCTGGTTACCAGCATTTTCTCCTTTCCCCCCAGTGTTTTCACTGGCATTTTCTCCTTTTCCCACAATGTTTCCTGGGTCATCAAAAGTAGAGATTGTGTAGTAATGGGTTAAGCCCCGACCAAAAGACATACAAATCCAGTTCAAAACCACCCAACCATCAAAGATCCCCTTGAGAGAACAAGGGTTGAACTATGCTTGTTTCATCACACTCCTATCAGTTTTTCCCGCATGTCTATCAATTTTCCGATGAAATAATCACACAGCAGATCAAAAAGCGCCAGTACCCTGGGTAGGCTGATTTCTACAGGAACTACAAGTTTGATCTCACTGGGGACATCTTAAATTGCCCAACATCATGCAAAATTCTTATCACCTATCCTTTTTCAACCCTTTTTCCTTGTGGTAGAAAAATTCCAACAACTTAGAATTAAGTTGCATTTGAAAACAGTGACACAGAAAGATACTGCTCCCAGTAATTAAATTTTCCTTTTGTTACAAGTTCCAATTTTGTGTGATCTCCATGTCCAAAATTTGATTGATACAAAACTCCCTTGCTCAATGAAGTCTTCAAAGCCAGATAGTTCAAAAGTTGCCTTTAACTCTAAATTATTCAAGTGTCAATTTGTGTTGCTTTGTAAGTTGGGTAGATTGTGATCAGACTTCATAAAATTTGCAGTTTGATTTTTATCAATTATGTATTAAATTTAAAGAACCAGCTTTCATTTGTAACTTTTTGGAACATTTTTTAAAGCCCTTAAAGTCAAAGCTGAAATAATAAGACAGACCTTTTCCATCATGAAACAAAGCTGAAATATTGCAAATTTAAAGCTGTGCAAGCATGAATATGCTTAAAACTAACAAACAGCCACTGGCCTACACTTTACCTAAACCTTTCCCGAAACAATCCCTGGTTTTCACGATCCTGAAAAAGAAGCCTTTTGGTAACATTGTGGGAAAAGGAGAAAATGCTGGTAACCAGCATTTTCTCCTTTTCCCACAATGTTTTTCTTCCCTGTTGGAAACAAATTTCAATTTTAAGTTATTTTTATTTTGTCTTCAAGTGCTTTCAATTTGGATCAGTCTAAAATTTTGTCGTTTGGTAAAGAGATAACATGAAGTTGAGCCAGCCTTTTCTGGATTCACTGTAATCCTGCTATATAAGCGAAATGAAACTTTCAAGCCAATAGTAACAAGTCAAAAATTTTGCTATTTCAAAGGTATCTTTCAGGAGCCAACATGTCCTTATCCGACAGTGCAGATCAAGGATCAAGCTGCATGATCTGTGCAGTTTGATCTTGATCTTTACAGTCGGCAAAAGGTCAGCGAGTCACGCTTAGCAGCCTAAGGGTTAAGGTTCGAGATAATGACTTCAGGTCACGGGGAAGGAGGCGGAGGATCGTTCCTGATCAATATTTATGCAGTTAACATGTTTTAAATGGGTCTCAAAGTAACAGTTGTTAATAATTGATGGATATCCTTACTTATTAGATCAACAAGCCATGCAACATCTGCTCCGAGAGATGCCCCTTATTATCATATCGACTCTTTACTCTGAATAGGTGAATTGATAAATCTTTACCAAATATCAAATATAAGAAAGCATTTGCAGATCACAAATTAAACCCTTTACCAAACAATCCTTGGTTTTCACAACCCTGAGGAAGAGGCCTTTTAAAATCACTGGGTAACAGGCATTTTCTCCTTTTTCCACAATACTTTCTACCCTTCCCAAATCAAATTTCAAATTTTTCAGTCACATTTATTTTGTTGTCTGCAAATTCTTTCAATTTGGATCAGTCTAAAAATTTTTCATTTGGTAAAGAGTTAATATTCCTCAAATATGCAGTATCTGTGGCTAGAAATGTTACTCAAATATGAAATTTGCTAAAGAACAGGAAGAAAACATTGTGCTAAAAACAGAAAATGATGGATACCAACATTTTCTCTTTTTCCCATGATCTTTTTTAAATCAATTTCACTAAGGGTTGTTACAAGGTGGCATTTTTTGATAGAGAGTTAAAGAGGGGTCAAAAGCATTGTTGCAGCATGAACCAACATAGAGGCACACTTATGCACAAAAAAAATCAAACAGAGGAACATGGTAGACACACGGACAGGAAGAAATACATTGAAGATGTTCATGAATACTTACTGCTTGTGTCTTGTTTAGGCTGATTGCTGGGAGATGTAGCCCAATTCACTTTCATTTCCTGCAAAGACAAGAAATCACAGTTTAGCACAAATCATTCTTATTTTAATCTCACAGTATACTTGTGTTATATTTTAAATGCATAGAAAGCAAAAAGACAAAGACAAAGTAAAACTGTTTGCAAAGGGCGCATTTCATTGTTTTTTCTGTCCAACATAAAATGACCATAATACTGACAATGGCAGCTTCAACTTGGCAGCCCTTACTTTTTGTGTTGTTTATACAGGGTCCTGTCAAAAATGAATTGAAAAAACAGAATTTCTATACAACTATATGATAAAGCACAATGTGGTGAGGAGAGCTGTCTAGCTGTGGAATCTGAAATAGAACCAAGAAAGAAAACACATACATGTAGAAGTATATAAGTATAGGGTACATGAATACAACCTAAAAATTATTTTCATGTATTTTTTTTTTATGTTATGCTGCTAAGCGCCACTTTAAGACCTTTTATGGACAATGTAGATAAAGATCAGACTGCACAGAATGAATAGTTTGATCTTAGTTCTATGCTGTCCAATTAGTAGATATTTCTCCCCCAATAAATACTTTTGAAGGAGCAACATCTGGGTATGCAATATCAACTTTGAAAGAAAGTTTCATTCACGAAATCAAAATTACTGAAGCATTTACTTAGGAAGGAACCATCTTGTATTCAATCTCAGTAACTTTTACCAGATCACATAAGTTAATGTATAGACATATCCGTAAGATTGCAGACATTTTACTTAAATGTTGCTTACATGATTGAGTTTAGTCTTTAAAAGAATAGAAAAAATTGTGTGAAAAGAAAAAAACAAGAAATGCTGGTTCTCTTTTAGAACAAGGAGACCATTTGAAACGAACTGATTTTTGAGACAAAATTTAGATGGGTTGAAACATTAACACCCCCACTCTCCCATTACCAACAAAGCTACAAGGGCTCCAACCATATAATGACAAATAAACAAAGCAAAACAATGCCAAGGTGAAAATAATGCTATGACAAAATCCTGATTTATTGAAGAAAAACACTAAGATGGGTGATATTTCTAGCCATTAACCCATTACCACACAATCTCTACTTTTGACGACCCGGAGAAAGAAGCCTTGAGAAACATTGTGGGAAAAGGAGAAAATGCTGGTTACCAGCATTTTCTCCTTTTCCCACAATGCTTTCTATCCTTCACAAAACAAATTTCTAATTTTCAGTCACTTTATTTTGTTGTCTACAAATGCTTTCTTTTGGACAAATGTAAAATTTTGTCGTTTGGTAATGAGTTAACTCATTACTGGACAATCCTGTGTGTAAATGAACCATGTGAAGTTTGCCATTGACAACAGGAAAAGAGCTGGTAAACTGTGTTTGTCTTACAATGTTTTCTGCTCTATCAATGACAAATTTCATCATATGAGCTACGTTTTGCTTCTTATCTGCAATTCCTTCTGAATGGGCGGAGTTTAAAATTTTGTCAGATAGTAAGGACTTATACTACATAACATAACAATAAAGTCAAAATTGAAAGCATCTGAGGACAACAAATTTGACTCAAATGGTGCAATTTGTTTTTGTTAGTGTAGAAAACACTGTGGAAAAAGAACAAAATGCTGATTACCACCATTTTCTCCTTTTCCACAATGTTTTCAAAAGGCTGTATTTGTAAGCTCTATTCTTAACCCTTTACCAAACAATCCCTGGCTTTTACAACCCCGAGATAGAAGGCTTTTGAAAACATTGTGGGAAAAGGAGAAAATGCTGGTAACCAGCATTTTTTCCTTTTCTCCACAATGGTTTCTAGCCTGCTGGACACAAATTTAAATTTTTTAGTAATGTTTATTTTGTCGTCTGCAAGTCCTTTCAATTTGCAGAGTCTAAAATTTTGTCGTTTGGTAAATGGTTAACCCTTTCCCAAACGGGAAATTTTGGACAAGACCAAATTCAAAGCATTTTGCAGATGACAAATTAACAGTTGCTATAAAGATGTTTTTTATTATATGATAGGGTAAAAAACATTGTGGGAAAAGGAGAAAATGCTGGTTACCAGCATTTTCTCCTTTTCCCACAATGTTTTCAAAAGGCTTCTATTCCAGACCTGTAAAAACCAGTGAGTGTTTGGGAGAGGGTTAAAGCTGTTAAAACTCTGGATTGCATGTGGTAAAGACTTTATGACATTTTCCATCTTATGAATTCATCAGAATTTTATTGTTTAATATCTGCAGACTGATGAGAAAAGCTTAAGCAGATCCACTCTTCTAATGTCTGGAAATCATCAGAAACTGGACGCACCAAAACCAAGCTATTTGCCATGGACAGATAATGTCCAAATATGGACATTTTTCATTCCTATCATTGTTTACCACTACAGATAGACAATCTAGATGGCTGGCTCATTTATTCTGTTCGGTTTTTATGATACAAACATTTTGCTAAAGAAGAGATAATGATTATTATCAACCCTGAGGAAAAAAAGCCTCTGAAAACATCCTGGGAAAAGGAAAAAATGTTGGTAACAAACATTTTTTTCCTTTTCCCATCGCTGACAAGATTACCTGCCAGGTAGCTGACATGGGCCTTTTGTTTACTATTTGCGTGATTTTAAATTCTTTTTTCTGTCTGTGACCTGACCACTCCATAACAGGCTGCCATCTCTAAAAGTTTTTCCGTACCTTATAATGGTACGACTTAACTCATTACCAAATGACAAAATTTTAGGTATGTCAGAGTCAGAAGCATTAATTTGCAGATAACAAAATAAAAGTGACTGAAAATTTGAACTTTGTTTTGTGAAGGGTAGAAAACATTGTGGGAAAAGGAGAAAATGCTGGTTACCAGCATTTTCTCCTTTTCCCACAATGTTTTCAAAAGGCTTCTTTCTCATGGTTGTGTGGTAAAGAGTTAACAACACCCGCTTCGATACTTTGGTCTTTACCAGGCCCTTTATTTGCAGTCAATTTGGACCGAGTCTAAAGATATCATCTTCTGGTAAAGAGTTATGCCAAAGGCTTTTAATAAGATTACTCAACTTAATAAAAAGTTGTCAAATGAACGGTGAATAGGGATTCGGATCTCAAATCACTGATTGAAGCTTTTAGGATAGAATGGGATGACATCTATTGATTTTCGTCACCAATGAAAAAAAAAACCTGAAACAACACTGTTCAGCTTTTACAATCAAACAGACCTTTTCTACAATCAAACATCCATTACAAGGAAAGCAATCTCTCACTTGGAGAGCCGGTCCTATTTCATCAATTAAGTCCATTATGTTGAGGGCTTGCATATACCGGGTGACGGAAGCCGACATAATTTAATAACAAAACAGCTCTTCAATATGTAACATGAAGAGGGAGGTAAAAAAGGCCTAGCAGGGCATGTTTGTTTGAAAATTCCCCTGTGTGCCCGCCAGAAAGATGACTGGAGACTCTTGTAGCACTTCATAGGCATCTGGATTGAAAAGAGCTAATTAATTCTTTACCATACACCAAAATTTGACCAAACTGAAAGAATTTGCAGACAACTAGTTAATTGTGATTCACATGATGATTTCTCTCCTTAAAAGGGTAGAAAATATTGTGGGAAATGAAGAAAATGACATTTACCAGCATTATTTCCTTTTCTCTAAATTTTTACTAAAGTCTTCTACTTCGGGGTCATTAAAATTTGAAAACAAGGACGAGTCTCAACTTTTGTCACCAAGTCAAGGAGCTCCAGATGAGATTTCTCTTTGAAACCCTTTATTGTGGGTACTCATTAAAATCATCTCGAGATGATTCTAATGAGTACCCACAACAGGGGGTTTAGTGGAGAATAATTAACATGTTCAATCCTAAAATCACTCCCTCTATCTGGAGCTCTGCCGTAAAGAGCAAAATTCACGCTCAGATTCCATTCATTTATTTTTTTTCTGTATGTGATTTTATGAAGTTTTCAAAATTATTTGTTATGCTGCTAGGGCCAGTATACATATCTATATGCATTTCCAGATTCTTTTCCCAATACCTAGCATAATATTGACTTCCCAAACTATTTGTTCCCAATACCTAGCATAATATTGACTTCCCAAACCGTTTTTTCCCCAATACCTAGCATAATATTGACTTCCCAAACTATTTGTTCCCAATACCTAGCATAATATTGACTTCCCAAACCGTTTTTTCCCCAATACTTAGCATAATATTGACTTCCCAAACTGTTTTTTCCCAATACCTAGCATAATATTGACTTCCCAAACAATTTTTTTCCCAATACCTAGCATAATATTGACTTCCCAAACCATTTTTTCCCAATACCTAGCATAATATTGACTTCCCAAACACTAATCAAGGTGCAAGAGATATAAATCCTGTCACGGTGACTATTATTAATCCTTGACCTTTCACAACACAATCCCTGAGTTTTACCGACCCTGAAGAAGATGGTATTTTATAAAACATTGTGGGAAAAGGAGAATATGCTGGTAACCAGCATTTTCTCCTTTCCCCACAATGTTTTCTACCCTTCATAAACCAAATTTTCATTTTTGAGCAACATTTTTTTGGGGAGTCTGCATATGCTTTAACCCTTTCCCAAACAATCCCTAGTTTTTATGGGTCTGGAACAGTAGCCTTTTGAAAACATTGTGGGAAAAGGAGAAAATACTGTTAACCAGCATTTTCTCATTTTCCCACAATGTTTTCTACCCTATCATAGACAGAAATCATCTTTTCGGCAAGAGTTGTATTGTCGTCTGCAAATGCTTTCAATTTGGTCTAGTCCAAAAGTTTGGGAAAGAGTTAAACTTGGACTAGTCTAAAATTTTGTTGTGTGGTAAAGAGTTAAAAAGAAATTGGAAGAGCGGGAGATTTGAAGCCTTCCATTTATGAAGAATAATCTGTGAGGGGGGGAAAAAAATTCAGCCCTGTTTTCCAAGCAGGAATTACACCAGCTCTGTCTGGCCTTATTTCTGTCATTGACAGAAACGGGGCAAGGTGAATTATCTGGAAGCTAAGTAATAATAGAATCTTCCTTCTTGGTTTCTAACAATTTCCAGCACTTTGTCAACTAATTCAATTTCCCATGCGAAGAAGAAGGAAATTGACTTCCTTAATCATTAGAAAATGATCAGTCTGCTACCATGATGAGAGGGGGTACAACCATCATTTTCAGGACTTAAACACTCTTCACTAGAATGACAAAGCACTAGACCAGTCCATGTTAAAAGTGTAACCAGTCAACAAATAAAATGTGCCCACAAAGATTCAATTTGTCTCAATACAGAACAAAACAATATGGGAAAAGGAGAAAATGCTGGATACCAGCATTTTCCCCTTTTCCAATAAAGTTAAGTTAGTGCATTCTTCTATGGAGCCATTCAAGCACCAGATTGTTTGACAAAGGGTTAGAGAGAAATTATCAGAGAACCATTCCACTGGATGGCATGGTATAGTTATGTGGGCCGCATAACTACACCGAGTCGTTACTTTATAATGGCTTACAGCAAGAGTGCATAAAGACCTATAATTTGCACCGGACAAAAACGAAATCTGAAGTAAGATTACATGTCATCTTGCTGTAATAGAGGAGGGGTAAAATGTGAAATCAAGGATAAAATGTTTTATCACTCATTTGAACTCTTTGCCACAGAATCCCGAGTTTTAACGACCCTGAGAAAGAAGCCTTTTGAAAACACTGTGGGAAAAGAAGAAAATGCTGGTAACCAGCATTTTCTCCCTTTCCCACAGTGTTTTCTACCCTTCCCAAACCAAATTTTAATTTTTCAGTCACTTTCATTTTGTCCTGTGCAAATGCTTTGAATTTGGACCAGTCTAAAATTTTGTCATTTGGTTACTGATGACTCTCTGTCAGTCCCCAAAACTATTTCGTCTGATCTTTGTTTTAACTGTCTAAAAACATCCCACCATTGTGTTACCTTTAGACTATACATACAGAAGTGAGAACTGAAGTAATTTTTTTGTAACAAGAGGGCCATGATGGCCCTGTATCGCTCCACTGGCTATTAAGTCAAAACCGTACAAGCCAAACATTACAATACTTGGCCAATTGGTTTTAAACAGAAGACATGTAAAATGTTTTTCTATAAAATCCTTCAAGAAAGTTATGATCCCAGGGTAAAGCAATTTTTTACCACAAAGCTACAATTACTTGAATACTTGTGGAGGTCCACAAGATACAGCCCCATACCAAATAAAAGGTCTAGAATGTGTGGTTATAAACAAGAAGATTTTCAAATCTTGCTCGATAAAAGGCCCTGTAAAACAAGTTTGCTCAATAAAAGGCACTGTAAAACATGTGACCCATCAGACAGGTTATCCAGTTTTCATTACAAATGCCGATGTAAAACTTGCGACCCCTGGGGTGGGATGAAACTTGACCCTCAAGGTTAAAATTTGGGCCCTTTTTGGTATCCCTAGGCCTTATTGCTATGTACACTTGTGACACACAACCAACCCTCCCCCCCTCCCCTTATGGCTAGGTGCGAGAAGATTTTGTAAGTTATTTTTCCCTGTATAAGCCCATGTAAAACTTGTAACCCCCACGGCGTGGGGAAAATTTGACCCCTGTGCTATAGTTTGGACATCCTTGGTAGAGGTCCAATGGATAAAGCTACATGCCACATTTGGCAGCTCTAGGCCCTATGGCTAGGTCGAAGAAGATTTTGAAAGTTCTCCCTATATATAAGCCCATGTAAAACTTGTAGTTTGTAGACAGACAATGGGCCATGACATAAGCTTGCTGCAGGCCTTTGGCCAGTGGAGCTAAAAATCTTGAAAATTAAACTGAACTTAACCTCCCTGGAGAAATTTCTCTCAGTTCAAAGCCACTTCAATTCATGAATCGGGGCTCTGTCTTCCAATTTTTTATTCATCAATTAAGAAATTTTCTTCATTAAATGTCACTGCTCATTATTACCAAGATACCAAATACAGGCGGATCTGGGTTATTAAAACCTATTAAGCCAGGGAAATATACTTATCTTACTGGGAAAAGCTCTTACTGGGAAAAGCTCTCTTTAGTTTTTAGCCATAAACATGAGGTATGGAGCTTACAGTCTGATCTGCAAGCATCTAAGCAATACTTCAAATGTCATGCATAAGATATACATTTGCCTTGTTCAGATACATTTCCCTTATATTAAACTATGCTTTCTTAATACAGTTTGTTTCTTACCAAGAGGTGGCCATTAAACAAGGTTTTTGTATATATAAAACAAACCATCAAGAGAAGGAATAAGTGAGGGAAGATGTGACCAAGCCTTTTCAATACAAGCCTAATTTTCCAAGACTTTACTGAAGACCTTGAAGGTGAAGAGATTTGAAAACCTCGCAGGTACAGCAGAAAAGGCTGGCAACAACGTTTTCTATTATTTCAAAAGCAAAATTCTCTAACTGCACCATGGAAGACCATCATAAAACTGAAATTATTTTCTAGACTGAAAGTGCTTGTTGGGCTTATTTAGTGACTATCTCTTTACCAAACAACTAATTTTGCAGTGGACAAATTTCAGAGCATCTGCTGATGACAAATTAAATCTTGGTAAAATGATGATTTCTGACTTTAATAAGGTAGAAAATATTGTGGTTTACCAGCATTTTCTCTTTTTCCAACAATATTTTCAAAAAAAGGCTTCTTTTTCAGGGTCATTAAAAGTAAGGATTGTGTGGTAAAGGGTTAAGGGTTAACAGAAGATCTGTGCCATCAAGTTCATTCCAAGCATATCCTAACAGAGTGCATAAATATTTAAACAACTGCAACACTTTGTGTGTTTGCCATATCATTACTGTTGGATGAAATCAATGGAAACATGTCAACCCTTAACATGGCGTACCAGGCTTCAGTTGCTTTTTCAAACCGTATAGATTAATATCAGAATGCACAGATTGTGTAGTCTGATCTTGGTTCTATACTGCTCACTACTTTGCTACATATCTATTCAGGTCAAAGCCACCTTGAGGTAGTAATAACAGTTTTATTTTTGGTAGTTGGAAAGATCTATTTCATAAATTCAGAGCTTTGGAAATATCTAAAGCTTGAAATCACCAGGGAAACTGAAGGCTTTAAGAAACATTTTGACAGATACAAAACTTGATACAAGCAATAATTGCTCCTTTTTCCATATTGCTTTCCAAAGCTGCCAACTGCAGTAAGCTGTATTTTTTCAATAGTCACATAATAATGATCAAGACTGTTTATTCTTTGTCCAAGGATAAAAAACTAAACTTGCCTTAACTGAAACCATCACAAATCAAAGATGCACTCTTAATTTGAAAGAGTGGAAAATGTGAAAAAAAGAAAAAAAAAAAGCTAATAATCAGCATTTTTTTCATTATGTTTTCGAAAGCCCATGGTATTTTTTGGTGAAGAGTTAATTCTTTGCCAAACGAAAAAAATTTGGTGCCTTGATCCCAATTGAAAGCATTTTGCAGACAACAAATTAAATGTTGCTTACAATGATGATTTTTGGCTTTCTTAGGGTAGAAAACATTGTGGAAAAAGGAGAAAATGCTGGTTACCAGCATTTTCTCCTTTTCCCTCATTGTTTTCAAAAGCTTCTTCAGGGTCATTAAGAGTAGGGATTGTTTGGTAAAGGATGGAGGAACTGTTGATGCCATGTTTCACAGTAAACCAGCCGATCATTGTCTTTTTATATCCAGGTAACAAAGCTGTCCCCCTTTGAAGGCTGTTTTTATGCCAATGGATTGCAAAATGAAAGGTGTCTGTTTTCAAGGTAATAAAATTCTGTATTCTCCATTTTATTTCTTCATCCTTGCTCTAACATCACACCAAAGACCCCGGTTTCCATGACTTTGTCACACAAGAGGACCATGATGCCCTTAAGGTGCTCATCTCTGAAAATAAGAACTGTTTTCACAGTGATGAAATTCTTTAATCTCTATTTCATTTCTCAAACCTTGATCTAGGACTCTATCAAAACCTCTGTTCCAGTTATATTGTGTAACAAGAGCACCATGATGACCTTATGTGGCTCACCTTTAAATTGTCTGTCTGGTATTTTAGCCTGTTTCTAAAACCCCCATTCCACTATGCAACGATCCACAGCGCTCTTAGACAGCGCCATAGATCACCATGTAGAGTGCAAAGTACGCCAACAGATCTTTAGCAGATCACCAAGATCGCCACCAGTCTACTCCCTTTCACAAAGATCCGTGGCGCTCTGTTCTGAACACTGTCACATTGGTACTTAATCGCTTATATATATATTTAAATGCAACTTGAATGTAAACATGGTAAATAGAGGGTTATCTGATCGCTCAGGACCGGAAATGTTCCTCCAGTAAGCTGGTCATTGCACTCCTATGTGATCCAATAGCAACCATTAAAGATGCAATAGCGTTCCCTTGCAATCAAGAGGCGCTCCCATACGAGTAAGTGGCGATATGATTGCACTCCGTTACAATCAAGTGGTGATATGATGGCGCTCCAATCACGCTTTTAGAAGAATATACCAGAGTGCAGTGGTAAAATGCCACACTTTCAATCCTGAGGGCCCAGGTTCAATACCCGGCCAAACCAGGACCTTTCTGAGACACCTTGTCTTTCCAACTCAACTAGAGGTGAACTGGTTTGGAATCCAGAGGTAGCCTTTACACTGGGCACATTACGGAACCAGCAAGGTAATTCATAAATGAGCTTGGGGGCTTGTTTCCGGGATTTCCTTGTATATGATTTTTTTGTCTCTAATGATCCATACCAAATATGCCTCAAGCACAGAACCTTAATCCTACCAAGTCATCATAATTATCATTGTTTCGCACTTGGAGACCATCTTGTATAAGTACAATAAATTCTTTAGTCAACTACAGTATGCCACCCAGGGGAAGGAGCGAAAGGACAGTTAAAGCCTCGGGTCGCTAACAGAGCAAAAAACAGGTCGTATAAGGTCGCAACTCCAAGCAAGGCTACGATGGTGACTATGTTCCGCTATCGGATCTCAATGGTTGCTACTTGATCACCAGCGGAGCATCATCTGGTTGTTATTTGAGCCGGAATGTCCTCATAATCACCAATCCTGCAGCTATCTGAGGTGATCTACGGCCCTCTCTATAAGCCTTTCTACGCATTGCTTGTAGGAGCCTTTGGGAAACATTGTGGCAAAACCTTTTGCCACAATGTTTTCTAGACTATCAAAAGGTGTCATATACACATAAGAAACGGCTGCATTCTTGCTGTTATTTAGGGTCAATTACAGATACCATAGAAATGCCTTATGGGGTAAAGGGTTAACCTTTATTTGGCTAAATATGTAAAATGAAACTTTCAAGGCAATAGTAAAACCTGTCTTACTACTATTTCAAAGGAATTTCCAATATGGAGTGCAACACACGAAAAGGGGCATTCGGACATGTGCGTAAAGTGTCGTCTCGGATCAGCCTGCGCAGTCCGCGCAGGCTAATCCGAGACGGCACTTTACGACTACATTAGATTTTGTCATTCAGTACACATGTGCAAAACAGAAAATTGCATCAAAACGGAAAGTGTTGTCTCGGATTAGCCTGCGCGGACTGCGCAGGCTGATCCGAGACGACACTTTACGCAGATGTCCGAATGCCCCTTTTCATGTGTTGCAAGCCATATGGGGAAATATCTCCTTATCGGAAAGCATAGATCCAAGATCAGACTACAGATTCTGTGCACTCTGATCTCGATCACGATCTGTCCACAAAAGGTCAGTCAGGCCTAGCAGCCTCAGGTTAACCCTTTACCACACAATCCCTACCGCCAAAGAAGCCTGTAGAAAACATTGTAGGAAAAGGAGAAAATGCTGGTGACCAGCATTTTCTCCTTCTCCCACAATGTTTTCTACCCTTCACAAAACAAACTTCAACACTTCAGTCACTTTTATTTTGTCGGCAGCAAATGCTTTTTATTTGGACGTGCGTAAAACTTTGCTGATTGGTAACGAGTTAAAACATGTTGAAGAGCTGTTGATGTGGGCTATGAGTAACAGCTAGTGCTCTGTTTACACTAAGTCTTTCAACACAAAAAATTTCTAACTAAAAATATCTGCATGGTACTAAATCAAATTCGAACTTGAGCTGAAGCTCTATGCTAGAGTAGAAAATACATTGTGAGAAAAGCAGCATAATATTATGTTGTTTACCAGCATTTTCTCTTAATCTCATCATTTTTTCAAACAGTTTCCAAAAATAATAGTTAACCCATTACAACACAAACCCTACTTTTGACGCCCCTAAGAAAGAAGCCTTTAGAAAACATTGTGGGAAAAGGAGAAAATGCTGGTAACCAGCATTTTCTCCTTTTCAAGCAATGTTTTCTACCCTTCACAAAACAAATCTCCAATTTTCAGTCACTTTTATTTTGCCGTCTGGAAATGCTTTCAATTTGGACAAGCCAAAAATATTGCCATTTGGTAATGAGTTAAAACACAGAAAGTTTGGTAAAATGTTAACTCTTTACCACACAATCCCGACTTTTTACAACCCTTAGAAAGAGGCCTATAAAAACCTTGTGGGAAGAGGAGAAAATGAACAGTTTTTCTCCATTTCCCACGATGTTTTCTAACATTCCAAAAACAAATTTTGGTTTTTTTTAAACCACATTTTACTTTGTTGTCTGCAAATGCTTTCAATTTGGTCCAGTCCAATAATTTGTCATTTGGTAAAGAGTTAAAGAGGAAGAAGATGTTTGATTGCACAGTTGATTTACTTTCAATCTGCATGGGAATCAGCATTGTATTGACCTCTCATTTTCCTTATCCAGTTATTCATTAACACTCCTCACACCGATATTTGTCCATTTATCAGCTGACTGGTTTACAGGGATATATTCTTGGAAAAAAAAACTAACAAATCGTGCTTTCAGCAATGTACGATACAGTCTCCTTATTGGTATTCAATTACTGACCATTTGACTGGTTTACTTTGCGTTTTTTTTTCTCTGAAAGGGATATTTTAGACTTGTTCTCTAAACTCTACTCAAATGGGATAAAAATGATCAGAAGTGTTCTCAAAAGGGTATAGTATACTTTGTGGAAAAAAGGGAAAACACCATATGTTCACTTTTGTCAACAATTTTTCCCGTCTCTACAATTACAAAAACCTAAAAGTTAGGCCAAGTGGAAATGCTCCTATATTGACAAGCAAAATTCACACCTTATCAGACAATCACAGTCTTAACAACCCTTAGAAAGACTGCCTTTGAAAACATTTTGGGGAAGCAATAAAATGATGGAAACCAGCATTTTCCTCTTTTTTTCTCCAAAAAGACAATAACTACCATTTAGGAAACATTGCCGGACAAAGCAAAAGTGATAGAAACATTAATTTATTTGCCAGTGATACTTTGTACCTATTCAAAGACATTATTATTCAATCAATTGGGCCACATTCAATTTGTGGTCTACAAAGACTTTCAATAATGCACAAGTAAGATATATATTAAGAACTTTCAACATTAAAGGAATTGATATTGCATATAGATCAACTGGTATAGTCTATGAGCAGATCCATGCAGACAAGACTGAAACTTCTGCCATAAATTCTTCAGCCCCAAGGACATTTTCATCTAAGTATTTTCTCGGTTATCAACATTTTCTCCTTTTTTATGAGAAAATACCATTGATTCAGCAGCATTTAATTTGCAGTATGTAAAATGCTTTCAGTTCTATCAAGTACAAAATTTTGTCTTCTGGCAAGAAGCTGAACTGTCTACTAGATTACCTGAATGTAATCTAAGGATCAAAACAGAACAAGGGAAATGAAAATTAAGGTTGTGCAATACCACCACCGACTGCTTCTCTATATTTCTATGTCTTTAATCAGTGCTCAAAGCAAAAGGACACATAACCAGTCAAGCCGACATGGCCTGCAGCAGTCATCAGGAGAGATCTAATTTGTTAACTCTTAACCAAACGGCAAATCTTTCGACTGGACCAATTTCAAAGCATGGGCAGACAACAAATTAAATCTTGGTAACATGATGATCTCTGACTTTGATAAGGTAGAAAATATTGTTGGAGAATTTTTCCTTTTCCCACAGTTTTTTATATAGGCTTCTTTCTCATGGTTGTTTTAAGTTCGGATTGTGTGGTTTAAAATTAAATCTTCACAAAACAAACGAGAATGCTAACAATCCGGAAAAGAAAAGCTTTTTAAAAACTTTCTGGGAAAAGGAGAAAATGCTAGAGACAAGAATTCTCTCCTTTTCCCAACCATACACAAATCATTTCATTTGAGCCAGCTTTAATTTGTCGTCTGCCAAATGCTTTCAATTTGGGCAAGTCTACAATTTTGCTGTCTGGTACAGAGTTAAATGAAATCCTTGCACTATGCCATTATGCACGCCCCTCAGACAAATATAATGTTGAATATCTAGTATGGAAACCCATTGTTCATTTTCTTTGAAATTTTTTCTGAATATATATTTTCTTTGTGATTATTTTTCTATTGATATTTCCATGAATATGATATTATTATATTGCCCATATTTCAGGAAATCCATCATCTCTATTTTTTGAACTTTTTTAACCCTTTACCACATGTCAATATTTCAGATATGTCCAAACCCAAGGTACTCACGGATGACAAACTTAACATCGCTAATTTAATGATAAAATTTGTCTTTCATTAGGTAAATAACATTGTACGAAAGGAGAAAATGCTGGTTTCACACTATGCTTAACTCATTACTATACAGGATAATTTTAGACAAGCCTAAATTCAAAGCATTTGCACTTTTTCCAACAATGTTTTCAAAAGGCTTCTTCAAGAGAGTTGTTAAAAAACTGTTGGTAAAGGGTTAACCCCTTTACCACACAATCCAAGCTTTTAACGACCCTGGGAATAAAGCCTTTTGAAAACATTGTGGGAAAAGAAGAAAATGCTGGTAACCAGCATTTTCTCCTTTTCCCACAATGTTTTTTACCCTTTTCAAAACAAATTTCAATTTTTGAGCCACATTTATTTTATTGTCTGCTAATGCTTTTAATTTGGACAAATCTACAATTTTGTTGTTTGGTAATGAGTTAAACACTATGTTGTCAATAGCCTTCTCTTTCAAAAGGTTGTTAGGTTGTAAGTTGGGATTCTGTAGGAAAGGGTTAAATCTTTGCAAGATGACATTCACTGTTTCAGACTTGTCCTTTCGAAAAAACTTACCGATAAAAAACTAAATTTCATTACAATAACCAGATTTCTCTTGGAAGCCAACAGAAAACACTGTGGGAAAAGGAGAAAATGCTGGTCACAAGCAATACTCGTTTTTCCACATGGTTTTCCAAAGAAATCTTCCTCAAAGTTTTCAAAACTTGGGATTCTTTAGTAAAAAGTTCACTTTTTGAAGCAAGGGAATACTTCTGGTATCAGCCAATAGTAATCAAGATCAGAACAGAAAGGGAATACTTCTGGTATTTTTTTCAGCCAATAGTAATCAAGATCAGAACAGAAAGAATGTGCAGAATGACCATTCTCTTCAAGATTGTCAAAACTCTGACCATTAAGTGCCGCAAAAAGCTTTAACCTAATGACAAATTTTAGACTTGTCCAAATTGAAAGTATTTGCAGACGACAAAATACAGGTGACTAAAGAGCTGAATCATGATTTGGGGAGGCTAGAAAACATTGAGGGAAAGGAGCAAATGCTGGTTACCAGCATTTTCTCCTTTTCCTATAATGTTTTCGAAAGCTTTCCTTCTCAGGGTCGCTAAAAGTCGGGACTGTGTGGTAAAAAATTAATGAATGTGATGAACATTTTCAATCTTTGCAACTACTGTCTTATAAAAAGTCAACTGCAAAAACTTAAATGTCAGCTTTCAGGAAGAAATCTACTGAAATAATATTTAATTTCAAAAAAAAACTTTTGCACTTCAATCTTTAACTAATATGAGCCCCTATTTTACAAATAAAGACCAACATCGCTGAAAAGATTGCAGAAAAAGGAAGAAAATGCAGAAGGTACCAACTTTTCCATTTTCCAAAAAATGTTTCTATCCATTCAGACATTTTTTTCATAATAAGAGGTATATCTAACCTTTGTCTGCAAAATGCTTTCAATAATTATGGACCTGTCTCAATTTCATTATCTGCAGCAGACTTCAGAAAAATAATTTTAACCCATTACCATACAATCACTACTTTTGACGCCCCTGAGAAAGAAGCCTTTAGAAAACATTGTAGGATATGGAGAAAATGCTGGTTACCAGCATTTTCTCCTTTTCCCACAATGTTTTCTACCCTTTCCAAATCAAATTCCAAACCTTCAGTCACTTTTGTCTTCTGCAAATGCTTTCAATTTGGACCAGTCTAAATTATTGTCGTTAAGTAATGGATTAAAAGAATTTAAGTCACACCTGCCTTCATTTCAAGCCTTTCCCAAACAACAATTCTCTCTTGTTACAATTTTCTCTTTTTATCTCAATGCTCTCTGATGCCTTCTTTTCGAAAACCCAGGGTTGTATGTCTGGGGTTAAAGGATTGCCAGTTCTTTTACGATGTTGTTGTTGTGACTATTGTGTCAAGGGATTGACCACTGTCTTCTACTGTTTTTCTATTATATACAAAAAGACCTATTTCGCAGTCTGGTCCTTAATTAACTCTTTACCACGTGAGAACATTTTAGACTTGTCCAAATTGAAAGCATTTGCAGATTACAAAATAGATGTGACTGAAAAATTGAAATTTGGTTTGGAAAGGGTAGAAAACATTGTGGGAAAAGGATGGTTACCAGCATTTTCTCCTTTTCCCACAAAGTTTTCAAAAGGTTTCTCTGTCAGGGTCGTTAAAAGTCGGGACTGTGTGGTAAAGAGTTACTCCTATAATGTTTGTTTAGTTTATTCGGCTCTCTAATTAACCCTTTCCCAAATGACAAAAATTTGGACCAGTCCAAATTGAAGGCACTTGCAGATGACAAAATAAACGTAACCCAAAAATTGAAATGTTTCCAGCATGGTAGAAAACATTGTGGGAAAAGGAGAAAATGCTGGTTACCAGCATTTTCTCCTTTTCCCACAATGTTTTCAAAAGGCTACTATTCCAGACCCGTAAAAACCAGGGATTGTTTGGTAAAAGGTTATACCTATAATGTTTGTTTAGTTTATTCCTCTCTCTAATTAATCCTGAAATCTTGAACACCAGTATGCCGGTTATCAGCTATTTCTCACAATGTTTCCGACCTTTTTGATAGACCACTCAAATAATTTTGACTGATTTGGATGTCTACAAGTGGTCTCAATATGGAAGCATCTTAAATTTTGTCAGCTGGTAACAGCGTTAACTCTTTACCAATCGACAAATTTTTAGTCTGGTCCAAAATGAAAGCATTAAAATTTTGCAGACAACAAAATAAATGACCGAAAAATTGAAATGTTTTGGGAAGGATAGAAAACATTGTGGGACAAGGAGAAAATGCTGGTTACCATCATTTTCTCCTTTTCCTACAGTGTTTTCAAAAGGCTTCTTTTTCAAGGTCATTAAAACTTGGGATTGTGTGGTAAAGGGTTAAAGATCGTAGACTGATTCCGTCCACTTCAAGTGATCTGAAGTGACTTTATCTGTTCTTCTTTACATGATTTACTATCATTTCTGCATTTCCATTAGAAGCACTCCCAAGTATATCACATTCCAGGCAAATTTAAAAGACATTCACAAAAATTGAACTTTCTGCTCCAGTCACTTCTACCCTTTCCTATGTCATACAAGGTTATCTCACAGAGCCATTACAAACAATGGAGTAATAACTCAACAAAAGCAGTTCCTAGGTCCTTCTCATTTTATTCTAGATTGTCCAATAGCTAAAGCATAATTTGTATGTAAAAGTGACTGAAATTTGTTTTGTGTCACTTTTCAATCACTTTTATTTTGTCGTCTGCAAATGCTTTCGATTTGGACAAACCTAAAATTTTGTTGTTTGGTAATGAGTTAACAGCACTTGCAGGCAACAAATAAAGTGTTGGTCAAGTGATGGTATCCAACAGATCTTGATCCTCACTGTCTACAAATTTATCTTCACTGGCTACAATATTATGTCAAGTGACGGTAAGTCCCTCCAGGCTAACCTTGGCACACATGTTCCATCCCAACATGTTCCTCAACAGCATGATGACGACAGGTCACATGACAGAAATGTAACATATTTTCTTGCCAAAAGGCATAAATTCACTCCATCCTCAGTCCTACGTACAAGCCCACTTTCTCTGAAAATCCCAGATTCTAGTAGAACAGTTACCTTGTCAAGCACCCTGATAAGACAGGATAATTTATTACATGTAATTAGTCCCAACTGTTCTGACCAGAAAGTCTGTTCTCTGGGTCATTGTGTGAAACTTGATCCTAAAACTGATAAGCCCAGGAAAATCTCACATTTATAGCACTGCAAATCTGTGTCCACTTCCAGGGAACAATTCTGAACATGTTTCAACTTCCTTAGTTAGAGGATTATGTGCTGGTAGAATGTATCAATCTATGTATCACGAACTTTCTCGAAGTTTGCTTTTATTAAGTTAGGGACTTTTTGCACAAGTTTTGGAGACTAAAGGAAATGTGCATGTACCAAAATGCATTTTTGTCATGCATCTTAATGTATGATTATTGTCAAAGAGCAAAGTAAATCTAGAAAAAATTAAATATACAATGTATATAAAAAAAATTCTGAGTGAACTGTTTACTATACAGTCTTACATACAAGCCCACTTTCTAATAAAAAGAAAAAGACTTGTCCAAATTGTAAGACAACAATTTAAAAGTAAATCAAATTAGGAAATTTGTCTTTGATAGGGTAGAAAATGTAACATTGAGGAAAAAGGACAAACCACTAGTTACATTTTTTTCAAAAAAAGCTTTTTTCTTCAGGGTTTTAAAAAGTTGGAAACATGTGGTGATAATTAGAATAAGCCTATAAAATTACATAACCTTCTACATGTCATTTTGGAACTTCCATTTATAGTTGCTTTTATGGCCAGAATTGGTCAAGATCAGTCTGCAGAGAATATGCAATACAGAGACATTATAGTCCCACAAGTTTTTTTACTTTGCAAAAATTTTCAGTTTGGATAGGTCTGATCATCTTTGTAGTGTAAGGGGACTATCTATAGCCCAGTGGTTTGGACATTCAATTTGAAATAAAGAAGTCTAGGTTTGATCCCTGCCTGTGGTCCTAGTCTATTAGTAGTGTCGCTTGGCAATGCACCACAGAGCCAGGAGTCCCTTTGCTATAGAAATATTCTTCACTGGAGTCAGCCAAACGTGATAAAATCCAAATTACCGAATAAAGTTACCAGAATTTAACTGTCGATCACAATGCAGTAACCAAATCTGCGTGATGTGGTATTAAAACACTGTCACAAGGTCTGATTTCTGGAAAAATATCATTCCAGATGCAACAGTTTCATTTTGATAGAGAACAGACTGTGGCTTCTAAAATGATGTTTTTCAAGGGATCAGTTCAACACATACTATTTAGCTTTAAGTGATTATTTAAACTCTTTCTGCATGTAACTTACTAGAACTAAAACTCCTCTCACATGACAAAAAGAAATATTCTGAATAATAAGAACCAAAGCAAAACTGTAGCCTCTGCATGATCTAGTCTCTGCTCTCCTTAAAATAAAGCAGCACTTGGCTGTTTTCATCAGCAGTACCAAACTGATCCAACAAGTGCTCAACCCAGAGGGCATCAGTAACTTGCATTGACCTAATCATATCACTGCCTGGAAGAATAGTATGGGTCAAAACTGCTTCCTTCTATAAACAGATTGAAGGAGTCAAGCTGGCTCCTTTGAGGAATATTAAACACTGAGAAAAAATACTTTTCAGTCATGATGCTCCAAGGTCTGGGGTTATGAAAAGTTGCCTTGACTGTTAATGCTTTAATTTTTTTCAAACCATTTAATTATGTTTAAAGAGAAAAACTAGTATTTTGTCAACTCCTTGTACAAAATTAATGAGGTTTCCTGAGATTATACACACTTAATAATCTAGATTTTTAGGCAATGAGCATTGCTTTTGAAGCTTAACAAACAAAATATGTATCCTGAGTTTGGTCAAATCAGATTTTTTGGTTTTAAAAAAAGGGCTCTTTAGTAAACACAAACTTTTTAACTTGTTTTTCACTAGTTCCAAGGGAGCATTTCAGCGTTCCTAGTCTAACCAAACTTCAATAATGATTCACCATTAAATCAAGCAAGGTGGTAGTAGGCTAACTATCAGTAAAGAATGAAAAATTTATGAAAAGAACAGTGGTCTTTCCTTTTGACCACAAAGCCCTTTATCCACCCACTTTTACATCAGACATTGAGTCAGAATTTTATAAAGTTTTGTGAGTTTTGCACAGCATCAAAACAACACAATGTTGATTTTGCAAGGTTGCATTTAAATAATTGCAGTGGCATCACAATTGATCTGATAAAAACAGTTCTTTTGATTGCAAGGGGACTATCCAATAGATTGACAAGTAGATTGGCACCTTTTTTTCCAAAATGTAACTGCCAAATATATTTACACTTACAGATAAAGTTATATTTTGTAACTTTTTTTCAGTGGTACACAAAATGCAGCAAAAATAAAATAATCTATGATTGAGTGAGACTGCATTAGATGCCATATTACCCAAATTCATCACAACAATCATTTACAATAAGTTTCTGTGTGGCACATGGCACAACACTGTTGCCTCTCGAGGATTGCAGGGAAAAGGTTTTTAAAAGAAGATGATCTATAAAGCATGCATCTTTTCAAAACTTCCTATTTTTCAAAAGTAACTTTTGAAAAAAAAATCTTTTCAGCGCTTTCAGTCCTATGATTTTGGAAGAACAGTCTGCAGGAAACATTTTGGTGTAAAACAAACTAATTTCTCTAGCAAACCACATTTTCAACCTCTGTTTTTTTTTTATTCTACATGAAACATGTAAAAAGTGCTATATTTACTTTATAATTTTTATTCCATCCTGGTCTTGTTTATCTTTCTTTTTCCAACTTTAAAAAGTTTTAAAACTGAGATAAGTTTTACAGGTGAAAAAGGGTCTGTCATGCAGTAATGCCTAGCCCCAGAGTTGTTCATCTTATCTTCAAAAATCTCCCAAGGGATGAGGGTCAGAAACCGGATTGTTTAGATTAGGGGCTGACCAAGACATTTAATGGCCATTATGGTGATAATCAGGCTATTAACATAACAGTTTCCAAAAGTACCGCTGTCCTCAAATTTGAGGACGGTTTTGGGCTTGTACGTTAGACTGTCCAGATTTTGGCTTATGTTGATGTACTTAGAGCATAAAAAGGCATGTGCAATATAAGTACAGACAATCTGCATTTAACTCTTTACCACACAATCCTGACTATTAACGACCCTAAGAAAGAAAACTTTTGAAAACATTGTAGGAAAAGGAGAAAATGCTGGTAACCAGCATTTTCTCCTTTTCCCACAATGTTTTCTACCTCTCCTTAACAAATTTTAATTTTTGTTTGTTTGAATGGTGTTTTACGCCACTTTCAACAGTATTTAAGTCATATCACGGCGACAGTTCACTTATTCATGTTTCCTGGGTTTCACCAGTACTAGTTTAATTTTTGAGTCACATCTATTTTGCTGTCTGCGAATGCCTTTGATTTGGACTAGTCCAAAATACTGTCATTTGGTAAAGAGTTAAATTCACATATAAATCTACATTATTTTGGATCGATCATGATGACTTTTTTAACTCTTTACCAAACGATAAAATTTTAGCCCAGTCCAAATTGAGAGAATTTGCTGACGACAATTTCAATATGGCTAAAATGGGGGCTATCTTTCTTTGATAGGGTAAAAAACATGGTGGAAAAAGGAGAAAATGCTGGTTACCAGCATTTTCTCCTTTTTCCACAATGTTTTCAAAAGCTTTCTTTCTCAGGATCGCTAAAAGTCGGCATTGTGTGTTAAAGGGATAAACAAGTGCTCCATTAGAAAGCGAAACCCTCTGTCAATGCCACAACCACTTTCTCACTACAACTATCCATTAATCAGATATGAGAAAGAAATGAAAGAAATATATTGATAATAACACCTTACTTATATTTCTAGCAAAGCTGAAATTTGACTAAAACCTTTCTATAACAAGCTACAGGATTGAGCTGGATAAAATTTTCAAGAAAAACACAATAGTAATCAAATAAGTGTACAAAATATGAACGAAACACATAAATTTGCTCTCATCACTACTTGACAGAATTTGTGCCTACATCTAAACTTATCTGCATCATGTAAGTTTCTATTTTGAAATACAGATTATCACATGTTATTTCATGCTTTCCGGTAGGATATCGAGAAATAGCAGTGAAAATATTTTTTGATCTTACATTGGTACCACCAGTGAAAATACCGATTTTCACGTTCTTGTTGCCTAGGTAAATTGCGCGTGCCTAACAACCAGATGGGAAATATGACGTCATAATTATATGTTACATTTCTCGCGCGCGACGTAATGTTGCTATGTGGGAGGGGTACGCCACAGGGAATAAGGGAAAAAAAACTGTACTGAATTCTGATAAAGCTCCTCCCAGAAAGGGTTAAAAGCATGAAATAAATAGAATATTTTTTTTTTTCGGTGAGAGATCGAAATTTATTTCATCTCATGAACACCATCAGTAATATTTTCAGTCGTGGCTGCACTACTCGTGAAAATATTACCAATGGTGTCCACTCGATGAAATAAATTTCCATCTTTCACCGAAAAAGACATAATTATATCCCCTATAATTCTCAAACATAAGGTGGGAGGAGGGGGGTATGTAAATTGATAAGCAATGGTGACAACAACCATGATGCTATGGAAACTGCTGCTGATAAATGCCAAAGGAAAGAGAGAAATATATATGGAGGGCAACACGCGAAAAGGTGCATTCGGACATTTGCGTAAAGTGACGTCCCGGATTAGCCTGCGCAGTCCGCGCAGGCTAATCCGAGACGGCACTTTACGACTACATTAGATTTTGTGTTACAGTAGAGTTGCGTAAAACAGAAAATCACATAAAATCGGAAAGTGTCGTTTCGGATTAGCCTGTGCGGAGTGCACACGCTGATCAGAGATGACACTTTACGCAAATGTCCGAATGACCCTTTTCGCGTGTTGCACTCCATATACAAATTGTTGGTCATCAGAAATGTAGAAAGATTCCCATAAAAAACAGGGCTATGAATTTTTTTTTGTATGTGGAGAATTTGTGGAGAATTACAATTTTAATGGTAAAACAGTATTTATGGCAAAAACATGTACCCTGTAAGTGAATATCAAACTACCTTGTAGGGCTTGACCAATCGATCATCGAAGTTAGCCAAATGATCAATTTGAATTGACAGCCATGACAGCACATTTGCTGGCTAACAAATACTGGGATGTCATGTCCATCATTCACAGAAGGTTACAGGATGAGTTGGTGAAATTCTCCAGTTAACCCTTTACTCCATAGATACTCATTTCTACGCATTGCTTGAAGGAGCCTTTGGAAAACATTGTGGCAAAAGGTGAAATTGCTCGTGACGAGCAATTTCACCTTTTGTCACCATGTTTTCTATGCTATCAAAAGGTGTCATATACACATAAGAAACAGTTTCATCCTTGCTGTTATTTAGGGTCATTAGAGATAACATATAAATGCCCTATGGGGTAAAGGGTTAAAGTAATACACCAGTTATAAAATAAGTGCACTTAAATAACCAAACTTCTCAATTTTAAGTGACAGACCAAGGTGACATAATGGTTGACTTGCATACTGGGGTGACCACACATGTGTCTCCCTCATTAGACATCAGCTGTTGCATTGAGATATTATGTCCCTTGTGACAACCGCCTGACAATAAGGACAACTGTGTCCAGTATCATTGGCCTCAGTTAACTCTTTACCACACGAGGAAATTTTAGACTGGTCCAAATTGAAAGCATTTGCAGACGACAAAATAAACGTGACTCTACCACTGAAACTTTACATTAGAAGAGGAGAAAACATTGTGGGAAAAGGAGAAAATTCTGGTTACCAGCATTTTCTCCTTTTCCCACATTGTTTTCAGAAGGCCTCTACTTTCAGGTCGTAAAAACCAGGGATTGTTTGGTAAAGAGTTAACCTTCTACCAAACAGCAGAATTTGTCACCCAAACAATCAAAACATTGCAAGAAAAAAGAGAAAATGCTCATGGCTACCATTCAAGAGCAATTTTTAACACGATCAGTATAAACCCTTTCAGTATCATAGGCAAAAACAGACTTCTGTGGACAGCATGAACCAAGATCAGACTGCTTAACCATGCTGTCTAATCTTTGATCTAAACAAACAGCCTATACGATCAGAATCTTTTACATTTCATATGATTACA
The DNA here is from genome assembly GCA_943736015.1 of Tridacna crocea. Lineage (NCBI taxonomy): Eukaryota > Metazoa > Mollusca > Bivalvia > Cardiida > Cardiidae > Tridacna > Tridacna crocea. The sequence goes on along the minus strand of OX031064.1, from coordinate 57,592,053 downwards.
TTTACAGCCATCAAAAGAGGCCAAGTTTATTTATTTCACGCTTACAGGGTTAAGTCAATACTAAACACTCCCAGTGGTTTTAACGACTCTGTGAAAGAAGCCTTTTGAAAACAGTGTAGGAAAAGGAGAAAATGCTGGTAACCAGCATTTTCTCCTTTTCCCACAATGTTTTCTACCCTTCCCAAAACAAATTTCAACTTTTCAGTCACTTTAATTTTGTTGTCTGCTAAGGCTTTCTATTTGGAGCAGTTTAGAATTTTATTTTTGGTAAAGAGTTCAATGTATGATAGCTTCGTAAAGGGTAAAGCACCAATACAGAAACAGCTACATTTATCCATGACAAAGGACCCCTAACTTTCCTAGCTTTTTTGTCACAAAAAATATAATGAGAATGAAAATTTAAACCAAGATCTGACTGTAAAATCAGTCTGTCCACTGTCCCTATATTCTTATTTGACGGTAAAAATACTTGAAACTCAAATCTCATTCCAAACAAGTTCAATAAGAAGTCTACTAAAGCACTGCATATGCAACAAGTGATTGACTCTTAGACCCCTAACCCTCCAGTGATCAATGACATTTTCTAGCAAATCTGGAAATAAAAGCTTTCGAAAAAAATATAGAAAAAGAAGAAAACTCTCCTTTTTCCACAATATTTTCTGTCCAAAATACATCAAAAGCCAGTATGAAGACAGCAGAATAAATTTCAATTTTTCACTCAACTTTATTTTGTCATCTGCAAATGCTTTCAATTTGGACGAATCCACAATTTTCTCGTATGGTAATGAGTTAATCAACACAGTCTACAAAAGCAACTGGTATCGGCCAATGCATGCAAAGAGTTAATGGATACCGAAAGTCTAGACTTTCATAGAAGGCTATCATTTGTATTGAAGAACAAGCTTTTACAACTTCCTTTCAATGCAACAAGCGGTGGTGCACCCTATCTAGTTATGGATTGAAAGAATACCATTAAAGCATAAGGCAATTAACCCTTGCACTACTTCCTCAAAGAAGCCTCCTTATTTCTATCTTTTCTAGCAGACAACTAATGAAGTCATTGCAGCAAGCATGAAATCATTTGTAATCAGCCACAAGGTTTCATTGAAACAGGCATTGAATGTCTTCCATACTAGAATAGATAGACTAGAGTAATCAATGCTAAGTTCACCCTGTACAAGACAACTTGCCCAAATTTACAGGTATAGCAGATGGCACAATGGGGTCCCCGGCACAATGTGGCTGCAATGATGAAAAGTATCCTGCCTAAAATTTGGAAGGGTAGTAAACAGTGTTACAAACATTTTGTCCTTATTTCAGCAATCTTTTCAAAAGCTTTTCTGATTCAGTTTTGAACAGTAGCATAGCACAAGAACTCTCCTAATCTGCCACTTAACCCTTTACCACACAATGACTACTTTAAACGACCCAGAGCCAGCATTTTCTCCTTTTCCCACAAAGTTTTCTACTCTTCACGAAACAAATTTCAAATTTCCTGACACTTTTATTTTGTCGTCTGCAAACGCTTTCAGTTTGGACCAGTCTAAAATTTTGTCATTTGGTAAAGAATTAAGAAAGGATAAAACCCAAAGCATCCAGATTATGAAAATCCTACAGCTTCTCCCCTACGATATGCAAGACCCCACTGATAACTTCACCAAATTTTCGTGCATAAAGAGAAATGGATATCAAAAGGATAAAACCCAAAGCATCCAGATTATGAAAATCCTACACCTTCTCCAATAAGATATGCAAGACCCCACTGATAACTTCACCAAATTTTCGTGCAAAAAGAGAAGCAGATATCAAAAGTGGCGCCCTGTAAGAAGAAAGTTATCTTCTGCAGGTCTAAAAGTACAAGGTAATCTTGTTTGTTGGGGGAGGTTGATGGATTACTTCCATCACTGACTGTCCAGATATCCAATGGCTTTGTTTTTGTCACTGATCGGTTCATGCTCTACCAAACATTCCTGAATTTGTACGATTCTGAGAAAGCGGGTTTTTCAAAACATCTTTAGGAAAGGAGAAAATGCTGGGATCCAGTTATCTTCTGCAGGTCTAAAAGTACAAGGTAATCTTGTTTGTTGGGCGAGGTTGATGGATTACTTCTATCACTGACTGTCCAGATATCCAATGGCTTTGTTTTTGTCACTGATCGGTTCATGCTCTACCAAACATTCCTGAATTTGTACGATTCTGAGAAAGCGGGTTTTTCAAAACATCTTTAGGAAAGGAGAAAATGCTGGGATCCAGTTATCTTCTGCAGGTCTAAAAGTACAAGGTAATCTTGTTTGTTGGGCGAGGTTGATGGATTACTTCTATCACTGACTGTCCAGATATCCAATGGCTTTGTTTTTGTCACTGATCTGTTCATGCTCTACCAAACATTCCTGAATTTGTATGATCCTGAGAAAGCGGGTTTTGAAAACATCTTTAGAAAAGGAGAAAGTTGTCCTTTCAGACAATGTTTTCTGTCCTTTCAAAGGCAAATTCTGTCATGTGAGCCACCTTTAATTTTTTTTACCAAACTACAAAATTTTCGACATGTCCAAATTGAAAGCATTTGCAGACGACAACATAAAACTTAGCAGAAAAATTCAAAATTTACTTTGTAAGAGTAGAAAACTAACTTTTTATGGGAAAAGAAGAAAAAGCATTTTCTCCATTTCCCACATAGTTTTCAGAAAGTTTTTTTCTTGGGGAGTTTTCAAAACAAGGGAGTGTTTGGTACAGGGTTAAAAAACCAAATTCAATCACAAGAGCCACATTAATTTTGTTGTCTGCAAATTTACTTCCAGAATGTGGAGGACCTTAACCCATACCACAAAATCCCTACTTTTGACACCCCTGTGATAGAAGCCTTTAGAAAACATTGTGGGAAAAGGAGAAAATGCTGGTTACAATGTTTTCTACCCTTTACAAAACAAATTTCGAATTTTGTGTTACTTTTGTCATCTGCAAATGCTTTCAATTTGGACCAGTCTAAAATAATGTCGTTTGGTAATGGGTTAACCCTTTCCCAAACAAGCCCTGGTTTTTACGTGTCTGCAGTAAAAGTCTTTTGAAAACACTGCGGGAAAAGGAGAAATTGCTCATAACGAGCAATTTCTCCGTTTCCCACAGTGTTTTCCACCCTTTTTGAGAACTTTCTGCCATTTTCTCAAAATCTAAAATTGACGTCTGCAAACTCTTTCAGTTTGGAGGAGTCCAAAATATGTTTGGTATTGGGCTAAAGCTAAATCCTGTTACTTGATCCAGTAACTTTGGGACTCCTCAGCTAGCTGTCTGGTCCACATTTATTATCTGCAAACAGTTTCCATTTGGATATTTTCTAGATTCAGTCACATGGGAAAGAGTACAGAAAATAAACAAACAAAATCATCAACAGTTCAATATGACAGGGTTGGTTATTTCATGTCTTTAAAATTTCAGTTTTCAGTGTCTAAAATCAGATTGAAACCATTAAAACTTACTGAACAAACATGGAACTAACATAAAACTGAAATCAAACTGATAATAAAAACAATCGCAAGAACTGGAAAACTTGATTGCATTTTCTCTCAGTTGAAAACAAAGTGCACAGTTCTGTAAATACAGAATTTTATTTCTAAGACGTACGCTTTGATCTAATACAAAGTTAACTAAAGTAAACTCTCTTCAAAACTTTAAACTGGTCCAAATTAAAAGCATTTCAAGAAGTCGAAACTTGCGGATCAAATGATGAAGGCTATCATATAAAAGACAGAAAACATTGTGGGAAAAGGAAATAATGCTCCCATAATGTTTTCAACAGACCTCTTCCTTCCAGTAGTGAAAACATTGGATTATGTTTGGCAAAGAGAAAAAAACACTGTCTACTCTTCCCGGAGACTATCATTTTTAACCCTTTACCACACGAGAAAATTTTAGACTGGTCCAAATTGAAAGCATTTGCAGACAACAAAATAAAGGTGACTAAAAAATAGAAATTTGTTCTGGGAAAGGTAGAAAACACTGTGGGAAAAGGAGAAAATGTTGGTTACCAGCATTTTCTCCTTTTCCCATAGTGTTTTCAAAAGGCTTCTTTCTCAGGGGCATCAAAAGTAGGGATTGTGTGGTAATGGGTTAAAGAAGCATGAGCACCCAAACTTTTCCACCGAAACTTTTCCGAAGGCCAAAATGCCTCACCATTGGTATCTGACAATACATGTCCAAGATTGGACAGCGCATTCATGCAATCTTGGTGGTCTACAAAATTCTATCCTTATGTTTTTTTTTTCTATACGATTTGGCACAAAAGCTGTCTCTAGCCACTGGCTACTTTCCCCATATATCCACCATTGAAACAACAATCAGCTGTGAGAGAGGAATGAATCTTGCCATAACAACCATCAACAATTCTGGAAAAGCACCAGTCCAGCCAGGGAATTGAAGTGTCCCCTTCCATCATATCCTGTATGTTACATACTGAGCTACCAGGTACAGCAAAACCATGAGATATGGACACTAGAATAATAATTTTACCAAACGGCAAGTTCTAAGACTTTTCGATAGTGTAGGAATTTACCGTAATTTGCGTATATTTTGGGACACCCAAAGAATTGGGACACCATCAAAAATCACGAAAATAATTATTTTTCATGACCCAAAGATTTGGGACATATTAAAAATTGCAAAGCAAGATCGGTAATTTTTTGTACCAAAGAATTGGGACAGTGAATATCTTATTTAATTTTCTTTTTTCAATCCGTTGATAGGCCTAGATCTACCCTTTGCAAATATTTAGATCTATTTCAATTAGTTTTATTTTTACGCTCGTAACGTCGTAAGCATGCTTCCCAACTCTCCCCATTTCAATGGGACGAGACGAAAAACCCGATCACCTGATTGTCTAATGTAAACCCCAATTCAAAACGAAATCCGACGTAACTGTAAAAAGGGTGTGATAAACTTCTATCCAAGATCCTTAACATGTATAACGTGTGTGTACATCAGGTTAACAGAGTTGACACGCGTGTATTTTACGGTCAATCGAGTTTGTTGTTTATAAATAGAAACGTAGGTACACAGTTTTACCCAAGGTTTATCGATCGAAGATCGACGAACCAATCAAATTTGAGAACGGTCCGAGCAGGTACTTGTCAAAAGTGCAGTCGTTCACCTCGCGTACATGTAAGCAGGTAAAATATGTTGTGAATTTTTTCTACAAACGCAAAATAACATCTTTATTGATATCCCAAGATGCAAACAAAAATGAGTGAAAAGTTCATAATCAAGGAAAATCACGAGCTCTTAGTGCTCAAACTGATCGATGGAATTCCAATCAGTCTAAAAATAGACCAACCTGCAAACCTGACATCAATCACGTTGCAATATTTCAACGTCGGCAATATTCGACGTGTTAGCGGCGAGTGACTTTCACTTTCATAGACCGTCTTGATTGACCATAAGTTTTGGGACAGCTGACAGAATAATTAATTTTTGTAGACCAAAGTATTGGGACACGAAAAAAATTAATCATTTTTTGCTGTCCCAAAATTTAAGCAAATTACGGTACATACAACTTTCCAAATGATAGTATTTGTCCTTGAAAAGATAGAAAACACTGTGGTAAAAGGAGAAAATGCTGGTTATCAGCATTTTCTCCTTTTATCACAGTGTTTTTAATAGCATTCTTTTTTCAGGGTTGTTAAAACTTGGGATCGTGTGATCTAGTAAAAGGCACCTTGAACAGATAGAAAACACTGCAGTAAAAGGAGAAAATGCTGGTTATCAGCATTTTCTCCTTTTACCACGATGTTTTCAAAAGCATTCTTCTTTCATGGATGTTAACCCTTTACCCCATACAGCATTTCTATGGTATCTCTAACTGACCCTAAATAAAAGCAAGGATGAAGCAATTTCTCCTGTGTATATGACACCTTTTGATAGCATAGAAAACATTGTGACAAAAGTTGAAATTGCTCGTCACGAGCAATTTCAGCTTTTTTCACAATGTTTTCTAAAGGCTCCTACAAGCAATGCGTAGAAATGAATATCTGTGGAGTAAAAGGTTAACACTCAGGATAGTGTGGCAAAGTGCTAAAACAAAAAGTGGGCATTCGATCTCGGCTAATAAAAAAAAGAGGAGATACACGATTAATGTCTCGCTGCAAGCCTTTTCCAATTTCCTAAATGAATGTTGCAACGTAATTAGCCTTCTACCACAATGATATCTCCCCTGAAAAGGCCATAATTTATCCTTAAACAACATGATCCGCTTCTGTATGCTTTTTGGGGAAACAAAATAACGAGATAAGAAAATTACGAACTGTTTTTATCATTTCATTAATCCTTTACAAAACAATCCCTTATTTTAACAATTCTCTAGAAGATGGTTTTGAAAACATTGCTGGAAAAAGAGAAACTGCTGGTAACCAGTATTTTTTTTTCCCAATTCCCATGATGTTTTCCACCATTATACAGACAGTAGTCAACCTTGCACTACATAGAACTTTTTGTCTGCAAATTAATGCTTTTTAATGTTATTAACCAATTACCACACAATCCCTTCTTTTGAGGCCCCTGAGAAAGAAGCCGTTAGAAAACATTGTGGAAAAAGGAGAAACTGCTGGTAACCAGCATTTTCTCCTTTTCCCACAATGTTTTCTACCCTTCACAAAACAAATTTCAAATTTTCAGTCACTTTTATTTTGTTGTCTGCAAATGCTTTCAATTTGGACCAGTCTAAAATATTGTCATTTGGTAATGGGTTAATACCCTCTCATTCTGTACTTCTAGAAACTTTGACAGCGGTAAAGAAAATATTATGGTAAAGGAACAAAAACAATAATTGTTACCTGCATTTTTATTTTATGATTATTTTTCTGCCTTTTGAAAGACATATATATCTAATCATTAAGTGTAATTCATGAACTGTGCAGACAGTTAGTGCTTTGAGCAAGGATGTCATCTTGGAAAAAGTTGATCATAAGTGTCAGGAGACTGATTTAAGAGAAAAAGTTTCTTACCACTGGCGGCGTTTGTGTGGCAGTCTCCATTAAGACGGGAGTGAAACTTCCTGTTACGCTCAAACTAGAATTTTGTATCAATCCGTTGCTTTGCATTAACGTGGTGCCCTGAACAAGCCCAGAGTTTTGAACCAGTCGGTTAAAGAAAGGCACAAGACACACGTAGGAATTTCCATTCACAACTGGGTCTGTGCCAACTGGATTAAGAAACCCCGAGGGAAACCTATCCGTGGGTGCCGGATACAAGCCTCCTGTTGACATGGAGCAACCTTTTAAAGCCAGTGTTCCAAGCTTCTCGTACAAAACTACAGAAACGGCAAGGAAAATTTTAAATCCAATAACAATATAATCAAAACTTCACCATTGTAGCGTTGACTTTGCATCTACCATTCTTAATATGGTCCTGCATAAAATACAAAATTTTGAGAAGTATTCTTTTCCAGGTAAAGTTATAAAAGGTCTGTAAATTCCAAACTTTCAATTTTTTTTCATACACTATCCACCTATAGTGCTCTTTTCCTCTCCGATACCAGAGATATCCTCCAACTGCCTACCTCCTGCATCAATCCCGTAACAACGAACATAAAAAAAAAGTTCAATAACCATAAATGGATAGAGAGAGAAATAGCTTCAGCACTGCACATCCAATATAGAACAAGGTAAACAAAAATGACTCGTGTAACGGTAGTATTGCAACTGTCACCAACCTCCCCGTTATTGTTCAATGTTTTATCACAGGGAGATGCTACTTTCATTGATGGCTTGCTTTCATCAATATTGGGTGGAAAGCTGTACTGGGCTTGTGAAGTTATCCTTTGGTGTAACAGTTGGCTTTTCACACCCAATGAGTTAAAAGATAGGACTTGCAGGGCAGGACAGGACCAGGGCCCATTATTCACCAACCATTCTTACCAACGTTCTTTGTCTTGTTCTCCAGAATTTTCTACATTTGTAAGTAACACAAATTCTGACGGGCTAAACCAACTGGTTTAGCCAATCAGATGTTGTGTTACTTACAAATTTAGAAAACTCTGGAGAAAAAAAGTTCAGAATATTCTCAAGAACGATTGGTGAATATGGGCCCTGGACACTAACTTTTATGATAGGCTACCCTCCCCATCAACTGTTCTTGGTTGAAATATGCTACCCTCCCCATCAACTGTTCTTGGTTGAAACATCTATTTAATATTGATTGAAAAACAAGTTCTTGTGAGTTTTCACCAATCTCTATCGACTCTACTTCCTGGAAAGTACACAATACTTGTGCCAAATGTGCGAGCAAATATTATAATCACAGAGTTGACCCTGGTCTTGAACTTGTGACCTTATGGTTACCAGGCCGATACTTCTAACTTACAACCAAGGACACCAGCCTTTTTCTCAAGGTTTTTCTACATTTGAAAGTAACATAACTTCTGATTGGCTAAAGCAAATTTTGTAAGTCTGTTCTGATCCATAAAACTAAATGCTCCTTTCCCGACAATAATTTTGAAGCTGAAAATATTGTGTTAGGGTAAAACTTCCACTTTATCCACCTTTTCCTTCTCTAACAGGCTTGCTATCTTCCAAGCAAGCTGTTTCTAAAACAACACTTCTTGTCAAATGAATAATTCAAAACTTATAACCTAACCCTTCCATACTTTGTATATCATCATGTGGACATTAATGCTTTTATAACTTATCAACTCTTTACCAAATAATCCTAATTTTTAGGACCCTGAGGAAGAAGCCTTCTGAAACATTGTGGGAAAAGGAGAAAATGCTTTTCCCACATGTTTTCTACCTTTAGAATATCAAATTTCAATTTTTGACTCACTGTTATTTTGTTGTCTGCAAATGCTTTCAATTCCGACCAGTCTAATATTTCCTTGTATGGTATAGAGTTAACTCTTTAACACACAATCCCGACTTGTAACGACTCTGAGAAAGAAACCTTTCGAAAACATTATGGAAAAAGGAGAAAATGCTGGTAACCAGCATTTTCTCCTTTTTACACAATGTTTTCTACCCTTCACAAAACAAATTTCAAGTGTTTAGTAACTTTTATTTTGTCGTCTGCAAATGCTTTCAATTTGGACCAGTCCAAAATTTTGTCATTTGGTAAAAGAGTTAAACCATGAATAAATGAGTCATCACCATATGGTGATTGAACTAGTATTGAAAACTATTTACAGTATCTTTTAATCACTCGTTCTATCTGTTACATAGTACAAGGGACTTTTTCCCACAGGAGAAAATATCATTTCTCCGATTATTTGAGCCTTTCAAGGTACAGGACACTAACAAAGTCAAGGGTGATAGGAATGGAATCCCGTTATCAGATTTGTACATCAATATCAATTTTAATCATTACAGCTTTTTTTTTTCACCGAAATTAGATATTGATTTTAGTACAGCAGGATGATCTAGCTTCCCATATTAATTTGTTTGAGTAACAGTAGTCTGTCATTTGCTATTTTTCTCCCTTTACCAGTTGTGTAATTTCTAAAAGGGTGTCATTCGCTTAGTTCTTTACAAATTGACAAAACTATAGACCTGTCAATTAATGATAGCATTTGTAACCTTTTGCCACAATGTTTTTCAACGCCTTTTTCCTTTGGTCTGTTTGAACTTCTAGTACTACAGATACTGTAATTTCAAGGCTTTTCTGTTTTCGGGGTATCTAGAAAACAGGTTGATATGGTAGATTCAAGATCATATTGCATGTTCTATGAGTAAATAAATCCGCAGAGCTACAAATATATATTGGATATTTTGGCAAGGGTTACAACAGGCTATTTGCTCATCAGCTTATTCTTAAGCAGAGATCAAGATAGAGGGAGTAATTTTATTCCAAAATTGAAAATATTCCTTATTCTTAACTTAACCCCATGTTGTGGGTACTCATTAGAATCGTCTCGTGGAGACGATTCTAATGAGTACCCACAACATAGGGTTTTGAAGAGAAGTAATGGATTTAGAATACCATCACTCCTTCTCATTTGGAGCTATGTCTAAAAGTTACTTTACCACACAGTCCTGAATTTTAACGACCCTATGGAAATGGCCTTTTCAAGAAACTTGTAGGAAAAGGAGAAAATGCTGGTTGCCAGCATTTCCTCCTTTTCCAACAAGGTTTTCTGCACTTCTCAATACTATTACCATCATAACTGCTGCATTTTATTTGTCATCTGCAAATGCTTTCAATTTGGAAAAGTCTAAATTTTGTTGTTTGGTAAAGAGTTAACCCATTACCACACAATCCCTACTTTTGACGCCCCTGAGAATAAGAAGCCTTTTGAAAACACTGGGAAAAGGAGAAAATGCTGGTAACCAGCATTTTCTCCTTTTCCCACAGTGTTTTCTATCCTTCCAAGAACAAATTTCAATTTTTCATTTACCTCTATTTTGTCCTCTACAAATGCTTTCAATTTGAACCAGTCTAAAATTTTGTGTGGTAAAGAGTTAACCCTTTACTAAACAACAAAATTTTAGACTGGTCCAAATTGAAAGCATGAAAGCACTTGCAGATGACAAAATAAACGTTACTCAAAAACTGAAATTTGTTCCCGGTGCGGTAGAAAACATTGTGGGAAAAGGAGAAAATGCTGGTTACCAGCATTTTCTCCTTTTCCCACAATGTTTTCAAAAGGCATTTTTCTCAGGGTCATTAAAAGTCGGGATAGTGTGGTAAAGAGTTAAGCATGCAGGCAAGTCGACACAGTTCTGATCTAAAATGTAAAATCTGCTGGAAATAGTTTATATTTTGTTGGTTTATCTTCCTTAACCCTTTCCCAAACAATCCCTGGTTTTTATGGGTCTGGAATAGTAGCCGTTTGAAAACACTGTGGGAAAAGGAGAAAATGCTGGTAACCAGCATTTTCTCCTTTTCCCACAATGTTTTCTACCCCATCAGAGACAGAAATCAACTTTTCAGCGAGAGTTGATTTGTTGTCTGCAAATGCTTTCAATTTGGACCAGTCCAAAAGTTTGTGGTTTGGGAAAGGGTTAATATTTTTACTCATTTTTTGACCAGCATTTCCTCCTTTTCCCTGAATGTTTTAAAAATTCTATCACAGGGGTGCTGAAATTAGGGATAAGTTAAATACCAAATTAAATATTTTAAAAGACCTAGAATGAACCAAAATGTAATATTGGTTTTAACCCATTACCAACGATCCCTACTTGTGATGCCCACAGAAAGAAGCCTTTAGAAAACATTGTGGGAAAAGGAGAAAATGCTGGTAACCTGCATTTTCTCCTTTTCCCACTATGTTTTCTACCCTTCACAAAACAAATTTCAAATTTTCAATCACTTTTATTTTGTTGTCTGCAAATGCTTTCGATTTGGACAAGCTTAAGATATTGTTGTTTGGTAATGAGTTAAAATTTTCCCATACCTCTGTTGCATCAATATGAATCAACATGGGCAAGGCTAGGTGATTACCATCTCCCTATTTTAAATACAACATCATGTGGGGATAGATTTTTCTCTACGGAAAATGATAAACTAAAGGTGAAAGGTGGAAACAAAACAAACTATTTCTGATGATTTTTACTTAGTCATATTCTAGCAGTTATTTCCCTTGAGCCATATAAAGGAGACCTTTAGCCCTTTTGTTACCTTTTCCAGGAAAGTCTTCAGTCTCTAACCCCGAGGATGACAGTTTTGAAAATGTCCTTGGACAAGGACCAAATGTTGATTATCAGCATTTTCTTCTTTTTGAACAATTGAACTACGTTTCTGAAGAAAAATATCACTTTTTGAGCCATTCTAATTTGTCAGATAAATAAGCTAAGTCTGATGAGACTAACAAAACAAATGATAGCTTTCACCAGCCGGACTATTTTTTTCCTGTTCTGTCATTAAAAAAAATGCTTTGTTCAATTACTGGCCCTACGTAATACAAATTTAAATTCTCTACCTTCTTCAATGGTAAAACTGCTTTCTTGCAGAATGGTAAAAGCCCATATTCAATTAGTTTTGGAAACAAAAATCGATAGTGCTTTCATTCATAATGCAACTGACTGACTGATCTGTTGCAAGGAAATATGATCAGGTCAATTAACATGGTCACTTGATTGTTTCAAGTCAATTAGATCTTATTGCTTCCCTTCTCTGCACTGGAATTCCTTGAGCATTAACCCTTTACCACACAATCCTGACTTTCAACGAGCTTGAGAAAGAAGATTATTGAAAACATTGTGGGAAAAAGAGAAAATACTGGTAACCAGCATTTTCTCCTTTTCCCACAGTGTTTTCTACCCTATCAAAGAAAGACTGCCCTATTTGAGGTATATTAATGATCTCTCCTGGCTCAACATCTCCAGACCCCTGAGCTGTAGTTTCACTGAGGACATGCAATGTAAAAATTCTATGCCATAAACTAATTTATGTAGATCAATTCCATGTACAGAAAACATTCATATAAAGTTTGAAGAAGAGAGAGAAGAAGAAAAAGAAGATGAAGAAGAAAAAAGAAGGAGAACAAGAAGAAAGAGAACAAAAAGAAGAAGAAGAGCAGCAGCAGATATCATTTCAGCAAAAGAAGAATTTGCTGATCTTAAACATTTATCATAATGTTCTCGGAAGGCCTTTTTGTGAAGAGGCATAAAAAGGAATTTTATGGTAGAAAGGACTTAATATTCTCATATGGTGGATTTTTAGACAGACAATTCCATGCATATTTCACAGTCTATTTGTTAGGGCTCTCTCCCAAAATGGGCGACTGTTTGACAGACTATTTATTCACAAAACAGAGACCATGCCTTTTATAGCCCTGATCTAGACATTTCTCTAGGATTCTGAAACCTGTTTACATATCTACATCCTTTTCTTGCTAATTTTTCGCCTAATGCACCTTTGCTGGCATTAGGTCCTCTACCAAGAAACCTTTTATCCCACATCCAGGAGTTTTAAATATGACAATAATGAAAACATAGTGGGAAAAGGAGAAATTGCTGGTTACCAGCATTTTCTCTTTTTCCCACAATGTTTCAGACCCTCCAAAAAGCAATTTTAAATTTCTGTATCACACTTAACACTACAATCCCAACCCATAGAAAGAAGCTTTTTGAAAACAAGATGGGAAAAGGAGAAGGGCTGGTCTTACTATGTGTTCGTCCTTTACAAAGCATTTTAACCCTTTACCAAACGACAAAACTTCACACTGTTCCAAATTGGAAGTATACAGACGACAAAATAAAGGGAACTCAAAATTTGAAATTTGTTTCTAACAGGGTAGAAAACATTTTGGGAAAAGGAGAAAATGCTGGTCACCAGCATTTTCTCCTTTTCCCACTATGTTTTCTAAAGGATTCTTTCTTAGGTCATCAAAAGTAGGGATTGTGTGGTAATGGGTTAAGTCATATTTCTTTTGTCGTCTGCAAATGCTTTCAATATGGTCGACTAGTCTAAAGCTGTTGTTCGGTCAAGAGCTAATAAATATGTTAGCCCCATCTTTTACCAAACATCCCTGTGTGTTGACTACTGGTGAAAACAGACTTCACAATACATTGTGGGAACAGGGGATAATTCTGGTTTCTAACATTTTCTCCTTTTCCCCAACAGCGTTTATCACCAAATTTAGACCCATCCAAGATGACAGTTTCAAAGTGGCTCAAATGGTACACTTTTGCTTAAACTCACTTCACCAAACGACAAAATTATAGACTGGTCAAAATTGAAAGCAATTGCAGACGACAAATTAAAAGTGACTGAAAAATTAAAATTTAGTTTGTGAAGGGTAGAAAACATTGTGGGAAAAGGTGAAAATGCTGGTTACCAGCATTTTCTCCTCTTTCTACAATGTTTTCAAAAGGCTTTTTTGCCAGGGTCGTTAAAAGTTGCAATTGTGTGATAGAGTTAATAGGGTGGACAATTTTGTGGGTAAAGGAGAAAATGCCGGTTACCAACTGTTTTCAAAAGGCTTCTTCCCCAGGGGCATGAAAAGGCGTCATTGTGTGGTAAAGGGTTAAACAGAATTGCCACATTATCACATTTTATGGTATTATAGTATTGGGTTAAGTACGTCCAAGATCATCTAGTTCTAACTTTTTCTTGGGCAGAAGAGCATTTTTCCCCCTGTGTGACATGTCAATCAGTCTACTCTAGCATGGTAAACCTCTGAAAAATTTCACAGACAAAAAAAAAATTTAAAAAAATATTTGAAACCAGCCTCAGACAGACAAATCTGTCATCATTATTACAATTATAGTTTTCTAACTCTTTTACCAGACAAAAAATCTTTATGCTTGTCTAAAATTCAAAGCATTTGCAGATGACAATGAAACATGGCTCGAAAGACAGGGTGTATCTTTAAAAGGGAAGAAAAAATACTGAACTTAGAAAATGCTGGGTACATAGAAAATGTAGACTAGTCGAAATTGCCTTTGCGGATGACAATCTGAATAGTGCTTATATGATGGGCTCTGTCTTTGATATGTTATAATACATTGTGGGAAAGGGAGAAATGTTTTTCTTTAGTATGCTTCTTATTCAGGGTCATTAAAACTCCGAATAATCTGTGTAAAGGGTTAACCCAGTTCCAAACGACAAAATTTTAGACTGGTCCAAATTGAAAGCATTTGCAGACGACAAAATAAGAGTGACTGATCTTACGAACAAAGTCCGTAACAAAGAAACAAATGAATAAATGCATGGCAGAAATAAGGGTCGGAGCGGGATTCGAACTCCGGAACTCCCGGACACAAGACCAATACCCTAACCACTGAGCCAAAGAGATATCTCCCTGACGCAGTAGCCAGGTATTGTATTTAAATCGGGAGAATGCCATGCAGGAAGGAGTGGTCTCCCGTAACACACCCCCTCTTAAAGTCATCATTTATTGATGACTCAAAGCCTTATTAGGCAGGAAGTCCGATTTTGGACAACAAATGGGATTAATGGCTCAATGGCCAATCCCGGACGAGCCCCCATCTTACGAACAAAGTCCGTAACAAAGAAACAAATGAATAAATGCATGGCAGAAATAAGGGTCGGAGCGGGATTCGAACTCCGGAACTCCCGGACACAAGACCAATACCCTAACCACTGAGCCAAAGAGATATCTCCCTGACGCAGTAGCCAGGTATTGTATTTAAATCGGGAGAATGCCATGCAGGAAGGAGTGGTCTCCCGTAACACTGAAAATTTGAAATTTGTTTTGTGAAAGGTAGAACACATTGTGGGAAAAGGAGAAAATGCTGGTTACCAGTTTTCTAAAGGCTTCATTCTGAGGGGAGTCAAAAGGAGGGATTGTAAGGTAATTGGTTAACCATATTTTATTACTACAAATGCTTACACTCAATTTTCTTATTTGGTAAACAGTTAAATCTCTCTCTTTCTGAACGACTTCTCTAGAATAGAATCTCATGCTCAAGTCATGATATATTATCAATAAGGTATGAAAATAATGAAGGCTACCCACACATCTCTCAGAATTTCTGTTTGCCAAACTGTTTTACTGAAAGAGTATACCTTTGCCATAAATGCCTATTTTAGACCTATATTAACTTACCACATGACAAAATTTTAGCCTGGTCCAAATTGAAGGAACTTGCAGATGACAAAATAAATGTTATTCAAAAATTGAAATTTGCTTCGAGCAGGGTAAAAAAAAACATTGTGGGTAAAAGAGAAAGTGCTGGTAATTACCCGCATTTTCTCCTTTCCCGCAATGTTTTCTAATGGTTTCTATCTCAAGGTTGTAAAAACCAGGGATTGTTTGGTAAAGGCGTGAAAGATTACTTTAAGAGACAAACACATGGCAGAAATGAAAGCTTAATTTTCCAATGTGGTAGGAAAAAATTGCATGTAAAGGATTCAATTGCCTGTGAATATTGTAATTCCTGCTTTCCACAATTTTTCAAAAGCTTTCCTACTTTCCATAATTTTTCAAAAGCTACCCCAACCAAAACTGTGAAACAATCGATGAATTGCTACTTTTAGCTCAGTTTGTCCTGCATAAACTGGTTTTACCTAAACCCACTTTTGTAAACATTAATTACGGGGAGAAATGGTCTAAAACCAGCAATTCCTCCTTATGCAACAGTATCTTTACTTGTACCTTGCATCACACCCAAATTCTGTTCACCTTCCCTGTTTTAAATTGATTATGTTGTCAGAGTCGTCTGCTGCAATTTTACTTCAGGTTGCAGAAGATGATTGCAAAAGAGAAAATGGTGACACTTCCTGTCACATGACCCAAAATCACCACAAAATCTCCACCAATCAGGAAACAGGAAGCTCTAAGTTTTTCCTAAATATTTCAAATTGCATCAAGGATTTCTCCCTGATACGGTGTAACCTTGATACACTAACTGCATACATTTTTTTAGCAATGTTAAAGTACATATTTTTGTTTTGAAAAAATTTTGTTTATGTCATTTCTAATTACTTGTATATCAGGCATCAAACTGTTATCCTTTATCAAACAATCATGAGTTTTAACAATCTCAAAGAAGACGGCCTCTGATAACTTTCTTTCAAAAGGATAATGTTGGTAACCAGAATTTTCTCTCTCTTCAGAGACAAGTCTAAATGAGCCATGCTCTGTGAAAAGGGGGTTTACTGCACCTGCAAAAACTATTGACCTAGGTAAGCCTTAGCAGTCTGATAGGCTGCTCTGGCTGGAAACTTTGTGTGGAAGTTAAATATCTTTTATGCATGTACGCAATTCTTGCAATTGCAGCTACTGTATCATGTATCATGTATTTTAGGCCAGTGGCCTTTATTTACGAATAAAGAACTAAAAAAGATTATTGGTTGTATTGGGGTTTAATGCCACTTTAACAGCTAAGGTCATATCATGGCGGTTGGTGACGCACATGTGTTTCCTGGCTTTCTCACACCAGTACTAACACAACTTTCTTTCCATTAAGCCACCTACTACTTTTCTCACATGCTCCAGCAGAGGTGAGGGGCGAAAATACGTGAAAATACGCCAGAAAGAAAGTTGGCCTCAACTGGGTATCAAACTTGCAACCGCCAGGTCATGAGTCGGACACGCTCACCACTGAAACACCCAGAAGGGCTAGAACTTGAAAGAACTTGAACTTTCCAAACAAAATGAATTTTATGGTTCCATAATAATGACACATCTTGCTTGATGAAATAGATCATGGCGTTTGCATTAAGCCTAGGGCACCCCTAAACTATTCAACTCTTTACCACACAATCCCCACTTTTAACGACCTTGAGAAAGAAGTCTTTTGAAAACATTGTGGGAAAAGGAGAAAATGCTGGTAACCAGCATTTTCTCCTTTTCCCACAATGTTTTCTTTCCTACACAAATTTCAAATTTTCAGTCACTTTAGTTTTGTCGCCTGCAATTGCTTTCGATTTGAACAAGCCTAAAATAATGTCATTTGGTAATGAGTTAAACTATTTAAGCCACATTTCATTTGCCATCTGCCAATGCTTTCAATATAGACCAAATCTGCAAATGTGTCGTCTGGATCAGAGTTAAATCTTGTATTTTTTTTTTTAATTCTTGCCAAGAAAACCAAAGGAGTCCCATGATATATGGCTTATATTAGATATGATAAAACAGTCTGAAAGGTTGATGTGTGGAGGGAATTCAAACACAAATATCTTTTCCTCTCTCTGTCTCCTGTTATGCAATAATTATGATCAGGATTAACTCTTCACCACACAATCCCTACTTTTGACGCCCCTGAGAAAGAAACCTTTAGAAAACATTGTGGGGAAAGGAGGAAATGCTGGTAACCAGCATTTTCTCCTATTCCCACAATGTTTTCTACCCTTCACAAAACAAATTTCAAATTTTCAGTCACTTTTATTTTGTCATCTGCAAATGCTTTCAATTTGGACAAGCCTAAAATAATTGTTGTTTGGTAATGAGTTAACTCTTTACCAATTGACAAAATTTTAGTCTAGTCCATATTCAAAGCATTTTCAGATGACAAAATAATTATGACTTGATAATTGAAATTAGTTTGTGGAAGGGTAGAAAATAGTGTTGGGAAAAGAGAAAATGCTGGTTATTAGCATTTTGTAATTTTCCCACAATTTTTTCAAAAAAGGCTTCTTTCTTGCTAAAAGTCATGGTTTTGTTGTAAAGGGCAATCTTTCTACCAAATGTTTTTGTGATTTTATTACTATGAGATTGAAACCTTTTGAAAGCATTGTGGGCAATAGAAAGAATGCTTGAAAACTTCATTTTCTCCTTTTCCCACAATACTTTCTAAATTTTCATTGACAACCTTTATCATTACAGGCATATCTGATTCCATTGTTGCTGCCAAATTCTTACTGTTTGACTGATGTAGTTTTATCATCTGCTAAGGAGTTAACTTTATGCCAAATTTTTGACCTGTTCACATTGGGAGTACTGCAGACAACATGCTGCTCAGTGATAGGGGCATCAGACTCGTGACTCGGTAGTTATGGGCTTGAAACCCAAATGAGGCGACCTTTCTCTATGGCAATTTTTCACCTCTTGCCTTTGAGAAACTAGTCAAGTGTTTTGGAGAGAAAGTGGTGTCAATAATGGTGAGAAAACAAGGAAATACACTCATGGATGCAGTGGCCCTGCAATATGACCTTAGCTGTTATAATGGCGCACAAACTTCAATACAGACATATCAAAACTTTATTCTTCCAGAACTGGACTTTCTAAAATCTTGTCTCCTGGTTAAGCCTTTATCACACCATGCCGAGTATTAATGATGAAATAGATTTTGTAAAATGTTTTGGGAAAAAGAGAAAATGTTTGTTACCAACATTTTCTCCTTTTCCAACAATTTTTTTTTCCTCCTGGCAGAAATTTAAATTTTAAGTCACATTCATTTAGTTGTCTGCAAAATGCCTTCTGTTAAGACAAAACTTAGATTTTGTCATCTGGAAGTGGGTTAAGGGATAATGGTTTATTGACAATTCTCAGAAATGAGAATGAAATAGACCCAAAGAAAACAACACCTTCCAAGTTTGATTTCGTCCACAGGACAAACACCAAACGTTTTTCCTTCTTGAAAAGCAGCTATCCATTTCGCTATTTCATAAATGCAAACTGGGGAATTTATCCACGGAAATTCCCCTTCCACTAATTTGTTATTTTGACATTCTCCTATTTTGGCCCATTACTTGAGACAGCCACCATTAATACTTGGTGTATGTGCCCCATTACGGAGTGATTATCTATTGATTTTGACTCGATTCAACGCTAAATGCTTCTCCGATAGTGTGTAAATTGCAGAAAATTGTCAATCTAGATGGCTGTAACTCATTTCGCCTGACATGCTAATATGATAATGTATGGCCGTAGCATATTTTCATTAAACTAAAAGGCAACAGGATCAACAACAAGTTTTTTGTTTATTTCCGAGAAGGGATTTTTATGTCAAGAATTCCAGAATTAGCCTTGTTCTTCATCCTTAATCAAAGCACTAGATGTTTATTCTGCATTGTACCACTAGAACATCTCTTCTTGATGTGGGCTACAATATATTAACACTTTCCCAAACAAGCCCTTGTTTTTACGTGTCTGCAGTACAACACTGTGGGAAAAGGAGAAATTGCTCGTAACGAGCAATTTCTTCTTTTCCCACAGTGATTTCTGCCTCTTCAGATAATTTTCTGCCATTGTTATGAAAGTTAAAATTGTTGTCTGCAAACTCTTTCAGTTTGGAAGAGTCTAAAATATGTCGTTTGGGAAAGGGTTAATAGCTAAATTTTCATCTGATTGGCCTTATCTAGAATGCAAACATAACACAGAGAACATGAAATTAAAACTCGTCACCAAACAAACAAAATTGAAGCCTGGTTTGAATTGAAAGCATTTGCAGGTGACAAATCAATTGTTATTCACAACATGAAAATTCTATTTCAAAGGATAAAAATATAAAACATTGTAGGAAAAGGAGAAATATGCTGGCGTGTTCAAAGTTGGTATTGTGTGGCAAAGGATTTAAGATGAGTTCAATTTTGGTTTTTTTCTGTGAATGGGTAAAAAGTATTTGGGGTTGGGGGAGGGGGTAGGCAGAAATGCTTCTTACATGCATACAACTGTCTTCCCTTTCAAAGGAAGTCTCATCACTGAGCCAATTTTAACAGACGACAAAATAAAGCTAACTGAAAAATAGAAATTTGTTTTGGGAAGGGTAGAAAACACTGTGGGAAAAGGAGAAAATGCTGGTTACCAGCATTTTCTCCTTTTCCCACAGTGTTTTCAAAAGGCTTCTTTGTCAGGGGTATCAAAAGTAG